>OX457013.1:15097704-16565704 GCA_949752705.1 Callimorpha dominula | reverse complement strand
AATAACATTTCAACCCTTTGGCTTATTGTCTAAATTATTATATATTTGGGTAGGTCTCGACTACCCCTTTCATACCGCACCTCATTTGTCAGGATCCGTCGGATAGAAATTTAAATAAAATTCCCGAAAGTTCCTTTTATCAAGTTTGTTTATGTAGGCGAGTTGATATACCTGAGCACTTTACGTGAAATCGGTATATTGCTTTTTTCAGTTTCCGACTTAGAACATTGACTATTTACGTTTATTACGACACCAGTAGCTGCCTGAAAGTAATTAGTGTTAAATAATCCTGAAAATTTCTATTATATTCCATTATAATCACATAAATTGACACTTGTTAAAATTTAGAGGTTTTTCTGCAAGAAAATCTTAATAACTTTTTTGTTTACCAACTTATATTGACTTTTATTGTCTTAACATTTCGGCTATAGCACCAGCTGTACGTAGATACCCAATTCCTGGATATCGAACGTATAGTTTGTTTAAATTTTTTATTTTTAACTGTAATTCTGTGAAATTGCTACGTAAACGTACCTTTAGAGGTTACTTACCTTGTGTTCCGAGTCCGTCACTGATTGGAGCTGGTCCACAGCTGGGCTGATACATCCACCGCTTCATACTATACCACTTTGAACCCCCTGCGGAGTCCCGTTTGGGAATTGACACCTGAAAACAGGAATTTCTGGTACAAAATTTACAAATTTTTTAACTTTTTGGCTAATAACATTTCAACCCTTTGGCTTATTGTCTAAATTATTATATATTTGGGTAGGTCTCGACTACCCCTTTCATACCGCACCTCATTTGTCAGGATCCGTCGGATAGAAATTTAAATAAAATTCCCGAAAGTTCCTTTTATCAAGTTTGTTTATGTAGGCGAGTTGATATACCTGAGCACTTTACGTGAAATCGGTATATTGCTTTTTTCAGTTTCCGACTTAGAACATTGACTATTTACGTTTATTACGACACCAGTAGCTGCCTGAAAGTAATTAGTGTTAAATAATCCTGAAAATTTCTATTATATTCCATTATAATCACATAAATTGACACTTGTTAAAATTTAGAGGTTTTTCTGCAAGAAAATCTTAATAACTTTTTTGTTTACCAACTTATATTGACTTTTATTGTCTTAACATTTCGGCTATAGCACCAGCTGTACGTAGATACCCAATTCCTGGATATCGAACGTATAGTTTGTTTAAATTTTTTATTTTTAACTGTAATTCTGTGAAATTGCTACGTAAACGTACCTTTAGAGGTTACTTACCTTGTGTTCCGAGTCCGTCACTGATTGGAGCTGGTCCACAGCTGGGCTGATACATCCACCGCTTCATACTATACCACTTTGAACCCCCTGCGGAGTCCCGTTTGGGAATTGACACCTGAAAACAGGAATTTCTGGTACAAAATTTACAAATTTTTTAACTTTTTGGCTAATAACATTTCAACCCTTTGGCTTATTGTCTAAATTATTATATATTTGGGTAGGTCTCGACTACCCCTTTCATACCGCACCTCATTTGTCAGGATCCGTCGGATAGAAATTTAAATAAAATTCCCGAAAGTTCCTTTTATCAAGTTTGTTTATGTAGGCGAGTTGATATACCTGAGCACTTTACGTGAAATCGGTATATTGCTTTTTTCAGTTTCCGACTTAGAACATTGACTATTTACGTTTATTACGACACCAGTAGCTGCCTGAAAGTAATTAGTGTTAAATAATCCTGAAAATTTCTATTATATTCCATTATAATCACATAAATTGACACTTGTTAAAATTTAGAGGTTTTTCTGCAAGAAAATCTTAATAACTTTTTTGTTTACCAACTTATATTGACTTTTATTGTCTTAACATTTCGGCTATAGCACCAGCTGTACGTAGATACCCAATTCCTGGATATCGAACGTATAGTTTGTTTAAATTTTTTATTTTTAACTGTAATTCTGTGAAATTGCTACGTAAACGTACCTTTAGAGGTTACTTACCTTGTGTTCCGAGTCCGTCACTGATTGGAGCTGGTCCACAGCTGGGCTGATACATCCACCGCTTCATACTATACCACTTTGAACCCCCTGCGGAGTCCCGTTTGGGAATTGACACCTGAAAACAGGAATTTCTGGTACAAAATTTACAAATTTTTTAACTTTTTGGCTAATAACATTTCAACCCTTTGGCTTATTGTCTAAATTATTATATATTTGGGTAGGTCTCGACTACCCCTTTCATACCGCACCTCATTTGTCAGGATCCGTCGGATAGAAATTTAAATAAAATTCCCGAAAGTTCCTTTTATCAAGTTTGTTTATGTAGGCGAGTTGATATACCTGAGCACTTTACGTGAAATCGGTATATTGCTTTTTTCAGTTTCCGACTTAGAACATTGACTATTTACGTTTATTACGACACCAGTAGCTGCCTGAAAGTAATTAGTGTTAAATAATCCTGAAAATTTCTATTATATTCCATTATAATCACATAAATTGACACTTGTTAAAATTTAGAGGTTTTTCTGCAAGAAAATCTTAATAACTTTTTTGTTTACCAACTTATATTGACTTTTATTGTCTTAACATTTCGGCTATAGCACCAGCTGTACGTAGATACCCAATTCCTGGATATCGAACGTATAGTTTGTTTAAATTTTTTATTTTTAACTGTAATTCTGTGAAATTGCTACGTAAACGTACCTTTAGAGGTTACTTACCTTGTGTTCCGAGTCCGTCACTGATTGGAGCTGGTCCACAGCTGGGCTGATACATCCACCGCTTCATACTATACCACTTTGAACCCCCTGCGGAGTCCCGTTTGGGAATTGACACCTGAAAACAGGAATTTCTGGTACAAAATTTACAAATTTTTTAACTTTTTGGCTAATAACATTTCAACCCTTTGGCTTATTGTCTAAATTATTATATATTTGGGTAGGTCTCGACTACCCCTTTCATACCGCACCTCATTTGTCAGGATCCGTCGGATAGAAATTTAAATAAAATTCCCGAAAGTTCCTTTTATCAAGTTTGTTTATGTAGGCGAGTTGATATACCTGAGCACTTTACGTGAAATCGGTATATTGCTTTTTTCAGTTTCCGACTTAGAACATTGACTATTTACGTTTATTACGACACCAGTAGCTGCCTGAAAGTAATTAGTGTTAAATAATCCTGAAAATTTCTATTATATTCCATTATAATCACATAAATTGACACTTGTTAAAATTTAGAGGTTTTTCTGCAAGAAAATCTTAATAACTTTTTTGTTTACCAACTTATATTGACTTTTATTGTCTTAACATTTCGGCTATAGCACCAGCTGTACGTAGATACCCAATTCCTGGATATCGAACGTATAGTTTGTTTAAATTTTTTATTTTTAACTGTAATTCTGTGAAATTGCTACGTAAACGTACCTTTAGAGGTTACTTACCTTGTGTTCCGAGTCCGTCACTGATTGGAGCTGGTCCACAGCTGGGCTGATACATCCACCGCTTCATACTATACCACTTTGAACCCCCTGCGGAGTCCCGTTTGGGAATTGACACCTGAAAACAGGAATTTCTGGTACAAAATTTACAAATTTTTTAACTTTTTGGCTAATAACATTTCAACCCTTTGGCTTATTGTCTAAATTATTATATATTTGGGTAGGTCTCGACTACCCCTTTCATACCGCACCTCATTTGTCAGGATCCGTCGGATAGAAATTTAAATAAAATTCCCGAAAGTTCCTTTTATCAAGTTTGTTTATGTAGGCGAGTTGATATACCTGAGCACTTTACGTGAAATCGGTATATTGCTTTTTTCAGTTTCCGACTTAGAACATTGACTATTTACGTTTATTACGACACCAGTAGCTGCCTGAAAGTAATTAGTGTTAAATAATCCTGAAAATTTCTATTATATTCCATTATAATCACATAAATTGACACTTGTTAAAATTTAGAGGTTTTTCTGCAAGAAAATCTTAATAACTTTTTTGTTTACCAACTTATATTGACTTTTATTGTCTTAACATTTCGGCTATAGCACCAGCTGTACGTAGATACCCAATTCCTGGATATCGAACGTATAGTTTGTTTAAATTTTTTATTTTTAACTGTAATTCTGTGAAATTGCTACGTAAACGTACCTTTAGAGGTTACTTACCTTGTGTTCCGAGTCCGTCACTGATTGGAGCTGGTCCACAGCTGGGCTGATACATCCACCGCTTCATACTATACCACTTTGAACCCCCTGCGGAGTCCCGTTTGGGAATTGACACCTGAAAACAGGAATTTCTGGTACAAAATTTACAAATTTTTTAACTTTTTGGCTAATAACATTTCAACCCTTTGGCTTATTGTCTAAATTATTATATATTTGGGTAGGTCTCGACTACCCCTTTCATACCGCACCTCATTTGTCAGGATCCGTCGGATAGAAATTTAAATAAAATTCCCGAAAGTTCCTTTTATCAAGTTTGTTTATGTAGGCGAGTTGATATACCTGAGCACTTTACGTGAAATCGGTATATTGCTTTTTTCAGTTTCCGACTTAGAACATTGACTATTTACGTTTATTACGACACCAGTAGCTGCCTGAAAGTAATTAGTGTTAAATAATCCTGAAAATTTCTATTATATTCCATTATAATCACATAAATTGACACTTGTTAAAATTTAGAGGTTTTTCTGCAAGAAAATCTTAATAACTTTTTTGTTTACCAACTTATATTGACTTTTATTGTCTTAACATTTCGGCTATAGCACCAGCTGTACGTAGATACCCAATTCCTGGATATCGAACGTATAGTTTGTTTAAATTTTTTATTTTTAACTGTAATTCTGTGAAATTGCTACGTAAACGTACCTTTAGAGGTTACTTACCTTGTGTTCCGAGTCCGTCACTGATTGGAGCTGGTCCACAGCTGGGCTGATACATCCACCGCTTCATACTATACCACTTTGAACCCCCTGCGGAGTCCCGTTTGGGAATTGACACCTGAAAACAGGAATTTCTGGTACAAAATTTACAAATTTTTTAACTTTTTGGCTAATAACATTTCAACCCTTTGGCTTATTGTCTAAATTATTATATATTTGGGTAGGTCTCGACTACCCCTTTCATACCGCACCTCATTTGTCAGGATCCGTCGGATAGAAATTTAAATAAAATTCCCGAAAGTTCCTTTTATCAAGTTTGTTTATGTAGGCGAGTTGATATACCTGAGCACTTTACGTGAAATCGGTATATTGCTTTTTTCAGTTTCCGACTTAGAACATTGACTATTTACGTTTATTACGACACCAGTAGCTGCCTGAAAGTAATTAGTGTTAAATAATCCTGAAAATTTCTATTATATTCCATTATAATCACATAAATTGACACTTGTTAAAATTTAGAGGTTTTTCTGCAAGAAAATCTTAATAACTTTTTTGTTTACCAACTTATATTGACTTTTATTGTCTTAACATTTCGGCTATAGCACCAGCTGTACGTAGATACCCAATTCCTGGATATCGAACGTATAGTTTGTTTAAATTTTTTATTTTTAACTGTAATTCTGTGAAATTGCTACGTAAACGTACCTTTAGAGGTTACTTACCTTGTGTTCCGAGTCCGTCACTGATTGGAGCTGGTCCACAGCTGGGCTGATACATCCACCGCTTCATACTATACCACTTTGAACCCCCTGCGGAGTCCCGTTTGGGAATTGACACCTGAAAACAGGAATTTCTGGTACAAAATTTACAAATTTTTTAACTTTTTGGCTAATAACATTTCAACCCTTTGGCTTATTGTCTAAATTATTATATATTTGGGTAGGTCTCGACTACCCCTTTCATACCGCACCTCATTTGTCAGGATCCGTCGGATAGAAATTTAAATAAAATTCCCGAAAGTTCCTTTTATCAAGTTTGTTTATGTAGGCGAGTTGATATACCTGAGCACTTTACGTGAAATCGGTATATTGCTTTTTTCAGTTTCCGACTTAGAACATTGACTATTTACGTTTATTACGACACCAGTAGCTGCCTGAAAGTAATTAGTGTTAAATAATCCTGAAAATTTCTATTATATTCCATTATAATCACATAAATTGACACTTGTTAAAATTTAGAGGTTTTTCTGCAAGAAAATCTTAATAACTTTTTTGTTTACCAACTTATATTGACTTTTATTGTCTTAACATTTCGGCTATAGCACCAGCTGTACGTAGATACCCAATTCCTGGATATCGAACGTATAGTTTGTTTAAATTTTTTATTTTTAACTGTAATTCTGTGAAATTGCTACGTAAACGTACCTTTAGAGGTTACTTACCTTGTGTTCCGAGTCCGTCACTGATTGGAGCTGGTCCACAGCTGGGCTGATACATCCACCGCTTCATACTATACCACTTTGAACCCCCTGCGGAGTCCCGTTTGGGAATTGACACCTGAAAACAGGAATTTCTGGTACAAAATTTACAAATTTTTTAACTTTTTGGCTAATAACATTTCAACCCTTTGGCTTATTGTCTAAATTATTATATATTTGGGTAGGTCTCGACTACCCCTTTCATACCGCACCTCATTTGTCAGGATCCGTCGGATAGAAATTTAAATAAAATTCCCGAAAGTTCCTTTTATCAAGTTTGTTTATGTAGGCGAGTTGATATACCTGAGCACTTTACGTGAAATCGGTATATTGCTTTTTTCAGTTTCCGACTTAGAACATTGACTATTTACGTTTATTACGACACCAGTAGCTGCCTGAAAGTAATTAGTGTTAAATAATCCTGAAAATTTCTATTATATTCCATTATAATCACATAAATTGACACTTGTTAAAATTTAGAGGTTTTTCTGCAAGAAAATCTTAATAACTTTTTTGTTTACCAACTTATATTGACTTTTATTGTCTTAACATTTCGGCTATAGCACCAGCTGTACGTAGATACCCAATTCCTGGATATCGAACGTATAGTTTGTTTAAATTTTTTATTTTTAACTGTAATTCTGTGAAATTGCTACGTAAACGTACCTTTAGAGGTTACTTACCTTGTGTTCCGAGTCCGTCACTGATTGGAGCTGGTCCACAGCTGGGCTGATACATCCACCGCTTCATACTATACCACTTTGAACCCCCTGCGGAGTCCCGTTTGGGAATTGACACCTGAAAACAGGAATTTCTGGTACAAAATTTACAAATTTTTTAACTTTTTGGCTAATAACATTTCAACCCTTTGGCTTATTGTCTAAATTATTATATATTTGGGTAGGTCTCGACTACCCCTTTCATACCGCACCTCATTTGTCAGGATCCGTCGGATAGAAATTTAAATAAAATTCCCGAAAGTTCCTTTTATCAAGTTTGTTTATGTAGGCGAGTTGATATACCTGAGCACTTTACGTGAAATCGGTATATTGCTTTTTTCAGTTTCCGACTTAGAACATTGACTATTTACGTTTATTACGACACCAGTAGCTGCCTGAAAGTAATTAGTGTTAAATAATCCTGAAAATTTCTATTATATTCCATTATAATCACATAAATTGACACTTGTTAAAATTTAGAGGTTTTTCTGCAAGAAAATCTTAATAACTTTTTTGTTTACCAACTTATATTGACTTTTATTGTCTTAACATTTCGGCTATAGCACCAGCTGTACGTAGATACCCAATTCCTGGATATCGAACGTATAGTTTGTTTAAATTTTTTATTTTTAACTGTAATTCTGTGAAATTGCTACGTAAACGTACCTTTAGAGGTTACTTACCTTGTGTTCCGAGTCCGTCACTGATTGGAGCTGGTCCACAGCTGGGCTGATACATCCACCGCTTCATACTATACCACTTTGAACCCCCTGCGGAGTCCCGTTTGGGAATTGACACCTGAAAACAGGAATTTCTGGTACAAAATTTACAAATTTTTTAACTTTTTGGCTAATAACATTTCAACCCTTTGGCTTATTGTCTAAATTATTATATATTTGGGTAGGTCTCGACTACCCCTTTCATACCGCACCTCATTTGTCAGGATCCGTCGGATAGAAATTTAAATAAAATTCCCGAAAGTTCCTTTTATCAAGTTTGTTTATGTAGGCGAGTTGATATACCTGAGCACTTTACGTGAAATCGGTATATTGCTTTTTTCAGTTTCCGACTTAGAACATTGACTATTTACGTTTATTACGACACCAGTAGCTGCCTGAAAGTAATTAGTGTTAAATAATCCTGAAAATTTCTATTATATTCCATTATAATCACATAAATTGACACTTGTTAAAATTTAGAGGTTTTTCTGCAAGAAAATCTTAATAACTTTTTTGTTTACCAACTTATATTGACTTTTATTGTCTTAACATTTCGGCTATAGCACCAGCTGTACGTAGATACCCAATTCCTGGATATCGAACGTATAGTTTGTTTAAATTTTTTATTTTTAACTGTAATTCTGTGAAATTGCTACGTAAACGTACCTTTAGAGGTTACTTACCTTGTGTTCCGAGTCCGTCACTGATTGGAGCTGGTCCACAGCTGGGCTGATACATCCACCGCTTCATACTATACCACTTTGAACCCCCTGCGGAGTCCCGTTTGGGAATTGACACCTGAAAACAGGAATTTCTGGTACAAAATTTACAAATTTTTTAACTTTTTGGCTAATAACATTTCAACCCTTTGGCTTATTGTCTAAATTATTATATATTTGGGTAGGTCTCGACTACCCCTTTCATACCGCACCTCATTTGTCAGGATCCGTCGGATAGAAATTTAAATAAAATTCCCGAAAGTTCCTTTTATCAAGTTTGTTTATGTAGGCGAGTTGATATACCTGAGCACTTTACGTGAAATCGGTATATTGCTTTTTTCAGTTTCCGACTTAGAACATTGACTATTTACGTTTATTACGACACCAGTAGCTGCCTGAAAGTAATTAGTGTTAAATAATCCTGAAAATTTCTATTATATTCCATTATAATCACATAAATTGACACTTGTTAAAATTTAGAGGTTTTTCTGCAAGAAAATCTTAATAACTTTTTTGTTTACCAACTTATATTGACTTTTATTGTCTTAACATTTCGGCTATAGCACCAGCTGTACGTAGATACCCAATTCCTGGATATCGAACGTATAGTTTGTTTAAATTTTTTATTTTTAACTGTAATTCTGTGAAATTGCTACGTAAACGTACCTTTAGAGGTTACTTACCTTGTGTTCCGAGTCCGTCACTGATTGGAGCTGGTCCACAGCTGGGCTGATACATCCACCGCTTCATACTATACCACTTTGAACCCCCTGCGGAGTCCCGTTTGGGAATTGACACCTGAAAACAGGAATTTCTGGTACAAAATTTACAAATTTTTTAACTTTTTGGCTAATAACATTTCAACCCTTTGGCTTATTGTCTAAATTATTATATATTTGGGTAGGTCTCGACTACCCCTTTCATACCGCACCTCATTTGTCAGGATCCGTCGGATAGAAATTTAAATAAAATTCCCGAAAGTTCCTTTTATCAAGTTTGTTTATGTAGGCGAGTTGATATACCTGAGCACTTTACGTGAAATCGGTATATTGCTTTTTTCAGTTTCCGACTTAGAACATTGACTATTTACGTTTATTACGACACCAGTAGCTGCCTGAAAGTAATTAGTGTTAAATAATCCTGAAAATTTCTATTATATTCCATTATAATCACATAAATTGACACTTGTTAAAATTTAGAGGTTTTTCTGCAAGAAAATCTTAATAACTTTTTTGTTTACCAACTTATATTGACTTTTATTGTCTTAACATTTCGGCTATAGCACCAGCTGTACGTAGATACCCAATTCCTGGATATCGAACGTATAGTTTGTTTAAATTTTTTATTTTTAACTGTAATTCTGTGAAATTGCTACGTAAACGTACCTTTAGAGGTTACTTACCTTGTGTTCCGAGTCCGTCACTGATTGGAGCTGGTCCACAGCTGGGCTGATACATCCACCGCTTCATACTATACCACTTTGAACCCCCTGCGGAGTCCCGTTTGGGAATTGACACCTGAAAACAGGAATTTCTGGTACAAAATTTACAAATTTTTTAACTTTTTGGCTAATAACATTTCAACCCTTTGGCTTATTGTCTAAATTATTATATATTTGGGTAGGTCTCGACTACCCCTTTCATACCGCACCTCATTTGTCAGGATCCGTCGGATAGAAATTTAAATAAAATTCCCGAAAGTTCCTTTTATCAAGTTTGTTTATGTAGGCGAGTTGATATACCTGAGCACTTTACGTGAAATCGGTATATTGCTTTTTTCAGTTTCCGACTTAGAACATTGACTATTTACGTTTATTACGACACCAGTAGCTGCCTGAAAGTAATTAGTGTTAAATAATCCTGAAAATTTCTATTATATTCCATTATAATCACATAAATTGACACTTGTTAAAATTTAGAGGTTTTTCTGCAAGAAAATCTTAATAACTTTTTTGTTTACCAACTTATATTGACTTTTATTGTCTTAACATTTCGGCTATAGCACCAGCTGTACGTAGATACCCAATTCCTGGATATCGAACGTATAGTTTGTTTAAATTTTTTATTTTTAACTGTAATTCTGTGAAATTGCTACGTAAACGTACCTTTAGAGGTTACTTACCTTGTGTTCCGAGTCCGTCACTGATTGGAGCTGGTCCACAGCTGGGCTGATACATCCACCGCTTCATACTATACCACTTTGAACCCCCTGCGGAGTCCCGTTTGGGAATTGACACCTGAAAACAGGAATTTCTGGTACAAAATTTACAAATTTTTTAACTTTTTGGCTAATAACATTTCAACCCTTTGGCTTATTGTCTAAATTATTATATATTTGGGTAGGTCTCGACTACCCCTTTCATACCGCACCTCATTTGTCAGGATCCGTCGGATAGAAACACCCTCCCTGTTCTCACTGGAAGCAGTACGATAGCGAACTTTTGAAGTGTGTAGTGGGAACGGGAGGAAATTGTGAACCCACGAAAAATTTTTAATATCTGTGTGTGACAGTAGTTGACGTCAGAGGTTTATTGACCACAATATTTGCTGATCCCCGGTCTTATTGACTGGGCACTAACAGATTAGGTCTAAACCTAACTACAGTAGTTGTAAGGTTTTTTTTGCAGTTTTGTTCTGCACCATTTATTTTTCTTTATTTTATCTTGTCGTCCCTATTGACGCTTTTAATTTTAGGCTTACATTGACGCATACCTTCGAACATGTTTGGCTTTAGAACACCTTTAAAGGCGGCCGACGGCGAAAAGTCCCCGTCAAGACCTGGGGCAGTTGCGCCGCCAAACGTAAGGCGCAGCATAGACGAGTGGGAAGCCACAAACACCAGCCCCACCCACCCTACAACGGAAAAGACGTCGCAGGCTGGCCCTGCGAAAACCAAAACAAAGCCTGCTCTGATACAAGAGAGCAAAGCTGCGACCACGACCAATAAGCGAAACTCCGTAGAAACATGCTCACCGCCAAAAGCCAAATATACAGATCGAACTGCGGAGGCTAAAGCCTGTCTAACAAAGGCAAAGCTACATCTAAATAGCTCTAGGAACACTAAGACGGAGATCAAAACCGCTATCACCGAAGCCACAGAAAGACTCTTCAAATTGGTAAAGGAAGCTGAAACTGAGCTAAAAGAGACAAAGCTACGAATGACAAAGGAAGTGCCAGTAACAACAGACCCAAAGCCGCTAGCCACAGAATCTTTTCCCGACGAATCCGACGCATGTAAGATTCTACGTACAATAGAACAACACACAAAGCTCTTAACAGAAAATAACAAAAAATTGGAAGAGCTCAAGGAGAAAATAGACCGTCAAAGTGACTTCTTGGATAGGGGTACCTATGCGAGTGTGGCCGCAACTCGGTCCGAGAACTCACTGCCAAGGCGCAGTACGTTACACTCGGTTGTGGTCACGTCCAAGAACGAAACCGAAACAGGCGACGAGGTCCTTAGCAGAATAAGGGAAGCGGTAAACGCCAAAGATGGGTGGATAAAGGTGGAGAAGGTGAGGAAGGCTAAGGACAGGAAAGTAATAATAGGTCTGGAAACCGAAGAAGAAAGAAACAAAATAAAGGCCCGGCTTCAAAAAGAAGGAGTTGACCTCACTGTCGAGGAAGTTAAAAACAAGGACCCGCTTCTGATTCTGAAGAACGTTCTGGTCGTGAACACCGATGAAGACATATTGAAAGCACTCAGAAATCAGAACAGGGGGGTTTTTGACGGCCTCGACAGTGGGGACAACAGGGTGGAGATAAGGTACAGAAGAAGGACACGCAACCCACATATTGGCCACGTTATCGTCAGCGTTTCGCCCACCATCTGGCGACGGGCTATAGAAACCGGGACCGTGCACATTGACCTCCAGCGCATTAAAATCGAGGACCAGACCCCTTTGGTCCAGTGTACTCGCTGCCTGGGCTTCGGGCATGGCAAGCGGCTCTGTAAAGAGCCAGCGGACTTATGCAGCCACTGCGGCGGTCCCCATATGAGATCGGAGTGCGCGGACTGGCTCTCAGGATTGCCACCCGCCTGTCGAAACTGCACGAGGGCAAAAATAGAGTACGGCACGCAACACAATGCTTTTAGTCACGATTGCCCCGTACGGAAGAAATGGGATGACGTGGCCAGGTCGACGGTCGCGTACTGCTGAGGGCACCCAAGGCAACCCAAACCTCTACAGATTCGTACAGGCGAACCTCCAGCGGAAAAAACTGGCAACAGACGAGCTCCTATTGGAAGCCGTGAAGCGCGGAGTCGCCGTTGCTCTCCTCCAGGAACCATATGTGGGAGGTGCTAAGGTTGTCAGGAATCACAGGGGCGTTCGGATTTTCCAGAGCACTGACACTGGGAATGGAACTGTTAAGGCCGCAATAGCGGTCTTTGATCAAGACCTTATAGTCACGCAGTACCCGAAACTCACCACGAACAACATCACCGTGGTGGGGATCCGGACCAGTGCTTGGAGGATCACGCTGGTCTCTTTCTATTTTGAGCCGGACCAGCCAATAGAACCGTACCTGGAGCACCTCAAACACGTTGAGGAAGAAGTAGGGTCCAGAATGTGGATCATAGGAGGAGATGCAAACGCTAAAAGTACCTGGTGGGGAAGCTTGTCCATCGACCGTAGGGGCGAAGAAGTTTCCGGAGTTCTCGATGAGCTGAGTCTCAACATACTCAACAGAGGGGAAATTCCGACTTTCGACACGATCAGAGGCGGTAAACGTTACTGCAGTCACGTCGATATTACGGCATGTTCGACGGATATTCTGGACCTGGTAGACGACTGGAGGGTAGACGAGGGCCTCACGAGCTCGGATCACAACGGCATCGTTTTTAACATAAAATTAAAAAGGTCAAAAGGCATTAAAATCAACAGAACCACTAGAATTTTCAATACAAGAAAAGCTAATTGGCCTGAGTTTCATGAGAAACTCAGCCAATTAATGCTACAGAACAAAATTAATAAAATAGAAATTGATACATTAAATACAGTCAATCAAATTAATATAATTATAAATAAATACACTCAAGCAATAAGAGACGCATGCACCTCATCAATGCCTATGAGGAAGAGCAACGATGTACTCACCTTGCCGTGGTGGTCCGAGAAACTCGAGAGGATGAAGCAGGAAGTCGCTACCAAAAAACGCAGAATTAGATGTGCTGCACCGGTCCGAAGATCGAAAGTCGTTGAAGAGTACCTGAAACAGAAAGTTGATTATGAAACAGAAGCAGCCAAAGATATGATCGAGAGTTGGAAAATTTTTTGCGCCAAACAAGACAAGGAAGGGGTTTGGGAAGGAATCTACCGGGTGATAGGAAGGACCAAGGGTAGGGGAGAGGACCAACCGCTAGTGAAGGACGGAAAGGTGCTGGACACAAAGGGTTCAGTTGAATTACTAGCGAAAACCTTCTACCCAGAAGATCTTACGGAGAGTGACAGCACATGGCACCGCCTTGTCAGGGACAAGGCCGACGTTGTGAATGCTGGAGGGCATGGTGACCCATGCGAGCCACCATTTACAATGGCTGAACTGATGGCGTCATGCAACTCCTTTAACGCTAAGAAGGCTCCAGGAGCAGATGGTTTCACCGCCGATATTTGTTGCCGAGCCATCGGAGGTGCCCCTGAGGTAGCCCTTGCTCTCTTAAACGGCTGCTTGAAATGCCACCATTTCCCCGAAATATGGAAGGAGGCGATAGTAATCGTACTCAAGAAGCCCGGAAAGGACGACTACAGCACCCCAAAGGCGTACAGACCTATCGGCCTTCTGCCAATACTAGGCAAAATATATGAGAAGATGTTGGTGGCCCGCCTCAAGTTCCATTTGATCCCAAGGATGAGTACTCGTCAGTATGGATTTATGCCCCAGAGGAGCACGGAGGACTCCCTCTATGTACTAATGCAGCACATACGCAGCAAGATAGATCTTAAAAAAATAGTGGTCCTAGTATCCTTGGACATAGAGGGAGCCTTCGACAGTGCCTGGTGGCCAGCCATAAAGGTTCGCCTGGCTGAGGAAAAATGTCCAATCGGCTTGAGGAGGGTCATCGACAGCTATCTCCAGGATAGAAGGGTCACTGTCAGGTACGCAGACGAAGAGTTCGGCAAGGCCACAAGTAAGGGTTGTGTCCAGGGTTCCATAGGGGGACCAATACTCTGGAACCTTTTGTTGGACCCGCTTCTAAAGAGCCTTGAAGCTAGGGGTGACTATTGCCAGGCCTTTGCTGACGACGTTGTGCTGATCTTCGATGGTGACGCATCGCTGGAGATCCAGGGACGTGCTAATGCCGCTCTCGAACATGTTCGGGCGTGGGGTGTACAAAACAAACTTAAATTTGCCCCGCACAAAACCAACGCAATGGTTATTACTCGCAAACTAAAATACGACACCCCATGCCTGACCATGGGCGGGATCGACATTGCCATGTCCAAAGAGATCAAAATCCTAGGCGTCACCATCGACGAAAAGCTAACTTTTAACACACACGTCGCAAACGTGTGCAGAAAGGCAATAGGCATCCACCAACAATTAACCAGGGCGGCAAAGACCAGCTGGGGACTTCACCCTGAAGTCATAAGAATAATATATGTGGCTACCGTGGAACCAATCATCCTGTACGCAGCCGGCGTTTGGGCCCCGGCCGTTAGAAAGCTGGGCGTCATGAAGCAGTTAGGAGCAGTCCAGCGTGGTATCGCACAAAAGCTGTGCAAGGCCTATCGGACGGTCTCCTTGAACTCTGCGCTGGTGCTGGCTGGAATACTACCCCTCGACCTCCGCGTCCGCGAGGCAGCATCGTTATACGAAGCCAGGAAGGGGGTGCCCCAGCCAGCACTCGGCGACAGGAGGGTCGAGCAGGCTGCCTCGGCAACAGCAGCACCACACCCCGCGGAGCACGCTGAGCTAGAGCTCACAAGCCTGGTAAACCAAGAGCAACTTGATGCCCAGAACGAACTTGAGGTTCGTATCTTTACGGACGGGAGCAAGATTGGGGGCAAGGTTGGGGCAGCGCTCTCCATGTGGACAGGTGACGTGGAAACCAAAACTCTCAAGCTTGCTCTCCCACACTACTCCACCGTTTACCAGGCCGAGCTTCTGGCAATATGTGTCGCAACAAGGGAGATCACAAAAATCAGTGCGCAATCGTTTGGAATCTTCAGTGATTCTATGGCGGCCCTCCAAACCATACAAAGTTACTACCGACACCACCCACTGGCAGTGGAGGCAAGAGCCAACATTAAATCCTTGGCTACCCAAAACAAGGCCGTCACCTTGTTTTGGATCAAAGCACATGCGGGGTTGGAAGGAAATGAGAGGGCCGATGAACTAGCCAAGAGAGCCGCTGAAGGTTCCAAACGAAAGCCCGATTACGACTTGTGCCCGGTTTCGTACGTCAAGCGATGCATTCGTACGGCAACGCTTGACGAATGGAACCGTAGATATATTTCCGGAGAAACTGCTTCTGTGACCAAGCTGTTTTTTCCCGATGCGGTGGCTGCGTACAGGATAATCAGGAAGTGCACAATTAGTTGTGTAGTCACACAAATCATGACGGGGCACGGTGGGTTCTCAGCATACTTGAATCGATTCAAGTGTAAGGAGAGCCCATCGTGCATCTGTGACCCCGATATTGATGAAACGGTGCCACATATATTGTTCGCCTGTCCTGTCTTTGACAGAGAAAGACTAGAAGCCGAACTAGCACTTGACGCTAAACTCGATGCCGAAAATATATCTCGAATAATAGCGGGCAAAAACAGAGAAACGCTTCTAAATTTCTGTATAAAAATATGTGAAAGGGTGATCAATAGGAATAAAAGTGCATAAGCAACTAATGCTTATTTAATATTATGTATAATATTAATGATAAGTATTAAAAAAGTAGAATGTAAAAATATATAGTATTAGCAAAAATTTAAAAGCAACAAATAAATTAGATCTGCCCAAAAATAAATGCAAAGTAGTCGAAACAAGAGAGAGAATCAGAACATGTAAAATGATATTAAACTAAAATAGAAAGAAACATAAAAACGATACAACAGCCATAGGTTTAAAGAATATAAAAGCACAATAATTTAGTGAAAATAGAGTCAAACGTAAAAGTTATCCTTAGTCAGCACGAAGCTGATAGTGGAGGATCCTACGAGTTTATACTAACAAAATACACGACAGGCATAGGCTCCGATTATGTTGGAGGTAGAAGTTAAAATAAAAAAAAAAAAAAAAAAAAAAAAAAACCTAACCTAACCTAACCTAACCTAACCTAACCTAACCTAACCTAACCTAACCTAACCTAACCTAACCAGTTGCACTCGGTCTATCGAGCTGGAAGCAGCGAAATCCACGTGCTCCGTACAGAAAAAATCGTTTTCATTGGTTTTTGAGCTCCGATTTTAAAGAGTGAAGTGTCGTTGGATGCGCAATTCTGTGCTGCGTAAAGTGCCGCGCTTCAATAGTGCCGGTCTATCGTACTAAAAAAGTTTTCAGTGAAAAAACCTCATCTTTAGAGGTTAAGTGGAAATCTGTGCAACTGGAACGCATATGCTGCCGAAACTAGATCGGCGACCTCCTTGTTTTTATCGGAATCTTGTGGACATCGTGGCTCCTGATCACCGGGACCACCCAAAATCATCGAGATCCTGCGCTCTAGCGAGTTATTCAGGATTTTCAAAAAACCACGTGGACTGAAAAAGCTGAAGGAGTGGAGACAGCGGTGTGAAAATTGGCGTATATTTGGACCTCTATCACACAAGGCGAGTGCAACTTGATTTAGAATTTTAAGACAGCTAGAACATTTTTTATGACAGTTTAAACTTTGAATATTTCGACAATTATAACTTTGGACAGAGGACTTTTCTTGAAGATCTTCAACTGCAGTCTGGTGCGCGCTCATTAGAAGACCTTAAGTTTTAATTTTTAAAATTTTTGATTAACCCATATTAGTGTAGTAATTATTTAACTGAAAAAATTTTAATTCTTGAATTTTAATGTTAAAACATAGCTTAAAAATTAAAGTCTAGATTTACCCTTATAGAAGCTTAATTGTAGTTAATTTTAATATTTTTTTCAAATTTTTTAGTCAAATAGCCTTAAAGTTATTGAATTTTATATGTTTTTTGTAAATAATTCCTTATAAATAGGATAAAATCACTTTTATATTGCATTTTTGTGTTTTTCCACCTTGTTTGGACTTATTTAAGCCGAAACTAGGCCCGGATAGCTCTAAAATCGCCGGATTTTGCAAAAGTCGGCCATTTTAAGAAATTCGGATAATTGTTTGTTTAGCTATTATCTAAAGAACCGTTTGGCGTACGAGGCTGCGGTTTTCGGCTTGGGAAAGAGCACCTTTAGTAGATTGTTTAGATATAATTTTCAGGCGTTTTCAGCCTGAAAAGTTTTTCAGGACTGAAACCCGTATTTTCAGATAGAGAGAGTGGAGCCGATCTGTAGACTGAAAACCCGGGCTCGATGCGACGATTGGTTGTGGAGAAAACGGCAGTTTAACTTGTCGTTTGACAGTTCGGCGGCCATCTTGTTAAACCTAATTCGGCTCTAACTCCTGAACCGATAAAGATAAATTGATTCTGTTTTCAGATTAACATACTAGGGCTTAACATCTACCCCACAACTCGGTTTCAGGAGGATTGGGGCTGAAATTTTTCAGTTTCCTGAAACTGTTTTTAGTAAATAAAAAGAGCCAGGCTGAAACCAACGAGCCCGAACTCGGGTCTTTTGCGACGCATACGACCGGAGATATCGCAGGTCAAAAAGTCACTTTGACGTTTACGGCGGCCATTTTGTTAATATTAAAACACTCATATCTCCGGAACGGTGGGTCGTAGAAGGCTGGGGTTTCTCTTGTCAACTTTGGCTGGACCTCAGCTGCGGGGGGAAGCCTGTTTCAGGAGTCTTCAGGGGAAAAATATTTTCAGTGCTGAAAATCCGCGCAGCGGGGAGATCGCGTCGAGCACTTCTATTTAAGCCCAAACTCGGGACTATTCGGCTGGGCCATTCGGAAGATACAGCGAATATCCGTTTTCGGCAGATGTAACCGCGTAGTATCCGAAAAGTTCGAAAAGCTGTATCTCCGGAACCCGTCGAGCTACAGAAACGTGCTTGGTGTCGCTTTGAAGGGCTCGGGGAGATCTTTCGGTTGGGTCTACTTTACTGACTCTACATAGAGCACAAAAGTTTTTCGATCTAAGATTGGGAACTGAGGATCCTGGAGCGGTCTTTCTTTTGAAGCGAGACTATAGTGATCAAATTTAATAGACTTAATTGAACTCTACCAGTCTAATCCAGTGGAGACTGACTACATAGCGACGAAAGTTAAATTATTTTATCTTTTTGTAACAAATTCTACATTACCGTTAGGAAGTGTAATCACGAAGGCTTTATTGAGCCCGACTATAAACTTGTGTTCTCTTTACGACTGGTTGACTAGCAATTATTGACAAGTTTTCTTGTCCTGTTGTTTTTTGTTTTACTCTTATTTTATTTTCATTTACACTGCGCACATCTTTACACTGTGTGCAGACAACGATCTGACATATACATACACTATTGTGTTTCTATTTAGCTTATTTTATATCCTCACCTGACGCATTCCTCTGACAATGTTTACTAGAACACCAGTGAAACCTGTGGAAGAAAATGAGAAAAAATCTCCGCCAAGAACACAGACGCTTTCGTCTGGCGTTGGACGAGTTGTTGCAAAACAAACTTCTCCGCCAAGGACGCAGACGACTTCATCTAATGTTAGGAAAAGCGTGGAAAAGTTGGAGGCTGCGGGATCAGAACCACACAACTTGACTCCAGCTACCAGCAAAATGGAAATACAAGTTCTTCCTAGACAGGTTCTCGCAACGCGTTTAGCTGAAGCCAAAGCAAACGTAGTCAAAGCTAAGACGAACATAAACAATTCTCGGAATATTAAAACGGACATTAAAACAAACGTACTGGAAGCTGTAGACAAATTATATCAGATAATAAAAGAAGCGGACATCGAGATCAAAAGACTCAAAAAAACCGGAGAGACACCTGCTTGTGATAATATAGACAGCTCCCAGACATTACCCGACAAGACCGAGGAAGGAAATCAACTGATAATCGCACATCTGAAAGAACAGAGCCAGCTACTCATGGAAAACGGCAGAAAAATAGAAGAACTAAAGGACAAGATGGAACAACAGCACCACCTTATAAGCTCAAAAACCTACGCAGAGGCAACGGTAGTCCGTTCCACCTTGCACCCACCCCCGCAGAACGTACTGCACTCGGTAGTTGTCACGTCCCAGGATGAAAACGACACTGGAGACCAAGTTCTAACAAAAGTTAGAGAGGCGGTGAATGCCAAGGAAGGGTGGATCAGAGTGGAAAGGACTCGGAAAGGTAAGGACAGAAAGGTGATAATGAGCTGTAACACAGCCGAAGATAGACAGAAGGTGAAACAGAGGCTGGAAAATTCCGGTAAGAGCCTGGTCGTGGAAGAGGTCAAAAACAGAGACCCTCTCCTGAAGTTAGCCGACGTACTAACAGTTAACACTGATGAGGATGTCTTAAGGGCCTTCAGGAACCAAAACCGGAGCATATTCAATGACCTAAAGGAGAATGAAGACAGACTCGAAATCAAGTATAAAAGGAAAGCCCGGAACCCGCATACTAGCCATATCGTCCTCAGTGCATCACCGGCCATATGGAAAAGAGCGACCGACGCTGGAGCGGTCTATATTGACCTACAGCGCATCCGGGTGTTGGACCAGTCACCACTGGTACAATGCTCGAGATGCCTTGGATATGGTCATAGCAAGAGGTACTGCGTAGATCCAGCAGACCTTTGCAGCCACTGCGGAGGTCCGCACCTTAGGGCACAATGCCCGGAGTGGCTTGCAGGAGGCGAACCCTCATGCAGAAACTGCACAGCGGCCAAACTCGATCGCAATGACCACAACGCCTTTAGCAAAGAATGTCCCATACGCAGAAAGCGCGATGCCATAGCTCGCATGTCGGTAGCGTATTGCTAAGGGCACCCAGGGGAACAAACACCTGTACCGAGTGTTCCAGTGCAACCTACAACGAAGGAAGTTGGCTACAGAAGAACTAATGGTTGAAGCAACTAAAGGCGGAGTTGCAATAGCGTTGGTCCAGGAACCTTACGTGGGTGGGTCAGATAGTATGAAGACATACCGTGGTGTTAGAATATACCAAAACACCAAAGGGGGCACGGTCAAAGCGGCTATTGCTGTATTTGACCCCAACCTAGATGTCACGCAACACCCGGAGCTCACCACCAACAACATCGCAGTGGTGAGCGTAAGCACCAAGCAATGGAAACTCACATTGGTGTCATATTATTTTGAACCGGATCAGCCCATAGATCCGTACCTGGATCATATAAAAATAATAGCGACAGCCATAACACGGAGGCTCATTATCGGAGGCGATTGCAATGCAAAGAGTACCTGGTGGGGAAGCCCTGAAATCGACCACAGGGGGGACAATGTGGCCGGAACGCTGCATGAGTTGGACCTTCATATTCTCAACAAAGGTGATACTCCAACTTTCGACACTATTCGTGGCGGGAAACACTACACTAGTTTTGTTGACGTGTCGGCCTGCACTACTGATATGCTGGACCTTGTGGAGGACTGGAAAGTTATCGCAAATCTCACGTGCGCTGACCATAGTGGTATTAGCTTTGATATCAAACTAAAAAAATCGGTTGGGGTAAGTGTCAAAAGAACTACAAGACTTTTCAACACAAGGAAAGCAAACTGGGAAACTTTTCATCGTAAATTTAAACAACAAATATTAGAATACAACATAGACATTGAAAAAATTTGTGCCATTAATACATTAGAAGAACTAGATCTAATCATAAAAAATTATAACAAAGCTATTACAGAATCTAGCAACATCTCAATACCAATAAAAAAGAATACGGAGACATTTACCCTACCATGGTGGTCAGAGGAGCTCGCGAAGATGAAGCAGGAAGTCACCACTATGAAACGCAGAATCAGGAACGCCGCACCGATTCGAAAGCAAAGTGTTGTGGACGCTTACAAAATAGCCAGAGACAAATACGAGACCAGAGCTACGGAGGCCTATATCGGAAGTTGGAAGGAGTTCTGTAGCAAACAAGACAAGGAGAGTCTGTGGGAGGGCATTTACCGCGTAATAAGGAGAACAGCCAAGAGGGAAGAGGACACACCCTTGGAAGAAGGCGGCATCACTCTTGATGCAAAAGATTCAGTGGAGCTGTTAGCGAAAACGTTCTACCCGGAAGACCTAAGGGAGAACGACAACCAGTCGCATCGAGAAATAAGGAACCGGGCATCAACTGTGAACCTCCAACAAACCGAAGGACAGAACGATCCACCGTTCACGATAACTGAAATGCTTACCGCACTGGATTCCTTGAACCCGAAGAAAGCGCCTGGTGCTGATGGATTCACTGCGGACATATGCAGCCACGCCATAAAAAGTGATCCCAAACTTTTCCTGGCAGTACTCAACAAATGTCTAGAGCTCCATTATTTCCCAGTTATCTGGAAGGAAGCCACGGTCATAGTGCTGAGGAAACCAGGAAAAGAATCATATACAACCCCCAAGTCTTACCGCCCCATAGGATTGTTACCGGTCATGGGCAAGGTGTATGAAAAGATGTTGGTCGCCAGACTCAAACACCACCTGCTACCGAAACTAAACCCCAACCAGTTTGGATTCATGCCCCAAAAAAGCTGCGAAGACGCCCTATATAAATTAATGCAACATTTAAAAATCAAACTGGAAGAAAAGAAAATCATAACCATTGTGTCATTGGATATAGAGGGCGCCTTCGACAGCGCATGGTGGCCAGCGATCAGAGTCCAACTGGCAAAAGCGAGCTGTCCCCTAAATGTAAGAAAAGTGTTTGACAGCTACCTTGACCAAAGGAAGGTCACGGTGAGGTATAATGGGGAAACATTCACAAAGGCGACCAACAAAGGGTGCGTCCAAGGGTCAATAGGTGGGCCCATCCTGTGGAACATACTACTGGATCCCCTGCTGAACATTCTTGAATCCGCGGGTCATTATGTGCAAGCGTTTGCTGACGACGTCGTCATGGTGTTCGATGGTCAGACTGCACAACATGTGCAAAGACACGCCAATGCCGCCCTCGAACTCGTTCGGTTGTGGGGCGTCGAAAATAAGCTCAAATTCGCGCCTCATAAGACCAATGCAATGGTAATCACGCGCAAGCTTAAATTCGATACTCCGCGCCTGAGCATGGGCGGGGTTGACATTGGCATGTCTAAACAAATCAAGATGTTGGGAGTGACGTTTGACGAGAAGCTGACCTTTAACGCACACGTGGCTAATGTTTGTAGAAAGGCCATAAACATATACAAACAACTCGCAAGAGCGGCAAAGGCGAGTTGGGGCCTCCATCCCGAAGTGATACGAACAATCTACACAGCGACCATCGAGCCCATCATTTTGTATGCGGCTAGTGTTTGGGCACCGGCTGCTGAAAAACTGGGAGTGCAGAAACAGCTCGGAGCTGTGCAGAGAGGCTTCGCACAAAAAATGTGCAAGGCTTATCGCACGGTCTCCCTGAACTCAGCTTTGGTCTTGGCGGGAGTGCTCCCGCTTGATCTTCGTGTACGCGAGGTAGCCTCACTATACAGGATCAGGAAGGGGGCGGCTCTACCGGGACTGGGGGACAGAGAGATCGAGCGATCAATACCAGCAACAGAAGCGCCACATCCTGCAACAGTTACAGACCTTGAGTTGACATGCCTTAGAGACCAGAATGAAGTGGACGCGAACAGTAACTGTGCAGTAAAAATCTTCACAGACGGCAGTAAGATCGGGGGAAGAGTCGGCGCAGCTCTGTCCGTGTGGGAGGACGAAGCGGAAGCGTCCACCGTCAAGCTGTGCTTGCCGTCATACTGCACAGTTTACCAAGCGGAATTGCTGGCCATTCGCGAAGCTACGAGGCGAATTAAAAAACACGGTGCACTCACATTCGGCATCTACAGTGACTCAATGGCAGCTCTACAAACGGTCATAAACCTAGGCTCCCTCCACCCACTAGCTGTAGAAACCCGCGAGAACATTGCAGCATTATCTCGACAGAACAAAGTGGTATCTCTGTTCTGGATTAAAGCACACGCAGGACTGGAGGGAAACGAAAGAGCGGACCAGCTCGCCAAAGAAGCCGCTGCAGCATCAAGCAAGAGGAAACCGGACTACGACTTTTTTCCCATCTCATTTGCGAAGCGACAGCTCAGACTGGAGACGATTCGACAATGGGATGCGAGATATAGGACGGGAGAAGTAGCCAGAATCACAAAACTATTCTTCCCGGATGTGATTACTGCATACAGAGTGATTCGCAAATTCGAACCGACGTGCCTTAGCACACAGTTGTTGACCGGCCATGGGGGGTTCTCCGAATACTTATGTCGTTTTAAGTGTAAGGAGAGACCCTCATGCACATGTGACCCAGGTGTAGAGGAATCTGTCCCCCACATTATCCTGGAATGCCCAGCGTTCGGATATGAGAGATACAAAATTGAACAGATACTAGACACAAAACTTACAATAGAAAATATACAATTTATTATGGTGGACAAAAGAAGAAAAAAGTTCATGAACTATTGCTTAAAACTAGTAGAAACAGTCGTAAAGAGAAACAAGTAGCAAAAAGTATGATGACCTTATATTATGAAAATATACTGTACATCATACACAGAAATTTATTAAGGAATATTATAGTTAAAAGTAAGAATAAGCTTAGTTTAAGTTACAAATAAGAATTAGATTTAGACAAACTATGTAAGAACATTAAGTAAAGATGTAAAACAATACTGGGCTAAAAGAGGCTCAAGATAATAGTGGGTATTGTAAATTGAAATAATAAACATAAATGTAAAATAGACTTAAGTATATGTACTATAAAGTATAGATATAAGCATATGATAAGATAAATGTAAATATAGTAAATACAATCTGTAAATTAGATAGTTAAGATTACAAGGTGTAAAAGTTGGCTGTTCCCACATTTAATAAAGAAAACTGTGTGTGTTGTAAACCCGATACTTGTAATAAAGATATTATATCATTAGATTAGAATAGATAGAAAGATTAGACCGGAATCCCACCGGGAAATTGCATGACAGAGATAGTAAGAAAGAAAGATATAGTATGCGGAATAAAAGTGCGAGAGGAATACTTGATAGAACTGGAATGAAAGAGTGGCATTAGATAACATAGGCTCTGATATTGTGTCAGAGGAAGTAGAAAAAAAAAAAAAAAAAAAAAAAAAAAAAAAAAAAAAAAAAAAAAAACCTAACCTAACCTAACCTAACCTAACCTTTTATAAGGTGCATAGGTTAAGCTTAATTTAAGACGTTTTAGTTTTTAATTTGAGAATTTTCGGACTATCCGTTCTAAAGATATTGACTTTTATGTGTTTTTTCTTAATAAAATAAAAAGTATTATAAAAACAAAAAATTTTACGATATATTTGTGTTTAAATATATAATTAGAGATTGTTTAAGCCCAAACTCGGGGCAAAAATATTAAAATTTCAGAAATTTTATAAATATACCAATTTTTCGAATATTAGGTATTTATCTTTGTAGTTGAATATCTCAGGATTCAGTTGTCTTACGTTTTCAGGATTTTCGACGTTGTCTTGTTTAAAGTCATATTAACCTAGATTTTGGTGTTTTTTACAAATCGGACATTTTTTCTCCTAGACGAACGAAAGTGATTTTAATTAGAAGCCAAAGTCGACATAGGAAGTAGGGTTTTAGTCCGGAGGCTCTGCGATAACTAGAACCGGAGTTATAAGCGGCCGAAGTTGGATTTTGACAGTTTGTAACTGTCAAAGTTCAGGTTCGGACAGCGATAGCAAACGAACTAAGGGTCGCAGAGAGCTGCGGTTTTGTTTGTTAGCTTTCTTTCTCTACCCTACATCTACTTACTGAATTTCAGGCGATTCGAGGACCTGGAGTCTGGGGCTCCTGAAATTGACTTTCGGTGATAGAGCTAATTCAGACGAGGACAAGGACACCAGCCACGTGTCTCTACGACGAGTAGAAACGGAGATACGGGCTCCTGAGGTCTGGTTCTGACAGTTCTTAACTGTCAGATTGAAACTTTGGGATCAATTATCTCCGGAACGGGGGGTCGTGGAGAATCCTAGTTTTGGACATCTGAAAGGGCAGGACCCTCTTTAGCCAATCAGTGTATTTTCAGGCGTTTTCAGGGATTAAAAAATTTCAGGCCTGAAACTGGGATCAACTGATAGATCCTAATGAGTGCTGTAAAATAAGCCTAAAAACGACACTAATAGCACTACTGGTTCCGGAGCTATAGCGTATATACCGTTTTCGGATATTGATACCTAAGGAATTCCATCCATCACAACTCCGGCACCCTTTGACATAAGTGTGTCGAGTTTGGACTCATTAGAAAGGGCGTAAGGAGACCTATTTATCCCTATCATTAGACCGACTCTACATAGAGTCCAAAAATTTCGCCAGAAAATTCGATACATTTTCATATAGCATTTTGACAAACGGATATAACAAGTACTAAAACAAAAGGGTTAACCGACTTATTTAAGGTATTCTACCTTGAACTTGTGCTTTTATTTTTTATTTTTCATCTTGTCTTTTTAATTTACTTTGTTATTTACTATTCGTACGCAATACGTGAGTTCTTTTGACCCACGTATTTAGTTCATAGTTTTGGTCTTATTGGACATCATATTTTGACGTTGCTCTGCCCAAAATGGCTACCCTTCGCACCCCAGCGAAGAAAATGGATGACCATAGCCCCAGGAAGTCCTCAGATGCAAATGAGACAGGACCTAGCTCTAGGGCCGTACCCGCAACAAGTGTTAGGCGCAGTATAGGAGAGTGGGAGGCTGGGCTTAGCGAGCCCCAACCGTGTACATCCGGCACACACTCACACTCGCCTAGACAGATGGTTCAGGCTAAGGCTCCTGTGGCTCCTCAGTTGCTGAAACAGAAGGAGTCGTTACCCTTGCAATCAAGAGACATTCCTTCACGGAGACCGTCTGTGGAGGCGTCTGAGGAGCCGCAGGTGCCGGTACCAAAAAAGAGGGGACCCACCGGCAGGATCGTGGAGGCTAAGGACTGGTTGCAGTATGCGAAGCTGAACATATCTAAGTCTCGTAATATGAAGACCGGTCTTAAGACCGGAGCCATCTTGGCGGTGGACAACCTTTACCGCCTGATCAAGGAGGTTGTAGAGGAACACGCATTAGTGAAGAAAAACGCCCAGAACTCGAAGACCCTAGCAACAGTTACACCGGCTGCACCTGAAACAAAGAGCACTGGGGTAAACACAGATGAGACTGGGGGAAACGAGGGACAGAAGAAGGGAAACAACACAGAAGAAAATACAGATCTAGGCACAAAAGAGATAGTGGAACTACTGAAGACTCAAGGAGAAAGAATTAACTCTACCTGTCTTGAACTGGAGAAACTCAGGGAGAGTTTAGATACAGCGAAGACATCACCAATAGTCAACACATACGCCGAGATTGCAGCCTCGGTGAACAGAACAAACCCAAAGAGGGAAGCGCTGCATTCGGTAATCATCTCATCAAAGGATGATAAAGAAACTGGCGACGAGGTGCTTGACAGAGTTCGCAAGACCGTCAACGCGAAAGACGGTTGGATTACGATTGACCGAGTCCGGAAAGTCAAAGACCGAAAAATAGTAGTCGGGTGTAAGACAGAAGAAGATAGACAAAGAGTTAAGGAGCGGTTAAAAGGAGCAGCAGACCACCTTAACGTGGAAGAAATAAAGAACCATGACCCCATGGTGGTTTTGAAGGATGTCCTGCTGGTAAACAGCGACGAGGACATCTTAAAGGCACTTAAGAACCAAAATGGGGAAGTGTTTAAAAACATAGAAAAGAAAGACCTCAGGTTTGAAATAAAATTTAAAAGGAGAGCAAGAAACCAATTCTGCAATCATGTTGTATTGAAGGTCTCGCCTCAGCTATATAACAATCTTATAAGCCGAGGCTACGCGCACATTGACATGCAGCGAATTAAAGTCGAAGACCAGTCGCCACTGATACAGTGTTCGACTTGTTTGGGTTATGGCCACGGACGCAAGTTCTGCCGCGAGAGTGTTCCTAAGTGCAGCCATTGCGGTGGCCCCCATTTGAAAAAGGACTGCTCAGACTGGATCGCAGGAGACATGCCACGATGCTGCAACTGCACGGTAGCCAAAATACTTGAAGGCGTAGAACACAATGCGTTTAGCCCTGAATGCGCAGTGCGCAGAAAGTGGGAGGCACTTGCCAGGGCTAAGATTGCATATTGCTGAGGTGGTTCCAAATCGCTCCGGGGCAGGCAGCCCCACCAGAGGATATTTAGTCGCCCAGGCAAATCTACAAAGGAAACAGCTAGCCACGGAAGAATTAATGATAGAGTCCGCTAACAGGAAGATCGCAATAGCATTCGTTCAGGAACCCTATGTAGGGGGGGTGAAAAGAATGAAGGACTACCGTGGGGCGAGAGTCTTCCAGAACCCTGCTGTAGGAGATGGGACAGTGAAGGCGGCAATCGTTGTCTTTAATGACGACATCGACGTCATCCAGTGCCCGAAACTCACCAGCAACAATATTGTTGTAGTGAGGATCCGAACCAGCGTCTGGGAAATCGCGGCGGTGTCCTTCTACTTTGAACCGGATAAACCCATAGGGCCATAGGCCATAGGCTAGGGCGTTAGTTATTTTTAAAAGTGAAACACAAAATTGTGTGTGGAGCTCGTTTCAATAAGAAGTTTGCGAAGCTAAAAAATTCTCCGAGAAGGGGCCGTTTGCCCCTACCAGACAACTATTTCATCACGTCGCTGCGACAACCCAGCGAGCCGCAATCATCAAAAAAACAAGTTCCACGTGGCGGTCGAAAACCTGAACCAGAAGCTCAAGGTACTTGAAAATTTTGTGAATGGTACACCTTCAAAAAAGAAGCTTTTTGGCGCAATCACCAGATTTTTTGGACTTGTAGTTTTTTATAAATTTAAACTTTAAAATTAAAACTTTGACGTGTAATAACTCCTGATAAATTCAAAAAAATAAAATTCTGCAATTGCTGTATTTTGCGCGCTCATTTATTCTTTAGATTGCATAATTTTTCAGAATTTTCAGGCTCTTCATTTAGCTTCAGGAAATTAAAAATTAAAATTTTTTTATAAATACAAATTTTTTATTTTTAACTGTAATTCTGTGAAATTGCTACGTAAACGTACCTTTAGAGGTTACTTACCTTGTGTTCCGAGTCCGTCACTGATTGGAGCTGGTCCACAGCTGGGCTGATACATCCACCGCTTCATACTATACCACTTTGAACCCCCTGCGGAGTCCCGTTTGGGAATTGACACCTGAAAACAGGAATTTTTGGTACAAAATTTACAAATTTTTTAACATTTTGGCTAATAACATTTCAACCCTTTGGCTTATTGTCTAAATTATTATATATTTGGGTAGGTCTCGACTACCCCTTTCATACCGCACCTCATTTGTCAGGATCCGTCGGATAGAAATTTAAAAAATTGACCGCCCACCCGCCCTGTCTTCACTGGAAACAGTACGATAGTGAACTTTAGAAGTGTGATTTCTCTGATTCCCGGTTCTTTTGACCGAGAGCTAACAGACAAGGTCCTTCGACCCTAAATTTATTTACCATTGACTTCGTAACTGACTCTGAATCTGACAAATTGGTTTATTGACCACCGTTTATGCTAGTTAAAAGGTTTATTGACCGTAGTTTGTTTTAACGAATTATTACTTAATTCTTTTAATTCTCGGTTTATTGACCAAATTGCTAATCAATTCTCGGGTTAGTATAACTTTATATTTCTTAAGTGTGTGGCTCTGAGCAGGTCTCAGCAAGCCGGATCGCAGTCGTAGTGCTTTGGACACTTCTTCTTAGAAAGAAGTGTTTCCCTGCTAAGTTATCTAAACGGGACTAAGCTGCTGGGACTTGCGAATCATACACAATCTTAACCATTTTAAAAGTTTATTAACCATTAATTACTTATACAGCTAAATTTAGTATTAAGTATATCTTATTTCATTTGGAGAAGCTGTCCCTCCCATCTTCCAGCATGTTCGGATTCCGCACCCCAGCCAAAAAACAAACTTCCTCACCTTCTCAGGCTACTCCGCCTGACGGGATGCTGAGTGCGAGTTCTGCGGAGCATACGCAAACCCAGACAAACGTCAGGAGGAGTATCGGGGAATGGGAAGCCAGCAAAGACCCCTCTCCTACGTCGGTGCCCGCCGCCCCCACCAAGCCCAAAAAACCGGTAATCGCAACCTCCTCAAGCAAACCATCTGCTCAAATGGGACCGGTGGGGACGGCGGACAGTCCGAAAGTGACAAGCGCATCCACCAGTGCAAGTAGAGTACAAGAGGCAAGAAACTGGGTGACGAAAGCTAAGATCGCGCTCAAAAATTCTAGGAATTTAAAAACCGATATAAAAGCGGACGTCACCCAGGCCATTGACAGCCTCTACCAACTAGTAAAGGAGGGCGAGTTGGGGAAGGGGTCAAACAAAACAAAAGATAAGGAGGAGAATCCTCAAAACAAAGACCACCAATGCCAAGTATTAAAAACCAACATTGACTTTCCTCAATTGGTCTCCTCATTAGCAGACCACAGTAGGCTATTGAGAGAGAGCAATGAGAAAATAGAAGAATTGAAAAGGGCTCTGTCAAAGACTACAGAGGAGACCACATATGCCGGCGTAGCGGCGCGCGCCAAGCCACCCCCGGTGCAGTCCGCGCTGCACTCGGTAGTGGTCGCCTCTAGAGACAACAAGGAAACTGGAGAAGACGTGGTAAGCAGGATAAGAACACTAATAAAAGCAAAGGAAGATGGTATATGTATTGACAGAGTCAGAAAGGCGAAAGACAGAAAAGTCATCATCAGCTGCAGGAACGAAGAGGAGAGGAGTAGGGTCCGGAGCAGACTAAAAACAGCAGACGAACAGCTGGACGTCCAGGACGTCAAAAACCAGGACCCACTTGTCATCCTCAGAGACGTCCTAAAATATAATAAGGACGAGGATATTGCGAAAGCCCTGAGGGTGCAAAATGCTTCGCTTTTCTTGGGACTTGCAGCTGAGGAGGAAAGCTTTGAAATAAAATATAAAAAATCCGCAAGGAACTCTCTAATGTGCCACATAGTTGCAAGAGTATCTCCCAAGCTCTGGAAACGCATGATGGAGGCGTCTGCTGTGTACATAGACATTCAACGAATCAGGGTGGGGGACCAGTCCCCCTTGGTGCAGTGCTCAGGATGTCTGAGCTATGGGCACAGCAAACGCCTCTGTACAGTAAAAGACAAAGAGGAAACATGCGCTTACTGCGGTGGAGCTCATCAGCGCAGAAATTGCCCGGATGTGCTCGCCAATGCACCCCCCACTTGCTGCAACTGCTCTAGAGCAAATCTTCAGGCGACTGGACACAATGCATTTAGCATGGACTGTCCGGTCCGACGCAGGTGGGATGCGTTAGCTAGAGCAAAAGTAGCGTACTGCTAAGGGCTCCGCCGCAGAAACCGGCAGCAATCCTACCACCGGGACCAAAGCGTATCCGATTGTGCAGGCTAATCTCCAAAGGAAGGAACTGGCGACCGCCGAGTTGTTCGGGGTTGCCGAGGAAAGGAAGGTGGCTATAGCCCTAATACAAGAGCCGTATGTAGGCAGCATACGGAGGATGCGAGACTATCGTGGGGTGCGTATATTTCAGGCGTCGGAAGACGGAAGTGGAACTGTTAAGGCTGCAATAGTGGTCTTCAAACAAGACCTCGACGTCATACAGTGTCCAGAACTCACCACTCACAACATCGTAGTGGTGAGGATCCGAACCCGCGCCTGGAACCTCGCGGTGGTCTCCGTCTACTTCGAGCCGGACAAGCCTATAGACGGCTACCTCGAGCACCTTCGAGGGATTCGGCGGACGCTAGGACCCCGAGGCCTGCTCATCGGAGGGGATGTAAACGCAAAGAGTTCCTGGTGGGGGAGTAACACTGAGGACAACAGAGGGGAGGAGCTATGTGGCACATTAGAGGAGTTGGATTTGCAGGTGCTCAACAGCGGCACTACACCTACGTTCCATACCATAAGAGGCGGCAAAATCTTTAGCAGCCACGTAGACATCACTGCTTGCTCAGCGGACCTAATCGACTACGTGGAGGGTTGGCAAGTAGACGTCGGAATGACGAGCTCGGACCACAACGGCATCGTATTCAACATTCGGCAAATTAAATCCACCGGCATCAACGTTCAAACAACAACCAGGCTCTACAATACTAAAAAAGCTAATTGGGACCAGTTTCGTGAGAAACTGGCACAATTAAAAATAGACAACAAAATTATTAAACAGGAAATAGAAAACATAACAAATAAACAAAACTTAGAAATTATTGTAGAGTCATATTTAGACATAATTAAAACATCATGTGAATATAGTATCCCAAAAAAGAAAGTAATTAATAAACTTACCTTGCCGTGGTGGTCCGATGAACTCGAGGCGTTGAAAAAGGAAGTTGCCACCAAAAAGAGAAGGATCCGCTGCGCCGCACCGGTTCGTAGGGAACACGTCGTTGATGAGTACCTGCAAAAGAAAAACGAATATGAAAGGAAAGCGAGATGCGCCCAGATCCAAAGCTGGAAGGATTTCTGCACCAAGCAGGACAGGGAGGGGGTCTGGGAGGGTATTTACAGAGTGATAGGAAGGACTGTGAAAAGGCAGGAGGACGTAGCCTTGGTCAAAAATGGCGTAACTCTGGATTCCGCCGAATCCGCATCGCACCTGGCTGAAACCTTCTATCCGGAGGACCTAATGAATACCGACAGCCAAGACCACAAGGACACCCGGGAGCTCGCACAGCGGGTAAACGACCGGGTCCATGATGAAGTGCATGACCCGCCGTTTACAGCGCATGAGATGATGACCGCGGTGTCCAGCTTTAACCCGAAGAAGGCGCCAGGTGCGGATGGTTTTACGGCGGACATCTGCCGTCGAGTCATTCTCCAGGACCCTGATGCTTTCCTTGCCCTGGCCAATAAGTGCCTCACCCTGGGCCACTTCCCTAACAAGTGGAAGGAGGCCACGGTAGTGGTGCTGAGGAAGCCGGGCAAGGACAGTTATCAGAGCGCCAAATCGTACAGGCCCATAGGCCTTTTACCTGTACTGGGAAAAGTCCTGGAGAAAATGGTAGTAGCAAGGCTCCAGTGGCACCTTGTACCGAGGCTCAGTACTCGCCAGTACGGCTTTATGCCCCAGAGAAGCACCGAGGACGCCCTCTATACCCTAGTGAACCAAATTAAAGCGGAGGTTAAATTGAAAAAACTGGTAACGCTCGTCTCACTGGATATAGAGGGTGCCTTCGATAGCGCATGGTGGCCGGCCATCAAGGTCAGACTGGCTGAGGAAAAGTGCCCGGTCAATATCAGGCGGCTGCTGGACAGCTACCTCGACGGCAGATGTATAAATCTCAGATACGCCGGTGCAGAACATCGCAGATCAACGCAAAAAGGCTGCGTCCAAGGGTCCATTAGCGGACCCATCCTGTGGAATATCCTCCTAGACCCTCTCCTTAAGGGTCTGCACGAACGGGGCGTCACCTGCCAAGCGTTTGCGGATGACGTGGTTCTGCTGTTCGCCGAGTGTACAGCGCTAGAGGTGCAGCGACGTGCCAATGCCGCCCTCGACTTTGTTCGGGGGTGGGGTGTTAAAAACAAATTAAAATTTGCGCCACACAAGACCTGCGCCATGCTTATAACTAACAAGTTAAAGCATGACACCCCGCTTCTGAGCATGGGCGGGGTCGACATTGGCATGTCCCGAGAGCTGAGGATTTTGGGGCTTACTATAGACGACAAGCTGACTTTTAACACCCACGTCGGCAACGTCTGTAGGAAGGCCCTAAATATCTACAAACAGCTCTCGAGAGCAGCGAAGATAAGCTGGGGGCTGCACCCTGAAATAGTACGCACTATATACACGGCGACGGTAGAGCCGGTCATCACATACGCGGCAGCAGCATACGCGCCCGCCACCGAGAAGCTGGGAGTCCGCAAGCTCCTCAACGCTGTGCAGAGAGGATTCGCGCAGAAAATCTGCAAGTCCTACCGCACTGTCTTCCTTAACTCGGCCCTGTTACTGGCCGGGTTACTGCCTTTGGACCTCCGTATTCAAGAAGCAGCTCGCCTATACGAGGCTCGCAAAGGGTCAACCCGGCTAGTGCTGGGAGACCGTGAGGTAGAACGTGTGGTGGAATTTGCAGAGTTGCCGCATCCGGCTCTGCGTATGGACATGAGTTTCCAGAGTCTAGACGACCAAAGCCTGGTAGACCGACATAACGTGCAGGCGCTCCGTATCTTTACGGATGGCAGCAAGATACAGGGCAGAGTCGGTGCCGCGCTGTCCATTTGGGACAGCCGGGCCGAAATCAGAAGCCGGAAACTGTGCTTGCCAGCGTACTGCACAGTCTACCAGGCCGAGCTCTTGGCCATATGCAGAGCTACGAGCGAAATCCTCAAGTGCAGCGTGGAGAGCTTCGGCATCTACAGCGATTCGAGGGCGGCGCTGCAAACAGTGACGAACCCCGGGACTCTGCATCCCCTCGCGATCCAGGCACGCCGCAACCTCAGCCAAGCCTTGATCCAGCACAAAGATGTGTCCTTGTTCTGGATTAAGGCCCACGCCAACATCGATGGGAACGAGCGTGCCGACTTTCTGGCAAAGGAGGCGGCGCTGTCGAGTCGGAGGAAGCCTGACTACGACCTGTGTCCGCTTTCATTCGTCAAGCAGGAAATTCGCAGCAGTTCCCTTGACGAATGGAACCGGAGATATCAATCGGGGCAGACGGCCTCCGTCACGAGAGCGTTCTTCCCAAACGCGAGGGTTGCCTACAAATTGGTGCGGAAAATCCAACCACATGGCGTGGTAACGCAGATTTTAACGGGACACGGGGGGTTCTCCCAATACTTGCATCGCTTCAAGTGTCGGGAGAGCCCGTCGTGTATCTGCGACCCAGAGGTAGAGGAAGATGTAATGCACGTCATCTTTGAGTGTCCAGTATTCGGCTCCCGTAGACACGAGGCTGAACAACGCCTAGAAGCGCGAATAGCCAAAGATGACGTGCATACTCTGATCGCTAAAAAGGAAAAAAGGGAGCATTTCTTGAACTTCGCAAAAGATATATGCAAAATAGTGATAGAGAGAAACAAACAAGAATAATTTGTTTCTCTCTATCACAAACAAAATAAATAAATAATAAAGTGAAAGAAAATTAAAATATTAAAAGAGTTAAATTAAATAGAGAGAAAAAGGCTCTTGTAATGCAAGAGGGATAGCCGCGAAATTCTTTAAAAAAAAAAAAAAAAAAAAACCTAACCTAACCTAACCTAACCTAACCTAACCTAACCTAACCTAACCTAACCTAACCTAACCGTCCTGAGCAGAGTAAGAGAAGCAGTAAATGCCAAAGACGGGTGGATAAAGGTGGAAAAAGTGAGGAAAGCCAAAGATAGAAAGATAATAATAGGTTTGGAAACCGAAGAAGAACGGAACAAGATAAAGACCCGACTTCAACAAGGAGTTGACCTCACTGTGGAGGAGGTTAAAAACAAGGACCCGCTTCTGATTCTGAAGAACGTTTTATCAGTGAACACCGACGAGGATATACTCAAAGCACTCAGAAATCAGAACAAGGGTGTTTTTGACGGTCTCGACAGTGGGGAAAACAGACTGGAAGTAAGGTACAGAAGAAGGACGCGAAACCCTCATATCGGCCACGTCATCATCAGCGTCTCGCCCATCCTCTGGCGACGGGCATTAGATATCGGAACCGTGCATATTGACCTCCAACGGATACGAGTTGAGGATCAGTCCCCACTGGTACAGTGCACTCGATGCCTGGGCTTCGGGCACGGTAAGCGACTCTGCAAAGAGCCTGCGGATCTATGCAGCCACTGCGGTGGTCCTCATATGAGACCAGAATGCCCGGAATGGCTGTCAGGCTCACCACCCGCATGCAGAAATTGTACTAAATCCAAAATAGAGTACGCCACGCCACATAACGCGTTCAGCCATGAATGCCCTGTACGGAGAAAATGGGATGACGTGGCCAGATCAACTGTAGCGTACTGCTAAAGGCACCCCAATACAAAATACCCCGTATGAAGTACTGCAGGCTAACCTCCAACGCAAAAAGCTCGCTACCAATAAACTATTAATAGAAGCTACGAAGCGTGGAACAGCGGTGGCGCTTCTTCAAGAACCATATGTGGCAGGAGCGAAAATAATGAGGAGTCACAGGGGCGTCAGGGTCTTCCAGAGCACTGGTACAGGAGATGGGACTGTAAAAGCGGCAATTGCTGTCTTTAACAGCGAACTTATTGTAAGACAGTACCCGAAACTCACCACAAATAACATCGTAGTGGTGGGAATCCAGACCAGTGCCTGGGAGATCACGTTTGTCTCCTTTTATTTTGAGCCAGACCAGCCTATCGAGCCCTATCTGGAACATCTCAAGCAAATAGTACTAGCAGTTGGTTCTACGAAAATTATCCTTGGAGGGGATGCCAACGCAAAGAGCATATGGTGGGGCAGCCCGAAAGTCGACCTAAGAGGGGAAGAGACAGCAGGAACTCTCGGGGAGCTTAGCCTTAATATTCTAAACAGAGGGGAAACACCGACCTTCGACACAATCCGAGGAGGGAAACGGTACAGTAGTCACGTGGACATCACCGTTTGCTCCAACGACATGTTGGACAGGATTGACCATTGGAGAGTCGACGAGGGTCTCACGAGCTCGGACCACAACGGCATAATGTTTAAAGTTCTCTTACAGAAGTCCAAAGGTATCAAAGTACAGAGAACCACACGTAAATTTAATACTAGGAAAGCAAATTGGACCAAATTTCATGAGAAGCTTGGCCAATTGAAAAGCGAAAACAAATTTACAGTAGTCGAAATTGATAAACTTAAAGATATAAAACAAATTGACATAACAACAGACAATCTCACGAAAGCAATAGAACAGGCATGTAAACTAACGATACCTACAAAGAAACACCAAGAAGAACTTACCTTGCCGTGGTGGTCCGAGAGACTCGCTGAGATGAAGAAGACCGTCGCCACCAAGAAGCGCAGGATCCGCTGTGCCGCCCAAGTCCGGAAGTCGAAGGTCATAGAGGAGTACCTGAAACAGAAGGAAGAATATGAGTCAGAAGCAACCAAGGCTCAGACCGAGAGTTGGAAGGAATTCTGTGGGAAACAGGATAGGGAAGGTGTATGGGAGGGTATATATAGGGTGATTGGTAGGACACAGCGAAGGGAGGAGGACCTGCCATTAGAAGTAAATGGTGACGTGCTGGATGCGAAGGGCTCCGTAAAGCTACTGGCGGAAACGTTCTACCCGGAGGACCACCCAGAATGTGACAACCCCGATCATCGATCCATTCGACTCAAGGCGGAAAAAGTAAACCTTGGCGAGCAAGATGATCATTGCGACCCACTGTTTACGATGGCGGAATTGAGAAGTTCAATGGAATCATTCAACCCAAAGAAGGCACCGGGCTCCGATGGTTTTACTGCCGATATCTGCTGTCATGCCGTGGGTAATGATCCAGAACTATTTTTAAGGTTCCTCAACAAGTGCCTGGAATACCACCACTTCCCCACGTCCTGGAAGCGGGCAACAGTGGTGATACTAAAGAAGCCAGGGAAGGAAAATTATGCCACACCTAAATCATATAGGCCGATTGGACTGTTGTCTATACTGGGAAAGATCTACGAGAAGATGCTGGTGGCCCGCCTGAAGTTTCATCTCTTACCGAGGATGAGCTCAAATCAGTACGGATTCATGCCGCAGAAAAGCACTGAGGACTCCCTCTATGCCCTTATGCAACATGTTTACCACAAACTAGATCAAAAAAGGCTAGTAACGCTCGTATCGTTGGACATAGAGGGAGCTTTTGACAGCGCCTGGTGGCCTGTGATAAGAGTCCGCCTCGCAGACGAAAAGTGTCCTCTAAACCTCAGGCGGGTGATGGACAGTTACCTCAAAGACCGAAAAGTGGAAGTCCGATACTGTGGGGAGGTATACAGCAAGCACACAAACAAAGGCTGTGTCCAGGGCTCAATCGGGGGTCCAATCTTTTGGAACTTGATTTTAGACCCGCTCCTAAAAACAATGGAGAGCAGGGGTAATTATATCCAGGCGTTTGCGGACGACGTTGTCCTGGTATTCGACGGAGAGACCGCACTGGAAGTGGAGCGATGTGCCAATGCCGCTCTCGGTCATGTCCTGGCGTGGGGTGTCGAAAACAAACTTAAATTTGCACCGCACAAAACTACTGCCATGGTGATAACAAGAAAACTAAAATACGACACGCCGCGCCTGTGCATGGGGGGGACCGACATCGGTATGTCAAAAGACATGAAGCTTCTGGGTGTAACCATCGACCAGAAACTGACATTCAACACCCATGTCTCGAACGTCTGTAGAAAGGCGGTTACAATATATAAACAGCTGTGTAGAGCCGCAAAGGTCAGCTGGGGGCTTCACCCGGAGGTTATCCGTGTGATATACGTGGCAACCATAGAGCCCATAATACTTTACGCTGCTAGCGTCTGGGCGCCGGCCGCTAAAAAGTTGAGCATCATAAAGCAGCTTGGGACTGTTCAGCGGGGAATTGCACAAAAAATGTGTAAGTCGTATCGTACAGTCTCCCTACATTCAGCGCTGGTGTTGTCCGGGATGATCCCTCTCGATCTCCGAGTTTGTGAGGCGGCATCACTGTACGAGGCAAGGAAAGGGATACCACAAACGACATTGAGGGGTAGAGAGGTCGAGCGAATGACACCATCCATTAAGGATCCCCATCCCGCGACACGTGATATCTTACACTTCGACAGTTTGGCGAACCAGGAGCAGTTAGATAACGTACGTAATTTTGACATCTGTATTTTTACAGACGGTAGTAAGATCGGAGGAGGGGTTGGCGCTTCACTGTCCATCTGGAATGGTGAAGCAGAGACCAGAGCCCTCAAACTTGCTCTACCGAATTACTGTACAGTATATCAGGCCGAGCTCCTGGCGATAACAAGAGCTACCAGGGAAATAGTTAGGCTCAAATCATCTTCTTTTGGAGTTTTCAGCGACTCAATGGCGGCTCTCCAGACTATTGTAAATCCCGGTTCGCGCCACCCTCTTGCCGTAGAAGCTAGGGATAACATTAAATCTGCATCCCACCAGAACAAGGTAATAAACTTGTTCTGGATAAAGGCTCACGCTGGACTGCTGGGTAATGAAAGAGCTGACCAGTTAGCCAAAGAGGCCGCTGAGAACTCCAAGAGAAAACCTGACTACGATCAATGTCCGATTACATTCATCAGACGCAGCATACGAACGGCGACGCTTGATGAATGGAATCGTAGGTATGTAACAACTGACACCGCATCAGTAACTAAACTATTTTTCCCGGATGTGCGGCTAGCGTATGGCATAATACGCAGGATGGGCACAAGCGCCATAAACACACAAGTAATGACTGGACACGGTGGATTCTCCGAGTACTTGAACCGTTTCAAGTGCAAGGAGAGTCCATCGTGTATTTGCGACCCAGAGGAGAGCGAGTCTGTCCAGCACATACTATTCCATTGCCCTCAGTTCGCAAAGCGCCGATTTGAGGCTGAAAATATACTGGACATGGATATAACCGAGAATAATGTAAGGATAATAATGCTAAGTAAAAAAGCCAACATATTTTTAGATTATTGCAAATATATAGCAAAAATAGTAATAGATCGAAACAAAACCGCATAAGTAAATATGCTGTCATAATATAGTGTGTATATTAGTGGCTAGCATAGTAGAAATAAGTTTGTTAAATAAATCTTTAGAAATAGGAAATATTATGCAATATGTAAAAATAGAAATAGGACTAGAATAAGTAAAAATAGAAAGCAAAAGCAACAATGTATCTGCCCCCTGCTCTATAGAATAAGATAGGAATAAAAAGTTGTATTTAAAGTAAAATTAAGTTAAACTGTAAGCAGAGTTAAGAAAAACATAGAATAAGTCTAAATGTATGGGAGTGTAAATTAATAAAATGTTGTTTTCCGTGTTATTCATTAAACCCGAAAGTTAATTAAGATAGGATAGCCAGAATAATGCCGATAGTTGGGAATCCCACCCATTAAAGACATGAATGAGGAAGAATGAAAGAAAGAACCAGTATGAGGAATGGAAGTGCGAGAAGCACAAAAGCGAGAAATGGTATGAAAGAGAAATAGACAGGCATAGGCTCCGATTATGTTGGAGGTAGAAGTATAAAAAAAAAAAAAAAAAAAAAAAAAAAAAAAAAAAAAAAAAAAAACCTAACCTAACCTAACCTAACCTAACCTAACCCCTGCCACCGAGAAGCTGGGTGTCCGTAAGCTTCTCAACGCTGTGCAGAGGGGATTCGCGCAGAAAATCTGCAAGTCCTACCGCACTGTCTCCCTTAACTCGGCCCTGTTACTGGCCGGGTTACTGCCTTTGGACCTCCGTATCCAAGAAGCGGCTCGTCTATACGAAGCTCGCAAAGGGTCAACCCGGCTAGTGCTGGGAGACCGTGAGGTAGAACGTGTGGTGGGATTTGCAGAATTACCGCATCCGGCTCTGCGTATGGACATGAGTTTCCAGAGTCTGGACGACCAAAGCCTGGTAGACCAGCATAACGTGCAGGCGCTCCGCATCTTTACAGACGGCAGCAAGTTACAGGGCAGGGTCGGTGCCGCGCTGTCCATGTGGGACAGCCGGACCGAAACCAGAAGCCGGAAACTGTGCTTGCCAGCGTACTGCACAGTCTACCAGGCCGAGCTCTTGGCCATATGCAGAGCTACGAGCGAAATCCTCAAGTGCAGCGTGGAGAGCTTCGGCATCTACAGCGATTCGAGGGCGGCGCTGCAAACAGTTACGAACCCCGGGACTCTGCATCCCCTCGCGATCCAGGCACGCCGCAACCTCAGCCAAGCCTTGATCCAGCACAAAGATGTATCCTTGTTCTGGATTAAGGCCCACGCCAACATCGATGGAAACGAGCGTGCCGACTTTCTGGCAAAGGAGGCGGCGCTGTCGAGTCGGAGGAAGCCTGACTACGACCTGTGTCCGCTTTCATACGTCAAGCAGGAAATTCGCAGCGGTTCCCTTGACGAATGGAACCGGAGATACCAGTCGGGGCAGACGGCCTCCGTCACGAGAGCGTTCTTCCCAAACGCGAGGGATGCGTATCAATTGGTGCGGAAAATCCAACCGCAAGGCGCGGTAACACAGATATTAACGGGACACGGGGGGTTCTCCCAATACTTGCATCGCTTCAAGTGTCGGGAGAGCCCGTCGTGTATCTGCGCCCCAGAGGTGGAGGAAGATGTAATGCACGTCATCTTTGAGTGTCCAGTATTCGGCTCCCGTAGACACGAGGCTGAACAACGCCTAGAAGCGCGAATAGCCAAAGATGACGTGCATACTCTGATCGCTAAAAAGGAAAAAAGGGAGCACTTCTTGAACTTCGCAAAAGATATATGCAAAATAGTGATAGAGAGAAACAAACAAGAATAATTTGTTTCTCTCTATCACAAACAAAATAAATAAAAATAAAGTGAAAGTAAACTAAAATATTAAAATAAATTAATTAAATAGAGTGAAAAAAGGCTCTTGTAATGCAAGAGGGATAGCCTTTATTAATAAAAAAAAAAAAAAAAAAAAAAAAAAAAAAAAAAAAAAAAAACCTAACCTAACCTAACCTAACCTAACCTAACCTAACCTAACCTAACCTAACCAGTCCCGTGCCTTCCGCCATTGCGAAAGCTGTGTTTTTGAGTCGCTCCGCGTGTAAAAAATCGAACGGTCGGGATAATTTGTGATAAAAGTATAGTGCGATACCTCAAAAGTTGCGCAATTACAAGCGCTACGCGATCGCGAAAACCGCGTAAAAATCGCATGAAAATTGTGGATTTTCTCCAAACAAAAACTGTTTTTTAGTGTTCAAACAAGTGGAAAACTAGTGGTATCTCAGAATCCAGATCGATAACATATAGTTTTTCGACTGTGAAAAGGTGCGTCTCGAAGATACCTATCTTCTGAGACCCCTCTCGGAATTGTGCAGTGAAAACTCGTGGTACTAGGGTCAAAAAACTAAAAAGCACGTGGCAGAAAAATTTCGGTTTTTCAGCATTTTTGCTGAAACAGAAAGTGGCCCTAAAAGGAGGCAAAATCAACGCCCCCGTGAGTTTTTAAAAATCGCAAATTGGACCAAAACCGCGGCAAGTAGGCGTAACCAAAGTTTAGTGAACTTCGCAAAAAGCTTCGAGCTTTTTCATCAGGATACCAGTGAAAAACAAGATCGACAACATATACTTTTTAAAGTGTCAATTAATAGAGACAGAAACAGCCTAACGGAAAAAACCAAGTTCAGATTTTTCGGATAAGTGGTTCCCGAACGCCAGACTTTATACGGTGACTAGTGTGGAAGTGAATAGGCACACGCCAAGTTGGTCGGTGACAAGGGAAAGAGACCCCCTACTGACACGACCCCGACCACCTGGGAGTTGCTCCTGGGACCCACCACAACCAAAGTTGGTTCTGGCAGAATCACCTCCGAGTGATACTGCGGGCTCCAGGGGCCATTTGCAGAAATTTGTCAGCACCCCTCAACTTCGGCAGCTTCCTGAGGGTGAACGGATTAAAAAGTGGTGCTGGTGCTGGTGCAGGTGGAAAGACACACTTATAGACAATAAGCAAAAATTGTTAATCAGTAAGTTAGCTTTAATATTCTAATTTTTAAGTAATTAAATGTAAGGATAGGGAAATTTCGCCATTACCATCTAAGTTTGCCAACCCCCTAGGGGTTAAACGGCTCGTGATATCGCGAAAATAACACCAGTTTGGTTCTCTTACGAGAAACGATCATAAGGACAACCTATCGGTAGGCATTCCCGAAAACCACCCCCGGGAAGATTTTTTCGAAAATCGCAAAAAATTTCCGGTTTCCCGTTTTCCGGGAAACTCGTTTGGGCCACTGACGGGAAATTGGGTACGTTATATACGCCCCCAGATTTTAAACGGGCGCGATATCTCGTTCCTAAGGGCGAAACCAAGCACTTAGACCTGGCAAAGGACACCCCCCGTTATTCCCGGGACCCTACTTCTGTGGCGCGCGGGACCAAAATAAGTGTGCAAACGGGAAACGCTGGGCTGTTCGCCGACCTACATTATATATTTCATCCCGAGCTTATAGGACACCTAATTTAGGAACTGTCTTGCTTTATTCAAAATTATCCACAAAATTCTAACCGCTTTATATTAGATTGTTTAGATAAGAAAAGTCCAAAAATTCAAAAGTAGCTCAGAAACGGAAGGTCCTAGCTCAAAAATAACCATTTTTCGGCCCCCAACCCCCATCCTACGTCAAAAAACCTAACCCTTCCCTACCTACCCCTAAAATTTTAACCCCCTACCCCTATATATTGTTAGTTGGCCAGCCTAGTGAGACCCCTAGATACGAAGAAACTTGCGAAATCTAAGTAATTCTAAATCTGGAGAAATCTTCTAAATTCCGTAACTTGTTAACCATAGCCCCGATTCTTATGCGGTTTCCGGCTAGGGACAAGATTTTTTAGGGACTTTCGGGACCCATAGAGTTAGAGTCTCTAGGTAGAGGCAGATAAAAATTTCTCCAGAAAACAAGCCAAAACTTTTATTTAGCAATAGGATATTAGAATTAAGTAGTTAAGGATACCGCTCTCGCTCTATATAGAGCCAGAACTGATACTTTTTATAATTTATATTTTTATTTGTATGTTATGATAGTGACAGGGACTATACATCCCCTCTAACATTGACAACTCCACTGCGGAGTTGAACGACTCTACATAGAGCAAAACTTTTTCTTTACTTTAAATATATATATTTTTTAGCTATTTATATATTCCTCAACAAAACTTGTATGTACAGCTCTACGGTCTACATAGAGCCAAAACTGACCTTAGTTTACTTTATATAATTTAGCATAGTGACAGGGACTATACATCCCTTCATCGCTGACAACTCTACTGAGTGGAGTTGAACGGCTCTACATAGAGCAAAAATTTATTTTATTTACTTTTATAAATTTTAATTTCCTGTATATTTAGTTTATATGTTACTCTTAAGTTGACTAGATAGGATTAAGACACAGCAACGTTTTTGTCATTGTGTACTATAGCGATTACTTGTGACTTGCCTCTTTGCATATTTATTAGTCAATAGGATTTACGCTGTGTACTGTGTCTTTTGACCAGTATACTTAGTTTTAGTTTAGTAAATAAATATCGGGTACTTACCGGTGCTCATCCTGCCGCTCTCCGCACGGCGTGAGTAGAGTCCGCACCACCCGGTTACACCTGGAACACATAAATATATATTATACAAACTCACTTAGGATAGGACAAATCAAAATACTACTTTTAATCCTGTTATTTTTATATTGTTTAAGTAAATCTTATTATCAACATTAATTGATACTTCCGTGCTCTCCCCTCAAATAATGGCCACCTTCCGTACACCTGCCAAGAAGTCGGTTGAAAACCACCAAATCTCCCCAATTGAAGATGCAGTGAAGGCAGGACCTTCATCAAATCGGGTAACACAAGCATCTAACGTGAGACGTAGTATCGGAGAGTGGGAGTCAGGTAAAAATGATCCCAAGCCCTGCAGCTCGGATACACACCCCCATTTACCTAAACAACCAACTCCGGTGACGGCACCTGCGGCACCCCAGAAGCCGAAGCAGAAGGCAGCGCCCCCCCAGGAAGCGAAGATTGTAGCCCGTAGAGCATCTACGGAGGCAGCTGGGACGTCGCCGAAGCTTAAACAAGATGTCGGAAGGTCAGCAGATAGAATATCCCAGGCAAGGGTCTGGCTTCAGAGAGCGAAGACTTGCATTGGTGACTCTCGGAATCTGAGGACGGACCTTAAGCAGGGTATAATAGACGCAGTAGACCACCTCTACCAGCTCGTTAAAGAAGCGGAGACTGTAAAGAAAGGTACAGCAGCACGCAAAACAGCAGAGAAGAGTGTAAACACAGAGGTAATGGGGATAGGAACCGAGGAACAGCCAAAAATGGGGGACAAATTGGGGGAAACGGAAGGAAAGGAAATATTAGAGCTCTTGAAAAAACAAGGTGAAAAGATCGAAAAGACCTACCTGGAAATGGAAAACCTGAAACAAAAAATAGAGAGTCAACAAAAGACCAGTGCGACCTATGCAGACGTAGCAGCAGCAACGGCCACGAGACCGAAATCGGACACAACAGCGCTGCACTCTATAGTGATCGCCTCCAAAGACGAGAAGGAGACTGGAGACGAAGTACTCGATAGAGTACGCAAAACCGTTAATGCCAAAGATGGCTGGATAACGGTGGAGCGAGTTCGCAAGGTCAAGGACAGGAAGATAATAGTGGGTTGCAGAACCGAAGAAGCTCGGGACAAGATCAAAGAGCGATTGAAAGGCGCAGCTAGCCACCTCCACGTCGAAGAAGTGAAGAATCAAGACCCTATGGTGGTCCTGAGAGACGTCTTATCGTATAACAGCGACGAAGACATACTCACAGGATTACGAAACCAGAATAAAGAACTCTTCCAAAGTCTGGAAAAGAAAGATAATAGGGTAGAAATTAGGTACAGAAGGAAGGCAAGAAACCAGTATAGCAACCATGTCGTTTTAAAAGTGTCGCCAATATTATACTGCAGACTTATAGACAGGGGTTACTTGCATATTGACATGCAAAGAGTCAAGGTGGCAGATCAGTCTCCACTGGTGCAATGCTCTGGGTGCTTGGGGTATGGGCATGGACGCAGGTTCTGTAAGGAATCAGTGCCGAAGTGCAGCCATTGCGGAGGACCCCATATGCGGCATGAATGCGCGGAATGGATGGCTGGAGCGCCACCCTCATGCTGTAACTGTACCGCAGCCAAGATGTTAGACGTGGAACACAATGCCTTTAGCTCGGAATGCACAGTGCGCAGGAAGTGGGAGGCATTGGCGAGAGCTAAAGTAGCATATTGCTAAGGTGGTTAACAATCGCTCACGGGCAGGCAGCCCCGCCAGAGGATACGCAGTCGCCCAGGCTAACCTCCAAAGAAAGGAGTTAGCAACGGCAGAACTAATGATTGAGGCCAAAGAGCGAAAGATCGCAATAGCACTGATCCAGGAGCCATATGTGGGCGGGGTCAAGAGGATGAAGGACTACCGTGGGGCGAGAGTCTACCAGAGTGCAGCAGTAGGAGATGGGACGGTGAAAGCGGCGATAGTTGTCTTTGACAGCGATCTTGACGTCATCCCGTGCCCGAAACTCACCAACAACAACATTGTTGTAGTGAGGATCCGAACCAGCGCCTGGGAAATCGCGGCGGTGTCCTTCTACTTTGAACCGGATCAACCCATAGGGCCATACTTGGATCAGCTTAAGAACATCGGCGAAGAACTGGGCTCAAGAAGGCTGCTGCTGGGAGGTGACAGCAATGCTAAGAGTACCTGGTGGGGAAGCACCATAGAGGACCACAGGGGCGTTGACATGTCCGGGACCCTGGAGGAGTCAGGATGGCAGGTATTGAACATCGGTGATACGCCCACTTTTGACACCATGAGAGGTAACAGGGCATACACAAGCTACGTGGATATAACAGCATGTACCGACGACTTACTGGGACTAATAGATGATTGGAGGGTAGACCAATCAATGACGAGCTCAGATCACAACACCATAATGTTCCAAATTAAGCTCCAAAAGAGCAAGGGTTTCGGAGTTCAGAGAACCACCCGGCTCTATAACACTAAGAAAGCTAATTGGGAACAATTCAACACTAAACTAAATGAACTAAAGACACAACATAACGTAAACAAAATAGCTATCGAAAACATCAATAATAAAGCCGATTTAGAAGATATTGTTCTTAAATACACAGAGATAATCACCTCAGCATGCAAGGAGAGCATGCCAATAAAGAAAAACAAAGATACAATAACAGTCCCTTGGTGGAGTGAGGAGCTCGCACAGAAAAAGAAGACTATGGTGACCTTCAGGAGAAGGATAAAAAACGCTGCGCCGCACCGTAGAGATAAAGTCGTCGAAGAATACCTGCAAAAGAAAGAAGACTATGAGTGCTACGCCAAGAAAGCCCGTACCGACAGCTGGAAAGAGTTCTGCGGGAGACAGGACAGAGAAGGAATGTGGGAAGGGATCTATAGGATCATCGGAAGAACCGCCAGGAGAGAAGAGGATATGACCCTTAAAACCAAAGAAGGTAAACATCTAAACCCCAAAGAATCGGCAGACCTACTAGCTGAGACATTCTACCCCGAAGACCTAGAGAGCTCGGACAACTCCGACCATCGCCGCATTAGAGAAGCGGCAGAGCGGGTAAACGAATGGAACCATGATGAGGAACATGACCCACCGTTTACTCCGCTGGAGCTAAAGATCGCGGCGGGGAGTTTTAACCCAAAGAAGGCCCCGGGAGCGGATGGCTTCACGGCAGACATCTGCAGCAGAGCAATCTCCCAGGATCCAGACGCTCTCCTTGCCCTATTCAACAAGTGTTTGCAGAAAGCGCACTTCCCGGACATCTGGAAGGAGGCCACAGTCGTGGTACTTAGAAAACCGGGCAAGGATGATTACACGAACCCCAAGGCGTACAGACCAATCGGTCTACTGCCAGTCTTGGGGAAGATCCTGGAGAAGATGATAGTAGCAAGGATGAAGTGGCAGTTAGTACCGCGGATTAGTACTCGCCAGTACGGATTCATGCCCCAGAAGAGCACCGAGGACGCCCTCTATAGTCTAATACACCGTATCAAGGGTAAGGTTGAGCTGAAGAAGCTGGTCACCCTAGTGTCATTGGATATAGAGGGGGCGTTCGATAGCGCCTGGTGGCCGAAAATCAGAGTTCGACTGGCAGAGGAAAAGTGTCCGGTTAATGTTAGGAGGCTACTCGATAGCTATCTCAGCTGCAGAAAGGTCAAAGTAAGATTTGCCGGGGAAGAAAGCACGCGAAACACCACGAAAGGTTGCGTGCAAGGGTCTATTGGCGGCCCAATTCTCTGGAACCTGCTTCTCGACCCACTATTGCGAGGACTACAAGATGGGGGACACTATTGCCAGGCTTTTGCTGACGACGTCGTGTTAGTCTTCGATGGTGACACAGCACTGGACATTCAGAGACAGGCAAATGCCGCTCTCAACTATGTGCAGCAATGGGGTGTAAGAAACAAATTAAAGTTTGCGCCACATAAGACCTGCGCTATGGTCCTTACTAGGAAACTGAAGTACGACACCCCTTTGCTGTCCATGGGGGGGATCGGCATCAGCATGTCGAAAGAAGTAAAGATCCTGGGGCTCATTATTGACGATCGCCTTACTTTTAATTCACACGTGGCGGCTCAGTGCAGGAAGGCGATAGCAATATATAAGCAGTTAGCAAAAACCGCCAGAGTTGGCTGGGGCCTCAGTCCAGACATTATTCGGACAATTTACGTCGCGGTTATAGAACCTGTAGTGATGTATGCAGCGGCAGTATGGGCACCGGCAGTAAATAAACTAGGAATACAGAAGCAACTTAATATGGTACAACGAGGATTCGCACAGAAACTCTGTAAATCGTATCGCACAGTCTCTCTGCACTCGGCACTGGTGCTATCTGGGATACTGCCTCTCGACATCCGAGTACAAGAAGCAGCCGCCATGTACGAGGCCAAGAGAGGGTTGTCTCAGACGGTGCTAGGAGATAGAAAGACCGATAGTGTGGTAAGTTTTACGGAGGCCCCTCATCCAGCTGTGTGCATGGCTTTGGACTTCGTATGCCTGGTAGACCAAAACCTTGTCGACAGGCACAATGTGCAAGAGGTGCGAATATTCACCGACGGCAGCAAGCTGGAGGGAAAGGTCGGAGCGGCACTTTCCATATGGAATGGTGAGGCCGAGATTCGGACCCGAAAGCTCTGTCTGTCCGCGTACTGCACAGTCTACCAGGCGGAACTCCTAGCCATACACGAGGCCACCAAGGAAATCCTCAAAGCGAGGGAAAGGAGCTATGGGGTATACAGTGACTCGAGGGCAGCGCTCGAGACGATAGTGGACCATAGCGCCTTGCACCCTCTCGCTATAGAAGCGCGAGAGAACCTGCGGAAAGCCTTCTCACAGGGCAAAACTGTATTTTTGTTCTGGGTCAAGGCACACGCAGGCCTCCAGGGCAATGAAAGAGCGGATGAACTGGCCAAGGAAGCAGCACTGTACTCAAAGAAAAAACCCGATTACGACCGGTGTCCAGTATCATTCATTAGGAGACAGATACGCTCCCTTTCTGTATCCAAATGGGACGAGAGGTATAGAGCAGGAGATACCGCGTCCACAACTAAATTGTTTTTCCCAAATGCGTCTGACGCCTATAGTATAGTCAGGAAAATCCAGCTGACAGGTCCAATCACACAGATCCTCACAGGGCATGGCGGATTCGCCCAGTACCTGAACCGTTTCAGGTGCAGGGATAGTCCGTCATGCATCTGTGATCCGACAAAGGAGGAGACAGTCCCCCATCTATTGGTAGAGTGTCCAATGTTTGATAAGAGTCGCTATGAACTACAACAAGAAATTGGAACCAATATAACATTAAATAACTTAAATATATGTATTAGTAGAAAAGAAAATTATAAACAGTTCCTAACCTTTTGTATAAAAATATGTAACATAGTAAATAAGAGGAATAAAGATGTATGAAACTTTGCTTAGAATATAATTATATGATATTATATTTCATAAGCCAAAATAGTAAATAGATATATAAAAATAGGAAATAAGTTATAATTATAAGACAAGAAGTGTATTTAAGGAAATAGTTATATAGAAATAGTAAAATAGTAATATAGAGCCTGTAGTAGTAGAAACGTAATATTAGTATATTAGTTAAAACTAAAAAGCATAGCATGTAACAAGCATAGAATTAACCCTTATAAAGAAATATCCCTGAAAAAGAATATCAGGGTCCAGAGCTCAACACCCTGTGATGACGGGTGCCTTCAAAAAAAAAAAAAAAAAAACCTAACCTAACCTAACCTAACCTAACCTAACCTAACCTAACCTAACCTAACCTAACCTAACCTAACCTAACCCTAAACCCACTTATCGGTCACATTATCATCAGCACATCTCCAGTAGTCTGGAGGAGAATGACTGATGCAGGAACTCTGCACATCGATCTGCAGAGGATCCGAGTGGAGGACCAATCACCCTTGGTGCAGTGCACTAGGTGTCTGGGATATGGACACGGTAAGCGCTTTTGTAAGGAAAGCGTAGACCTCTGCAGCCATTGTGCCGGACCGCATCTTAGGAGTCAGTGTCCTGATTGGCTAGCTGGTGCTTCCCCCTCTTGCAAAAATTGCCAAGTGGCAAAATATGATCTAACTGACCACAATGCGTTCAGCCAGACATGTCCGGTACGCAGGAAATGGGATACACTGGCTAGGTCCACTGTAGCGTATTGCTAAGGTTGTCCAAGACAAACAACATTTGTATCGACTCGTACAAGCTAACCTACAACGAAAAAAGCTGGCTACAGACGAATTAATACTAGAAGCAGGTAAGCGCGGAACGGCTCTGTCACTTCTCCAAGAACCTTACATCGGTAATGGGGCCCAAATGAAGGAATATCGGGGAGTTAGAATCATCCAGGATAATGGAGCGGATACGGTAAAAGCAGCAATAGCAGTCTTTGACCCAAAAATAGATATCATCCAGTACCCGGAGCTGACCACACCAAACATAGTAGTAGCGGGGGTGAAAACCGGGACCTGGAGAGTAACGTTGGTATCTTTCTACTTCGAACCAGACAAACCAATAAACGCTTACCTAGAGCACCTGAGAAAAATAGGAGAAGTGACAGGATCGGAGAGGTTGGTAGTGGGGGGAGATGTAAACGCAAAAAACACTTGGTGGGGCGGAATAAAAACAGACGAACGTGGCGTGTCTGTGCTGGGAACCTTGGATAAAATGGAGCTTCACATCCTGAATTCAGGAGAGAAACCTACCTTCGACACAATAAGAGGCGGTAAGCAATACTGCAGTAATGTGGACATTACAGCATGCGGGATTGATATATTGGACAGGGTGGAAGCCTGGGAAGTAGACGAGACACTAACGAGTTCGGATCACAATGGCATTACATTCACTTTGAAAGTACAAAAATCACAAGGCACACACATTTCTAGGACCACTAGAAAATTTTACACAAAAAAAGCTAACTGTCACGGTTTCATGAGAAACTCAACCAGTTAAAACACGATCACAACATAACAATACACACACTCTCGAAAATTACAAGTACAGAAAAACTAGAAGCATACATACAACAATACACTAACATTATTACAATGGCGTGTACGGAATCTATACCTAAGAAAAAACAAAATGTAACACCTACCTTGCCATGGTGGTCCGAAGAACTCGATCGCTTGAAGAAAAAAGTCTCCACCCTGAAGAACAGGCGACATCGCGCTGCTCCAATTCGCCGTCCGGGGGTGGTTCAAGAGTACCTGAAAGAGAAAGGAGAATATGAAGCTGAAACTAAAAAAGCTCAGATTGAAAGCTGGAAAAGGTTTTGTGAGAAGCAGGATAAGGAAAGCGTTTGGGATGGGATATATAGGGTGATAGGAAGAACGAGAACAAATCAGGAAGACATGCCGCTAGAGAAAAATGGGATAACACTCGATGCTAAAGGCTCTGTACAGCTGTTAGCGGACACCTTCTACCCCGAAGACATGCTAAGTCATATAGGCCTATAGGCCTTCTTCCTGTAATGGGTAAGATCCTGGAGAAACTGTTAATGACGCGTATTAAATACCATCTGATTCCAAGGATGAGTACTCGTCAATATGGTTTCATGCCCCAGAGAAGCACCGAAGACGCCCTCTATGCCCTGATGAAACACATACGAACTAAGCGTACTCAAAATAAGGTAATAACGCTTGTATCACTGGACATAGAGGGGGCCTTCGACAGCGCCTGGTGGCCTAAAATACGGATGAGGCTGACAGAGGAAAAGTGTCCTAGGAACTTACGCAAAGTCATTGACAGCTATCTTGAGGACCGTCACGTGAATGTGAGATACGCAGGTCAGGAATATGGAAAGGTAACCGGAAAGGGATGTGTCCAGGGTTCCATTGGGGGTCCTATCTTGTGGAACCTGCTACTTGACCCACTGTTGCGCGATCTAGAAGAGAGAGGTGACTTGCCCAGGCTTTTGCGGACGATGTTGTGTTGGTTTTTGATGGAGATACCGCTAAAGAGCTTGAAACGCGAGCTAACGTCATTCTCGAACGGGTGCGAGCGTGGGGTGTCGCCAATAAACTGAAATTTGCAGCTCATAAAACCAACGCCATGGTCATCACAAAGAAATTGAAATACGACGCTCCGCGCTTGAACATGGGTGGTGTCCAAATCGGTGTCGTATCAGAAGTTAAACTTCTGGGAGTCACCATTGACGACAAACTCACCTGCAACTCCCACGTAGCCAACATAGGGAAAAAAGCCACCGCGGTGTACAAACAGCTTACTAGGGCGGCAAAAGTTAGCTGGGGGCTTCACCCAGAAGTATTGAGGCTCATTTACGCTGCAACTGTGGAGCCCATAATCTTGTACGCGGCCAGCGTGTGGGCATAGGCAACTAAAAAGCTGTGCGTCCGCAAAAAATTAAACGCCCTACAAAGGAGTTTCTTGCAAAAGGTCTGTAAGGCCTACCGTACGGTGTCTCTAAACTCGACGCTTATCCTGACCGGCATTCTGCCCCTTGACATCAGAGTTCGAGAAGTTGCGTCCCTCTACGAGGTTAAAAGAGGATTTTGCGAAGCAGAGTTGCTCGGACGGGATGTCGAGCGGATGGTTCCGGTTACAAAATCCTTACACCCGTCCCAGTACAGAAGCCTGATGTTCCAAAACTTGGTAGACCAGGAACAATTAAAAGCTAACAGCGATTATGCCATTCGCATATTCACTGACGGCAGTAAGATTGGGGGCAAGGTTGGAGCATCACTGTCCATTTGGAAACAAGAGACTGAAGCCAAGGCCGTGAAACTTAGTCTGTCGTCATACTGCACTGTCTACCAAGCGGAACTATTGGCCATATGTGAAGCAAGTGAAGTAGCCCTCAAGCGGAGTGAAGAGTCCTTCGCTATATACAGTGACTCAAGAGCAGCTCTCGAAACGATCACTGGTCTAACCTGCTGTCATCCTCTAGGAGTAAAAGCCAGAGAAAACCTCCTGCATCTATCCCAGCAGAATAAAACATTAGCCTTATTCTGGATAAAAGCGCACGTAGGCCTTGCGGGGAATGAACGGGCAGACCAGCTGGCCAAAGAGGCGGCCTTAAATTTGAAAAAGAAGCCCAACTACGATCTGTGCCCCATTTCATTCGTCAAGCAAAACATCCGAATGCGTTCGCTCGAAGAATGGAATGAAAGGTATAAGAACAGTGATACGGGAGGCGTCACAAAAATCTTCTTTCCGGACGCCATTGGCGCGTATAAGACGGTGAAAAAGGTGAAGCCGAGTGGGATTATGACGCAGATCATGACTGGTCACGGGGGATTCTCCGAGTATCTGAACCGGTTCCGATGCAAGGAGAATCCATCGTGCATTTGCGAACCGGAAAAGCTGGAGACGGTACCACATGTACTCCTGGAATGCCCAGTACACGCGTCAGACAGATTTGACATTGAGCAAATGATAGGTTCCAAGATGGCGGTTGAAAATATTAGTAAAATAATGATAAGTAAAGATAGGGATAAATTCTTGGACTATTGCATAAAAATAGCAAAAAGTGTAATAAAAAGAAATAAGACAGACTAAAAAAAGTATGTTTCTAAAATATAGTAACTTATATTTTTAAGCAACATATGGATATAAGTGTTAAAGTGAACAAAATAAAGCATTAGCATAGTCAATAGTAATTAAGTAATATTGTAATCAAAATGTATGTTATAAATATCGTTATGTTATGTTAAGTATACAAATATAATAGAAATAATTTAGGTAATAGTACTAGAATGTAAGTAGAACCTAAGAAATGTTGTAAATCATAACCAATGTATTGAGGGATATAGAAATAAAGAAAAATCTCCTAACCCTTAATCCTAGAGTAATAAGAAATTGAATAGAATAGATTAAGTAGATGGGCATTCCCACCTACACTAGAATGAAAGAGGTATGAATGTAAGAAAGATTTATTGTACAGCACGGCAGTGCGAGAAATGAAGTGTGAATCGATATGAAATAAAAATAGCTAGATAAGGTCTGCGGCATTAACGCCGGAGGTAACACAACCAGCAACGCCCTGTGATGACGGGTGCGTTTAAAAAAAAAAAAAAAACCTAACCTAACCTAACCTAACCTAACGTGTAGCTGACGCTTTGGGGATTGGATTAGCTACTGTGACACGAATCTCTACGGAAAAATATGGTAAAGAAGGTGATGAGGAGAATAAACTGTCGTCTCCTAATAAAAAACGTAGGCGTATCCAACCTACCGTCAATATTGACGATTTTCAATGTGCGTCCATACGGAACCACATTTATGGTTATTATTCAAGAAAAGAATAACCCACACTTGACAAGTTGCTGGTGACACTAAGAGAAGCTAATTTATATGACCGCGGTCGAACCTCGCTGTCAAAACTATTGCGTAGAATTGGATTTCATTACCAAAAATCCAACAACCGCAAGATTCTTATGGAAAGGAATGACATTGCCCTCAAACGAGTTGATTTCTTAAGAAAAGCCAAAAATATTACCGATTGGGAAAAAGTTGTGTTTTTAGATGGAACTTGGTTCGTTCGAACGTTTTTCGCCCTTTTAGGCATGTTTAACAAAAGTTCAAAATAAAAACTTAAATTCAACAATAATAATGTTACGGGCAGGTAGTCTTGCTTCCTCTTAACTTCTTCCTTTAACCTCTTCTTTTCTCTTGATTTTACTCCACACTACTGACCCCGAGTGTTCCCGATGTTCGGCTTATATGGCCAGTCGATGGAACGATGGAATGCGTAATTCAAATTATTATTTAATAATAATTTTTTGTGATCTTTAATAATAATTTTTTGTAATCGATAATTGTAACAGTTACTGCCTATTATTCGTGTCCCACCTGTCCGACGATGTAATATTGTACATGCGTCTATTATTTTCAGTGTTCCTATTTAAAGTTTACTTTGAAGCAATAAAAAATGTGTGTGTCAGCTCCGACGCACGACTGGAGTTTACAATTTACCTGAGTCTCTCTCTCTTTCTCTCTCTCCCTCCCTATCATAATTTTCCAAATACTAGTTCGTGCGGCGTATATTTTGTCTCCGAGTGTAGTGTTTCTTTGGGAAAGTTGTTTACTTTCATGGTCTGAACCACCTATTTAAATTTTGGCGGGAGGTCCAAAAATAACCCTGTAATATTAAATAGGTACTTATTATGAACATTGACCCACCGTCGCTTATCTACCCAATGTTTTATAAGTCTAGTGCAATTAAGAATTTCACACATAATACACCCACACCATCTCGTCACAGTTACAAGTATTTTAAAACGTTATTTTTTGACTCCTAGATATTTTCTGTTTCCCATCACTAGCCCGTCTGTCAAAAAGATCAAGCTAACCTGTACACACAAGGTTTAATAGAAAGGTTTTAAAATAAAACAGCAGACAAACGAACTAAAGACTTTACTGTACCATAAACTAAAATATATTACACGAAATAGACTGGCAGCTCGTTCTGTGTAGCTCAGCGCCTCTGAACGTAAAGCAAGGGAACTTTAGTTCCCTACAGGTGTAAAAATCTATTATTACTATAGCTATAATGTATAACTATGAGAACAGAATAAATAACACAAACGTCTAATTTAATTAGTTTAACATATTTTATTATCATTTCATTTACAAGACTTTATAATGTTTTCAAGCATATAGGAACTGTCACTGCCACCACATACATTTTTATAAAATTTGGAACAGCTTTTGACCGTGAGAACATAGTTCACTTATTTGCACCAATTCGTAACGAAAAATACTCTACTATTACAATAAGTCTTATCACTTTTATTACAAACAACGAATAATTTAAATTATTTATTAAATAATAATAAAAAATTATAAAAACGTTTATTTCTCACCACAAACCAAAAAATACAAACAATGGTATATGCAAAATATAGCTAAAACGGACAAGTTCTGGTGGTGGATCGCTGGTGCCTGTAGTGGGTAGTTACACCTGTAATACAGGACACCAAGTGTGGGACCTGGTGTCTTCGGATTTGCAAATTTAATTAGCTTGCTTTAATTTGATAATGAATTGTTAACCCAGGTACAAAAGTTCTAAAAACTAAGTGAGTTTGAAGACAACATATACGTAGAAACAACATGGTGTGTGTGTGTGTGTGTGTGTGAGAGTGAGTGAGCGTGTTTGTGTGTGTGTGTGTGTCTGTGTGTATGAGAGAGAGAGAGATGTAATTGGGAGTATAGGGATGAATTCTGGATTACTCTAAAACGGCCATGAGAGATTCTATCGCAGTGTATGATTGGTTTTGAAGCCAAGCTTGAAGTCTAATTTTATAATTATATTTGTTTAAAGAGTGCAGGGACAGAATTTGGTGTAATTTATTGTAAAGATAAGGTCAGAAAAAGATAAAAAACCTACGAATAAAAGAGGTCTTAAGTGACGTGACTGAAGCGACGATATGGTTGTGTAGTGGATTCTAGAGAGTAATTCGAAATGGAGAAATAACAAACCGGAGATTTTTTTTCTGATATTTGACATTTAGACAGAGTTGCCAGCATGTTATACTGGCTAGCTACTTTATGGTCTAAAGTAATAATTTATTTTATTTCGAAACAATGATTTATTAGTTTAAATATGAATGAATAAAAGTTTTAAACTTTTTTTACTTAATATTAATCAAGGAATTATTAAAAACGACAAACCTGGTGAAATGAATGTACAAACTTGACAAGTTATATATAATATCTTAAATGTGTGACGGTAAAATATGGTAACCTAGAATAACAGTTTTATGTACCAGATGAAGAATGCTCTTTTAAAAAAATAAAAATTTGTTCCCGAGTTGCCAGGGCATGTACTGTACTGTGTAGGTAGGTACCTACTGCAGGTCCTTGTTTAATATTACAGAGGAAGAGATAAAATACTTAAAACTAACAAACGGTACATCTCCATGAACATGTATTATTTAATAGGCGCTTGTTGGATGAATACATACATTTTTGTTTCGTGCCTCTTGTGTTTAAGGATTAATAATAAAAAATGTGTGTGTCAGCTCCGACGCACGACTGGAGTTTACAATTTACTGGAGTCTCTCTCTCCCTACCTCCCTCCCTCGATATATTCTGTATATATTTACACATATATATAACATAGAGGTATACACATATGTACTTACATGCGTCGAGAATAAGGAGTAAACTCCAATAAAGCATAAAAAGCACAACAAAGCGTTAAAGCGTTACGCTGCCCTCCGATCACTAAATTTTACTTTTCATATTTTTTTCATACCGGGCGCCTTATATGCAAATCGATTCTTAAGGAGTAAACTCCAAAAACTTTTGTTTTTATCGAGATGCAATGCTACATCCAAGTAATGTCGTATCAATTCCCAGGGACTTGTATATCTTGAACAAGGTCTACGATGTTTTTATTTATGTATTTATTAAACTCTTCACTACATTTTATAAAACAAAGTAACCTGCCGCGTCTGTCTGTTTGTTTTTTCATACGTGTTTCACTAATAGACAGAGTGATTTATGAGGAAGGTGGGTGTATAATTTGTTAAGATTTTGTATAAATTGGTTGAAATATGATCATGATTGTTGAAGATGTCTCTGCTACCCGTGCGAAGTAGGTAGATTTTCGTATTTGGGTCATTTTGTATTTTTTATTATTGGTCAGCAATAAAGTGCTTTCACCCTCCGTTAGTCAGGGGACTAATGGAGGGTGAAGTGTGAAGGAACACATGCTGCTATGTAGGAACATAGCAGCATGTGTGCCTACATTTAATACTAGTAACCCGCCTGGGCTTCGCACGGGTACAAATTATACACCTAAACCTTCCTCATCAATCCCTGTGTCTAATAGTGAAAACCGCATGAAAATGCGTTCAGTAGTTTTTCAGTTTATCGCGAACAGAGAGACAGACGCGGCGGGGAACTTTGTTTTATAATATGTAGTGATTATTAACAGCGAACATAACGAATAGTTCGCTCGTAAGATAATACTTTTACTCGTATTACTATTTATAAACATTGCATAAATTACATTTTGTATAGGTATATATAGGTACCTACTCTATACGTATCAAAATATTTTTCGTTGTTCATTATTATAAGTTATATTACACATGCATAACATAACTTCTAAGTTAAAATCATAAATGGACTAGATATTGAACTTTTTTTATAATTGCCTGAAAACTATTCTATTCTATTTTCTATTCTTTAAACAATAATTTAGAATTTTTGGAGGAGTTGCTCTCTACAATTAGTTTCAATATTAAGTATAGTGCTCGTAGAGCTAATCAAAGTAATCTCTTCACCCTACAAAGGTATATAAATAATATTTCATACTTCAACCCATTAACCCGGATGGCTCGTCAACTTAATGATATGGTAAAAAATAATGAATCGTTAGACATTTTCGATAGTAACTTTAATACATTTGTTAAAATTGTGAAAGATCCTCCATAGCAGGTTGGGCTGGAAGGCTCTGCGTAACCCAAGAAGCGTCTAAATCTACTGTCGAGCCTGTATTGCTGTTCAATATGTAGTGTTGCTATCTGTCTAGCTATTGTGTCTTGCACATATTTGTTGCGTTGCAATCCAGATCAAAACATTGTATTTGCTATATATATGTGATATTGTTACGGTTGTGATGTGTTTTATGCATTTAAATAAATAAAAATAAAAAAATTATAGCAACTGCAATTAAAAATATGTTTTACGTTACCTTGTTTGTTTGGAAACCAGTGGCTCAATAGATATCAAGGAAAAGCATCGAGTCCAGTGATGTTTAGTGAGTTTATGGCATAAATCGAAACGTCGCTAGGGTAAAGATGCTCGAAGCTCGACACATCTCACACGTCGAGCAGCGTTCGCGAGCCGACTCCAACTGTTCGATCGCTAGCTCCGAGCGGCGGCGGGTTGTCGGGCGGCGGGCCGTCGGGCGGCGGGTCGTCGGGCGCCAGCGCGGCCAGCAGCAGCGCCTGCGCGGGCGCCAGGAACACGGCGGGCAGGCGCGCCAGGCCCGCCGCCAGGCAGCCCTCGCTGGGCTCCCATCCTGCGACACGCTTAGATAACCACTGTCGCGGGACTCGCATCGCGCGTCGCAACGAAGGGATTGTAGGAAAATTTATAACACTGGCGCTACTGTTTTGTAAATGTTATGATCAAACTACTAACTAATTACTCGGTTACGAACGACATACGAACAATAAATAAAAACCGTAATTTACCAAATATTGAATTAGAACTCACTTTCGTAAGATATGTATTAAAATAAAGTACGCCAGTGGAATCAACTTTTTAGGTTATGTAGGACAAGAGTTAGACGGTATGATCACGCACGTGTGTCGAGCGCGCGGGGCAGCGCGCACAGCGTGACGAGGCGCGCGGCGCCCGGCGCCAGCACGCCGTAGCGCGCGTACAGCGCGCTCGTGGCCGCCAGCGCGCCCACAGCGCACAGCTCTGCCACACACAACACGCCGTGAGGCACTGCGACACTCCGCATACCACGGACAATAACGTTCCCCTAGGAGCTCACCTAAAGTAAGTGTAACGAGCACGTCGGACACGCGCAGTATTCCTTCCGAGTCGCTCAGCCGCTCGCAGCATTCCGCGTACAGCAGTGCCAGTGCGCACAGGCGCAGCGCAGGGGCGGGGGCCCCCGGGCCCGCGTCGCCGCCCCGGCACAGGCCCCCGCGGCAGAGCCCCGCCAGAAAGGGCGCCGCAGTCGTCGTCAGCGTATGTAGCACGCTCCACAGCGGCGGGAGCGCCGCTCGACCGCACTGGAAAACCGTAAGGAGAACGTATGAGTTTTGCCAGTGTTTGGCAAGTAAGAAAGAAAGAAGAAACAAATTTATTTTGTTCTCATACATATGGGTTTAAACAGTTAAAGTTACAATTTTTAAATTTCAAACAATACCCCTGCATGAGACAAAAATGGTCGTTAGTTCAGCTTAATGCTACCTCGAGGAAGTAGCGCTGGTATTCTGCTAACACCTAGTGATATACACGGACGGAGAGCAGCCAGGCTATGACAGTGAGAGAAAAAGAAAAAAAATCTCTCTCTCTCTCTCCCTCTGATGCTATAAGATAATCGTCAACAAAAACGAATACGAAGTTTAAATCTCTGAATAGACGGTCCATGAAGCGTTGGAACGTTTGCGCTGTTTGCATTGCGTAGACCAAAAGGCATTTTTGTATATTCAAAAAATCCAAAAGGAGTGATAATAGCAGTTTTTTCCAAATCTTCTACAGGAATACAACTAGCCCATGGGCTGTCCGAAGGGCGACAAATGCCCAAGCTCCATTATACTATGAAATTCCATTTTAGCTATATGATATTTATCACGGGGTAATGGTTTTGCACGTGCTGATACAGGCGGTGCTTTAGTGATAATATGATGCTTAATCTTGTGTTTTGGATTAGTGCGGAAGGAGGAAGATTTCGTAATATCCTCGTATTTTTTTAATAGTTGACTAATGCGTGGATTCGTCCCAACGTCAATAGTACGAATTGTTCTATTTGATCAGGGTTGCAGGCGTCGTCAGCTCAGTTACCCTGTCAATAAGTTTCCGACCAATTATGTAGACTAATAACTTGTAATGCTCTAAAAAATCCGCTCCAATAATTGGTTGCGTCACATCGGCGATGACGAAGTTCCATGTAAAACTCCTCTGTAGTCCCAAGTTTAAAGTAAGTGTTTTTTCACCATATGTCTTGATTTTTGTACCATTAGCGGCATAAAATGTGTATTCTTCATTTTGTATAAATGAATGTCTCTGTGGCTTGTCAATAACTGAAATGTTTGCTCCTGTGTCAATCAAAAATCTCATACCACTTTGTCGGTTTGTAATAGTTAGGCGGTTGGACAGGTACATAGCGCAGAGAACCGCCGTAGTCTCTGCTTGAATTAGTTTCCCTGGTCCCTTGAGTTAAATTCCTGTTTTCAATCACATTGCGGCCTTTTAGAGTGAAGGCGGGCGCGGGTGCTAGCGCGGTTGGGTGTAATTCAAAATGTATGCAGACGCCACTTGCGTCCAGTGCTCCTGCGAGCCGCGCGTCTTCATGAGGCGGGCGCGGGCGCGGGTGTTTCTAATGGCTCAGTCCGCCAGTATCGTTCACATTGATATAGCGTCTGTTAGGTGATTACGTAATGTAATATACTCGTAACGCCTGACGTTCCAACCAAGTTGCACTGGCCGTAGTCACAGGCTGACTGGCTCAGCGGTGCAAGCCCTCCGTCGTCGACATCGTGAGGTAGAAGGTTCTTCATCCACCTCCACTTTTTCGATATTTTTGATATTTTCGTTTCGCCATGTACCGTCACATACTATACTAACAGTGTCCCTTTTCTGGAAGCAAACCGATGTGGCCCTATTCTGGTGTTCACCCGACTGCGTATAAAAGCGAGGTGGCATGTTTTTTATCACTGGATTCCACGCTGTAGATAATTTGAAACAATCTTCCCGATTGAAAGTTTTGTGTTTTTTAATTTCAATCGCTTCACGTACAACTCTTGAGTAAAAGTGACGTTCCGTGGAGAGGACTGGCGTACGGTGAAATTCACATTGTTTTACACATATTCTTGCATACTTTCGGTATTTAATAATAATAATAATAATAATAACTACTATTAATTTATTTCAAATTACCTGGCAACACTATAATAAGGCAGTCGTAAAATGTTCACCTCTTATCCAATATTTTTATTTTTCTGTTTTTTACAAATCTAATTTTATATATTTTCAATAGTATTATTAAAAATTAATACCATAAATCAATATTCATATGAACAGGAAGTTTTAAATATGTAAAAAAACAAAAATATATGAGTACGACATGACGTTTATAACGTCATGTCTAATACAATTGAAATCATCGATAAACGATATAGCCATTGTGTTAAGGATGTGGATTACTTGAATCCCGGTTATTCAAAATTGCAGTAAAAAAAACTGTGTTAACTCGTAATGACACGTTTATTGGTCAGTAGCAAAGTGCCGAGTGACTCGAAAGTTCTGTAATGACATAAAAAGGGACGTTCAGGTCCTGCTTGAATATTGTGAGCGTCGCTTCCATGTGGATTGCTTCCATTATTGTAGTAGGCGTGAACATGCCCCCGGCCGTTGAATGCTTGCATTCAACAGAAATCTGCCAGTAATGAACATATTTAGAACACGCCCTTCGCAAGACGCCGATCGCAGTCCTGACTTCAGCAACTCGCGTAATACCATCTTGGCCTTGGTGAAGAGCGGCAACACGTCCCAGCTTTTACTTAAAGGGCGGCAGGTTGTCATCTCTTATACTGACGAGAGAATTTGGCTTCAGGGAGTCCTTGGAAGTTCGCCATTTTAAACGAAGCTGGAGCTCGAACACGTACTCGTTACTCCATCTCGACCAAAAGTGCTGTCGCAACTGGTCGATCCTCTGATGACGAGCTAAATGGAGGTAAGTTTCAAATAACCTTGACAGGAAGGGCAGTAAGTGATCTTCTAAAAAGTGATCTGGAGTGAGAGGTCTTCAGGCTTCGATGACAAAGAAGTGAGTGGCGTCGAATTAAGTATCGCCGTGATTTAAACTGCTTAATTCTTCGTAGGTCATTGTACAATGTCCCAACACTCCAACTATGTATTATGTCGATTCCTAATATTTGTCGATTAATTCCCGCTTCCCAAGGACCACTAAAATGTGCAGCGTAAGCAGGTACAAATTAATCTATGATACCGTCATGAGCTAAGCCATCCGATAATGAGTTACAATTGCCCCCTACAAGTTAGAATTTTCGTGGTATGCTCTCACAAATGAGGTTCCGGTATCAGAGTAGATATTAAAAGGCTTGCCTCTCCGAGACATAAATGTACGTAGTGCCCATTAATGCATAATCATGGCTTGTCAAATCGCCCACAAATGCCAAATATGACACAAACAAATATACCTAATGATATAAGTACGACTTTCACAAGTTTACATCCACGACTTACACTAATGCGCTCGTGTTTATATAATAATTTAACAAGGTGGTGAGTGGACTGTAATAAAATTATAAGTATTTTCTAGCAAGAGTATTTAGCTATAAATGTAGTCTACGGGTCAACCCGTGTAGTTTATTCTTGTCGAGAAATACACTTAGTTTCAATAAATGATTCTTCAAAGGAAGTTTGTTTTTATTTTACTTATTTTTATTGAATAATATTTAATATTTAGGATGATTTTCGTGATTTAATAATTAAAGGTTTAAAAGACTGTTGTATTGTATGTAGTTTATCTTCTGAAAATTTTGAAGTAATATTGTGTTTTTCCATAAATTAATAAAGACACAGAACTACACAACATACAGAGAATAATCTTAGGTAACTTAATAAAAGTATATTTAAGTTGGTATGAACAGCAAAATAGTACAATAGTAGGTAGCACTTGCGTTACAATCTACATGAAGTTTGTAGTTGCACTACTTTCACGCAACACTCCGAATGAAGTATGACCGTCCAGTTGCGTTATTGACACACTGTGACATATGCCCTAAAACTATATACTGAGAGATAAATTCCAGGGATATATTGTCAAGTGGGGGCTGATTCAAATTTCTATGCTCAATAGCTAGAAAGTATCGTTTATCACGACTAAATGAATCACCTAAACTGTCTGAAGATTCCTTGAAAGGAATCTTTACGCCGAACTGACTGTCTTAAAAACGTGAAGTATTTTTTATTATGAAGTGCTCCTCACATAATTTCTCCTCAGGAGAATAAGAAAATGACGAATGCAAAAAACTAATTAATTGGTTTTTGATGTCATCTATATCAGTTATAATTGAAATTATGATTTAAATTACTAATTGGAGTAAAGTTGCATATTAATATTAAAAGAGATTAGTTTTAAACTACATTAATTGGGCCACTTATTACCCAACCGAGCTTTGTATCGTATAGCGCTGGCACCGCATCGCCTAGCACAATTTTGTTAGATTCTAACAATGACCAAAAAACGTCAGCTCCGATAATCATATCTATCGACGCAGGCTTATGAAAATAAGGATCCGCTAAATGTATATTTGACGGAACGTCTAATGCTACCTGTTTAGAAGGCAGGTTATCAGTAATAGTTGGCAAAACAAAACAGGACAGCTCATTTGAATACGATTCATTTAATGATTGAATGCGTACACGGCACATCTTGTTTACAGATGATACAGAATTATTAATGCCCCGAATGGACTTATTCGTGTTCAAATAAGGTAAATTTAATTTATTGTGTAGTTTTTCTGTTATTATGCATGATGAACTACCAGAATCAAGAAGCGCGCGCGCAATATGTTGTTTATTATGAATGTCGTAACATTTAACTAACGCAGTGGACAACAATACGTCACCTGGAGTGCTTGCATTCGACTGTGCGGTGAACACATTAGCCGAGAGTGAGACATGAGCGGCTTCAGTAGATAACTCGTGCTCGTTGTCTTTGTCGTTCGTTAATGTGTTTACCGTTGGTTTAGACTTAAACTCGCTATTATGAATCAGTGTATGGTGTTTACGGTTGCATATTTTGCATGCAGATTTTTTGCACTGATTTGGATAGTGACCGGGACGTAAACAGTTATAACACAGTTTATAACAAGCAATCAACGACATTCGTTCGCTGACGCTTAACGCTAAAAACTGCGGGCAAGTGTTGAGGTTATGATTATCGTTACATTTTGGACAATGACTGTGTGAACTAGAACTAGTGTTTGAAGTGGAAACCATAATCCTAAGTTTTGTGTTTTGCTTTTGATTACTAACGTTAGACGGACGAGACATTTCCAATGTTTCAATCATATCAGCGCGATTTCTTAGAAATTCAATGAATTTATTGAAAGGAATTGACTTCTTTTTGTCTAATTGACCTTTATATTCCTCCCATTCACGGAATGTTTTGAAATCTAATTTTTTAGAAATTATGTGTATCAACAATGTGTCCCAACCGTGAACAGGTTCACCTAGTGTACTCAAAGCACGTATATTCTTATTTGTTTGGTCTATTAAACCTTTTAAAGATACGGACGACTCCTTAGTGATCGGTTCAATGTTAAACAGGGCTGAGACATGGTTATATATTAATAAACGCGTATTGTCAAATCTCTCGCATAACAGTTCCCATGCCGTAGTGTAGTTTTGAGATGAAAATTCTATAGAATGTATAACCACGGCGGCTGAGTCCGCTAACGATGCTCTAAGGTAATGGAACTTATTAATTTCGTCTATATCGCTATTGTCATGGATGAGACTTGTGAATGTATCACGAAACTCGAGCCAGTTTTCATACAATCCCGAGAATGTAGGTAATTTGATCGTGGGCAATTTAACAAGTTGATGTTTAGAACTAGATGTAGAATGTTTATCATTTTGTTCCGTTGTGTTATAAAAATTAATTATTTCTTTACTCTGAGCTAAAAACATATAATATTGAGACTCAACGTTATTTCTTTCTTCATACTCAACGTCTGGGTTATCAGATAAACATTCTAACTGTAATTGAATGTCATTAAATTCCTCATACAACTTTTCCAACCTTTCAACACGCAATTGCAACTCCATTACCTGACAGGATGTTAATTGAGTAGTTTTTAATGTGCGTAAGTAATTACCAAAGACTGTTATTCTGCTTTTACAACTACCTCGCTTTTTCTTAAGCTCCTTATTATCAGTCACCTTGAGAAGTGAAACTTCCTTAGGGTCAATCATCTTGGGAAGCGAGTATTAATAGACCTGTAACGTGACAATTATATTGCTAAAATAATGTATATAATTTGTATTGTAAAGTTTGAAACTAAGTTATATTCTTATGACACTTTTTGTAAATATATTTAATAACTGTAAATTATTGTTTTTAAACACGTAAGATAGGTACTTAATTATATGGTTATAATTGTAATACAGTTGTGTTTGTCAATTGCAATTTTTCAAATGAATTACTGATCAAACTAATCTAATCTGTACAATTTATGTGTAAATGTAATGTAATTATGTATAAAGTAGGCTGAAAAGTTAGATTGCTAAGTTAACTAATAATTTACAATGCGAACATTAAAGGTTTTAAGTAATTTGTACAAAATTAATTATAAGTAGGTAGGTACGCAGGTAAGTAATGTAACTTTAACGTTACTGTACTGTATTGAATAAGCACTGTTATCTACGTATTCCCTATATTTTATACATATTTCAACCTGTAGCATGTAAATAATGCCAATTACATTAAATGCACATATGTTATAAATTAATTATACAGTAGAAAAATAATGTTACTGACCTTGAAAAGTTTTGAACTAACCGATGTTTTATTTTGAAATATTACCTGAACCTTAGAGTGTTGGGTTAATTATAATAAATGTTATTATACTCGAACGCCGTTTTATTTAATGTCCAAGATAATCTCACTTTTACCACCACGTAGTCACGTAGCTCTCACTCCAAAGTGCACTTATTTTATATCTTGAGATAATATTCCTTTTTTTGCTGCTTTTAATAAATCCGGATCGTATAGGACCAATGGTAAGGATGTGGATTACTTGAATCCCGGTTATTCAAAATTGCAGTAAAAAAAACTGTGTTAACTCGTAATGACACGTTTATTGGTCAGTAGCAAAGTGCCGAGTGACTCGAAAGTTCTGTAATGACATAAAAAGGGACGTTCAGGTCCTGCTTGAATATTGTGAGCGTCGCTTCCATGTGGATTGCTTCCATTATTGTAGTAGGCGTGAACACATTGGATTAAAAGAAGAGGAAGAATATGACTGCTAATGTTAACAAGATCCAGAGCAAGGACTGCACACTTAACATCCCCGGACTCGTCACTCAGCTCCGCCGCGCGGCTCCCGGAAGTCGCATGAAGCATTCCGGCCGCTTGGGAGGCGTCGAGCTCAACATCAAGTGACGAGTTTTTCTCTCCGCCGACGTCGCCAACACCTGTACGTCGGCAGGGGAGAGGCCGGCCACCGACCTGCTTGGGACCCCGAGGCCCACCGGCTACGAATAGGGCCCCCGCTACCGGTGGTAATGTGCGTCGCATGAAATGGACATACTCAATAAACGAGAACGTCATGCGAGCATATTTTGTGGTTACAGAGGGAGGAACTAACCTCACTGCGTATCGTGATCGTATGCTGTCTCTGTTTCAGGAACTTGAACCAGCTGTTAACGTTACGGTACAATCGGGCTTTCTCGGGAACTGGTATCAGTTCCTGTAATTATGCAGCGCGAGTCACAGAGCGCATTGACTTTCTGAAACAGAAAGTTTATGCATGGGCAAACCGTATACGAAGGTACAAAAAACGAGGACCGATATACTCAGAATCGTTCCTTCGAAAGGGATGAGAGGTGGGTTTATAGAAGGTGAGAGCAGCCTGATTTAGTGAGTGACACACATCTCCCAGATGCTGAAATTACGAATACATTTTGGCGTGACATCTGGGCGATGCCTGTCACTCACACGGAGGGTGATTGGATGCGAGATGTCGAACGATCGTGTGAGTCGATTGATACCATGGAGCCAATAACAATATCGAACACTGATAAAGCTTATGCAGTTCGTTCGCTGCCGAACTGGAAATCAGCGGGACCGGACGGACTGCATAACTTTTGGTTAAAGTGGCTCCGTAGCTCACAAGTACGATTGGCATCTCAACTGCAATCATGCTTAGAATCAGGTTCGCTTCCGACTTTTATGACCACAGGCGTAACTCACCTGCTCTTTAAGTCTGGCAGTGCCACGGATCCCAGAAACTACAGACCTATAACGTGTTTACCTACGCTTTATAAATTACTTACGTCTATTCTGAGAGTGAAGATAACATCTCATATAACTAACAACACTATTATGGCTTACTCTCAGAATGGATGTAAAAGTGGGGCCCGTGGCACTAAAGAGCTCCCTATTATTGACACGACCATTAATCAACAAGTTCGTCGTGACCGAAAGGATTTGGCGACATGTTGGATAGATTACAAAAAAGTCTTTGACTCTGTACCGCATACGTGGCTCTTGAGAGTGATGGAGTTGTGTAAGGTAGATACAACTCTATGTACTTTTTTGAAGGCATGTATGCGGCAATGGAGAACGGTGCTCTACTATCCAGGATGTCGGCGGTCTCAGGGTTACGGCGAGTATATTAAGATCAGGCGGGGTATATTTCAGGGTGACAGTTTGAGTCCCTTGTGGTTTTGCTTAGCTTTGAATCCTCTCAGCACTTTACTGGAGAGTTCAGGGCTAGGCTATCGTTTGCGGAAAGAAGGTCAGGTTATATCCCATCTCCTTTTCATGGATTATTTGAAACTGTTTGCCTCCTGCAACAATTTCCAATTGATAAAATTACTTGAGGTAACTGAAACCTTTAGTAAATGTATCAGGATGGAATTTGGGGTGGATAAATGTGCAGTCATGCATGTAAAAAGAGGCAAGATTGTGGAATCTGAGGGGACGGAACTCTCAGATTCCACACACCTTAGATGTCTTTCCGCCAACGAAACTTACAAGTATCTAGGTATGACACAGGCGTTAGGTGTAAATGAATTGACTATGAAGCAATCGTTACAGGAACGTTTCTTTGGCTGAAAAAAGTATTTAAAAGTCTTTTGTCAGGTGGTAATAAGGTGCGGGCCTATATTGATTGGGTCATACCAGTCCTAACCTACTCCTTTGGCATACTTAGATGGACTCAGACTGAACTAGATGCCCTGGATAGAAGAGTCCGTAGACTGCTTACCGCGCACCGAATGCACCATCCACGTTCGTTGGTCATGAGATTGTATATCCCACGGAAATGTGGGGGTCGTGGTTTTTTAAATGCCAAGACCCTCCATAACCGCGAGGTATGCAACCTTAGAAATTACTTCCTCTCCGTTGACCTGGATGTGTATCGGGATGTGGTGGCAGTTGACAACGGACTCACTCCGCTTGCTCTAGGAAAAGAGAACTGGCACAAACTAGCAGTACTTACTATTACAGACCGCAAGGAGATATGGAAGAGCAAGGCGTTGCATGGACGTTTTTATCGGGCCTTAAATGGATATAGATTTATTGGCATCAGTATCCTGGCTACGGTTCGGTGACCTCTTCGGAGAAACTGAAGGTTTTGTCTGTGCAATTACAGATGAAGTTGTTATGACGAATAACTATCGGAGATATATCCCGAAGGACGGCGCAATTGACATTTGTCGGGCGTGTCATCGTCCCGGAGAAACCCTAAGGCATATAATTTCTGGTTGTTCTCGTCTTGCCAACGGCGAGTACTTGCATAGACATAACCAAGTGGCCAGGATAGTCCATCAGCAACTTAAATATAATCTTGTGGCTGTCGAGTTACCGTACTACAGGTATGTGCCCGACCCAGTTCTCGAAAATGGTCGTGCAACATTGTACTGGGATCGATCTATCATCACTGACAGGACTATTGTTGCCAATAAGCCTGATATAGTGGTGATAGACCGATTAGAGCGCCGAGCAATGCTTATTGACATCACCATTCCCCATGACGACAATCTCTTAAAAGCCGAAAAAGATAAGAAAGAGAAGAAATAAAATATTTGGACCTAGCCCACGAGATTGTCGACAGGTAGGATGTGGATTCAGCAATCATTGTGCCGATAGTCATTTCGGCCCAATGGTTAATTGCTAAGAGCCTCGACCAACACCTCCAGAGTCTCACGTTAGGCAGCTGGATTAAGAGCCTGATGCAGAAGGCAGTCCTTCTTGATACGGCACGCATAGTGAGGAGGTTTCTATCTCTGGAACCCTAACCACCGGTAGCTTGGTCCCTGTACCCGATACCAGTGGGACACTATTTTTTATATTTTTAAATATATTTTGTTTTTTTTTTTAATTATAAGTGTATTTAAAAATGTAATTTATATGTATATAAAACAAATGAAAAAATAATAATAATATAGCCTTTTATTCAGATCTTTAGCTTTGACATACGTACATAAAAACTAATTCAAACAAAACAAATAAACCTTATTCTACTATCTGCTGTTCGGTAATCTTTTGCAGATCTGTTTGCCATTCGGCAAAGGGCTTTTTTTTTTTTCTGTGCGTGTGGAAACCCCCTCGGGCCGTCACCCCACCGGGGTTTTCGGTGGGGCGGTGTGTCGGAATTGAACCGACTAAAACCACACGGTATGCCGTACTGCGCCTCAAATAGGAGGGATCCGGGAACAGCTTTTATTAAGACATCCGGACCCCCCTAGCGCCTGCCCGCTAAAGCGCGGGCACCACCTCCGGGTAAAGAATCTCTTAATTAGGCGACATCCAGGCACACACGGACGCCGCCTCCTCGCGGGGGGGCCACTATAGCGGGTGGAGGGGAAAACCCGTCCCATCCACCCGCGGCCACACTCAAGGCGGCATGAGGCGCTGGTAAGCGCGCCTCCGCCGCCCGGTTCGCCGGCGGCGAATTAGGTCCGAGTGGAGATCGTCCTCCCGGACCATTTCCGCCGCCTCCTTCTGCGAGATGACGTCCTCACAGAAGGTCGCGACCGCGGAAAAATTCCTGTCGCTACCGGCTATGGAGCGTATGACGGCCGGTAGCGAGAGATCCCCTCCGATGACTGCAGTGAGGGCCCGACGCTGCGTCGCCCAGGCGGAGCAGACCGCCAGCGTATGCCGAGCCGAGTCCTCACTGCAGTCGCAATGGTGACAGGCGGGACTCAATTCTCTCCTTGCGACCGAGTAGTACTTCCCGAAGCAACCGTGCCCGGAAAGAACCTGCGTCAGTCGGAAAGAAAGGGTCCCGTGCTGCCGCCCTGCCCACTCGATGATGACCGGCTGGAGCGCCTCCACGGCGGCAAAGCCAGCACGTGGAGCCTCCAACCGGGAAGACCAACGAGCCATGGTGGCTCGGCGAGCGGCCTCACGCCACTCGCGTACCTCTTCGGGCGGGGGCCGACAGCCGCTTCCCGCCCAGAAATCAGCCGTTCGAATCGGCAAAGGCCTCCTCCAACCTTTTCCACTCTGTCCTTACTTGAGCTACTTTGTTCCACGTCACTCCTGCCACCTCTTTGATGTCATCGTCCCATCGTTTCCGCGGTCTCCCTCTTTTTCTTTTACCTTCCCTGGGGTACCATCTTGTAACTTTCTTGCTCCATTTATCAGGACCTCTTATCATATGCCCCGCCCATCTCCATTTGAGTCTTTTGATTTTTACTGTTACATCTGTTGTTTTTGTTTTTTTCCTAATGACGTTGTTTTTTACTCTGTCTGATCTCTTGATATTCAACATACTCCTCTCCATAGCGTGCTAGCAAGTTGCAAGTTTGTTCATCGATTCTTGGGTTACAGTCCATGATTGGCAGCCATACGTAAGGACTGGTAGTATGCAAGTATTAAATAGTTTCCTTTTCATGTTAATATGAAGTGTTTTGTCCTTCATAACTTCTTTTAAGCTCCAGTATCTTCTCCATCCGTTTGTAATTCCTCGTGCATTGGTTCTTTATCAGTTATGATCTGTCCTCGGTAAATGTTTTCATCAGAGTAGTTAATTTCAGAGTTTCCTAACATTATTGTAGTTTTATTTCCATTCGTCATCAGTCTAGTTTTTTCTGGGTTCAGTTTTAGTCTTTTCGCTTTCGATCGCGAGGTCTTCAATCATTCTATTAATATCTTCCGATGTTTTGGCAAATAGGAAGCGAATCTCAGATGAATCAGCGATGAACCGTCGACATTGATCCCAAGATTTTGCCAACTGAGTCGCCTGAAAATTGATTCCAGAACAGCGGAGAATAGTTTAGGAGATAAGGGATCTCCCTGTCTGACGCCTTACCCTATTTTGAATGAGCGGCCTTTCTTCTCTAGCTGGATTCTAGCTGTGCTGTGACTGTATACGTTCCAAATTAAACGAATGTATTTATGTTCGACCCCTTGTTCCACTAAAGCTTCCCAAATATTATTGTGTAGCAAAGAACCAAAATAACTAATAAAAAAAAGTCGTCTGTTTTGTTTACATTTTGCATTTTCAGCTGACACCTCGGTAAGTTTCGAATTTGTTAATATTTTGTCGGCGATCTGGCTCATTTTTAACCGATTTCAAAAAAGGAGGAGGTTCACAAATCGTCGAAATCTTTTCGTTCGAATTCTTTTCGAATTTTTTATACTTTCCAGGTGGTCCCATTTAAATTTTATCAAAATCGGTCGAGAAGGGTTTTCAAAATTAACAAATATCTAAAAATTGTATACATTGATGATATTTCCGTTTATATTTAAACAAAATACATCTACTTTCCACTAAAATTTTCAAAATAAAATTTATTTTTAACCGACTTAAAAAAATGAGGAGGTTCTCTCCCGGTGTCTACCTTTCGTCAAAAATGAGATTTCTCAATCGGTTCATTTCTGCTAATGCTCGTTCATGGTGGGGTTTATTTAACAGTTTAGAGGGTTGTATATCAGATATAGCTATTCCTTCTAAAGTTTTGACTCTGCTCAGATCTACGTATACTTGCTACTTCGCAAAGTATTAAAAATAATTTATACTAAAAAGTTTTCAGTTCTGAGTGTAAAATTGCAAAATATGTGACGTCTCACATTGAGGGGGGGTTCACAAATGTGACAAGGACGAGGGGGGTCCAAAATTCGTGTGTCGTAATTTATGGATGACCCTTTATTACAATTTCATTCATGATTTAGGCAGATTGAAGTCGGTGATACTTTTTTTAAAAGATAATGTTGATATTCATGTCCTCTGTGACAGTATGTAGCTAAAACAAGTACATATATTAAAAAATATGTTTATGTGCATTCAATTTGCGCAAGGATTCCATGAATAGCAAATGTCTACAACATTCGAAACACTGGATTATTTTGGGACACATTATTATTGCTTGTTGGTATTCGAAACAGCTGCAGAGTAGGCACAGATCGAGTAGGTACCTTGAAGTGTAACTGACTTAAAAGAATACTAATAAATGAGCCATTCAGGATTTTATATAAGGTAGACATTTCGCTCATCCATCTCCTTTTGTCCAATCCGACCATGTTAAAATAACGAAGTCGTGCTTCGTATTCAGGCATTTTACGTCTTAAACCGCTTTCGGGGTGTCAGCTGTTAGGGTAGCTGACCCGATGAGTTGCAGCGTGTGTACTTGCCTTTTGTCTGTGCCAGCTTGCTGATTAGGGGTCAGGGTACCTACTTAACCGGCCCGGCTGATGTGATCAGCCTTCGCACCGTAGTTAAGTGGGTACTGGGAAGGCAGGAGAATACTAGACCGGCTGAGCTGAGGTTTTGATCCGTAGCTAGTTTTAAGTAAAACACCAGGGAAAGTTTGAATCGAACTTATATTTGATGAAATCTGAGCTACTTATATTGGACTTTTGATCACACAAATTGTATACATCGTATTCCGTACACTACATTCATTGACCAATCAGACGACTTACACTATATTTAAAATGTCTCTATAAAAGCAGCCAATCACATTGCGTGATTTCTTACATGAGCGATCGCTGCCTGTGTGCGTGACTATAAATAAAATGGTATGCGTAGTACGGCGCTGCAGAGTGCAACGGAAGGTCGAGGCGAACGGTCGTGTTATCACTCCGCTAGCCAATCGTACGGGCGCCTTTTCCTCTAAGTAAAAATCGAAATTTATTTTGGAATAAATTGAAAATTTTACGCCCGGGTGTACCATACTCGGTGCATTCGAGCGGGGAGCACCCTCAACGAAACAGCCATCGTGGTGAGGCCCTCGCCGTGAGGAAGGGGTCATGTCTGACCCTAACCGAACGGAGACTGGCCTCACAACTCGCCAGGCGCCGCGAGACGACTCCACACCCACCATGGAGCATCCACCACCATCACCCACGGGTAGTGGGTCCGTACACGACGCAGAGCTGCAGGACCAGCGCCGTAAATACCAGGGAGACCTGAGTATTTACAACTCCCTTCTTGCGAAGGGGGTAATGTCGCAGGGACTGCAGCGCTGGTTGGAGGCCTACTTCCGGGTGATGGAAGTCCAACTGGGCGACAGGACGAGAGAAGACGTCGCAGCGGGCGACCTCACCATCCTAACGGCGGTAGAGAGGACGCTTCAGGCCCCATCCTCCGGCCCTACAATAACAACAGCCACGCTACCTCCGGCCAAAAGGTCCCGTGAGGACGACGACGCTGAGGTAAGCCCCAACCGAGCCAAAAAAAACTGACCTGGAGGAGTCCCTGACCTCCTCAGAAGGAGGGGACCCCCCTCCGATCAGTCACTCCACACCCGAACACGGCGATGACATGGATCTGCAGGAGGACTCTTCCTCCTCCTATAGATCCCTTCCACCCCTGCCACAACGCGTGCCGAAAAAGTCGGCACGCATCCCAGCGCCACATCCGCCAGGTGCTCCAGCGCCAGTGCCAGCACCCACACCCGTGCCAGCACCCGCACCCGTGCCAGCACCCGCACCCGTGCCAGCACCCGCACCCGTGCCAGCACCAACACCTGCACCTAGAACGGCAGCTGCCGTCCTAGCCGCACCACCGCCTCCCAAGGCATCCCCGGCACCACTCTCTCCTGCTACACCTGCAGCAGATGCACCCCCAACGCGCAAGCAGCCAGTCCTGGTAGTTGACCAGTTACTAAACTGGACGACTGCCTTCAAGGAGCTGGCTGCCAAACTCGGCCACCCACCAAACGTCCGCCCCTTTGGTAAGGGATTTAAATTCACTCCCAAAGGAGACGACGAGTTCCGGGCGATCCAAGCCTACCTCGACGGCCTCGGGCAGGAGCAGGCGCCGTACTACGCCATTGCCCCGCCGCACCAAAGGCCTCTCAAAAGGGCCATTCGCGGCCTACCTGCCGACACCCCCGCGGAGGAGATTGTCGAAGACCTGACCAGCAAGGGCGTGCCGGTCAAGTACGCCAAACACGTCCGGACCCGCACAGGCAGACCCGGATGTATCTTCTTCGCGGAGGTGGAGAAAACGGAAGCCGCCACCGAAGCCTATAAAATCGACGAGGTCCTGCTCATGCCCGGCGTCGTCATAGAGGCCTGGAGGGGCAAAAAAGGACCATCACAGTGCCACCGCTGCCAGGGCTTCCGGCACAGTTCTCACAACTGCCACAGGCCCCTAGCCTGTGAACGCTGCGGTGGCGCTCACGCAGCAAACAAGTGCCCCTGTCCGAAAGACGAACCGCCAACTTGCGCAAATCGCAAGGGGCTACACCCCGCCAGCAGCGTAACGTGCCCCATATTTAAGCGAGAGGCAAGCAACAAAAAAGCGGGCCTGACTCCCAAAACAGGCCCGCCTCAACTTATTCCCGAAAGGCAAACTAAGCCTCCTGCGCCTCTTCCTCAAGGAACAGCAAGTCGACATTATGTTGATAAGTGAGACTCATCTCAAAGCCAATATGCTAACAAAACTGCCAGGGTAGTTCGTGCATCGACAAGATGAGGTTTCGCCGATAGGCGAAGCCTAGCGGGGACTTGCTGTCCTGGTGAGGAGGACAGTGGTGCATCAACCCGTCGAGCCGAAGAGACTCGACACCATATACGCCCTTGGTGTCGATGTCCAGGTCGGCAGAGGGGAGATGCGCCTCTACGCGGCTTACCGCGCACCCAGCCAAGCACTCCGAGTCGACGAGGTCAGGAACCTCCTTTTTTCATCGACGCCAACCGTTATCGCGGGCGACCTCAACGCCAAGCACCCGGCTTGGCACTGCTCCAGCAGCAATCGAGCCGGACAGCTGCTCGTCCAGGATGACTACGAGATCGCTGGTCCCCGGCAGCCTACCAGGCTAGACCGGGTGGACCCACTCCGCGACAGCGTGCTGGACATCCTGGTCTACAAAGGTCTGAGAGCCCCACCCTCTCAAGAGGTTCTCCTCGACCTCCCCTCTGATCACCAGCCTGTTGTTCACCACCATGGTATTCAGGGAGCCCGCGACGATGGTCAATCCGCCGAAGCCCCGAGTCCATACCGACTGGCGGGCTTGTCACCAATCGCTAACCCACTACGAGCGACCAGCGATAGTCAGGTCCCCAGAGGAAGTAGATGCAGCCGCCGAAGAACTCTCCAGGGCTATCCAAGCCGCGCTCCGCACCTCCTCGAGCACTGCACTGCAGAGCCCAACCCTACGCGTCCCCTGCTCGGACAAGACGGCCTCCTTCGGTATAAAGCCCAGGACCGCGCCGAGATCATCGTGAGCAGCCTCGAGAAACAGTTTACACTACACGAGGTCCACGACGAGGCACACACACGAGAGGTAGAGGACACAATCCGGACCTACCTCTCGCCCAATCTGAGGGTTAACTGCTAGTGACCCCGAGTGAGGTTGTCGCGGTGATCCGAAGGACCAACCCCCGAAAGGCTGGTGAGGATGGTATACCAAATACCGTGCTGCATCGGCTTCCCCTGAAGACGCTGGTCGCCATAACTCAATTGTACAACGGCATCCTGAGGACCGGCCACTTCCCGACCTCCTGGAAAAAAGGCCGAGTCATCGCACTCCCCAAACCTGGTAAGGACCTCAGGAGACCGGAGAACTACCGGCCCATCACTCTCCTCTCGACGACGTCCAAAGTGTTTGAGCGGCTGCTGCTGGTGAGGGTGCAAACCTACATCCAGCCAAGGCCGGAACAATTTGGTTTCCGCCAAGAGCACTCCACCACGCTGCAGCTAACTCGCGTACTGGACGAGATGGCCACGTGGATGAACAAAAGCCGTTACACGGTGACCGCGATGCTGGACATGGAGAAGGCGTTCGACAGGGTGTGGCATGTTGGCATGTTGGCCTCATCCATAAGCTGTCGACGTCTTACTACCACGAAGAATCATCGCGGTCATCGCATCATTTCTCTCTCAGAGAACTTTCCGCGTGGCCATTGAGGACGCCACGTCAGAAGAGAAGACCATCCGGGCCGGTGTACCACAAGGAAGCTGCCTGTCGCCAGCCCTGTACGCCCACTACACGGACGACATTCCGGTAGTCGGTGACGTCAGGCTGGCACTATTCGCCGACGACGTCGCGTGCCTGTCCAGTTCCCGAAACACCAACCACGCTGCACGGAAGCTGAGCCCGACACTTCAAGCGCTCCCGGGTTGGCTGAGGAAGTGGAGGCTCAAGTGCAACGTGGCGAAGACTCAGGCGTTGATAACTGGCAGGGCGCATCTCCCGCCAAATCTAGGATTGATGGGGGAGGACATCCCATGGTCCCCTAGGGTCAAGTACCTGGGTGTCATCATCGACAGGAATCTCACGATGAAACCCCACGTCGACACCACCATCGCGAAGGCACAGTGTGCAAGGACGAAGCTGCGTCCCCTGCTGTCCTCCAGATTGCCCACCCGAGCCAAGCTCGGGCTCTACAAAACATATATCAGGTCGCACCTTACGTTTTCGGGGCCGGCCTGGTACAATCTGACAGCGGGGTTGACACGCCAGCGACTACAAGCTGTGGAAAACAGCTGCCTTCGTCTGGTGGTCGACGCACCCAGGTATCTAAAGAACGCCACCATCCACCGCGACTTTAAGTGGGAACCCATCGAGAAGTTTGTGAGCAGACTCGCCACTGGGATGTTCGAGCGGGGCTCCCCCACCGGACAAAGACTACGAACCGCCGACCTGTCGTAGGCGGCTCGGTTATTTTATTTGTTTTTCACCCACCTGTTTTCGGAAAAAGCTGTTCCCGTTGGCAGTCCATCAAAATTTGTAGGCATTACATACTTAATGCATACAATTCAAACTTATAAGTCATAAGTAATTTATTACATAACAAAAACATTTGTGTTGAAACGAATACATGCAATTAAATACAAATCAGAAATACATACAATTAGTTGCAATCACAATAATCTAATGTCACTGTACCACAATCCAATAAATTAATTAAATTACGAATTATAATCACATATTAAAAGTTATAACTATAATACTATGTTATATCATATAATTCCATTTCCTAAATACACTCATAATTTATCAATAATTATTAAATGCAAATGTCTGTGTTACGTAACTTACATACATATAGTGTACTTACCTATTAGATACATATATTAGATATATATACATACACAGATAATTATTTATACATAACTTAAATTTGAATTTGTTAAACTTAAGTTTTGCATGTGTACGACATTTATGTGATGCTTGATATGCTACGCTTCATATGCTGCTACTATTTAATGAGGATCAGTCACATAACAAAATATTGGATTTCTAAATATGGGAGCTTATGCGCTATAACATTCTGATCATTTGTTTTTTAAATGATTCAAATCCAACAAGAAATGACAAAGTTATTAAAGTTTTCTTTTCGGCTATTTCGAAACGCTTGCTCGGAGCTACGCTTGGTATGATGACGTCACACGTCGCGTATCGCGCCCGCCACCTGTGCAAAATTAGAAGTCTTTTTTTTTATTTTATTTTCTTGCTCTTTCAACTGTTCCTTAACTGATCTTAACGGGGAGAAGTCGTTTTTTAACCTTTTTTTTTTTTGCTATTTCAACTGTTGGTTAAATGTTCTTCATTGTTCGATCAAAATTTTATATGTTCGATCTTAGTTTTTTTTTTTTTAATAAAATAAAAAATTACCTTTAAGTTGGCGGGGAGAAGTCTGTTTTTTACATTTTTTTTTTTGCTATTTCAACTGTTCGTTAACTGTTATCATTGTTCGATCAAATTTTTCTTTTGTTTGATCTTAGTTTTTTTTTAAATAAAATAAAAAATTACCCTCAGGTTGGCGGGGAGAAGTCGTATTTTTACATTTATTTTTGCTATTTCAACTGATTGTTAACTGTTCCTGTGAAGCTATCCGTGGAAATTCAAATGTTATTAAGAAATGATAGAAACGATGCACAATAGTTAGTTACTCGTATATTATAATAAAATCTATACGGTCAGTGGATCTATTCGTGAATTTTAGCTGTTTGACATGCGCAGTGCAGCATTTCATACAATTGTCTACTGCGCATCGAAACTGCTAACTTTACGAAAGATTAGCACTAGATCCGTTGACCATATTGTACCTACTGATATTAGGTAGATACTCTAGCTAGGATACTGCAGGTACTTACGTCAAAATTATCTTCGCAACAGTATCTATAAACCACTTCGACTTGACAGAGGAGTTTTGTCATCTCTCCGCATTGTCTTTCGGCACAGTCAAAAAAAGCTTATTCGGTTCATTAACGCTTGTATTTTTGCATTTTCGCACAATGCAATACTTATTTGACGGCATTATCACTTTAAAAAATAATCTAAAAAATCCGCAATCGTCAGGTCGTTACACTAACTGCGCTGGACTAGAAGCTTACCAAGCTGGCGATGCGACAGCGACCCGTCCCTTTTGCCAATACGCGATGAATGACGTCACAGCCTATATGGTCTTTCTCGCGTGCGTTTTTTAAGTTGGTGCACTGAAATCTCTGTATCTGGGTAATTTTTGATCCGATTAAAAAAAAATAACCACATTATTTATTGTTTTTTTATAGCTAAAAATCTGCATACTTAACAAAAATCGGTGACTGATCCTCAAAGATGTTGTAATTCCAACTGTCATTATAATAATAGTCTATTGTATTCATACACTCGAACTACATAACCTAAATTGAGTCAACATAAGCTCTACGCCCTACAAAATAATTGTTCAATATATAGAAAATAACCAAAAAATACTTCCGTGATCAAAAATAGGCAGACGTAGTATACGGTTCACGTTTTCTTGTTTGGCGTTAAAAAACAGGTCTTACCTCCACAAGCGCTCGCCCAGTACTGACGTTACTGAGTTCGAACGGCCAACGTATCACACTATTTATATAATTTTAACAGTTGTAATTACGTTTATTTAAAGTGTAAAGTCATATCCATAAACTCAAAGTTACATAAAAAAATTAAAAAATTTGGAGGCAAGGAATCGTTTGTTTGATTTTTAAATTAATTTTCTAAAATGAAAAAGGTGAGGCTTCTCTCGTTATGACATTAGTGTAATTATTTTGTATAGCGTGGTAGAAAATGTTGTCGTTCGAGAAAATGAGTAGTGCACTGAGCGAAATTTATCCATCTCTACGGACCATAAAACGTTAGTAAATATATTCAGTTCAATGGCAAAGCAATGCAAGGGCAAGCATGCAAACAGAAGTGAGTACCGTGATAAGAACGTTGACTGTACCAAAATTATATTATTAAAAACATATGTCAAAAGTCATGAAGCGCCCTATGTATAATACTCACGATAAGTGCAGTGGCAAGGGGCGCGACGAGCAGCGCGGCGAGGTACACGAGCGCGGCCATGCTGGGCGCGGCCACGTGCGCGCTCAACGAAAGCGACAGCCACGCGCATCCGCCGCCGCGCGACCACAGCATCACACTGCGCAGAGTGCGCATCACATATATTTAGTACGTTTTTTTGTTTGCTTATTCATTCAATCAAAATTTGTAAAAATAAAATTATAGAAAAAAAAAGATAACAGAAAAACATAACCCAATACCACCAATCTTTATAATTTTATATATTGCTTCTGTGCGTGTATGTTCCTGAACTCCTCCTAAACGGCTGGACCGATTGTGTGGCTTCAGGTGGATTCGAGAATGGTTTAAATTAACAATTGGACCCGGTAGATGGCGCTGCGATAGGGTTCCAGGAATAATATTTTTACGTTCGTGCAGGACAACGTCTGTGGGATCCACTAGTATTAAATAAAAACTTAAGTATTAGGTCGACTACAAGTTTAGTATTTGGAATTTTCTCTCTTCTTCCTTCGAGTGCGTCATTGAGACTCTTTCCGCCTTATTCCAGAACACAGTCTAACATGAGAATGAGGTTCGATTTCAGTTTGGTTAAAACGAGTTTTTTATTTTTGACACTAATAACAAGTCTAAGAACAAAAACAGACCTACAAACATTGAGATAAAATAAAGAGTTGCAATCACTTACAGAAATGTTGTTGGGTTTTGTTAAAACTTAAAACTAATCGACGCTACAGCGCTGAAACATTCTTCATTTGTCTAACCAAACACTAGGAATGGGCCGCGCTGCAGCGCATTGAGGCGTGAAATTTTTCACGATCAAAAGGTCGCAAGCGCCGTGATTTTCATGGCGCTTATGCGTTTCGTTCATCGAACCTATGCTGGATGAGTTAATATAGACTAAATTAAAAAAAACAGAACTGACATTTAACTTAAATAAGAACTCGTGTTAAAATAAACAAAAAATATATTGAATTTGTTTGTTAATTTAAAACTTAAAAATATAACGACAATAAATAAATAAGTGTTTAACTTTGACTGGTCTTTACTAATATAATGTTACAAATTAAATCAAATCATTTATTTCAATTGAACCAATTAGAGGTATTTTTGAATTATCAGTAGTCAAGTAGTCAGTCAGCCTAAGTCAGTCGTGCAGCTAGTCGCCTGTTTCACTAAGTGGATCCTGTGAAGAAAAACAGGCAAGATACACCAAGAACACTCTTTTTTCAACACTTTTTTTTTAAATCTCTGGTTACATTGTTTATAATCGCAAATAAAATGTGAAGACAATGTAACGTATTGTTTTAAAAATATAATCAATCTATACGTAACTATACGTAAGTAATAGCAAGTAAATAACGAGATGACCAGCTACGACCAGCGGCATTCGATCACGAGCATGACGCAAGCGCCAGCCATCGTCCACCTCGACCATATTAAAGGGAGCCGAACGACCCAACACATACGCCACCATCGGCAGCACTTCTAGGCGAACAACGCTGAATTTCTGTTCTGCAACGTTTCTCTGATAATTAGTTCCTGCTTACAGTTCTTCCTTAGTGAAAGCGAGACAGCGCGAGGTGCTATTCATTCATAGAAGTGAGATAGAGTTATTGATGACGAAAAACATGCACATGGCTAGCAAGAAATTTAATTTTTCTCTTATTTTACTGCAATCTGATACAAAATCATGTTACAATGAGTACTAATTTTGTTTTTAATTACCCGAATGTAATAAAATTATGAAAAAATAACTCGCAAGTATATTTTTACGTTTTCTAACCAATACGAAACGCTCGCTGCTAGCTACACATGCACCAGTGTACACTGAACCACAGTTGAAGTGCGTATGAGCTCGTTGTAGCTCCGGAACCACAACTAAGTTTGACAAATGTAGTGTTCCAAACGCCCAATCTAGTACGTAGTACATTAATATCGATGCCTACAAATTAGATTTTTTTTCTCCTTTTTTAATTTCAGTGCTGATTTATTGGGTTTCAGGACCTCCGTTTGACGAATCTCGGACGTCTCGGTTTTTTTTTTATAACAGCAGAATTTTTCGCAATATACATTAATAAAAACCATTTAAAAGTGTGGTTTTAAAGAAAAAACAATCAACTAAAAAAGTAACTGAACAGTTAGTATTATATTTATCGAATCGTTATCGAACCGAATCCGAATCGTCATTATCACGATAACCATTTTAAAATACTACAGAGGCTTGTGGAACATTTTCTTTTCTTCTGTAAAGCTTCTGTTAAGCGACTTATCTTGTAAGGCCGGTTTGGATCATCACGCTGCATCACCCAGCAGTATTCGGGCATCATACTAATATTCCACTTTCTAGGCCAGGCTTTATTTTATTTATATCATGGTGGAATCTTTCACCTTGTTCTTCAGTAACTGCTCCTAAGTCTTCAGGAAAGTACCTAACCCAAATGCGATTAAAGAAAATGGACTTTGAGACTCACGAGGCAACCGAACCTTTTGAAATTTTGGTTGAACTCCATAGAGTAAGCTATATTAAAATGTGTGACGTATGGAAAACAATAAAGCACTTAACCAACTGAATCTTTATTTCTTTTTGGGCACAAAACTTGGTAAATTTGGAAAATATACAGACTCAGGATGAAAAAGTGATATGTTTGTTCTGTAACTGAGGCGAGTAGTAAAGTAAAACACCACGACGATTCATGGCGTAGTAATATTGAATGTCCAAATACTCATTAGTCTCACACATTAGTTATTCTGTGTTCATGCATTTGTTGCCATCCGATACATATCCGTGTTAAGTTCCGGGGTAGAGGTAGAGGTAAGCTCCGCGCATCGGGCCCCCCCCTTACGGAGACTCTCCAGCCCAGCTTCCTGCAAGAAGCGGTTGAGGGCCTTTTCCCGCAACGGGCGGAGCACGTACCCCCGTCGATGGCCCCCTTGGCCGGAGACGACGGGGAGAACGAGGAGGATGGTGTTCCGCCCGTCACGGAGGCGGAGGTAGGGGCGGTTGTTCTACGGATCCGTTCCAAGAACACCGCCCCCGGGCCAGACGGGATCCCTGCCCGAGTGTTGGCCCTCGCCCTCGACCACATGTCCGACCGCCTCAGGGAAGTGTTTGACGCTTGCTTGGCGTCCGGGCGCTTCCCTGACTGCTGGAAGAGCGGGAAGCTGGTCCTTTTAAGAAAGCCGGGACGGCCTACTGACTCGGTCGCGGCCTACAGGCCCATCGTGCTGCTGGACGAGGCGGGTAAATTGTTTGAGAGGGTCCTCTCTGCCCGCATCGTCCGGCACCTGTGCGAGGTCGGCCCCGATTTGTCGGACGCCCAATTCGGTTTTCGAGCGGGGCGTTCGACGGTCGGTGCTATTTTGCGCCTGAGGGCCGTGACCGAAGAGGTAGTGAGCTGTGGCGGCGTGCTGTTGGCGGTGTCGCTGGACATCGCCAACGCGTTCAATAGTCTGCCATTCAGCTGCATCAGGGAAGCACTCCACTATCACGGAGTGCCAGGGTACCTGAGGCGGCTAGTGGCAGACTATTTAGAGGAGCGTACCGTCATGTACGAGGACCGAGATGGAGTTTTGAGTCGTCGCCCCATGTCGTGCGGTGTTCCGCAGGGGTCTGTCCTTGGACCACTCCTGTGGAACATGGGGTACGACTGGGCCCTTCGAGGCGACTTCCCCCCCGGGCTCGGCGTAATCTGTTACGCCGATGACACTTTGGTCACGGCCCGGGGTGCGAACTTTCAGGAGGCGGCGTGCCTGGCCACCAGGGGAGTCTCTCTGGTGGTTGGGCGCATCGAGGCGCTGGGTTTGCGGGTGGCCCTGGATAAGACGGAGGCCCTTTTATTTCATGGGCCCCGTCGTGGTCCACCCCCTGGCGCCTCTATCGAGGTCAACTCGGTCCTCGTACCGGTTCAGGCCTGCATAAAATATCTGGGCCTGATCCTCGACGGTAGGTGGCGCTTCGACGAGCACTTCCTGCAGCTTGCTCCAAGGCTGGTCGGCGCTGCGTCAGCCCTTGGGCGACTCTTGCCCAATTTGGGCGGACCCAGCGTCGCTACGCGACGGCTGTACACGGGGGTTGTCCGGTCAATGGCACTGTATGGTGCACCGGTGTGGGCGGAGGCTCTGACCGCCCAGAATAGGGCGCGCCTCTGGCGGCCTCAGAGGGTTATGGCGGTTAGAGCCATACGCGGATACCGCACCGTGTCGACGGAGGCGGCGTGCGCGTTGGCCGGGACTCCCCCGTGGGATTTGGAGGCGGAAGTGCTCGCCGAAGTATATCGGCGAACGGCTGAGTTCCGGGCGGGAAGCGGCAGTCGGCCCCCGCCCGAAGAGGTACGCGAATGGCGTGAGGCCGCTCGCCGAGCCACCATGGCTCGTTGGTCGTCCCGGCTGGAGGCTCCACGTGCTGGCTTTGCCGCCGTGGAGGCGCTCCAGCCGGTCATCGTCGAGTGGGCAGGGCGGCAGCACGGGACCCTTTCCTTCCGACTGACGCAGGTTCTTTCCGGGCATGGCTGCTTCGGGAAGTACCTGCACTCGGTCGCTAGGAGGGAATTGAGTCCCGCCTGTCACCACTGCGACTGCAGTGAGGACTCGGCTCAGCACACGCTGGCGGTTTGCCCCAGTTGGGCGGCGCAGCGTCGGGCCCTCACTGCAGTCATCGGAGTGGATCTCTCGCTACCGGCCGTCATACGCTCCATGGCCGGTAGCGACAGGAATTTTACCGCGGTCGCGACCTTCTGTGAGGACGTCATCTCGCAGAAGGAGGCGGCGGAGCGGGTCCGGGAGGACGATCTCCACTCGGACTTGATTCGCCGCCGGCGAACCGGGCGGCGGAGGCGCGCTTTCCAGCGCCTCATGCCGCCCTGAGTGTGGCCGCGGGTGGTCGGGACGGGTTTTCCCTTCCACCCGCTATAGTGGCCCCCCGCGAGGAGGCGGCGTCCGTGTGTGCCTGGACGTTGCCTAATTGAGAGGTTATTATCCGAAGGTGGTGCCCGCGCTTTTGCGGGCAGGCGCTAGGGGGGGTCCGGATGTCTTAATAAAAGCTGTTCCCGGATCCCTCCTAATTTAGGCGCAGTACGGCACACCGTGTGGTTTTAGTCGGTTCGATTCCGACACACCGCCCCACCGAAAACCCCGGTGGGGTGACGGCCCGAGGGGGTTTCCACACGCACAAAAAAAAAAAAAAAAAAAAAAAAAGAGGTGGAGGTGGATGCAAACACTTCGTTTCGCAATTTATGGTCTTTTTAAATAATAAACGATTCAGGGAACCGTTGATAGAAAATCAAGGAAATGAACAGTGCACTGGACTGTTTACAGCGCTATTTCGACTTACCCCTTTACAATTCTGTAGTCAAGCCCATCCCTGAGAGCGGTGACGAGTGCGGCGCAGAGCGCCGGCGCGACCAGGTGTGCGTGCGCCACGCAAACAGCGTGAAGCCGCGCGTGCGTGCGTATGTTTGACCAAAGCGCGCGCGCGCTTGTTCGCTTTCCTGCCGAGTAGTACACGTAAAACAGCGGCACGCACTCGCTTAACTCAGTGTGAAACAGACCTGCAACATGCACACGTACACTTAGCTTCTACAGTCGCATTACGTACGTTAAACTTGATAAGCCTTCCAAACTACTTTATCTTATTGATTACCATCTAAATAAATATTTTTCATTTCATTGTCTACCTACTGAATATTCATAGATATTATACTATATTGAATAAAAACGCCTACTTCTAAATATAACAGTTTCAAGTCACCTAGGTGTAGTAAGCAATTATTAGAATAATTAGTATGATAAAATCAAACAATATTGAACAATCGAATAGTGGACAAGATAAAATGATTAACACAATGTGGGCCTCCGCTCCACTTGTAAGCAACAAGCGTTCTCTCATAAGCTCGCCTACCCGTCTCTCTGGTGCAACGAGCGACCTTGAAGATCAGATGGATCATAGGTAGGAAGGAGGGTGGACCCACTGTTGTAATCTTGGCATAAAACAGGATCAAATTTAAGCTAATAATATTAGTAAAAGTATGCTCTTTACTTGACTGCTGGCCTCCTGGGGCTTGTGCACAAGCTGTGAATGATCGCTAGCTGTACCTAGTTAGTGTCTATCGGCTATAGTGACTAATGTGTGATACTCTAAAGTCGTATGTCCTTATATAATACACTAAATGTAGTGTTTGGTATGCGAGTTAGCAGTCACTGAAGAGCCCATATTACATATATTCATATACCTACTTACATGCTTATAATATTATGCATCTATACACAACATAGATGCTTGGCGAACCTGACGCAGCGAGGGGACGGGCCATATATACTGTACCTAAGGTACGTTTTCACTTCTTGACAAACTACCCGAACTAATCTTTCCGTTATCAGCTCTTTGTAACTCTTCTCGGATCAACAACGTGTATCACAGATAACAAACATAATTTTACACTAATCTATCCTTTTTAATCGACGAAAAAATGGAGATCCTCAAGTCAACCCGTATATTTGCTCGGCTTGAACCGGACCAAATGGGCTAAACAGAATGCCACGAGTTAGTGAAACCTCAGTTAAGGTAGGAAAGAAGTTCAAGGCATCTAGGCACGAAGCCTCCCAATCCATTCCCCTTACCTAACTGCGTTATCAGTTGTTTAAGCGGTACCTTACCTACCAAACTGAAACTGTCTCGAGTATTGCAGGTTCCACCTCCACATGAATCACTTTTTTCTATAACTGACAGATATTGATGCCAGCTGGTTATACTTACTTTTAAACCGAATGTATGTGAAGTGACCGATGCAATGACGTTTATAAAAGAACTTCCAGTTTGTGGTCCTTTACGAAAACATAACTAGAGCATTTACAACAGATCTACAGGACAGAGAAAGATGCAATGATATATTATATCAATAGAGCTCTTCATGATCCTTCTCTCTCCTTCACTATAGTGTATTGTAATAAAAAGAACTACAAAGTTTCTAAAAATAAAAACAAAGGGTCTATACTGACGCAAAAATATATGAAATTTTAAAAAATACATCTAAATGCGTGTAAAAAGCAATACAAATGTAAGTTTGTAATATTTTGGATGACATCCCCGGAACCCTGAGCGCATCCTTGTCATCCCCGTTTTAAAATATTTTAGGTCCCTTGGTGGCCCCACGCTAGGCAAGCCTCTCCTGTGGGTGCCTGATACGTTTTCCACTTTTGGCTTTCCACATACATTGCTCGGGAGACGACTTAAACGATTGATTGATATATAAACTATATGTGGGAAGTTGCGAAGAGATAAATACGTACTTAAATATTGCTCGCCGCAAGTCGTCAGTGAAATATTTAATACGTATTATGTGAAATGTAAATCAAGCACCTAACACGGGCTTGATCTTACCTAGAGCATCTACCATATATGCTTACTGCATACCTAATACCTCATGTACCTATGTCGGTTCTGTACCATCAGCCTGGCGCACAGTATGAAAAATGACCTAAAAAACGGACATCCCCTTTTTATTTATTCTTTCGATAAATAAACTAATTTTAAATGCACGAGTAGAACACCCGAAGGTCAAATGTAATTAGATCCAAAGATACGATTTTTTTTTAATTATTCTTGGTATATAGTAAATTATTAAAATCTATACTAAAAAAAAATATTTATGTAAATCTATACGTGTATGTAGGTTTCACGCGGGCATAATATGATGTACGAAACTATTTGTTTTAAAATCCATTCACTTAAAATATAATTTGAATAAAAGGTTTTTAGTTTTTATTTTTTTACTGTAGTATTTTGCCATAGTTGAATTCAAAACCACGATATCTAAAGTTGTTTGATATCTTGCTAATTATATTAAAAAAATTAGATCTTTGGATCTTGGGAGTTATATGCTTCTGAAGTTTTATCTAATTTATATGGTTACAGGGTTGTCAAAAATTTTAGTTCTATCTCAATAATTTTTAGATATAATTTGTGATTTATTTGTGACTAACCTATTATATATATATATATGACGGCGCGCCCATATTGTCACACCTATATTTTTATAATGTGATTTGATTTGTCTAACGAATTTGGTTGATTTTGTTAAACTATTTACATTTTGATTTACTTGAAACTAGTTTCACTATTAAATTTGTAGTAGAGGGTAGTTGGAGCGATCGATGCCTATATAAAGCAACAGGCGTGAGTGTGGAGCGCAGTTCTGGACGTACGATCAAAATTCCACATACTTTTTGGTAATATTGTTTCCAACGTATTGGTCTAAATGTTAACTTTGTAAATTGATTACGACAATAGAGTTTCAAAAAGTTAATAACTTGTCTCATTCAACAAGACCCACATTCTACCGCCCATGGGTACGAATGAAAGCTACCCCCAGCTCGAAAATCCGACATATGTATATAGAGACCTAAAGACCATCAGGATCGAATTTTTTTCTGACCCATAATCAAAGGTACCATTAGTACTATCGTCTGTCTTCGTTTTCGGGAGCGTTTCACTAACATCCTCTGTAGGATGTATTTGAAAAAGGAACGCTAACTTTAATCACTGAAAGGGCATGACTCTAGCATGCAATTACAATAGGAATTTTTGTAACAAAAACTATCCGTTTACAAGTTATGACTGTATTTTGCCTTCGTTTATCATAACAGCAGGTGCAATGTGTAAAGTTAAAAATTATAATTTTTTTTAAATTAGTTTTTATGGATTTTCGGATCCATGGTGCCTCACCCCCATTCCTACAAAAAAAATATTCAGGTATAGGGTTTAGGGTTTAGGTAGGCATACCACATCACCACCATTCACACATTCACCCCCTTCCCCATACCACATTTTCGTTTTCATCGGAATTTATTTCCATTTTAAAGAATTTACAAGTAATGTAATGTCAAACAATCTACGATCATTTATTTCAATCTTATATTTTACAAAAGATATCAACCTACTTTCTATTAATCTATAACTTTTACTTAATTTCAAATCACAATAAAAAAAAATTCGGTGGCAACCCTAGGATACTTTCTTTAAAACTTCATAAATCACGAATCCCAAGGAGTTCAGATTTCAGGTTTTGAAGGCCTGTTAAGAGGGACCTTTTCTATAGCGTAATTAAAGAATTGAATCCTACTAAAGTAAGACTTGACGAAAAAAAAATAATTACGAAAGTATGGTTAAAATCGTTTTTTTATGTTATTTTAAGTTACTGAACTTTGTTACTGACTGCATATTATAGATAATTTACACTTTGATAATATGGATTATTAATCAATAATAAAAACTGAACGCCTTTTGAACAACACCTATTTCTATGGCTTTCCTGAATTCCATAGAAAAAACGATAAAAAAATTGTATCTCCGGATCTAAGGACATTTGAACTTCGGGAGTTCTACTCGTGCATTTAAAATCATATTATTTATGAAAAGAATAAAAAAAAGGGGATGTCCGTTTTTTAGGGCATTTTTCATACTGTGTGGCGTACGCAACTGTGTTAACATCTACAATCTACACAGGTTCATGCCTTACCAACGTGACAAGCGTATAGATTCATTAGTCTAATATAAATATATGTACCTATCTACATTCAGAGTTTTAATCTCTTTCCGGATGTCTATTTGGGTGTAAAAGCAAGGCTGCTTGAGGTAGCCACTCCACCCCAGCCCACTACAATCAGTAAACATATCATGTATTTAAGATGTTTGGCATATAAACGGTTCGCGAATCGCGACTGCCGCTTAAAGCGCAATTCACATATAAAGCGGGCGCGGGTCAGGATGGGATTGCGGCGGGTCTAAGTCCTTGTATTTAAATGGAAGATAACATTCATTCGGCAGTCGCGATTCGCGAACCGTCAGCGTCAGCGGTTCGATGCACACGACTAGTACCTTACCAGTCGTGTGCATCGAACCGCTGACTTGTAAGATATTGCAAGTTCTAAAAATGTGAAGTATACTTGTTTGACTTAATGATTTTTTTTCCATTCTAGGCAAGAGAAATTATTTCTAAAGTGTATGATTTCATGAAAAAAGAAGCAAGTAACAATTACGCAGAAAAACTTACCGACACGCGCGATGGAGAGGAGGCTGTTGGAATATCTGTCAAAACTAATGTAAGAGGTGGCAGAGTGTCTTTTTTGCACTTAATGACATGGAACATCATCTTAATGAAGATTATAACATAGATGATAATCATTTTCTGTGGGTTCATATTTCAAAGTTTTCTGTGGATGTCAACATCAATGCTATCTATAAACCAGAATGCACGAAGACTGATCGCTTCCTAGAAATATTTTCTAACCAACTCCATAACAAGAAAAGGGCAGTCCTAATTGGTGACTTCAACTTCAACCTTCTGAAGTCAGACAACCAGACTGATATATAAAAAAATACCTACTGAAAGAGAGTGATTTTAAGATCCTAAACAAAGTAAACCAAAACTATTGTTGAAGTCTCACAAGTGCACTTGTGAGAGTTCACCATCAAAAACCATCCTCGACCATATTAGTTCCAACATAAAACACATTAGCTTTTACTTTGCTGTTCTGAAATCTGCTATGTCTGATCACAAACACTTTATTTTGAGAATAAGCAGTGCCAGCCACCAGCTGCTGAAAAAATCAGTTACAGAGCGATAGACAGACTACAATATATTATACAAAGTGTGGAAAATCTGATTGATATAGGACAATCCAAAGACTACCAAAAACTATAACATAAATTATTAACATGTATATTACAATTGTTGTAATTTACAACTTTATAACTTCAAAGAATGGACAGAGTTTAGAAGATACAAATGGCTTTATATTATTAACTGTAAATATTATAAAAATTATTTGGAATTTATTATATTTTGCAATAGACAGGGCAACAGTCGGGCGCATCGAGGCGCTGGGTTTGCGGGTGGCCCTGGATAAGACGGAGACCCTTTTATAACATGGGCCCCGTCGTGGTCCACCCCTGGCGCCTCTATCGAGGTAAATTCGGTCCTCATACCGGTTCAGGCCCACATAAAATATCGAGGCCTGATCCTCGACGGTAGGTGGCGCTTCGACGAGCACTTCCTGCAGATTGCTCCAAGGCTGGTCGGCGCTGCGTCCGCCCTTGGGCGACTCTTGCCCAATTTGGGCGGACCCAGAGTCGCTACGAGACAGCTGTACACGGGGGTTGTCCGGTCAATGGCACTGTACGGTGCACCGGTGTGGGCGGAGGCTTTGACCGCCCAGAATAGGGCGCGCCTCTGGCGCCCTCAGAGGGTTATGGCGGTTAGAGCCATACGCGGATACCGCACCGTGTCAACGGAGGCGGCGTGCGCGTTGGCCGGGACTCCCCCGTGGGATTTGGAGGCGTAAGTGCTCGCCGAAGTATATCGGCGAACGGCTGAGTTCCGGGCGGGAAGCGGCAGTCAGCCCCCGCCCGAAGAGGTACGCGAATGGCGTGAGACCATGGCTCGTTGGTCGTCCCGGCTGGAGGCTCCACGTGCTGGCTTTGCCGCCGTGGAGGCGCTCCAGCCGATCATCGTCGAGTGGGCAGGGCGTCAGCACGGGACCCTTTCCTTCCGACTGACGCAGGTTCTTTCCGAGCACGGCTGCTTCGGGAGGTACCTGCACTCGGTCGCTAGGAGAGAATTGAGTCTCGCCTGTCACCACTGCGACTCCAGTGAGGACTCGGCTCAGCACACGCTGACGGTTTGCTCCGCCTGGGCGACGCAGCGTCGGGCCCTCACTGCAGTCATCGGAGTGGATCTGTCGCTGCCGGCTGTCATACGCTCCATGGCCGGTAGCGACAGGAATTTTACCGCGGTCGCAACCTTCTGTGAAGAAGTCATCTCGCAGAAGGAGGGAAAGGGTCCGGGAGGACGACCGCCACTCGGACCTAATTCGCCGCCGGCGAACTGGGCGGCGGAGGCGCGCTTACCAGCGCCTCATGCCGCCCTGAGTGTGGCCGCGGGTGGACAGGACGGGTTTTCCCCTCCACCCGCTATAGTGGCCCCCCGCGAGTCCGCGTGTGCCTGGACGTCGCCTAATTAAGAGGTTTTTACCCGAAGGTGGTGCCCGCGCTTTTGCGGGCAGGCGCTAGAAGGGTTCCGGATGTCTTAATAAAAGCTGTTCCCGGATCCCTCCTATTTAAGGCGCAGTACGGCACACCATGTGGTTTTAGTCGGTTCGATTCCGACACACCGCCCCATCGTAAACCCCGGTGGGGTGACGGCCCGAGGGGGTTTTTAATTCTGAGGAAATTTTCCTCATTTTAGGGATTCAAATTAATAATAAGTGTAAAAAACAAGGGAAGACTCCTTGGAATGGACTGATTCAGAGGGATTTCTGTATCTATTTTGAGACTGCAACGTCTCCGGCGCTGCGGGACGAGCAACCTCTACGCCAAAAACACTCTAGGGGTAGGACAGACTCGTACCAGGTGGAGTCGGGATCAATCAATTCGGTTATTTGACCTAAGTTGAACCTAAATAAATAAATTTATTTATTGCACTATCAAAACTTACAAATGAATTAAACTAAAACACTTACGTTTTATTTTAATTAGTTGCTAAACTAGGCCGAGCCTGTATCTTAGACGCCAGTTTCTTCCTGTGACACAACACTGATAAACAATTGGATTCGCACTTATAATTCACTAATGAATACAAAATCTAAACACTACACCAATATTCTGATTTCTGATTAACTCGCCCAGTAAAAACAGAATAGGTTATCGCTCTTTAATTCTACATCAATACCACTATATGTGTGAACTTCGACCAATTTTAGTAAACATATGAGGCAAACACTCACAATAATAGTGGAATAGGACATTATACAAACACATGGTAGAATTATTTCGGTCTACAATAATGTATATACATATATATATATATATATATATTTATTTTTGTTGTTAATTAATACTCGCATAAAAACATAATAAATTTATACATATTTGCGTGTGTGAGAGTATATGAGTGTATGTACATACATAACAACTAGTAAGGTGCAGCCTATCTTATAGTAATAAATAAGTTTTCAACATTCTCATATGTTTGACATTTCAACCATGACGTCAATACCTTTTACACTGTTGGTTGGGCAGCGGGTATATTTTAAGAAAGCTAAGAGTTAACATTTTAATACTATTTATTTTATTGTACAGCATTGACCCTAAATAACACTGAAATTTATTTACAAAGTAGCTGTTTCGAACAGTCGTAAGGACAAACTTTTCTCTTCTCCGTGTATCTTTGGTGTCTATTTTATATTGTATTTTTGTTTGTTGTGTCACTAAGTCACTATAGTTGCTCTAATGAGAAGTTGTCTAACGGTTAGCAAGACACATTAGGAGTAAAGCTTAGATGTTGGGTACCTAAAAGACTGAAAGTTCATAACTTTGAGCAGTGCTCGTTGTGCTCGCTCTAATTTATAAGATGGGTTTTACGAGCTCCACCCCATGATGTAATGCAGTAGGACAATATAGACTGTCTCAATGCAAACGGTCTTCAGTGTTGAGGGGTCAGTAAGATGCCTAAAATTTTAAAAAATGTAAATTAGTCTTCTTGTTCTGTCTGCTAGTTGGTCAATATGCGGACACCATGTCAGTTTCTCGTCAAGTAAAACTCCCGAGGTATTTTATGATTTGAACCCTATATATGAGGTCACAATTACAAAGCTGTTGTTGTTTATGTCGACATGTATGAATTTTGATTTGACAATTTTGCCCAGATTTTAGTGCGTTGAGCACGCACTAAGATCTGGGCAAATGTCATATACTTTGTTTTAGAAATGTTCAGTGTCAATAAGTTTTGATTAAGCCAATCTGTAACTATTTCTAATCCAGTATTGGCATTATTATTTGCATCCTCCCAAGTTTTACCATAAAATATTAGCGCTGTGTAATCAGCAAAAGTAAATATTTGACAGTTTTTTATTTCTAAATTGCAGACGCTTTATATATATATTAAAAACAGAGTCGGCCCGAAAACACTGCCTTGAGGAACGCCGGAGTTGAACCTAACCTATTTCATTTGTTATCTCGTCAGTTTTAAGTTTCGTTAATCAAGCCGGCAAGACGGTAAACACTACACATTTTAATAGCTCCTAATAAAATAATGCTGTAATTTAATGTATATAAACTGTTTAATATATGTGTGCATGAAAACTATTGAAATGAGTACAAAACATAATTATTTACGTAAATTTATATAAAATAAAATGTTACCGACGTATGACAACTAATGGCGCAATAACACTTGGTTTACAATTACATTAGCTCGTATTCGGGTGCACGAAAGACAATACTCAAATTCGGGCACCCGATGCATTAATTACATTGTTTTACTCGAATTCGGTCACTGGAATACGGGCAAACGATGAAGCTATCTCTCTGTTTGAATAAATCTCGAACCCACCATTTTTGTTTATTTTTATTTTGCCAATTCTATCAATAAAATATCACAAACAATATGAATGCATCTTCGAAGAGCAACACTACTCATTGTGACGACTGGCAAAGCACTGCGTGACAAGTCAAAGGGAAACGGCGTCGGGTATTCTGATTCGGGAGACCAAAACGAAAGCTGAACTATATTGTACGAAGACGGGCGTACTCGACTCCGTTCGTTTACACTTAGTCGTTTGTCCGAATTTCGTAGGCAATCGAATATGAGCTAACGATCAAGTGTAATAGCGCCATTAACTGTGAGTAAAACGAAATGTTAAATGGCGAGAATTTTATATAATCTGTGGTAGGGATTATTTTTTTTTCTCAAAAACTTTGCGTCTTCGCATGTTGAAACTTCGCGTGCATGCTTATAATAATATAACCTTTCTGAGAAAAAAATCAACTTTTTTTTTAATTAATGGAAAACTGAGCCTATAATAGCCATTAATAGCTTTCTACGTGTTTATTATGTTCATCCAGTAGGTAAAAGGAATATATTATTATGAATATCCCTGAACTGATGGATGGATGTTTGTGACTCTTTCATGCAAAAACCACTGAACCGATTGCTATTAAACTTGGTATGTAGATAGCTGGAGACCTGGATTAACACATAGGCTATCAGAACTTATTCGGGTAAAACCGCGTGAAGCTACTATTTTTTCTATGACAATCTTTCCTGTGACATATCCTGCAGGTTGCTTGGTTATTTTAAGTCTTTTTGATTCTTGCTGTCAAGATTAATATCTTTACAGCAAGCATTAGTCAATCATACAATTTTATTACAGGTGCCTTACCTTTGTCAGTATATCTACTGAAAATGCTAGCTAGCAGTATTCAAATTATAGCAATGTGAGTTGATGAGACCTTACAGACATAATTAACTGCCAGCTATCCTATGACATTTGATTCCTTGCAATCATTCAATAAATATTAAAGCATGCACTTGATTCTTGTGCTGAGATGTCTGTGAGGCACTGATATTGCATCACCTGAGATAGGAGCTAAGCAGTATCATCATACTCTACTCTCTAAACTCATCTGATTCAACTTAGAACATACAGAGCTGTCAGGCCAACTGCTCAGGATTCATACTGAAAATGTTAATAAAAAAATTAAATTGAATGTAGTCATTACATGGTTGTGTGAGGTGCAAGGCATTCTAGAATGATATATATACTGAGCATGCAGTATAGTTGCCTCCTCGAGCGCCCAGTCGCGGCGCCATAACCGCCATCAGCACCGCGCTCAACACTCCGAGCACCATCCAATGGCGTCGCACCTCGCGCCACATGTCCACCGAGTAGGCGTTCGAAAATCTATGACGACGGGCCCTTTGCAAATGGACTTCTTCCTTCTGTACATTCCTCATGGTATTAGTTTTGACTGAATCCTAATGATTCAATTTTATGAAGATTTTGTCAGCCCATTATTGTGAAAAGGTGGTACATTTTCACGGTGGTTCTTGACGGTGAAATTCTGGTTCACAATATTGTTGTATGTAGGCACTTCCAGTTACTTTCCACTCAAGAATATATTTTACATAGATTACGAAAGTATAATCAATAAATATTGAAGAAGAAGAAATCTGTAAACTTATTACATTCAAATAACGCGCATCTACTTTTTTATTTATATTTGTTGGACTCTATCTCGCATGCAGAGTCAACGCAACAACGACATGACATTGGACTCATACTCATTATGGTGGGTTTACACGCTGGCGTTCAAACCGACATTCAACGAGCACATGCACGGGCACACGCATGTGAACAGGCTGTTTGTGCATGACTCACATTCCTGCGTGAATCTGCTCGCGCTTGCCGCCGATCGGGACGACTAACGGGTGCGTTCACACGCTCGCGTTCAAACCGACATTCAACGACGCAAGCATGTGAACAGGCTGTTTGTGCACACTTGCGTGAATGTGCACGCGCTTGGCGCCGATCGGGACGACTGTCGATTTTTTGCCACACTTCAAAGGGTAAATGTGCTTATGTGCCTGTTTACACACACACACGCGCTCGGCCGCGTTAGTATAGTTTGCATCTTCGTGGCGTACAGACGACGTAACGATCGGAATGGTCTGAACCTTTATCATGCACGAATCGAAAGCAAAAGAAAACTTCCAAAAGATGTTTCTGAACTATTCTTTTAGTAAAAATTAATATTGTTTATCAGGGCCAAAAAAATATGAAACAAAATAGTGCCAATTCTTAGGATTAAAGTTAGTATTGATTGTTTGATTGACGATTAGAGAATTTTAACTAATCGCATATCAATGATGTGCAGTAAATAAACAGATTTATGTATGCCTTAAAACAGTTACGAAACACAGTTAATGAAGAAGCTATCCCCAATGCTTATCATGGTTATTTATTTATTTATTTATTTATCTCTTTATTGTACACCTTCAACATAAGATACAATCAAAAAAATAATACAAACATTCAGGCATATCAATTGGCGGTCTTATCGCTCACGGCGATCTCTTACAGACAACCTTTGTACGGATATTAACAAATATATTTCAGGGTAGTCTGTGGTGTACTGGGATAGGTTAATATATATTTATGTTCATGTTTATTAGAAATAATAGAAAATTCTATTCAAAAGTTAGCAAGGATAGTAAATTCATTAAAAGAGATCCCTCTAAAATAAGAAACGAATTATGTAAAAGCACTCTTCGATGTAAAAATAGTTATAACGCATGTCAAATAAAAAAATCAAATTTAAAGTTTTGGCTACTTGAAAAGTGTTTTTACACCATAAATGATTTTTTAGTTGTAAAACCTAATAGTTTTCAGTAAAATTTCGCATGCATAATTATGTCGGGCTGTTTTTTTTTTCAATAAAAATAGATCAAGCCCAAAGCGGTAGCTCCCACGAGATCTACGTCTACATCGTCTCCCATGTTTGCACTGACTACCATGTCCATAGAACACTAGTACCCTACGGACCATGCCTGCAAGTGTGTGAATCCGAGCTGCCAGATTGTAAAATTGGATACAAAATTGGTATAATATCGGTTATCTTTTCTATCCTGTTTGTATAGTAGATTGCATTGTATAATTGGATACAATGTCATTGCTGATGTTATAGCGTAAAAAGTACGTACATAGACATAGAGATACTTAAAACAAATCATGTCTGTGATAAACTGTTAATTCCTTATACGTTAAAGTTAAAACACCTTTTACTAAAATCCCCAAAGAGTGACGTTCTATAGTTGTACAACACTGATTTTGTATAATAGTACATGATTTTGTATAATTTCCGAGTCTTAGCGGTATAAAATAAGTTGTCCTGACTGGCAGCCCTCCTGGTGTGAAAAGCTTGCTTGGCACGCTGCGTGGCAGGCTGCGCGCCGAGCTGCGTGCCGTGCTGCTTGCCAGGCTGCACGGCGTGCGTGTAAACGCACCATTACAGTAAAGTACAGGACATAGATTATACACTAATAGAGGTGTGTAACTCAGCTCTGAACCTGCTAGCTAGCAGTATTCAAATTATAGCAATGTGAGTTGATGAGACCTTACAGACATAATTAACTGCCAGCTATCCTATGACATTTGATTCCTTGCAATCATTCAATAAATATTAAAGCATGCACTTGATTCTTGTGCTGAGATGTCTGTGAGGCACTGATATTGCATCACCTGAGATAGGAGCTAAGCAGTATCATCATACTCTACTCTCTAAACTCATCTGATTCAACTTAGAACATACAGAGCTGTCAGGCCAACTGCTCAGGATTCATACTGAAAATGTTAATAAAAAAATTAAATTGAATGTAGTCATTACATGGTTGTGTGAGGTGCAAGGCATTCTAGAATGATATATATACTGAGCATGCAGTATAGTTGCCTCCTCGAGCGCCTAGTCGCGGCGCCATAACCGCCATCAGCACCGCGCTCAACACTCCGAGCACCATCCAATGGCGTCGCACCTCGCGCCACATGTCCACCGAGTAGGCGTTCGAAAATCTATGACGACGGGCCCTTTGCAAATGGACTTCTTCCTTCTGTACATTCCTCATGGTATTAGTTTTGACTGAATCCTAATGATTCAATTTTATGAAGATTTTGTCAGCCCATTATTGTGAAAAGGTGGTACATTTTCACGGTGGTTCTTGACGGTGAAATTCTGGTTCACAATATTGTTGTATGTAGGCACTTCCAGTTACTTTCCACTCAAGAATATATTTTACATAGATTACGAAAGTATAATCAATAAATATTGAAGAAGAAGAAATCTGTAAACTTATTACATTCAAATAACGCGCATCTACTTTTTTATTTATATTTGTTGGACTCTATCTCGCATGCAGAGTCAACGCAACAACGACATGACATTGGACTCATACTCATTATGGTGGGTTTACACGCTGGCGTTCAAACCGACATTCAACGAGCACATGCACGGGCACACGCATGTGAACAGGCTGTTTGTGCATGACTCACATTCCTGCGTGAATCTGCTCGCGCTTGCCGCCGATCGGGACGACTAACGGGTGCGTTCACACGCTCGCGTTCAAACCGACATTCAACGACGCAAGCATGTGAACAGGCTGTTTGTGCACACTTGCGTGAATGTGCACGCGCTTGGCGCCGATCGGGACGACTGTCGATTTTTTGCCACACTTCAAAGGGTAAATGTGCTTATGTGCCTGTTTACACACACACACGCGCTCGGCCGCGTTAGTATAGTTTGCATCTTCGTGGCGTACAGACGACGTAACGATCGGAATGGTCTGAACCTTTATCATGCACGAATCGAAAGCAAAAGAAAACTTCCAAAAGATGTTTCTGAACTATTCTTTTAGTAAAAATTAATATTGTTTATCAGGGCCAAAAAAATATGAAACAAAATAGTGCCAATTCTTAGGATTAAAGTTAGTATTGATTGTTTGATTGACGATTAGAGAATTTTAACTAATCGCATATCAATGATGTGCAGTAAATAAACAGATTTATGTATGCCTTAAAACAGTTACGAAACACAGTTAATGAAGAAGCTATCCCCAATGCTTATCATGGTTATTTATTTATTTATTTATTTATCTCTTTATTGTACACCTTCAACATAAGATACAATCAAAAAAATAATACAAACATTCAGGCATATCAATTGGCGGTCTTATCGCTCACGGCGATCTCTTACAGACAACCTTTGTACGGATATTAACAAATATATTTCAGGGTAGTCTGTGGTGTACTGGGATAGGTTAATATATATTTATGTTCATGTTTATTAGAAATAATAGAAAATTCTATTCAAAAGTTAGCAAGGATAGTAAATTCATTAAAAGAGATCCCTCTAAAATAAGAAACGAATTATGTAAAAGCACTCTTCGATGTAAAAATAGTTATAACGCATGTCAAATAAAAAAATCAAATTTAAAGTTTTGGCTACTTGAAAAGTGTTTTTACACCATAAATGATTTTTTAGTTGTAAAACCTAATAGTTTTCAGTAAAATTTCGCATGCATAATTATGTCGGGCTGTTTTTTTTTTCAATAAAAATAGATCAAGCCCAAAGCGGTAGCTCCCACGAGATCTACGTCTACATCGTCTCCCATGTTTGCACTGACTACCATGTCCATAGAACACTAGTACCCTACGGACCATGCCTGCAAGTGTGTGAATCCGAGCTGCCAGATTGTAAAATTGGATACAAAATTGGTATAATATCGGTTATCTTTTCTATCCTGTTTGTATAGTAGATTGCATTGTATAATTGGATACAATGTCATTGCTGATGTTATAGCGTAAAAAGTACGTACATAGACATAGAGATACTTAAAACAAATCATGTCTGTGATAAACTGTTAATTCCTTATACGTTAAAGTTAAAACACCTTTTACTAAAATCCCCAAAGAGTGACGTTCTATAGTTGTACAACACTGATTTTGTATAATAGTACATGATTTTGTATAATTTCCGAGTCTTAGCGGTATAAAATAAGTTGTCCTGACTGGCAGCCCTCCTGGTGTGAAAAGCTTGCTTGGCACGCTGCGTGGCAGGCTGCGCGCCGAGCTGCGTGCCGTGCTGCTTGCCAGGCTGCACGGCGTGCGTGTAAACGCACCATTACAGTAAAGTACAGGACATAGATTATACACTAATAGAGGTGTGTAACTCAGCTCTGAACCTGCTAGCTAGCAGTATTCAAATTATAGCAATGTGAGTTGATGAGACCTTACAGACATAATTAACTGCCAGCTATCCTATGACATTTGATTCCTTGCAATCATTCAATAAATATTAAAGCATGCACTTGATTCTTGTGCTGAGATGTCTGTGAGGCACTGATATTGCATCACCTGAGATAGGAGCTAAGCAGTATCATCATACTCTACTCTCTAAACTCATCTGATTCAACTTAGAACATACAGAGCTGTCAGGCCAACTGCTCAGGATTCATACTGAAAATGTTAATAAAAAAATTAAATTGAATGTAGTCATTACATGGTTGTGTGAGGTGCAAGGCATTCTAGAATGATATATATACTGAGCATGCAGTATAGTTGCCTCCTCGAGCGCCCAGTCGCGGCGCCATAACCGCCATCAGCACCGCGCTCAACACTCCGAGCACCATCCAATGGCGTCGCACCTCGCGCCACATGTCCACCGAGTAGGCGTTCGAAAATCTATGACGACGGGCCCTTTGCAAATGGACTTCTTCCTTCTGTACATTCCTCATGGTATTAGTTTTGACTGAATCCTAATGATTCAATTTTATGAAGATTTTGTCAGCCCATTATTGTGAAAAGGTGGTACATTTTCACGGTGGTTCTTGACGGTGAAATTCTGGTTCACAATATTGTTGTATGTAGGCACTTCCAGTTACTTTCCACTCAAGAATATATTTTACATAGATTACGAAAGTATAATCAATAAATATTGAAGAAGAAGAAATCTGTAAACTTATTACATTCAAATAACGCGCATCTACTTTTTTATTTATATTTGTTGGACTCTATCTCGCATGCAGAGTCAACGCAACAACGACATGACATTGGACTCATACTCATTATGGTGGGTTTACACGCTGGCGTTCAAACCGACATTCAACGAGCACATGCACGGGCACACGCATGTGAACAGGCTGTTTGTGCATGACTCACATTCCTGCGTGAATCTGCTCGCGCTTGCCGCCGATCGGGACGACTAACGGGTGCGTTCACACGCTCGCGTTCAAACCGACATTCAACGACGCAAGCATGTGAACAGGCTGTTTGTGCACACTTGCGTGAATGTGCACGCGCTTGGCGCCGATCGGGACGACTGTCGATTTTTTGCCACACTTCAAAGGGTAAATGTGCTTATGTGCCTGTTTACACACACACACGCGCTCGGCCGCGTTAGTATAGTTTGCATCTTCGTGGCGTACAGACGACGTGACGAAAGTGTTTTTACACCATAAATGATTTTTTAGTTGTAAAACCTAATAGTTTTCAGTAAAATTTCGCATGCATAATTATGTCGGGCTGTTTTTTTTTTCAATAAAAATAGATCAAGCCCAAAGCGGTAGCTCCCACGAGATCTACGTCTACATCGTCTCCCATGTTTGCACTGACTACCATGTCCATAGAACACTAGTACCCTACGGACCATGCCTGCAAGTGTGTGAATCCGAGCTGCCAGATTGTAAAATTGGATACAAAATTGGTATAATATCGGTTATCTTTTCTATCCTGTTTGTATAGTAGATTGCATTGTATAATTGGATACAATGTCATTGCTGATGTTATAGCGTAAAAAGTACGTACATAGACATAGAGATACTTAAAACAAATCATGTCTGTGATAAACTGTTAATTCCTTATACGTTAAAGTTAAAACACCTTTTACTAAAATCCCCAAAGAGTGACGTTCTATAGTTGTACAACACTGATTTTGTATAATAGTACATGATTTTGTATAATTTCCGAGTCTTAGCGGTATAAAATAAGTTGTCCTGACTGGCAGCCCTCCTGGTGTGAAAAGCTTGCTTGGCACGCTGCGTGGCAGGCTGCGCGCCGAGCTGCGTGCCGTGCTGCTTGCCAGGCTGCACGGCGTGCGTGTAAACGCACCATTACAGTAAAGTACAGGACATAGATTATACACTAATAGAGGTGTGTAACTCAGCTCTGAACCGGTTCAAATATACAGATCGCACTGACTAGAGCTGCTGAGCTGCGACTCAGTTGCTCAAATGACAGCTCACAGCATAGCTCACGGCTCTAGAGATCGTGTATGTTTGAATACTTTGTGTTGTGAGTCACAGACTGTTCATTGATATATGTATATAGTGGTCATTTATTCAATATCAATTCTAGGTATCACTATACTATTATTTTTTATGAATGTATAACGACTTAATCGTGTTCACAGACATGATTTGTTTTAAGTATCTCTATGTGTATGTACTTACTTTTTACGCTATAACATCAGTAATGACATTGTATCCAACAATGCAATCTACTTTACAATCAGGATACAAAAGATAACCGATATTATACCAATTTTGTATCCAATTTTACAATCTGGCAGCCCTGATTCACACACTTGCAGGCATGGTCCGTAGGGTATTAGTATTCTCATATTCTGTGGACATGGTAGTCAGTGCAAACATGGGAGACGATGTAGACATAGATCTCGTGGGAGCTACTGCTTTGGGCTTGATCTATTTTTATTGACAGCCCGATATAATTATGCATGCGAAATTTTAACTAACTTTTGAATAGAATTTTTTATTATTTCTAATAAACATGAACATAAATAACCATGATAAGCATTGGGGGCGGCTTCTTCATTAACTGTGTTTCGTAACTGTTTTAAGGCATACATATATCTATTTTATTTACTGCACATCATTGATATGCTATTAGTTACAATTCTCTAATCGTCAATCAATCAATCAATACAAACTTTAATCCTAAGAATTGGCATTCATCTAAAAACACAACTTTTTCCCAATTGGTAATATTTTTGGCTTTTCTAAAGAAATCAACTCGTTTGAGGGCAATGTCATTCCTTTCCATAAGAATCTTGCGGTTGTTGGATTTTTGGTAATGAAATCCAATTCTACGCAATAGTTTTGACAGCGAGGTTCGACCGCCGTCTTATAAATCAGCTTCTCTTAGTGTCACCAGCAACTTGTCAAGTGTGGGTTATTATTTTCTTGAATAATAACCATAAATGTGGTTCCGTATGGACGCACATTGAAAATCGTCAATATTGACGGTAGATTGGATACGCCTACGTTTTTTATTAGGAGACGACAGTTTATTCTACTCATCACCTTCTTTACCATATTTTTCCGTAGAGATTCGTGTCACAGTAGCTAATCCAATCCCCAAAGCATCAGCTACACGTTGCCGCACTTGAGACAATGGCAATAATGGTCCCCCATTTTGTAACTCACGCTCAAAATAATCGGGTAAGCGAATCACAAACTCACGCATTTCACTGTTGAGTACAGATTTTTTTTGCCCTTTAAGGCATGTTTAACAAAAGTTGAAAAGAATTTAAGTTTTTGTTTTGAACAAAAACTTAAATTCAACAATAATAATGTTACGGGCAGGTAGTCTTGCTTCCTCTTAACTTCTTCCTTTAACCTCTTCTTTCCTCTTGACTTTACTCCACACTACTGACCCCGAGTGTTCCCGACGTTCGGCTTCTATGGCCAGTCGATGGAAGATGGAATGCGTAATTCCAATTATAATTCAATTTTTTTTCACCTTATTTTTCTAAAAAGAGTTATACCAACTAAAGAGACCCCAACCACTAGCCAAAGAGACCCCAACCAAAAGGACCCCCGTTCGTTACAATGCTCTTTAATAATGAGTTTTTGTAATCGATATTTGTAACAGTTACTGCCTGTTATTCGTGTCCCATCCGTCCGACTGATGTAACATTGTACAAGCGTCTATTATTTTCAGTGTTCCTATTAAAATGTTACTTTGACAATGAAAAGTCTTAGAATTTTCGGATAACGCTTGAATCTTTAGGGACTTTTGTGTTATATGTATTTTTTTAATATTTTTATAATTTTTAAAATCATTAAATTAAGAAAATAATATGTTCGTCATTGCAAAGTTATGTCGATCAGAAAAATTTACATCTGTCAAAAATATCAAGCTAACGAACAGTTGAAAGAGCAAAAAAAAATTTAAAAAGACGACTTCTCCCCTCCAACTTAAGACAGCCGCCGTGCCACGGTTCCCGTGCGTGCTCTCAGCTACGCATTGTCGCCGCTACCATTTTAGTTTATGGCCCCTACTGAGGTAATGACACTTTTACCGTGGACGGGATGCTAAATTGCTAGGTAATCTAATATATAACATTCTCGTGTTGCGGTGTTTGTAATTAAACTCCTCCGAAACGACTTCCCCGATTCTCATGAAATTTTGTGTGCATATTGGGTAGGTCTGAGAATAGGACAACATCTATTTTTCATCACCCTAAATGTTAAGGGTAGTCCACCCCTAATTTTTTTTTTTAATTTTTAGATAATTTTTTTTTTTTTTTTTTATGATACACCATTAGAAAATACATACAACCCTGTATTTTCAACCCTGTACGATAAACCCCTGTTTTTTAATAGCGATATTAGTATTTTTACTTTCATTGGTACAATTTTTTTTAAGTATTTAACCCAGCGAAAATAGAAAGTGCGATTGTTATAATCGATTGTAATAATCGATTGCCGTCAAGTCAATGTCAAACTTTTTTTTTATGAAATAAGGAATTAACGAGCAGACGGGTCACCGGATGGTAAGTGACTTCCGACGCCCATGGGCACCTGCAACTCGAGAGTCACAAGTGCCTTGCCGACCTTTAAGGTGGGAGTAGGAGAGCAGGGGAGATGGAGAGATAGGGGGGAAGATAGAGAGAGGGAAGGGTTAGGGCCACCGGTAACGTCACTCGCTTGGCGAAGTACAACGAAGCATTGCTTCACTGACGGTTTTCTGTGAGGCCATGATATCGCTCCTTTCGAGCCGGCCCATACGCGCCGAAGCATGGCTCTCCCACTGTTAAACTTTAAATATGCCAGTTAAGTTAATGAAGTGCTTTGAATTAAAAAAAATTAATGGTGTGTGTTTTGTTACTTTTATAGGACGTCAATAGCCCACAGCGTTCCATTCTTCTTTCGGTCATAGATCCCATCCCCACAATAAGTTAGTTATTTTTTATTTGATTACCAAAATATTCAATAGAAATAAATAATATGGCAAAACAACGTGTGGCGGGTCAGCTAGTAGGTATATGAAATGCGACCTCGAGCGAGTGATGTAATGTAACCCTGGTATTACTGAATTACTGATGTTATAGCGTAATAAGTACGTACAACTAGAGATACTTAAAACAAAACATATCTGTAGGAAACTGTTAAATCTTTATTTATACGTTAAAGTTAAAACACCTTTTATTGAAATCCCCAAAGAGCAAAGAGTAACGTACTATAGTTTTGTACAACACTGATTTTGTATATAACGTGATTTTGTATAATTTCTGAGACTCGGCGGTATAAAATAAGTTGTAATAACTGGCAGCCCTGCCGTCACGTCATGTTAAGCTACTAAATATAAAAATTATTATTGTTTCGCAGATGCTAGACTATATAGTTCATAAACTAAAATATATTATGGACTAGTTTCTCAATAAGGTGCAACGCAGAACCTTGGCATTACCATACCATTGAAACATTTCTATTTAGCAGGGACAACAAAACTTAACCTTATCAGTTGACAAATATTTAATTTACATTCCTACGATCATAAAGTTGCGATTGATTCAGTAATCCAGTAATAAATTAAATACCTACCGGCTGGTTTAGTGTAGTTGAATGACTGAACGGACTGGACACATTACAGGAGCGATAAACAGGCCTCTTCTGGTGATAGTAGGTTATCGCTCGCGCTAGTGAGTGCGGAGTGTCGCTATTGTTGACCGGCCGGACGCACGCCTTGTAAGTACTTGCATACCTATTATATTATTTCTTATTATTTTTATTTACGACTAGCTGCGCCACGCGGTTTCACCCACGTAAGTCCCTCGTTAAGTTTTTTTAAATTTTCTAATTTTCCGTGGAACTTTCCTAATTTCTTCTTTCCTAAGAACTTTCTTCTGACAATAACAAACCGGTCCAGCCGTTGACGCGTGATGCCGTGACCAATTTAAATAGGGATTCATTTTTTATAAATAGATATTCATACAATGTGTATTGCATGGTTATCTAAGGTATCTTGTTTGTGTTGCACAAGTCCTTGTACAATTAGATACAATGACCTTTTATCTATGTACGATTGGGAATATGATCAAAATACATAATATTACATTGATTTTGAGATGCCTGTAAAACCAGATTATATAGAAATATTACACATACATATAGATTTTGAAGGCGAAAGTATAACTTAAGCTGACTATGCAGCCCTGATAGGTATGAAAAGTAAACATTGATACAACAGATGTAACCACAGCCCACAAAGGAATTGTTATATATTATTTCTGCTTTGGTGTTGGTGCAATGCAATTGTAATAGAGGAGAACACAGCCACCTTGTATATAAAATGTCACTGGCAAATTATTTACTCTAAACATACCATGCCCTATCAATTATGTGCTTGTAACTAGGATATTGAACTATAAACCTTTTCTACTAAAACATTCCAGCATGCTATTGCCACATAACATAAGATTTATTTTGAAAGTTATCTATTAAACTGTCTATAAGTAATCTAAGTTAAATGTTGACAAATAATGATACATGGAATTTTTCAGAAAAATCCACCATTATAGATTTGACATTTCCTGTGACTTTGACAGTTATTTATTCAGAGAATATACTTTTTCTCAAGTTGTGAATTTTTTTTTCTTAAAAATTAGCTATTATCCTAATAATTGTATTATTTAAAACTTATGGAAATAACTTAATATATTAAATATTGCTAAAACAGGGCAATAATGGTATGCGATTTTGTTGTGTCCTACAACATCCTTGCTAAGTTTGGAGGTAAAAATTATCGATCCTTTGTTTTTTTTTGCGCTATGTTCAAATATGAAACATAAAGATTAGTACTTAAATTATTGTTTTCCGCTCTAAAATAAGCAAGCAAAAGTCGAAAACATCAATAAAACATTTTGTGATGTCCTATGAAATCGCGTATAGTGGAAATTCCTACTATGCCCTGTAATAATAATCCTTTTGAAACAAATAGTGTATTTGAATTCTCGTAACATTGACTTCAGTATTGACAAATGCCATTTTATTTTAGTAGCTTAGTTTAAAAGATATCAATGTAAAAAGTGTTCACGTCAAGCGATGCTCAAAATTTTGTTCCACCTACACGACAGTTTTATTCAAGGTAAATATTACTGTTTTACTTTCTGTTCATAAAGTTGATTACATTAACCTGTCTTTATTTAGTTACTGTTACAGTTTAAAATTAAATTAACCAAATACGTCACATTCAGTACGTCACGTGATGTATTAATGGAACGGGAAAGTGACGTAATGGAATTCTAAGGCATAGGGTACATGAAATTTTTTTGATTCTTGATTAAAGTTGTATGTTAAAAAAATATATTTTACTTGTTGTGTTTGTCGTGGTGGTGAGCAATGACAGTAATATTTGAAAATTTATTTAGTTATTGTATTACCATAGTTGATTTAAAATAAAGACTACTAATCGACAGTACTTTGTAGACCATACCTAATATATTAAACATGACTTTAAATTTCCTTAAATCACATGTCCTAATAAATCTGTGATTAAGAATAAGTAATTAGGAGTAAATATCGAACATAATAAAGACCGTTTTGTTTAATAATTATAAAAGTAAAACTGTGTTTAAATCCTACTAATATTATAAACGTGAAAGTTTGTGAGGATGTATGGATGTTTGTTACTCTTTCACGCCAAAACTACAGAACCAATTGTGATGAAACTTGGTTTGTAGATAGCTGGAGACCTGGATTAACATATAGGCTACTCTTTATCTTGATATTCCCACAGGATCGGGACTTACACGGGTGAAACTGCGGGGCGCTGCTAGTTTACAATATATACATTTATTGTATGTTTCTTTCGTGCCATAGAAATTTTATTTTATTAAAGTGTAAAGTACCAAAACGTAGCAAATGGATAGTAATTATATAATAACACTTACATGTGTGAGGGTAATGCTAATGTTTATTTTTATTTATTTATTTATAAAAAACATCTATTTTATTGAGAAGTCTATTATGTTTATACTGATAAAACACAGGTAATTTTCGAAATGTATTGTATTTTAATTGAAAAAAGACTGTATACTCTTTTTTTTTTGGTCTGGCATCCCTAGCCTTGTTTACATAGTCTACATATTTTAAATTTGTAAATAAATAAAATCTTTGTTTAATTGGTATAAAAAGTGGTATGTTTAGGTGCAATAATGGTTATGTGTAAGCAGTAACGTTTGTGAGAGCTTTTAGTTAGTATATGTGTAGATAAAACAATTATTTTTCCAAAGTGTATACATAGTGCTATAAACAATAACAAACAAATAACAGTGTTTGTAGTGAAAAAACAACGAACTATCCATTTAGTGATAAGTAATTTCTAACTATTCTATGGTTTTAATAATTTTCTATTCAATTTTGTGTTCAAAGTTTAAAAACTGAAACCGTTCGGAAAAAACTTTTTAACCTAGTACTAGCCAACTAGCTCCACTTTGGCCATACCTGTGGTAATAAAAGTAACTAATTTAGTTCAGCCACTTTCTACCATAGGGCATACATAATTTGATACCATAGCAAATAAATTGGTAGAATTTGGCAGTTTTTTCTACAAAGTAGCCGATGATAACATTAAGATAAAATATATTTTTGGAGAACTGTTTGATAAGTTTGAAGAGTACCACTGAGTGATGGTAGCTTTCTAGAGTTTACATAAACACTACAAAAAGTGAATGTAAATAGACCCATACAGTCTCCGTGACAATTAAATTAGCTTGCACAAGTTATTGTACAAAAATGGGCAAAACTAAGCGAACACCCCCCGCGACTCCATCGACGTCCCAAGCTACAATGGCGCCTGACAACAAACAAACTTCACATACTCCCACAAGCGTAAACCAATCATTGCGGCAAAACTGTCTGTCGGCGCCTGATCTGCATAGGATCACAACAACTGTGACCGAACGGAAGAAAAGGAAATACGATGATGAAAACTCCACGATTACCATTATCATTAAACAAATGTTTGCCGAATTTTCAAGCGACCAAGAGAAACGATTCCTAGACCTACAAAACACTATTATGAAAATTAATGAACAAAACACTGAACTTCGTAAAAGCATGGAGACGATGTCTGCAAAATATGACTTTTTATCTAAAATAGTGTGCCTTGAAAAACAGAGACAAGATGACGCAAAAGTTATCAAATTTCTGGAGGAAAAAGTTGAGTCACTAGAACGTAAATCACGTATAACTGGCATAGAAGTCAGAAATATACCGAAATCTCAGGGAGAGTCGAAACAAGCATTATGTGACTCCATTAAAAAAAACTGGCAAAACACTAGATTTAAATATAGAACCCAATGATATACGTGATATTTATAGACTTAACTCAAAAGACAACTCCAATCCCGTTGTCGTAGATTTTACATCGGTTCTACTAAAAGATAAGGTAATCAAGTCTCTAAAACACTTTAATAAAAATAAGAACAATGAGCAAAAACTAAACACCAGTCATATAAACTCTCATGCACCTATAAAACCTTTATTTATAACTGAGACACTGACCTACGCTACCCAGAAACTTTATTATCTAGCAAGGACTTTTTAAAAGAGTCCTGGTTACAACTTCTGCTGGACTACAAATGGAATAGTATATTTACGGAAAGAAGTTGGCTGCCCTCAAATCCGTGTCACCAACGAAGCTCTCCTCGATTCACTGAGGAAAAAAGAATGACTATTTTTAGCTTATATAGTCAACTACAAAGGTATATTGTTTTATAAAACTTTCATTGTATTATCTTACATACGCATAATTTTTACTCTACATAACTACACTATTATACTAAATCTATGCATGCTTAAACAAAAGTACTTACACCAACAAAAGCTATTCACTCACTATTATACACACTTGATGGTTTCATATAAATATAAATATCCAATGAGTATGGAGAAAACTAAATCAGTATCTATGTATGGTCACTTAAAACATTCTGAAACAAAAACAGCTCTAACAGGTAAGTTGGGCAACTTCAGATCATTATTACATGTGGTATATAATACGTTATATTATGCAAACGAAATGGCTTACCGCTCTTCTACCAGTAACTATCTATTGCAACATTTATATACAATCAACGACTATGGCTAATCACCTAAACAGCATCATAAACGATATTGACGAGTTTGCTGTCTCGGAATCACATACATGCGCAGTTGGCGATTGTAACAAAATTTTCCCTACCGAATCAACACTATCTGTTCTTACTCAAAACATTCGTAGTATAACCTGCAATTTTCCAGGCTTTGAGGTTTAGTTAACAAGACTTGGAAACGATTGTGATGTGATGGTTTTGACTGAGTGCTGGTTGCCTTGTGCTCCAATCATACCAACAATTCGTGGCTACTGCTCCGCCGCATCCACTTTAAACCCAATCCAAAATGATGGCGTTGTTGTTTATGTAAAAGTATAAATCATCCATTCGATTAAAAAAGTCGCCTTAAAAGGCTGCAACTACCTGCTCATTAAAATAGGACATAATGATATAGCTATATTCTCAATGTATCGATCTCCTCACTATAACAATTTGGAACCATTTCTAACATCATTGGATAAAACATTACAGACACTTTCAAGCTTTAAAAACGTGGTCCTCATGGGCGACATGAATATCAATATTATCGTGGAGAACCCCAAATCGACTACGAAACAATATTTTGGCCCTGAATAGTTATCATGGCCTCCTGCCAGCTCATTATTGTATTACCCGTGACGCTAGTAAGAGCTGTATCGATCATGTCCTAGTGAAAAGCAAAATTCCCTCATATCACCATTGTTCCTCAATCTACTCTTATGGATCATAAAGCAATAATTTTTTGTATAAAAAAAGAAATAAAACGAAACTGTTCCATTATCTCACATACTAAAATTGACCAAGAGGGATTAAGTAATGATATAAAAAGAATTAACTCCGACTAAATTTATTTTACGGAAAAGTAAAGAGTTAAAGACAGCACTAAACAACAACTAAAAATATTTTTTTCTATCACGACGTAAAAGGATAATAAAACCATGGGTTACCCCAGGTCTATTACGTTGTATACGTAATAGAGATAAACTACATAAGAAGTCTAACGCTCATCCAGATAATCTTATACTTAAAACAACTTAAACTCGTTATAGAAGCTTCTGCACCGCAATTTAAAAAAAACTTAAATGTTCCTATGAAAAAAATCTTGTTGAGAATGCTCTAACCGATAATAAAAAATTATGGCATACGATTAAAACTATTACAAATACTACCAAAAACATGAGAGCACAAAGAGATTCACTATCAGATAGCCGCCAGGATTCTGTTAATGCAGTCAACAACTACGTGTGCGTTCGCGCAGCGGAATGTTGTTGAATTTAAAGATTTTAATTATGCAGATATTTAGTGTATGACGTCATGTAATTGTGTATGGTAAAAAAAAAATTGTGCATGCAGCCATTGTGGAGAAATTCGCTAAAAACTGATTCCGCTGGGCGAACGTTGTCCTGGCGGAACTTTTTTTTAATCCATGGACTTAGAAGAAAAATAATGTGTCCAAAAATTAGAAAAATAATGTGTCCAAAAATTAGTGTGTAATTGTGTATGTATGAATAAAATTAGTGCATGCATAAATGTATGTATGCATTACGAACTAAGACCTAATAAGCGTATTTTACGTTTACATTTATGCAATTCCTTTAGAACGTCGTGATGTTTGACTGCTTTGTAAACAGTGGTCTATTCATGGTAAATTGTCCTATAACTCTTTAATTACTAACGGAACATCATTGATACTTGGCAACATGTTGCACACTCTTACAAGGTTTGTATAAACGGGAAAATCTAGACCCCAAAGTGCAGACTTTACGAACTAAGACCTAATAAGTGTATTTTACGTTTATATTTTTATCTTTTAAACCCTACGATTTTTTCTAAATCTGTTTTTTAAACAAATATAAACAAATTCAAAACAACGTATGTAAAAATCTACAGTTCTCTATATAGGCGCTTTATATGAAAACTAGCTAATGGCCAAACGTTTGCGTGGCGGAAACTTGAATTTCTCCGAAGTTTATGCATGCACAAATTTTATTCATACATACACAATTACACACAAATACACACTAATTTTTGGATACATTTTTTTTCTTCTAAGTCCATGGATTAAAAAAAGTTCCGCCAGGACAACGTTCGCCCAGCGGAATCAGTTTTTAGCGAATTTCTCCACAATGGCTGCATGCACAATTTTTTTTTTACCATACACAATTACACGACGTCATACACTAAATATCTGCATAATTAAAATCTTTAAATTTAACAACATTCCGCTGCGCGAACGCACACCGGTGCGTCAACTTTTTCTAACAAGTATCGTGTTAAGACAACACTTCTTAATGGAATACAACCAAACTTTGCCAGGAAAACGAAGAAGCTATGAAGTGTGCGATCGTACTCTCAAACCCAGGACTTCGTTTATCCACAGATTCTTCCCATTTTTGGGTCCATATGTTTATAATAAAACTAGCAGCATCCCGCGGTTTCACCCGCGTAAGTCCCGGTACCGTGTTAATATCGGGATAAAAAGTAGCCTATGTGTTAATCTAGGTCTCCAAATATCTACGTACCAAGTTTCATCGCAATCGGAACAGTAGTTTTTGCGTGAAAGAGTAACAAACATCCAAACATCCATACATCCATACATCCTCACAAACTTTCACGTTTATAATATTAGTAGGAAAAGTTGACACACTTATTTCAGAGCTCAAAGTAAATTTTAATTATATATTTCTTAATTTTGAAGAAATAAAGTTAAGGAAGGCTTATATTTATAGTACTTACGGTTATTGTACTGTACATATGAATTAAGCAAAGTATTTGAACCACCTGCCAGCACATTTACATATTATCATCATAACTTCACAACAACAATCTTGAATTTACACTTCAATCCACAAGAACAATGTCCCAACTCGCAGAGATCCAAATGGCTCAGAACAATCTGGAGGAGAGCTATTCAAAGAGAATGGCTGAATGGAGGCTCAGTTGCACAGTGGAGGAAACACTAAGGACTCAGTGGCCCAGGTCTCGGAAGAATTCAGGACATTTCGGGAACTAATGTTCAGTATGTTGGGTCTTCTTTGGAAGCAAATTATTGAGTGTACCAATATGATTGATGTAATGGAGACTCGGCACAGGCAAAAGGCACTGATCTTCCTGGGAGTACCTGAGGCTATCAAGGAGGACTGTAATGCTTGATATTATCAACAAGAAGATGGGCCTCAATGATGTCACACCACTACACATTGATACAGCTTTGTCACCGCATTGGGGCCCCTTCCAAGGAACATCGTCGCCCCATACTCGTAAGATTCTCAACGGTCGAGGTTAGGCTTGTCGTCTGGAAAGCGAAGACTTCTTTGAAGGGTTCCGGCTTCTCGGTAAGGGAATTTTTGACTAAAATTCGACAATCGGCTTTCAGCATGGCTCGACAACATTTTGGCATGTCAGCGTGCTGGACACAGGATGGCACTATAGTCATTAAAGTCCCCGATAACAGCCGCCATAAAATAACATCCCCGGACGAGCTGAAACCCTTAATAGCCAAGTATCCAAAGGTAACATGCACCAACAGAAGCGACTCCGGTAACGCGAGTTCAAGCATAACTACGAAAAGTTCAAGAAGACTGTAATAAACATAGGTATTTCGTGACACTGCTGCTCGTTGCATTTTATCATTATTAGATAACCTGCTCATCCACTTTTAATACAGTTATGCATCTACTCATTATTGGCTTAGATATTATTATTTTCATGATGTAATCACAAATACTTCTTTCCTGTTTACCTTCAATTCAATCATTATCATAACAATATTTTTTACATCAATGCTAAAAACCACAGTGACATCTATGTCATCTGTCAAGTTAATAACATTTCTTTCGTTCTACATCCAATTTGCGTTCGAATACTTTTAGTTGGTTGAGAGTGCCCACAGACTGTATTTAATATTTTTTTATTTTTTTTTGTTCTTCTAAATGATTACACCATAAACTTAATATACTAACTAAGTTTATGGATTACACTGTGCTTCAGTAGCATGAATACGATTTATGTCGTAGTCGTTTTGTTTCAATTTTTTGTTTAATATATATTAGATGGTAATATGTATCTGTACCAACTGGCGGGTGGTGTAGAAACACGCTCCACAAACTCAGGCCTGTTAATTATAAAGGCGTATGCATATATTTATGATATATTCTTACATAATTTAAGTAGAATATATTTCCTTATAATACATTGTATGTTTTATATGTTTATATTATTATTTTAATGATTAGTGATGATGATGAAGTGTATTATTCTGCTAACGACTCTTCTGATGAGAATAGTTTCTGTTCTCTGACCGACACACTGGGCGACCGATTACGGCAAACTTTTGACAATCAAAACTCGTTCTCATCTACACGTATGTCATATAAACGCTCAGAGTGTCCCCAGTCATTATAGTGAATTGACTGCGACTTTCACCGACAGTGACGTTCATGCCATCCTGATTTCGGAGACTTGGCTCAAACCTCACTTGCCTTCGACCTCGTATCCACTTACAGGCTTTGTTCTTATTCGTAATGACCGACTAGATAAAAGAGGTGGTGGTGTCGCTATTTACCTTCGAAGCTTTTTACCCTATAAAATTCTTGCCTATTCTTTAACCAACCCAACCACCACTGTGGAATATCTTTTCCTTGAGGTTTGTGTCAAGGGAGTTAATGTTGTTCTAGGTGCAGTGTATTGCCCTCCTGTTGTCAACTACTTCTCCAGTCTGGAAACAGTTCTGGAATCTTTAGGGTCGTAATACTCACACCACATCATCATGGGAGATTTCAACACGGACCTCCTCGCACTCAGCTCTCCTCGAACACGTAATCTCCTTCAGATCGTTCAATCTACCAGTCTCCATGTCCTGCCCCTTCAAGCAACTCATCACAACATTGAACACCAGGATACCTTTTTTTCTTTTTTTTTACGGGTGGAAACCCCCTCGGGCCGTCACCCCACCGGGGTTTTCGGCGGGGTGGTGTGTCGGAAACGAACCGACTAAAACCACACGGTGTGCCGTGCTGCGCCTAAGATAGGAGGAATCCGGGAACAGCTTTATTAAGACATCCGGATCCCTCCTAGCGCCTGCCCGCAAAAGCGCGGGCACCACCTTTGGTTAAAAACTCTCGTTTAGGCGACGTCCAGGCACACGAGGACGACGCCTCCTCGCGGATGGCCACTGTAGCGGGTGAAGGGGAAAACCCGTCCCGTCCACCCGCGGCCATACTCAGGGCGGCATGAGGCGTTGGAAAGCGCGCCTCCGCCGCCCGGTTCGCCGGCGGCGAATTCGGTCCGAGTGGAGATCGTCCTCCCGGACCCGTTCCGCCGCCTCCTTCTGCGAGATGACGTCCTCACAGAAGGTTGCGACCGCGGTAAAACTACTGTCGCTACCGGCCATGGAGCGTATGACGGCCGGTAGCGACAGATCCTCTCCGATGACTGCAATGAGGGCCCGACGCTGCATCGCCCAACTGGGGCAAGCCGCCAGCGTGTGCTGAGCCGAGTCCTCACTGCAGTCGCAGTGGTGACAGGCGGGACTCAATTCCCTCCTAGCGACCGAGTGCAGGTACTTCCCGAAGCAGCCGTGCCCGGAAAGAACCTGCGTCAGTCGGAAGGAAAGGGTCCCGTGCTGCCGCCCTGCCCACTCGACGATGACCGGCTGGAGCGCCTCCACGGCGGCAAAGCCAGCACGTGGAGCCTCCAGTCGGGACGACCAACGAGCCATCGTGGCTCGGCGAGCGGCTTCACGCCATTCATTTATCTCTTCGGGCGGGGGCCGACTGCCACTTTCCGCCCGGAACTCAGCCGCCCGCCGATAAACTTCGGCGAGCACTTCCGCCTCCAAATCCCACGGGGGAGTCCCAGCCAACGCGCACGCCGCCTCCGTCGACACGGTGCGGTATCCGCGTGTGGCTCTAACCGCCATAACCCTCTGAGGGCGCCAGAGGCGCGCCCTGTTCTGGGCGGTCAGAGCCTCCGCCCACACCGGTGCACCGTAGAGTGCCATTGACCGGACAACCCCCGTGTACAGCCGTCTCGTAGCGACGCTGGGTCCACCCAAGTTGGGCAAAAGTCGCCCCAGGGCGGACGCAGCGCCGACCAGCCTTGGAGCAAGCTGCCGGAAGTGCTCGTCGAAGCGCCACCTCCCGTCGAGGATCAGGCCCAGATATTTAATATGGGCCTGAACCGGTACGAGGACCGAGTTGACCACGATAGAGGCGCCAGGGGGTGGACCACGACGGGGCCCATGAAATAAAAGGGCCTCCGTCTTATCCAGGGCCACCCGCAAGCCCAGCGCCTCAATGCGATCAACCACCAGAGATACTCCCCTGGTGGCCAATCGCGCCGCCTCCTGAAAGTTCACCCCCCGGGCTGTAACCAATGTGTCGTCAGCGTAACAGATTACGCCCAGCCCGGGGGGAAGTCACCGCGAAGGGCCCAGTCGTACCCCATGTTCCACAGGAGTGGTCCAAGAACAGACCCCTGTGGAACACCGCACGACATGGGCCGACGTCTCAAAATTTCATCTCGGTCCTCGTACATGACGGTACGCTCCTCTATATAGTCTGCCACCAGCCGCCTCAGGTACCCTGGCACCCCGTGATATTGGAGTGCTTCCCTGATGCAGCTGAATGGCAGACTATTGAATGCGTTGGCGATGTCCAACGACACCGCCAACAGCACGCCGCCACGGCTCACTACCTCTTCGGTCACGGTCCTCAGGCGCAACACAGCCCCGATCGTCGAACGCCCTGCTCGAAAACCGAATTGAGCGTCCGACAGATCGGGGCCAACCTCGGAAAGGTGCCGGACGATGCGGGCAGAGAGAACCCTCTCAAACAATTTACCCGCCTCGTCCAGCAACACGATGGGCCTGTAGGCCGCGACCGAATCGGTAGGCCGTCCCGGCTTCGTTAAAAGTACCAGCTTCCCGCTCTTCCAGCAGTCAGGAAAGTGTCCGGACGCCAGGCTAGCGTCGAACACCCCCCTGAGGTGGTCCGAAATGTGGTCAGGGGCCAGGGCCAAAACTCGGGAAGAGATCCCGTCTGGCCCAGGGGCGGTGTTCTTGGAACGGATCCGTAGAACAGCCGCCCGTATCTCCGCCTCCGTTACGGGTGGAACATCCTCATCTGCAACCTCCCCGTCGTCTTCGGCCAAGGGGGCCATTGACGGGGGCGTGTGCTCCACCCATTGCGGGAAAAGGCCCTCAACCGAACACCAGGATACCTGGCTTGACCTAATGCTTACCTCTGCTCCAAACTTTGTCTCCTCCTATGGTCAATATCCTGCTCCTGGATTTTCCCATCACGACTTGCTCTTCCTTTCCTATATCCTGAAACCACCTAAATCCCCTCCAAAAATTCTTCATGTTCGCAGCTATAAATGTATGGATGTTAAAAAATTATGTGCTGATGCCTCCGAAATAGACTGGAGCAGTGTGGCAGCTGTTACCGACGTGAATGATAAGGTCAGCATCTTTAATGACACCATACTTAGTTTATACGACACCCACGCTCCTGTTAGGAAAGTGAAATTAAAGCGTCCGCCGGCACCTTGTATGACGGAGGAAGTGAGAATTGCAATGAGACGGAGGGATCGAACTTTCCATAGGTTTAGGAATCATCGCTCTGAAGACACGTGGTACCTTTTTAAGGCGGCTAGGAATCGGTGTAATCAGGTGGTACGTAACGCAAAACGCCGATACATTCTGGAAAATATAGAGGCTTCATCTCCTACAAGTATCTGGAAGTTTCTCAGTACACTGGGTATTGGAAAACAACAACGTCCCGAGTTTCAGAAGACAATTGGTTTGAATGATATCAACCTACATTTCACATCTGCAACTCAGCTGGATCATCAAACCAAATGTCAGACCTTGGGCTATATACAAAGTCTAACTAGTCCAGTTATTGACTTCTTTCAATTTTCTCCAGTGCCTCCTGAGGATATCAAAAAGATTATTCTATCTATTCGTTCCAATGCCGTGGGCTACGATGGCATTAGTCGTCGCATGATTGTCACTGTTCTGGATCATGTTCTTCAAGTGATAGCCCATATTATTAACTTTTCCCTTGACTCTGGAACCTTTCCCTCTCTCTGGCGTAAGGCTTACATCATACCCTTGCCCAAGACAAATAACCCTTCTCTACCACACCACTTTCGACCTATCTCTATTCTTCCTTTTCTATCTAAAGTGCTCGAGGCTTGTGTACATAAGCAGCTTTCGCAGTTTGTATACCGAAACAATCTCCTAAGTCCACTGCAATCTGGATTCAGGCCCGGCCATAGCACTATTTCCGCTCTCCTCAAAGTGACTGGCGATATTAGGGAGGCCATGGAAAACACTAAAGTTACTGTGTTAGTCCTGTTTGACTTTTCGAATGCCTTCAATACCGTCAGTCACGAGGTCCTACTATCTATCCTTTCATATCTTATGATCTCCTCAGAAGCACTGGAATGGTTCTCCACTTATCTTCAGGGACGTCAGCAGTGCGTTCGTGTTGATGACTTGTCATCGAGTTGGAGTGATCTCTGCACCGGCGTCCCTCAAGGCGGTATATTATCTCCTTTATTATTTTCATTATTTATTAATCTGATAACCCACGACCTTCAGTGTACGTATCACCTATATGCCGATGACTTGCAGCTTTATACACAGGCCAGGGTTGAAGATATATCGCAAGCCATTAATAAGGTCAATAAGGATTTAGAATTCATAAGATCCTGGTCGACAAGATTCGGCTTATCAGTAAATCCTAATAAATGTCAGGCGATTGTCATAAAGAGCAAACAAATGATGAGCAGGTTAGACACTACTTCTTCCACACCGATTGTCTTTGACGGATCAAATATATCTATAAGTTCAGTAGTTAAAGACCTGGGCTTATACATTGACGCCACACTTGATTGGCGGGCCCAAGTTACTCACGTGAGTCAGCGAGTCACTGGAGCTCTCCGAACTTTATACCGCCTGAAGAATTTCCTCCCCACTAAGACAAAAACTTCCTTAATGCAGTCCCTAATCGTTCCTATAATTGACTATTTTGATGTGTGTTATTTCGACCTGAATGTAGACCTCCTCAACAAACTAGATCGCCTTCTCAATAACTGCATTCGATTCATTTTCAATCTTCGCAAATATGACCATGTGTCTGCTTTACGTTCACAATTAAAATGTCTTCCTATTCGCCAACGTCGCAATTTGCGGGCTCTAACTTCTCTGTTCTCCTTTTTAAACTCCCCATCGCCACCTTCTTACTTAGTTCTCCACTTCCAATACTTGTACTCTACTCATGACAGGAATCTTCGTTCCACCAATAATTTGCTTCTTTTATGTCCCTCTCACAGCTCCGACTTCATCAACTCTTCTTTCTATGTACAATCAGTCCTTCTCTGGAATGCGCTCCCTCTCGAAGTCAGGATGTCCACAAACCGCTTCACGTTTCAAAAGAAAGTACGAGAGCTCCTCCACAATGAGTTAGCAGAATAGCCTCAACGATAGTACACGACTTTATAGTGGTATTTGTAGTGTATTTACTTATATATATGATATGTATATATATGATATGTGTGAATATATATGTACTCTGTATAGGCATAATATAAATACTTATGTATGTTTATGTATAAGTATATGAAACTGTGTATATTATGTAGTAATGATATTTAGAAAATTGTACATGTAAGTAATATAAATGTTAGTTTGTTTTATAAATAATTTCAAATGTATCTTTGCACCTACCTTATAGCAGTTCTTTACCACCCTAAGGTTGACTGGTAGAGAATGCCCTAGGCATTAAGTCCGCCTTTGTACAAATGTGCATGAAGTTTTAAATAAATAAATAAATAAAGTAATTCAAATCTATCCATTAAGTAAAACAGCAGTCAAAAAATCTTTATCTGATTGGCTTAGTAATATGACTTATATTGAAGTCGAAAATTTCCTGACAAACCTCTATAACATTTTAAATTAAGTAACCATACAATTAAATATTTGTGTTAAAACCATCTAGTCTAAGAGCGAGTGAACGGCAGACCACACATAATTTAGGAAAGCCTAAAATTTCCTCAGGTAGTCTGTTATACCTACCAACCATGAGGTGGGGGCTAGCTAAGCGCGGTCGCGGTGGGCCCAGCTACACTCAGCAGGTGCGACAGGTGTGATAATTTTATGAACTAAAAAAGTATTTTAGGAAAGCTGCCGTTTAGATATGTCAAAATATACTATTGTAGCTATTTTAAAACAAAACGGCAGACGATTACCACGGTTCTAAAGTGGTGGCAGACAATTTGAAAATTAAAAAAAATATATATTTTCAAAAGTATTTTAGGAAACTTGAAATTTATATATATTATTCTTTAAAGTTTTAAAAGCTTATACTTCTGAAGGCAGAACTTTACGTCAGTTCCTTTGACCTGGCATACAGTAAAAACTTTCTCCCCCGCGAGTATACCTGGACGTACCTAGTAGTTACGTTGTATATAAAATAAAAGAATTTTCGTTCTTTATCCCAACATAAAATTGAGATAAAATATATGTGGCATCAATTTATTCGTGATGTGATTGGTCGAATCCTGCTAATATTATAAACGTGAAAGTTTGTGAAGATGTATGGATGTTTGTTACTCTTTCACGCCAACACACTAAACCGATTGCGATGAAACTTGGTATGTAGATAGCTGGAGACCTGGACCTAGGCGCGACAGGTGTGTAACCATGAGGGGGGGGCTAGCTAAGCAGCTAGCCCCCCCCTCATGGTTGGTTGGTATAACAGACTCACTGAGGAAAGTTTAGGCTTTCCTAAATGATGTGTGGTTTGCCGTTCACTGACTCGTAGACTAATCGTCATACATACACCGTCTCAACCGTCACACTTGCACGCACACACACACGCACGCACGCACGCACACACACACACACACACACACACACACACGCACACACACACACACACACACACACACACACACACGCGCGCGCACACACACACACACACACACACACACACACACACACACACACACACACACACACTATACAAGCGCCTGTTTTCAACTCCTTTTTCTTAGAATAACAAACACTTATGCCTACAAATGTTGTGAATTTATTTACTATGTATTAAGGATCAGCCTACCTCAGCAACAAATATTATTAATACTACTAGTGCATAACATATTTTGTGTAAACTCCAATCATTTTTTGAGACAATAAATATTATTATTATTATTATACTTGGAATTCTCTAGTGGAAATATAAGTTTTCAATCAGTTTTTTTTTTCGGAATTCCGTAATAATTTTGATATAAATATACTTTTACTATAATTTATATTAATTATTATACGCATTTAATCTAAATTAAATAAACACATTTTTTTTTTAAGTGGAATTACGTGACGTGCTAATTTTCTGAAAAACGCCCACATATTGCAACATGTTAGAGATACATGTGTGTAGTGTTAATGCAGGGACCTCTAGTAAACTCCTGCACCTATTCCTGTATATAGTCACTGTTCCACTCCCAGCACATACTGACATTGTACAGCCTATAACTTCCTAAACCATGTTTACTGCTGCTGCCTTAGTTAAAATGGTTAGTAAAATTAGGGAATACCACATTCTAATAAAAAAACTCTTCAGCTTTTTATTGAGTACTAACCTTTGCCAATGGCTTCACTTGCATAGTTATTTTATGTCCCTCAGGAACCTTCCCTCTTCCTCTATCCTCTCCTCCCCTGTCCCTGTTATTTCTGGATGAAAGCTACCCTTCACCCTTGTCTGTACTCCTGTTAATGTGCATGCAAAATTTCATGATGATTTTGTTGAGTAATTAAGTTAATTAATTAAGGTGTCAAAGAAAAAAATATTGAATTAGAGTTACTAATACAATAGAGAAACTACCAAAATAATGAGATCTAACTTGTGAAAAATAAATTAAGTTTCTTTTGGCTGATGTTGCCATAAAAGTGTTTTATTGTAACGGGTAGGTTGTTAGGTGTTATTACCTAAATGCTACAGTCAATTAATATAATAATTAAAAGGATAGAATAATGTATGTGACTAAATATGATTAAATGGCAGGTCAGAAGTAGCCTAAGTCTGAATAGTTAATGACAGTAGAGGAAGCTTGTGAGGTATGCTAGAGTAGATGCAAGTGGCAGGCTGGTCTTTCTGTCTATCTCGGGAGGGAGAATGCTATCAATTTAATTATAACTTTATGGTCTAAGTTGTATTGTTTTACATTTTTATTTTGCAATATGATCCCCTTTCAAGTGAAATACACTTTTCAGGTGAATGTAATGCTTCTAAGTCACACAAAATATTCTTTAGATTTCTTTTCAAAATGGTTTTTTACGGCCACCTACATCTCAGATAAGATAAGATATTTATTCGCTAAGAATATGGTACATTAGGTGATAAGTAGTGATAACATTAAAAAGCAGCCCGACATATTTGTCTCTAATAGGCATGCGAATTTTTTTTTTATTTCTTTAAAACACATTTACATTTATGGTGTAAAAGCACTTTTCTAGTAGCCAAAGCTTTAGTTAGTTTTGATTTGAAAAGTTGTAATGGTTGTAAATCTTATTACCTGAGGATATGGTTATAAATTTTAATTGACATTCTATTACTATATTTACATTTAAAAAATTCAGTTCTTAGTTTAGTGGGATCTCTTTTAATGAATTTACTATCCTCACTATCTTTTGAATAGATTTTTTTATTATTTCACTCAATGTCATATCGTCCGAAAATCTTCGTCCTCGGTACTCCTTTTTTAAATTTGAAAAATGGAAAAAGTCATTGAGAACCAAGTGGACTGTAGGGTGGGTGGTCAATTTCTGTGATTCATATCGCTTTTAAGCCAGCACTCGCAAGCCGAAATCGACTCTTGCTTGGATCGGAACATACTGACGACTCTAGGTTTTATCAACGGTCATAATGCGGTTGTTTTCGTCCAATTCAAAATCATTTAATCAATTAAGACACTAAGTGACATTTATGAACGTTAAATTGAAGCTAGAGTTAAAATCATAGATTGGCGCAAACAGACGCCACAGCATGTGCTGGATTGTCGAAGTAAATTAGGTGAAAACGCCAAAATCTACTGCCTGCTTGTGTCGATCTATAACTTCCAGTTTCCAAAATGCGTAGAGCCTTATGAGAAGAATACTGGCAAAGAAACTCATGGCCACTCTTTTTAAAAGTCAGATCTTCAGGTACAATAGTGTTAGTGTTACACGAATGGTAAACAGGATGCAAGCTGATGCCACCTGAATTTCATTTTATTGAAATGCTCCAAAAGCTAACGTACTAAAAAATAAAAATCACTCCGTGATACCGTTGAAGGTTTGAACTTATTAAACATAGAAATCATTCAAGGTGCACATCTACCTTCATTCAGTTACAAAATCTACTGATAAAAGTAATTCGTGACTGGATTAAGTGGCTAGAGTTGCAGTTGATCGAACCAAAATAATAGTATAGGCACAGAATACATAATAGTACTAGTACAGAAGGACCTCTTCGCAATACCATTTAAATAAATAGCGACTCTTGCTCCCCGACCAAATAAGGTGCAATTCAGATCGCACACCGCTAACTCCAAACGGGCTATATTAACCTAAACCTTGCCTCTCTTTCTATCGCATAACTCTTATCTGTTCTGATGCCGTTAAGGTTGTCTTCTGTAAGAAGAATTAATCTAAATATTTAATAACCAGTTATGTGCCTATTACTTTACTTCTGTGAACAAATGAAGTTTTAAATAAACCTTGGCTAGGTATTTACTTAGTAGTACCTACGTAGATGAAACTAATATCAAAGAAAACTGTTTTGTTTCACAATCTCTGCATAGATACTTTAATCTCTAAGAAGATAGAAATTTGGCATATGTTAATGTGTACCTTGGAATGAAACTATCTCTTTTAAGTGTTTGGCTAGGTAGGTATATGCGAATCAAATCTGGAATGACATACGAAGCGAACAAGATAGTCCAAGAGCCAACACCAAAAATCATAATGTTGGTTCTAAAGTATCCTGATTACCAGAAACTATTTATACTTATAATTGATATTTGCATGAACGATTGTGGTATCATAGTGTAATAGTTCTGTTTGGGTTCCAACGGTAACATATTCTTTATCTTTGCTTTTCATTCGTGCAGATGTTGACTGTACTTTTGAACAACAAACAAACTTGCTGTAGGGTTTTATATAAAAATGCTTCAGCTTTCGCGCTATTATGTACCTAATATATATTTGTGTTTTATTTAGTTTCTGTTTATTTCCCATTTAGCTATCGATGTAAACTAGAATGAACGAAAGGTACAGATGAAAGTTCTTAATTTTATTTATTTGTTTTATTTTTATTTGAGTTTAATGACATTATTATTCTACGTGTAACAAATAATCTGAAAAACCGGGCAGCAAAATTTTGTTGCTGTGCTTATAAAACTGCTTACTTTAACTTTTTGAACCCCACCGGCGGCAATGACCGACAAAAACACGTCATTTTTGCAGTACAAAATATACATTTAAAAATTACGTTTCTATGTTTTTTTTGCTATCACTTAAAACTGCAATAATCTATCATTTATATACTATTGAAAGGTAAAACAATTAATCTCATTTCATAGTAGAAACAGGTTAATTAAAAACATCTTGAAATGCAATATTTATATGGTTTCTATTATGGTAGGCGTCGCACCATGAACCATTTGAACCGCGGTGCGAATCGCCGAAGTACTGTTTCTACATGGGACCATTCGCACTGCAGTGGTTAGAGCGGTGCGAATGGCTCAAGGTATCTTTTGAAATGGATCGATTCGGACCAGACACGGGGCGAAATGTCCCAATACTCTTTTCATAGTTCCGTTTGAACTCATATCAAAAGTTTAAGGATTCCAATTATTTATTCGTACAGATGAGCAGAAAAGTGGTTAGTGAAAAAAATGCGATATAATACGTAATAATCGCATTTAAAAAAAAATACAATTTAAACGTGGCATAATCACAGATTGAATAATAGTACTACAAAATAGTCTATACTTTCGTTTGATTCAACTTACCCATACTTACTTTTAAACTTTCGCGTTCCATGACATAATATTATCTACGTATTAACGGCAATTCAGAGGTATGTAATACCTTTTCGTGATCGCGTTAATTCCCGTTAATACGTAGATAATATTATTTTACCCATACTTACTGGATTTCGTAGCAAAATAATGTTAAAGGGAAACCTATGTAGTACGGTCATAAACAAGCTTACAAAAATATTGCCTCAGCTCTTGGTCTATTATATTTTTAATACTTTAAAATGCTTAGTCTCCGTTATTTATCATTATTTACCTACGTAAATCGGCAAATAAAAAATATGAAACTTGTCTACATCATCAAAATCATACTACATACCTACCTAAACACTTAAATACAAGTTAAATAGCTACTTATCTATTATTGTATTTATACTTTATAGATTTAAGAAAACAGATTATGTTGGGTCCAAACTTGGGTAGTTTCTTATGTATATATGTAAATGTACCTACTTACTAGGTTTGAACTTAAATTGTCTGTAGTTTTACCTCACTTTTTTAATGTTATCTTTATGTTTCTTTCGCGGAACCCTAATTCTTTTTACAAAATAAAACTATCCTAAGTTACTCCTCATAAAACCAGCTATCTGCCAGTGAAAGTCCCGTGGAAATCGGTCCACCCGTTCCGGATGTTAGCCGGAACAGACAGACAAAAATGTGAAAAATATTTTTTTTGGTAAAGTATCGTGAAAACACATTTAGTAAAAAGCTGTCATTATGACATTACAAACGGACACTTCAAATTTATTTATTTTTACAGAAGATGTGTATCAGTTGTTGTGGTCCTAATAAATAAATATACTTATCAAAGCTAAACTTGACTTAGTTATTCCTTATAACACCAGCTATCTGCCAGTGCAAGTCCCGTGGAGATCGGTCCACCCGTTCCGGAAATTAGTCGAACAAACAGACAGACAAAAATGTAAAAAATATTTTTTTGTATAAGTACCGTGTAAAAATTCATACGCATTTAGTATAAAACTGTCATTATGACATTACAAACGGACACTTCAAATTTATTTTATCTGTTGTTGTGGTCCTAATAAATAAATACACTTATCAAACCTCAACTTGACCTTGTAAACAGAACTTGTAAGTATCTAACTATACTGATTATAATTAATAATATAATCTAACTACGTAAATACGGAAAACATAATTCAGGACAACAAAAGTTAGCACTTGGTAGTATCTACTAATTACCTATTAGTAGACGTGCATTTATTTACCTTTCGATGTCCCTTGGAAGTGTAAAAAACGTGAGGTTCGGATCCTTGTTATTATTATAACAGCCAAATACCATGCAATTTGCGTTTGCCTTCATTTTACTTAAGTTATTTTTAGTACTATATTGTGTAATAGCCTAATAGGTAATCGATCGAAAGATAATATTATCGTAATTCCTAAGCGACGAACGGACGAAGCGACGTAGCGCGTGAGTAGCGAAGTAACGTGTAACCTGGCCGGCGCGTGGCAGCCCACTGAATTTCGTCCGACTCGACGACGCTGCTAGGTACCTGTAGTTTCATACCTACTGACCGGAGTGGGCCTAGCCTGGTATAGGTTAAAGCATCGCTGACTAGGCCGACCAGTCACCCCTAGCAGCATCCGTTTACGAGTATGACGCATGGACCAGCCATCATCTCCTTCGCCATATGAGAGGGAAAGAAATGACCCGCCCCATGACGACGCCGCAAGCAATGACATTTTAGTGAGCATGACGAACCATAGTCGAGATACTGATAAAAATCACTACTAGTCAAATTACCATAATAATCGTCCAAATTCCTCTGTCACAACTCCAAAAAAATATTTACAACTGTCCAACTCGCGCTGCTTGCCACGCCTCGTAAAGCTAAAAGGCGGCTTAATGATTTGTTATTTTGGCGTTTCAGTCGAATATTTAAGTTCAGTTTCCAGTTAGTTTAGTACCTACTATCGAACTGTTTCGTTTTATGATTGAGTATTGCAGGTTGTCGTTTCGCCACCGGTCGCGCTAATCTTTTCTCTACAACAGGGATGCACAGGCTGCCCGCCGGTCGAATACTGGTGGCCCGTAAAATAATACTCTCGTACATTCGAAAAATATTAAATTCTATTCCAGAATAAAACCAAAAAAATATGTTCGAAAAGTAATTGGAATCTCGCGCGCGCGCTCTTAAGTGCGCTTATCGGTGCGCCGTGCATGCATCGGTAATGTTCGGACTGGTCTCGGTTAAATTCGTTTTCTTGAGCAGCGCGGTGGCGGCTTACCCACGGGTTATATTGTTAGAGCAAGCGAGATAGCAATAGTCCCGAAATCCCGATTGGTCGCGTAGGTAGATACACGAAGCTTCCAGAGTCGGTTCCAGACAGTTTTCGACTCTATACGCGCGGTATAAAAGCCACACTAACCGCAGCGACCGACTGTTCGGTTTGAGTGAAGTGTCAATAGTTCTAGTGTAGATTTTAACTCGACTAGCCGGTGTCATATATTTTGATCCTCATTCAACGTAGATTTCCCGCCAAGTGCCGTGTATAATTGTGTTGTGAAATCGTAAGTAAAACTCTGTTATCAATAAGTGTTTCCCTACCTATTTAATCAATTATTTTTGGTAATTTAAAAAAGGATATGTAATTTAAGTAGGTACTGTAATTGTTTTTAGGTGCTGTGTTAATCCTAGCCAGGATTAGAACGCAACATGGACAAGCCAGGACCTAGTAAAAAACGTAAGGTTAAAGATGAAAATCGGCAGTTTCAAGAAATTTGGACTGAGAAATACTTTTTTGTATGGTCGCATAACAAAGTCGTTTGTTTAATTTGCAAGAATTCTGTTGCGATTGCAATGGAATATAATGTAAAAAGGCACTATGAAACGCAGCATCCTACTTTTACCAAGTTTACAGGCGAATTAAGAAAGCAAAAAATGTTGTCTTTAAAACGGGAGCTTATTGGTCAGCAAGCTATGTTCACAAAACCCATTCAAGATTTAGAAACAGTTACAGAAGTTAGTTATGAAATTTCTCGAATGATAGCAAAGCGAAGTCGCCGCTTCAATGATGGGGATTTTGTAAAAGAATGCATAGAAATCGCCGCTAAGAAAATGTGTCCAGAAGCAGCAAAAAAGTTTGAGAAAATTCAACTGAATCGTATGACTATCCAAAGACGAATTATGTCTTTGTCAGGTAATATTGCAGAACAATTAAATGAAAAAACTAAGATCATTGAATTTTTTTCATTAGCACTCGACGAATCCACTGATATTAGTTCCACAGCTCAACTTCTCATATTCATACGAGGTGCTACTCAAGATTTTGAAGTCTTAGAAGAGTTATTAGGAATGTGTTCATTGAAAGGTCAAACCAGAGCAGTTGATATACTCAATGTACTTTTGGATGAGTGTTCAAAAACTGATTTGGACTTATCAAAATTATCGGGAGTTGCGACTGACGGTGCTCCTTCGATGATTAGTGTCAATTCTGGGCTAGTTACTTTGCTGAAAAAGCATCTGCAAGAAAAAAATATAAACGCTGAAGATCTCATGCAGTTTCACTGCATTATACACCAAGAAGCCCTCTGTTCTAAAAAAATTGAATTTCAAAATGTCATGAAAGTGGTAGTTTCGACTGTAAATTTCATAAAATCACGAGGACTCAATCACAGGCAATTCAAACAATTCCTTGATGACATCGAGAGCGAATATGAAGATTTACTGTATTATACAGAAGTAAGGTGGCTAAGTCGTGGATTGACACTAGAACGATTTCTACATTTAATAGAAGAAATTGGAATATTTCTGGCGGAAAAGCAAAGGGATGTCCCGGAACTTAAAAATCCTGATTGGTTGTGTGATTTGGCTTTTTTAGTTGATATTACAAATCATTTGAATTTCTTGAACACACGACTTCAAGGCAAAAATCAACTGATATCCCAGCTCTACGCTCATGTATCATCCTTTCAATGCAAGCTGACACTTTTCAGATCGCAATTGAATTCTGGAAATTACAATCATTTTCCGAATTATAAGAAAATGGCTGAAAAATTCAACAAAACTGCGATTAATTTCAGTTAAAAGCTAGATATTTTGATTCAATCTTTTCAAGACAGATTTTCGGAGTTTGAAAAAGTGAAAACTCTGTTGGACATATTCAGCAATCCTTTCACGATTTCAGTTGAAAATGCGAAAGAGTCAATGCAGTTAGAAATTATCGACATTCCAAACGACCAAGATTTACGCAACAAATTCAACGAAGGAGACTTGCTGAACTTTTACCGCTGCATTGATAAAAATACGTACAAAGAGTTGCGCATAAACGCTCTGAAATGTGCCAGCTTATTTGGTTCTACCTATATATGTGAACAAACCTTTTCAATACTAAATAATAATAAAACAAAAAATCGAAACCGCCTTGCAAATGAAAGTTTGGAAGCAGTTTTACGTGTTGCTACAAGTAAATTTGAGCCAAATATAAAAAAGATTGTAAGCACTATGCAGTGCCACGTTTCAAATTAAAAAATTGTTTTTCAATTTTAATACATTATTATCAATTCTTTATTGTCTTTAATTACCTATACTTCTGGCGGCTAATTTGCCCGAGTGGCATCTAGTCTTAATAAGTCTGTGCATCCCTGCTCTACAAGATTATATAGAACGCTAGTCTTGTAGAGCTAAGATTAGCGTGACAGATACTTTCAGCTTTATCGCGTTCTTATATGTATACACGCAATCTAATACTTCTGTTAAGTTCATTACCGTTACTTCTTTAACAGATCTTAATTTAATAATGTTTTATTTCTCTTTGTTAACTCACAAAACAATAGTTGTACTTAAATTGAAGTCTTTAAGATTGCAATCTAAGCGTGGTCATTGTTTTGGGTAACACCGTGTTACCTTGTGTACCTACTAGATACTACGAGTACTGTGCTATGAAAACAGAGTAGGCACTGACGTAGTAAAAGTTGCTTTGCTGGATAAATAAACATTGCATAGCTATTTTTTTACGGTAATTTTACTTTTTATTGTACTTTATTTTTAATTTATTTATTGTCATTATTATTTTTTTAATTATTATCATTGTTATCACTATTTGCTCTAATTTTAAGATTTAATATTTTTTAACTGTATACCTACGAGTTCATAATATTATATGCATGCGGTGTTTTTTTTTTTTTAAAAGACAACTCCCGCATTAGGAAATAGTCCTGTGTCGCGGGGGACTTTACAAACATATAAACAACGGACACAAAGAACACCCAGACTAGGGTGGAAATCGAACCCACGACCTCTGGCTCAGCAGTCAGGGTCACTAACCACTAGACCAACAGGCCAGTCTAAGGTGTTAACCTTTAATCAATTGTTACACTTATGTAAGTAACTAGTTTGTAAATAATTGTAAGGTGCAGTGTAAACAATTGTTGGTTAACCATAAATAAATAAATAAATACATTCATGCCTACCTATTTTTAAACGCGACGCGACGCAGAAAGGAGGGGTGTTATAAACTTAACGTGTATATCTGTGGTTTAATAGCTCCTAAACGGATGGACCGATTTTGATTTAGTTGTTTTATTTAAAAGGTGACCTATAATTAAAAAAAAATTATTCAGTCCTTCGAAGATCATCAGCTCTTTTCTGATCGTTGAAGAGATTTACGAATCGGGTTTGGAGGGTATTTTAAGTTTCTAATTTAGGCTTTTTAAAACAATACTTCCGCTTTCCACGTAATGCCGATTTGTATATTAAATCTAAAGTGATTTATTCATGAACGTATGTATACCGGCTCGCTTTCTTAACCACTTACCGGCTATGACGATCCAAGCTCTGTTTAGTGACAGGAAATTGAAATGAAGATAGGTGATATTTTTATCAATTGCTTTTTTTTCCTAATTTTTTGAAGTTTGGTTATTTTATTTTATTTGGAAAACTTACAGCTGAGTATAAAAATAGGTGTCAAGAACTAAATATATAAAGGCCAATTACAAGTTTTCACAATTAGTAACTAGTTTAAGTGCAAACAATATTTGGTCGGAGTAAAGAAAAGAAAAAACCAAAAGAGCATGCGCATGCACACATTTACATCATCGTATACCGAAAAAAAAACCGTTTCGTAATGATACTTTTTAGATGAGAAACACTGGAAGCAAACAAATCGATGTCTATTTCCTCTGAGAGCTTATTGAATGTTTTACATGCACGAATCACATAACTATTTTGTCTATAAGTGGTCCTTACACGCGGTAGATGAAGTAAGACAGGCTTCCGGAACAAGATGCGCCCTGTTTTCAGTCCCAAGGTACCTAGCAACTCCGGACAGTCTATAATACCATTAGCTATTTTAGAAAGATATACCAGGTCTGCGATACGTCTACGTTCACACAACGGGAGTATATGAATTTTTTTACATCGCAACAGGTATCCGGAAGTATATTGACGTGTTTTGTACTGAAGGAATCGTAAAAAGCGTTTCTGAATACGTTCTATTCTGTCTGTGTATATACTATAGTGGGGATTCCATACCTGCGAAGCGTACTCCCAAGTGACTGCGAACATAGGTACAATAAAGTATCTTGAAAGTTTTTATATTTTTAAAATCACTAGAGAATCTCAATATAAATCCAAGGGCCCTACTAGCCTTTTTTACTATATTGTCAATATGAGTGTCAAATAATATTTTTGAATCAAATGTTATACCAAGATCTTGGACTACTTTTATTCTATTTAAGATAACTTCATTAACCTTGTAGTCAAATACGATAGGGGTGGGCTTACGAGTGAATGAAAGAATGAAACACTTGGACACATTGAGTTGCAGTCTATTCTGAGAGCAGTAATTTTGGAGAGCGTTAAGATCTTCCTGTAGATCAAGACAATCGGAGACCTTTGAGATGGGGCATAAAATTTTCATGTCGTCAGCATACAAAATTATATTAGAATGGGAGAAGCAAGAGTCAATATCGTTTAAAAATATGATGAACAACAAAGGGCCCAATAAGGATCCTTGAGGAATTCCAGAAGGGATCTGCACAGGTGTCGATGTATAACCATTAAGGACAACTGTTTGACATCGGTTATCAATGTATGACTTAAACCACCTGAATAAGTCACCCCTGATGCCTACGTTATACAACTTACGCAGAAGAATCGAATGGTCGATTCGATCGAACGCTTTACTGTAGTCCGTGTAGACTACATCTACCTGAAAAGGCTTGGACATTATGCTTGTCAAATATTCCGAACATACGAGGAGGTTGGATACTGTGGACCTGCATTTCAAAAAGCCGTGTTGATAGTCATTAAGGGACTGTTTGATAGCGTGATACACAGAAGAGTAAACCATTCTTTCTAGTACCTTTGCGAATATACATAGCTTGGATATAGGCCGGTAGTTCTCAACTTGGTCTTTGGGGCCTTTTTTGTGTATTGGAGAAATAAAAGCTGTTTTCCATATAGACGGCACAACTGCCTCTTTAAGATAGCGTTTAAATAGCAGAGCAATAGGTATAGTTAAACTTCTAGCGCATCTAGAGATCATAATAGGGGGAATACCGTCAGGCCCTGCCGATTTATTTATATTCACGGCCTTCAGGAGCTGATAAACTTCTGTTTCACGAACTTCTACGGAACTTATATCCGCAGCACTCTCATATAGACTATGCGTAAGCTCCGCAGTGTCAGGTGTAGTACTTTCAAGGAAATTACAATAAAAAAAGTCGTTAAACATATTACAAATAACTTCCCCTTGTCCTGATGATCTATGTCCATATTTCATCGTGGAGGGATAGGTATTAGTAGCCTGTTTTTGTTTGATGAAAGACCAGAAAGCTTTGGGTGACTTGTTTATACCAGCTTCAATGAGATTTATATATCTGTTATGAGCAAATTGTTTTCAGTATATTTTGCGGTAGTACACTCTCACACTCTATACCTAGCTAGGATGAACTATGAGACTGATCGTGATCAATTAGTACCTACATATAATATGTAGACTAGATATATGTAGGTACATGATATATTTATAAAGTTGTAATCTTGTTGTCTGGCAGTTGGCACTGATAAGGTGCAATGTACAAATAAATGTTAATGATGTAAATACAGATTTTTTAAATTTTCTTTTTTTATTTTTTTTTTCGAAATAGGCCTAAATAAATTTATATAAGTGGTTGCAAAAATTTACAGTATAAATGAAAAATATCGTGTCTCCACTAAAATTATGTTCATTATATATAAATAAAAAACTAAGTGGGTGTTCCATGTTTTGTATTGTGTTAAGTGATACTTTAGTGCTGTGATGTGGTAAAATAAGACTCCAAATTTTAGTTTGAAACAAAAGCATTCTGGCTATTGCGTCACCGTTTCTTTGTTCTTTGTACACAATAGGTCCTGTAGTAGGCACAGTAAGATAAATCACTCCCTACAAAAATATCGATACCTACCGTTTTAATTGCCTACTCTTTCGGGGCTTTAAAATGTGTGTAGGGTTACCTCTTCAATATTTTTTTCTTAAAAAAATTACATTTGTTATGTAAATTAAGTACTTAACGCTTATTTTTCGTTTCCAATGTTTTAGTATCCAAATTTTTTTTTTTTATGTAAAGATTAATAAACTTCTTCTCATATATATAATCAAAGCTTCTTCCCTTTTTTAAAATATCGATTAAACTTATGGTTAAAAATATTAAAAATTTTACAAAAAGTTTTAATGAATAAGGTTAACTTTTAAAGATTAGGTACATAAATAGCGCAGCCGGGCTGGGCTTAACCGACGAAAAAAGCAGGAGATTCTCAATTCGACCGCGTACATATATTTTTATGTATGTTCAGCCCTCACTCGGTTATTTATAAACCCATTTTGATGATTCTTTTTTTGTTCACCCATGTCAAGGAAGTCAGGATCTGATGATGGGATCCTGATAAAATTGAGAGAAACCCTCGAAAATTGTAGACACGAATAGTGTTTCTGTTTACTTTTCATAACTTAATCAGGTATTTGCGTTTAGGAATCTTCACATCATGAAGCTGAGCTGATGATGAAATCCATACCTTCCTACACAATTAGAAGTTAGATATAAAAAGTCACAAAAACCACTTAATATACTTTAAAGAAAATACGTTTGATAGCGTTTTAAAATATTTAGTATTAAATGTATTAAAAGATATTAGTATGTTGTCGTGACATTATAGTTGTCAGAGTATGAAAAGATAACGTGAGCCCTCAGATCATAGAATCCAATAGATTTGCCGTTTAGATCGAAATGTATGAAAACCGCTGTCTCCAAATTGTCCCTTCCATTAGCTTACAACTACATATGCAGTTCAAGAAAACCAGTAGATGCGTAGACTCACACGTACTTAAGTGTATACGATATCAACAAGTCAATGAGTGCTTGACAATCGAATAAGCATATTAGCCGTTAGCGTGTAAGAAATAGCGTTTGTTTAGAGTTACCGACCGCCTTACACTCACATAGATATCAATAATTATCGTTGTGCCATGCAAAAGCAATTTATATTTCATATACGTTAGTGATTCAATTTCAAAAATAAAGTATAAAGTTATCGAAATTCTATCATAGGAAAGGTATATGAAACTTCTTGATGCTTTTTTTTAATGTAAATCTTTTAGTTGTTTTTTGTTTGTTGATTTTTTGTAAGTTAAGATGAAATATGATTAAATAAAACGGCACATTTAGTGTAAAGAAAAACATGTTTGGAGATAAATCAGCGCTATTACCGTTTAGGGAAACCTACTAGTAAGCAAATGACTTTAATGACCAGTGAAATGTTAATACTTGTTTAACATAAATTTTACATTTTTTTTGATAAATAATACAAACAATATATTTCATCATTACCAAACCAATGTCTAGTGAAGACCATTTTAATATTGCTGCATATTAAAATGGTCTTCACTAGACATTGGTTTTTTGTTCGGCAACCAGTTTGGGCCCTGGCCTGTAGCATTTATTAACTTTCTTTTTTGTTGGGTATTTTGGAAATCTTCTTCTTTCTTATATATAAAAATGAATTGCTGTTCGTAGTCTCGCTAAAGCTCAAATACGGCTAAACGGATTTGAATAATTTTTATTTTGTTTTGTTTGCACTACTACAGGGGTGGTTTAAAAAGAAAAAAATATATAGAAAACCCAAAAGAACAGATAAAAATTGCAAAAATAAAAATTGGTAATTTTGTATAGAAATCGCCCTATCGGATTACTATTAATAGATGACGATTGTGACGGACCTATCGTCTAACTGACGTGCTATACAAAACTGACATTTCTTCCATCGTCACTTACTTTTAATGGATGGCGTTCGTAGTCATTTCTTCCGTGTGGTGGTGTAAAAATTATTATATAGTTGGTTAAACGTTAATTAATTTTGATCTGTCATCCTGTCTACCTATATTGATTTTGTAGGTTTAGACACACCTAACCAAAAACTTAGCATAACTCAAGGACTTAGTTCGAGGTTTTCAAATTGAAAGATGATTGACTGTTAAAACAATTCCGTGTCGTTTTATAGTGTTCATTACAATGCTGAAGAAATGACGGACTGTCATAGGTCATCAAATTCAATTAAATTTGCGAGAAGTTACCTCACGTACTCTGGTCACCACTCACTCACCTCACTGGTCATCAGAGCGATTTGCACGTGAGGTAACTCCTCGCAAATTTAATCAGCGACGTCCAGGTATTCATAATAGTCGTATTATATTTGGCAGGGAGGTAGCTTACACGGTAGGAAGCGTTAGCTAAAGTAACGGAACTTGCCACAGTGCCGGATGAAAATGTTCTAAGGGCTCTCGCAACTTTATATGAAAGTACTTAGAGATTTGTTGACCGGGAGATAGTATATAGGTAGGACACGTCAGCTAAGAACGTGTTTTTTTTTTCTATGGTATAGGGGGCAAACGAGCAGACGGGTCACCTGATGGTAAATGACTACCGCCGCCCATGGGCACCTGTAGCTCAAGAGTCACAAGTGCGTTGCCGCCCTCTAAGGTGGGAGCAGGGGAAGAGCGTTAGGACGGGAGAAAGGGATAAGAGGGGAGGAGAGGGAAGGGTTAGGGCCTCCGGTAACCTCACTCATGCGGCGAAAAGCAGTGCAAGCATTATTTCGCTGCCGGTTTTCTGTGAGGCCGTGGTATCGAGCGGAGTCGAGCCGGCCCATACGTGCCGAAGCATGGTTCTCCCACGTACGTGTAATCTCCCACGTAATGTAGTTCTAAGGGTTCTCGCAAGTTAACATGAAAGTTGCTTACGTGAAAGACATACCTAGGTTTTTGTATTAGAAACCTAAAATTTGTCAAGAAGGTAGTATAGGTAAGTCACGTCAGCTAAGAATGGATTTAATGACAGGGCCGGATTAAATAGGTCTTACTACTCTCACCTCTATTTATGAAAATCCTTAGTTTTTTCTACTAGGTACCTGAAATTTGACAAAGAGGTAGTATGTACGTAAGGTACGTCAGCTTATAATGAATTTTACGACAGGGCTGGATTAAGGAGGTCTAATGGTTCTCGCTTCTTTTTATCAAAGCCTTATTTTTTTTCTAATAGAGGTCTGATATTTGGCAAAGCGGTTGATAGGTAGGACACACATTACCTTAGAACGGATTTTGGGACAAGACCGGATTAAGAAGATATAACCGGGGACTCTCGGAAGTTTATGTGGAAAGCCTCAAATAAATTGTAGGTGATACAAGTTCACAGGGTCATCTAGTTTACAATATATTTGCTTTTAAATTATTTAAATAAAAGTATATAATATTAATGTGATATAAATATAAAAAGTCGTTGCATAAGCACACAAGTATACGTATATAATATATAAGTACCTATGTTGTAGTTATGCACCTATTCACACGGTATTCCTCGCGACCACGACCCAGCGCCACAATCCTCCGAATTTCCTGACGTTTCGACTAGGTTGCACTGTTGTCAGGCTGAATGGCTTAGTGGTGCACGCCAAGCATCGGAGGCATGCAACGCCCCCCCCCCCCGCGACCAAACCCCGCGCAAACACACGACTACATCATCGAGCGCGATAGGTACACAATTACACACACATAACTATGCGCTCACGCAACCACCATTTTTTTAACAATTATATTTATGTATGTACAAGTTATATTATGTTAACAGGAAGATTACTATGATGACAGATAATAATCAGAGACCAGTTTTTTAAACGTGGTTAGCGATTGAGCACGCCTAATACATTCAGGCAAGGCAGGCAAATTCCACAGTCGGGCTGCATGGACCGTAAAAGATTTATGCAGGAAATTAGTGGAGTGCAACCTTATTTTCAGGCGCTGATTTTCCGATGACCTCAGAAACCTCCCATGTGAGTCATTGAGGAACTCGAAACGTTCTTTAGGTAGGTTGGAGTAGTGGCATTAAACAAGATATTGTAAAGAAGTGCAAGAATATGAGCATTTCGCCGAAGTCCAATAGTCCACTTGATACGAAATTCAGAAATATGGTCATATTTGCGTAAGCCAAATAATATACCTGATACAGACGTTTCGAAGACGCTCAAATTTGTTAAGTTGGTCCTCAGTGAGATCAAGATAGCTGGCATCAGCATAGTCGAGGATTGGTAGGAGGAGAGATTGAACCAATGCAGTTTTAGTGCCAACGTGAAGAAAGTTACGCAACCTTTTCAAGGAGCCTATTGAAGCAAATCCTTTACGACTAACCTCCTGCAGTTGTGGACCCCAGGACAATGTTTTGTCAATGTGAAGTCCCAGGTTGTTTTGCTCTGTCACTAAAAGGTAAGACAATGCCGTTAGCTACCCATACTACTAGTAGTATGTCAAAATCGACAGTGTTAAATGCATTGCTGAAATCCAGCAAGGAGAGCACTGTGAGATAGCCATTGTCCATACCTGATCTAATGTCATCCGTAATATTGATATGGGTACTAGTACTATGTCCAGGGCCGAAGAAGGACTGGAAAGGATTTAGGAGGTTATTTTTATTAAGAAATGTACTAATTTGATTGTAGATGTAAGTTCCATAACTTTAGAAAGGAATGGTAGGATGGGAATTTGACGGTATTCAGTAAAGGAGGTAGAAATAGGATTTTTTAGGTAAGAGAATGATTTGAGCATCTTTCCATGATGCCAGAAAGTCGCCACTGGCCTGTTGGTCTAGTAGTCAGTGACCCTGACTGCTAAGCCAGAGGTCGTGGGTTCGATTCCCACCCAGGGCAAATAATTGTGTGATGAGCATGATAATTTGTTCTGTGTCTGCGTGTAATTTATCTATAATATGTATGTATTTAGAAATATATAAGTATGTTTATCAGCAGTCTGGTTACCATAGTACAGGCTCTGCCAAGTTTGGGATCAGACGGCCGCGTGTGAGATGTGTGGAGTTATTATTATTTAATTTATATGTTTATGTATATGGTGTATATGAATATATTAAATGTTACAGAGTGATTGCACTTGTTTCCCTGAATTACCTATCTAATTATATTGTATTTGTTTAGGTAAAGGTATTATTTACTAGTTTTAAGCCTAACATTTTTTTATTCCCACACCAAAACTACCCATTAGATTATTATATTTCTGGTCATTTTTTTTCCATCCCAAGGGTGCCTGGAAGAAATTGCTTTTAGCGATTAGGTCGCCCTTTTTATATATCAATTTTTGTAAACTTACTTTAAGCAATAATAACTGGTGTACAATAAAGTTTATTCTATTCTATATTGCATTATGGAAAAAAACGAGTTTTAATTTTGCAGTATAAATCGGCAATTTCATACTTTAATCCCTGATATTAATGAGTTCAGTTCAAAACTACTAGGGAGTTAGTCCCGTCCCCATTCGTTCTCATGTCACCATTCAGTCATCCTTTGTCTATTAATTTCTTGTAAGCCTGCAGCAGTTATATGATCTCAAATAAGAGGTGTCGTCAAACCAACACAAACAACAAAGCAAGTTCTAAGGAGAGTACTAGGTGGTTCGATGCTTGGTTATTTTAAACAACAGTTGAAGGCTTGAAACTTCTATTTTACCGATGATTACGCTCGATGCGAATCGTGTTTAGTAACGTTAAAAAGTAACGGTTCACCTGTCCGCTATACTAGTGCATTTCGAGTGTAATTTGGTGTAAGTCACATCCCACACTGAGCTACTAAACAAATTCCTTACTTTGAAGCATACGTCACTTTAAACGCATTTTAAACACATTCGGTTTTAAATATATAGGAAGTTCAATAAAGTCATTCGGCAAGAGCTTGGCGTTTGTGATTTTGAAGCTCTTAATTGAAGGTCTATAATTATGGCAGGCCATGTGTCAGATGGACCGACGAATTAGTGGCGATAGCGGGCCAAAGCTGGCTAGCCACAGCTACAGACAGAGTAAATGGAAATCCTTGGAGGAAGCTTTTACCTATAGGGGGTTCATACAAAACAATTAAATCTAATTGCTATTTATTATTCAGTTATTATTATTAGTTAATTATGTAATGTGATTATTATATTATCAATTAAAATTTTATTATTGTACAGAGTCAAATTTATGAAATAATATTTACTTAATTTTAATTTTATATCAATTTTGTATGGAATTAAATAAAGCTGTATTATTATTATAATTATGGCTCTCATCAATTCACCAGAAAGTATCAACCAGACAAAATATCGGGCACAAAGGTCTGGTTTGTTGCCAAGGCTGCTGAGGGAAACAGTTGTCAGTCGTCCTTACCACCACTGCGAAATGCTGCTGGGGATATAGCCCATAGCTCAAAAGAGAAAGCCGGTTTTCTGGGTACTCTCTTTGCTTCGAACTCAACTTTGAACGACGATGGCAGCGCCGTACCGCCTACCATCCCTTGGTGCGGGTACTCCATGCCGGACGATTTCCGGCATGGAGTACCGGAGTCTCTTAATGTTCACAAGTCGAGTGGGCTGGACGGCATACCAGCGGTTGTGCATAAACCTGTGCTTCTGAGTTGTGCCTGTTCGTGCTCTCTTATCACAAAAGGCACGTTCCGTCTTCCTGGAAGACCGCTCTCGTGCACCCAAAACAGGGCGACAGGTCAGATCCATCGAATTACAGGCCTATAGTTATCTCCTCCCTTCTCTCCAAGGCGATGGAGCGTGTAGTTAACACGAAGCTCCTAAGATACCTAGAAGAACACGATTTAATCAGCGACCATAAGTATGGTTTTCGCATTGATCGCTGCACTGGTGATCTTCTAGTGTATCTGACACACCGTTCGGCTTCAGCTATTGAGAGTCAAGATGAGGCTTTAGCAGTCACCTTAGACATAGCGAAGGCGTTCGATCGGGTCTGGCATCGGGGCCTTGTGACGAAACTGCCATCCTAAGATTGCCCGAGGGCTTGCGCAAATGGATTGCCAGCTTTCTGTCTGGCAGACGCATAAGAGCCGTAGTAGACGGCAGTTGATATAATAGCATGGACATTAATGCTGGTGTCCCACAAGGGTCTGTGCTGTGCTCAACGCTGTTTTTCTTGCATATCAATGACGTCTATTGATGACATCCATTGCTATGCAGATGACATATGGGGATAGATTATTACGCGGGCCGTGCCAACATTCCTCGGTCCATTTGTGTTATAGAAACACATCAAAACTTTTTTAAGTACCTTTTATTGTAAAATATTTAATTTTATTACAGAGCACAATATGTGCATTGGCACATTAAATTTTGCAGAGAGAAAAAAGTTGCCATAATGACCACCTACAAATCACCATGCTACTAATCGTTATAATGTTGCCAGTACAATATCTTATTTTATACTGAACTATTAAGAAAAACATTACATGGTCAATAATAAATTAAACAGAGTTGGGGGCGGCACGGGATACCTTCCACAATATAGCCAACAACTCTGCATTTACTAATTTATACATTAATATTTATTCAATGTAATGCTAAACACAATAATATTAAACAAATACTAAGCACATACTTACCTATGTATTTTGAAAATATTTGAAACTTTATGTTTTACAACAAAACTATAAGTATAAAGTTCTAAGACAATAATGTTAAGCATCATGTTTAGAATGTAAGTAGAAAGTTCTGAACTAGTTGAACTTGTGTATCTTAAAGAAATATTGTTTAAATTATAGAAACTGTACTCTAATTAACTAAGGAAAATGGAAATATTTTATAACTTATAACAATAGTTAGTTAAGTTACTAAACAAAATTATAACATTATGAACGGAAATACTTCATAATTCATACTTATTAAATACTGTAGGTTTTAATAAAAAATTTACAATACGCCCCATGGGCCATTTTATAGGTGCTACATTGCCCAACTTTACAATAAGTAAATCCCCTATTTTTAGATTTACATTACCATGTTTCGTTGATATAAGTATATATTATAGTAAAATAAATTATTTAGACTCCACCTCTATATAATCCGAAATTATTCGAAATTTTTATATCGGTTCCGGTTACGGATTGATTTTTATTTCGAATATCCGATAGTTTCGGTTACGGTTGCGGAGTTCCATAACATCCCTGCTGGATACCAGCTTGGGCTTGTTTTGACTCGGTCCAAAGACGTGCTGTGAGAATGTGCAAACTCACAAGCGGTATTGAACCCTTAAGCCTAAGGTATAGGTTGTGCTCCGAGGGACTGTTTGACATGATGCCCACGGCGGTATTCTACCACCGCACAGGTCGACGCTCACACCTTACAACCTAAATGGTAAAAACGTGTGTATAGGTTTTGAAAGGGTAGGTAACGCGCATGCAAGTCGTCTGGAATAGGCTATAGTAAACCTTTAAGCTATAGTTACCATCAGGCGAGCCGTATACTTGTTTGCCACCGACGTAGTATAAAAAAAGTAAAATTAAATATAAATATAACACATGTTGGTTAGGTCTCACCGCACTGTTGATTAACAGTATAACAACGATAAATTAATAAAAAAGTATTTGACTGTTGGCAGTAAATTAGTAGCAGCTGCAAGAATATAGGGGTCGTGATACCTTATCACTGCCGCTGCTTTTAAAATTTTGCCGATTCGCTGAAGTGACGTAATTTTACAGACTTGATTTTACCGTTAAAAATTATGTGTTTCTATAAGTTTAAATACACAAAATGAAAGATCATTTCAATTATTATCTAATGTTCGAGATACTTTTTTATTATTGTTATTTAATTCTGATTAATCGGCCTCAAACCGGCGAAAGTTTTATGAATTTTTGCTATAAGAGGTTTAGAATATCACATATTTACGAATTGTTTTGAAGTTCAAACGGTATAATAAAATTTCAATGTATTGTTGTAAAAGTCGTCTATACAAGGTTCGTATCACTTTTTACCATATAAAATTTTTGAGTAAAAAAATGTTTAACTTATTCAAATTTTACAGAAAATGGGCAAAGTATTGCCTTTGATTTCGGCTACGTAAAACTCTCGTTCACAAAATAAAAACAACGGAAATATAATTCACTTCACAGTCAATACATTTCCTGAATAAAAATTGTAAAAAAACTTAAAATTTAATAAAAAAAATGTTTTAAAACAACCTTATTCTCGCATTATAATACTCGAAGCAAACCTCGGTTAAGCAGTCTGCGCCAAGCGCATTTAGAGGGAGGACGTATCGCTCTGCGCTCCGAAAATTGCATTGAGTCGACACGTATCGCCGACACATATTATTACTGCCACTTCCCTTTAATCAACTTCGCTCATGGGTAAGACAACGGACTCGTGAAGCGCACAACGGCCGTTGGGCCGTCACACCGGGCTGTAGGCAGTCTAAACTGGTGCTGACGGAGGTCTCACCACGTTTAACTTGCAGACTGCTCAGTCTTAACCGACTCGACATCAGAATAGTTGTAGGGACTATTACGGGCCACTTAGCCCTAAACTGGCACCTATTCACCATCGGTGCGACAGACAGTCCTCTATGCAGAGGATGTCTCGACGCGGAGGAAACGGCCGCCCACGTTATCCTGGAGTGCGAGGGAGTGGCCACACAACGGGCAAACATCCTCGCAGGTGCGAGATCGCTCCTAGAAGCCTGCGAACGCCCCAGGAGGCTTCTGTGCTTCTGGAAGGAGCTAGGCTGGCTCAACTAGTCAGCTTATCTGAACGCATAATGGACCATCTATGAGTCTAAATGCGGAAACAGAGCCCTTCACCAATACCAATACCAATACCAATACGTATCGCCGGCGACGAATATAGCGCGACGTGAGTTTTGATACCTTGGGTAAAGTATTTTTTTTGTGATGATTTTAACATGCTTTTTAAATACAACAAGTAATAGTTTAGATAATTATTTTGTTATACTTTTAAATTAAAAAAATCTAATAAAGGGCGTCGGCATGTTTGATATAATAGTATATCGTTATTAAGGCAATTCTATATGCGCGTCAAGCATTCATGGTAGATAATTTGATTTAAACTGTGTATGTGATCAATGTCCGAACACCACACGTTAAAACAAGTCAATCAAAGAATAAAATTGATTTGACCTTACCGGTATAACCTTGATGACACTCGCAAGCTTTTATGTCACTTAACCTATTACCACCTCAGCACTGGACTGAATCATGCAGTACATGGCACGCGGATACGATAATGATACTTGTTAAGACTCAGTCTCCGTCGTCGGCACGATGGTCATACTCAAAGGTGTGACCGATACGTGTCGTTAAGTACCCGCATTTTTCTTCTTCTACCAAACGTATGCCTTCTATGTTTCGACATTTTTTCACATTTTATATAATTTGACATTTACTTATAGCTTTGGCGGGAGCAAGGGTACCCTTCTCGTTTTTACTATTTATTATTAGTTGCCCTCTACCCATCACGTGCGGTGTTCCCCAGGGAAGTGTTCTTGGCACTTCTCAAGTCTCTTCTTGATATACATTAATGAGCTCTGTAATTACACTCCACCAAACGGTAAAGTGTTCTCCTATGCGGACGACACTGCACTGATATTCCAGGGTGAGACTTGGGCTCAGGCACAGCTTTGCGCTGAAGAAGGACTTTGTCCAATATTCCAGTGGCTAAGCAAAAATTTACTTACACTAAATATAAAACAATCTAAGTACATTACCTTTTAATCAACAAATCCAAACAGCCAAATATCAACAACCTCACCTCGAACTCGCAAGATGTTTTGGATTTTTAAAAAGCTCAGAAATACACTGAAACCAACTCTGTTAAGAACAGTATATTTTGCTCTAGTCCAATCAGTAATTGATTACTGTATACCAGCTTGGGGCTGAGTATGCAAGACTTGTCTTGCATACTCAGCCCTATAAGTCTTGACTTATAATCGTTGAACGTGCACAAAGGTCATTGCTGAACATAATGCTGAGAAAACCCTTTCGATATCCCACATCTAATCTTTACAAAAAATGCAATGTTTTAACAGTAAGACAATTATTTGTTCTGCGTACTACACTTCGTAAACACAAAGAGCTTACATATGACCCAACGACCGCGTATTCTTCTCGTAGAAGAAACAGGGTATGTAATTCCATCAGAAACCACACCGCCTTCTTCAGAGGACAATCATGTTTTTTTTGCACCTTACATTTATAATAAAATTAATTCATTGCTAAACATTTTTCCTGTCAACACACATGAAGCAAACAGTATGCTAAAAAAATATTTAGCGAATCTAAGCTATCTCGATACAGAATCCCTTTTAACTGTCGTAAAGTAGCATACATCACACACACAAACACACACAGACGTTTAGTTTATTTTATTATTTCTTATTTACCTTTACCTGTATTCAAAATATGTATTTATTTATTATGTTTAATTTAAACTTTAATAGCGGGAGAGTGTCCTGGAGATCTGAAATACAGGGTTTCCCTAGTTTACGTTCCAGTCCACCCTCACAATTCTACTAAATATTTTGTAGAAACTGTTACAGTTAATCTGTCCATAATTGTTATGTACTTTGTGGTGGAAAAATAAATATACTGTATTGTGTCTGATATGCACAATACAATTTATGCAATTTAGCTAACAATATATTATTAGCATTAGAAGGGGTATTTGTGCGGCCGCTAATGAACTTGACTGAAACAACAGGTTTAGACCTACTCGATACTTTCGATTCGAACTTCATATTATGCATTACTAATCTCTTGCTAGGTATATTAGTTACTATAAAATGTTTCGCGGAGAAATATTTCAGTTATCCAAACGTAGTCTATAGCATACGTTTATAACATAGTAGACGCATATGTAGAAGTGAGGCGTTGGTTATTCCGCAGTGAGCAAGTATGGGGGTTGACTCGTGGGAGGTGCACGGCGTGACGGTGCGCGCGGTGAACGAGGTGAACAGCGCCGAGTACGACGCGCTCGTGTTGGTCTCCACCGAGGGCGTGTTGCCGCCGCAGGCCCTCGAGGACTTCGTGACCGCGGCGCGACAGCTTGACGCCGCCTTCGACAAGGTAACAAACTACTTATCAACCCGCTCCCCAATAAACACTAAACTATGCTAGTCGTAAGACGTAAGAAACTTTCCAGGGCGTTCATTCAGAGGCGCGAGGGCGAGATTTCCAGGGGAATATCCTTTACATATATATTTATATATATTTTATATATAGTTATATTTATTTATATATATATATATAACTCGGTCGAGGTTTCCCCGGGGGACTACAGTGTAAAGTTTTTCAAGAAAGGAATGTAGGTTTTTAAAGGGGTCCCCTGGAATTACAAGCCTCCATAACCGCTGAACATCAGGAGGGCCGTATGTTTGTTCTCCGATGTAAAGCAAGATTAGCAGATGTACAGAGGAAGCTGGAGGTTCCAGATCACTGTCGCTTATAAGTAGATAATGTTAATACAGTCTGCGTTGTGCTCGTCCCCGCAGCAGCTTCTCCCCGTACCGCTGCGCGAACTGACTCTGCTGATCAAACAGTCAACACGAGCACCCCTGCTACCCCCCCTACTAAGGTCTTGTCTATAAAGAGAGAGAAGTTAGGTTGGTAAGTGGCGTTGTTTGTGTTTGATTGTCAGTAGAAAACGTTACCTACAAACATGGATAAATATACACTCTACTGCAATTAATCTGCTTATAAATATTTTTTTTACTCATACGTAAATTCTCTAAATTAAAGTTTTTAGAAAATAAAAAAACGGAATAATATAGAAACCTGTTCATATTTTTATTGCTTTTCGAAGTAGTCTCCGTTCCTTTCTAAGCACCGTCGCATGCGATGGAACCATTGACTGTACCAGTGAGCCCCCCACTCTTCTTTAGGGATCTCTTCCACGCCGTTTTTAAATGCAGCCACGGCATCTTCATAAAACGAATTCTTCTAAGTTTATCTTTTATTTTGTGAAGTAAATAGAGGTCACAAGCCAGGTCGGGTCTGTAAGGAGGATGACTCACTAGCTCCACACCTTCGATAGATAAATATTCGATAGTCGTCTGGCGGAGTGAGCTGGAGCGTTGTCGTGGTGAAGGAGGACCCTGCTTCTTGGGCGCTGCTGTCTAATATTTTCAAATCGTTTTCAATACATTATTTTTTATGATACGTATAAATTACAAACATCATTCGGAGCCATCTGATATGATGTAAGTAAGTGTGTTACTGTGGTCTTAATAATACATATTATTTGTTTCTATCTAATGCAGAATGTGTCAGTGCTGTCGTGCCCGCGCGTGTCGGGTGGACGTCTCGTGGTGTCGCCGACCGGGCCCCTCACGGCCTACGATGACGTCAGGTGAGTGACCCACGTTGTTACACGCGATCGAAACCGACGTGACAATTCAATACAGTATCTGCGATCTACGATAGGAGCGAAAGACATTCGTAATAAGGTTAAAAAACAGTCTTTAATAGATCATCTACGGAAGCTGCCTGGCACACCGCTACATCCCTTTGAAATGGAGAGAAGCCAAAGTAGTCTTCATTCCCAAACTCGGCAAAGGAGATTACACACAACCGAAATCATTCAGACTGTCCCACGGAAAACACCATGTTTCTCAGCCCTGTAGATACACGGCTGTTCTCAGTTCTCAGCCCTTCGAAGTGAATAAAATAATCAAAAATCTAAGAAACAAAAAGAGCTTTATAGTAGATGAACTTCCCCATCTCTATTAAAACAATGTGCAGACGAGCTAACCCTACCGTTCTATCAATTAATTAACCAATCTTTCGAAGAAGGAACTTTTCCACACCAACTTAAAAAAGCTTTGGTAAAACCCATATACAAGAAACATTCCCAAACCGACCCAAATAACTATCGCCCGATTGCGCTATTACCAACTGCGTCTAAAATCTTTGAGAAGGCTGTGTAACCGTGTATACTCATTTTGTGGAAAATACAAAATACTAGATGATTGCCAAAACGGTTTTCGGAAAAACAGGTCTACAACATTAGCAGTCTACAAATACATACAAAAGGCTCTTACTATTATCAATAATAAAAACTACGCCATAGGGATGCTGCTTGATATGTCCAAAGCCTTGGAGCATGCCTAAGGTGCAATTTAAAATTGTATTAGATAAGTTACACGGGATATACGAGAATACGAGGAAAAGCTCATGAATGGTTTGCATCGTACCTAAAGGATAGGAAACAATTAGTGGAGATAGAATATTTCGATAATAACACAAATGAAATAATAAAAATTAGATCCGACAGAAAAGCAGTCAACGCGTCAATACCCCAAGGTAGTGTAATAGGTTGCCTTTTATTCCTTATATACATAAATGACCTTCCTAAAGTTATAAACGAACCATGTGTTCTCTTTGCAGGCGACATCTCTACTCACCAAATGCCAAAACAACAACAGCATAAACGCCAAATTAAACTCCCTTCTTTCTACAGCCGTCAACTGGATGGACAACCATAATCTAGAAATTAACTTCACCAAAACTAAACTTATTACATTTCATCCCCATCAAAAACCTCCGTTAAAACATAATTTCTTTATTAATGATATTATTATCAATCAATGATATATTAATGATACAAAACTGGAACAAGTCAATGAATTTACCCTCCTCGGTTTGTCTATAGATACGCACATAAATTGGAAATCCCAAATACAGAAAATAAGAGCAAAACTTCTCATAGCCCTACGCGAAATTAAAAAAACAACCAACCTAAAAACTGCACTTATCACTTATTATGCATATGCGCATGCATGGCTCAGCTATGGGGTAACAGCACAGATTCACATACCATATTTATACTACAAAAGAAATGAATTAGAATAATAACCAATATCGAACAGACAGACAGTTGCAAACCACACTTCCAAAAACATAAAATACTCACACTTCCCTGTTTATATATCTTAGAATTATGTAAATTTGTCAGAAAACATCCAGATTTTTATACTACTTGTGAAGAAACACAAACAAGATACACTACACGACACAACAAAAACAAATCACACAAACCTCAATCCCGACTTAAAATGCACTCAACCAGCCCTTTACTTATGTAAATATTTATAATCATTTGCCGAACGAGATTAGAGATGTAAGCAAAACAAATTTATTTATTAATAAATTGAAACAATTTCTGTTATCAAAATCATACTATACAGTAAAGGAGTTTTTAGATAATAAATTGATCACAAAATAACATAATTATAACTATACTGTCTATATGTAAGTAAATACTTGTAAGTGATCTAGTTGATCACCGCCTAATCACCGCAGCTAATCACTTATGATAAGCTATAACTTGAATTGCCAGCCCTCTTCTTCTCTCCTAATTTGCTGCGCCCGACGGGGTCCATATTGATCATAATTGCTTTTTTATATACCACCTTTGTAACATATAGAATGCAATAAAGAATACACGAACAAGTCTCGTGCACAAGTTAATATCGTAGACGGCACGTGGAGACCAAACTAGAAGTGATTTTCATACTCTCATTCGGTTCGTTCGCAGGAGCATCGGCGAGGCGGCGCTGGCAGGCGTGCAGCGCGCAGCGGCGGCGGGCGCGCTGCGCCCCGTCGTGGCGCTGCAGCCGCACGCCTCGTGGCCCAACGCCGAGCTCGTCGCGCTCCTCGGCGCTCTCGAGGCACTGTACGTGCCGCTGCAGATCCGCGAGTCGTTCCCGGAGCAGGCGCACGGGGTGCGGGCGCTGGGCGCTTACGGCGAGGGCTCGCGCGCGCCGCTCGCGCGGCTGCTGGCCGAGGCCGCCGCGCTTGAGATCTCGCGGTGAGCGCATGGCCGCTTGTCGCACTGCACTCGTTACTATGTTTTATTTATTTCACTGTACGGTTTAGGTATGGCTGACTTTTTTTGGTAAGTTATGTGTAGAATAAAACCTTGTTATCTTATCTATGCCCACGGTAGTGCGCGGGCGTGGTCTCGAGCCCGAAGCGCTCCAGTGAAATTATCATTTTATATTTATACGAACCGTTTCCAGTCATTTTCAGATTCCTCTGACGCAGAATCGGATAAACCTATTGAAATTAAAGTTTGTATACGAATACTCCGTAAATTCTTACTGTACTTTCTGAAGTTCTAGAAAGCTGAAATTTGGTATAAAATTGTTATAATTTTTTTGTTGTTTGTGTACACAAACCACAAAAAATTTCTAAAACTTGGAATTTTTACCCCACTTTAAACTAGGGGATATGGAAGGTTTAATGAGACTTCCGCAAATTTGGTGCTAGAGGTCTGAAAATTGATGACATGGGGACTCCTTGTAAAAATAATAAAATACATATTTCAGGAGTTTTAATAAATCACCCCCCCCCCTCCCCCTCTAAATTAGGGGATGGAATTAAGCGCGCGCAAGTCGCCTAATGTGTACCCGCTGTGATTGATGATGAAACAAATCTCTCATTGATATTGGGTCATCCACATACTCTTGTGGGCAGACTTGTGTAGCACTCTCTAGAGTGACTAATTTTGCAAGGTGTTCACCGTCTGGCTGTTTCGTTACTATAAGAACTATTGTATAAAAGAAAAGTAATGAATGGTGAATAAATTTTTCTCCTACGCGTACATGTGACGGTAGCGAAACGGCTAGACCACATATTTTGACCAAGGTGGAGAGTTTGTAGAGTTAGGGCGTCTCGAGTTAGAAGCTTGGCTCTACATGACATTTGAAAACTTTTTGACAGTGCGAGCCATATGATCTCGTCTTGGCAAGATTTTACATGCAAATGTTTTTGTAGGGATCTTTATTTCATAAAATTAATCATCAATTATTAGGAATCGTCAAAAAAATAATTATCATAATTAAAAATTATAGATCAACACCCACAGTCACCGCAACAATAGTTTGCTCTGTCAAATGAAAAATTATTAAGAAAAATAAATGGATACCATAATATATCTGCCTGTGTCGATCTAGAGGGTGTATTTGAAAATAGAACACTTACTTAAATCACTGAAAGGACATGACTCTAGCATGCAGTTACAGTATAAAAAAATCAAAAAAGCTATATGTTCAATTCAATTCAAATTCAAAAAAATCTTTATTTCATTAAATTGACCATCATATATTCGAAATCGTCGATTTAATAAATAATTATTATAACTTAAAATTAAAAATTATAGATCAACACACACAGAGTCACCGCAACAATAGTTTGCTTCGTCAAATGTAAAATGATTAAAGAAAACAAAATGGATAACATAATATCAAATCTGCCTGTTTCGATCTATAACCGCCTGTTTCCAAATGGTTGAGCCTTGTGAGAAGAAATCGGGCAAACAAACTCACGGCCACTCTTTTAAAAAAGAAAAACCAGACAGTTTCAACAATATTCAGTAAATATCACATCATTTTGTTATGTGCTATTATGTTTTTAAAATTAAAAGTGAATAAACTAGAAAAAGAATATGACACTAGGGAAACTGAAAATTAAGGAAAAAATAAAAAAGAAGAAAAGAAAAACATGAGAGATGGAAAATAAGAAACATATTAGCTCACATTAGATTTCTATTACAATTCCATCCCAAGCGTTTTTATCCTGTATATAATCCCCTACTGAGTAATAGCCCTTAAGGCATAGCTGTCGTTTTACTGTAGACTTAAACTTGTTTATACTTAACATTTGAATATTATCTAGGATTTTATTATAATATCGCACACATTGACCTTGAAACAACTTGTTAATTTTTTTGGAGCCTAGAGGCAGTTACAACAAGTTTATGTTTATTACGCGTGTTAAAAGAGTGTATATCACTTTTTTTACATAAGTGATCTTTATTTTTATGAAGGTAAATTAGATTTTCTAAAAATATATTGGCACGCTATCGTCATTATGTTAATTTCTTTAAATTTCTGCCTCAGTGAATCACGATTTCCTAAGTTATAAATTGCTCGAATAGCCCTCTTCTGCAGCACGAAGATAGATTGAATATCGGCGGCATTCCCCCACAGTAAAAAACCATACCACATTATACTATGAAAATAACTAAACTAATCTGGCTGTTTCAACATCAGTCAGTTAACGAATTTTTCTAACTGCGTATGCTGTTGAGCTGAGTCTATTCGATAATTTATCAATATGTTTATTATTATATACTATATATTATTTAAGTTATGACCGTTTGAATTTGCAGGTATTTTTGCCTCTGTTTTTCATAAAAGTAGGTGGAGTCTGTAAAGTTGTTAGCACATTATTATTAGTTTCACTACACAACTATGTGTGTCGCCTCAATAAGAGCGACCCCAATAATTTCCTTTTGAATTATTTACTTAAAATGTTTCTGTTAGTCAGCTAAATCTCTAACTTTTAAACTTTCGCGTTCCATGATATAATATTATCTACGTATATATGGGAATTAACAAGATCGGCTCCGTATTTAAGAAATACTCCATTCCGACAGTATACACACCAGGCATAAAGGTTCAAAACATCGTGGGTACACCGAAGGATGTCTTGCCGTTACAAACTCCAGGTGTATACAAAATAAACTGCAGCTGTGGTAGTTCCTACTTAGGCCAAACAAAGCGGACTATTGCTGAAAGGGTTAAAGAACACATCGCTGCTGTGAAGAACTGACAGATTAGCAAATCAGCGATTGCAGAACATGCACTCGAAGCGGGCACCAATCACTGGATTGAATTTCACCGTACGCAAGTCCTTTCCACGGAACGTCACTTTTACTCAAGAGTTGTACGTGAAGCGATTGAAATTGAATAACACAAAACTTTCAATCGGGAAGATGGTTTCAAATTATCTACAGCGTGGAATCCAGTGATAAAAAACATGCCACCTCGCTTTTATGCGCAGTCGGGTGAACACCAGAATAGGGCCACATCGGTTTGCTTATAGAATAGGGACACTGTTAGTATAGTATGTGGGGCGGTACATGGGCAAAACAAAAATATCAAAAAAGTGGAGGTGGATGAAGAACCTTCTACCTCACGATGTCGACGACGGAGGGCGTGCACCACTGAGCCAGTCACGGCCAGTGCAACCTTGTCGAAACGTCAGGCAATTCAGAGGTATGTAATACCTTTTCGTGATCGCGCTAATTCCCGTAAATACGTAGATAATATTATAGCTAAATCTCTGTTCCATGTGTGTATCGATGTTAGCTCACACACGATTAATATTAGACTATAAATACCAACACAATTTACTAACAAGAGAGAGTAATAAAATAGTATCTGAACAGGCCACAATAGTTTCACTACATAAGTGCTACATATTTTTTTACTTTAGATTTTTTCATTCCGTTACTAAAAAAATCCATAGATAGATAATACTTTATTTGTACACCAAGTTTTACAGAAAATATTATATATAATAAGTGTAGCATTGCAAATGTACAAAGGGTGGCCTTATCGGCTACGGTACGGCTTCCACAGTACCTAAATGATATATCGTAGAAATTGGTAGAATGCCTTGGCACTTCCAGTCTCAGGTTTTCGGATGACCTCAGGGATTTTGAATATGTGTCATGGAGGAACTTAAAGCTTTCCTTGAGATAAGGGGGAGTAATTGGATTAAACAAAACGTTATATAGAAAGGTAAGAATAAAAACTTCCAAATTTATTCAAGTAAGTTTTTATGGAATCAAGAGCAATGCCTAAGAATTGCGTGGTATCCACTAGTTCTAACGCGTCTTCTTTAACTAGTATAGTGGTTTTCACCTGTTTAACGTTTGGAGTAATGAACCGGATACATTTAGTCTTTTCTCTATTAAGAACTAAGTTGTTAACGTTAAGCCAGCGAACCACTTTGGAAATAGCGTCGTTTACGTCGTCAAAGTTTATAAACATACGTTGTAGCCTAAATAAAAGTGAAGTATCATACGCAAATAACACTATCTCGTGGTTGTTCGAAACAAGATGAGGTAAGTCAATAATGTAGATTAAGAACAAAAATTACCCAAGTATAGATCCCTGTGGAACACCCATTTATTACCACGGACCCTGGAGATAGCTTGCTATTAACATCGACTTTCTGAATCCTGTTACTTAGATAAGAAGTAAGAATATTTAGCGCCGTGTCATTGATACCATAGTGATATAATTTCATGAACAACACAATCAAAAGTCTTGGATAAATCTCAAAAGATGCCTAGGGAATCGTGGGCATACCCCAAGGCATCAAAAATATGTTTTACAAGCTCTATTGCCAAGGACTAGGGTATACCCTAGAAAGGAAGTCCCCGAGAACCCCGGCAGACCTTGGCCACCTCTTAAACAAAAGGCAGCCACGCCCTTGCATGCGGTCTTGCCCCCCTTCCGGTTTAAAGAGGCGCGCGCGGAACAAAAATATAATATAATATATATAATAATTATATTACCTACTACACAATGCATAATACTAAAAATTACTTAACTAAAATGAAGGCAAACGAATATTGAATGGTATTTGGCTGTTATAATAATAACAAGGATCTGAAACTGAATGTAGTCACAGAATTTCAACAGTCAGAATTACCTATAATGTAATTAGTAGGGACCTACCAAATGCTGACTTTTGTTGTCCTAAATTATGTTTCCCGTATTTACGTAGTTAGATTATATTATTATACGTAGATAATACTTAGTAAATACCTAGCCTAGGTTTATTTAAAACTTTTATTTCTTCACAAAAGTAAAGTAATAGGCATATAACTGGTTATTAAATATTTAGATTAATTCTTTTTACAGAAGACAACCCTAACGTCATCAGAACAGATAAAAGTTATGCGATAGAAAGAAAGGCAAGTTTTAGATTAATATAACCAGTTGGTAATAAGCGGTGTGCGATCAGAATTGAACATTATTGTGTCGGAGCAAGAGTCGCTATTTATTTAAATGGTATTGCAAAGAGGTCCGTTTGCACTGGAACTATTATGTATTCACTTTGTCACTTTTTCGTGTCGATTGTAGAAAGAAAGGGATATGCCCACTTATGGCTTTTGTTTGCCCAGAAATGTGGTAAATACCAAAAAAAAAGTCTTTTTGTAACTAAATTATTGCTAATACTAAGGTACTTGGTCCTACTAAGGTCGTAAAACTACAAAGTCTAAAGTCATTTCATTAGGATCAAAGTTGAAAATGGGCGTGCCACAGGGATCGATATTAGGCCCGTTTCTATTCCTCAAAATAGTATTATTTGCTGACGACTCATCATTAATTTTTAAAATAGATAGATGCGCCGTTAGTTTTGACGATGTAAATAATATTATTCAGCGAGTACAGTTGGTTCACTGCAAATAGTTTAGTGCTAATTGGGAAAAAAACTAAATGTATAAGATTATCTTTGCTTAACGTAAGACATACGGAATGTGACATCTTATTAAATAACGAAAACATGGATTTTGTGAATGAAACTGTCTTTTTAGGGATAACGCTGGATTCTAGATTACAATGGGGCTCTCACTTAACATCTCTCTCTAAGCGGCTAAGCTCTGCAGCATATGCGGTAAGGAAAATCCGCCAATTTATAGACATAGATACTGCACGACAACTTTTTTTTTTATTTAAGTTTATTTTAGTTATTTCCACACTGTCATGTCTTATGGCATTTTATTATGGGGGCGTGCCGCAGATATAGAATCAATATTCGTTCTGCAGAAAAGAGCTATCAGACCCATTTATAATCTACGTAGTCGCGATTCCCTCAGGGATCTATTTAAAGAAATTAACATCCTGACGGTGCCTAGTCAGTATATTTATGAAAACATCATGTATGTCAGAAAAAAATTTGCATCTTTACAAAACGGTGTCAAAGACATAATTATATTACGAGAGATGGAAATAAATTAGTTCAACCTAAATTTAGATTAACAAAAGTGCAAAAGTCTTTTATGGGGAACTGTGTAGTCACTTATTTAGTTAAATTTCCTATGTTGCTTGGCAGTTCTGAGTATGTCATGCTCGCCTAGAAGTCCTGCCGATGGTGGCGTATATGTTGGGTCGTTCGGTTCCCTTCAATATGGTTGATCTGTACGATGGCTGACGTGTGCGTCATGCTCGTGAACGGTGAACGAAATTCTAGGTCTATCGGGGTGAGGATACAATAATACTCAAATCAACAGACAAAGTATTTATTGTATTGGTACAATATAGCTAGCCTAGTGCTGCTTAAAATCAAATAATTACATTGAATTATATGTGTATCGCCGTAACGAAACCATACCGCGATGCACAGAGGTATGATCACCGCCATCTACCGAACTTCAAGTAACCTTTACACACTTTACCAACGCAGAATGTTTACAATATTGGACATACCGCCCACCAAGGACAATATGCAGAATGTTCTTCATCCAGGCTCCGCCCACCATGAAATGAGTCGGCCTGTATGGCGCAAAGGCGTTATAAAATCAAAACAAAAAATACAAGAGAACATTAACAAACAAGTTACAAATCATAACGATTAAATTACATAGCAATATGGTGAATATCGACAAATTGTCAAACCAAACAACCAAGAACACCATTTTGTTTCTAAATACAAATTCCCAAATCTAAACTGCTTATATCTATGAACAATAAGTAAGGTATAACAGCTACATCTTAAATACATATATCAAGCTTACAATGACTTAGGGCATCAAAACTATAACTCACTACTCAAGTAGTAGCAGGGAGCACACACAATTTTGAAACAGGTCTTTTTATTAAGGAATTTTTAACGCGAAGGGTAACTACTCGTGTAATTAAGTCAGGACCTGGATGTTTTTGTTCGATTAACCCCATCAACCACTTGCCAGGAGGCAAGTCATCCTCCTTGACTAATACCACGTCGCCTACTGATGGTTCCGGAGTCTGGAATGCCCACCGATAGCGTTGCAAAAACTGAGTTAAATATTCCTGTGACCACCGCCGCCAGAAAACTTGAACCATTCTCTGTGTGAGATGCCAACGTCTAAGATTACTAACATTTGACCCCTCAAAATTGCTATCAGGTACAAGAACAAGCGGTTCTCCCACCAAAAAATGGCCGGGTGTCAACACAGTTAATTCGCTTTGTTCTTCAGTATAAGAAAGTGGCCGTGAATTTAAACACGCCTCGATTTGCACCAAGACGGTCGATAACTCCTCATATGTAAGAGTTGAATCGCCTATAACTCTTCTCAAGTGGTGTTTTGTGGATTTTACTCCCGCCTCCCATAATCCTCCAAAGTTTGGAGCGTGGGGGGGAATAAACTTCCACTGAACACCATTATTAGCTAGATATTCGGCTATCTCTGGAAGAATGGTAGATTTTTCTTCATTAAACAGTTCCTGTAACTCGCGAGCTGCACCGACGAAATTTGAACCGTTGTCACTGTGTAGCTCTGCACAACGACCTCGCCTCGCCACGAATCTCTTAAAGGCTGCTAAAAATCCCTTTGAAGTTAAATCACTAACCACTTCCAAATGGATAGCACGCGTACATAAACAAATGAATAAGGCTATATATCCCTTATAAGATTTGTTACCGCGACCCTTCGATACTCTTACACTTATTGGCCCAGCATAGTCAACCCCAGTACAAAGAAATGCCTTATTGGGTGTCACACGTGGAGTTGGCAATTGTCCCATTAATTGAGCTTGTGACGTTTTAGAATATCGAAGACACACCACACACTTTCGGTAGTGAGATTTGACCAACGGCTTGAGTCCTGTGATCCAGTAACTCGATCTCAGGTAAGTGATCATTGCTTGAGGGCCACCATGCAGCGTCCTGTTGTGAGCGTCTGAGATAAGAAGAGCTGTTAGAAAGGAATCCTTCGGTATGAGTATAGGATGTTTTCGATTATATTCTAGATTCGACATTTCTAACCTTCCTCCTACGCGAACTATATCATTCGAGTCTAAAAATAAAGTTAAGGATTTAAATTTTTTCCATTTAGGACCTAAACAACCACCCTTTTTAAGTTCCTCGATCAACTCGAAAAACTCATCAACCTGACTTTTCCTGATGCAAGTTGTCATCGCTTCACTCAGTTCTGTACTAGACAAGAAACTAGTTCTATTCTTAATTGTAGTCTTGCTCCTTAGGTTCAAGAACCTCCTACAATAGGCGAGGACTCTTACTAACCTTTGAAGTGACGAAAACCTGCACCAGAAGGAAATGTCGGCTATGCCGGTATGTACTTTAATTTCTTCCAGTTTGGTCGCTAAATGTTTTGGTTTCTTATAGTCTATTATTGGTTCCCTTAAAAAATCTGGTCCGTTGAACCATACAGAAACTGAACTCAGTTGCCCTGGTACTACACCTCGAGAAGCGCAGTCCGCTGGATTTTGTTTGGTGGAAATGTGAGACCAATGTTTGGTATCCAAGGTAGTCAAAATCTCAGAGACCCTGTTTGCAACGAACGTCTTCCATCGATTGGGATGACCATTCAGCCAGGCAAGAACCACTTCAGAGTCTGTCCATGCATACAAATTGCCTTGTTTAATTTCGAGAACCTCGGCAATCTCCACGATTAGTTTCGCAAGCAGAACGGCGCCGCACAATTCTAGCCGTGGGATAGATACCTGTCTTATAGGCGCCACCTTGGTTTTGGACGCAATCAACGACACCTTGACGCAACCCTTGGTATCTACGACTCTCACGTACACTACCGCAGCATAAGCCAATCTTGAAGCGTCCGAAAATCCGTGCAGCTCCACAAGAACATTACTGGAATCTGTATTATACCACCGCGGGATCCTTATATGAGCTAAAGACGGTAAGTCTTTTCGGTAAGCCAACCATTCTTCCAATAAAATATTAGGAACCTCATCATCCCAACCTATGCCTGATAACCAAAGCTTCTGTATTAGAGTTTTTGCTAAAATTATACTAGGTGCCAACCATCCCAGCGGGTCGAAGAGCCGTGATATATCCGATATAATTTTGCGTTTGCTTATAGGTTCTCTTAGAAGTGGAAGTTCTACAGAATACTGGAAGACATCGGCGTTTGGATCCCAGGTAAGACCTAAAATTTTTGCAAGATTATCTATTTGTATTTTTAACTTTCCTTCCTTCGTTCCTTCCTTATCCCTAATCTCCTTTAACAATTCCGTACTATTACTAATCCATTTTTGAAGTAGGAATCCTCCCTTAGCTAGACTTTTTGTAATTTTTGTATATATATTTAATGCTTTTTCTATATTTTCAGCACCTGACATTAAATCATCCATATAAAAGTCGCTAAGGATGACTTTATTAGTTTCTATATCGTTACCACACTCATCGTAAGCGATCTGATGAAGACAGCGCACCGCCAAATATGGTGCTGATGCAGTACCAAATGTTACAGTAATCAGTTCTAATTCTTCTAGTTCCTTTTCAGGTTCATCCCGCCATAAGATGCGCTGATAAATGGAATCATCTCTGTGGACTAAAACTTGTCTGTACATTTTAATTATATCCGCGCTTAGACAGATGGGATGTCTTCGCCACCGCATCACGATGTGTCTTAGATCGGCTTGTAAGGTTGGACCAACCATGAGGCTATCGTTCAAAGACATACCATGTTTACCCTTACAGGAAGCATCAAAAACTACGCGAACTTTGGTCGTCTGTTTGTCTTCGCGAACGACTGCATGATGAGGTAAGTATAGCCCTTTATTTTGATCCTTTCTTATTACCTTTACCATGTGATTCAATTCTAGGTATTCGTGCATGATTCTAGTGTATTCCGTTTTTAATTTAGTATCCTTTGACAGTCTATATTCTAAATTTTTCAATCTTTTTTCAGCAATCAATCTGGAACCACTCTCTTCCGATCTATGTATACCATCGCGAAAAGGAAGTCTCACGACATAACGTCCAGTACTATCACGCGTTGTGGTTGCTGAAAATATCCTTTCACATTCCGTTTCCTCTGGAGTGAGCATTGGTTTGTTTAATGTAGGCTCAGCTTCCAATTCCCAGAATTTGCGTAAGAAATAATCGTCTTCTTGGACGCTAGCGTGCATGACGGTTATACCTAAATAAGAATGGGATGAATCATCTCGGTCTACAACGCCAGAGACTATCCAGCCAAAGGTTGTGTCTTGCGCTAAGAGAGATCCGCATCTTTGGACACCATCACTAATGATTTGGCTATATATCTCAGCACCTAATAACAAATCAATTTTGTTAGGTCTGTGATAATCAGGATCAGCCAAATCGTTATCACCCAATTGTTCCCATTCTACCCTGGTTGCTTTCGCAACTGGGAGAAGAGAAGTGATGGATTTTAAGACGTATGCCTTTACTTGCACACTAAAGTCCGGATTTAATCTGGAGCGCAACACGACAGGTAGATTTGGAAAGAACCGTTTTATTACCGCCTACACCTGTCACCAGATGTTTAACTGAAGATTTCTTTAAACCTAAATACTGAGTTACAGCTTCAGTTATAAATGATCCTTGGGATCCCTGGTCTATTAAAGCACGAACTACTAGGTAAGCTCCATGCCTCGACTCGGCTTCTATCAAAGCCGTAGGTATTAGCACTGTATTTGTACAGGCTCCTGTCGAATGACATGTGACTATTTGCTTACTAGACCCCTCCGCCTGTATAGCAGCCTTGCCCTTACCTACTGAACTATTCTTTGCTACTTCAGTAGATGTTGGCATCTCACTTTGGAGAACTGTTCCGGAATCCTCACCTATAGACCCAGAACCACCACTAGGGTGGAGCAAAGTATGGTGGCGTCTACGACACACGTGACATTTGAGGGTGTTTTTACAGTACTTAGCTAAATGGTTAGTTCCTAAGCAAACAAAACATAATCCTTTTTCCTGTGCGAAATTACGACGAGTTTCATTATTTTCTTTTGTGATTTTTTTACATATGGCGAGTTTATGTGGAGCAGAACAATAAATACATGTAACTTCTTTAGTATGTTTTTCTACAACGTGAAATGATTTAAAATCATTAGACGGGTTCGATTTTATATTTAAATTCTCGAGACCACGAAAACGACCTGTTAAAAATTCTGTGAACTCACAAAATTTTGGTAAATCGTCGCCAGGTAATGATGCTATATGCAGCTCCCATGCCTTTCTAGTCTCTTTGTCCAACTTGGCACTTAAAAGGTGAATTATTATTATGTCCCAAGAAGCAATATCGATACCCATGTTTTTGATAGATTGCAAACAATCGGTTGTTGTACAAATAATTCTTTTAATTTCAGCCGCTGATTCAACCGTGATGCTTTTTTGGTTTAATAACCGGTTTAAAACCCCATTGGCCAAAAATCGTTTATTGTTGTACATTGCTTCTAATTTAGTCCAACTACTTATATAATTATCCGCTGTAACATTAATATTACTAAGTAGCTGCTGAGCTTCCCCTGATAAGTGCCCTTTCAAATAGTACAATTTTTGTGCGTCATCTAAGTTCTGATTATTGTGAACCAACCCCATAAATAAGTCTCTAAAAGTTTGCCATTCGTTATACTTTCCGGAAAATATAGGTATTTTAACCTGAGGCAATTTTATTTTAGCTACTTCCTTACTAGGACCTATATTTTGGTTACTAACAGATACTTTACGATCGGACAACATTTCTTTCAAGTCACATTTATATTGAATATACAATTCTTCAACTGCTTCATATATACTTTCTCTGTAGTACGTTGAACTTTGTAATTCCTTTTTTCAGCATCGCAAACTATTTTACTATGCGTATTATCAAATAATTGCCACTGCTTTTCTAAATTTTCCAGACGCGCTTCTATATATGAAATTGTAATCCTTTCCTTAGGACTTTTTTTAAAGTTAGATCTCGCCTTACACATTTTCGATTGAATGTCATCTTGTAAATTAATAAGGGATTCCATTTCAATATAAAGCGATGCAATACAAATCTAAGTTAATGAAATTTGTTAAATGCTGCTGCAATTTTTCTAAGTCTTTTGGTAATAAATAAGCAATGATACAAAATCAAAGTTGAGAATTTTTCTAAGTGCTACACAAAAAGCTCTAAAAATATTCTAAGTGTTTAAGGTAAATAAATTGGACCGAAATCGGACATAGGTTCCCCGTCTAAACTACTTTTGCTTAAAACTAATTACAAGTCTAAACTACTAAGCTAACGACAAGGAATCTACTTAAACTACCAGTTTATTACAACAACACATCAACAAGCTAAGTCTATTTTTGAATTCACTGTAAAGACTCCAAGTTCAAATTTTACTGCACTGCTATTTTTTCTATCTTGATTAAATTCACTACTCGCAAAGCTCTAACTTAATATCGTTAAATGTACTCACGGTTTCTTCACAAAGCACTCACTGACAACACATAGAACTCTCCAAGTGGCGCCCTCTATCGCACCTCCACATCAGCCGCACTCCTTGTCCTTCCGCTCGTTACCTCCAGCTCCTTAGCCGGTTGCTCCTCTTGAGGACGTCACCGCTAGTGCCCACACGCACTAGGTTGCGCCTCTATTGAGGGCTTGCTCTGAGTAGCGATCCACTACTCAGTAAACCTAACAAGCGGGTGGTAATCTCCACCACCCCCGAAGAATACCGACTGAAAACACCTTCACTCACTTAACCGACTCTAAGGACCATGAACGAAATTCTAGGTCTATCGGGGTGAGGATACAATAATACTCAAATCAACAGACAAAGTATTTATTGTATTGGTACAATATAGCTAGCCTAGTGCTGCTTAAAATCAAATAATTACATTGAATTATATGTGTATCGCCGTAACGAAACCATACCGCGATGCACAGAGGTATGATCACCGCCATCTACCGAACTTCAAGTAACCTTTACACACTTTACCAACGCAGAATGTTTACAATATTGGACAAACGGGTGCCGTTGGTCGGGGCTGGTCATCTCCGGACTGCTATTACTTAAATATGTATAGTAGTAATTAGCGCGTCTATTTATATTTTAGAATAATAGGTATGTTACATAGTCCTCACATTTCATTTACGCTTATAAGCAATGTAACCAGATATTTGTAAAAAACATTTTGATAAAGAGTGTCCTTGGAGTTTCTTGCCTGGAGTAGTCTGACTGACTCCTACTCCTGACAATTTAAAAAATACCTATTATTGGTTTAATTGAAATAAATGGTTTTGATTTTGATTTTTTACATTATTTTCACTATTGTCAACTGATCAATAGCGTTGCGGTACCGGCATACCTAGTCATAATAATATCTATTAACTATTTTTTTATTAAATAGTGAACTGTTTTATCAGCTATTATAGTGTTGCCTCCTATTTTTTATAAAATAAATAAGAGGTTTTGATGTGTCGACAACACTAGGAACAATTTAATTGATCTCGATAATGAGTTTCCCAATGATAAGCGTATGTGCGTGTGCGCAGGGGCGTGTCGCGCGACATCGGCGGCGCGGACCCGGAGCGCATGACGCCGTTGCGCACGGCGCAGTACGTGCGCGAGCTGTTCGCGCCGCCCAGCGCCGTGAGCGTGCGCGTGCTGGACGAGCCCGCCGAGCTGCGCCGCCAGTACCCGCTGCTGGCCGCCGTGGACCGCGCCGCCGCCTCGGTCGACAGGCACCGCGGTAATAATCCATTTTAAAATCATAAACATGTATTCGTTTTAATTATTTATTTATCGTAAATTAGGTAGGTACGTTGGCAATTCATGGCGACGAAAATAGTTGTAAAAATGATTTCAGACAGCATCGGCATCAAAATATCCACATTTACTCCTCATTGGAGGATGATAGTTGATTATTTTCAGTAAATGAAACCTATATTTTTCCCTATCGATTTTAGAAACGGTATTCCTTCCAATATCTGCATTTTCAAATAATTACTTATACATATTCAGCCCGCCCGAAAGTATTATCAAAGCCTTATTTATTAATAAGCCACAACTTCTCTAGTTGACTTTCCTTCACTCTAGAAAGTACCCCCATCACTAAGTCATGTAGCCAACCTTTTCAGTGCGTGATCGATGAGATCCAGAACAGGTTGTACGAGCAAACCCGTACATTTATAATAATTAACAAAATGAGCTTGCGTCCACATACTTGTATTACACTCACATTGCATAGGCATTAACTTAACATACTTATTTTTGTACATAATTTAGTAGCAATAAAATCATCATCCGGTAAACTTGTGTACTCATTATCAACCTATCAATATATGTAAGGGAAACTACCCCATCTACTACTACATACTACCACATCGAGCCGGATAGTTGTCCCTTTCATCGCTAGCCAACTGTCTCAACATCATCATAGCAAGAAATGGAGCTGCTTTCGTGCCATATGTGACAGTTTTTAATTGATATTCCTGCAGTTTATTGGTTGGGCTATTTCTCCACACGATCTTCCGTAAGGCCTGATCATCTTGATGTAAAAAACTTGCCTAAACATTTTTTCGATGTCTGCCGTAAAAGCAAACTGAAATTGTATCCATTTTAGTATTAGGGACTGAAGATCTTGATGTAAATTTGGGCCCTTATACATTAGGTCATTCAAACATTGACCACTTGATGTTTTTGATGAAGCATTGAATACTACTCTCAACGACGTTGTTGTAGAGTCGTCACGAAGTACACAATGATGCGGCAGGAAACACTCGAGTTTCATGTTACTTATAGCTCGTGTCATATGACCTAACGCTAAGTACTCGTTTATGAATGATTTATATACAAATGCGATGTTTTGATTTGTAACAAATTTTCGTTCCAAGTGGCTAAATTTGGCAATTGCTTTCGACTTAGATTTACCCAACTGATTTTCAATGCTTGTTTGAAGAGGAAGCCTTACTTCGTATATTCCGTCCAGCAATCTGCGCGTGGAAGACTTGTAAAATTATATACATCTTTCATCTTCCGAAGAAAGAGACTTAGACTCGGATATTTCTTCGGTTTCCCAAAATCTATGTAACTGATTAATGTTAACCTGTATAACATTACATTGTAAAGTCTTGTTCACATGGCCACACAAGATCCACCCAAGCTGGGACTGTTGTGCTACGGGAATGTTTTTATCTAGTCTGCATATACCATCCAAAATAATATTTGAATATATGTCAGCGCCAAATAATAAATCTATAGGGCGGCTGATGTTAAAATCTGGATCAGCAAGGAATAAATTGTCTAAGTACGCCCATGATGGCTTTGCGAAACTGTTAGTCGGTAAATATTTAATCAGGTTTTTCATAATGAAAACATCTGTACTGAAAGTGTAAGAATCATTCCTTGAAGTACATTCTATTGTAATAACTTTGCAAGCATTATCTTTTTCTCCGATGCCCGTTATCACATTGTTACACCTTTGCCTTGGTAATGATAATAGTTGTGCTGCGTTTTCTGTAATGAGGGAAGCTTAGGAACCCTGATCAATCAGTGTAAGGTATGACCTATCCATCTTTTGGACCTTTGCCATGGCTGTCGACAAAAGTATTTCTGATACTACTCTTTTTTGTGCTACGTGCGAGTTAACTTGCTGTGCTTGCTCGGCGGATACACGCGCGGTACCATATTTTGCAACAGCTGTATTCTGCGACCTAGTTGGGGATTGCGTAAATGCCTCGTGTAAAATTGTGTTATGAAATCCGGAGCATTCGCGACAACGTTTTGTTGAAAGACATGCCTTACCGTTATGATTGTAAAGGCAGTTTTCACACAGTTCAAGCTTGTCAACAAATTGTTTTTTATTTGATGGAGACATCGCAATAACCATTTCACAATGATTTAGACCATGTTCATTTTTGCAAAATGGGCAAGTTTTGTTATAATTGAAATTCGGTTTATTATTTGATTGCAAAACTACTTTGTTACTTGAATAAGTTTGCCTAAAGTTAATTGTGTAATTTTCTGAACTAATCTGTAAATGTTGTATCAATGTTTCTGCCTCCCCCTTGACCTTATTTTTAAGGAATTGCATTCGCTGCGCAATCGACAGCGACGGGTTGTTATGTATTGTCTCCATGAATAAATCCTTAAATGAAACCCATGGGTTATAATTGCCGTGAAATATAGGAACATCCATCTTAGGGGTTGACTTTTCCCTATGTGCTACTGACCACAATTTACTATTCAGTTTCTTTTTCTTGCTGTCTCATAGGCAAAATAAGTGTCCTCGTTCGACTGGTCCTTACTATCGAGCAACCCATCTAACTCCCAGTGAAGAGAGTCGATAGCGGACCATCTTGCTTCCAAAGATTTTAATGTATCCTGAAACTCCCACCTTTCTTTTATGCTATCGATGTTTATGTTTCTAATTGAGCGTGAAAAAGCTTTAAAGCTACTGGTTTGCTTCTTTATCAATTCATCTAATTTGTTATTGGTGCCTTGAGACTGAAATATTGGAGCCGCGGATAAAGACATTTCGGCATCGGCCGTATATCGGCTTGGTATGCTCATCCCCGCTCACCCCTGCCGATGTGCTAGCCAGTGGGGTCGCGGGTCTTAAAATTGATGATTTAACCGCTTGTTTTATGTATTCGCGAGTTGATACGTAAAATTCTTTTGTTTGCTGATAGTGATTTTTAGCGAAATACTCTATGGTTGATCTGTACGATGGTTGGCGTGTGCGTCATGCTCGTGAACGGGTGCCGTTGGTCGGGGCTGGTCATCTCCGGACTGCTATTACTTAAATATGGATAGTAGTAATTAGCGTGTCTATTTATATTTTAGAATAATGGTACGTTACATTGTCCTCACATTTCATTTACGCTTATAAGCAATGTAACCAGAAATTTGTAAAAACATTTGGAAAAGAGTGTCCTTGGAGTTTCTTGCCTGTTCTTCTCCATAGGATCTACATTGGTATTGGAACAGGCTACTAGCTTCACGACTGACTTAGTTTGACTGACTCCTACTCCTGACAATTCAAAAATACGTATTATTGGTTCAATTGAAATAAATGGTTTTGATTTGATTTGATTTGAAAGATTCGTCCCGAAAACCACTCAAATTAACATGATTCGTCTGAAATTCCTGCCAGTAGGCATCTAAAGTCTCCAGACGTTGTTTGATATAGTCTGGAGTTCTACGCTCATGCCCAGTTTTTTTTAAATTAACTAAGATCTGGTTCATGGCCACCATGATCTGGTTTTGATTTTCTGCAAGATCCTCCATTGTTTGGCTCATGATGTACGGTAAAAAAAGGAAAGGTCTTTGATACTGCTGACTGCAAAACAGGCTGTAAGTGTGCTGCTGGGCTTACTCCCGGGGCTGCTCCTTGCTAGAAGTGACGGTGACAATGCCCGGGCACAGGTGCGCTGATAGGCCGTAACCGGAAACTTGATTTATTCTCGATCGAACACTCGCGTTATAGTTCCGTGTTACGGTTACACTATACACTACACATTCCATATCTTTTGTTTTTTTTTATCTCTTGTTAATCTGTAAATGGGTTTCGAAATATGACACAAATATACATCTCCTATTAAACAAGATCTCAAATTCTCTTCTGTCATATCGATATAGGTATCTTTTCTCAGGTTTATAGCCACATACTTTGATATTGGTTTAATGCTAATCATATTCCCGCCATTTACTTGAGGTATGCCGAATAAATTGAAGAGTTCAAAGGAATCTCTGTCGATAAGAGGCAATTTAATTTCAAAAATCAAATATTTTTCAAGCATTCGCGTTTTTACTTATATTATATTTCCGATAGGTAACGCAACATCCTTTGGAAGCTGCCTAGCTATGATACGCAACTCGTCTGTGTCAAGAGATGTGGGTTAAACTGCTCGTGATATATTTCTGTAATAGCATCGAGTAAAGTACTTTGTAATGCTTTTAAATTGTGCAGCATGTTGCTACTTATTATAGCTCCTATTGTAATTTCATTGATCCTCACAATGTTTTGATTATTTGATGCTATGGTGTTTAAAGATTTTTTTGTTCGTTCATAGCTTGCTCCGTTCGTTTCAGTAAGTTATATTCTTCTTCTGCCAGTATGACGAAATATGCGGTTGATTGTCACGTAGCAACGTGATATCCTTTTGATACTGTTTGGCGAATCTGCTATCTAATACTCCGAACAGACTGTTGGCGAGATATCCTACACCGTCTACGAGACCGCGTCGCTGTCTGGCGGGTCGCGCGCTAGAATGCTGACCGAGCAACATCTGATTGTAATACTCAAGTTCAATAACACCTTGTTTTAATTGTAGTAATGTAATATCGCAGTTCATTGTATTACATGTTTGTTCTAGTGACGTACAATATTTATCGAGAGCTTTTATTCCCTCCCAGTAAGGTTGCATGTCATAGTAAATAATTAATTTCCAATCGTCCCGTATTATCTGCATATCGGCCCATTTATCAAAATAAAGGCTTTGGTTTTGTCCAAATTTCGTGACATTAAAACTGCTTTGTACGCTTGATATGAAAGTCATTAAGGATGTGAACAGTGATATGATATTGTAACTTCTTACATTGCTCTTGCGAGGGGGTGAGGAATTTATAGTTTCTGATACATTTTCATCGTTTTGAGATATCCTTTTTGGATGGGTTAACTGGTAAAATTGATAATTTTGTGATCGGTCTCTTGAGAACTCCGTTTTTCGTTTTTAGGCTAACAACCCGGACATATCACATATCAGTTATTACGACGTTGTTAGGATAGCAGCGTTTCTGTTTCGCCTTGATCACGCTTTCATAGTTGGGATACAACAGATCATTTTCTTCAAGGACACAACATAAGTTTAATATTAGTAAGTAGAGAAAAATCTTCTGTTGGCTTAGAAATGTTAACGTCTTTTTTCTTAAAATTTATTCAGCATGTATTTATGTGACGTTTAATATTAGTGTATTAGTGTACCAAGTCTAATTTTAGACGTTCAGAACGTACAACAGATGAGAATGAGCAAATATGGACTAAGTAGACCAACTTAACGTACTTTAGTCGTATATTTTCCGAATACGAAACGTCATTCGGCAAGACTAAACTAAATCTTGTGATTTTAAGTAAAGTTCAGAGAGTTTTGTAACAACAGAATTTTCCTAATATTCCTACTTGTTAATCCTTAATTTTTCTGCGTCATTTTTCCTCTGCATAAATAAATAAAATAAATGGTTCTAAATTATTCAATTAAAACTATATTATTCAAATGAAGCATGTGATATAATGACAAGGAATTAAATATTTCCAGTTTATTTTAAGATATTTGTTAAATTTTTAAAGAGAATTTCTGTGCTGCCAACAAAGACCCCCGCATACGCCATGCATGCATAGCACTCGCACTCTGCACTGAAGCTAAATTATAAATAATTCGTTCACCATTCGGACTTCGTACGAGCGTAAGGGGGTGAAAATTACTTTTAAAAGTTAACAGAACTTCAATTTATCGGAAGTTAAGAAGAACCTTTTATTTATTTTAATATTAACTTAAAAGTTAAATAGTTAAGCAATAAGTTGACTTCGATAATTAAAGGATTAACGGTTTTCTGCCTAACTTTGGTAATTATTTTGTTGAATGTTGGTACAGGTTGCGTCATCTTCCTGGAGTACGTGCCGAAGACTTATGAGCGGACGGTCATGCTCGTCGGTAAGGTAGGTGTCCCTCCGTTGACCTTATATATGACATATACATTTTATCGTGTGGGAGCCATGCTTCGGCATTTAGGGACCGGCTCGACAGGAGTGATACCACGTCCTCACAGAAAACTGGCAGTGAAGCAACGTTTCGTTGCTTTTCGCCGAATGAGTGAGGTTACCGGAGGCCCTAACCTTTCCCTCTCCCCCTCCTAATCTGACTTGCCTGTCTAATGGTTAGTAACCCTGACTCCTACGCCAGAGGTCGTGGGTTCGATTCCCACTCAGGGCAAATAATTGTGTGATGAGCACGATAATTTGTTTTGTGTCTATGTGTAATTTATCTATAATATGTATGTATTTAGAAATATATAAGTATGTTATCAGCAGTCTGGTTACCATAGTACAAGCTCTGCCTAGTTTAGGATAGACAGCCGTGTGTGAGATGTGTGGAGTTATTATTATATTGTTACGAATAACCCGCCATCTATTGGCGACAGTGGGAAGTTGAAGAGAGCTACAAAATAAAGATACACGCCATCTGTTGAGACAACACGGAACCAAGTAGTTATCCATTAATGGAAGTTGTCCTAGCATGTATTAGACTGTTCTATTGTTTTGTAGAATTAACCAGATGTGTCGCAATGTTTCTAGAAATACCGTTTTGCTATATAAAGCGTGGCATTGCGGAGTAGTGAGATAGTTATCAAGTGAGTGTCAAGTGAGTTAGTTATCAAGTAAGTTTCAAGTGAGTGTCAAGTGAATTAGCAGCGAGTAAAGTGTAAAGTAGAATTGCTGAATTAAGTGTAATAGTGATAATAAATTATTGTAATTGTGTTGTTGCTAGTTTCCCTGTGTATTTTGTGATCTATTAAAATAAATTGTGTCTATTTCGGTAACAATCTGGTATAATTCTCTAATCCCGAACCTCAGCTCGTAACAAATTGGTGTCGGAAATGTGAATAGATGATGCCGGTTTTACCGAAGGAGGACACGGAAGGCGTTCGTACTAGGGGACAGCGACAGCAGGAGATGAACCAGATACGGTTTGGGGATGAACCAGCGGACGGTCGGCAGCCGACGGCAGAACCTGCTGACGGTTCATTAGCGGCTCCCTCGACCTCGGCGGCTCCCGACCTCGCCGCATTAATGATAATGCTACAGGAGCAGAGCCGTCGCCAGGAGGAGCAGAGCCGTCGTCAGGAGGAGCAGGCTCGTCAGCTGCAGGACCAGTTCCGGCGGGACAAGAAAGAGCAGACCCGTCGCCAGGAGGAGCAGGCTCGTCAGCTGCAGGACCAGTTGCGGCGGGACAAGTAGGAGCAGATGTTCCTTATGAAGGATCTAAAGGTTGCACTAGGTAAGGACCTCAAGGTGATGAAGGAGACGGTCCACCAGTACGAGGCCCGCATCACGGACACTGAGCATAAGATTGTGCATATGCAGAAGGCCCTAGGAGACCTACAGCTTGGAACTGCTCCTGTGGGGAATGCTCCTGCGGCGCACGGATTTAAGGTGCCTCCATTCGATGGAACGTCCTCATGGTCTACTTATAAGATCCAGTTTGAGGCCGTTATGAAGGCGAACGGGTGGACTGAGGCGCAGGCCATGAAAGCGCTCACCCTGGGTCTCCGCGATCAGGCGTTGACTGTGCTCTCGGCAAGAACCTCACCTACGACCAGCTCGTTGAGGCGTTGGAGCACGTATTCCGTGCCCAGTTAAAGGAGCGCGTGCAGCGTGGAGGTGAGAATTTACAGCAGTGGGCCTTGGAAATTGAGAAGCTCGTCCGGAAGGTATATCAGTCAGCGCCTACATTGATCGAGAACAATCTGGTGCAAGCCTTCGTCGATGGCATCCGTGACCTGGAGGTCAGGGCTGCTGTTAGGCTGGGGCACCATGACACGCTTCAGGCTGCCCTTGCCCACGCATTGGAGGTGAAAGCGGTGAGGCAAGACCACCGAGCCCACCGCGTTAGGGAAGTAACTACACCCACCGCCCGTGATCGTCCCCAATACAGCCCCCGATGCTACACCTGCGGAGAGAAGGGCCACCTTCGGGCGAATTGCCCAAGGCAAAGAGATGTACGACCACAGGAGAGAAGGGTGGTTGATGCTGCCGCCCAACAGCAGGGAAACGAATAGAAGCCTGGACTGCGGGGCAGGTGCTGGCTGGTGGTCAAAGAGCCCCAAGAATTTCGATCTCGCAAGCTCATGACGGGAATAGCCTGATCATCAGAGACGAGGTCAACGGGATGCCGTGCAGTATGACTCTAGATACGGGAGCCTCTCGGACGGTAGTCAGTTCCCAGCTCGCGAATCGGTTTCTTGGGGACAACATCAGTGACCGCGAGCAAATACAGCTAATAACAGCTACCGGTCAGCGGATAGCCGTCCGAGGAGAGAAAACGGTGGAGTTGAAGCTGGGTAACGAACTTTACAAGCACAACATCATCGTGGCAGATATTCTTGATGATTGCATTCTGGGCTTGGACTTTTTGCGTAAACATCGTTGTGAGATAGATGTGAATCAGGGATTATTGAGGTGTGGTTTAGAGGAGCTCTTCGTGGAAGGAGCGTCACCTGGAAAAGTGTACTGCCTGGAGAAGACTGTGCTTCCTCCTAGATCAGAAGCAGTCGTACCGGTTGCTCTGCCGCGGTCGTCACCCAGAAAGAATCGGTGTGTACTAATAGAAAGTACGAATGATGACTTTCCGTGGAGAGTGGCGAGGAGTCTGGTGAGGACGACTGGTGATCCAGTGGTTCGTGTGATGAATCCTTGTGACAAGGAGCAGGTGATCGGGAAGGGTACTCTGTGAGGCACCTGTGAGGAAGTTACTTGGTTGCGTAGATGCCAGGATGGTTCTACTAGCGTAACGAGCTTTGATGTCTCAACGCTATTAGAGGAATGTCGTTGTAAACTCACGAAGGAAGAGTTCAACATGGCTAAGAAGCTGCTGCTTCGATACGGCGATGTTTTCTCTTCAAGTGATACGGACATAGGAAAGACCGGACTAGTTCAGTACAAGATTGACACGGGCAACGAACTTCCGATCCGTCAGCGTCCAAGAAGATTACCGGTGGCACGAGAAGAAAAGGTAGACGCCATGATTGAAGGAATGGTAAAGGATGGAGTTATAGAGCCTTCATCCAGTCCGTGGTGTTCTCCTGTGGTCCTTGTGAAGAAGAAGGATGGTAGTATGCGGTTTTGTGTTGGCTACCGTCGGTTGAATGACATCACGAAGAAGGACAGCTATCCTCTGCCACGTATCGACGATACACTGGACACGCTAACGGGAATGAAGTGGTTCACGACGTTAGACCTGAAAAGTGGTTACAGGCAAGTAGAAATCGATTCAAGGGATAAGGAGAAAACCGCTTTCTCTACAGGAAAGGGTCTGTGGCAATTTACAGTTATGCCATTTGGTCTGTGCAATGCCCCAGCGACTTTTGAGAGATTGGTGGAGTTAGTGCTCGCCGGCCTAATCGGGGACGCCTGCCTGGTATATTTAGATGACATCATTATAGTAGAACGTCCCCTCAAGGAACACCTGCTTCTGCAGGTGTTCCTCGCTTCCTCGAGCGTGTGCTTTCAAAAATCCGGGAGGCTAACCTTAAGCTGAGTCCTAAGAAGTGCTCGTTCTTTAGACGGCAAGTACACTTTTTAGGACATGTTGTGTCGGAAGAAGGTGTGCGAACGGACCCGGAGAAGGTAGCTGCTGTCAAGGACTGGCCTGTTCCAAGGCACAAGACGCAAGTAAGAGCATTCCTGGGTTTATGCTCATACTACCGGCGTGTTGTCAAAAGCTTTGCGGACATTGCAAAACCATTACACTGGCTCACCGAAGAAAAACGAACTTTCTGTTGGGACGAAAGCTGTGACATTTCATTCCGGGAGCTAAAGACGCGTCTTTGTTGTACGTCTGTATTGGGTTATCCTGACATGAAAAATGAATTTATAGTCGACACAGACGCGAGTAAAACACGGGTATCGGCGGTGTGTTGTCGCAACGGAAAGGCGATCAAGAAATTGTGATAGCGTACTTCAGCAAGTCTCTATCTAGACCGGAAAGAAATTACTGTGTCACGAGAAGGGAGCTGCTCGCCGTGGTAAAAACATTGCAGCACTTCAATAAGTATTTGCTAGGTCGAAGGTTCCACCTGCGTACTGACCATGCTGCATTGAAGTGGCTGTTACAATTCAAGAACCCGGAAGGACAAGTAGCGAGGTGGATACAACTGCTGTAGGAGTACGATTTCGAGATCTAGCATCGTAGCGGCAAATCCCATGGCAACGCTGACGCACTGTCAAGGAGGCCTTGCACAGAGGACTGTAAACACTGCGTCAGGCAAGAGACCAGGGAAGCTGTGCCCGTCCGCATGTTAAGAACGGACCTGAGTGACGAGTGGAAGGAAACCTTACGGAAGGCTCAAGAAGGGAACACAGATGTCAAGTTAATCCTCGAGTGGGTCAAAGCCGATGCTCCGAGGCCAAAGTGGAGTGACGTTGCAGCTATGAGCAAATGACAAAGGGGTATTGGGCGCAGTGGAATAGCTTGATCGTCCAGGACGGAGTATTGTGCCGTAAAAGGGAGAATGCTCGAGGGGACACCTGTCACCTCTAAATGGTTGTTCCGAAGGCCAAGGTACCGGACATTTAACAGCTTTACCACGATGGATGTTCAGGAGGCCATTTGGGTGTGAAAAGGACTTTATTGAAGATTCGAGAGCGGTTTTATTGGATCCACTGCCGCACATCCAGCCGTTCCTCCTCTCGTACCGAAGTGCGGTCCACGAGAGCACGTCAGTAACACCAGCCTTTGCGCACTTCGGTCGAGAACTGCGGTTGCCTGCCGATTTAATCACGGTCACTCCCCCTGACACTTCGCGCAGTATTACGGATTACGCCAACGATTTACGCAGCAAGATGAATGACGTTTATGAGCACGTCAGACAATCAGGACAGCAGACGGAGAGAATGAAAACCCGGTACGACCGAAAGAAAAATGACGGCAGCTTTGAGGAAGGATCACTGGTCTGGCTGCATAACCCGGTTCGCAGAAAAGGCAAATCTCCGAAGCTGCAAGTGAAATGGGACGGACCGTACAAAGTAGTGACCAGACTGAATGACGTAACGTACCGCATTCAGAAAGGACCGCGGGGCACTCCCAAGATCGTCCATGTGGATCGGTTGGCGCGTTATCATGGGAATAATCATGCTCGGGACGAGCATGTCTAAGAAGGGGGCAGTGTTACGAATAACCCGCCATCTATTGGCGACTGTGGGAAGGTGTAGAGAGCTACAAAATAAAGATACACGCCATCTGTTGAGACAACACGCAACTAAGTAGTTATCCATTAATGGAAGTTGTCCTAGTATGTATTAGACTGTTCTATTGTTTTATAGAATTAACCAGAGGTGTCGCAATGTTTCTAGAAATACCGTTTTGCTATATAAAGCGTGGCATTGCTGAGTAGTGAGTTAGTTATCAAGTGAGTGTCAAGTGAGTTAGTTATCAAGTGAGTTAGTTTCAAGTGAGAGTCAAGTGAATTAACAGCGAGTAAAGTGTAAAGTAGAAGTGAATTAAGTGTAATAGTGATAATAAATTATTGTAATTGTGTTGTTGCTAGTTTGTGTATTTTGTGATCTATTAAAATAAATTGTGTCTATTTCGGTAACAATCTGGTATAATTCTCTAATCCCGAACCTCAGCTCGTAACAATATTATTATCACCTCTCCCCTCCTAACCTCTCCCCCTTTCCCCTACTCCTATCTTAAAGGCCAGCAACGCATTTGTGACTTAAGTTGCAGGTGCCCATGGGCGGCGGTAGTCACCATCAGGTGACCCGTCTGCTCGTTTGGTCTGGTTTGGTGGTTTGGCTAAAAGACGATCGCATTCCACGCTCTCCCTTTCACACATTTTCCTTTCACTCCCTTTTGATACATTCTGCACAATTGGTTATTTCAGGAGTTATTTTACTAATAATATTCATTCTCAGTCTTATTATTATTGTATCGGTGTAATGTTTCCTATGTTACCGATATAATAATAATGAATGAGAATGAAGCTTTGTATTAACTTATCATTCGAAGCTTACAGACATTACCGATGACGCCAACGGTAACATTATGCATTTCCATGCACTGTAAACCTGTGCACTATATTACGTATTTCGTTGACACGTGCACACGCACGTGCAGGGCGTGACGTACGACACGGGCGGGTGCGACATCAAGGCGGGCGGCGTGATGGCCGGCATGTCGCGCGACAAGTGTGGCGCCGCCGCCGTCGTCGGCTTCGTCAGGGCCTGCGAGCTGCTGCGCGCGCGCGTCAAGGTGGTGGCCGCGCTCGGCATGGTCCGCAACTCCGTCGGCGAGCACGCCTACGTGGCCGACGAGCTCATCCGCAGCAGGAACGGGCTGGCCGTGCGCGTCGGCAACACCGACGCCGAGGGCCGCATGGTCATGGGGGACCTGCTCGCCGAGATGGCGGAGCGCGCCTCGAGCGAGAAGGAGCCGCACCTGTACACGGTTGCCACGCTGACGGGCCACGCCGTGCGCGCGTACGGCGCGGGCTACACCGCCGCGCTCGACAACCACAACGCGCGCGCGCAGGAGCACGCGCGCGCGCTGCAGGCGGCCGGCGCGGCGCTGGGCGACATGCTGGAGGTGTCCACGCTGCGGCGCGAGGACCTGGCGGCGCACCGCGGGCGCGCGGCCGGCGACCACGTACACCAGGCCGACAACGCGGCGTCCAGCGCCCTGCCGCGCGGCCACCAGGCGCCGGCCGCCTTCCTGCTGCTGGTGTCGGCGCTGGAGCGCGGCGCGCTGCGGTACACGCACCTGGACGTGGCGGCCAGCGCCGGCAGCCTGCCCGCCCCCCCCACGGCCGCGCCGCTGCTGGCGCTGGCCGCGCACTACGGGCTCGTGCACGTCGAGCGCTGCTGAGCGACGCCGGCCCGCGTACAGGTGCACCACCGTCTATGAGTACATCGCTGCATAATAATTATATTTTTTGAATATTTTTTCTAAAGATTATATTAAGAGTTGATTTCCAGAACGTCAGCCGTTTATAAATTAATAAAAACGAATGAAAATGTTTTACTCTATTATTTGATCCCGGTCTTCCGACGATGGTGTTACCGAAATAAAACTACGTTTACGATACAATTATAACGTAAAAGATGTAACAGGAGACAAACTACTGAATGATGAGGGACTGATAATAGTTCTTAATTTCATTACATTGTGTTGAAAAAAAATATTACATGTAAAATAAATTTTAAGCGTTTATATTCATTAATGTTTATAATTAATATGAATATGTAAGTATATGAGCGGCTCGTGGCTAAGTGGTAACCGAGTAGCACATTACAAAGTAATATTAGCTAGGTCAGTATTAGGATGGGTGACCATTCTTATCACCGTCGGTCCCAGTTGCCATACGAACATCTGTGGCATTCGTTACGGGTAGTTGGAACCCTAAAAAAAATTCCGACAACCTGCTCTAACTACAGAACTTCAATATCACTTCATATCAAAATTCCGTAGTTCTGTCTGAAACGGGAGCTAGCCGAATTAGCCGAGGCTCTGCGTAAAGTTAGGGACCTGGAAGAGGAACTTATCCATGCTCATGTTAAGATATCCATATTACAAAAGGAAAAGGAACAAACTCGGGCTGTTGAGACAAATTATTTGTATAATGAGTTAGTTAATATTAGTTCAAATTAACAAAAATTTGTTACTATTGACCTTACTGAGCAAGACTCAATAATTAAGTATAATAATGTCAAACAAACCAGTCATAACAAGTTTAAGAAATATATCAAATTCAACAAAATTATTAAAAAATGTAACAAATTAAAGAGAACACAAATCCTTTTCCAAAAATATTCAACTTAGGAAGGAACGTGTTACATTAATGTCAAAACTTAACAATTTTCAAATTAAATTAGAGGACAGTAAAATAATTTATGAAAAGGACACTCAACAATTGCAGTCTGAAATAAAGTTATTAGAAAAGTCACTAAATCCTTTGTATAGAAAATGGCCCCAATTCTGTTACTTCACTCGCTAAATTAAAATTCACTAAATTTTCTTCATATAAGAAGTAAACCTTGTACACTTAGAAACAAGGTCTTATTTCAAATTGAAACAAGTAGGTAACATATGTCGCTATCGAAATAAGCAATTTATTTGTCGACTAAAGTCTGATACGCTTAAATAAACTTTAATACTACGTAGCAAGAGACGCTATCCGTTGAATGCCATCTCTTTTGCTTTGTGTTTTTAGTAAGCGTCTTCGTAGGTGTAGATCAAAAACACGTCATCCTTGTTCGTTTTGAACAAGTTTTTATACGGCAATTATACAGCGTTTGAATAAATGAAGACTCTGGCTGCGTGGAAATAAAGTTGAGTATACGTTGACAGGTTTCATTGAAATTTAGCGGCGCTGAGAAATAGATGCTAGTAACAAATAGACCTTATCACGAAGAACACTAGTTTGATTTCATATGAAGAAATTAAGTCAGTTTTTAGTTTAGTCGAGTGTACAATAGAATCGGCACCAATATCTCCGTTTACAGAAACAAATAGATGAACATATTCTTGCTGCCAATCAGTTGGTAAATCTGTGCAACTATAATGCTGACCGATTAGACTCACTCACATTGAATTCTGAAGGTAATTGTGTTGGGGATTCCTGTGCAGATGACTTTCAATATAATTCCACAACTCATCTGTTCAAGAAAACCCTAACATTGGTGAGAACAATCCACTAAAGTCTGTAAGTTTCAATAGTACTGTCTAATGTCAATCAATATTATTTTCTGATAATATTGGTAGAGGTTTCGGAGAACTATTAAGCAACAGCCTGGGTCATTCCATTCGAAAATGTTGTATGCCCGGTGCAACATATAAACAAATAATTTCTAGTGCAGTTAAACAAAAATATGATACATTTACTAACTTACCATTATTTGTAGGTAGTAGCTTAAATGTTAGAAAAAGGATATCACCGACAGTGTTGCTTTATTGTTAAGTTTAAATTGTTACTGTGTGCATTTCCCTATTGTGACCAGTTTTCTCATCAACAAAATAATTACATTCTATTTTTTGACAAAAACAGTTTTGTAAAGAAGTTTAACTTGACTAGGGAAACTATGCACCTTCCAATGAAACTAAGACAACAAATACCTTCGCTATTGGCATTTACTATTACCTCTGTCATAAATAATATGACTAATTCATTATTCTTTACACAGTTTAGTACATGTACTAATGTTAGGTTAGATAGTAGAAATTTTAGGACGAAGGAGGGCTCTCACACTATGGGTACAGGTACAGGCAGTGAACATTTGTTACCTGGTGATGACATAGTCCAGAGCCATGCTTCGGATAATAATTTAAACTAGTCAATATGACAATAGAAGATACTATTACCAATAGGCTTAGAGCAATATGGCACAATATATCTTCTAGCTTTAGACAGTCTACAAATGATACTAGGTTTAAGCAGAATACTTTAAAGTTCTTCTATCAAAACATTCAAGGTTTGTCTAGTAGGTCACTAGAAGTAGAAATGTTTTGGAAAAAACACAACATGACATTGTGTGCTTTACAGAACATTGGCTGAAGGAAGAACAAATGTTAATTAATTATTAGAACTATAGTGTGGCCAACTGGCAACAACTACTCGTATTTTAACCGAAAATCTATGTTGCACGGAGGATCCTTAATCTTATACAGTAAGAGCCCGTGAACCCCAGACCTTCGTTATTTTATAAAAGCTGAAGGTTTGTCAGCGCATGCTCCCAACACAGGCATAGGCGTATATAGAGGGGGGCCGGGTGGGCCGTGCCCACCCCAGAATGGTCTGAGGCCCACAGCAGGATGTTTGGGGACCGATTCCAAATTATAAGCTGGACAAATACCGGGTGGTAGGGAAACGCTCCTGAAAACGAAGACAGACGAAAGTACTAATGATAACTACCTTTGAAGATAATAAAATTATGTTGACGGGAATCAACGCGATTTACAGCAGTACTCAGCCTGTGACCACGATCAGTGCAACCTGGTCTAAACTTTTAAATTCGTGATCGTGAAATTTTATTATCATAGGCATATAATATCATTAATGACAATTAGGTTTTCTGAAAAAAAAGGTACCTACCTATATTATTTATGTAATCGGCAAATTAGATTTGAATTGCACTGTTTTTTCCTAGGTAACTATAATTGATTATAAAAAAAGAAAATTAGTGACATCCGATGTGTGTTTAATAAAACTCCGCATACCAAACAGCAATGTCTGATAATGCCATGGGGCCAGCAGCCTCAGTCCAAGTACCAAGTACGTCTTTTAACTCAAGTTTTAATAAAGAAGTTCTGCATGCAAAGATTCACATTTAACGCACAAAACTATGATAAATATACATATACATATAAAGTAGAATATTCGGCAAGGATCAGAATGAAAAATTTGTAACCACCATAAACAACAACTGGAAGAAGTTGTCAGAAGCTCTTCGGAAAAACGCACAGTCTGCGGTTCATAATCGTAATAAGGAGATGCATTCTATATTAAGTTATGACCCACCCTCAAAAGAAAGTTTAGCAATATAAAGAAAATTTATTATAAAATCTTTTTAACAAAAAATTAAACCGACGAAAAGAACTAAAAAGCAAAAAATAAATAAACCTTAAGTCTTAAATATTGAGCTTATTTACATAAACTATCTAATTTTATATAAACTTATTTTGAGTCGGCGCCAAACAACAAACTGATTAATTATCAAAATTTTATTTGGCGATGATATTTTAAATGATGATGATTTCTAAACGCAATACCTGATAAAGTAATGAAAAGTAAACAGAAACACTATTCGTTCCTACAATTTTCGAGGGTTTCTCTCAATTTTTTCAGGATCCCATCATCAGATCCTGACTTCCTTGACATGGGACCACCCTTGAGGTATACCCTATCTAACAAAAAGAATAATCAAAATCGGTTCATAAATAACGGAGTGAGGGCTGAACAGACATAAAAAAAAAAAAAAATTATACGGTCTAAATAGGAACCTCCTTTTTTTGTCGTCGGTTAAAAATGTATAGATATCACACTGTATCTTGTACGCCAAGGATTGTCTTTAAGAGGCAATCGTGAATAACTGAATCGAAATATAAAGTAACTTTTTAGAAATAATTGAACTGTTTGCTAAATACGACGAATACACAAAAGAGCTGTTCATGGAATTTATTGATTGCTGCACTAGTAATGATGCAAAGAGTTTGGCTGCTACGATTTTCGAATTTCTTAATAAATATAGTTCAGATAACGTACACATAATTGCATATTCATATGATGGCGCAAGTGTGATGTCTGAAAAACACGAAGGTTTACAAGCAATCATTAAGGAGACGTATCCTCATGCTACTTACGTGCATTGTCTAGCACATAAACTTAATCTAGCTGTTGTAGACTCATGCGCTAATGTGTCACCTGCACCTAAATTTTTTAATAATCTCGAAGCACTTGTTTCTACGTGTTCCATTCGGTATAATTAGTAATCCATGTATTGAGTAAATACTTTTAGAGTAAAAATGCAACTCTCGGGCAAATTGGCACCATGACAACTGGCATTTTAACTATTTTGAACAAAATCGGAATAATTTTGATGAACATTGGAAGGAGATAGAAAAATTTGAAGAAACGCATAATCTACACGAGTGAGCAAAAGAAAACAAAATCGAGCCGGTGCCGGTGGAGGAAGCTAAGATAGAGACTTTTATATTGAATCCACACTTGTTAAAGAAAATTGGATTGATTTGCCGCCCAATTCACGGGTCAGTGAATGTTGGAAAATTTATATTTATTATCCAGTGATTGATAATGTAATAGTTAATATGAATAACAGGTTTGAAAGTCTAGTCTTGATAATTATAAAGATATTCTCCAAATTGATGAGACTTATGACCAGAATGTTTAAAAATGAAAAACGTGCTAAAAGAAAAGGAGATTACATTAGAAGTTCTAAGTGTACAAGCAAGCCGTACATATCTTACTTTTGCTGACATCGCTTTCTTACGCGATGCATTTTATTGTAACATTTATATTCAGTGTAATAAACGCTCTTAGCGAGAACGGACAGTTTTATTGTTAACTCCTAGACCTAACTAACAAGGTCAAGTGTAGGGCCGAAACTTGCCCCTACATTTTTGGTCCTTCGAGATTTCATTAACATTATTATTATCATTTTTTGGAAAGCGTGCTTTGTGATTTTGATGCGATAGCGAATCGGTTCAGTCGGTCTCCCACAAGCGGGTCGCCCTGACTGTATTGAGACTTCGTACATACTCGTATCGTATCGAGGTTCGCTCACACTAAACAAACAATTAACAACATTTTCAAGTTTTTACGAAAATTTCAACATGGAGGTTCTTCTGCAGCGTCAGAAGGTAATCGCTGAAACAATTAACAAGCTATATGTGAACTTCAAGAAAGATTCTTCTAGCCGTAAAACAGCGGTGTACCTCAAACAACGCCAAGACACTCTTCTCGCATTGTGGAGTGAATTTGAAGCAAATCACCAGCTCTTGGAGGGTGAAGAAGACCATTCCGACAAATATTTTACATCTAACACTTACAAGTTTGTGAAACAAGACTATGAGTCGCTAGCGGTAGCATTACGGTCCTGTAAACCTTTGTCATCCGAAGAGCGTGGCGTTCCATCCAAAACGGATGAACTTATCAGCCAACAAAACACGAACTTCAGATCATTTACGAGACTGGTTGGGAACATGAATTTGGATTTAATTACCGAAAAATGGGAATTAGAAGATAAGTTGAACATGCTTCAAGCCTGATGGAAGGTAATAGATGAAATTCACTGGCAAATCGATTATCTTCTTGTGGGATCTGATGTGGAGTATGAGCTCGAATACTCGAGAAATGAAAATATTTTCGAGACTACCAAAAGGCAATTAAACGGTAAGCTCAATTCCGCTGTCCACCAATATCGATCGGTACCGCAAGTTGAGATTCCTACTTTTGCTGGTAATTACACACAGTGGCCTACATTTATGGACTTATATTCCGAAGCAATTCATAACTACACATTACTGACAAAGACCCAAAAAATGCAGCACCTCAAGGGCAAACTACGTGGTGAAGCCGAGCGCCTCGACCAACATTTGGCCGTGTCTGCTGAAAATTATGATGCCTGTATGGAACTGATAACCCACCGATATAACAACCTCCAGCTGCTGTTCACTAAACAAATACAGGTGTTTATGAACCAGCCAACCATGCAGTCACAAAACGCTTATGAGATTAAGCGACTGCATGATACGAGTATGGAGACAGTACGAGCTATTCAAAACCTAGGTGTGAACACTTCTACTTGGGACCCTATTCTAGTACACATTTTGTGCGGAAAAATGGATTCGGAAACGTACTTGAACTACATGGAAACAAAGAAAGCCCCAAGAGTACTACCTACGTTTGGCGAACTAATGGTTTATATAGAAAAAAAATTTACAGCATTAGAATCTGTTAATACGAAAAAACAGTACAATAGGCTTCCGAATAACATGCCTGTAAAGGAATCCTCATCTAAGCAACAAGTCAGTGGAAAATTCAAGAACTATCCCCACAAAAGTTATGTAACTAGTTCGGGAAGAAACTGTCCAATTTGCAAAACAAAGCATTTATTGGTTCATTGCAAGACATTTGAAAATATGGCCTCGGAAACAAAACTCAACACACTAGAAAAAATTAGAATTTGCAAGAATTGTCTCTTTTCCCACGACGGCAATCAGTGTCGCTCCCACAAAACATGCAAGATTTGCAACAAGCCGCATCATACCATATTACACGACATGTTACAAGAAACCGGGTGCGCGCCGACAAGCGCTAAAATGAAACCGAGCAATATGACGCCACAAACACCCTCGTCAGCTTTACAACACAAAGCAAACCACACGGCAGGAAATACAGAAGTTTTACTTGCTACTATACAACTTAAAGTAATGGCTGCAGATGGAACTTATTAAAACTGCGGTGCCTGCTTGATCAAGGGTCCCAGATTAATCTGATCACTGAAGATGCAGCTCAGCGGTTAGGCATACAGCGGTACAAACAGAGCGCAACAGTATCTGGCATAGGCGTCTCTGAAAGCCAGAGTCACGGAGCCGTAAAATTAATATGTGAGTCGATTTACGGGGATTACACATTTTCAAAGGAAGCACTAGTTATGGTCAAATTGCTTGGTAATCTACGAACTATACCTTTGAAAAAGAACATTGGCCTCATCTACAAAATATTAATTTGGTGGATCCAGACTACAATATATCAAGTCAGGTGGATATTCTGTTGGACGCAGGAACTTACGCCGAAATAATTTTGGATGGTATATTACGTGGACCCCTACAAGCTCCTATTGCGCAACAAACAAGATTAGGATGGGTGCTGCTAGGTAATTTCAGAACATTTAATTGCCATGCCGTTCTTAACAACATAGACGAAATATCAAGTTTTTGGGAGATTGAGGACATAACAAGTAATACACAACTTCATTTATCGGCTGAGAAGGAGTACTGTGAAAATTTATACAAAAATACTACAACAAGGCGATCGGATGGACGCTACGAAGTCAGGATTCCAATGAAACCGAATTTCAAACAATATTTGGGAGTATCTAAACCACAAGCGGTGGCCCAATTCAAACAGTTGGAAAAACGTCTTCAGAAAAATCCATAACTATTTGAAATTTACCAAAAATTTATCGATGACTATTTGAGACTTGGATATATGAAGATATGTGCTATACCACGGAATCCAAGCTGTTTTTTACCTCATCACGGTATTTTGAAACCAGAATCTACGACAACAAAACTGCGAGTGGTGTTCAATGCCTCCGCTAAAACAACAACAGGCTACTCACTCAATGAGCTCATGGAAGCGGCCTTGAAACGCTTATGTGCTCGTCGAGGAACACCTAAACATCTATACAGTGACAACGGCACTAACTTTGTGGGAACGGCGAAAATCTTAGCTAAAGAACGTAAGGAAGCTCTCCAGACTTATATCAACAATGCGTTCCTGGATCACATTTCAGAATCTGGAATACAATGGCATTTCAATGCACCTAGTTGGCCAACGACCGGAGGCCTCTGGGAAGCGGGGGTGAAGAGCATGAAGTACCACCTTAAACGTGTTCTCGGAGAACAACGGCTAACGGTTGAGGAATTCACTACCCTTCTCGCACAAATAGAGGCGTGTCTAAATTCAAGACCATTAGTAGCATTAACAAGCGAAATCGACGACCTGGAATGCCTCACCCCGGGACATTTTTTAGTGGGTGGTCCGGTGCTATCTCCTCCATTGGTACCCGACCTTAACAACATAAATATTACATCAAGATGGAAGTTAACAGAGAAAATGCACAGAGACTTTTCGAAAAAGTGGTCTCGTGAATATCTCCAAACATTGCGAGGACGCAGTAAGTGGCACTTTTCGACACCGAACCTTGAGGTCGGGGATATCGAATTGATCAAAGAGGAGAATATACCACCTGCAAGGTGGCTCCTAGGGAAGGTCATAGATACACACTCGGGAGCAGATTCACGGGTACGTGTAGTGACATTGAGAACGAAAAATAATAGAAATATAAAACGCCCAGTAACTAAATTATCACGGTTGCCTATTGAATAAGATGAGCAAAAGGTAGACTTGAATAGTGGAGAAGAAACCAGCTCAAATAGGCGCTCGCGAAACCGCATGAAAAGAACATCTAATTCAACCTTCAATAATTGTTTATACACATTGTTGACTTTGGTTGTAATGTGTGCAACGCCGTCTTGGCAGCAATTGCAAAATGCCAGTACATTGGATCCCGGTAAACTCTCTATATTTTGACAAAATAGCCGATATGCCAATAATACAGGGTGAGTGGAAAATGGTGGTATATTATAATATGTCTACATATTATATGGAAGAGTTGAGCAAATGTTCAAAAATATGTCGAACACCTCAGTGACTTGTGTAAAAACGAAACATCCCTATTAACAATTGCGTCTCAGTTCGAGCATGATTTAACCGAACTTTACCATTATAACGAAGTACTACGGTCAGAACACGGCCAGCGAATAAGAAGAGGCCTTATAGACGGAGTTGGATACTTAGCAAATTATTTATTCGGTGTCCTTGATGAAAGTTTTGCGGAGCAATACAACTAGGACATCAAAACTTTGCAAGAAAATGAGAATCATCTGTTGACCTTGTACAAACAACACACTTCAATAATAGAAGGCGAGTATAATCTATTGAAACGAAATGAAAATGTTATGAACAAACAATTCTTGATCATCGATCAACATTTTAGAGAAATGGAAAAACGCATCAGGCTTGAGCGTGATTCTATTATGTACATAACTACAACAGCACTTGCCGCTAACATGATCATTTCTAACTTACGAAGAATACAGCAGCTGTTATTGGACCTAGTCACAGACATAAGAAGTGGTCGAGTTGACACTCACATATTGAAACCTGATGAATTTGAGCATCAATTAAATATAATATCTGGTCAAATTCCAAAGGAACTATCATTGCCATGTGTAAACAGTTATGCTTGCATTAGAAAGATGTACAAGCTATCAAGAGTGCACGTCAGATCAATCGATAATTTTCTTTTATTCGAAGTGAAGATACCACTTATAAACGACGAACAATTCGAACTGGCCCGGGTGATACCCCTTCGCAAGATACGAGAAAAAACAATAGTACATATTATTCCGACATCTGAATATATAGCAACAAACTTAAGAAAGGATTTGGTTATGTACCTTAACTCAGTATACTTAGATATATCACAGTGCTTAACACTTAATGAACATCAATTACTATGCACTGTAAACATACCTCTCCATGACATGAGAGCCACCGCATCAACATGTCCCAGATTATAAATAATAAAAACTTATCACACTGCCGAACAAAAACAACTGTATCCCATTGCTCAAATGAGTGGATCGGATTACACCATAGACGCGCGGCTGTACACCTGTTGTGATAAGTGCGCCGTTCGAGTATTCTGCGAGGATAAAGTGACATCATACACTCTGCACGACACGGGTATTTATTTTCTATCAGAAGGATGTACGTTGAAGACCGATGAACTGATTATCTCCACTCGCAAGAAACTGCAGAGCGATGTATTGTTGAATGAAAAGGAAACATACATACCAACCTCTGGCATAAATAACATTATAACCAGCAGTGACGTGTTGCAGTTTCGACCAGAGAATCACGAAGAACGATTAAAAATATTACATAGTAAAATTGAACATGTGAAAGACCTACAGGCGACATTAAGCGTACAAGCAACTCGTACAGAGAATCATCACTTGGTTGTGTATGGATTTATCATCGTTTGTGGACTGGCAACCTGCATCTGGGGGGTCTTAAAGAGCAAACGGCGATTCCGGCGACAGGAGCAGGCGATTCGTTCGAGCCCGCGGCACTCAACTGGACCTATTGAAGAGTTATCAACTTGTAGTGAAATAAGACACGAGACTGTAAAGCCCGCCCATGCTATAAGTTACAGTAAAGTTAATAAGGCTACATCGCCTCTAGCAAGTCGTGTTAACATAGTTGTCTAATTTTAAGATTATTTGCCTTTTTTTTGTTGTTCGTTATGTTAAATCGGCAGCATGTACAAGCAAGCCGTACATATCTTACTTTTGCTGACATCGCTTTCTTACGCGATGCATTTTATTGTAACATTTATATTCAGTGCAATAAACGCTCTTAGCGAGAACGGACAGTTTTATTGTTAACTCCTAGACCTAACTAACAAGGTCAAGTGTAGGGCCGAAACTTGCCCCTACACTAAGAGAAAACGTAAAACAATAATTGTGTCCAAATCTCTTTAAATAGATCCAAGCTGCAATAGTCATTCCAGTCAGCACAGCCGGATGCGATATAAATAAATATAAAATATGATTTATGATTTGAAAATATGATTTGAATATATATTATTATTTTGTTATATTTTTTATGTAAGTAATAGTGTGTACTTCTGTTTATGTACTGTGTGTAACTTGTATTGATTTTATAGATAGAATGGATGTGATTTCTGTGCACCTACCTTATAAGATTTCTCAACCACCCCAAGGTTGGCTGGTAGAGAATGCCATCGGCATTAAGTCCGCCTTTGTACATATTGTGCATAAAGAGTTAAATAAATAAATAAATAAAATATATTACGTTGGTCTTAATCAATGAAACCTTAAGAATAAAGTAAATTTACTTTAATGGCTACGTTTGACGCCGTATGTTATACAGGGTGTACGAGGTCTGTTCAAAAAGTATCGCGAATTTTGTATTTTTTCAAAAAGTATTTATTTATTCATGAATATCTATTTTGTCTCCTTCAAAGTAATCCCCCTCGGATATAACGCACTTGTGCCAACGTTTTTTCCAATCCTCGAAGCACTTAGAAAAGTCCTTTTTCGTGATCTTCTTCAGCTCTTCCTTCGATGACGCCTTTATCTCCTCAATCGTGGCGTAGCGTCGTCCTTTCATGGGCCTCTTCAGTTTTGGGAACAGGAAAAAGTCACAGGGGGCCAGGTCTGGGAAATACGGTGGCTGTGGGACCATTACTGTGTTGTTTTTGGATAAATATTCGCGCACAAGCAACGATGTGTGAGCAGGGGCGTTATCATGGTGCAAAAGCCAGTTTTTGTTCTTTCACAAATCCGGGCGTTGCTGGCGGATTGCTTCGCGCAAATTGCGCATAACTTGCAGGTAATATTCCTTATTGACCGTACTACCCTGTGGCAAGAACTCATGATGCACCACGCCCCTGCTATCGAAGAAAACTATGAGCAAAACCTTCACGTTCGACCGAACTTGGCGCGCTTTTTTCGGTCTTGGCTCATGCGGCAGCTTCCATTGGGACGATTGAGCTTTGGTTTCCACGTCATAACCATAAACCCATGATTCGTCACCAGTTATGACCCTCTGGAGCACATTTGGGTCGTCACGGACCGAGTCCAACATCTCCTGAGCAATGTTGACGCGCTGCTGTTTTTGGTCGAAATTGAGCAATTTTGGCAAGAATTTCGCGGCGACCCGACTCATGCCCAAATCATTACTTATAATCGAATGGCAAAGCCAATCGATATGTTTAGGTCCTCAGCAACTTCTCTAATGGTGATTCGACGATTGGCCAATAATATTTTCTTCACTTTATCAATGTTATCGTCTGTTGTTGACGTGCTCTGGCGTCCGGCACGCTGTTCGTCGTTCACATCTTCTCGGCCCTCTGAGAACATTTTGTGCCACCGATAAACTCTGCTTTAGTCCAAGGTAGCTTCACCATATGCCACAGTCAACATTCGAAATGCGTCCGCGCACTTTATTTGGTTTTTGATACAAAATTTAATACAGACTCTGATCCATTTGTTGGAATAGGCAAAAATCGAAGACGAGCCAAAACACATCCAAGCAAAACAGCTGTCAAAAATTAACTAAACATTCAAAATGGCCGACCTTGTCAGCATAAGTAAGGGACATGAGTACCAAAATAAGGCTATAAAAAAATCAAAAATCAAATATACGTAGCCCGCGGAAATTCAAAATTCGCGATACTTTTTGAACAGACCTCGTATATAAAAAGGGAATAAATACTTACTTAAATCACTAAAAGGGCATGATTCTAGCATGCAATTATAAAAAGAAAATTTAAAAAAACCTATCTGATTACAAGTTACGATTACAGATATTTGTGCCTCCGTTTCTCCTAAAAGCAGGAGGAATATATATAAAGTTTACATACATATAGTTTACATTATACATTTTTTTTTTTCATATATTCACTCGGTAATTGAGAAAATTCATAAAAACTAACTTAAAAAGTTTCCGAAGTTGTTTATTTTCAAAAAATATTTTTGTAACTGCACGCCTTTCAGTGATTTAACTAAGTGTTCCATTGTTAGATACGCTCTTAATACTTTGTACTTTTATATTCATTTAGCTATTGAAACATGTTACGTTAGAGCGACAAAGTTCATAAGAAGTGTAAAGCTATTTATAAATTATGATGCTCATCGTGTTGACCGACTGTATGCGTCGTATCTCAGGTTAGGGGCCAGGCCCCCCCTGGACAAAATTCCTAGGTACGCCAATGAACACAGGTAAGAACGATGGACCATTATGAAGTTTGGGTTGCCCTGGCTTTGGCAGGTAAACGGTACTAAAGGTGTGTAAAATACCGATCTAACTTCACCAAATAATAAAGTGCGATTTTTTGGTATTATCTTCAGAATATTATTAAAAGTCACATTATTCATTGCCAGACATCTGAGTAACAGAATATCTGAGTAATAAGTAAATGATGTTTCCTCATTAGCCAGACATTTTTGATACTTCCAACCCGTTGCCAGACAAGCATGTAGGGTAGCTGTAGGAGCGAGCGCGACGCAGTATATACATGGGTGGGTGCGAGTGAGATGGCGAGTTAAGTCTACCGCGATCCCTCACTGCGCAGTTGTTATTTCTACTGCACATGTATTGTTTAGTACTCAGTACATGTTTACATCAGCTAAAATAATATTATATACTATCTTCAAGTATTATTAATTTAATATTCATTATTAATTAACAACATAAAATATTTCGAAGGTATACAGACTTAAAGTAAATTCTATATTATTGGTGTATGATACGTAGATTATATATGTTTACAATTTGTTTATATGACTTTTTAAATAAAAGTGATTGTGTATTAAAAAACAAGTCATATGGGTGATACATTAATTTGTGTTATTTGCAAAAAATAAATAAATTTGAAAGTATTGCAGGTCCCAAAATATACTATCATACTGCATGTAGGATTCAGTTTAATAATAAAATGTCTTGGTCGGAAAAAAAATCTGTTAAAACTAATTGGAATCATCATCGAGAGTACCACCAAGAAGCTTTTAATTAAATTAGTAGCATCATAGAAAAAGATATTATTAACAACGGACGCTGTCATTTATTGATACATTTACATGAATTATATATCGTTTGAGAGAATTTATGCAGAGAATTCCATTGAAATGGATGCTACTTTTACTGCACACCACCTAGAAGAATAAATTGATAAGAAGTTTTCCAAAGATATTAAATTCTTTACAATCCGGAATAAAAAAGTAATAGCACTCAATTATATGAAGACGATTGACGAAACAGTATTGGACAACTTAAAATCTGAAAATATTTTACAAAAAGCGGCATTAATCTTACGAAAAACTATTTTGACAATGGACAATAAAAAAATACCATCTAAAAATCTTTCAGTAAAGCATTTAATTGCAGGTGAAGCTTCTATACCGCAAGAATTATATGAATTTTATTCTACTCTCATAGGTGGTTCCAGGCAGAAACGAAAATTAATTAATATTATTCTTATCATTAATAATGAATATTAAATGAATAATACTTAAAGATAGGATATATTATTGTTTTAGTTGATGTAAGCATATAAAAAAATTTCTTCCCGCAAAAACCAAGACAATGCTAGTGCAAACTCTTATTTTCCCATTAATTGACTACGGTGACGTGTGCTGTTATGACCTGAATGCGGATCTTCTCGATAAGTTAGACCGTCTTCTTAATAACTGCATTCGATTCATCTTTAATCTCCGTAAATATGATCATGTGTCCTCTTTCCGCTCGCAGCTCAATTGGTTACCTATTCGTCAACGTCGAAAATTACGAGTTCTCACTGTTCTATTTACTATTCTTAATAATCCATCTTTGCCAACGCATTTAGCTTCCTACTTTCAACTTTTATGTAGTAATCATGACAGAAACCTTCGTTCCGCCAATAATCTTCTTCTTCGTTGTCCCTCACACACTTCCGAGTTTGTCGGCTCATCTTTTTTCGTTCAATCCGTTCTTCTTTGGAATGAGCTTCCCCTTGACATCAGGATGGCCACCAACAATTACTCATTTAAAGTAAAAATAAAGGAGTATCTTTTCAAAACAACTGGCAGAATCAACTTGCCCATAACTTGTCATCTATTGTTGTTAAGCATCTATATGCGTATATGTATATATATTTATATGTATGTATGTGGTATATATATATATATATGTATGGTATTTACGTAAGTAACGTATTACGTAGTATATTTAGTGTAATTAGATAATATTTTGTTATATAAACTACTTTTAGTTAAAACGCACCTAGCTCCTGTTTTTTCTGCATCACCCAATGGTTGACTGGTAGAGAATGCCTTAGGCATTAAGTCTAAGTTAAATAATACATGCTTGTCTGGCAAGGGGTTTGAAGTTTCAAAAATGTCTGGCTAATGAGGAAACATCATTTACTTATTACTCAGATATTATATATATATCAGCTTTTATACTATAACGTAAGTAAAATTATAATTTCATAAACATTAAGGGTGTCTGGCAAAGGGTTGCCAGGATGTTAAGTGTCTGGCAATGAATAATGTGACTTTTAATAATATTCTGAAGATAATAACAAAAAATCGCACTTTATTATTTGATGAAGTTAGATCGGTATTTTACACACCTTTAGTACCGTTTACCTGCCAAAGCCAGGGCAACCCAAACTTCATAATGGTCCATCGTTTTTACCTGTGTTACCTATAAAAAGTTTGTCAACGCATGCTCCCAGCGTTGACAAACTTTCAGCTTTTATAAAATAACGAAGGTCTGGGGTTCACGGGCTTCTAGACCATTAGTTAAAAATTGTATTAAATGTAAACAAAGGAAAGATATAGTTAGACTTTCGGTCGATCACTGTGTTGAGTTATCCTGTGTTGAGCTGGATAGGCATGTTGTAGTCTGTGTTTATAGGCCCCCAAATTCTCAGAATTATTCTACCTTCGATACGGTGAAAGTCTCTACTAATGATAAATCAGTGATAATATGTGGTTATTTTAACATAAATATTTTGGAAGAGAATTCAAGTTCAAATCAATTTCTAAGCCTTTTTAAATCTTTTAATCTGACCAATATTTTTTTAGAACCTACTCGCGTAACTCAGACATCTGCCTCTTGTAAAGATAATGTTTTCTGTAATTGTGAATATTTAGATAAAGCTATTGTAGATTATCTGCCTTCAGGTCATAGTGGACCGAGTGTCACCTATAGATCTAACACACCCTTGCAGAAGATGCAAAACTAAATAACGTAAATGAATTCTACACAGATTTCTTTTCGGTAGTGCATAATTAATTCGATAATATCTTTCCAAAGAAAACTAAGGATGTGTACCCCCAATTTGTTTTTAGTGGTTGGGCAACCACAGGCATTATGAAAAGTAGAGATAGGTTGTACGAGCTTTATGGCCTAAGGAAAAGTGTGTAGGGTAGCTAAATCTAATTTTATTAGTAATAAAATAAAATTTTCTGAATATAAGATAAAAACTGGAAAATAATTAATAATGAAACCGGTAGGAATAAAGTATCGAATAACAATTATGTATTAGAGACACGGCGTGGTACTTTAAGCTCTGACAAGGACATAGCTCAAGAATTTGTTGATTTTTTTACTGACATTCCAATAAAAACTACTGAAACTCTGGACTCCTCTCCTACTCACTCTATCATATTCTTAGAAAAATGCTCGTAGCTGTCCCGTAGATTTTAGTTTCAAGCACGTAAACCCTGCAGTAGTAATAAAAGCTTTTAAGGATATTAAGGTAACATTTACTGAAGATCTGTGGGGAACGTCGATCAAAACTTGCCAATCCATTATTGAAACTTCCGCTCCTTACTCAGCTCTAATATTCAATTTGAGTGTAGATCAAGGAGTTTTTCCTGATGTCATGAAAAATAGTAGGTAAAGTATCGCTTTTTAAATCCGGAGACAGTAAAGATGCAAATAATTATAGGCCTGTTTCAGTCCTGCCGGTATTTAGTAAGGTTTTCGAAAGATTATGCTTAATCAAACGCTACTTCATTTTAATGCAAACAACATCCTTCACGATCAACAATACGGTTTCATTAAAGGGCGTTGTACAACTAACGCCGGTGTTACCTTGTTACAGCATATTTACACCGCATGGGAGGAAGCAAAAGATGCTCTCGGTATCTTTTGCGACCTCTCAAAAGCATTTGACTGCGTAAGCCATGAAACGCTGCTACTAAAACTTGAGCATTACGGACTTTTTAAAAACGGGCACTGGGTGGTTCACCTGGGTGGACCACGGGAAATAATTTTTTCCAATAGTCTACCCAGGGGATATACGGGAAAATATAATTTCCCGTGGTCCACCCAGACATAACAAACCTCCAATAAGTTTTAATTTTAAAATATAATGCCATTTTTAGATATTGAAAATGATGATTACATAACAAATATTCAAAGGCAACTAGTATCTAAGAATATTTCAGTGGAAGAAGCTTTAGAAAAGCTACGCAATTTTTTTTTTTAAATTTTCGTTAATTGCCCGTGCTCCGATCGTGAAGTTCTACTAGTCGATGCACGGGTAGTTTTTTTCACGGTAGTTATAAAATTATCAAATTGCATTGGCACTGGATCCACTGGTCGATAAATCTATTTGAATGTACATTATAAATTCATCATTTTCCATCGAAATTGGCATTGACTTTTTTGTTTATTTATTTTACATTTTATCTTTATATTTGTCACTAAATCGATTTTTTTAAATTAGCCAGGAGACGTGGAAATGTTACTGTATTTTTAATGATTTATTTATTTTGCATGCCATTCTTCAATAACATTATTTGTCTGATAACGTTGACCGAAAGCGCTTACAATTCTGACTGTTTTGTTTAAACCAATGGTGCCGATTCCGTGTTCTTCGTAATAAGGTCTATCTGTTTCTGGCATCTATTTCTCAGCGCCACTAAATTTCACTAAAACCTGTCAACGTATACTCAACTTTATTTCCACTCAGCGAGAGTCCCCATTTATTATATGCGTTATAAAAACTTGTTCAAAATTAACTAAGATGACGTTATTTTAATCGACACGAAGACGCTTACTAAAAACACAGAGCAAAGAGATGGCATTCAACGGATGCGGCTCTCGCTACGCGATATTAAAGTTAATTTAAACGTATCAGACTTTAGTCGACAAATAAATTGCTTTTGTTACCTAGTAAGTAGACAAGCAAGTTGTTTTCTGCTTGATATTTAAAACAAACATAAATTACAGCTGACTAATTCACACTATACTAGCAATTTAATTGTAATATGCTCACATTAAAGTGATCTTCACAACAATATAAACACGATATTGAAGATACTTCATCTCTTCTCATTAATTTCCACCATTGTTTTCGTGTTTTACATTATTATTTTGTACAGGAAAAAATACTGTATTGGGTGTACTTCTTATAGTGTTTTTACACTTAGGGACAAGGCAATACCTATAAAATGTTCTTTTAACTTTATACATCGTCTATTAATTACAATAAATAGTAATTACAACTGGAAATCGGTTTAAAATTACTGTAACACTTCAAGTAAGTTTATGAAACAAACAGCGTGGAACGTGACGTCATCCAAGGCCCGCGAAATATGGCGGCGTTCAAACAGATCAAATTTTATCAATGTTTTCAATGGTATTTTAAAAATTAATTTGAACATTGCCAAGGTTATTGTTATTTTTTATTAGGGTAGAATGATGGAACAAGTCAATAAAAGATAAAAAAAAAGTACATGCATATTCCCTATTGGGACCAATATCTGTCTATTTAATTCACATTTTTTTCAATTTCAGTACTTTGACTTTGGTAATGGTAACAATGGCAATGCTGCAGTTATTGAAATAAAACGTTTTTGAACTTTAGTTTTTGTAACTTGGAATAATAGCAGCCTATAATTTTAGATTTTGGAAAAACTACTAAAATGGCATTTACCTACTGCCGCCATTTCAAATGTTTTATTACGGGATCAAAATGCGGCAATGATCTTATGAGATTAAATAAAATTATATAGGTTTTCTCTTTTTCATCAGGCAATAAAGCAAAAATTCATGGTACAACTACAGTATGGTTTAATCCACTGCCTCTATCGCCAAGTATATTGTACAATTCAGCGAAGGGTTTTTGGACAGGATTTGAATGTAGCAACATTTGGGATTAATTCTCTGGCAACACTCGATGCGCGAGTCAGACTCGCACTTGTCCGGTTTTATTTTAAGTACAATATTTTCCTGTTAATTTATTTTAAAAATATCAAAAATTTGTCTAAGATACTTTTATTTCGGTAGATCCCATTAGTTGCATTTGATAGTCCCATGATGGTACTAGTGGGATCATTTATCCTAGTAATTCCATGTAATTGCACCAAAAATATGAATAAAGAAGTGAAATTAAGTTAGTTATGTTTAATTTAGAAGTCGTGTCACGGGAAAGTACCCTATTATTAAATGAATTATTGAGTTTCTACACATGTCTTATTTTTTTTAAATCCATGCTATGCTTTCGTATTTGTACGTAGTCAACATGTGGACATTCTGGTGATCCATGGGAAAAAATAATTGCCCGTGGTCCACCTGCGTTGTTCACCTGGGTAAGGGCAATAAACGATAACAAGCAATAACCCAAACGCTCTTCGCATTATTGATGATAAAACGACGTTTATGTATCTATCTCTGTCCCTGATTAGCGAGACGGCTGGTAAGCGTACGGTACTTACCAGTTGTCTCACTGTATTTTAATGGAATTTGGAATGAAGATAGTAGACCTTGTAGTTATACCTTGGAGTAGCACTTAGGCTACTTTTTATAATGTACTTAATCATGTGCAAAATCACAGCAACAGCCAGTAGAATATAATCCAATAAAAAGTTTATTCTTTTACTTATTTTCTACTTCAGTGTACTCAGGCATAACACTAGACATGTGTAGTTCCGGAGCGTAATAGTTCCTGGAACTATGTCCGCAGTCGGAACTATGTTAGTTCTTTCCGACTTGCTCAACCTAATAGTTCCACAGTTCCTCGGAACGATCACGCGGATTGGAGGAGTGGCCGATCAATGGATATTGTTTACAACCACCATGTATGTCCGAGGAACTGTCTGAACCGAAATAAAACTGTTAACTACAATGTCCGGATGAAACTAAGGAACTAGATAGTTCCTCGGACATGTTTCCTGGAACTAGTTCCGACAACGAAAGGAACCGTTCCAGGTTCAATCCCATGTCGGACATGGTTTGCGCATGTCTACATAACACGTTTCAACCGGATCGTGAGTAAAGTTAAGAAGGTCATCAATATGTATGAATCGAATTTGGTCGGATGACCAATCGTGGTTTAAATGTTTTGATTTTTGTTTATATCTACTTATATGCGAAACATACAAGCTGGATATTTTCATTATATGTATATTATTTGATTAAAGGCACTAATTTTTGGTTTACACCTGCACATCTTGGGTTGAGCCAGTTTTTGTATGTTGACGTCAAAGTTATGACGCCGTCGTTTTGACTTTTAGTAATATTATTCAATAACGCATGTATGTACACTTTTGAAACTTATTATGGTGATTATAGGCGCCAAGATGGACTGAATACCGTTTTCAGCTAGCTTCTACGTTTTCTTATTTAGGCGCTGTGAAATTTTTTTGGGTTTTCAAATTCCAGATTACTTGAAAATTATAAATATTTTCTTAAATATATTCTGTCACAAATTAGCACAAATGAAGAGCTACTCGTGTATGCTCATGCTACAGGCGCGCATACAATAGTTTTCGAGATACACGATTCTGCAAAACGTTACCTCAGCAGGAAAACGAATATCTTTAAAACCTGAAGACGTACAATTTTTATTTTTGGCCCACATTTTTGCTCAAATATAAGCTCTCTGCTCATCCACAAAATTTCTTTTTGCGATAATTTGTTTAGAATTTTCCAGCTGGAAGAAACGTTACCCCAGCAGGAATAGTTTTTCCTTTTTTTTCTAAAACGACAACAGGCACAATTTTTTTATGCGGCGCACATTTACAGCAGATTAGGCACTCATTAAACGTTTCACTCATATCACTCTAGGACCTACTTTGAAGCTGGGGTCACGCGCTCGCCTATTCTCCGATCGGTGTCGGTATTTAATCCCACTTCAAAGGACTTCTCGGGTGAGAATAGTGAACACTATCACATTCGTGTTTTCCCCCAGTAGGAACTAGGAAGTGGCATCAGGTGTTTTTCACATGTTTTTATGAACAACAGTTATGCCCAAACCTTGTTCTATTTCGGTGAATTTGTGTCATCCACCATCGTCTGGGTCTGCTTTTTTTTTGCTTCGTCTGATTTCTATATTAACGAGATTATAATAGGCTATAGGCACAAAGGCCGCTGCACAGTCGTCCTTATCGGATGGAAACGAGAACGTAAGTGGGAAACATCGTGAGTAAGGATAGTTCGGAGTTCGTCACGGATAAACATCTTGCCATGAGTCTGTACGGGCTATAAGATCTTTCAGTACTGACTTTTCCGCAAATAAATAAATTTGAATTTATCCCATCAAAAACATACATGTGAAATGGGAGCACAGTTCAATTTTAAGAATATACGTGGTTATCGACTTCGCCGACAAAAGAATTTAGATCTTAATGGGTTTAAAGTTTTGTAGATAATCCTGAAATTTACATATAAGAACACACAACATTCTAAAATAAATCTAAAATACAAAATCTTTTTATTTCTGCTACAACAATGTTTGCTACTTAAAAAATATAATTTCGAATTTTTTACACAAATCAGATAACTTACGATAAATTGATTTATGCCGCGTTTTGCTTACGGACGGTAAAATTTCCTTGAATTTTCAACGAAAATTTTACCGTTCGTAAGCAAAACGAATCGTTTATTGTTTATTGGAACGCGGCATTAGTCTATTATGCACATTTGTAACATATAATAAAACCATTTTGTTTACTTTAACTGTTGAAATAAATAAAAATGTCACTTTCTAACATCCAGCGTTTGGTGATAAGTTGTTAGAAGTTAAAATATTGTTTAGTGATGTTAAAATGATACACGTATTGTATACCTGGGAGCTGACGAGACGTCGCACACGCTCGGAAGGAATGAAACAGCGGCGCGTATTGTCCAACTTTTTATTCACTTACTGTTTACTTTATAATATTCTTTTCAATTTGCAATTTTACAGCTGGGGAGGGCCGGCGCGGCCGCCCTCGCCCTCTTATCTATACAAGTTTACAACTCTTCAATTTAAACCGAGTTCATCGCTCACATATACAACTCATAAATACAACAAATACAATTAATTATAATAGTAATGTACACAAACAACAACATAATTTGACGCGCGCTCTGCAGCGCTCAGCCTCGGCCCTGGGGCTCCTTCACAATATACATACACATACATAGCACCTCTCCGACATATTTTTCATCCGCGAGGATGTTTAAAATAACAATTTATCGCCAAAATTGATCATAACAAGTACTAGCTGCAATCGTAGACTGCTATAACAAAATATCATTTACAAAAACAATTCGAAAACAAGAGGGCCGCGAGGCCGCCCTCCCTCAGCCCCACTCGGGCCGGGGGGAGGAGGGGGAAGACCTCTCGGCGTTGGCAAACGTACTGAACATATACAACACATGTACACACTTAACTAATCTCACTAGAGTCGAAACAGCATCTCACTGTGTACACCCAGCGAGCGATACGAAACGTACAGCGCTCTATTAATGTACAAAACAAACGAACCGCCGACTCGCAGACACGAGCTCTGTACACGCGTCGGGAAAGCGAGCGTCGTGAAGTAGGCGAAGAACTCGGAAACACTCCGACAGGTTTGCATCGCTGGGTCACCGCAATCATTCCGACACAGAGAAACGGTCGAACACTGAAAACTCTTTCGGTACTTTACATTAGCAACGGAGATTTGGATCGCTCAAAACTCACCTCTTTAAACTAAAATACTGTAGAACATTACGTTGCTCGATTTCGGTTTTTAAATTTTTATACAAAACTAATTTACTCTCTAGGGTCAGGTTCGCCGGCGGCTCGTGTGGGTGGGGGTGGGGGGGCCTACGCGTCGCCCGAGGCCGCGGCCAGGCGCAGCGCGGCGCAGGCGAGGGGCGGGGGCGCGGCGCAGGCGAGGGGCGGCGGCGCGGGAGGCGCGTGCGCGGAGGCCGGGGGGGCGTCGCTGGCGCCGTCCACCTGCAACGTCCAGCACCACGTGTTGAGTGCTACTGACTAGGTTCTAACGAAGGATCGAAGTTATTGTGCGAGTGTTACTGATAGGAAAGTACGAGTGAGACTACATATTTCATTACGTTGTATGCTCGCTAGAATCGCCGGCCGCTTTGTACGGCGCGACGGCTAGCGAGGTGTGCGATCGATTTAAAAAGTAATTAATATAGGTACGTAGAAACGACTGAAGACCTGCTGGACATTTTTGTTTGTATTTATTTAATACTTTTAAGTTTTAAAAAATTCAACTATCGTTAAAAACTATATTTTGCATAAATATTTAAATATACATTTAAAGATTCTAGTGAACTACGGGCGAGTCTCTCGTAAAGATATAGATAATTAGCAGACCACTTTTAAAAATTATAATATATACAGCCATTTTGCCAGGACTATTAATTTTCTTCAATTCATAAAGATTATACCTAAGGATTCACGGACATTTTTAAATGATTAACTGTCAATGTTGTTCATAAGATAGAGTCGAATATGTGCTATCCGTTGTCCGTGCCCGTCGACCTACTATCTGAACAAGCAGTGAGTAGGACAAGCGTCTATAGTCAAGTCGTTTGTAGCCTAAGAATATACTTGGATAGTCTGTTATGAAGGAATGGAAGATGTAAAGGAGAGTAAAAGCGGGTAATCGTGTGAATGGTGGGCTACGTGCCTGTGGGAGCGGGCAGCCGCTGCCGAAGAAGGCGCGCCTGGCAGTTCATAATGGCGTTCCGGTGCCCACCTTAATGTGTAGTAGTGAGGGTTGAGTATGGCTGAAAAATGAAAGTAGAATAAATGGTGTCGAGATGAATTCTATGTGAAGTATGTGCGAGGAAGATCGATAGACGGACGATATTCAAGAGCAGTGTTGGAGAAAAGAAGACGTTGTGACGAAAATTGAAAAGACCGTAGCTAGGTGGCAAGAGTAATGGTGGGTACCGACCGTGGCGAGCGCGTGCTTGAAGGTCTCGTAGGTGAGCCAGCAGATGGCGGCGGCGGGCATCTGGTACAGCACGCGCGCCTGCAGCCCGCGGAAGAAGCCGCGCGCGCCCGACGCACGCAGCACGTGGCCCGCCGCGTCGCGCAGGCGTTCGGCGCGCCACGTGCCTTCCTGCGTGTTGAGCACGGTCTTGCACACGTCCAGCGGCGTGGTGGCGCTGGCCGCCAGCGCGCCTGCCAGCGCGCCGGACAGCGCGTGCGCGCGCGGGTCGTAGGCGCGCGCCGGGTTGAGCCGGCTCTGCGACCACTCGTACGCCATGAAGTGCAGCGCCTGGAAGGGCACGTTCATGGCCACCTGCGTGCCGTATGAGCGGTAGAAGGCGCGCAGGCCCTCGGTGCGGTACACGTGCCGCGCGCACTCCCACACGCCGCGGTACGCCGAGTTCAGCATCTGAAGCCGCTGCTTCACCACTGCAAGGCAACACTGCACACTTTACTCTGAGATCACAAGACAACATTTCTAATTTTTTATTACATAAGAAGACTAGATTTCAATATTTTTGTACAAATCATTTAATAAGAAACTGAAAAGAAGTAAAACTTATTCAATCTACAAGATTAGTGACGAACCCTCTCAAAGCGTTACTCTATTTCTAGATAATCTTTAAAAATAAATAAAATTGTTTTTAAAATAGTTTTAAATTAAATGTTCGTTTGTTATGTCGTAATAACAGTATTTTCCTAAATGCATCCGAATGTTTACAAAGTACAATGACAAAAAAAAAAATTGTGTCTGTTTGTTCCGACTAATCTCTGAACGGATGGACCGATTTCCACGGGACTTTCACTAGCCGATAGCTGGTGTTATAAGAAATATAATTACATATTATGTATATATAAAGGGTCTTTCAACAAGGACGGGTCGATGTTAAAATTGAATAAAACAAGATGTGTGTTAGATATTACCGAAATTTATTTTTATTTGAAAGGCCCATTTATGCCATTAAATATGACATCGTTCAAATGTCCGCCGCGGCTTCGTATGGTGGCACGAATCCGAGAGGTCCAATTTTTAATGACTCTGCTGCATAGATCCGGCTGAATCTGAGCGATGGCCTGCGTTATGTTAGCTTTCAGGGCAACGGTCGATTGTGGCTTATTGGCATAGACCTGCGACTTCAGAAAACTCCACAAGAAAAAGTCTAGCGGAGTCAAATCACACGATCTTGGTGGCCAATTCACGTCACCTCTGCGAGAGATAACCCTACCCTCAAACCGTTCATGCAGAATGTCCATTGTGTCGTACGCTGTGTGGCAAGTAGCGCCATCTTGCTGGAACCACATGTCGTTCACGTCCATATTGTTCAATTCAAGCCAAAATAAATTGTTTATCATTGATCTGTAGCGCTCGCCGTTGATGGTGATGGCCTCGTTAACGTCGTTTTCGAAGAAGTACGGACTAATGACGCCGCCAGACCAAAATCCGCACCAAACAGTAACTTTTTGTGGATGCATTGTCACCTGGTGAACCTCATGTGGGTTGTGGTCATCCCATATACGGCAATATTGCTTATTAACAAAACCATTCATCCAAAAATGTGCCTCGTCGCTAAAGATTATTTTTCGGCCAAAATCGGGGTCCTCTTCCAAGCGTTCCGAAGCCGGCACACGGCGTTGTCTATGGTCTTTAACTTTGAGCTCTTGGGTCAGTTGGATCTTGTACGGATGCAGGCCTAAGTCCCGACGCAAAATTCTCCAAGTTGAAGTCTGCGAAAGGCCGAGTTCTTGTGCATGGCGAGAAATCGACTGCCTCGGAGTCTCCTGAACACTCTCACGTACAGCGGCGATGTTCTCGGCCGATCTGGCGTTCCTTTGACGTAAAGGTGTTGGTTGATTGTTTACCGAACCGGTCGTCTCAAATTTGGTCACCAATCGTTGGAGAGTAGCATTTGCACTAACGAACACTCATTTTGATAATAAAGTTTTATCATTTGCACATGCTGCTCAACCGTGTAACTTGCCATGGTGATTCGGCATCAGTGACTGAATAAGAAAAAACTGATTTGACAGATGCCGCCAAAACAAAAAGGCCGCCACAGATTATTAACATCGACCCGCTCTATTTGAAAGACCCCGTATTATGAAAAAAGAATTAAGGTTCCAAGCAAAATATGTAGACGCGAGCGAAACTGCGCGGAGAACAGCTACTATAAATAAATAACCAAAAACTCATCTGAATTTCTTTAGCGCAAATTTAGGTGCGGTGAGTGGCGAACAAGGTGAGAGGTTCCATGAGGACATTTCCTTAATGGAGAAGCGCTATCAAGGGAAATGGAGCCCAGGAATGCTAGCAGATTATTGTTGGAGACTTAAAGGGACCTACCAAAAGCCAAATATTCACGAAAAATATATGTTTTGATATCACAAGAAAAGTTGATGTGTTATTTTTCTTTTTATTGATATATTATTGTTTGGTAGTCCCTATACATGCAAAATTTGATACAAGTTTTGTCATGTGACAAAAAAAAATTAAAATTTTGTTAACCAGCCAGTATGTCACTGTAGAACATACTGATTTTTAGTATCCCATAGCGACATCTCTCAATAAGCCAGAAAACGAATAAACATTAGTGTGTCCATCGTGTCAATAGATGGCGCTTTGTTAAGGACAACTAATAAAAAATATATTTCCCTCGTTTTTATTTTACACACACATAATTTACATCGAAAAAATCATTTTAAACGCAAATTATTTAAATTCACGAATTATTTCCAAAGGGATATGCAGACTTATGGCCTTTGTTTGCCCAGCAATGTGGTAAATACCAAAAAAAAAACTCTTTTTATAACTACATTATTGCTAATATTAATAAGGTCGTAAACTGACGAAGTTTAAAGTCAATAAAAATAAAATCCTCAATCAATCAATGCATTATTTGGCATTTCCGCTCGCTTAATGTAAAAGAAAGTGAGAGTATTTCGCCCTAAAATCGATACACATATATGAGGTTATGAAAATCTATTCTTGTCTTGGGTGTCATTTTGTTATTTTATACAAAATTAATAATAAAAAATATCTACTATTTATGGACTACCAGAATCTACATATATACGTTAAAAATTAACATTTCTGTTTTAAATAATTAAATCTTACTAATACCGCCATCTCTACGTCTAAATGTTCAACTATGTCATTTCGCAATCGCATTTCGTTTCGCGCGTGCGCTTACAACTCGTTATCTTTTCTACATTATTTTCTAACTAAAATATATCCGACGATTTACAGTAATGGACCCCGGAAACCTCGCTCCACCTTGCTATACATTGGACCCAGTAACCACACGATTACACCGGCTTACTCATAGATGGTTATTTGGTGAAGGGTTTGCTTCACTAAATCTAAATAACTGTTTTTTTTTTTATTAGAAGCCGAATCAAGAGCAGACGTGTATTATTAGTGTTATTGTTTTGAGTGCCTGGTGCTACCTCGACCATTTCTGGTCTTTTGTAGCGCACTTCTGGTTTACAGTTCACTGCTCAGACTTATGGCTTCGAGAAACCACCAGATCCCATCAGCAGTGATTGTTTGTATTTCCTGCGGTTGTATGATGTGCAACCCTAGGTGAATACTTCTGTGCCGCATTAGTGGGCCACAAGAGCATAAAATATGCATTGCAGTCTCTTCTGTTTCTTGACAGAATCTGCAAATTGTGTTCTCACCCAATTTTAGGTTGAACATATGTTTGTTCAGTTTGCAGTGTACGGTGAGGACTCTTGTTACTGCACAGGTTTTGTATCTTTTGAGCTCCAGAAGTTATTTAGATACTTTATTATCATAGCCCTTTATTATGGCTTTCGAGTGTCTCAGACCAGTCGTGGTCTTCCATCTCTTAATAGCCAATGATGTATATTAGACGTATAGCAGACGTGTAGCTCGACAAATGTATTTTGTATACATAATTTAAAACACATACATAATGTTATTAACAATAAAAGTGGTATAGAGGCCATACGACAATACTGTTGTAACAGCTTAGCTGGTCGTAGGACAGTAGGGTATTGTGCCCCCATGTTTGGTTCTTTGGCTGGGCAAAGTTTCAATCATATAAAAATTCCCTAGCTCAGTTTCTAGATGACGTGTTAATCATATATTTAAACGAGGACGAATAAAGAATCGAAAACTAAAAATGTTTTTTTTTGGTTTTCTCTTTTTTAAGATTTTTTTTTTAAATAATACTCATATAACATAAAAAAATAATATAACTTACAAAAAGTCAGAAGAAATACTTGGGTTTGAACTTAGAACCTCTCATTATCCAGTCAAGGGCCATACCGCTTTGGCCATCAAAACAAATAGTGAGTTTTTAATTATGTCCTAGTCCTATATAAAAAATATTAGCGGTTCCTATATCTATGATTTCAACCCTAATGCTTACAACTTATTTTATTCATGGGCGCCATTGGGCCAAAAGCTCTTTACCAAATGGGCATATCAAGTTTAATTTAAGAATAAAAATATGTATCTTTGAGTTTTCTCACTAAACACCAATGATATGTGTTGACAGTTTACCTTCAAAACTTTTATGTGCAGTTTCTGAATTTTTTAATATTTCTTATGATCTTGGCTTCCATTCGGACTTAATTGATATCTCCTCTGTTTGACTTTGGCTTTAGTTAACTGGTTCCTGATCCGACTTGGCTGTACACTACTGGACTGTGATTTTACGAATTTATATTATATCGGATTATAGAAAATGTTACCATGGATGTAAAGAGCCAGGTAAGAAAGATCCAGAAATTATATTATTGCTATTTATTTATTAACCCATTGACCGCCACAAGTCGCCAAAAAAATTTTCATTGCGTCGCCAGGGCATATTACATCACCAAAAATAGCTCTATTCACACGCTCTATTCAGCACAAAGAGGTGCAGCCGCCGGATCTCCCTCCAAATCAAGGACTAGTGCCACCGGTAACGCCTGCAGAAGTCCAGAATTGTCTTCGCCGCATGAAGAATCGGAAAGCTGTCGGAGCCGATGGAGTCCCCATCGAAGCATGAAAGGCGATGGGCTCTCGTGGTGTGGGCATCATAACCGACCTGTTTAACCGGACACTCCTCACCGGTATGATCCCGAGCCAATGGAGGCTGAGTATCATTACTCCTGCCTTCAAAGGCAAGGGATCGGTGCAGGAGTGCGGTAATTACCGAGGTATAAAGGTCATGTCCCACACCATGAAGCTCTTTGAGAGGGTTATCGACTCTCGGATCCGACAGGAGTGTGCTGTCTCGTAATGTCATGGGTTTCGCCCTGGTCACGGCACCATAGACCCTGTTTTCGCCCTGAGGACTGTCGTGGGGAAATACAGGACGAAGAATACGCCTCTGAACTACCTGTTCCTGGACATGCATTAGGCCTTTGACTGTATTCCTCGCGTGATGATCTGGTGGGCACTGAGGTCCAAAGGGGTTCCTGAGGCTTATATTGACATTATTCGAGACATGTACCGCGATTCTGATTCCATAGTTCGGACCGCTGTTGGTGACACGAAACCCTTCCCCATCACCATCGGGGTACATCAGGGATCCGTCCTCAGTCCGTTTCTGTTCAGCGTGATATTAGACATCCTGTCAAAGAGCTGCTATAGTATGCTGACGGTATCGCGCTGGCGGATGCGGACAAGGGTAGGTTGGTGCGACGCGCGAAGGCGTGGAAAGAGTCGCTTGAGAACGGCGGTCTGAAGCTTAACGTGGCGAAGACCGAGTACTTGGCGTGCAACTCTACAGATCCCACACCCGTGCGCATAGATGGCGACACGGTCGAGCGCACGGATCAGGTGAAATACCTATTTCGCGCGTCTGGTGACATCGATTGCGACGTCAAAGCACGCATTGCTGCCGCGTGGGCCAAATGGCGTGAGGTGACTGGCGACTGACCCAAGATACCGGTTAAGTTGAAGGGACAGGTCTATAAAACCATCATTAGACCTGTCCTTTTATACGGCTGTGAAACGTGGCCGGTGCTGGAGCGACACAAGCAGAAACTGCGTGTCACGGAGATGAATATGCTGCGGTGGATGTGTGGAGTAACGCGGAAGGACCGCGTTAGGAACTCCCGCATTCGCGGCAGCCTTCATGTCCGTGACACTGCGGATAAATTGCAGGAGTGTCGCCTTCGCTGGTATGGCCACGTTTTGCGGCAACCCGATACTTACGTGGGAAACAAATGTCTGGCCATGCAGCCTCCGCCTTGCCCCGGCAGGAGGGGTAGACCAAAAAAGTGCTGGCTTGACGTCGTAACGGGTGATATGCGTGCCAATGGACTTACTACCAGGGATGCCGAAGATCGTGCGAAGTGGAGAAGAAAAAGTAGGAAAGCGGACCCCGGGCACCGAAGCGGAAGCTTCGGTTGCAACCGGGATTCAACGCCATGATGATGATGATGATTAATTGTATATGTATATGCCTCTATAAATATTGATTTTGTAACAATAAACAATTAACTCATTACCATATTGTCCCGTAGCTAGTCGACTCTTTAAAGCGTCAATGGCGTAGGACAGTGATGTTGATAGATTTATTAATACATAATTATTGATATTTTTATAACAATAAAATTATTACATGTAAAGTGTTAGTGCAGTGATTTTTTTTTACAATAGTCACGGAAACATGTTATACAAAGAGGCACTTTACAAATTTCACACCAAAATTTTGTATCTCGCCTTTTACGTTTTAAATTACTACCTAACTTACACCGTCATTTTGTTATATCCTGTGAATACACTGGCATGTGGAGCGTTTCCTAGTAATTGCATTGGTTCATCAATATTTCGCGAAGTCATTGGTAAGGCCTTGTCCTCCGCATAGTTTCCAACATCATCGACACTTTTCAAAATATGAGACAGCTCGTCGTGATCCATTTATTCTTTTAAAATTGAACGGACGCTTTAAGCCGTCAACGGCGTTCGCGACACAGACGTATGTTGTTGTAAGTTGTCGATGTTTACTTATGTGAATGGAAAACCATAATGTGATAAGGTAACTAAATAATTTAAATATATTTATAGATTAATTTATGTACTACAAACAAAGATGAATAAATATTGGTTAGTAACTATGCTAAATAATAAATAGGTAGGCATAAGATGTAAGATGTGTGAAGTTATTATTATTATTATATTGCAAAAAAACTGTCTTGAGAATATTGTTTATTTTTTAATTATTCAAACATAGCGAAACCTATTTTAATATTCACTGTTTCTCTGTATCTGTTAAATCTATTTCTGTTTCTGTTGTAAAAAATTTAACATTTTTATGTTACAACGTGAACGCACGCATACAAGGTTTAATGTACATTAATTCTTCATTTAATAGAGAAAAATAATAGTAGCTTTTATCATCATCTTGATGATTAATACATTCCAAACAATGTGGTAATTTTCTGAACATTAGTGTCTTGATTTTTATGTGGTTCAGGGTCTGCTGATGTAGGATTAAATTTGTTTGCAACATGGAGTAATTTATTTTATTAGTTAGTTCCCATTCGTGGGTAGTCACAACACTATTTGACGCTTTAAGCCGTCAATGGCGCCCAGGATGTAACTTTATAAGTTAGTTTTTTGATCAGTTAATTTTTAATTATTACGTGCTTAAATAGACTATATCTCACTGTTTTAATGGAGGATGAATAAGATGAATAGTTATAAATGTTCCTGATTCTTAAAATCAACATTAGCCAAGTTTTATTCGTCAGTAAAAAATGAAGTGCGGTGGACGCTTTAAGACGTCATTGGAGTCTCGATCAAGTTATTGAATGACGCTTTAATGCGTCCTTGGCGGTCAAAGGGTTAAGGAGCATCAACAATATACATATACAACATTGTTCATTACGCTAGTTAAATACACCTCTCATATGTATATCAATTATAGACGTCCTAAGCATTCGTTATACATAAAATTGACATTGACAAACTAACAATAAATAATACTTAATAATAAGCACATAACATAAATTTTATGAAAGTTTAAAAAAAATATAATGCTATGATAATGTCACATGATTAAAATAAACAATAACGATTGTTCCAAATTGTTTTCATGCGTTTTGCATCATTTCTCCAATCCACTGCCTTTTCGGAATATGCAGAGATTTAATTCGTGGATTTAGGATATGGACTCCGAAAAATGAATATTTTTTACATTTTCATGGACGTTAGAAATATTTGAGCGCATTAGCCATTCATTGACGAATCCTTCGTTACGTAATCTTTATTTTTTGTAGTGATCCTGTAAATTTCCAAAGTGTCCATTAAACACTTATGAACAACCGAAACTTGTTCGAATCTTGTAAATTACCGACTTATTTATACAAAGTAGCAAAATTGTATAAGAATGTATTTCTTTCGTAGCGCAATTGTTTGCAATGATGCAATCATCAAAGATCTCTCTAAGTCGGCGCCACCAGTTGCAGTTTGTGTAATTATTGTTTATCTAAGTTTTATATATAATCTGATATACAAAGTGATAATAAAAGAAACTTCTCGTCATGGAATCTATTCTCTTGCGAAAGAAAAGAAATGCTATTATAATTTTGGAAAGCGCTATTGTGCTAATAAAAATCGATTGTTTGGAAAATATTTTAAATTTCAAAATTCAGTTTTCTGATTTTTTCCTTTGTATACACACAATTAGCTAGCTGGACGCCAAATTTAAACTTTCTAGGTCATCTGGAAGTGGGTTAGGTTTTTGATCGATTTGTCAGTCAGTCAGTAATAAAAATGCCGACTTTTAGACTTTAATATCTCAATGACCGTTTCAGATATATTTATGAAATTTGGGATTAATCTAAGAGGCTTTAATAAACAAATCAAATTTCATGTGTTTAAGTTAAATAGATTTCAAAATCTCCAAGGACACTCTTTTTCAACATGTTTTTTACAAATCACTGGTTACATTATATGTGTGTGTATTATACCACTGACATATTATATAGTATATGTGACATTTATAATAATTTAAATTAATTACTAAGACAAAAGAGAGTACTTCTTGTAATTATCATATTATAAATAAGTCTATAAAAAGTCCAATATCTCAGCTCAGTAATAATCAAGTTAGTAATAAGTTTCATAAATTAATAAGTAATAATAACTTAAATTACATAAACCTGGTTCACCAGAATATTAGGGGGCTGATAGGCAAAGATCTAGAAATAGAATTGTTCATGAACTGTAATGCTGTTGATATTTTATGCATAACTGAACATTGATAAAAAGCGATCAGTTCATGTTCAATTTTGATAACCACCAGGTAGGTAGCTTGTTCAGCAGAGCTAATGCAATACATGGTGGCTCTGTGATACTTATAAATAAGCAATTTAAATTTAAAGAGCGCCATGATATTGTTAGTTTATCAGTTAAATCAACTATCTAATAATACAAAATATCAGGTAAGTCAACTCAAGCGTTTTATTGTAATTAATGTATACAGACAATCTAAAAAAAAAGTAATTATTTGTGGTGATTTTAATATTAACTTATTAGAAAATTCTGGTTTAGCGACTAAGTTCAGGACACTATTCCAGTCATATAATCTGAAGAACTTGTTTTTGGAGCCTACACGAATCACAGCCACTACAGCCACAGTATGGATAATATATTTACAGATGTTGTAATTAAAGATAAGAAAATAATAAATCAATTAGATTCTGATCATTGCGGTCAACAAATTTATTTTTACAATAGGAACGAGAAAGTGGCGAAGAGAAATATTGTGGCAATACCTAAAACTGCCAAACGTTTTGAAAATTTTAAAAATAAACTAGAGATAGCTTACAACATACCATTTTTAGATATAGATTCCAACCTTAATACTTCCTTCAATATTTTTTTTGATACATTTTGTTCAGAATTTAATTCAGTTTTTACACCCAAAACGATTGTAGTTAAAGGTAAAGCCACATTTAGTGAATGGGCTACTATAGGCTTACACAAGAGCAGAAAGAGACTTTATGAGTTATATGGTGAAAGAAATTACAATAATAGTGAACAATTTCACATATATGTCAAAGAATATTCTAAATTTTTTGGGAAGCTTTGTAAATTAGCAAAGTCTCGTTTTCTGAGTTCAAGGATTAAAAATAGCGATGATAAGGTTAAGACCACTTGGAACATTATTAATAGCGAGACTAGAAAGCAGCACAACCAAAGCAATGAATTTAGTTTGAAAATTAACAACAAACAAGTAACGTCAGATATAGAAGTAGCCTCTGTTTTTGAGAACTTTTCTACTAATATTCCTGTGTCGACTACTAAACCTTTGAACTCCTCACCAGCTCTTGCAGAATCAATTTTGAAGGAGAATGTTGATAGGAATGACAGTGTATTTAGGTTTCAACATGTCAGTCCTTTTGAAATTATCAAAGCTTTCAACACGCTAAATCTAAAAAAACAGCCGACCTCTGGGGAAATTCTGTAATCATTACAAAATCTGTTATTACTGTAGTTGCTAGTCATTTATCATTTATATTTAATCAGTGTGTAGATAGTGGTGTATTTCCTGATCTGATGAAATCTAGTAAAATAATTCCATTGTTCAAATCTGGCAGTACTTCAGCCCCAACTAACTTTAGACCAATTTCTGTACTACCAGTATTCAGTAAAATTTTTGAAAAAATTGTTTATGATCAAATGCGAAGTTTCTTTAATTGCCATAATTTGTTACATAATAAGCAATTCGGTTTTACAAGGGGTCGCTCCACAACTGATGCCGGTGTAGAGCTTGTAAAACATATATTTGATGCCTGGGAGGATGCTCACGACTCTCTAGGTATTTTTTGCGATTTATCCAAAGCTTTTGATTGTGTTGTTCATGAAATTCTGATCAGGAAATTATATCGCTACGGTATCAAAGATACGGCGCTGGATCTTCTTACTTCTTCTCTAAGTAATAGGATTCAGAAAGTCGATATTAATGGCCAGCTATCTCCAGGGTCTGTGGTAAATTTTTTTTATATGTATATATATCATGTGTTTGGTGTACAATAAAGAGTACTATCTATCTATCAACTATCTAAAAATGGGCGATCCGCAGGGATCTATACTTAGGCCATTTTTGTTCTTAATCTACATTAATGACTTACCTTTCATTGTTAAGAACAACCACGAAATAGTATTGTTGATACTTCACTCTTATTTAGGCTAAAACGTATGTGTACAAATTTTGACGACGTAAACGATGCTTTTTCGAGAGTGGTTCGCTGGTTTAACGTTAACAATTTACTTCTTAATGGAGAAAAAACTAAATGTATCCGGTTCACTACTCCAAACGTTAAACAGGTGAAAACGACTATACTACTTAATGAAGACGAGTTGGAACTAGTTGACACCACAAAATTCTTAGGCATTACTCTTGATTCTAAGCTTCAATGGGGCCCTCATATTGATAAATTATCGAATAGACTCAGCTCAACAGCATACGCAGTTAGAAAAATTCGTGAACTGACTGATGTTGAAACAGCCAGATTAGTTTATTTTAGTTATTTTCATAATATAATGTCGTATGGTATTCTACTGTGGGGGAATGCCGCCGAAATTCAATCTATCTTGGTGCTGCAGAAGAGGGCTATTCGAGCAATTTATAACGTAGGCAATCGTGATTCACTGAGGCAGAAATTTAAAGAAATTAAAATAATGACGGTAGCGTGCCAATATATTTATGAAAATCTAATTTACCTTTATAAAAATAAAGATCACTTCTGTAAAAAAAGTGATATACACTCTTTTAACACGCGTAATAAACATAAACTTGTTGTACCTGCCTCTAGGCTCCAAAAAATTAAGAAATCGTTTCAAGGTCAATGTGTGCGATATTATAATAAAATCACAGATAATATTCAAATGTTAAGTCTAAACAAGTTTAAGTCTACAGTAAAACGACAGCTATGCCTTAAGGGCTATTACTCAGTAGGGGATTATATACAGGATAAAAACGCTTGGGATGGAATTGTAATAGAAATCTAATGTGAGCTAATATGTTTCTTATTTTCCATCTCTCATGTTTTTCTTTTCTTCTTTTTAATTTTTTCCTTAATTTTCAGTTTCCCTATTGTCATATTCTTTTTCTAGTTTATTTACTTTTAATTTTAAAAACATAATAGCACACAACAAAATGATGTGATATTTACTGAATATTGTTGAAACTGTCTGGTTTTTCTTTTTTAAAAGAGTGGCCGTGAGTTTGTTTGCCCGATTTCTTCTCACAAGGCTCAACCATTTGGAAACGGGCGGTTATAGATCGAAACAGGCAGATGTGATATTATGTTATCCATTTTTGTTTTCTTTAATCATTTTACATTTGACGAAGCAAACTTTTTTTTTTTTTTTTAAAAGACAACTCCCGCATTAGGAATAATCCTGTGTCGCGGGGGGCTTCACAAACATTCAAACAACGGACACAAAGAACACCCAGACTCGGGACAACTATTTGTGGATGACACAAATTTTTGTCCCGTGTAGGATTCGAACCCACAACACTCGGCGCGGCGTAGTGGCGAGGTGACCACTTAAACCATTACGCCATCCGTGCAGTCTAACTAACTATTGTTGTGGTGACTCTGTGTGTTGATCTATAATTTTTAATTATAATAATTATTTATTAAAACGACGATTTCGAATAATTGATGGTCAATTTTATGAAATAAAGTTTTTTTTTTTGATTGCTTATAATATGCGCAAGTTAAACATTTTGGGTTATTAAGGCGTCAAAAGTGGCTCCAAATGATTCGTGTAACATTACACACGGCTGTTGCGTCGCCAATTCCTTTTTCTAGAACTTGGTTTGACACGCTGCCAAATTTGATCAAAGTTTACAGTACAGGCAATTCGTATAATTTAAAGAAATTAGAAAAATAAATTGTTATATATTATTAGCTGTTTCATTTATAGTTAAATATATATACAGGTGTAAGCGTTATGTGTGTCCAGATCATTACTTAGTAAACATAAAAATAATCCAAAATCTTTAAACTGACATTGTTAGTACGTTTCCGTATGAGTTCAATATACATGTAAATTTTTATAAATAAAACTAGATTTGTCTTGAACACTATGTGTGAGTTCACATATACATTTAATATCACATTATATAAGAAGTCTTATCACAGTGACATTGTCAATGGACATATAAAAACAATACACAGAGCACTGTAAGGTATGACGTCAATTCAGTATACAGCGAAGCCGTTTCTTTATAGTTAGCTATACTGGTTACTGTTTATAACGGAACGTGATCCAGTATACTGTACTGCATAATAAAAGTGACAGTGTGACAGCTATGTAACAGCACTGAGAGCACCTTACCTCGAAAACTCCAGTGCCAACATTACAAAAATGGCGACGTTTATGACGTTATATAGTAATGGCCGCCGACTCGTCTGTCATCTGGCTTGACAGTTGCGTGAGACGGAGCGCAAAAGTAATAATTATTACAACAGAACCATAAAATATTGATTAGATACATTGTAAAACGTAATGATATTACTAATTGTTTAGGTATTTTACGATATTATGAATTTGACTAGCCTGTTGGCCTAGTGGTTGACTGCTATGCCATAAGTCGTGGGTTCAATTCCCACCCGAGTCCGGGTGCTCTTTATATCCGTTGTTTGTATGTTTGTAAAGTCCCCCGCCACACAGGAGTAATTCCTAGTGCGGGAGTTTTCTTTTAATAAGAAGAAAAAGGGAATTTGATATAACGTTTGTGATGCTTTTGTTTAAAGGCTCATACTGACGTAGCTCGTACAAATGAACAGAACGAAACGTCAGTATCATGACTTTATATGGAAATAATGCGTAGCAATTGTTAATTTACTGTTTTTATTTAAATCATAACTCCGGATACGAAAATAAAATTCCTGAAATGAAAAAAATTTAAAAAATTAGAAAATATTTTTTACATTAGTTTGATTTTGCAACATGAAACATTGCTAGACCACTTTTGGTTAAGATCCTTTAATTCCCTTCTTTCTATTTACTGCCTCAATAAATATAAATAAACAGTAACATTGAATTCTTGGCTACAAAAATAAATTAACATACACTGAAACAGCTACTTATACCCACACCCACACACACACACATACGCACACACACACGCACACGCACACTGTACTGCCTGGTGGTCTCAAACTCAGGTCTTCCTACTACAGAATCCAGTCTCTCACAAAGGAAATAATTGTTGTACCTATTTTTTGTTATGTAATATATTTCTACATCTGTAATACTTGTAATACTTGTAACTTATTAGCTAAAAATCTAAAAAATAACTATTATAAGGACAAATTCTACAAAAATTTCAAAAATAATAAAGGGACTTGGGAAACTGTGAAAGAGTTGTGTAGTATTAAGAAAAATCGCTTCCGAGCATCTGACCTACTTGATCTCGTGCCGGATTCACCTTGCGAATCACTTAATTTGGTTAATCGATACGTTACCTCGATTGGTAGAGAACTAGCCTCAGACATCTTAAAGATAAATAACACTACTGAACTATGCTTGGCAGAAAAGATTATTCCGTCAAGCAATGTTAGTTCCATGTATCTTGATTCAACATATAATATTGAGATTTATAAAATTATCATGGGTCTAAAGAATAGTAGTGCCCCAGGTCTCGATAACATTCCAAATATTGTACTAAAAAACTCTCGGACGATTCTGTGCACTATGATTGCTCATCTGTGTAATCTTAGTCTTACAACTGGGATTTTCTTAGCAATTTTCAACAAAGCAGTTGTCGTGCCTGTGTTTAAGAGTGGTGACGCAGATACAATTGCTAACTACAGGCCTATATTAGTGATATAGGCCTGTAGTTAGCAATTGTACTGAGCACAATTAGTAAAGTTATGGAAAAAGTAGTTAACACTCGTCTCATTAAATTCCTCGAAAGCAAAAACATTCTGGCCTGTACCCAATACGGTTTTCGCTCAGGTAGAAATACTGAAGATGCGGAAGATAGGCTCTCGGACATCGTTACAAAGGCAGTAGACAAGGGTGAAAAATGTGTTACCATATTTTTGGACCTCCAAAAAGCATTCGATACCGTCTCATTGTCAATTTTGTTGCGCACTCTAGAGCACATGGGCATAAGAGGTATGGTTCTTGAGTGGCTCCGAGACTATTTGGAGGGGACAAGCCAGGTGGTTAAAGTAGAAAACACTTATAGCACTAGCTTTCCGGTTACTTACGGAATTCCGCAGGGTAGTACCCTCGGTCCGACGCTATTTTTGGCTTACGTGAATAGGCTTTGTAAACTTCGAATAGATAACGCGGAAGTACTAGCTTTTGCAGATGATACCGTATTGATTTGCCGTGGGAAAACATGTTCACAGGTCCAAGAATCTGCTGAAATGGGCCTCAAACGAGTTATGCATTGGCTTGATGAGCATTTACTAACTATTAACGTAACTAAAACAAAATACATTTATTTTAGAATAACGGAAGCACCAAGTCCAATGTCAAATTTTTCTATTAAAGCTCATACTTCCCAATGCAAACTCGATAACAGTGGCTACTGTGAATGCGTTCCCATTGCCCAAACCGATACCCAAAATTATCTGGGAGTTATCATAGATTGCCATTTAAACTGGAAACCGCATATACCGTCACTCAGCAAAAGAGTACGTAAATTACTTCCAATTTTTAAAAACCTACGCGAAGCAGCTGACTGCAATCTCTTAACCAACGTATACCACGCCCTTTGCCAATGCGTTCTATCTTACTGCTGCCCTATTTGGGGTGGAGCTGCTCCCACTCATCTGCTAGAGCTGGTAAGAGCCCAACGTGCAGTCATCAAGGTAATGTTCCATATGCCCAGGAAATACCCCACCCAAAATCTCTATGAAGAATCGCGTTTCCTCACAATCTCTTCGCCAATTATACATCTACTGTACAGTCTTACGTCACCATAAATCTATTGATCCATCTAAGATTTTATAGAGTAAAACAAGAATTCGAACACCTGTTCCCTCCTTTAACACAATGTTCGCTCGACGTCAGCTATATTACATGGGAACATTAATTTATCGGTTCGTTAATGACTCGAACCAAATCTACACAATGCCTAAGTTTCGGTTAAAATCTATACTCAAAAATGTTCATATTATAATTTTATGGAACATAATGTAATATAGAGTAAGTACTAAATGTTTTTCTAAAATGTAACTACTGTAACAAAATAAGATTTGTGGCAACACTGCGTAACTAATTGCGCAGAAGGATTTTTGTCAAAATGGTGAAAGCTATATTAAGAGTGAATCTGTATCTTTGTTTATTAGATTAATCATTGAGAAGATAAAACCTTCCTATAAAACGTAAAAAAAAAATAAGAATGTGTGTCACTTAGCTTAAAACCTATTACCATTAAGAAAAAAATGTCTAACGGCCCTTGATTACCTTATCACAGAAAAAAATTCTACGAGTATAAAGCAAAAACCACTAGGAACCTGAATCCTTCCATATCCACACGCACCTCTCAAACAACTCACACCCTAATACAAAGAAGACAGATACGAACACGCGCACGCACACGCGCACACACACACAAGTGCATTAAGTTTTAAATAAATAATTAAATTATAGTTACCTTTGTGATTTTTTTATTAAATATTATAAATAGTGACATAAACCTATATAAATCGTTAAATTTTATTTCGATTCGACACCCCTAAAAAAACTGAAAGATGTCTTGGGTGTTCAATACTTTCGGCCAAGGCTGTATACATATATCTCATTAAGATTATATCTTGTCATCGTTATTGACGTTAAACTACATACAACAATAAAATATGTATCAAATATTTTTTTTTGATGTAAAACTCAAAAACTTCGATTTTGTAAATGTTTTATGCACTAGGACATGACCGCGAGTGCGGTGCATGTTAGTGCAAGTCGTGTCGCGATGCATTGCGGCCACAGCTAGAGATGCGGCAATGACCAGACATTCGGGAAATATTTAAATTCAGCGCCTTCGAATTTCCTACGTTTGACATTTTGACCTTGTTCGAACATGCTTTGCCATAATTGTAATTATTAATAGTTTACAGGTTTATTCCATTCCAGGTGTTGCTGATATCGGTCATATGTACTAAATTATTACTAGTAATAAATTTATTACATAGTGATACTTAAGAATTATTAGGTGTAAGAATTATTAGAAGACATCATTTTGTATGACAAGAAGTTGGTAACCTCTATAATAATAATGAATAGAAGACGTCAGCGCCAGACCCAATCAAAAGCCCTCTCTGTATCAAGCCTGAACTGCAGTACTTAACCTTGAATCTGTTGAGATTCAACAGAGCAGGCTAACTTTAGCGCAATGGCTACTGGTGCCGATTCTATTGTACACTCGACTAAACTAAAACCTGACTTAATTTCTTCATATGAAATCAACCTAGTGTTCTTCCTAATAAGGTCTATTTGTTACTAGCACCTATTTCTTAGCGCCGCTAAATATCACTAAAACCTGTCAACGTATATTCAACTTTATTTCCACGCAGCGAGAGTCTCCATTTATTCAAACGCTGTATAATTGCCGTATAAAAACTTGTTCAAAACGAACAAGGATGACGTGTTTTTAATCTACACCTACGAAGACGCTTACTAAAAACACAGAGCAAAAGAGATGGCATTCAACTGATAGCGGCTCTCGCTACGTGGTATTAAAGTTTATTTAAGCGTATCAGACTTTAGTCGACAAATAAATTGCTTATTTCGATAGCGAAATATGTTACCTACTTGTTTCAAATTGAAATAAAACCTTGTTTTGAAGTGTACAAGGTTTACATCTTATATGAAGAAAATTTAGTGAATTTTAATTTAGCGAGTGAAGTAACAGAATTGGGACCACTGTCAGTTACGCAATCAGTCGTGTTGTTCGATGTTTTTATGTATAATTATGTACATCACTAGAAACGTAGCTCGCCACGGCGCGCGGTGGGCGGCGGCGGGCTTCCCCTCGCCGAGCCCACTTTTGTTTTCCTTGTACGAGTAGATACGTGCCGAGAAATAGAAATAACTCTAGTAGCAGATGACTCGTTAATATTAATTACGTGTTATTAGTAAATCCCAAGAGTTTGGGCTCATGTGATTCGTTTTGACGAGAGTACAACAGATTAGGCTTGGCGACGGCGATGGTCTAATAGAGCCAGGAGGTGTATAATAGAACTCTTTTTGCTTTTTAATTCGGTTTGATGTCAAGGCGTATGTTTTTTAGTTTTTCTAAACTATCAATACAAATAAATAAAATTGAAGAGTCTGTTTGTAATGTCAAAATAATAGCATTTTTTTAAGCTGTCTATCTGTTTGTTCACGCTTATCTCCGGAACGGGTGGACCGATTTCCACGTGACTTTCACTGGCAGATAGCTGGTGTTGTAAGGCGTAACTTAGGCTTCTTTTATTTTGGAAAAAAAAATTGGGTTCCCCGCAAAATATAAAAATATGTACATGCGAGCGAAGCCGTGCGGGAACTGCTTGTAATTTATAAAATTTTAATTGGTCAAATCAAGAATACGAATATATTTAGTTTGAAAAAAATTGTTAAACCTTTATTGATGAAAAACATTACAGCTATACTAACTTTTAAACTTTCGCGTTCCATGATATAATATTATCTACGTATTAACGGGAATTAACGCGATCACGAAAACGTATTGCATACCTCTGAATTGCCTGACGTTTCGACCAGGTTGCACTGGCCGTGGTCATGCACGCCCTCCGTCGTCGACATCGTGAGGTAGAAGGTTCTTCATCCACCTCCACTTTTTGATATTTTTGATATTTTCGTTTCGCCATGTACCGTCACATACTATACTAACAGTGTCCCTATTCTGTAAGCAAAACCGATGTGGCCCTATTCTGGTGTTCACCGGATTCCACGCTGTAGATAATTTGAAACCATCTTCCCGATTGAAAGTTTTGTGTTTTTTAATTTCAATCGCATCATGTTCAGCCCTGACTCCGTTATTTATGAACCAATTTCGATTATTCTTTTTTTGTTACATAGGGTATACCTCAAGGGTGGTCCCATGTCAAGGAAGTCAGGATCTGATGACAGGATTCTAATGAAATTGAGAGAAACCTTCGAAAATTGTAGTAACGAATAGTGTTTCTTAAGTATTGAGCTTATTTACATAAACTATCAAATTTTATATAAACTTATTTTAACAAACAGATTAATTATCAAAATTTTACTTAAGGTTTATTTATTTATATTGTGATATTCATCAAAACAGTTAAAGAGAGTCGAGGAGCAATACTTCAGAACATGTCATGTTACGATAGAAGTTCATTTTAAGTACGTTTGTACTTATTTTTCATTTACAACGTTAACACGTATCCAAATACTCGCATGAATAAATATCTATATGTATTATATAATCTCGGCGTCGGTTCATATAATACCTCGCCTGCAGGTGCCTTCACGGGCAAAATTAAGACTTTAAACTGCGCATAGAGACGTGTAGGAAAACAAAGCTAACAATGGTTTCAGAAAGGATACAATATCAGTCAATCAAGATGAACGTTTAAGGAGCAGTATACAATGTGTAGCGCGGACGACGCTCAATATATGTCGGCAAAATCAATTGGCTCAATAGGATTACATTACCAGTCGTTTGATAACAAAACGCACCACATCGAGTGTACACAGGTATGCGCACGTCTACTGTCTGCGTCTGTCCACTGACATCCACTGCCATCTAATTGATTAAAGGATGCTACGCGTGTGCAGTGAGCTCACTCCGTCCACAAGGGGAACATAACGCGTGCACCAGATATCTAGCGCCTTGTATTCCGAGAACTGGCCGCGCTGGCAGCGGGAAGACAATGCAAATAAATACTTTCAACTGACGACATATTTAATTATAGTGCACTTAACATTAACAATGCTGACTTGCTCAACTTTAGGCACATATTCATACAATGATCTTATAGGAACAGAATAATCGTTATTGTCCGCCAACGACATATTAAAATGTTACATAGTAAATGTCATTAGTACGCCAATAAACAATTTTCTTTTTTTTTTCAGATGTAGACTTAGCAATAGTGTAACACGCATAAACTGTCCTGAATAGCGATGTGGCTACGCATCTTTCCATTTTGATTAAATTTCAGATCAGAGTCCGGTCTCGTAGAGACCTTCGCGCCGCCAGCCCATAATCCTGATTGGCACCGGAGAGAAACCTGAACTGCGAAAAACTCCTTATATAAATTTAAAATTTTAAACACCTCTAACTCGAAAATTCTTTCAACGATTACAAAAAAGCTGATCATCTTCGAATGGTTGAACAGATTTTCTTGAATTATATCTAAGAACACAACCGACTAATTCACCTTTCAAATAAAACATAAAAATCGGTTCATCCGTTCGGGAGCTATCATAGCTCCACAGACAGACACACACACGCACAGGTACACACACACACACGCACACACACACACACACACACACACACACACACGCACACACACAGACGTGTTGGTACGACAAGTGCCTACTGCAAATGATTTGCTGTGAACAGTTCTGGAGACCACATAACATGACATATTGTTTAAATCGATGCAAACAAATCAGTCATTAACAATACTGAACAAAGTGATTGCTTCTAACTGTTGGCGTCTACCAGATAACTTCGTTGATGTTCATTAAGCAATTGGTTGTAGGGTAGGTAGGATCTATGACATCTGTAGCAACTTTTTTTTAACCTTTATGGCTAACATTTCCACGTATTAGTAAGGTAGGTAGTAAGGATTCCAAATGAGTACGCCATAATCTAACTGTAGTAGTAGATCTCATCATCCATACATCTGATACGCTTTCTTGACAAGTTCCTCTATTTGTAAATCAAGGTAGTCTTGAATCAAGCTGTATATCGTAACCTCGAACGGAGTTCACCCTTGTCAGTGAGATATTGCGTAGAGTATGAATAAATGTAAGGATTTATATCAAAATCGAAATCTGCTGCAGTTTACTTTTATTTATTTATTAAATAGTACAACCACATCATACATATTAATACATTTATAAAATATATATTGTTGGTCTTCAGTCTGATATGTATGACACTTACGGTGTACATAACATTGGCTAGTTGTAGTAGTGTGCTAAAGAACAAAATAAACAAAAAGTAAACAAACAAAACAAGCTAAAGAAATTGAACAATTTAAACAAACATCAGTTATTTGAATTTGAATTACTATAAAATATTTTTTGAAGTTTAATCTTAAATTTATTAAATGTATCTCCAAAGATGTCAATGTCTGGATTGCGTGTTCGAATGATATTGCTTGCATAATAGTAGATAAAATGTCTATCTAGGTTCTCTTAAAGAAGATGGGAATCTTGTATGCATCTAATCGATCTAAAAAAATCAGATTATATGCATATAGTAGAAACTTAGAGTGATGAAAGCATTTGCCTATATTATTGGCGAGAATAACGAATAAAAGAGGACCGAGAAGCGTATGGTAATGGTGGTGAGGAACACCAGATGTACATAAGAGACAATATCGGGTTAGGCTAAAGTAGGTACTTTTAGGTGTTGTGACAACAAGCGGTGTGTTTAGCGCGATTAGCTTCCGCCCATTGAGGGCGACAGCGCCGTGGGAAGATCCGCGCAGTCAACTGGAGCATCAACACTTCCGCACCACATGCACTATCAACATCTATACTAATACTGGCTGCTGAGTTTGTTTGTTTGGTTGAACGCGCTAATCTCAAGAACTACTGGTTCGAATTGAAAAATTATTTTAGTGTTGGATAGCCCATTTATCGAGACAGGCAATAGTCAATATTACATCACGATACAAGCAATAAGAGCGGAGCATCAAAGAAAATGTTAAAATCGGGTAAAATTTACAAACGCGGACGAAGTTGCGCGGGTCAGCTAAACAATTATAAAGAAAAAACCGGCCAAGTGCGAGTCGGACTCGCGAATCAAGGGTTCCGTACTATCGTACAATATTTAATACTATAAGCAAAAAAAAAATACGTTTCTAGTAGGGGAGCCTTTAGTTTTTAGTTTATTTTTATTATTTATATATAGCGGCAACAGAAACACATATTCTTTGAAAATTTCAACTGTCTACCTATTTCGGATCATGAGATACAGACCGCTGACAGACAGACAGACGGACAGTGGAGGCTTAGTAATAGGGTCCCGTTTGTTACCATTCGGGTACGGAACCCTAAGAAATAGCCTGACACATTTTAAGCACTTTAAACATTAACGTGAGGTCGAATACTCTCTAAAGTAGTGAAACCAACCGAACAAGAACACCTACGTACCTAGTCGTGCATCGGAACAGGTTTCTCACTGTTTTTAAACCTTAGAATATCTATAAAATGAACCATTGAATAAGTGTACACCTTTACACCATATCCCCCTCGTAGTTAAATTATCGCGATTAAGTCCCAAGTTACACATCTAATATCTTCCAAAACCCTTTCAAAAACTTAAAAATAACTTTCACGCTTGAAAAAATCCGGGCCCGCAGCAGGCCGCAGAGGTAGATTTCGTGTTTTTTTAATTTTTTTTTTTTTAAAATCCCCCAGTTCCTTCCAGTCCCCCTTGGGGGGAATACCCCACTGGGGAATTCAGGACCTTAACCTTCATTTTTGCCCTGTTGATTTTTCGTCCAAGTTTGAAAGCAATCGGTGCACTATATATATATATATATATATATTTATTATATCCATATTGTTATTAGTCAAAGCCTTCTTCAAAAGTTATTAAATAAATAATATAAAATAAATGAAGTCAAAAGTATTAAAGATCTTTAAAGAAAGTAGAGCCGACTTGGTTTTGTACCAGTTGTCGAGTTTTTCAATAATGTATTCACAGGAGGTCTAGTTATGATCCCTAGACCCAAAACAACCGACAGTTAAAAAGTCTATTAACTGTCGGTTGTTTTGGGGTCTAGGGATCATCGTCTCTACTTTCTTTAAAGACCTTTAATACTTTTGACTTAAATTAATTTATAGCAGTGAACTATGTAGTTGATTGTAACCGCGTGCACTTCGCAGTAAGTAAGAAAGAATTACGCCTGTCGGAGCAGTGGTCGTTGTCTTACGGTCTATCTTGATAAGAACTCGGTGGAGTCAATTGTGCCATTCGCGATGCTACTCATGTAACTAATGTCACTAATATGGCGCCTGTATTCTAATGAAAGGAAGTGACGTCTGCAACGATGATAGTAATCATGTAAACATTGCTTTGCCTTAAAGTCCAAATACCGTAGAAACGTCCTCTGGATACCTTCAATACGAGATTTATAAACTTCGTATTGTGGCTTCCAGACACGTGATCCATATTCCATGAGGCTGCGTACTAAGGAACGGTACAACACTTTTATTGGTTTAATAGCACGGAAACAGTTAATATAAGTATCCCATCGCTTGCACATCTTTCGCGTTTTTCATTTTTTTCATCCACCTGAGGGTCTACGGCACAAAGCCTGTCAGCGGCAAGTAGAATCACCTCATTCAAACTAGTTCACGAGGGTAGTAAAATTAGTTTTTTCTTTTTTGTGGTGTGGTGGTGGAAACGAGCAGACGGTTCACCTGATGGTAAATGACTACGCCGCCCATGGGCACTTGCAACTCAAGTCACAAGTGCGTTGCCGGTCTTTAACGTGGAAGTAGGGGAAGGGGAAAGAGGGGGAGAGGGGGAGAAGGGAAGGGTTGGGGCCTCCGGTAACCTTCCGGATGTCTTAATAAAAGCTGTTCCCGGATCCCTCCTATTTAAGGCGCAGTACGGCACACCGTGTGGTTTTAGTCCGAGCCACCGAAAACCCCGGTGGGGTGACGGCCCGAGGGGGTTTCCACACGCACAAAAATAAATAAAAGGGGAGGTAACCTCACTCACACGACAAAAAGCAATGGAAGCATCGCTTCACTGCCGGTTTTCTGTGAAGCCGTGGTATCACTCCGGTCGAGCCGGCCCATACGTGCCGAAGCATGGCTCTCCCACGATTAAAAGTAGTTGAGTAATGCCCGATTCCTTTAATCAAGAAACGATTTTCTTCGGATCTCGGGTTAGTTGCAGTTGCTCTTCGCCCAGTAATTTAGAGTTTTTGAACATAGAGATTTTGTTGCTGTTTGGTAAATAGAGTTACTTACCAAACAGCAACAAAATCTCTACAATACTTCCTTTCTCTCGACCTCTAAATATGAAAAATATATATTCTAATAGCAGTGCTTTGAGTGCATATAACAATTTGTACATGTATACCGAAGTAGAGTTCAAATCAATTTTGGTCTTACTGCCGCTAAAACCTTTAACGAGAAATTATGTAAGTTTATTTAAGTATTCGTGCTGTCTCCTATCAAAAGGTTCCGCATATTTTAAGACTTTGTTAACTTAACAATTGTAAATACAACCCAATGAAATTATTATTTTAATTTACGAAAGGAGAACTAAATGTGTCAGGAAGATCAAAATGATACCACAGTTTGCATAGTCACAGACGGAACAAGAACGAAATGTATCAGGAAGACCAAAATGATACCACAGTTTTTATAGCGTCAAAGACAAAAGAGGCTCTCAAAAATTAATCGATGTTAATGTGAAATACGCGACAAAATAATATTGGCTACCAAAGATGTCACTACATTTTCTACAGGTACAAGTTGTAAAGGTGGTTTTAATACAAGATGGAAATCTTCAATTATTATCAGTAAATAACTTTGTAGTAGCTATACCTATATCCACCAAAACAGTTTTGACGCGAGTGTAAAGTGTGAAGCCTAGAAATAGTGACTGTCCTACCGTCATTATATCATGCAATAAATTATTGATTTTGCAAATGAAATGAATCGAACATAGCCATTGTTTCGGAAAACAGTATCTAGTTTCCACACAGCGGACTACGATACGGTGAATTATTAATTGATTTATTGTTCAATTTAATTTGTTAAAAAAGCATTTAAATATCTTGTAAGGAAATGATATCAATGTTAGAGTTGTTAGAACAAAAATAATTGTTCAAAAAGTTTCACTCACATTTCCTGCTTGTTACATACTCGAATACTCTTAATAGGTATTAATTGTTATATTGAGTAGGTACACTCGATAATAGTCTTTGAAGTATCTTAATGGTCTGTCACCGGTATCAAGCCAATTCAAAGTCTAGGACCTGCTTACGATGGCCTCTACCGTCCATGTGTAGTAAAAATTTTGCATTTTTCAACTACCGGTAAGTACCCCAAACGCGACATAATTAAACAGGTATTCATTACAATTAACAGATGCTATATCAAGTAGCAACACGTTCGTGGGTAGGGCAATCTATAATGCATGCCGTATGCCGAACATCTGTTACAACAAATTTTATTTGTGACAAAGGAAATGGAAATTGATAAGCTTAAATACACTTATTAATTGTAGAAGAAAGCGACAGTGTAGAGGAACTAAGAACGTAATTATTCGCAGAGATAATGAGTACAAGGAGGTAGTGTGTGCACAAATGTGACATTAAGATGCGCGCAAACACTTGAGCTGCTGACATGACTTGCAAGTATACAAGTGGTCGGCCTGCAAGGACACCGCCACCCGACAGACAACCTGCGCGTCACGATATGGTGATGGTATGCACTCACACACACTTCTCAATGGGTCGTAAGCACTTTAGTGCTTTGCCGTTTTCCAGGAAATTCAGATAGGTACCTACTAGATAAATGTAATTATTACTTGATGAAATGCTCTCTAATACTGATAATACCAGGTTAAGTGTGGAAAAAGTAATAGTGAAATCTCTAATCTTTCTCTTGTCTTCATATGTCCTCAAGTCGTAAGTGTAATAAGTACTCACCCTCGGCGGGATTTGAGACTGCGTCATGCACTAGCGATGCGATGCACCCTGACAACCCTGGAACAGTTTTTTTTATTTCTTTTTATTTATAATTTATGCACAAAATGTGTCAAAGGCGGACTTAATGTAGTAAGTATTTTCTCCCAGTCGACCTTTGGACGATGCATGCAGAGACAAAACAAGGTAGATGCACAGAGATTAAGAAGTATCTATTTTACGTCAAATAAAATATTTTATTATCTAAATGTTAATATAATAGATTTACATGTACATATAATATAATCAAAATCAAAATCATTTATTTCAACTAAACCATTATGGGTATTTTTGAATTGTCAGGAGTAGTAATCAGTCAGACTAAGTCAGTCGTGCAGCTAGTTGCCTGTTCCAATTCGTAGATCCAGTGGAGAAGAACAGGCAAGAAACTCCAAGGACACTCTTTTTCAACATGTTTTTTACATATCACTGGTTTACATTGCTTATATGCGCAAGTTAAATGTGAGGACAATGTAACGTATTGTTCTAAACTATAAACAGTCGCGCAAACTACTACTATATGTAAGTAATAGCAGTTCAGAAATGACCAGTCCCAACCAACGGCACTCGTTCAGGAGCATGACGCACGCGCCAGCCATCGTCCACTTCAATATACTTATATTATAAGTAATAATGATACTAAACAAGCATATTATAAACTTGATGATTATATAGCTAACACTGCTTGGCAAAATGCTGGTCCAGCTCCACAGCACTGTACATGAGCAAGTAGTTATTGTGGTCTTTAGATTCTGCTTTTCCTGAATTTTTACTTTTGTATTTTTTATTTGACATGGTATCTTTAATTGATATGTTCATTATTATTACTGACTTTGTTAATTGTACTCGTACACAACATTGACATTATCTATAGGTATACTGTGTTGGCATTGAATGTGTTACATTTGTTTTAGTTATTTATTATGATGATTTTTTAAGTTTAATTTAGAAAATTTTGAATTGTTCATGTGAGTCTATTTATATTTTAGAATAATATCTTACATTATACTCACATTTCATTTACGCTTATAAGAAATGTAGCCAAAAATTTGTAAAAAACACTTTGAAAAAGGGTGTCCTTGGAGTTTCTTGCCTGTTCTTCTCCATAGAATCTACGTATTGGTACAGGCAACTAGCTTCACGATTGACTTAGTCTGACTGACTCCTACTCCTGATAAAATTCCTATTATTGGTTTAATTGAAATAAATGGTTTTGATTTGATTTGACATATAATATTGAATATAAATTCGTGAAGGAGAGAGTTTCAGATTAAAAAGAATCTGATAAGGCATGTTTCCACTTCCACAACATGTATGAACATATTGAAGGTAAGCAGAGTTTTTACCATCCTGATCTCGAGAGGGAGCGCGTTCCATAACAAGACAGATTGGACAAAAAAGGTAGAATGTACAAGGGAGAAGCCGGTTTGTGAAGATCTAAGATTTACAGTATGGTTTGCACCTAAATATTGAAATTGAGAAGTGAGGTAGAAAGGAGGACTTGGAGAGAAGAGTAAAGAATATAGGGTAGTTAATGCTCGTGTCTGTCTAGCGAATAGGAGCCACTTTAAGTTAGAGCGGTGCTGAGTAAGCATTACCTTAGTTTTCGATGGCAGAAAGTTCTTTAGCCTATAAAAGGCCTACAATGACCCTGTTACTTTCTGACAAATAGATGTAACATGTTTTCGCCAGCTCTGAGTTGTGTCAATATACAATCCGCATTCCATACTGTGAAAGTAAGTCGTGGGAGTGAAGCAAGGTCGAGTTGGCTCATACTACGGCTACTTCCGACGATGATAGCCTGACATTTATTCGGGTTCACTGATATGCCGAACATATCTGACCAATGTTTAATGGCCGTTAGATCACTTTTTACAAACGAAACCCCGGATAATATATTGCACAACTCTGTTTGATAATATTACTGCAAGTCATCAGCGTAAAAATGGTAGGAACCCTGAAATCTTACTGTGATAAGATTGATGAAGATAGAAAATAGAAGAGGAAAGAATACCGCTTTGAGGGACACCAGCAGTGAGATCACACAAACTAGAAGAAGAATCTTTAATACGGATCGACTGCTAATGATCCAGAAGGTAAGAAGAAAAACTAGTCAAGTGCTTCTTGAGAGACGAGAAATGGGATAGGATAGCAAGGAGGAGTTCGTGACTGACGGTATTGTAGGTATTGCAAAAATGAACCAGAACCAAAGTAGTAACCATAGTATTTTCCATACCTACCTTCATATCGCCGACTTTGGAGAGGAAGGAAAGAATAGAAATAGGACGGAAGTGAGTGGGGTGAGACGACTTCGACATTTTGAGTAACTTTCCGCCATAGAGAAGGAAAAGTGCCAGACATAAGGGACAAATTAACAATATGGGGGATAGGAAGGAGGTGGTCTAGCAATATGATGATCGTTCTCCTACTAATGCAAGCAACCGATTGGGATTTGATAGACAGGATAATTTTCTTGATCTCTCCTTCTGCAACCGGACCGAAGTGAAAATTACATAAATTAGGGCGCGGGAGACTATTGATGTAATTTAGAGTATTTTGTTGAGATATACTGTCCAACGTGAGAGACTTGGTGAAATGTTTATTTATGGAATCGAGACTTTTAAGATGGTGGAAAGTCTACATGTCGCGATTTGTCGACACCTAAAGTTCCACGGAACTTCCAGATGTCGGCAGGAGAGTAGGAGTGAGTGTCGTACAGATTAATCACCACTTCATTGAATAAGTGCATAAGTGCTTGTCATCAACAGAAGTAGATTCAATTAGGGGTAGTTGCCATACATCATGTTAGATATCTTGTATTAATTAACTGTGCGTATGACTTTGTATCAGAAGCACATTTATAATATAAGTGGGAAATATAATATGCAACAGTTATAGAGGGCTCGGACTTTCCGGCAACAACCAGTTCGAGTTACAGGCTACCAACCTGTTCGAGCTCTTGCTTATACTCTCCAACACCCAGCCCTTTTAATATATTCCCAATTTTCCCATCTTTAATTCCGAAAGTGCCCGGTTGACGGTTAGGTTATAGGCTCCCGCATAATGTGGGTGTTTAATACACCTCTGCCTACCCCTGAGCGTGAGTTTATGAAATGTATATGAAGAAACGAAAGTGAACGATACGACTGAAACAATAATTACACGGTGATATATAACTTTTAATCGGAATCGTATAGTAGTACGTACGTATACATTTAGTACCCAAACCTCCTAAAGGAGTCCCACTACTTTTTTACAAGGGGAAGCATTTGTATTTTATTATCTAGCCTTTGTTACTGTTTCAAATAACTTTAGGACGAACATAAAACTTTTTAGTATATATCGTGTGACGCGAGCGCCTCTGGGATTCGGTAAAAGATGGAAAGGCATCGGATACAGCTGATGACGTTATGGGATCCTTCTCCGATTATGCTAGTAGAAAAAGAAATGAGATTTGTTTGGCTGGATAAAAATTAAATAGTTGTGATGGTGTGGATCTATAGATAGGGATAGTTTAAATTTGTAAATGACGGAGGAAATACTACTATATTACTTAACCCTGGTTCGCACATTCCACTGGCCGTAGCCGCGACGCGCAAATAAGGCAAACCAAAACCCTACCGCAATTTGTGAATTGTCATCATCGAAGTTAGCAATTTTTTTAAATAACGTCTAATGAAAGGTCTTGGGTAAGACCCATTGCCATTGACAGTAGACCACGGACATATTATCCAAGCGTGTGTTTATGTCATGACGAGACAATATCATTATGGATACCAACATTTTCCGCTTTGAGAAGTAAGTGGTCGCCAATTATTTACAATGTCAAAGGTATATTGACGATCTAACAAAATAAGCAAACCACCTACAATCGTTACAAGCTTCAAGGTGTTGTTAGAAGTTTTTATAAGCTGTTAATCAATGCTCGATATAATAGAAAATAACTGGTACTAGTGAGGGAGGGGTGTCCAATGTAGCAAGGGTGTAGTATACGCACCATGAACGATGTGGTCGTGCCGATGCCTGGTGTAGTGCGAGAGCGTGTGCTTGCAGTGCTCGTAGGTTGCGAAGAAGCAGGCGTGCGCGGGACCCGCGCCCGCCACAACTGCCGTCATGCCGCGGATAGGCCTGCGGACACACGTCGAACTCTAAGTAAACAACAAAGTGACCTAAGATAGAAACGACCGCCAAGTCCATAATCCAGGCAATTATCCTTCTAATGTTTGTTATTCTGTCAGTTAACTTTAATTTACATAAAACCTAAAAACTGTTCTATTAACACTAGGACCTAATTAAATACCTACTTATAACTGCACTGTAAGGGCTTGATAAGGACCAACTAACCTTCAAATACGATCCCCAAAGGAGATAGGTTTTGGGCCCACACGTTACAGAAAAAACAAATAGTGGAAAAAAAAAATTATGTCAATCCAAAAACACAAGGAATAACTTTAATTTGCACTTTTTGCATTTTGAAGTAATAAAAAATAAAGGTATTTAAAAAAGAAATGCTTTTTATATTTAACCTAACCTAATTACCAAGGTACCATAAATCTTCCTATAAACTAAAAGATATACACATGAGAAATTGTTACAATGTACTCAACTGTAGGTGTTTGTTCAACTTTTGTAGGTGGTAGACCCACGCTTATTTGCCTCCTTAGTGGTGTAAACTAATGTTCGCTGCTCATATAAGTGAAAGAGTTTAGTGCTCAGTAGTCAGGTGCTATTATTAGTCATCCGATGATATCTGGATTCAAAGGTGCATGCAAAATATATTTTGCAAACAATATAACCAACCATAGATTCGAGGTCATATTTCTTGATTATGCAATTATCAATCAAACTGAAACTATGGCAGTCCAGAGTTCATATTTTTACCTAGCTTAAGACATTAGTTTAGAACTTGTAACGGTTCACCATGATTTGGGCCCAACGATATATGGGAGAAGGGCAATCTCCTTTGATCATATTAAATTATAATTCTATAGCACTAATGCAAAAAATACATTATTATTATTATTATAGGGAGGTTTCGTTACAAGAGAATTCTCCACCTATCTTATTGAAATTTGACTCATTCAACACTTCATTTAGAGCAAAATTGACCTTACATTAAATAAAACGTTTGCCAAATAATAAATATGACGTGAGATGCACAAATGCATTGCACAAATAAACATTAGGTCGTCAGACTGCTATCAATCTAGCAACTCGTTAGTTACTGCTTTCAAAGATTGTAGTTTCTCACTCATCACATCATACACTTACTATTTGAATAACTATTGATGTTTTTGACACTTTCAATTAGAATTTACAATCAAATTATTATAACAAATAATATCAGTTATTTGCAATTGCATTGATGTGAATTTTGCCAGCAATAATTGTATATGCTAGCTAGTGCTGGAACTTAGTCTGTAGAAACTTCCTACGGTACGATAGGGAACTTGTTTATTTCTTCTTTAGTTATATCTATCACTTGCTTGTTTAATCTACATTTGTACCTATATACCGACGAGTTTGGAAATAATCGATATGAGAACAATTATATTGTTACAAATCAGTTCGAATTTGTTAATTTCAATTACGGTGTTTTAGTCCGCCACATGTTAATAAACCCCTTAAACATCATAAAATCTCCAGGATTTGAGGGTAATTATCATGACGGAGCGGACGCGAAGCTTGTAAATAAATATATACGAGGATTCAAAATAACTAAATAATTACAATGACAAAAGCACAAAGTTAGTTTCTCAATGTATGTAGCCGGTATAATACCTATGAGTGAGTGTTGACACTCACGAGACATTAGCCTCACCGTGACTGACAATCATTCACTATTATAATATAGATTGACAAAATGTTTATTAAACCTAAAACGTACGAGCATGCGCGGTTCCCTTGATCGTAACTTACTTTCCTGTTAAATGTGACTATAATTCATAAAATCATGCTTAAAACGAGAGATCCTACTCATTTTATTACATTACTCATATAATAATGATATATGTATGACCCAATATGTAATATTCTACAGCCGTGTATCTTAGAAAAAAAAAGTTAAAACATTAAGCTGCACGGCCGTTCAAAGAAAACAAGAAGCATAACCAGTTTTTCTTCACCTATGGTTAAACTCGTAAAAAATATAGACATCATCAGTTGCAGCTCACTATCATAAACAAACAAATTTAAATCTACAAACATTTAAAAAATAATTATTAATATTGAACAACGAATTCTCGGGGTTCCACTCCTAATTTGGTCACATGAATAATGAATAAGGAGATTATAAGATGCAACTACTAAACAACGACGATCTGCTAAGAGAAAAGTTAATTATTGCAATTTAAAATGGGTTACTGTCCTTATGATTGGTGATGTTGATAGAAAAACCGTTGTCCATGGTAATATTTAAGTAAAATAAGCAGGAGGAATAAAATAATCGAAAATTTTCAGATACATCAAATCATATAATGATGACCAAACACTTCGTTTACGTCGATGACGTAATGTCATCGCGGCTTGTGTTACGCATATTTGTTGAACAGATAAAAGAAGTAAAGACTTTGAAATGAACTATGTATAAATAAATATTATAGTTAGTCAAACCAAAAAAAAACACGCTTTAATAACGAACCGAATTAAAAAGTAAAACGATTTCCACTATCTACCTCCTTGCTTCATGATCACATCAGCTCCAAGGGGCCAAGTTATAATATTGTCATCCAACCTACATATACATACAAAGTTATATTTCGATACGACAATGTTGGAAGTCAATGTTAACCTACTTGTAAGTAGGTTAACATTGACTTCCAACATTTGTTTACATAGTTAGTTATGTAGTCGGTTGCAAGTGAAGCTAATAAAAACATGTTCAAAATATTTTCTAATGCCGCGTTCCAATAAACAAGAAACGATTCGTTTTGCTTACGGATGGTAAAATTTCGTTTAATTTTCAACTAAAATTTTACCGTCCGTAAGCAAAACGAATCGTTTTTTGTTTATTAGAACGCGGCATTAATGTATGAAATATGGACTGAAAGTAACATTTTCCGATTGCCTAAACTATCTTATTATTATATTTTTGATAATTTCTTGCATAGAGTAAAATACCCTCGGCTTACTCCTAACATTATATTACTAGCTGTTGCCCGGGACTTCGACCGCGTGGAAATTTTAGTGAAATCTATCTCTATGCCCAATTTCAGCCATTTTTCGAAAGTGAACAAATATCCATCCAGACATCCAGCCTCATAAACTTTCGCCTTTATAATAAGATTTCTAACGTCGTCACTGAACACACTACCCCCATCATGTGTACACACACCTGTACACATGGTGGGGGTAGAACCGTCTATTTTGTAGAAAAATAATAATATGTGATATGTTGTTTCTAATGTTATGCAATTCCGTAGGTCATTGGGAGGCAAAAAATGAAAGGTTATAATGATTTGGATTATGACTATTTATGACAATATTAAAAAAGAATACGGTAACCTTTACTTTTGGACAACACACAATGTAAAAAGTTGGAGTAAGGAAGTTTGGGGTTTCCAGGGCTTGCGTCATTTGACGGATGACGCGAGCCAGTTGTTGCCAGTCACAAATACATACCAAGTAATCTTTACATATATGTAGAATAGAATAGAATAGAATAATCTTTATTGTACACCAGTACATATTGGTTAAGGTTAGTTTACAATTTTGATATGTACAAAGGGCGGCCTTATCGCTAAAAGCAATTTCTTCTAGGCAACCTTGGGATGGAAAAATAATGACCAGTAATAAAATAATTTAATGGGTAGTTATGGTGTGGGAATCAAAACGTATTAGGCTTAAAACTAGTAAATGATAACTATAAACATAAACAATATAATTAGATATATGCAGGGAAACAAGTGTAATCACTTTGTAACATTTAATATATTCATATACACACATAAACATATATAATAAATAATACATATATATTTCTAGATTATTAAGATTACATATGTATTATTATTATTATGTAAAATATTTATTTATATGTGCGCACCTACTCCACGCGGTCACCGCTGAAAATCAGAGCTGTTTGGTGCACGGCAACTTCTTTGCCAGCGCCATCAGCATCAATGCTGAGCGGTGACCAATTTCAGTGAGTTGACGTGCGTCTCCCGATTTTGTTTTTATTTGTATTTTTTTTCTTTTATTAATTCAATTTGTTGTTTCTTGTTTATCAAACATAAACACTTTTGTTAACGTCACTTTAGAAATACTTTTTTTTCTTTCTTTCTTCTCTTTCTAAAAAGATCAAAGATAAACTATTGCTGTGATGAGTTGCGTAGCATCCTCTTGTACGCAATTAGTCATAGAAACTAGCAAACACGTTTTAATTTTCACGATTTTCCTTCATGAATACAGGTTTAGACGCAACAAGAGTTTCTTATGTTTATTAAATTTTAAAGACTTAACAAGGCTATCAAATATATTATATTTTGTAAAAAAAGAACCAATACCATTGTCCGACCAAAGTGTCTCTGCGTGAGTGACACATTATACATATTTCAATGTTAATGTTGGTGCATGTGTGCGTGCCAGTGTGCGTATGTGTATGTGTGTAATAGCTCTTGATAGGATCGCATTATTTTTCTAATCACAGTGACCGTTGCCTAGCCATTATTAACTTGTTTCGTTTCTATTCTGTTATGGTTCAAGTTAACATTGTCTTAATGTATTTGAAACCGTTGTATCATCCGTTACGTAATACCCGTGTTTGGAAGGAACTGTAAGGTCTCTACTCGACAGCAGGTTGGGATTATGAGTAATCGTAAAGTCTTCACTGGGTGCCACTAGCAAATATAATATAAATAAAATATGAATACTGTGGTTTCTATTCCTACTCTAAAGTTGCAGGAAACAGTAGCCAAAGACAAGGTAAAACAAAGATAAAAAAACAACATTACTCCGGGTATCCTATTCATGAATTAGCTGCAATCTCTGTAAGAGACAATACTATAAGCGCAACATCGCCCAGTTACAAATTATTGCGTAATCACGGAGGCGCGCGGCAGCCATGGTACGCCTGGGGCCGCTAGTCACCCTTTGCGTTCAAGGCCGCCCACGGTTTGCCCCGTGGCCTTCGCAACTCTTGCGTGAATCGATACCGAGGTCAAACTCCATAGCCATCGCTATAGCGGTAAAAACCACGCGACAGGCAACGATGAACATTTTATTAGTTATGGCACAATTGTGTAGTACCTAGCCCGGAATACTCATCAACACGAAAAATCGATTCAACAAAGCAACGCGTTCCGTATAAAAATGATCCATGAGCAGTGACGACGCTGAAGGTGTTTGTAGATGGCGCTAATCAACACTACTACAGCCTGGACCAAAATTACCGACTGTGTGCCATACAATTTCTCAACACATATGTACCAAAATTTATATTTTAATACCCATGGTTTATCAATATGGTTTTCACGTGGACAAAGCACCGTACAGCCTGGTCAGAAATTACCGACTGTGTGCCTTACAATTTTTCAACACAAATGAACCTAAATTTATCTTTTAACTAGCAACCCGCCCCGGTTTCGCACGGGTACAAATTATACACCAAAATCTTTCTCATGAATCACTCTGTCTATTAGTGAAAACCGCATGAAAATCCGTTCAGTACTTTTTCAGTTTATCGCGAACAGACAGACAGACGCGGCGAGGGACTTTGTTTTATATGTAGTGATACCCATGGTTTATCAATATGGTTTTCCACGTGGAAAAGGACCATTTTGGCCCTTGTTTGGCTGACTTGGCGATATTAAGAATGGAAGATGCTAAAATTTTAATTATTACCTTTAATTTTCAAAATGTTTTTGTCCATTGTGTCCCTGCCACAATAATCATGATAGAGATCTTTGCTCTCCTAATAGCCGTCTTCTGTTTATTCTACATGTTGCTGGCTGTACAGTTCTGGCTTTGTATCTAGTAAATCTTCCTCTTCCTTCAGTCTGTTCTCGTCTGAAATGCGTCCACAATTGATATCAGCCACGACGACCAGGCGACTAATAACCGAGCCACCTTCAAATCGCAAACAGCTACGCTCGAAATACCTCTCACTGTCAATGAATAATAAATTGATCGACCCGGCGAAGCGTCACCATTTCAGGTCAAGCCATCTCTGTTACCTTTTGTTTCTAGGTCGCATTTCGATTTTTATTTGAAAACTTAGTTTTCGGGTTCCTTGATTTATTAGATTTTTTTAGAGGAGCATGATTTTTTTTGTTAAATTGACAAAAAAAGGGTACAATCAATCACTCAATTAGCCTATATTAGTCCACTGCTGGTCATAGGCAGAGTGCTATGGCGCACGTTGGGAGAGTCCAATGTGCGCCATAGTACCCGGTCCTCCGCCTTACGCATCCAGAAAGGTTACGGTATACTCAATTCTTAACAAGATTCTGAGGGAAGTTTACTGGGGCGATATTTACATGAGGAATTTCATATTTTTGTTGGCAAGAAATACTCAATTCTAAACAAAGTCCTATCAAAAGAAAGGTAGACATGTATCTCGGAAAAGCTTTATCCTTCGCACCAAGCTATTTGCAATATTTTTGTAGTGTGTTGGGTTTTGTGATAAGTAATTTCGAAACTTAACATAGAGTAGAAATGGGTAGGGATTTGTCAAGTGATCATTCTTAATGACATATTCTCCGTAAGAGTACTGTTTTTTACAAAAATTTTGAGCAACCGGCATTAGGTTAGGGAGTTGCTGGAGTGGAGCGCAATAAAATTAACAGACAACTTTACTTCAATTAAAGCACTAAAGACGACCGTGACAATGAGTCAAATATTCAATCCATCACTGATGAGTTGTCGCAGATGGCAGCTGTTCGAGTCACGATTACTTATCAGTCGCACTTCAACGTTGTTTCATCAAAAGGGAGAAAGTCTGACTCTTAGCTGTACGTCCAATGCACATTCTGTCTGTAAGTAGTAGAACCAGTAGAATAGAGTTTTTTGAATTTCGACCTACTGTATGCAGATATAAATATGTGTCAACATTTAGATAATCCTTGAGATCGTCGGATTCACTGGAACTGGCAGTACCTTACCATTCTACTCGGTTTTATGACAATCTTTTAGTGTACAGGCTGTCCGTTTATGGAATGCGTTGCCTTTACCTATTAGACGTGCCCATGGTGTTTATGAATATAATAATGTTACAGTGATTATACTTGTTTCCCTGTATTACCTATTTAACCATATTGTAAATATTTATAGGTATCATTTACTAGTTTTAAGCCTAACATGTTTTGATTCCCACACCAAAACTACCCATTACATTATTATATTTCTGGTCATTATTTTTCCATCCCAAGGTTGTCTGGAAGAAATTGCTTTTATAAGGCCACCCTTTGTACATATACATTTTTGTAAACTTACTTTAAGCAATATTTACTGGTGTACAAAAAGTTTATTCTATTCTATTCTAATAAAACTATAAATAAATATACCGCTCTGTGGAAATACCCGAGCAAATAAAACAATTTCCTTGTTGCAATATCGTGATTGTAATAATTGTCTATATAATGTCGTTGAGCGTCGCCGGGACGTCATCTTCTTAACAATATTTGTACGGTCTAACCGTACAATAAATGTTTTCTTTGTATTAGCATTTTCTGTACCGCGTGCGAAATTATAGTTCGCGATCGGTCGCCGCGTGTACTCATAGCAATCAGTTATCATTGTCATATCAAATAAGCATTAGTTTTAGTTATCAATAAATATCATTAGCAATTGTAGTCATTAATAAATCTCTCAGCTATTACCAAATTCTATCATTTATAGTTGTCCCATACAATATTACTGCCACTTCCTATAGCTCTAAACCCTGGCAATGGGAAAAGGCGATTAATTTAAGAATAACCTTTGTCTGATCTCTACCGCCTCTAAATTCACTGTGGATAGGCCATAGACTAAGAATGTTTAAACTACGTTCTAAATAAATTTTCTGTAGGTGTATGATATTACGAGCGTTGTTTGTTGCTTTAACTACTAACGTGACAACCGCTGCACACGGTACGTTTCCGCTAACAATGCACTGATACCGATACAGAGAACAAATATTAGTGAAACCGTCCACAACAAAATACATCGCAATAAATTGACGCGTACATTGTATTTATACATGATGGCTTTATTGCAAAGAAACTACACTACCCTTCTGTTCATCATAGACAAATTGTGAAGCAGGGAGCGGGACAACGCCACCTCTTCCAATTAAGAGGGGCTTGAGATCGAGACATGTCCAATATGTACATTTATACATACCATCGTTAGACAGGAATACATAGACCGTGGTTAGGCAGCGATACGGCTGTAGTGTCCATAGCAGGGATGTTATGGATATTAAATCTCGGATCTGGATGTCAGGTCTGAGGTACGGTATAATATTTCTCTTATATAAAATTGGGGGGCAGCAAAAGCTGACTTTGAGCCAACTGTCACCTTAAATAACCAACCGCTCAAAGGTTGATAGGGTACTTGGGCTACTGGGTCGCTGATACACTCAAAATGATGTTGATATAATAGCGGAAGTTGTTGACGTAGGGCATTGTCAGTGAGGGCGAAAATGCTAGCTTGTAGATTTGCACGTGCTTACTCGTACAGTCTATTAGAGCCGCCGCGCGTCTGTGGTGCTTCAAAGATGTGTGCAAACGCTGGCGTGGTGGTTTTACCGCAACTTTAAGAAACAGTGTGGCTAACAGCTATTTGCAACTCGTTGCAGAAAGAATGGAGGTGGATTGTCCATTCTGCATGGCACGTTACGTGTACGGAGCTTCATAATGTTCCTAGTCTATAGGCCATATATTGCGTTTTAAACATATAGTGTGAAATACAAACATCGGTGTACGTGTAAATTAATATTAAACCACACCGTAACAGGCACATGTATGTTTTATTCATTCAGAATCAGACTAGAAAATTGATAGCACCTATGTAGGAAAGATACAAAACGTCTCCAACTAAAACAATCGTGTCTGTCGTGTCATGACCAAATGCAATGAATTCGGGAACGTTGGGTTTCTTCACTGCAGTTATAATTTACTAGCTGTTGCTTACTTCGTTCGCGTGGAAAGTTTGGTGAAACCTATTCCTTTTATCCAGGATAACAATCCTGTGTGCTACTCCAGACTAATTTCTATATCTGTGTCAAATTTCATCCAGATCCGTTAAGCCATTTTGCGTGATAGAGTAACAAACATCCATCCGTCCATCCTCACAAAACTTTCGCCTTTATAATATCAGTAAGATAAACCACCACATCCATCCTCGAGCACGCTTATCTCAGTATCTACAAATTATATCGTAGAGGACAAATCATGTTGTCTGTGTGTTATCACTCCACGCCCAGTTACGTTGCCAAGTCCACACTATCACTTGATTCGGTTCAATTGAACAACAATTATGTTTTTAACTGATGACATACTTCATTTTTTACACGGCTGGTCATAAAAATTAGCAGTTACAGTGATAAAATGGTCTGATTGCTTATTATATTAGTATTACAAATTTGTAATTACGAACGCTGGCAGAAACGTTACACGATTAAATAGGGCAGGATATTTAGTCTTTTTTGATAAGTGTTAGAATAGAATAGAATATTTTTGATCTATTTTGATGGATTTTTTTTTTGATCCTAAGACAACAATTAACATCCAGAAACTTTACTAGTTATGGACTGTAACTAACATTTTCCTGTGGCCTATTACCTAAACTATCTCACTATTATGTTTTTGATCAATACATCCATGGAGTAAAATACCCTGTCTGTGAGTTTCAATGCCTCTCGGACTACACAAAAGTAGGCCTGTTAGGCGCATAAAATTAGCTAAACCTGGACATAATTCGATAACTGTAATTTTCTTTTTCTAGGACATAAAGTATTATTAGATATAGTTAAAATAAAAAGAATTAAACATTGTAAAGCACCGCGTCAATATAGGAAAACTGAAAAGCTGAATTTTCAACACATTTCAATTTCATAACTACAGCAAAATAAATAACTTTGTAAAAGTACCGCTATTATAATATGATGCTTGCTTTCCAGTAACAAAAATCAACATTAAACTATTTAATCATTCGGGACTATCATTAATAAAGAAGGTTCAGTTAGTTATAGATGTTTTGGCTTATCTTTTTAGAAATTATAGATAACTGTGATTCAACAATTTATTCTGAATAGTATATTGTGTGTGATATTATACTATTAAAAATTAAACAGATTCTCTTTGCGGATTTGTAAAGTCACAAATATTTGTAATTCTTGGAGAGCCAAAATACACAACTACTTAAAAAGTGTTTAATTTATGCCTTCAATATATTATTAGTACTTTAAGAAACAAATTAAACAATAAATGTCCACGTTTATTCATTAATTTATATTTTTTCTTAGCTACGTTCAAATATAAACGTTATCTCTTGCCAAATAAGGTCGTAATTTCTTTGGTGTACCAACTCTCCAACGAACGCTTGGGCGAGTAGATAATTCTGTAATCTATATATATATATATATATATATATATATATATATATATATTTATATATATATATATAAATCGCGAAGGACTTTTTGCGTCTTTACAAACTACCACCCTGCGGCGTCCACTGAATGTAGTGATATTTTTAATGTTTTGTTTTGTAATGTTAAACGTTAAATGGTGATATTCAAATTAAATATTTCTAGCTGAATTTGTGCGTCCCTTCACTCTTAAATCTTTCTTGCACACTGAATACCTGCGTATACCTACTAAACACTGCATGCACATTCCCGCCTCCATCCGAATGTATGTTTAAATCAATTCCGTATAATGCTCTGCATATATCATAATGATTATAATAACTAAATTACATCCATCTACTATTGAATTCAGATTGGTTCCGAATAACTGAATTAGTGCGTCCGTTCACTCTTAAATCTTTCTTGCACACTGAATACCTGCGTATACCTACTAAATACTGCATGCACATTCCCGCCTCCATCCAACTGTATGTTTAAATCAATTCCGTATAATGCTCTGCATATATCATAATGGATATATGTAATAACTAAATGACATCCATCTACTATTGAATTCAGATTGGTTCCGAATACTGTTTTTGAATTATTGTATCCAGCTTATCAGCCAAGAGGCTTCCACCTATATAAGGGCTTATAATGACTCCAGGCACAGACATAGGCGTATATAGAAGGGGGGCCGGGTGGGCCGTGCCCACCCCAGAATGGTCTGATGCCCACCCCAGGATGTTTAGGGACTGATTCGAAATTATAGACTGGATACATACCGGGTGTTAGACAAACGCTCACGAAGACAGATGATAATACTAATGATACCTTTGAAGATAATAAAATTATGCTGGCGAGAATCAACGTGACTTGCAACAGTAGTCAGCCTGTGACCTTAACCAGTGCAACCTGGTCGAAACGTCAGGCGAATCAAAGGTACCTTTTAAATACGGGATCGCGTAATTTTATTATCATATATCATTTATGACAATTAGATTTTATCAAAAAAAAACCACACCTACCTTTATTATTTATAATATCGGTGAATTAGATTTGAATTACACTGTTTTTTTTTCTTGATAATTGTCATTGAGATTTGATATAACTTATTAAGAAAATTAGGGACCTTCGATCTTTCTTTAATAAAAGTCCGTATATCGATCAGCAATCTCTGGATAATGCAGAGGGGCCAGCAGCCCCAGTCCTAGTACCAAGTACGTATTTTAACTCAAGTTTGAATAAACAAGTTTTGCATTCAAAGTTCATATGGACTTAGGTACGCTTCAAGCTGGACCATGTCAGCCCAGAATTGACTTACTCCGTACTAAATTCGGAGAAAAACTGCGGGCATTTAACGCACAAATATTTATTTTTTCTTAGTTTTATCATGCGATCAGTCCTTCCGACTATGAGCAGATGTGGTGTTTGATATTTTCTGGTTGGGAAGTCTCTCATTAGAAACATCTTCTATATGGATAAAGCGGCTTATTTATTACTGCCGAGTTCCGGGATCCTACGCCTTTTCAAGCAAGTTATGCAGTTGGGTAGTGTGAACTGGACAGCTAGTTGGTTTGGATGATTTTCCAATCTAGTTTTTTTTTTTAAGAGAGGCTTTTACTTCCTAGGCCATATTTGGATGAGCATGAACTTCCAAGTTTCTTATGAACCAGGGCGCGTTGCTGATTTGTTTTAGAATATACTTTGTATTTTATTTATATTGGATCACACAGGCTCCCCACAATCGAATGCCATAGGTCCAGACTGGTTTTATGACAGACTTAAAAAGCAGCAGCTTGATGTCGGTGGACAGTTTTGTATTTCTTCCTAGAAGCCAATATAGCCCCAGGATCATATGCGTAGGTTGCAATAGTAACTACAGGTGTTTGCGGTAAATCTCCTGTAAATATGGTGTACAAAACTAGGCCAAGTTCTGAGTCTTGTGGTACCACAGTAAGTATGTCGCAGAACCGTGACCTGTTCTTCAAAAAAGGCGACAAGACTTTGTTGAAGAACTACAGACCCATCTCACTCCTGAGCCATATCTACAATTTGTTCTCGAGAGTCGTCACAAATCGTCTCTCGAGAAAGCTTGACGAATTCCAGCCACCAGACCAAGCCGGGTTTGGAAAAGGCTACAGCACCGTAGACCACATTCATACTGTTCGGCAGATTGTGCAAAAGACTGAGGAGTACAATCAGCCGCTCTGTATGACTTTTGGGGACTACGAGAAAGCCTTCGACTCCATCGAGACCTGGGCAGTTCTGAATGCTCTGCAACGATGTCGTGTCGACTGGCGATATATCGTGGTGCTGAGAAGCTTATACAACACCGCCACGATGACCGTACACCTCCAAGACCAGAGGACCAATCCCATAAGTTTGCAGCGAGGCGTTAGACAGGGGGATGTAATATCTCCCAAACTATTCACCAACGCGCTTGAGGACGTACTCAAGACACTGGATTCGACTGGACGGGGAATTAATGTAAACGGGGAGCATATCTCGTACTTTCGGTTTGCCGATGACATCGTCTTAGTAGCAGAGTCGCTGGAGCAGCTGGGTGAGATGCTGTACAGCCTAAATGAAGCGTCTCGACGCGTCAGTCTTAGTGTGAACTTGGACAAAACCAAAGTTATGTTCAATGAACACGCCACACCCAGGCCGATTAACGTCGAAGGGTCGACGCTCCAAGTTGTTCAAGAATATGTACCTTGGGCTTAGGTTATCAGCTCGGTAGAAACAACCTTGAGAAAGAAGTGACCAGAAGAGTTCACAGTTAGGTTAAGCAACATTTGGCAAACTAAACCTAAAAACGAAGGTCTTTCAGTGCGTCCTACCTGTAATGACCTATGTTGCCGAGATGTGGACACTAACGGTGATGCTAGTTCACAAACTAAAAGTCATGCAGAGGGCCATGCAGCGAGCAATGATTGGAGTCTCTTTGCAGGATAAAATTCGAAATGAGGTCATCCGACAAAGAACTAAAGTTACCGACATAGCTCGCAGAATAAGTACGCTTAAAATGGCAATGGGCTAGTCACGTATGCCGAAGGACCGACGACCTGAGGAAGGTAGCTGGAAGGGACTGGATGCGGAAGGCGGAGGAACATTGGGAGAGGCCTATGTCCAGCAGTGGACTAGAATAGGCTAATTCATTGATTGATTGACTGTATATCCATTTTACAAAGCCTGGCTGTCACGCTGTACTTTACAAAAAAAATTAAGATTCTCTTAATATAAAGACTGGTCGTGAAATGGGCAGTTTAAGCACCACGAGATGGAACTGTAGGTATGAAAATTATACCGCTGTGATACATAATTATTATGCATTTAAAACGGCATTGGAAGAAAAAATTAGTCAAAATAAAGACATATATTTATACAGAAATATAATATAATTATATTATATATTTAATAGCCACGATTGTTTTTGTGTTATTTGTGGAGAATATATGTCCAAAAATTCCGTTTGAACGTGTCAGACTTCGTGAAAAAAGCATACTTGGACTATTTTGGGTTTCCAATGCTGACAAACGCCAAGCCCTGGATACATAGTTTGGTATGTAAAAAATGTGTTGAGTCTTTGCGATTATGGGTAAACAAAAAAAAAACAATCTTTTAAGTACAAAGCTACAATGATCTGGCGTGAACTGTCTAATCATCACGATGACTGTTATTTCTGTGTTACGAAAATCTTAGGAATAAACCATAAAAATTGCTCGAAGTGGATATATTCCAACTTAAAATCTGTTATCAGACTAGTCTTGAATACTAATGACGAACCAGTACCACAGCAGCCATGTACATCTTCCAAACGAGTGGAGTCAACAAACCAATAATGACGACAGTAGTAGAGACAGTGACTTTGATTGTCTCAGTTATCCCTGACCTCTAAATCAATATGATTTAAATTACTTGATCAGGGACCCTGGACTTTCTAAGACTGCATTAGAAATTCTAGCTTCCCTGTGCATGGGAAGAGTTTGTTTGGGTAGTGAGGATTTTTTTTGGAAATAGAAAGTCTGATGGCAACATTCAGCACATTGAACAGTTGCTGATACACTTTCAGCAGCTTGGATGCAATATAGGTATTAAGCTTCACCACCTTTAGCCATCTAGAATATTTGCTTGAAAATCTCGGTGACTTTAGCGAGGAACAAGGAGAGCATTTTCACCAGGATACTCGCACTATGGAGGAGAGGTCTCAGGGATGTTGGAGCGTAAATAATGATGGCTGATTATTATTGGAGCATTCAAAATAGTAATCCTAACACACACCACGCGGGAAACCCATATAAAAGAAAATTTCATTCAGAATAAATATATTTAATAAATTTTTAACCCTTAACTATGTGCATTTTAGTGAAAAATCCTGTCACTTCATAGCAGCTAAACTAGAGCTGCTACATAAAAACGGCATGTGTTTTGAAAATCAGTGTGGAAAAACTATTCAGATTCATGAAAAAAACATCATGCAACAGACATGCTGTTATCCTGTGTAATAGACCAAATAAATAACCACGTTTAACGCACTTGCAAATAATTCACTTTGGTGACCACCTTACATCACGGCTGGCACATGTCTGTTTGTTTACAAACTTCGGCACACGAGCGCGCTGAAGCTCGGCGCCCCGCGGCCCGCGCCATGCGTCCCTCGTGAACCCCGAATATGCCTCTCAGACACCGTACCTAGTGCCCGTTTAAGGATATTTAAGAGACGCAATATTGTTGTCACGGAAACATGATAAAAACTTTACAAATTAAGTACGACATTCAATGGACACGATAAGATCGGTGAACTGAACTCAAAGTATACGTGGTAAATTATACGCTGAACACTAGTGCCCTCCAAATTTCAGTCGGACGATGACGGAACTGTATTATACGCTAAAAGGCATTTTAGTGATGGAATTACGTCCATGCCAATTTTTCGCCCTTGCATTCTAATAATCATAAGGGACCCTTGGACTAAAAATGAGGGTCGGTCAATCTTGCGTCCGTATTCCGGACGCACAAAGTCAGTGGGACGCAGCATCATCGGTAAATAACGCCATGTAGGACGCAACATGTCCTTCAAGATGTATATATATATATATATATATATATATATATATATATACGGCTGGACTGATTTCGCTAAGTTTTTTTTTTGTTTTGTTTTTGTCAGGAGAAGGTTCTTATGAACTTTACTTTGCTTTTACTTTAAAAAAAATTAAGAACGTGGCGCGGCAAATTAGAAAATTTAAGAAAACTTAACGAGGGACTTGTTGGTTGAAACCAAGGGGCGCAGCTAGTACATTATAAAAAATGCTGCCTTTAGGATTCCTCCCTTTCAGGAAGAGGTGCGACATAAACGCGAATGAAGTCGCGGGCACAGCTAGTAAATACATAGGATAGTCTGTTAATCAATGATTTTCGAACTTTTTGGTACCACGGTTCGACTAGGACGAGACGGGACGGAGACTTTTTTAAACCTATTTATAAGAACCTATATATAAGAAGACTATGTACAATTAACAATTATTTCAATAAAAATATGTTATGTTAGGTGACAAAAAGCATAAATCCTTACTAATCCTTATTAATATTAAAAACGCGAAAGTAACTCTGTCTATCTGTCTGTCGCCCTTTCACGACAAAACTACTGGACCGATTGAAATAAAATTTGGTACACATATAGTCTAGAGCCTGAGAAAGGACATAGGTTACTTTTTAATGCAAAAAAGGGGGTAAGGTGTAAAGGGTTGAAAGGTGGGGATGGAAAGTTGTATGGAAGTACGGTCATATTTAGAGCTAGAAGCTTGAAACTTATTTTTTAGGCTGTTGATTCGATATAAATAAATATGACATTCAAAGGTTGTAAAAGTTTTACCCTCAAGGGTGTAAAGAAACAATAGGGAATAGGGGATGAAGATTTGTATGGAAATATAAATGTGAATGTTTTATAAGTTTGCGACAAGACACAAAATATTAGAACTATTCTGATGTAACATTTACGGAGTCATTACAAAATGTGAAACTGAAATTAACGCGAGTAAGAAACTTGCCAAGCACCTCGCCGTACACAATAAGCGTTGTGCAGCTACGGGGAGGGGGGTGTTACGGTGCGGTGAAGGTGGAGAAATATGCGCGAATGCGAATACTGAATTTTTCATAACTTTGCTGTTCTTTTTTGACGGCAATATAAATTTGTTATTATAAATATTATATATCAAGCTGTTTTTTTGCTCATTGCCAAATTAATGAAGTTTATAGCAAATGTCAATAATTAAAATTACTATAAATGCGAAAGTAACTCTGTTTGTTGTGTGTAAATTTGTTTATTACCTTTGTACGACTAACCGGCTGAACGGATCATAATGAAATTTGTCAAGGAGATAGATTATATCCTGGGGAACGATAGAGGCTTTTTGCTGTTAAAATAAACCTCGAAGGTGGCAAAATAGGAGATATAAGTTTGTATTCATTGGTCAATTTTATTTTGGTTGATATTTAGTACAGAAATATCCAAACCCTTGTTGAAAAACATAGGCTACTTATCGTATCGCGCAAATAGACCTTGAGGGTGGCAAAATAGGGGATCAAATTTTTTAAGTATAGCAGATCCATCATTTAAGTTATTTATCAAGTTATTTGAATGAATTTAGGTACTTATAGAGATAAACAAAGCCTTGAAAAAGGCCATATGTAGGCTACTTTTTGTATAATAAGCATTGAAGGTTACAAAATAGGGAATCAAAGTTTATATGGGAAAGGTATCATATTTTGTCAAGTTTAGCGATATAAAAATTCAAGGAATTAAATTCTAGGACAGACCAACGACCAAAAGCATATCACATGTTAAAGGTGATATTTTCGAGTAATAAATATGAAAGGAACAGCAAAAGGAAAACGTGGATTAATTCCCAGTAATCCAAAAATCTGACCGATTTGCCATTCCAGTTGAAAAGAGTACTAACAGTTCCCCTGAAAGCAAGGGAAACTGAAAGTAAGTATAGATTTGGAATACAATTATTTGTCCTGGGTGGGAATCGAACCCACGACCTCTGGCTTAGCAGTCAGGGTCACTAACCACTAGACCAACAGGCCAGTCAAATAAAAAAAAAATGTAAGGTTTATGTGAATGTTTTATAAGTTTGCGACAAGAGACAAAATATTAGAGCTATTCTATTATTATTATTCTATTATTGTAACATTTACGGAGTGATTACAAAATGTGAAACTGAAATTAACACGAGTAAAAAACTTGCCAAGCACCTCGTCGTACACAATGAGCGCTGTGCAGCCGCATAGCACGGCGTGGTACGGCGCGGTGTAGGTGGAGAAATATGCCTAAGTGTGCTTACCCGAACGGGCAGACACGTCAACACGTGAGAGCAGACGACTGTGCCACACGCTTGCGAATACTGTTAACTATGCTGTTCTTTTTTGAAGGCCATATAAATTTGATTTCATATTATATCTCAAACTCTCTCTCTCTCATTGCCATTGGCTCATTGCCAAATTAATGAAGTTTATAGCAAATGTCAATAATTAATATCCATACTAATACTATAAATGTGAAAGTAACTCTGTTTGTTTATTACCTTTTTACGACTAAACGGCTGAACGGATCGAAATGAACATTGACAAGGAGATAGATTATATCCTGGGGAACGATAGAGGCTTTTTGCCGTAAAAATAAACCTCGAAGGTGGCCAAATAGGAGATCTAAGTTTGTATGAGAGACCATTCATTGGTCAATTTTATTTTGGTTGATATTTAGTACAGAGATATCCAAACCTTGGAGACAAACATAGGCTACTTATCGTATCGTGCAAATAGACCTTGAGGATGGCAAAATGGGGGATCAAAATTTTTAAGTATAGAAGATCCATCATTAAAGTTATTTATCAAGTTATTTGGATGATTTTAGGTACTTATAGAAATAAATGTGGCGACTTCCACATACAGCAAAAAGAAACATACTCCAGCATCATCTACAACTTACTAATCCTGCATCGCGCTATGAGAGTTCTCACACTTCCCAACATCAACCGTTGGGCCGCGGCCCGCCAGGCGTGATCACCTCGCTTGTTCTGAGGATCCTCCCTTTGTGTTGGAGGGACATAACACCTGGTCCTCCACAATAACAAAGCCTTTAAAAAGGCCATATGTAGGCTACTTTGTGTATAATAAGCTTTGAAGGCGACAAAATAGGGAATCAAAGTTTATATGGGAGACGTATCGTTTGTCAAGTTTAACGAAAAAAAAATAATTAAGGAATGAAATTGTGGGACAGACCAACGACCAAAAGCATGTCACATGTTGAAGGTGATCTTTTCGAGAAATAAATATGAAAGGAACAGCAAAGGGAAAACGTGGATTAATTCCCCGTAATCCAAAAATCCGACCGCCATTTTTGCCATTCCAGTTGAAAAGAGTACTAACAGTTCCCCTGAAAGCAAGGGAAACTGAAGGTGGGTGTACATTTGGAATACAATTATTTGTGCTGGGTGGGAATCGCACCCACGACCTCTGGCTAAGTAGTCACTAACCACTAGACCAAAAGTAACTTACGAATACCTTACTCTCCTCAAAAGATGGAAGAAATTAAAAAAAATATATATTACAAATTATACGCAGACGAAGCCGCGGGTACCAGCTAGTGATTATATATAAGGTATCTGTAGGTATTAAAAGCAAGGTGATTGATTTTCACGAGAATACAGACGTCGCTGCCGTGTGCGCGAATCCACATATTTCTGCGTATTTGGAATTATAAATTGTTTGGTATGACAGCAAATAAAACTTATTATTTATCTTTACATAAGTGTCCGTAAAAACTAATACATATAGCAAAAGTTGCACATAAGTACCAGACAACGCACAATTATATATCCTACAATTAGGAAATTCCACCTTCAGATTGTTTTTCTAATACCTACTCGATGCAGTCGCGAGTCGGTACAAAACACGCAATTGCAATAAATGTTATGACTACTTATGACATGCCGCTATCTCCGCGTGGCGTCGCGCTCCTTCCCCACCGCGCACCCGCCGCATGCATCCCGCACCACTACTTGTTTGCGCGTATTTTCAATTAAATTTTGCAATTTCATAAGCGTGACACTAACGTGTTTAATTTTGATGAAAAGAAAATTGTAACACACAAAAACCTATTATTAACCAAAATTTAACAGTTATGATTTTTAACTACTGAGAAACACATTATTCTTAAAACGTAAGAAATAAATGTTTAATTTTTGTCTTAAATGTCTAAAAGACGTAATAGAACTTAATAAGATACAACCATCATAGTTACTATTTTTGCTTATCTAGATATTGAGATCAGATTGATAATGTAAAAAAAAACATACATGCGATTTTGGTTTTAGTTTAATTTTACTATTAGGTGATAGCATTTGAATGCACCTCAAAATTATACTAACAAGGTATTCGGTTACCTATTTTGCTTTTAGAAAAAACTTGGTAGTGTACGAAATCTCCCGATTTTTAGCAACAACGGTAACCACCCCGAATTTTTTACATCATATATCTAATTAATATTTGGTACTTAATAACAATATCCGATAAAATAATAAAAACAATGGGTTATCGAATTATGTCCAGGTTAAGCTAATTTTATGCGCCTATGTAGGTAGTCTGTACAAACGGTTGTACAGACTACCTACAGGCCTACTTTTCGTACGGACAAAGCCCATAAAAAAACATTTTTAGTCAATTGTTCTGCTTATGGCCAAGACGTTATTTTTGGGTCATCATTGAATAACCGGTTCTACGCATATAACTGAACGGTGAAATTTTTCAGTAATAAATTCAGGCTAGTTTGACCCTTCCTGAGCAACTGTAATCGAAATTCATCAATCGATAGACTTATATTACAGAGTTCGAGTCCAACAATAGAACGATACACGTATGTGATTAGAGCAAGCATTTACTGTGATAATGAGGCTGAGATAAAAAGGATGGCGCGCTGACTAACCGTGCTAGCGCTCTATTGCGTGTAGGTAGCGGCGCGAATGGTTGTGTGCGATGGTGAGTAACATGCCCGAGACCGCATCCCATTGTTCGAGTCTATTATAAACAATGTGTACAAATGGCCCGTGTGATAGGAGTCTTATCAGTACTATGTCTTTTAATAAATAGTATGTCTCGCTATCGCCCAGCGGGGCGTTTGCCTCTCGCGCCGAGATTCAGGACTGTAGGCCAAAGGTGCTCTATTGTTTTGATCAACATGAATTCTATACTTTTCTTATGTAGGTACCACTGCATTAGATAGAAAACAAAGAAATGACGCGAAATCATTAGAACGGTTGCTTTCATCCTGGGGACTAATGTGCCAAGATAATGTTATACAAGTGTATGCTTCATCCTAACTAATATAATAAACTAGCTGACCCGACAGACGTTGTCCTGTCATTCAATTCAAACTGGAATACTTCACTAATAATAATAATTTTTATTGTAGTATATTTTGATATTGTATGTTTGTAATTTTTTTTTTCTTTATAACATAGATAGACATATTGTTTATTGTAATGCTTGTTGATACACAACATTGTCAGTTTTGTTTCCTGGCGCGTAAATAAATAATGTTGATGGTTTTCCGACACGGGAAGAGGTGACATACAGTTGGCCATGGGAAAAACGTGGATTTTCAAGATTAATGCCACAAACACTTAGCGACTGCCCTTGCGATTTATTTATTGACATTGCAAATGCAAGCCGCACTGGAAATTGTAACCGTTTAAAGTCGAATGGCATGTCATTCGGAATCAGAGGGATGCGTGGAATCAATCTCATCATCATCTCACTCGCCTTTATACTTCCCTTTAAAAATTGCGGCTTCGATGACGTTGTTAATTAATTTCTTCACCGCAAGCCGGGTGCCATTACAGAGAGTGATTTGCTGTAATCGATTGCCACGTTATAATTGAATGCAGCTCTATGTGGATCAAATGCAACATTTCTATTTTCTTGACATTGATTCCGTTCAACTTCATTTCTAGCTTTGCGTTGCTCATCAGTTTGACTTGCTCTTAAATATCTTTGATTTGCGGGCTTGCGAGTTCTGTTGAGATGTTTGTACGTCTACTTTCTGGCATTTTTAATATCAAAATTTAACTGAAAATTTTAATGAACAAACTTTGAACATTTTTTTCGATTTAATCGACTGTGCACTGTGCACTAAGAAATGAGAACCATAATTCATTAACAATATGCAAAATCAAAGCAAAATGGTTTAATTTTACCTCGTCAAAGATATCATTCCGACCAGGGAGCTGTGTAAGGGTTATAATTCGTTCGATCTCATGGATTTCCATGATGAAGTCCTTGATGCCGACCGATACAACTAATTAATGCAAAGAGAATATAACGCTACGCTAAAATTATGCGACCTTTGTAAACGATATTGGCGGTGTGCGATCTGTCTCTTACTATCAAACAACTGACAGTTATTTCAAACGTGCTTATAAAAGCGTATATAACGCTGGGGCTAAGGTTACATTCAAAAGTTTATAATAAAGGTAGTCTTTAATTTTTCTTAAATTTTCTAAGTTTCTGCGCAATTTTCTTAATTTTTTTTAATGTAAGAACCTTTTACGAAGTATTAGAAAACATTTAAAAATTATGATGAATGAAATCGGTAAAGCCGCTCTCAAGTTATAGCGTGACCAGAAGAAATAGGGGTTCATTTTCATATATATAGATAATTACTATCTAAATATTTGTGTGATGAGCCTGACAATTTGTTGTGTCTGGGTGTAATTTATCTATAATAAACAAACATCAACCGGTCAACTTCAAAATTCTACTATAATTAACCATAGACTACATTACGTTTAGCTGTCAGTTGCGTTTTGTTTTGTTATACCATTTTTAAGAAATGAACTGCTAGACTGTTTTTTTTTACTGTTAAATTGCTTTCATTTGCGTTTTGTTATGCAACTTTTTATGCCACGTCCCACGGGAACGTGATCAAAAGAATCCTACGTCCTTCTCCTGGTTCTAAGCTACCTCCCCACCAATTTTTATCCAAATTAGTTCAGCCGTTCTTCAGTTATAAATAGTGTAACTAACACGACTTTCTTTTATATATATATTGATTTAAATGTGAGTTTTAAGCAGTTTAGTTGTGCCGATTGTCATGAAATTTTTAATAAACGTCAAAAAAAAAGTATAATTCCAAAAGGGATAGGAAAATAACGTTAACGTGAGCGAAGCCGCGGGCAAAACTAGTTGTTTTATAAAACTGGTAAATTATACATAATATGTAGGTGCCTAAAACCGCAGGCAACAGAGCACTGGTAGTCTCACTTGTACGTTGCTAACTCTGGCATGGAGCAGATGGAGCTCTATAACAGCTACATTAATCAGGAACAAGAAAATACACCTTTATATTAGCAATAAGTAGTGGCTCAATGCGATGTTCCCAACTGTACAGGTAAAGGTCTCCCCTTCAGTTGGAACGTTCTATTCGAGCACAAATGGGTTACTAATAAAATAGTAGTACTTATTAGATAACAGATTTGTGGATATTGATGTTCTAAAAGATCTTGAGAAATTATTTACGTTACTAAAATTGTTATTATTACTTTGAAAATTATTATTACTGTTCAATATTATCAATCCAACACTAATGGTAAATGATTTAACATCATTCAATTATGACGTCACAAATAGTTACTTCATGAATACAAGTTTCTACATACTAATTTTCCCAATCACCATAACGAGTTTGAACAAATAGTAAACAGATTGCCAATAATCTAATTTGAAATTAATTCATAGTGCAATCAATCCGGATGGGGCGAGTTGTACGGAACAGCGAACGGAGGACAAACAAAATACTAACATTCTAGTAGCTATAAGTGTTCAAAGTATTGTGTCCAATCAAGCTTCCAACGGAAACAGCTTGCTACATAACTTATTGCATAAACTCATGCGTATTTGCTCTGTGGTAAAGAATACCTGCATCGTAAGATGACCTATTTTGTTGTAGAGAAGTTAGTAATTATTATTATTGAGTATCGCATCAAGCGACGTGGTGCCACAAGCAAATACTTGGTTGATAAATGCAGGCGCCACGTGAGTTGCGGTTGCGGCGAGCTGCGACAGTTGTCCTGTATTAATATTGAATTGTTGCACAAAGCCAGCGTGCACGTGAACTGTGTGAGTAACACTTATCTAGTTGGCGCTGTGCCCGCTGCACCTCGCGATGCCCGCAAGTCTCGTGATCCTTGCCGAATTCCTTAACAATTCCGAGTAAACTTTTGTGAAGAATAGACTATTTCTAGATCGGGTAATAGGTAGAAATAAAGCCGCTGGTATAATACCAATCATCACTATCATAATAAAGACAGTAGTGATTCGATAATATAATCAAAACAAAAGTAAGTTCCCGCTCCCAACATATTTCATCCCAAGTAGCTTCAGCTCGAGACGATGATTTGGATACAGTACTGATGGCCCGCGAGACAGCAACAGATTTTCATGACCAATATCCTCTCGGGCGAAAACTGGTAAAATGCTTCAGAGAGTTTCTTTCTATTTTTATCAATAAGTTACAAAAAAAAACAGCTGGCAGTATGCCGAGGGAAAACTCGTCAGCTGGTGTGTCTAAATAGGCAATAGATACTCACGTCTGGCTCCTGCGTTACACCTTTCAGGGTATCAGCTGACAATTTGTTTATACGGGATATAGCCAGCTGACGAAATTTGTACCTGGCTGTATTTGTATTTGTCGTGGACTAAGACTAAAAGGTTTTTAAGACGAGAACCAAATTTAGTCATTTAAATCGATCAAAGTGTACAATTGTACATTTCGAATAAACGAGACATAATGTTAAGTGTTTCTGGGAATACGCAAAAAACGTTTGTGGCCGGCACAGATGTGAAATACTATCTGTGTGTCAGAGCTAGCTCTGTACAGACGACGCGGCGACGTAAAGATGGAAAAGGATATAAAGATGTGAAAGGAAAAAAATCACTAGTAGATTTCATTATATTGAACAGTATAGTTCAATGGCTGAAGTGTTTTCGTAACCACCATTACGCGTGTCCGGCTCCAGGCCTGCAGTACAATGTGGTTCAATGCTATGATTTATACAAGCATTGAAGCGTTTACTAATGACTTAAATTTGATGTAGTAAATGTTTATAAGGATGTTGGTGAAATCGTTTTCAGTACAACACGGAGCGCCACAGACAGTGAGTGAAACATAGCTACACATTAAGCGACAAGCCGCAATGTTAAGAAAGTGTGGAGCAGTGCCTTTGCACATTAATGCAGACGAAAGACACCAACCCTTTTTTAACTTCCTTTCTAGGAAAACTGGGAAAATTTATAAAAATGCCATAAAAGTTGTTTAGTACAGCACTCCAACTACGACACTTAAGAATGCAACAAGTAAAACCTGCGTGAAAATAACCTGGCAAGTCAAGATCATCAAGAGCATCTCATTCTTTAACTTTCATATTTCAGTTTTCATAAAAATTGATAATTTTATTTCAATAAAGAAAAGATAAATGCAGTTACTACTTGTTTCTCCTACATGCCCATTGATTTTGTACTTATTATTTTATAGGTTCACTTACCCCTAGAAAAAGTCAACCAACCCCAGGCATGGGGTAGGTTGATTTTAATTTCTAGTATAATTAATTGCGAGCTATATGTAATTTTTTTTATAAAGCTTTTCAGATTTATTAGTTTTTTTAATAATATAAAACAAGCGTTTAAACTGAAATTTAGTGTACCCTCCTCGGTCCCCTAATCAGCAGCACCTCCTACCTTAGGAGTAGAGGCAACATCACATGGTCAAATTGACTAATGCCGCGTTCCAATAAACAATAAAAACCTTTTTAACAAAATATTAAACCGACGAAAAGAACTAAAAAGCAAAAAATAAATAAACCTTAAGTTTTAAGTATTGAGCTTATTAACATAAACTATCAAATTTTATATAAACTAATTTTGAGTCGTTATGCTTTTTAGTTCTTTTCGGCGTTCTTTTCGGCATTAATAAAACCCAGTAAAAATAAACCAAATAATAAAAATTCCGTAGGTTAACAAAGGCAAGGTCGACCGACACACTTAAACTTGTAAAGTAACATTAACGAGTTGTATTTGTTCATTATAAACTAGTGAATTGCTAAATATAGTCAGGAGGTACCTGTTCTAACAATACTAAATGTTGTTGGTAAAAACTGTGTTGCCTAAAACATATCCAGTGCGTGTGACGCTTTGACAAAAGATGTCCTATGTTTAGCATAAGGACCAATGACCATCATCCAAATAATGATTAAAACAAAGATGAAAAAGAAATGATTATCCTACGATAAGTACTACAGGGACATGTGATGCGCTATGAGATGACGCGTGACGGCAGGTAGTACGTATATACGACTTAGTACATTGTAGCTGATGTTCAAGTTCTCGCCGTTCAACAGGGTAAATTATCTTTGTTATATTGATAAGTACAATTTATGCACATACCTACTTGTAACGTACCGGTACACAACTAATGCGAGTTTTTTAAGAGCGTGAAGGACAATCGACTACTGTAGTCAATTGCTCTACACGCGCTTCGAGTCTGGCAACAAATGAGCTATCAGTTTCAATGAGGTACACAAACTTAGGGAAGAATTTAATTCTTTGTAAGTCAATGGTCTGAATAGTTTGAATGATTTTATGTACTTGCATCACGATTATCTAACATGGACATGACATTTTCTCGGACAATAAGTAGTAACAAGCAGTTTGTCGTTTCAAGAAGGTTCCATAAGCCAAGGTCAAAATATGTTGTGATAAATAAGTGTGATACCTGGGATAAGAGCACGCATTGTAGAACACAACACAACAACAAACCGTTAATGAGTCATCTGAAGTTCTCTGTTCTGATTGATTGCAAGCGTTGGGCATATAGAGTATGTATTCGAAAGAGATATAAATGAAACTAATTGATATTAAGTGTATCTATTAACAAAAATCAAATTTTCAAATTTTGTTTAATATAATATATATTATATTTAAACAAAATTTAAAATGGCCTATATAACCTTCAAAATAACTCTTACAAAATTCAAAATCATTTATTCAATTAAGACACTAAGTGACATTTATGATAGTTAAATTGAAGCTAGAGTTAAAATCATAGATCGGCACAAACAGACGCCACAGCATGTACTGGACTGTCAAGGTAAATTAAGTGAAAACACCAAAATCTACTGCCTGCTTGTGTCGATCTATAACTTCCTGTTTCCAAAATGCGTAAGGCCTTATGAGAAGAATACTGGCAAAAAAACTCATGGCCAATCTTTTTAAAAGTCAGATCTTCAGGTACAATAGTGTTAGTGTTACACGAGAGGTAAACAGGATGCAAGCTGATGCCACCTGAATTTCATTTTATTGAAATGCTCCAAAAGCTAACGTACTAAAAAATAAAAATCACTCAGTGATACCGTTGAAGGTTTGAACCTATTAAACATAGAAATCATTCAAGGTGCACATCTACCTTCATTCAGTTGCAAAATCTACTGTTAAAAATAATTAGAGTTGCAGTTGATCGAACCAAAATAATAGTATAGCCTAAAGCATCGCTGACTAGGCCGACCAGTCACCCCGAGCAGCACCCGTTCACGAGTATGACGCATGGACCAGTCATCATCTCCTTCGCCATAACAGAGGGAAAGAAATGACCCGCCCCATGACGACGCCGCAAGCAATAACATTTTAGTGAGCATGACGACCCATAGTACTGAAAGTCTTTGAACACTTTTTTAATTTTGTTGTAGTATACAATGCTGGTCACTTATTCCCGGGTAACATGGCGGTTATAGCTTCGCTCGTATTGATACGTATCTCCTAGCTATGTAGCTTCACGTAATAATTTTCATTTACCGGTAAAATTCTTAGTAATTTAAAATACCGAAATCTCCAAGGCATGTCCATATTAACAAATGTATTTGAGTTCATTCGCCCTAAATCATTTTATCTTTATTTATTTTTTTGTGCGTGGAAACCCCCTCGGGCTGTCACCCCACCGGGGTTTTCGGTGGGGCGGTCCAAGTGGAGATCGTCCTCCCGGACCCGTTCCGGCGCCTCCTTCTGCGAAATGACGTCCTCACAGGAGGTCGCGACCGCGGTAAAATTCCTGTCGCTACCGGCCATGGAGCGTATGACGGCCGGTAGCGAGAGATCCCCTCCGATGACTGCAGTGAGGGCTCGACGCTGCGTCGCCCAGGCGGAGCAAACCGCCAGCGTGTGCTGAGCCGAGTACTCACTGCAGTCGCAGTGGTGACAGGCGAACTCGCCCAAGGGCGGACGCAGCGCGGACCAGCTTCGGAGCAAGCTGTCGGAAGTGCTCGACGAAGAACCACCTGCCGCCGAGGATCAGGCCCAGATACCTTATGTGGGCCTGAACCGGTACGAGGACTGAGTTAACCACGATAGAGGCGCCAGGGGGTGGACCACGACGGGGCCCATGGAATAAAAGGGCCTCCGTCTTATCCAGGGCCACCCGCAAGCCCAGCGCCTCGATGCGCCTGACCACCAGAGAGACTCCGCTGGTGGCCAAACGCGCCGCCTTGTAAAAGTTCACCCCCCAGGCTGTGACTACAGTGTCGTCGGCGTAACAGATTACCCCAGCCCGGGGGGGAAGTCACCTCGAAGGGCCCAGTCGTACCCCATGTTCCATAGGAGCGGTCCAAGGACAGACCCCTGCGGAACACCGCACGACATGGGCCGACGACTTATAACTCCATCTCGGTCCTCGTACATGACGGAACGCTCCTCGAGATAGTCTGCCTGTACTGTGGCACCCTATGATAGTGGAGTGCTTCCAGGATGCAGTTGAATGGCAGACTATTGAACGCGTTGGCGATATCCAACGACACCGACAACAGCACGCCGCCACAACTCACTACGTCTTTGGTCACAGCCCTCAGGCGCAACACAGCACCGACCGTCGAACGCCCCGCTCGAAAACCGAATTGGGCGTCCGACTAATCAGAGCCGACCTCGCCAAGGTGCCGAACGATACGGGCAGAGAGGACCCTCTCAAACATAAATCATTTTACCTATTTTAAACCTATGGTAATATCATTAAAACACAAAAATAATCTAGAAGACATTGGTAAATTATAATAACTTTATAGTAAAATGTTTACCCCAAAAGCATCGTGGAAATCTTGTTTGTCGAATTTGGAGCGACAAGTTCGGTGTTATCATGCTGTATCTTTCAGCCTGCCATTTCTAAAAGAAACTGCAACCACGCCCGATGATAACGATGAGTTTAAGGCACAGTTAGGTACTAGGTTTGCTGGTAAAAACTAGTTAAATCTTGAGCTCTAATTTTTTGGAAGTAATCCGATTTGTGTGAAAAAATTCGACTGTTAAAATTTAAGAAGTTATAGATGCAAACATTGTTGTAGCAGAAAAAAAACAAGAATTTGGGTTCAACATTTTTTTGGAATGTTGTATGTTCTTATAAATAAATTGCAGGATTATCTACAGAACTGGGCACCCATTTAAATCTCAATCCAAGTCGACAGCATATTATTAATATTGAACTTGGCTCCCATTTTCACATTTTTGTTTTCGATGGGATATTCCATTCCTTTTTGTAAAAATATTATTATTATATTTCATTCAAGTGATCTGTAACATTCATATTTTCTTCCTACGTTTACGCTGTATAGTTTCTTTTTGTAATATTTTATAAACATTTTTGAACGTTAGAAATATTTGATTGCATTGCCCATTTATTGATAAATTATTCCTTACGTAACCTACTTTTTTGGTAGTGATTTTGTAAATTTTCAATGTGTCTGTTAAACGTTCGATCGTCAGAGAATTTGATGTTGAAAAGGCCAACCCATTCTACAAATTTCATGGACAAGTCATTCACAGTACAGGCCATACGTTTGTGGAATGCATTGCCACTATCCATCAGAGGGGCACAAACACTCCATAACTTTAAGAAATTGCTAAAAGAACACTATTCAAGTTGCTGAGTGATCTCAGGATACCACCTAATTTATTTATATGTATGAGTGTATATATATATTTATGTATGTGTTTATGTATGTATACCTATGACGATGACAATAATAGTTATAATTATCGAGCTCTTTAAAAAAAAACGCAGATGTTATATGTACCTATATCTGAGAGTTTATGTCATCATTTTATCAATCATTTTATCTTTTGGCGAAGACTCAAAATACGTATATTTAAAATTTGATAGTTTATATAAATAAGGTCAATACTTAAGACTTAAGGTTTATTTATTTTTTGCTTTTTAGTTCTTTTCGTCGGCTTAATTTTTTGTTAAAAAGATTTTTATTTTATGATTTTTTTTCATCATCAGCTCAGCTACATGATGTGATGATTTCTAAATGCAAATACCTGATAAACAAATGAAAAGTAAACAGAAACACTATTCGTTCCTACAATTTTCGAGGGTTTCTCTCAATTTTATCAGGATCCTATCATCAGATCCTGACTTCCTTGACATGGGACCACCCTAGAGGTATACCCTATCTAACAAAAAAGAATAATCAAAATCGGTTCATAAATAACGGAGTGAGGGCTGAACATACATAAAAATATATATATATGTATATGGTCGAATTGAGAACCTTCTTCTTTTTCGTCGGTTAAAAATACAGATTTTTAGTCGTTAATATCTCAATGACCGTTCGAGGTATATTTATGAAATTTGGGGTTCTAGTTAGTCTAAGGGGTTGTAAAATTAACCAAATTTCATGTGTTTATGTTAAATGATTTTGAGTTATGAAGGCGTCAAGTAGCTCCAAATGGTTCGTGTTCTTTTTCCTGAACTTGGCTTGACAGGCTGCCGAGTATCTTGATCTTGTAAGTTACAAAAAAAAAATCAGCTGGCAGTATGCCAAAGGGAAATTTCGTCAGCTGGTGCATTGAAATAGGCGATAGATACTCCGCCTACCTCCTGCGTTACTCCTTTCAGGGCATCAGCTGACAATCTTTCCACAGAGATACAGCCAGCTGACACTTTCGATTTATTCACAATAGCATATAAACTGTCAATAGATAAATTTTCAATTGAGAGGAAATCAGTGAACGTACAGACGTACTGAAGTACATATTTTTTTCACGTTCATGTGACCAGCTGACGTATAATTCACCACTCTATAGTGAGATGTCTTTTCTTTTTACAGCAGCAGATGTTCATGAGGCTTCATGATACAACTCTCTAAAGCATTTTACGAGTTTTCGCCCGAGAAGAAATTGTTCATCAAAATCTGTTGCTGGCTCGCGGGCCATTATATGTTTATGTATTTATCGTTGTTAACGATACGATTTGACAAGTGATAACTAGCAATCACATACGCTAACCTAACATAACTTGCGTTTTATCGCGATATTGTCCCAATGTCACATACATATCTTTGCAATGCCAATCTGAGATTACGATTAAGCAATCATATTCATGAAGCCACTGCTTTACCGACAGAAAACACTTTTTTACCCAAACAATTGACATCCCAGGATGTTTTTACAGCACTCGTTATACAGTATATGGTCATAGTACATGTCATCGCGTAGAAAATAACTCAGGTTCATATTTCTAATTATCATACAAATAAATAGGCGATATCACGTAAACGATTTGACCAAGTACACATGAACCCGGAACGGAGCCAGTTGAATACATTACATACGTATCAAATATGTTACTAGTTCTACTTCTGTAAAGTGCAAGAGAGGTCAATCCCGACTTTATCTGTTCTACATCTACAATCAAATAGTACCCAAAAACATTTATTCTTACATATCCAGAATGTTATGTAAATTATATAATTTTAAACATTAGTGCTGCGATGTGACTCGACCTGGTGCAAACATTCTGCTGCCTAGACAGAATGTTTATCACTACTATTTTTAATCGTGTAGAAAAACCGTACCAACCATACCTGTCAAATCAAATCAAATCCATTTATTTTAATTAAATCAAGAATAGGTATTTTTTAATTGTCAGGAGCAGGTGTGGCGACTTCCACATACAGCAACAAGAAACATCTAATCCTGCATCGCGGTATGAGAGTTCTCGCGCCGATTAATATATATACAACTTCCCAACATCAACCGTTGGGCCGCGGCCCGCCAGGCATGATCACCTCGCCTGGTCGGAGGATCCTCCCTTTGTGTTGGAGGAACATGACACCCGTTCCTCCATAGTGGTGACCCCGACGTGATTGGAAGCAGCCTTCATGGAGCAGATCAGCAGCATCATCATCACCACCATCGTATACACTCTTACAGCAATGAGCGGTAATCAAGTCTCAGCCAGCCAGCCAGCATCCTCGGCCTCAACAGGGATGCCACACGCCTGCAGCGACCGCTCCAGCCTGGTTACCCCTACGGCCTCGTCAGCGTCTAGGCACAGCACACTGCACCTACGGTCCACGTAAAAAGAGCATCTCTCTCCCGTCTACGCAGCAGCCAGCCACTACGCAGCAACCGCCCCGACTCACTGGGGACTTCACCGCAGCATCGCACGCAGCACCGCAGCACCACACGCGACGCCGACTCACTGGGACCAGCGGACTTCAGCCCCGACTCACTGGGACTAGCGGAATACAGTTCCGACTAACTGGAACTTGCGGCACTCAGTTCCGACTCACCGGAACAACTCACTACTGGCCCTGGCACGCTCCTTAATAGAGCATAGACAGCTGACTCATCAAGATATCGATCTCCGGTCTTGGCGGGGGAGTTATGTGGCGACTTCCACATACAGCAACAAGAAACATCTAACCCTGCATCGATCGCGCTATGAGAGTTCGCGCGCCGATTAGTATATATACAACTTCCCAACATCAACCGTTGGGCCGCGGCCCGCCAGGCATGATCACCTCGCCTGGTCAGAGGATCCTCTCTTTGTGTTGGAGGAACATGACACCCGTTCCTTCACATAGGCGTCAATGAGGCTAAGTAAGTCGTGAAGCTAGTTCCAATACGTAGATCCTATGGAGAAGAACAGGGCAAGAAACTCCAATATCGAGCGGATGCCCACTGGTTCGAGGAAAGCCAGCGGAGGGAGAGCCATGCTTCGGCACGTATGGGCTGGCTCAACTCCGCTCGATACCACGGCCTCACAGAAAACCGGCAGCGAAACAATGATTGCATTGCTTTTCGCCGCGTGAGTGAAGTTACCGGAGACCTTAACCCTTCCCTCTCCCCTATTCCCGTCCTTCCCTTCTCCTCCCCTCTAATCCCCCTCTCCCGTCTTCCCGCTCTTCCCCCCTCTCCCTCTCTTCCCCTATTCCCTTTGTAAAGGGTGGGAACGCACTTGTGACACTTGAGTTACAGGTGCCCATGGGCGGCGATAGTCATTTACCATCAGTTCGTTTGCCCCCTATCGTTCACCGCGCCTTTTCCCAATTAAGTAGGGGTCGGCTTTCAGTCTAACTACGATACGGCCGAACTTTGATATTTTACGTGAAGCAACTGCTATCAGACCTACACAACCCAAGTACTGGGTGATATCAAAGTTCTGTAGTTAGACCAGGTTGTCGGACTTTTTAGGGCTCGGACTACCCGTAACGAATGCCACAGATGTTTGTATGGCACCCGGGACCGACGGTTTAACGTGCTCTCCGAGGCACGGAGGGGTCTCAATGTGTTAAGAATGGTCACCCATCCATAGACTGACCTGGCTAGTATTACTTAACTTTGTAATGTGCTAACCTACTCGGTTGCCACTTAGCCACGAGCCCCTCGTTTGCCCCCTATACCATAAAAAAAAAGCTGATTAAGGTTCGGACTCCTATCTAAGAGGAAATGCGGTCAATCCATACAGAGTTATTGCTGTTTTCCTACCTGGATAGTGATACCTGAGCTTTTTTGCAAGAAATATTTACTAGTGAAATGTCTGAGCAGTTCTAAAATTTTAATTTTTTGCTAAAAGTGTAGTAGCGTATATGGTATTTTGTTTACGAGGGCGGCACTGAAAATTTCGGGAATCAAGGTGTGTGGCAAAGTGACACAACATTACTATTTAAAAATGTATTTATTTCTTTTCGAAGTATTCTCCGCGAAATTTGACACATTTTTCCATACGATGGAACCAATGATTGAAGCAACCAATCCATTCGGAAGTTGAGTCTCCAAAATGGCCGTTTTGTAGGCGTCCACAGCTTCTTCAGGTGATGATAATCTCTGACCACGCAATTTATTCTTTATTTTAGGGAAAGTATAGAAATCATTAGGGCTTAGGTCAGGGCTGTACGGCGGATGGTCTAATAATTCTATGTTTTCTTGCTTTAAAAACTCTATTGTTCTGTGCGCGGTGTGAGAACTCGCATTGTCGTGATGGAGGATGATGCGGCGGTTGCAGTTCTCTTAACGGAGTTCAGAAACGACCTGTGGCAAACAAATGCTAGCATAATATTCTGCATTAACCGTTCTTTGTCCCTCAAGAGAAATAGTCGCAACATGGCCGGTTTTGTAGACAAACGTGGCCACCATCTTTTTTGCAACACTCCATGAACGAACAATTTTTGTTGGCTTTAACTCATTTTCGAACACCCAAACTCGTGGCTGGTTTTTTACGCACCAAGTAACGCGAGCCGCTTTTTGCTCTTCACAGAGCGAATGCGGTATCCCTCGGGAAAACAATTTTTTACACCTAATTGTTCATGCAAGATTATTTGTATTTGACTCATGCCAATGTCTAAAGTTGCCTGAATTTCGCGGTATGTAACATGTCGATCTTCCTCAATCAGCTTACGCACAGCATCAACGTTTTCTTGGGTGACTGCAGGTTTTGGACGACCTTAACGGGGATCTTCACTGAGCTTGACACGTCCACGTTGAAATTCAACAAAACCAGCGATAAATTGTGGTTTTGGATGGGGCTTCATCACCAAATGCAGAAATCATCCGGTCAACACACTGTTTTTGCGTTAAACCACTTCGAAAGTCATAATAAATCATCGCTCTTGAATTTTCTCGAGTCAATTCCATTTTCTCAACGACTAAACAAGTTTGACAAAACCTTGTGATAAGACCGAGAATCTTTTTTTAAAAAAATAAATGGTATTTGATTTTTAAAACCAAGGTGTTTTCAATTAAAAAGATTTTAATATGACAGAAACAGTGGAAATATTCCATTCCCGATACTTTTAGTGCGGTCTATGTATGTAATATGTAATTTTGTGATTTTGATAGTTTATAGCAATAGTGCTGAGATTGTTTCTAACATAATGCACATTACAACTGAGAATACATATTAAGTACATATTCTATTCTAATCTATTAATATTAGGCTCAACATAAAATTAGATTTGCCAAGAATTATATTTCTCAATTAACAAACGTCGCTCGACATCCACTCATTTCACAAAATATGGTGGTCTCCTGACCGTAAGTAGACGCCGCGTGGTTAACGATCTTCATCAGATCATCAGATTTGTACTGTCTAATTTTGCAAATTGTGAATTGCCTTTCATAGTTATTGCATTTGACGGAGAACAACAAATAACTGGCAACTCGCGGTCCACGCGTGGTAAACGGGTAGTCACCGAGTGGTCCACTCGCCGTCCGCGTTTGGACTTTTGCGCGCGGAGATCCGATGAGGTTACGGAGTTGATAAACTAGTGAATATGTATGAAAATCCATTTACAGAAATCTCAACCGCACGAGGCGGTTTTAGTCGGACGCCGGTTTGTTAAGTGATTTGGTAACTACCTGCTGCACTTGGTATTTATTAAGTTCGCAGTATCCGTACGTCGACGTCCGGTAAGCACAAAAGTATCGTACCATGTACATATATCTTAATATCCAATTAAGTCCCGATGTAATAAATAACACATCTAATAACTTGAGCACCGGTCTCAGAACGGTGACTCGATTAGCATAAACAAACGATTGCTACTTTCGTTTAGTCACAAGCTCATAAGGGCCAGTAAAAAACTGGGCGACACAGTGATTCTCCTCAGCCAAATCATCCACAGGTGCTCACGAACCTTCAGGAGAATTAAGTCAGTCAGGCAGAACATTAGCCGGAAGCAACGACGCTTACCCTAAAGTAAACTTCTCAATTTCATTGTCACTCTACTAGTTAAGTTCCGGAGATATACATTCAGTTAGCAACGAAGGACGCGTAATACATTTTAAATTACATTTCAGATTAATTATTTCGACAATTAATATTCCATAACAGGCCTAATGCTTTTACTAATACTGTTTAACATGTGGTCTAATTCAGTGTGCTCGTGCTCAGGTGTGATGTACAACCGCAGGACTGTTGCCATCACCCATCCATTGATCATACGTGTAGGTACCCACTTAAAAGACCGCTCTCATGTCGTTCCACTGTTGCTTGTTCGGTATGTAGATTCATATTAGTCAAATAAAACTTTATATCGGTAAAACTTTGTGTTAACATATAGATAGCTGTGTAATGTGTACACACTTCGCTATCGCGCGGTGCGAAGACTTGTGCAGTGTGCTTGCTAGTGGCCGTCAATATTAGCACAGCTCCCGACTATACACGTCACTACGCTGTTTTGCATTTGTACATTCACTGATTATTTATTATTATTAGTCTCATTAAATATGTCTTTTACACGTTCTTTGTCATGTTTTATGACGTTTGTATTAATTAGGGATATGTTTACGTTTTATTGAGAACGAATAACAATAAGCATTTTATCCAGAGAGTCCAGACAGTATCCTTAGTTTTGCGATTGACGATTTCCACTAGAAATAGTTTGTACTCTACTAAAAGATAATTTCTAAAGTTTAGAAGATTAAAACAACGCTCTTCAGCGTAAACAAGGCGAGAATGATTTTCGTACGTGAGACATGAAAGAAACGAATAACGCTACATACAAGATACGTCCTTTCCAAAATCACATTGAAGGGTGTTGCTTTTATAAACCGGGTAACCCCAGGGGCTAGGTAGGGTAGACTCTAAAGAGCTATTTTACGACTGGTTCAATAACTTCACTTTTCATGAGACCGTGGTTAGACAGCGCCCCCAGTGTGGTGCTATGCTTTCCTTCTGGTGAATGTTTCAAGAGCTCGATATGAAGGGGCTCTAGAGTTGGCAACGCACAAGTTTTAACAGGCACCATAACGGTTTAACCAATTACCATCAAGCCGTCCGTGGTCTTGGCAACTTAGTTTTACAGAAAAAATAATTAGCCGCAATTGCAGTGTCAAGCAATTATTACGCAAATGTCACAATAACTTGTTTGTTTGTGTGTGTGTTATCTTCTCATGTCTAAACCGTTGATCCTGCTACAGAAATAAGAGGCAGAAGTGGTATTATTAAAAGTATGAAAGCGAGTGCTTTCTACTTATGCTTGCTATTTTTTGCGTTTATTAGGTACAAATGTTGGCTTTCAATCACGATCTCGAAGTGTCCCCCTCAAACTAAGCGAGTTATTTAAGAGACTCTTGTGTTTAATAACTTGATGGTAGATTCTCTCAACACAGTTCCCTAACTAAAGACAATTAAATCAACAGTATCGCCATCAGTTCGCCTACAAAATAAAATGTATTAGGTACATTGAGTAAAATTAGGTCAAAAGGCGGTTATAGTCGCTTTGCAATATTGTTAACAGGTGACTAGAAAATACAACCCATTATTGAATACATATTATCTTCGATGAGGAATTAAGTAGGTACTATCGAATTTCCTATTGGCAACTCTCAATAGCCAATATTAAAATTGATCAATTCTAACAAATAGTCTAATCTTAGATTATATTAGTATTTATAATAGATGAATAGGAGATAAACACTAACAGAAATCAAATATTAATTGAATAAGTAGGCGTAACAAAATAAACCGCAAGCAATCAATAATATAATACTAAGAAAGTACTCTTGGACCTTACTGTGAACTCTCCGACAACTCTTGACAGTATACCTAAATATTGCTTCATTATCATTTAGTTTGCACGTGTGCAACTGCGTAGTGTACGCCGAAGTTCTTAAGCAACCTATTGGGTAACGGTAGTAACGCCGGCTACAGCTCACAGCGATGTGGGAACGATGTGGAGAGTGGTGTTTACCTGAGCAGTCCTTCCCGCTGCACCATGTACCGGAAGGTCTCTGAGATGGTGCTGTTGTGTGCGCTCCGCAGAGACTGCATTCGAGTCTGTAACAACAAGCGCCCACTATTACTAATTGTCAACACCTCACGTCCGTCACTCAAATAGACTTCACACCGTTCATTAAGTGTTTGACACAGGTGAAGCCTCCAATTCTTTCTGTTTTACCTCCAGACCAATAATTATTTTGGCTAATAGTGTAACAGAACAGTGTAATTCACTTTTTACCGAGCGTCATTTTTTTCAATGACTTGACAGTGTGTCTAAAAATTACAGTTCCTGCTGCTGATTAGGTACATAGAGACTTGGATAAACAATATTTTATTAATCACTAGATATTACAGGGTTAGCATGTAATTTAGCCAACAAACGGTGACAGCCCATCTGATCATAGATCATTTAGTGACATTGAGCAACTTCTTATATAAACAGATCTGATCTAGTTATAGTCATTCGCATTTGGTTCCCGGCGGAGACATAGTCATGTCAGGGCAAGTCCTCTCTTCCTTGACCGTAATGACAGTATGTATTGCGATGACAGTCGCGGGTATTGAGATGGACCCTGAAATGGCTGAACTGGCGCGTATGGTGCGCGAGAACTGCGCAGGGGAAACAGGGGCAGACATTTCGTTAGTAGAGAAAGTCAACGGTGGAGCGGACCTAATGCCGGACACAAAGCTCAAATGTTACATCAAATGTACGATGGAGACGGCGGGGATGATGTCAGAGGGCGATGTGGATGTGGAGGCGGTACTGGCGATGTTACCGCCCGAGATGTCGGCCCACAACGCGCCCGCACTACGAGCCTGCGGAACCCAGCGCGGAGCTGACGACTGCGACACCGCCTACCTAACTCAAGTTTGCTGGCAGAATGCTAACAAGGCAGATTACTTTCTCATATGAAATGTATAGATGTACATATTCAATTGATTCTTGATTCTCATGATACCAGATGGTATCAAGATAGAATCAATTGAATATGTACATTATGTGCGATAGACCAGATGCTCTATCGCACATCAAGCAAATCAGAGGCAGTGAAAAACTCCATTCAACATTTACAGTTCACCATCATACTAAATTGTTGGCATTTCGTATGATAATAAACTATGCAAGTACCTAGCTTTCATTATTCATGATACATTTTTCCAAGGTCCTCATGTTAACCAAATTTAAATAACAATTGAAATTTAGTTAACCTCACTGTTACCTTAAATTCATGATGTGACATAACATATTGATACCATGTTGATGACAATGTTGTTCTTATCTGAAGGAAAATAATTATAATATTTACTTACATACTTACTGTACTATGGTAAACACATTATGTAATCATTACTTATTGTGGTTAAACCTATTGACACACTGTTCACCCACTGTGGCTGTGGGCCAGAGGGTGCATTCTTTTTTGAAGTGAAACTAACATTCATTGTCAGTCTTATAAAATTTTATAACTGATACGAAACTGGCTCATTTCAATAAATTTACATGTTCTGACCATTGATATATAAAAACCTTAGATACACAGTCCCATTCAAAAGTTGCACTTAAAATTGTCCCAAATTATACATATGTAGTTATAGACAGTTATAGCTATGATAATGATATTAACATACATTAAGGTAAATTCAGCCTTATGCATGTGATGTAAAGTTGTATTTTCAAAGCTGTCAAAAAAAAACAAAAATATGTTATGATAACCGGCCCCTGTTAGGACAAAGAATGAGTAGAGTCCCATTTATTTTTTATACTTGTTTAAATTGACTTTCTTTTTTAAATGTGTCATGTCATGTGTTAAGAACACTTGTTTATTTCTACTTTTTTATCCGTAAATAGGTTTAGAATTAGAATTTAATATTTACATTCACACATTTATACTCATTCATTTAACTACAATAAAAAGTAGGTGAATAACTAAATATAATCATCATATTATGTTTAAAGCAGGTATATGACTAGCCTTTCGATTATAAGTAAAGTCTAGATACACAGTCACCTATAACATCTAAGAAAAAGGCTTAGTTCAGTTTGCAATAATTCGAAAACAACTAGATGTTACTAATTTTCTTGAAATAAATTGAGCTTATTATATAATACTAGCAACCCGATCCGGCTTCGCACGGGTACACCTAAACCTTCCTCATCAATCACTCTGTCTATTAGTGAAAACCGCATGAAAAAAAACCCTATTACAGATAAAAAGGAACATTTGCAAAGATGGGCCCAACACTATACTGACCTGCACTCTGAAAACGTGAACATCAGACCCGGGGCTCTGGACAGCCTGCCGCCCTTTGAAATCATGACGGATCTCGATGATCCTCCTTCGGCTGATGAATTTCGCTATGCAATTAACGGCCTTAAAGGTAAAAGCAGTGGAGCCGACAACATACCCGCTGAACTTTTAAAACTTAGCTGCGTTTCATCTCCTCTGTACGCTCTCTTGCGATGCTGGGATGAAGGAACACTACCACAAGACATGAGAGATGCGGATATAGTCACTCTACAAGGGTAAGGGAAACAGAGGCGACTATAATAATTATAGAGGAATATCTCTCTGCTAAGCGTTGCTGGAAAAGCATTTGCAAAAGTGGTCCTGAAAAGACTTGAAACTCTTGCCACTCGAATTTATCCAGAAACGCAATGTGGATTTCGTGCTGGAGGAAAAATGTTGTGAACACCGTGTGCATTGTTCGTAGCCTTTGTCGACCTCAACAAAGCATTTGACACCGTGAGTCGGGACGGCCTTTACGAGGTACTCCATAAGGTTGGACAATATGCAGAGTTCATTATCCATGACGTCGAATTTTCCTCTGGCTTCTGTGTGGACCGTGGAGTAAGACAGGGGTGCGTACTGGCGCCGACCCACTTCGGTATATTTTTCTCAGCACTGATCATATCAGCCTTTTAAAATTGTGACGTCGGGGTACATTTGCATACGAGGGAGGACGGGAGGCTATTTAACACCAGCCTCCTCAAAGCAAAAAAACAAGCGCGTGGGTATAATTGCCCGTGAACTGCTGTATGCAGATGATGCTGCACTTGTTGCCAAATCTGAGGAAGAACTGCAGGAGCTGGTTACGAGATTTAGTCTTGCTTGTCACCAGTTTTCAATGAGTGTAAATACAAGGAAAACAGTTGTCATGGCACAGGGAGTTGATCGCCACCCTACTATAAAGCTGGACGGCGCTGTTCTTCAGGTGGTTGAGCCCTTTTGCTACCTTAGCTCCACTGCAACATCCTCATTGTCAAATAATAGAAAAATAGCACTTCGTATAGGCAGAGTCTCCACTACTTTCGACAAACTTTATACGCGCGTTTGGAAAAACCAAAAACTGACGCTTAACACCAAAAAAGAAACGAAAAACTGACGCTTAACACCAAAGTCTTGGTGTACCAGACTTGTGTTCTAAGTGTTCTGCTGTACGAATCGGACACCTGGACTACTTATTCCAAAGGAGCGGAAACATAACTTTTCATATGCGCTGCTTCAGATCTATCTTGGGAGTCACTTGAAGGGATCATATGAGTTATCAGACTGTGCTATCCAAAACGCGCTGTCGTAGCATTACTGCAATTCTGAAACAGAGAAGACTCAGCTGGCTTGGCCATGTACTCAGAATGGATACGAAGAGACTTTCTCGCCAGATCATGCTAGGACAGATTGCGGACGCCAAGAGAGCGGTTGGACGCCCCTTGTTCAGATTTAAGGATGCCTGCAAGCGAAACATGAACAGCTTTAACATCCAAGTCAACCGCTGGGAGGAGCGCGCTGAGAGAAGGCCAGAGTGGCGTCATGAACTGCGAAAGGGAATGGTGTGTAACATGATGAAGTCTGGCTGGAAAATCTCAAGCAGAGAAGACTTCGCAGAGCTGCTGGGCCACCTCAGAACTACCGACATGTTTGTGATCGATGCGGCAAGATATGTCGGTCTGCTATCGGGCTTTTCAGTCATCGCAGATGTTGTGGACCCCCCTCCCCCCAGCAACAACATTCTTAATACACTATAAATGCTGCAACAATCATCTGCAAAAGATGCTGTGGCCAAAGAGATCTTTTTGATGGATATTTATTTTTGTCAAGCTTAATAATATTGTTAAATACATGTACTTTTTGTTTTTTGCCCAATACTTGAAGGTTTTATTATACTTTTTACAATGAAATGCCAAAGAGACATGCATGCTTCACAACAGCATAATGAAGCATAAATTCATTCGGGTCAATCAATCATTCAAAACAGCCACAACTACTCGGACTATTGTGTATCTAAGGGATTTATATATCAATGGTTCTGACCTTAAAATGTTCAAAAGTTAAAAGTGGGGAACAAACAATATCCATGTATTTCACTTAAATAATCATAGTATTGGCTACTTGGCACCACTGGGTGTAGACTATTTCATTAATATGGAAAAACACTTAAGATGTGTACTGTTATATAAAAAACATTACAATTGTTTGGTAAATATATATAGCATTGCTGGTATCCAGCACTATGTATACACAAAAAATACATCTCGTTTAAGAAACGGTTTGAAATAGGTTAAAGAAAGGCTAAAAAGGCTAGTATGTCGGTGGTATACCCCAATATTCTTATCTATAATTATAAACATGATAAGAATTTTAATGTGTCAATACTAATAAAAGCTGAAGAATCTTTTTGTTTGATTGTTTATTTAGGGTGCTAACCTCTGGAATGATCAGTCAGATTTGAATAATGCATGTTCTATTGGATAAAGTATTTATTGAGGAAGGTTAAGCATGTAACATTACACAAGGACCTTGAGGAGTGGAACAGTGACCATAAACGCAGGTGAAACTGCAGGAAACAGCTAGTATTCTTATATACCTAATATAAGATAGAAGTTTACACAACATTTTGACAAGGAGAAGGAAGGAGATTTGAGAGGCTTTTGGCCCATATTTAAATGATGTGGTGTAAAATAAAAGTTTACTAATTGATACTTTGTAATAGCAGGCAGCATGGAGTTGAACAATATTACATATAATTATATTAATTCAAAGAAGTTTGCTTATCACTTTTCAATAGTGCACAACACACAAGGAGAAACTCTACAAATAAATTATATACTTGTGTACTAATTGTTTAATTTAAATGTATGTGTTCTCAAGATAATTATTATAAATTCTTTATAGCCAGTGATATATAAAACTTATTAAAAATATTTGTCTGCATGAATAGTGTAGTGGTGCGAGTTTTTACTTATTCAACTGCCACTGCATCCATTGTCGTGGGTTTGCCCTCACATAGAGTAATAGTTTCATGCCTGGGTGTAGGTACTTTATGTCTGTTAGTTCTGTATGGTAAAAGTTCTATATATGTAGCCACCCACAGCGCAGGCAATATTTCCTTCTACAGACAGTTAAGACTTACTGTTTTTAAAAAAAATCTAAAGAATTACAATACTATATAAGATTAAGGTAGGTATATAACATATTAGTGCTATAGTAACAGTTTTTATTTTAGCTACATTTTACCATAATACAATCTTGCAGATATCCTAATCTTTTATTTTATATAATATAATATTTTTATATAGATATATAATAATATATTATAAACAGTATATGCTCAATAGTATTATCTTTTTGTTGTGTCAAAAAGTAGATGGCTTGTAACCAAAACCAAAGTGTTTACTTTTGTGGTGACAGGGTTTCGTGGACCAAGACCCCCAAGACTGTTTGCTGTGTTCTTTAGAAATAGCTGGTTATAAGGCTAACCAAAATAAAAAGCAAATAAAAACCAAAATAATTGAGCAGTACTGGCTCATGACATGCCTTGCATATTTTTCAACCTCCTAAGTGAAGACACTTTAATAAAGCTCTGTTGATTGATTGTAAAATATATTGGAAAATCAGAGATGCAACCAGCAGTTGGACTGAAGTAGACACAGAAACCACTGAAAGAGGTGTTATTATTGGAAGAACAATTTGTGTGTTGGAACTAGGATACATCTTAAATAGCCACTGAAACTAGGAATTATCCAATTTGTAGACAAGTGCTATTTCACACACTTCATAGCTGGTCCAATACAGTACTGATTCTAAGCTGCAGCTAAATTGAACCTGGCAACGGGCTCATCCATACAATGTGGTTAATGTACTGTGGTGCATACCAAGAGATATTGAAACTGATTGTTTACAAGTCATTTCCTATTTATTACCCATTGCCCACATACTAGAGCAGGATATTTTTATTTACCATGAACACATGGTAAATAAAAATATCCTGGGACATATCACATTACTGTCTGGGCCCAAACTAAGTAGAGCTTGTACCAGGGGTTTTAAAACACCAATAAACCAACATAATAATAATTGTCATATCTGCTCATGGATTAATAGCCAAAAGCCTCAATCAACACCTTAAGAGGCTCGCGTTAGACGGCTGGATCAAGGGACTGATGCAGAAAGCAGTTCTCCTCGACATGGCCCGTATAGTGAGGAGGTTCCTGTCTTTGGAGCCGTAACCACTAGGGTGTCCCGTCGATGTATGGGAATTTTTTTTTTGAGCTACGGTGATGCAAGAGGTGTCAAAAGTTGCGGTTTGACACACACATTACGATTATCATAAAATTTAATTAGATATCAATCATCTTGAGGCCTCTACCGGTCCTTTAAGTTATACAAATTAGTCATTTTCAGGGGTTCCTAACATAAACTATAAATCATACAAAACTAACGTTTAAATTGTTTTTATTAAATCAAAGAGAACAACAATGAGTGTGGTGAGAGAGAAAAATGAATAGTTCATTTTATACTTTAAAAACGAAACTGGTTTTTGTGGCCAAAGTAAGGCATTTCGGCGCGAGATTTCAGTTTATTCCTAATAAATCCATCCCGACCTGTGGTATCTGTTGCGCTTTGAGAAGCCTCTGTTACCAATTTTACACATCCACTGCCTGTGTGTGACAAGGGAAGTCTTCCATAAAGAGGCTTTGCTCTTTAGCCTTAATTAGTTCATCGTCGGAGACGTGTCGCAGGACCGGTGGAGCTGATATTTCACAGTCTTGCCAAAATAGCATATCTATGTAATCTTGTGCTATGAAATTGATTTTCGGTGACTTAAATACTCTGAGACGACAAGCTTTTTTCTCTTCTCTAGCTTTTAATATCCTGCGAGATGCAAGCTCTCGAATATGGTCCCTATCGTCGAATAACATGTGTACTTCTTTGTCTATCAGGTAAAAATCGGGAGTACATAATCATTTTAAAAATATGCTTGGCTCCGTGTTTAAATGATGGCTTTTGCTTAATGAGAAACCAAACGGGAGCGTAAACTTTGACCACGTAGTTCACAAGCAGTTCCAAATTATTTGACGGCGAAAAAGTACATACGTAAAGTCTGAGTATTCGATTGGCAGTAGTAAGCCATCTCGAATGTGCCTTTTTTCCAGGTTGGCGGCTCGCTAGCTCGGGGCAACAGGCACCAGCCATCACAGCATGGCACATTTCGTATAGATACTTTTGATTAGTGCTTAATTCCTTCACTATATTATCAGGTAATTCGAGCAAATTTCCAGTCACTGCACAGAAAGACACTAGAGGTTTACTTTCACAAACAGCTAGCTCTTTTCCAATAGGCCCTGAATATTCTTTTGGTCCAGATGTGCTTCCATCCAGAGACATAAACAAATGGTGAAGCGGTAATTCATTTACGTGAAGCATACAAACACACCATTGCAATGGTCTCTTCAAATAGTTTTCTAGGTATTGAATGACACCTCCTTTCCAACCTGTATTCGTAGCAGTACCATCGCACCCCACACAGATCACCTCTTCCAAGTTAAACCCTTGATTTTCTAATAGAGATATGACAGAAGTGACGATCGCTTTGGCAGTCCCACGACTTGGCGTCGTGTGTCCCAAATAAATCGATCCCGGTTCTGTGAGAACTGAAATATGCTCTTCCAAGACTTCTCTACCGTGGTACCTATTACCTATTTTCTCATTTACGAGTGTTTTATCCTTTCGTCCATCAAAGTAAATACTTTTAACTACAATAGCATCAATGTCTTGGATGGCCTTGGCCCGTGCTTTTGAAACCGCTCTATGAATTTTATTCTTATCAATACCAAGACTTTGATCTTCGGAAGATATCAATCCTACGTCAACTAAGACCGCCGAAGCGACCGCAGCCGCAGATCGCGTTCATAGTCCATACCGATCACATACCTTAGCTACCGTTGGCAGCACCAGAGTATTCCGAGCCAATGAACTAAACGAAGTCTCATTTACAAGCACATCAGTATTTTGAGGAAGCTCTGTTGCAGGAGACTGATCGCCGTGGTCGAGGCGGCAACTCGCGCAACGGAACAGGATTGGTTTCTTGTGATGTACTTGGTAAACATGCATCCATCAGCTCCAAATTTTCTTGTCTTTGAGGTTTTTTAAAAGTCTTTATACCGCTTATGGCCATTTTTCTATCACTTCTTTGGTCCAGTAAAAGTCTCTTTTAATTATAGGAACTTTCTAAGGTTTTATGCAGGAACAAACATGAAACGAAGTGCACTTACAAGCAGCAATGTCGAAGAGCTTGTTCGACAATTCTAAAAAGCACTTTAGTTTGTTTTCGTAGCTATGTTGTTTTTTATTTTTGGGATATCTTATTATTGACAGGTATTTATCAAAATATGATTTCAGGAATTGGGTAACACGTTCTTTGGAAACGATGGGAATCGAGGCTTTAGCCCAAATTAGATTAAGTTTCTCAGAAACGATTGAAAAGACTTTAGACGTTTTAGTTCGTTTTTTGTGGCGATCTTCAAGTTCTTTATATGGTCCCAATATAGCACAAGTAGTCTCACTTCGTCTTGAATCCATTATTATCTACTAATTTATCACAAGAAAGTACGGAGCGTCACTGTTTCAGCACTAGAAATGAGACGAACTGCCTCACAATTGAAGTAGAGAATTTGAGTAAAGCAAGTCAAAACATGAATTTCGCTAGTTCGAGCGAAACCTATTCTTAACTGGAAACAACCTGTCGTTACTTGGAAGTCATAATTTATTATTCCACTATCATTGTGATTAGAAAATAAAATGAGAGTAATGTATAAAGAAAAAAAAAATGTAAGTACTGAAGTGTTACTTGAGCGATTTTTCGAAAAATAAAACTGGCAGTAGAGCCCTCAAGATATTTATATATTTTTTTTTATTATTTTTACGATAATCTACAATTTCTAACGCAACTTTTGAGGGGTCTTGTGTAGCGCAATCAGACAAAATAATTTTTCGGGACGCCCTAGTAACCACCGGTATCTTGGTCCCTGTACCCGATGTTGGTGGTATACTATTTTTTATATTTTTAAATATATATTTTGTTTTATACGTACGTATTTTAAAATGTAATTGATAACTTTTATAATGAATAAAGAGAATAATAATAATATAGCCCTTTATTCAGATCTTTAGATCATAACCAACATAGATTTATATTATAAGTACATACATATTATAGATAAAACACCAATGTACTAAATAGACATGCACAATAATGTCAATATTTGCACTGAGGGGCAACTGAACCTGCAACCCTCAGTGTGGCAGTCCAATGCACTACCCCCTACTTTATAAAAAACTTATGCTATAAGATTCCCAAGCATTTAATGTTACAAATGAAACTTGGACTCAAATTAACATAGATTTTTGTGTCTGTTCCAAAGCAAAACTTTTTTGTTATTATTGACAGTAACAGTAAATAGCTTAATGCAGAAATTACCTCATCAATGTTTATTGACACCTTTCAGATTCATGAGAATTTTTGTATTACAAGGTCTACCAGATAATTTAGTGTTAGATATTGTTATTATTATATATTATATAAAAAAAAAGCTTTTACAGTCATCGTGTCATCACCAAACATGTATGCCAAATTTCAGCTAGATAGCTTCAGTGGAAGTAGGTGAATTATTGATAGCAAAATTCCAGGACATACATACACATGAAGTTAAATATTTTTTTTTAATAAGTATTTTCAATGAAAACCATGCAGAAATGCTGAAGAGATATAAGTAAAGAACTGCACCCTTGCCACAACTGGCAAGGGTGCATGCTGATATCCTACCAAGCCCACAAGAGCAACAACTAAAAATACCTGCAGAGAAACAGATCACTAGAAAATGAATAGTGAATTGGCTGATATGAAGTTGTGGGGCAGAGAAAGAGTGCACTAATCTAAATTAGAAGTAGTGGAAGGAACTAGGTCATATCTGGTTAGGATGAAGGGCTACACCTTCGTCATGCGGCTAAGATATAGCTTAGTTATAAACACTAACATTAGAGAGACTAATTAGAGATGAGTTTATCTTTCTTGGGGCCACTAATTGTAATACCACTTTCCACCACTCAATTAACTGTTAAATATTAAGTAAAACAAAACATTTATTTATTTATTTTGTTTTTCTTTTTATTACATTATTGTCGGTTACATAATTATAGAATACAACAATAGTTAAGACAAAATAATAAAAGTAATTTACATTTTGATAATAGGTATTTAAAATATAGGTGAAATCACAAAATTGAGTAATTAACAAAAAAACATTTATTAATATTATCACTTAATGACAGGGTGTGCTCAAGGACACAAATGCCCTTATATCAGTCATATTAATCAGCAAATAATTTTTTTTATAGTCCAAGGTCATGTTATAAACTTCTGATCATATTTTAATTTAAAAATGCAACACTTATATCTATGTGAATTATTTGTTGATGACTCAGATACACTTTTTGTTTTAAATTATAGTTTTATTTACATTATAATTTTTTTACCTCTTAGTTGTGTTAAATGTTAAGACTTTAGAAGATTTAATATAACTATCTTGGTTGTATATCAGACTTGGCAGAATTGCTGAAATGATGATGATGGTAATTAATTTAATTGATGCATGCATTATAAAATAATAATAACAACTATGTAGAGACAATAAGTTAATTGCTATAAAATTGGGGGTTATCACCTAACATGTGTGGGTCAAAATGTTGCGATTATCAATAGTTGATGGTCTGATATTGGAGGTAAATCAGATATCTTTACATAACGAGAGATCGCCAATTGGTGGCGTAACAGGCCAGCCGACTACACTGACAGCACAACGAGAATAGGTTAGGTGTCGACTTTTCCTAAACATTGTCCTCAGGTCCTCGCAATGCTTACCTTTACGGAGTCAAGCGGGTACATTATGCAATGCTCCATCACCCCCGCTATCGCTCCAGCGGTCATATGTACGACGGAGTTTTGGGTCGGAAGGGTTTCATAGTCCTCAAAGTTCATAATACTCACTGAATACTGACACTCAGCACAAAATAAACACTAAAAAGGATAGATTAACAAGGGGTCTCGATTTTTTTTTTACCGAATTAGAAGTATCATTTTCACTAACTATTTTTGTCACAAGTCATATGAAATTTAGAACAATCAAAATTGACTCCTTAGCGACTACACGCGCGACTTTTGCGGTTTCACAGACTATTAAGTATTTATACGTCATTCGGTCAATTAAATAATCTGTGTAGTGGTACTTCTAGTGCGGCGAAATAAACGAATACCGATAAGATAGGTTCTTAGAGCTATTGAAGGAAGCAATATCTGTAACTCTGGAAGTATTTCTATTAATATGCTTTTCAATCTTTTTGAAGTGAATTGTGATAACTTCCTTAACAACAATACTCTATTACAGAGATCTATTTAATTCTATTTAAACCAAACCAAGAGTTTTTAATCGATTCTTCATTCAATCGAATCGCATTAAAAGTAAGACATTTCGAATCCTCTACATTGTATTCTTAAAAATAGACAAAAATGAGCCAAGATTGATTAGAGGAAAATTATGAAGATTTACTAACAGTGTACGAGTTATATATATTTTGGTTTACGTGCATTTTATAAAATATACTGCTCTAAACCTTTTAACCAAAATTGACAATTCTTGGCCAACCGGAAGTACCCTATAGGTTTTGGATCGATAACTTATAGGGTACTTCCCATTTACCTAGAATCATGAAATTAGGTAAGAAGCAAGGTCTGACGGTACAAGTGATGGAAAAAATCCGAAATTCGTTAATTTGTTGTTATATCACATAAAAAAAAAGCTTTTGTGATTACAAACTCATATTTTGCGGTTGGATTGTTCACTTTGTCGTACATCGCAACCGCAAAGTTAAGTTTGTCTCTCGAAAAAGACGGGCAAAAGTCTTTGAGAATTGATTCCGGAGATGGACATATACAAGTTTGTTTGCTTACGGAGCCCTCGGTGCGCGGGTCAGACTCACACTTATCCGCTTTTTTTTCATTGACGAAAGTTTGGGGGGAAATGCCACTAGGCAGAGCTGGAGAAACAAGGATACTAGCACTAGCAAACGCAGATTCAACACATATTGGACGGGCTTCCAAATCGATTACAAGTAGTAATTGATGCCAGAAGACCAAATATCGATTATTAATGTGACAATTAAAATGCAGATTTTCTTTAAGATCAATAATTTAGTCATTGTTGTTTTTAGAAAGGAAACTCTAAATCTAACTCCTGTTCAATTGTGTATGTAAAGCGTTCACTTTTAGCATTGTATCAAAAACAATTAAATTATAAAGGAGTTTTGAAGGAACCAACATGTAATAAGCGGCCCGTTAAATGTGCCTTGAGTGTATATACATATACATTAGGCTTATTAGATATTATTATTTTATTAGGCCTTTCAAGTCTTTTCTATAAAGATATTATTATGTATTATAATATTTTTTTTTGTTTCGTTAATATTTTTATGAAAGTAACAAGAACAAAAGAGAAAGTGTTTTCAATTTAGTAAATCTTCTCAAGACCGTTCCATTATTATTTATTGTAATATAACTAAAAAAATTTAACGTTAGCAGATGCATTACCACAAATAAATAATTTCTTTTCGAGGATTAACGCGATCACGAAAAGGTATTACTTACATACCTCAGAATCGCCTGACGTTTCGATCAGGTTGCACTGGCCGTGGTCACAAGCTGACTGGCTCAGCGGTGCACGCCCTCTGTCGTCGACATCGTGAGGTGGAAGGTTCTTCATCCACCTCCACTTTTTTGATATTTTTAATAAATTCGTTTCGCCATGTACCGTCACATACTACACTAACAGTGTCCCTATTCTGTAAGCAAACCGATGTGGCCCTATTCTGGTGTTCACCCGACTGCGCATAAAAGCGAGGTGGCATGTTTTTCATCACTGGATTCCACGCTGTAGATAATTTAAAACCATCTTCTCGATTGAAAGTTTTGTGTTTTTTAATTTCAATCGCTTCACGTACAACTCTTGAGTAAAAGTGACGTTCCGTGTAGAGGAGTTGAGTACGGTGAAATTCAATCCAGTGATTAGTGCCCGCTTCGAGTGCATGTTCTGCAATCGCTGATTTGCTAATCTGTCGGTTTTTCACAGCAGCGATGTGTTCTTTGACCCTTTCAGCAATAGTCCGCTTTGTTTGGCCTATGTAGGAACTACCACAGCTGCAGTTTATTTTGTAGACACCTGGAGTTTGTAACGGCAAGACATCCTTCGGTGTACCCACGATATAATATTTACAACACTTTAACTCTATTCACCCCAAGATAAGGTTTACATAAGAGGTGGAGGCGGATAGGTCATTGTCATTTTTAGTTGTCAAAGTAACCGCGAGATCAGATGGGTCCTTGTCGCACTGTGTGTACCGCAAGCCTACTCATACGGATAGGTACTTACACGCCACGTCTCATCATCATCCCTGACACTTGCAATCTGTTATGACTTCACTCAAGAACAGAGCATACGATCTTTGTGACCCTGAACATTTGGATCTAGAGCTGGATCATGTTCAGGAGGTACTTAAAAGTAACGGATATCAAGTGAATGAAACACGGAAGCAACCGACAGTGAGACGCAAGCATCCGGAGGTGAACAGACAACCAGCCTACATGCCATATGTCAAAGGAGTAACGGATAAGATCGGCTCCGTATTAAAGAAATACTCCATTCCGACAGTATACACACCAGGCATAAAGGTTCAAAACATCGTGGGTACACCGAAGGATGTCTTGCCGTTACAAACTCCAGGTGTGTATACAAAACAAACTGCAGCTGTGGTAGTACCTACATAGGCCAAACAAAGCGGACTATTGCTGAAAGGGTCAAAGAATACATCGCTGCTGTGAAGTACCGACAGATTAGCAAATCAGCGATTGCAGAACATGCACTCGAAGCGGGCACCAATCACTGGATTGAATTTCACCGTACGCAAGTCCTCTCCACGGAACGTCACTTTTACTCAAGAGTTGTACGTGAAGCGATTGAAATTAAAAAACACAAAACTTTCAATCGGGAAGATGGTTTCAAATTATCTACAGCGTGGAATCCAGTGATAAAAAACATGCCACCTCGCTTTTATGCGCAGTCGGGTGAACACCAGAATAGGGCCACATCGGTTTGCTTACAGAATAGGGACACTGTTAGTATAGTATGTGACGGTACATGGCGAAACGAAAATATCAAAAATATCAAAAAAGTGGAGGTGGATGAAGAACCTTCCACCTCACGATGTCGACGACGGAGGGCGTGCACCGCTGAGCCAGTCAGCCTGTGACCACGGCCAGTGTAACCTGGTCGAAACATCAGGCAATTCAGAGGTATGTAATACCTTTTCGTGATCGCGTTAACTCCCGTTGATGCGTAGATAGCATTATATCATGGAACGCGAAAGTTTAAAAGTTAGTAATTTCTTTTCGTTTGTCAGAGACATTCGCACAAACATTAACATCTTTTTTGCGAATGCGAATGTTAAAAATTATGCAAATATTCGTGTGATGAAACGATGTAGTGTCGATGCAACTGTCGGCAACCCACTGCGCGAGACTGCGTATAAGGTAGGTGTGGGTCGTTACGTGAATTTCACGAAACGTAACGTGTCTAGTTACTTTAAAGGCGTCACTAGTTACAAGTACGCGTGATTTTTGTAACTAGTCTTATCTCAGTGTGCGGCTACTTACTTAGTACGCAAAGACTACAATAGTATGTTAGTACGGCTACGCTACGCACGGAACGTAGTCATGTCGTAACTCGTAACGTCTCAAGTCGAAGCTACGGTTTTGTGGTTATAGTTACATCAGTAAACGTCTACCGCAAATGGACTTCCCTTCCTAATTTATGTTGATCCTCAAAAATAACAAAATAACTTTTGTACACAATATAAGCAATAAAGTTTATTTTATTTATTCAGGCTTAGGACTGACTGCATTAAATGAACCATAAGTATTAACCATGATTTAAAATATTTATATATTTTTTCTTTTTTTTAATTATCTGATATATTTTTTTGTTGTTTTTATTTTTTTGGCATCTATTTATACTATGAAAGTTTTTTTTTTATATGAAAACATATATTGGTTTACCGCTGAGATTTTTTTTTTCAAAATATATAAATAAAACCATCGTATACTAATATCTCAAAAAAGAAAGATCTTAAATATTATTAATATAATTCGTCATTGAGCCAAAACAAATATTTGTGTTTGACTCGAGCCATCCAACATAACCACTGAGATTATTTCAAAATAAAGTCAAAATAAAACGAGGTTATACTAATCTCTAAAATCATAGACATATGCAACGAAATTACATGCATTGTAGTAACACTTACGCTGTTTTCGCTGATGTTCATCTGTCGGCACAGTGCTAGTGTGTAAAAGTGATGCGTATACTAATTATACCTAAGTGTGAAAAAAACAGCATACGTATCGCGCAACGAATTCTCATTGTAACGTACCTACGTTAACTTGAAACTCCGTTTGTATGACACGTTAACAAAACGAGTTCTCAGCTTGTATTAGTTACTATGTCGTGTGCGTTGTAGTGAAAATAATCTGTATACAAAAATCACTAGTGTGTTACTTGGCTTGATACTAGCTACGCGGTTACATGTTACGTACGTAGTTACTGTATCTAGTGACGTGAAATAACGTCCACACCTAGTATAAGGTCCGCCGGCGGACGAGCGGCCGGTAGTTATTTAGCGCGCGCAAGTACATCGAGTGGCATAGGATATGGGACAAAATACATTTTCTAAACGTAGGTACTTTTTTTGCCATTTGTAATCCATTCGAACCGACTAAAACCATATGGTATGTTATCTTTTTTATCTCTACCTATACCAACATTTATTCAAATAAACTTGACAATTGATTGGCCTCCCATACAAACTTTGATTAATAATAATATTCATTTATTACTGCAAAATGTAATAACAATAAGGTAATAACAATCAGATGACTTAATCTATTAACATACATTTTACAGAGAGCGTATTAATTGAGAACTTGGTTTTCCGTTGGTTTCCTCACTAGGCAAGCCTGTATCGAGGAAACCTGGCAACGTTGCCTCCTACGGAAAAAGTAGCTCATTTCCTTTTATAAAGTCTTCTTTACGTCTATACCAAAATTCATTCAAATAAACTTGACAAATGATTGGTCCCCCCCCACACAAACTTTAATCCCCTTATTTGCCACCGTCAATTGCGACAAGAAGTAGTCTATGTTGGTCTCCAAGGGCTTGTTTATATCTATAATAAAGTTTATCAAAATTGGTGCGGTTTAGGCGTGAAAACGTAACAGAGTTACATACTTTCGTATTTCAATTTTAGTGAAATATATCCCAAGGGAACCGTACATTTTCTGGGATAAAAAGAAGCTTATGTGCTATTCCAGACTATTATTATTATTATTATTGAATTATGGACGAGCAGCAAACTTGCTGATGTGTCCACATCTATCACTGTGCCAAATCTCATCCAGATCCGTTCGGCCGTTTTTTGCGTGAAAGAGTAACCAAACATCCATCCATCCTTCGCCACATACTTTCGCCTTTATGATATTAGTTAATATTAGACAATTTAGGAAGTTAGGATCGTTGCACTACCAACAGACTTCCTTCCATGGGCATCATATAACAGCGAATTATAGGGTTATGCAGTGATATAGAAAGATGTGTGTATGTTCTTATAACTGAAGTCCAGTAAATTAGGTAAAACAAATTGATAACATTTTTATGTAAGCTGACCCGGCACAGTTGTTTTGCACTATTAATTATTTCTGATGAATATTTTGATAGTCAAATAAAAAATAACTAACTTATTGTGGGGATGAGGTCTATGACTGAAAGAAAGAATTGTAGTAAAAAAAACTGTAGTCTATTGACGGCCTATAAAAATAACAAAAGTACTTCATTAACTTAACTGACATATTTAAAGTTTAACAGTGGGAGAGCAATGCTTCGGCACGTATGGGCCGTCTCGAAAGGAGTGATATCATGGCCTCACAGAAAACCGGCAGTGTAGCAATGCTTTGTTGTACTTCGAGCTCTTCCAAGCGAGTGAGGTTACCGGTGGCAATAACCCTTCCCTCTCTCTATCTGCCCCCCCTATCTCTCCATCTCCCCTCCTCTCCTACTCCCACCTTAAAGGCCGGCAAGGCACTTGTGACTATCGAGTTGCAGATGCCCGTGGGCGGCAATAGTCACTTACCATCAGGTGACCCGTCTGCTCGTTAACCCCCTATTCCATAAAAAAAAGTTTGACATCGACTTGACGGCAATCATTATTACAATCGATTATAACAATCGCGCTTTCGATTTTCACTGGGTTAAATACTTTAAAAAAATTGTACCAATGAAATTAAAATACTAATCGTAGTTAATCGTAGAGGGTTGAAAATTCAGGGTTGTATGTATTTTCTAATGCTGTATCATAAAAAAAAATATCTAAAAATTAAATGAAAAAAATTAGGGGTGGACTACCCTTAACATTAGGGGGATGTAAAATAGATGTTGGCCGATTCTCAGACCTACCCAATATGCACACAAAATTTCATGAGAATCGGTCAAGCCGTTTCGGAGGAGTTTAATTACAAACACCGCGACACGAGAATTTTATATGTTAGATATGTGTTCATATACCTAAGTATAAACGTATAATAAATTTTAAAACTTTGGGTGTTCTCTTAAAATGTGTTGTCGTTTTTATCCTTAAAAACTGCACTGACACACCAGAGGTTTTGCCTTCGTATACAGCAAAACAAAACTAGGGAATAGGTATATAAAATAAAAACACAGCACAAATCGGAAATGCAAGTTTATTACTTTAAAAGCATAGTCTTCACGTTAAAAATCACTGATTAAATTCCTCTCATTCCCAAATTCTGCATGAATATAATATTTTCGTTTATGTAGACATTGGTGTGCGACTGAATGTACGACGGCGGTGACGTCAAGTGACGTGCCGCGGCCCGACGCAGTGCGCCTCCAGCGCGCCTCGCGCCGGGCCGTCGAGCCGTCGGCCGTCGGGCCGTCCGGCCGGCGGGCCGTGGTCGGGGCGGGCGCGCTGGACGCGTACCTCACGAAGCGATACTACGTTTAATTATTGCATAACAAGCTATACGTTCACACCCACGGTCTAAGATCGGGCGCGCGGTGTACCAAAATATAGCATTATTACAATATAAACTCCATATATACATCTAGATACAATAATTGAATAGAAATAATTTAACTCGTCCTCTCGATGACATATATAACATTGAAAACTGGACACAGCGCACAGGTTTCGACGAGGCTACCTCCAGCGCTCAGAACAGCCCCACGAGTGGGTGACGCCACTCGGCGGACGCTCGTGGACCGTGAAATATTATCAGTATTCTATGTACGAGACTTATTAATGATTAAAGAGCTAAACGCACGCATAGATATGACATCACAGGCCTGCCTCTGGCTGGCACGTTCAAAGTTATTACTTAGAGCGATCCCAGCCCCGGGACGCTTGCGGACCGACCCCAGCGCCACTACGAAATAAACTGCTAACATGTATTATTATATCAATTGACAGAAATATCGGCACTTGCAATATTTATAACATTCAGTTGATTACAATATAAGTAGGTTTCGCTATTTACAAATTATAAAAAAAAATATGACGTCGCATAACTTGCCCTCCGGTGTTATCTACTCAATTTTATGTTAAATTTTGTGCGTTCTGTTATTCCCGCACAATTTACTGTTATTGTGTATGCAATCTGTGTCTTAGGTTTATCAGGGTAGGGTTCATGACCTGCCTTTCACTAAAGGCTATTGACACGAAAACCACTTTATCTATTATAAATATATAAAATGTTTGAATAATAATATAATTGGTTGTTCGACCAAGATACAGGACACGCGGGGGGCGGGAGGGGGGCGGGAGGCAGGCTCCGAGTGACGTCCTGTCTGTACGCACGCGCCACTCGCAATGGTAACATATTAGGCATATCAATTGTTTGAAGCTATCTACTCTTACGCGTACCTTACTCACTATTAATGTTATCATCTCGTAAGCCACAGAAATTGAAATAAATGAAAAATACAATACTCGAATATAATTTTCATCTCTATATTGCAACCAAAAATAATATCTGCCTAGAATAAAATTAAAAACAACGACATAGTTTTATAAGTGTCGTGCGATGGCGCCCGCGCACTCTCGCAACACAACACAACACAACACACGTGTCGACACGCGGCCCATCGCACACACGTACACGCACACACACGCACACACACACTCCAGCGGGCAGCGGGATACGTTGAAGGCATCGATTATTATTATATTTTGATTATGACTCGCTTCTTTATTCAACACAATTTATATACCTACGACTAAAATGTAAAGGGGATTATGCAATAGAAGCAGCCCGCCGCCCGCCGCCGTCCACTACCCACACACCTACACTTACAGCTACCGTCGCAGCGCGATGTCGTCGTCTACGTTACAACTTAAAACTTAACTCAAAATATTTATCTTACATATCGTAATATATTTGGTTCTCACTAACGTAATCAATACACGCGCCCACACAAAATCACAATATATATATAGTAGTATATAAGTATCTGTATATATTTTCAATATAAACAAGGCATCGCCACGTTTCGTGAGCGCTAATAATATCATCTGTGGGTTGGGGTGGGGGTGGTGGGGGGTGTTAGTAGAGTCTCGCGCGCCGCTTGAGCTCGTTGCGGCGCCACACGGGCAGGCGGTAGAAGTCCTGGCGCCCGATCTGCAGGATGGCCTCGAACTCCGCGTCGGATAAGTGCCGCTGCCGACAACACAACGAGTTACTCGAGTCGTGGTCCAACAGTTGGCAACTCAAAAACAACCTTTTAAAACATTTATTTAATAGAAAACCTAGTACAAACCAGCCAGTATGATAATACTTGTATATTATCACACTGCTGTTTTGTATCATTATATTATACTCTAAACAAAATACTAAGATTTCAACTTCAACACGTCATGTTCAACCAAAAGTCAATATTTTTACATACTACACTGCCTTAAATCGCCTTCTATCATTGTTATGGCACAAATGAAAAACTAATGACTATAATTCTATTGAAAAACTCCTCGCGTCGTCCCAAAGCTAACTGCTCTCGAATTGGAAAATAATACTTAGTAGAAGGAAGTTTTTCAAAAGAAGTATATAAACGGTGAAGCGTGAGTGTGTCACCTCCAGGTTGAGCCGGTCGACGTCGGGCGGGAGGCGGTAGTTAGTGATGAGCAGTAGATGGTAGGGGTAGAGCTTGGCGGGCTCGTGCAGCAGATGGCTGGTGGCCATGTTGGGCAGCGAGCGCCGGACCCCCGTGGCCGAGCCCACGCCTCCGCCCACGCCCACGCCACTCGCGCTCGTGTGGCGCCCGCCCACGCCCACGCTGCCGCGGATTATCACGCCGCCGTCCGTAGTCTGCACCCACATAATTTGTATATAACTAACTGACGATCGTATCGTGTATCTTTTCAGGATAATTTAATTTACTTTATCGTGGACTAAACAATTAGTAGATAATGTGATTTAGCATATCAGAAAAAGCATAAAGGAACAATATACAAGATGAAATAATAAAATATTAAAGGAAAATTGGACGTTGTGAGTGTCAAGTTTTAAAGTCATGTTTAATAATATGTTATTATTTGTCAATATGATAATACAAAGATTTCACTAAACCTAGACAGGTATGAGAGTGTTCAATACGAAAGTTTACTTGGGTAATTTTAGGAGAAATTAAAAATAGTATTCTGGCAGCACCATTACTTACGTCAAGTAGGTACTTTTGAAGTGTTGTTTTTCATATTTTATTCGAATTCGTGCTTTCATTGTGATTTTTAAAATGCCAAAACCATTGTGAAGAAGAGATGAAAGAAAATTATGTCATAAAATTATAAAATATTGTGAACGAGAAAAATCCGAAAGAGATTTGGTGGATAAAGACAAAGTAATACAGGGTGTGTCCGCCAGGAGATTCTGAACAAAATTCATTATTTTTATGTTGTTGGAAAAGAAATGCTAATGCCCCGAATACTTACAGCAGAACTTAATGTGGATACAAATTTTCAAGGAAATTATGTATGCGCTTCAGATACTTAAGGGGTATGAAACCATATCGGCCTTCAAAATACTAGTGAAAATGAACCTGGTTCATCATCAGACTATTCCCTTGGGGAACGTTATATAGTAGTTCACGCAGGAACTGAAGAAGGGTTTATACTTATCGCACCTCTAGTATATAAATCAAAAGATAACACGCTGATTTCCATCATGACATGAACAAATAAAATTTTAAGAAATGGCTAAGCACAAAACTCATACCTAATCTGCCGGGGCCTAGTGTAGTGTATATGGATACCGCGCATCTTACCATTACACGAAAATAAATAATGGGTGGGCATTACCGTCCTTGAAACTGATGTCCCACGAAATAGTTACGGCTCCAAACACTGACACAGTAAGTTCAGTGTGTACCACAGTGCATGCGATAAAAGATTTCGCAACACAACGCAATGGAAGCGCAGGCGTCCACATCCCGGCGGTCGTTACGACAAATGAATCGGTGGGATAGACAACAATCCAGTCTGGCACCTGCAACCGGCGCGGCAGGACGCCTCACCCCTTGATAAAGGGCCCCCGTCGGGTCCGAAACTAGTCGGGCATCCCCGAAATATACACGTGAGTAAAACCGTATAATTTAAATAATATGAATACCACTCACGAAAGTTTTTATTCGAATAAATAAAGCACCTACAATTGCTAAAAGGAAAGACGAGACCAAGGAATGGTTCATTACTAATGGTACTGAATTCACAGATGACATAAGGCTGCATTATTGGAGCTTGTGAAAAAATACAAACATATGCCTGTTTATGAAGTTGATAGGATTCTTCAAGAACATCGTCGTACAACACAAAGCCTGCCTCCCTATCATCGCTACCTTAACCCCATAGAGCTAATTTGGGGTTCAGCTAAAAGGAAATTAGCCGACAAAAAATTTAATAAAAAAAAGGAAATTCCAAGATTAATAGAATTTAAATCTATAACTAGTGATGACTGGGGAAAAGAATGTAATCATGTAAAGAAAAAGTATAGAACACAAGATTACCTAGTAGAAAATAATGTGGAATAATTTATAATACAAGTTGGCCATGAAGATAGTAGCTCTGTATCAGATAGCGATTGTGAAAGTGTACAACTAACAAGTGCTAGTGAAATGCCTCAGCAGGGTAAGCGGAGGGTCACCACCTCTCACGGTCTTGATCATCTAATCATACATTCCTTAAATTTTTAATTAAAGTGTGCAGTTCTCTTTTTAATCGGGTTCCTTATTTATGTAAAATATCAAAACTATTTGATTCATTGACGATTCTGACACATCCGTCCGTCCATCTGATTACCGAATAACTTGCCCATGTAAGTGTCTGTCTGTCTGTGACTGTCTTATTGAACAGACTATACTGAGAGCATTCTAGAACTTACCACAGCACTCCTGTCCACATCAGTTATGGAGCCGGCAGAAACTAGAAACAGGAATAACCATTCGATTAAATAATCCAAATTGTAAAATAGTGTCGGCAGTTTGCTGAAGTACTTTGAAGCTAAGCGCCCAAGCGTATGAATGTACGAAATACATTAAATTGTATATCAACATAAATAAAATGTAAAAAACAAAAAACATGTAAATGCAGTAGGCCAGTGCCAGTAATGCCTACTGCGATGCATGGGTGCTAGTGTAGGGTACACGATGTGATCGATGTTCATTTATAAGCGATACATACAAATTTATAATACATTTATACGTTAAAACACTGTAAACTATGGCAATTTTTATACATGAAAATACATTTACGGCATAAAATAAAAAAAACAATACATAATGAGGTTTTGTCAGCCTAGAAAGTTATTAAGATATATGTGTGGAGAGGAGGGAAGAGGGGAGTGGCGAGTGGCGAGTGGCGAGTTGGCGAGTGGTCACTGCCGGCGCTACTTACTGCACAGCTCCGTCCGCACTGCGCGCGCGCATGACACAACAACGACAATCGTCAGTACACACGCACACACACATACGTGTGCGCACCTGTGTTCTGTACATACATTTATATTATGTGTTCGCAACTTTGTCACAGCTCTTAAACAATAAAATGTTGGGAGAAGACCAGTACGTAAAATAGACAGTGTTCAGTGTGTAATATTGCTTAACATACTAGCTGCCTCGAGGTCCACGGTCTTGCATGTTTGTTCATAAATCTGTACTGCCAGCATCAACTTTGCATGGCTGGATAAGTTTGCAACAAAAGAACATGTCTCGATGACAGCCAGTAGATGGTGCAGATAGTACAGTGTAGTGTAGATAACATCATCATAAGTGCACATGTACTTACTGTCTGACTTGCCGCTGCTGAAGTCGGTGCTATGTGTCTTGTCTCCCATGCCGCTGAATGTGAAGTCGCCCTACAATACACACATACATACTCATTAATATAACCGCAAGGGCATAAAATTCATTTTTATTATATTAAAAAAAACACTATAACTAAGTACTTAGAAAAATTACAACATTAGAAACAAAAAAGAATTCGACAGCCAAAATTGTTGGATGCGCCGAGTACCGAGTAAGTATTAACGAGTATACAATCTAAGTAGTAGATACAGCCAGCGAGAGAGGTAACCCCCTACTGTCCTCCCGACCCGCGTTTACATGTCACATGCACGAAATAAATTACCAACGTACCTACCTTGTTTTAGTCAGAAATTTGTGATTAGGGTAAAATTAAAGGTACTGTGTATTGTGTGGGAAAAGACTGTTACCATACCAGCTAGAGCAGATTCATAATAATAAAGACAGATTGTTAAATTAAATACATTAATTTTTTTTACTTACATGATTTTTCTAACAGGGGCTAAACTACACTGGTACCGTTCTGTTTGATACAATAAAACAACAGGTTCACTACACTGTGCTCCGACTAGCTCGGCGGCACGACTGGAAGTGAGCGGCGAGCGTTCGCTCCGCACGCCCCACTCACTAGCAGGCGCACATATATCGCACTGCTATTACAAGAGTGTATCAACTCAAAATGAAGCTTTTTTCAGAAACGACAGAAAACTGATTAGTCGCTTCCTGTTAAAGATTACAAAAAGTGAACACTGTATATAGATTATTGATAAAATTAAGGGATTTATGTATTATTGAATTATTTAAATGATTGCAGGTTATCAAGTTATTTCCAATTTTTGAGTTAATACTCTAATATCTGAACAAATAAAAAAAAAAAGAATTATTTTTAGTTGTTTTGTTGAAAAATTTGGCTTATTACAATTTATTATTATTATTTTATATTTACTGACGCGTAGGGAATTGATATTTACGTATGAAAAATGAATTATCTCAAATTTACCCTATTTTGAGTTGATACAGTCTCGTAATAGCAGTGCGATATATTTATTATGTACTACACACTAATATTGTAAAGAGGTTTATAACGGGTTATAACTTATTAAACTCTTTCAATAACTCAACAGTCAAACGTAATATACAATAGTTATATGATCGATAGCGACTATACTAACAAAATGGCCAAAAGTGACGAGTACCGAATACCTATAAATACCTAATAAGTGAGTACTCGGCGCATCTCTAATTATTATTACTATTTTTTTGTATTAATTAATCACAGAAACATACTAATTAATATTCTTAGAAACGAAAATATTTACATAGTACAAAATATCTGTCAACTTACTATGCTGATATATTAAATAGATATGTATAAACTTACATGAGGGGCTCGTGGCTAAGTGGTAACCCAGTAGGTTAACACATTACAAAGTTAAGTAATGCTACCCAGGTCAGTCTAGGATGGGTGACCATTCTTAACACATTGAGACCCCTCCGTGCCTCGGAGAGCACATTAAACCGTCGGTCCCGGGTGCCATACAAACATCTGTGGCATTCGTTACGAGTAGTTGGAGCCCTAAAAAATCCGACAACCTGGTCTAACTACAGAACTTCGATATCGCCTAGTACTTGGGTTGTGGAGGTGATGGCAGTCGCTTCAAGTAAAATATTAAAGTTCGGCCGTATCGTAGTTAGATTGAAAGCCGACCCCAACTTAGTTGGGAAAAGGCGCGGAGGATGATGATGTATAAACTTACATATTAGCCCTATTGCAGTACCTAATAGCCATGTTGTTAAGTACTTTTCAAGTATTAATTGTCTGCTATCTAATTATTATCATTAATAAGGTGGCTATAACTATTTTAGTTTTTTTTTTGACAAGTGCACGACGAAGTGTTTGTCGGAATCGAACCGATTAAAATTGAGAAAAGCAGTTTGCAGATCGGCAGGCCCCGGCTTCCAGTCGTAGCGACTGTATCTCTTTCTTACTCACCTGTCCTAGGACACACGGTTTTTGTGAGTTATTTAAGTACTGTTACTGTAACCGGTTAGGCAGCGAGAATTAATGTCTACCCTTTTTTTCGGAATTTTGAAACCGGAGATCGGTCTCAGTGAATTAGAACGACTGGACTTCGATTTATCGAAATTCATCGCGAGACAGATATTTCGGACGTAACATACACATACACAAGTAGTAGAGAGGTAATTACCGACGTGTCGAGCGGGGTGTAGGCGTGCGGGGAGTAGTGTGCGGGGCGCATACTCACGGCCGTGCTGGACGAGAACGTGTGCGAGCGCGGCGCCAGCCCGTAGCCGGGCCGCGGCGCGCTGCGCAGCGACGACACCACTGCAACACGCGCACCTGTACCTGTGCCCCCCCCCCTACCAGCCCTAGCCTAGCGACCTGACCCACCTGACCCACCTGACCCGGCGGCGTGCGGCGGCGGCCGAGGGCGGCGGGCAGCGTGCTGGAGCGCAGCCCGTAGCCGGGCCGCGGCGCGCCGTGCAGCACTACGACACGACACTGACGCTGTACACTCAACCTCACTCGACCTCTAGTGCGATGCTCTCTGAAGATCTGATCGGATCGCAGCGAGGGCGACTACGGCGACGGCGTACTGTTTTGTTTCATACTAGGTTGGATCGACTATTCGCTTATAACTAGGCTTGCAGCGAATATTCGGCGTATTCGGCTACTTCCATACTGTTCGGCTAAATACCGAATATTGAATAGTATTTTGTTAGTTTTAGTAGTGAGTGGGTGAGTGGGTGAGTCGGTGCGGATAGACCTCGAATGACGTAAACTGTCTAGATCAGCAGTATACTGAAGAAGGGCTACGAAAGGTCTGATGATAGCAATGAGGCTTGAGAGTATGTATATATATTTTTTATTTTTTGTAGTCTGTTAATTGATAAAAGAAAACGATTAATTAATTTTTTTTGTACTCTTCTTTTTTCTTAATAAAATACTCGAACATAATTAACTTTCAAAATGTGAAAAACAACATCTGTCCCTGCATTTGAATCGTATAAAAAATTTAGATGTGGAAGATTGTGCTGCAAAAAACAATATTTCTGAATTTTCCGGCAATAGTTGCAATTGAGTTTTATCTTTTGATGTCTCGATATGGCCTATACCTTCTCTGCAGAATACTCCACGTAGCAATCCATAAAAGAAGGTACATGCGCTGAGGTGGGTCATTGCGGGAGGGGTTAAAACAGTGGGAAGTAGTCTGCATGCAGAATATTAGGTATTCATTGCAAGTCTAATTATAACATGTTTCGTCTCGTGATCTATTGGGATCGCACGTATCATTCGGCTACCGTATACTTGAGTGCAATTTTAGTGACAACTTTTTAAGTACTTTGCACATTCCTTATTTATTATAAAATCATTTATTACCAAAACTATGATCTACACATAAACGGTCTGCCTCCCCACTCCGCAGTATAACATAACGTATACAAATGTTCGTATGCGAATACAACAGAATGATCTGACCAGATCTTGAAAAAGCATCGTATTTTCATTTCAAATGGGAGATCATTTAATTCGCAATAATTTAATACACACAGTAATTGAGTACTGTTCAAGATAAATGTATAATCGTACGGTTGACTGTACATCATTCACGATAAACACATACAATAGCACAGTTTCCAAATAAAATACAAAGTATAATAGTATAAATGAAATATTATCTAATTTAACAATGTAAATGTGTGTGAAACTGTGCTCCTGTACACGCCACATGCCTCATGCACATACAGACAGAGGCGCAACACAACAAACAAAGACTCAGCAGTATAAAATGATAGGTGATGTGTGACAAATATACACACACACCTTTATATTGCATACGTGTAGAATACATATACAGGTGTCACAGAAAGGTGTAGTCATATCTTAGAGTCGTGTGGTAGGTAGACCCCTGAATAACGTAAACCACACCTTTCTGTAACAGTCTCTATAATAAGAAATATATGAATATCATTACATAAATAACAGTAACCAGTTCTCAATCGTACTTTTGATAAACATAATATATTATAATAATGTCCACTTTTACCAAGTGACTTATTACGAGTTCACACTTAAGGTATACATGCTATATAAATGTGCTTAGAATTACTAAATATTCTTGTTATAAAAATAAAAAAATATTTAGATAATAACCGTGGTACCTCTATATGTTTAAAGCTGTGAAATATAAAAATAAGCGGTATTGTAAAAAATGAGGTGTAATAACAATGAAATAGTATACAAATACAGTTACCGGCACGAGTCGTGAGCACACTTTATTGCTCGATATGACGCTGCACGTGATTGGTTCATCAGTCGATGCTCGTCGTCTATTGCGTTCGCACGTATCTATCATTCGGCTACCGTATAGTTGACAGCAATTTTAGTGACAACTATTTAACTAGTTAATTTTTGAATATTTGTGCTCACGACTCGTGCCTGTATCTATACTACTCTGTGTAAAAAGTACTGGGAATAAATAAATTTCAGAACCGACCTATTGTTTTTTTTATATAAGTTGCAATCTTTGAGCGCTGTTAAGTGCTCTGCGATTTTACTATGCAAACTTTTGTTGAAAAAAGAGTTTGCCTTAAGTTTTGCGTATCAAACAAAATTGACTGTGCCGAGTCACTGAACATGTAGAAGACTTACGGAGATACATGGTCACCGAAGTCTCCACGAGACATGGGTTTACGAGTACGACATGCAAACAAATCAACAGTCTTCGAAACTCAAAGTTATGCTGACAGTTTTCTTCGATTACCGCGGTGTGCTGCACTACGAATTTCTTCCAGTGGGACAACCGGTGCATGAAGAATATTATTTAGGCGTCATGAGGCGTTTGCGACAGAATATGATAATGCACCTCCGCTCAAAGCCAGACTAGATGACATTCGTCGTAACTTTTTCCTGTACCTGAGACTAAAAGACGTTTCGACTCGATTGAAGCTAAAAAGAAAATTCCAAAAAGGAGTTGAGTACCACACTGACAAAATAAATTTTGACGTATAAATTACTTTTTGGTTTTATTGAACAGTTCCCGGTACTTTTTACATAGAATGTATATTGTGATAATGTTAATATACCACAAGCTAAAGCGACAATCGTGATGTTAACACAAAAAGCGGATAAAATGGCCCCCACCCAACAAGACTGAATGAGGTTATTGCTTATTGACGAATTTGTTTGATCTCATTGTAAACACTTGAATACTTTAGAAGCCATCGAACAAAAACTAAAGTGAATAAAGTACGGGCATGACGTCCATGTCTTGTTAATTCAGACAATGTTCTTAATAAGAGAGACCGGTTGACAGTCGGTGATAGTCATCAGCTCATTTGTTAGTGTTTTGAGACTGTCGACACTGTCAACACATCTGTTACCAACAAGTTTCAATGGTGTTAGTAACTATTTAAATAGTGTATGAATCATAAACTCGTAAATATACGCGAACATTTCTATATAAGCAAGGTTTACAAAGCATGCTTGATAATACAACACTAATGATAAGGGAACAGCAAGCAGCTGTTCTAAAAGCACTCGTTGTTCTACAACACTTGCAACTAGGCGTGGTAATCGAAAGCAGTACAACAACACAAGCTGTAGGCCCGCAGCTCTCACCTGCAGCTGCCCGCTCGCCCTCGCACCGCTCGCTCGCTCGCTCGCTCTACCGGACCGCCTGACCGAACGTCCACACCGCTCTCTACTGCTCTACTCCGTGAGCCGTGTGAACGTTAGCGCCAGGTGAGTCGCGATAAGGAGCTCCTACTCTACGGTCGTCACTGCTTGCGATATGCGATGAAAGACAAAGCGTCGACGCGGCACGTTACGTTGCGATGCGGAGTGTGATCACTACGATATGCCAAGTTCGCACAAAATATACTATGTATTTTATAAAGAGGAAGGCACTAGCGTACGTGTTCTAGTCATCTGGAATCTAATGGTGCGGATTCTGTTGTTACAAAATACCTCAGAATGACTAACAATTAGTTACGTGTTTACGTAATCTGAAAGTCTATGACCATACCAATTTTAATTTGACACAACTGAAATAAGTTTTGATTACTCGCCCACTAGGGCGAGTAATCAAAACTATTTTTAGAACATTTATTTGCTATATCGTCGAACGTCTTACGCGTCGAAAATAAGAAACATGACAACTAATGTTAAATGATGTCTCAACAACAACACCATCTCATTAAACTTAAGTACATCAGAGCCAAATTTAAAGCATATTTAAGTCTAAATTTAATTCGACGAGACAATAGAATGGCTTATCTAAAATTTCATTACTAATGTTGGTATAACAAGATGGACTTAGGATTTTATTTTGGTTATTTTAAATTAAATTCGATAATTTAATTGATAGTTTTATAATCCACACGCGCTAGTATCTCCCTGTTTATACGCATGTACACGTACGCATTATAGTATATGTGAATGAGTCGTTGTAACTCACCGACCTCAGTCGCGTACGTGTACGCTTGTACTGCAACAGACACAAGGGGTCACGCCCGCTACAGCGATGTCCTTCATACACACATGTATGTGAGTCGACACAAGAGTTCACACATCATTCCAATTTTCATCGTCTATCTAACATTACAAAGAATGGCAGAAGTCCGCGTTAAAAACAAGTTTAATATTTATTTTTAACTAATAACACCATCTTAAACGTAGATTTCTCCCTTTCTCGTATTTTGTAAAATACTTTAGATTTAAGTTTTATCATCATGTACCAGAAAATCATTCAAGTAATTCAAGATGTAAGTATAGTTATTTAAAGCGAATTTTTCAAATGATACAATACAACTTCTTGTGCTAAATATATGTTATGAAGAATACATACATCAAATGTTGGGTATGAACTCAAGTGTTTCTAGTTCGTTAAAGTCGCGGTGTGCGCAAACTTAGATTAAAACTCAATATGTGTATGACAGTCAGATATATGACAGTCAGGTATCTGATACAGACCAAGTAATACAAGTACAAAATTGTTCTAAGGGTTTTAACCTCGGTTTGCACGTTATCGAAAGACAAATCTGTAAAATACAAGTATTTTTTAAACCTTCCCGTTCGGCAGTTATAGATTACGAAAGGATCCCTCCGTTAGTTACATACAGTTAGACAATGCGAGAGATGAGTAATGTGCTACTAGTTGCGGGGATTAGTACACAGGTGGTGTTATAATAATTACAAATATATCAGAGACAAGGGATATATTTATAATCATTATATTTATTTGTAATATTTCAAATTCTGTAGTTTACATTGTTTCCTATTCTCAATTAACATTCCAATCTTTGGGTAATCTAAACCACTTTATATGCAAAATTTAATATAGGAATCGTCATCGATTACGTGAGAAGCGAACGTCAATCGTGTAGAGACGATCCGAAATGAAGAGCGGCGGTGCTCACCGTTGTAGGTGGGGATGTGGGCGTGGCTGGCGTGGCTGGCGTGGCCGGCGTGCGCGTCGTGGCCGGCGCCCTGCTCCAGCGAGCGCGACGGCGACGCGCCCAGCGGCGACGAGTAGCGCAGCCGCGGCAGCGGCTCGCGGGACGCCGACGGGGTCCTGCCGACACCGACGATGTTACACCAGAGCGGCCGCAGGGTAGCGGGCTAGAACTCTTCACTTTAACTCGCATTCGTTTAATTAATAGATTCTGTTTGAGCTTTCGCCACAATCGACATCACCGTTCCCGTGGTATTCGCGCTGCCTTCCTACACAATCGGATGGATGGGACCGCCCGTGACGCGGACAGTTGACGCTCGGGGCAGGCCTTCGTCCAGCACTGGACTGCTATATGTTGATATGATGCGTAATCGTGTTGTACATACCTGCTTGCATTTCTAGGATCTAAGTTTTGTTTTTTCCACTGCTGTAGTTTCTCTCGCTCTTTCACTTCTTTTAGGAATACCTAAAACGAACGATTAAATGAAATGTAAAAAGAGGGAGATACGAGTAACTTCCAGTACTGCTTTCATAGTGTAAATATTTTTTTTATTCTTTGATCAACCAAAGTAAACGCGTAAATAAAGTATATCTGTTTTTAACCATGGAAAGTAACGTATGAAAAAGTTGTCATGTTTCCCGTCGCCTTTTGTAATCAGATTAAATACCTGGGCGATGCCGGTCTCTATCTTGGCGAGTTCCTGCTCCTCCCGCCGCAACTTGGGGTCTATGTCGCCGTTACCGTTGACCTTGCCGTTGAGCTTGCCGTCCGCCTCGTCGTCGCTGTCCACCATGCCTTTATACGTGTCCGACCACCGGCGTCGGCGTTCTGGGAACGAACAATTATTGATCTTTAAACCAAATCCATCGCTTCTACGGCACACTCTAGCAATTCGAGGGAAAGTCAATAAAAAGTGCTGAACGGTGATAATACCTGGATCCGTGTAAGGGTATGGCGGTGCAGGGAAGTCGTCTCGTTCTATCTTCGGTTTAGTTCCGGGTGGCGGTTTATATGCGGCCGGGTAGTGAGATAGTTCTATCGGCTCCTGGAAGCGTCCATGCGACACGGTAAATTTCGATTTTAAAAATAGCAATTTCGTTAATCGAATAAATTTCACTCAGTATATAAACTGGAAAAATCTAGACTAGACCCGGCTCAAACTTTCGGTAGCACGGGGACGGGCGACCAGATACAAGCAGTGACGTACCTCATTGTTCATGTGCGGAGACTTGGGTCGGGGCGTCTCGCTGCGCATGGAGTCGACGAGCACGCGCATGCCGGGCCGGGACGACGCCTTGCTGCCGGCGCGGGACGACGCGCGCGTGCTGCTGGCCGCCGCTGTCGCACACAGAGCGGTCAGTGGGGTGGGGCGGGGGCGGGGCGGGGGCTGGGGCGGGGGCGGGGCGACACTCACATGGCGGGCGGTGGAAGTGCGGCGACGTGGTGGCGCGGTCGTAGGGCTGCAGCGGGCGGCGCAGGTAGTTGGGCTCGCTGGTGAGGTAGGAGTACGTGGTGATGCGGTGCGGCGAGCACGCGCCCGCGTCTCGGTACTCGCGCAGCACCAGCCCCGGCGACACCGCGCGGTACCCGTACTGCACCACGACACGACACTATTACATACACTATAGCACTCCTACAATTATATTACTATAGATCGTGATATTTTATTGACTTTGGTCTTCTATTTCACGAGCCCTCACCGTCACCCGGGTGGAACGGTGGATACGTACGAAGGAAAACATCTAGAGCTGTTATTTTATTTCTTCTGCTCTTGTCGAGGCACACGCGCGGGGCGATCTGTCGAACCCTACGGCCCCAGCAAATTAATCTCCTTGTGCAGCGTTTAATAATGAACGAGCGATCGGTTACTTGTAGCGCTAAATTAGGATTATAGGTAGGCATTTAAAGGGGGGTAATGAATATAACAATATTTGTCCCTCGGTACCTCACTACGTTTCCCTCGTTAAGTAACTATTCACAAAGATGTCGCACCATCTTTAAATCTGTTTAGACATTTTTAGAATTAATTTCAAAATAAAATTAGCCAAAGCCGTATCCATATACCATATCTTTAAACAACTCAGGGTTCGCTGAAAACAATTCATTTAAAATATAAGTTTGTTAACACATTCACATGCTCGGCCGCCGCGTGCTGACAACGACAACAAGACACGACATAGGTATGTGTGTGTAAAATATTTAAAAAGAAGTAAACATTAAATAATAATAACATTGAAACGTGTAAATGTGTCAACTGAAAAAAAAACAAATGTTTGTGTCCTTGACATACATTGTAAAAGTAAACTGTGTTTCAAAAACCAAGACCCTAAACCTCTCAACGGTTGGTTTTATGATGAAGACTTTGGAGCGTTTCTCTTAGTTGGAGTGGGAGGTGTTTGTTGTTTTATAAACGAAAAGGAGAAAAAATTAGTAACGACAGGATACAGAATACGAATACTGAAATGAAATTTTTGTTTTTATAGTGACACTGACATCTATGTTCCTTTATAAATACACTATACGAGTGAATATAATTTGTTTACTCCATCGATGTTAGCTCAAATACACACAAAAATGTCTTTGTGTTACAGTAACACAGTTTACATCAAACATCATTTTAATGTATCAAATTAACGTATGGATCGCGATGTAAAAATTATATTTATGTGATAGTGAGTATTTCAAGAACACAATACGGTATAAAATTAAAAAGTATAAATAATAAAAAGAAAAATAAAATGTAACGGACCTTCCTAGTCAAGCTACTGTAGGGGCTGCAGTAGGAGCCGTTGACACTGGGCGTGCGCGACCGCAGCGAGAACTACACACAACGAGCGATGTCACGCCACGCGCAAACACGCGCCACGCCACTGACACGCCACAGACACGCCACGCGCAACAATACTCTACACCATGGGTTGGGACGGTATTTTTATAACACATCTTTTCCAACAATGGACAGCACGTGAATAAAACTAAAAACTCACAAACTACAGTATAAAAATAAGGTTATTCTGCTTTTATTACCAATAAATAGAGGCAAAGGTTACAAAGGTAACTTCAAAATACAGAAAACATTACAAGTGGAACATTTTTTTAGACAAACCGTTAAAAGTAACAATGTCGTGCTGCTTATTGGCTACTATTACTATTTATTTCTGCACTCTTGGGAAAAATATGATTTATTTAAAAGTAGATCAAACCTGAATACTATAGTTTGTTTAAAAAATGTATTAATTAACTCAACCAACTAAGTTTAAATTTGATAGAACATTTGATTGTGTAATGCGCAATGCCCGGCCGGTCTGTGGATAGGTTCACGGAGCGGTCAGTGGCGTGTGGCGTGTGGCGTGGAGCAAGCGTGCGGCGACTGATGCACATTATACATACAGAAACATATACTTCATAACGTATAATTTTCTGATAAGTTTGTATAAATCTGAGTTCATCCATTGCGATGGAAATGTAGATCATCGGCACGAATGACACAGATGACAGCGTGTCTTGCTTGTGATCATTTTATTTGTACAATTCGCGGTTCGTCCATTAAACACGTGGTATATCTAAGCCGAATAACACTTCGTATTTAAAACTATAAGAAAAAACGAAATATGTAAATGAAAGAAAATATTTGACGAAAAAAGAAAAAATTCTATAACATTAAACCACAAGCAAAACGTAACAGAAAGAAACTTTAAAGTAAAATTTATTACCTAATAATAAAACAATGAGCAAATCTTTTACTCGTTTAGGTTACCAGATTGGTAGTGCCGTAAGTGACACTGACGAGAAAAGAATCTGGCGATACCACTCACTCCTCACCCACACCCACAACACTAATCGTGCAGTAACTATGTAATTAAAAATGTATTAAAAAGAGTTTACAACAAAACTACAGGTGCTTCAACTTTGTCATTTTCTATCAGATGAATAGGAAAAATATTAGATGAACCTAACTAATATAATAAATGCGAAAGTGAGTTTGTTTGTTTGTCACGTCCTATCTACTCAACCGATCACCATGACATTGTATACACGTGTTGTCAGGGGCACAGAAAATATATTTCATCCAGAAAAATAGTTCTGTTCCCGAGACATAGCTGCAAATGACAATTTTTCATTAGGAAATCAATTGGCTTGTACTTACGGTCGTTGGATGAACATTACTGCGTAAGTATATAAAGCAACGTAACTCGGTGTAATATGTACAGAGCAAGTATCGACAGTTGACAGAACTTAACTCAACAGAAGCTGGCTTGATTCTCAAATGAAATCTGACGTCAGATAAGTTTAATCAGGCAAATATTTAAATTTGATTAATTATTAACATATATCTCGTCGAGTTAACTTGGTATTCTATAATGATCAGAGCCAGCTTCCACGATGCATTTAAATACTCATTGCTTTACAACTGTGCCGATGCTTTGTGATCACAACAAATATTAGGGCGTGCATTCACGTACAGTTCTAATTAATCGACGATTCTCTGCAGACACATAGGAAAGTAATCGTCTACTGGATTGTCAAATCGTGTAGAATAAGAAATATGTTAATAGGGACCTCTCACTAATTACTAGCAAGGGGAAATTAGATGCAGATCTTCGAGAAGGATAATTATATATAGTCGTATGAATGAGGTAAGTCTACTTAACTTTTCCATAACAATCAGTACCTACTACTTACTTTTGAGTATCGAGTGAAGGGTGAAATCAAATGACAAAGTTTGAAGACGAATTTGGACACGATCGCGCTTCTAATGGCGGCGTGCGCGTAGCTATGTACCTGCAGGTCGGCGGAGGCGCGGTCGTGGTCATGGGGGTCGCTGGAGTCGCGGGGGTCGCGAGGGTCGCTGGGGTCGGCGGGCGCGGGCCCGCAGCGCGGGTGCCAGATGGCGGCGCCCTGCAGGAACATCTCCTCGCCGTCGCCGAAGGGGTCGCCGCACTTGCTGCAGCGCGCGCACGTGGGGTGGAAGTGGTGGTTCTCGCCCGCCTGCACACACACATTTATTCCTTTTTGATTAAATGCGACTTTTGCTAGCAGCTAGCAAGCGATACTATTTACCTCAGCTCATTTTAAGCCACATGACTGTGATGATATTTTGTGTGGTTTCATTATATTTGCATTATAGTTAAAATTACCTTTAATGAGTTTTACATTATTTAACTGTACTTAGTATAAGTGTCACCATAGCAAGCTGTGAGACAGTGTATGTTTTTATACTGGGAGATGTCAAATAACACCTCAAAAAAAATCTATAAATAACAGGTTATTTAGATAGTGAGTCTGAGATGAGTGATGTTATATTGTAAGTGTCTATAGCATTAGAAAATGGTCAGCCCGCTACTTAGTATTTATATGTAATACTAGCAACGCCTCGCGGTGTCACCCGCGTAAGTCCCGATCCGTGGGAATGTCGGGATTAAAAGTAGCCTATGCGTTAATCCAGGTCTCCAGCTATCTACATACCAAGTTTCATCGCAATCGGTCCAGTAGTTTTTGTGAGAAAACATTACAAACATACACACAAATGTCTCCTTTTTATAATATTAATTTAGATGAGCAAAATGTGGTGAAGAGAGTTTTGTGTATTGAAGTGGACGGATACAAGAGTAGAGGACGACCAATGAAGAAAAGATGGTTGGACTGCGTGAGAGAGGTGACTAGAAAGGGTGTCAGCAGTGAATTGACGAGTTATAGAGGAGAACGAAAGGAGAAAACACAATGCGCCGACCCCACATCAATTTGGGAAAAGGGTAAGAATATGATGATGAGTCTGAGATGAGTAATGTCATTTTGAAGTTTGTGTATGGCAGTAGAAGATGGTTGGGCCGCTGCTTAGTATCTGCATCGACTAAGCATTTAGTCACTAATGTGTATGTATTCGAAGATGTTTGCTTTACATATCATTTTTCGTCGGAACTTTCATGTTTAACACTATTCTGTGCGTCGTGCGAGTAGTACATGTTTTAAACCTTTAAAAGTTAAAAAGAATATCGGATAATTTAAAAAATTGCCTTTAAATAAAATAAGAAATTACTTACTTATTTTATTTAACTAACGTACCTAATATCAATAAGAGTTCCTCTGTTCCTGCGCATCATAACTGATTTAACCGTTCCTAGCGCTCGCACGCGCAGTACTGAAAGCTTTATCTAAACAATGGCCAGTCAGTAGCGCGTATGTTATTGTGACGTCACACACGGTGGTCCCGTTCTGTGACGTCACAAACAACTGACGTAGCAGTGTCGCTATACGCATAGTAACGTATGCAACTTGTATTGTAATCGCAATTTGCAATATTATTTATAGAACATGGCGCTCCTGCCAATGATAATATGATATGACCCCAACCGATAGCAATGTACATAGTAAGTATTTGTAAGTTTCATTACTTAATTACTAATTATTTTAATTACTAAAAAAAGGAAACTTAAATAAATTGAACCTATATTGAAAAAATATTTCAGTATTAGTTACGAAATAATGAACCTAATAATTTCGTAGCAAAAATAATAGTAGTCGTGCTAATCAAATCCGTAGAGCAGCATCGTCTGCAGTACCTGCAGCACTTTGCCGGAGATGTACCGCTGGCAGTAGGCGCAGCGCACGCCGAACAGGCGCTGGTAGTCGCGCTCGCAGTACGGCACGCCCTCGCGCCCCATGTACTCGCCCTGCAGCACGCAGCCGCACGCGCCGCACGCGAAGCACCACGTGTGCCACTGCCTGCGAGTGTGGCAAACAATTATACATTATTCCTTCATATTTATCTGTTTATCTGTACAAAGAAAATGTAAACAGAGCGGAAGGACCTTAACGTGTTAATATAAATGTTCACTCTCATATGGTGACCCCTTTTGTCGAGACTTCTTTAATAATATATCCAAAATAACTTGAATACGTATGAAAGAAAAACATTTCGGGTACTAAATTGTAGTCTAATATTAAATCACTCATGAGGTTATCCAAATAACATTACGAAATAAATTAGGGTTGTTATTGACTACATAGCGCCAACGTTTCGCGCGGTGCGTCGACCCGAACTCGTTAACGACTCACTAGCGGTTCGCCGAGTGGAGGTTATTTATTGAACGCTCACCTGTCGAGAGCGACGAGCGCCTGCCCTTCTGAAAGTTCTTGGCCGCAGCCGGCACACTCTGAAATAATAACCACAACATTGTCAATCAGCGCCTCTACCATGTTAGTATATTGGGAAATCGACGCACAAGAATTGGAATTTACAAATGCGTTACTGGAACCGTTTAGATAATTTTCCGACTAGTCAAGGATAAATATAAGTAAAAATACGGTGAAATAAAAGCGAAGGAAATTACTACAAACATGTGGTAACTGTTCACCACTATTCCCTTCATTCTTGGAACTAAGATGCCAGTAGATAAATAAATAAAAACACTATTGGCAACACTGATATCTTTGTAGCACTCAATTTGTAGGCTGCAAAATTTCGCAAACATGTTTGATTAACTTAAGAGGTGATTTGAGGAGTTCCATGTTTTAATGCATCTCAATGTTAGGTTCAAGGTAAAGATTCATCGTCACAAGTGGCACGATTGTAGCTCGTCACGGAAAGTGGCAACACCCGCAAAACCTAAGGTTCATAATATCAGGGTTCTGAGGTAATCGATATACGTATAAAATAATAAGAACTTCGTTTTCCAACGCTTCAAGTGCAACTATTAATGAGGTGGTGATTTTTTTCTTTTACAAAAAGACAACTCCCTCAGTCTCATTAGGAATATTCCTTCAGGGGGGCTACACAAACATTTAAACAACAGACACAAAGAACACCCAAGATTACAATATAAAATTGATGTTTCTCGGTGTTCGTATCACTGAAGCGGTTGAAAAGCGATGTATCCGATCATGCACCATGCTGAGGTGAGTGAACATGAAAGTATGGCGTGAGATGACGCGTCAGTGCAAAACATATAGTTTAACCGGTGAGTGGGTGCTGTGCAACATTAGCGTGTAAAACTGTACTTACAAAGCTTAATGGGTGTCTTAAATATATTATACCTCATATGGGTACTGCCATTATTTCGCAGGATGGAAGCCAGAGATGTTCAGAGTCTAAGATGGTTGAAATAAGTGTTGTATTACTAAATATTGCCATGCGGTAGGTACCCAGACTCACACAATCACAGTTAGTTATTGACAATTACATGTACCTCTGGAGGTATACTCTGAATTCGATTCTCAGAGTAAGCTCGCGGGTGGTAAACGGTCCTCGTGCCTTCTTTCAGCTCCACTCTACCTGTATCATGATGTACGAGATGTACAAGTAATGTAAAAGCGCATACCTAGTGGAGCCTCACCGTTCTGGTCATGAGCGTTGTCTGTGCGCGAGGAAACGTCCCGCACGGGCGAGGCGGGCGAGGACGGGGAACCGGGCGAAGTCGGCGACACGGGCGAAGCGTGTGGGGGTGCGGTCCGCGCGGTCTGCCGCTGCGGCACCGCCACGCAGCTGCTGCAAACCACCTCTGCGCCCGTGTAAGTTACCTTCTCGCCGGAGGGGAACGCGCGTCTGGAAACAACATATCACCATTGAAGACAATCAAAACTTTTCCTATCTTAACCCTCAGTCTGGCTGAGACGACAGCCATTGCAACCTGGTCGACACGTCCAGTCCTTTTTAAGCTTTTATACACCACATTCTAGGAAAACCGTGGTAGGTAGGTCATATCACAACTTTAGCGTCCGTTTTAAACTTGTAGGTGGCGAATAGTACCAAGGTAGGAAGTTACCATAGGTATAATCAGAACAATTTCTCAACAGATAAGCCATTTTACAAATTACAGAAAGCATATAAAGCACCCTTAGTTGTTAATGCGGGAACGCGGAAAATCCTTAGGATTTTTTCTTGTAGCAAGCCAATAGGCTTTAAAATACTTGGTACTTAACTAAACTAACTTTTAGGCTTATTTGCCAAATATGACTAAAAGTCGCGTCTTTTAAAGCACCTAGCCAAGCACGGCTACGAGTAATTGAGAAAAAAAATGACAGGTATGTATTTGCACTCAACTTTGGTGACACAACAATTCAGTGCAATCAGTTTCGACGTGGCGAGTTCCTGTCGCTGTGTCCGGAGCACCACAAATCCATTTATGTACTCGTATTCCAAATTAGCTGACTTTTCACCCTAACCGTTAGGACCGGAATGAAATGACTTCGGACATATCAGGCACCTGATTAGATTCTTTAAAAAAAATGTGTAGTTTTCACCACAAATGTAATATCAGTCAACACGAAGTGACGAACCCTGTAGAAGTGTGTCAGTTATCTAGTTCTCACGGTTACGCACTGTTGCACGCTGTGCCAAGAGGATGGCCTTGAACTAGCCGCCCTTGCCGCATTTCACCGTATTGTATGTGTTTTCATAGCCATGTGATAATATTATTCCCACTAAAGTGTAAAAACTCAAGTAGCCAGAATTTTAAATGTAACTTCCTCACTAAGTATTCCTACAATATTATAATTAATTGTTAATTATTTTAACGGTGCCTGAGTTTCAGTAATCTCTCTAGTGGTTGCATTTTCGAACTAAAAGGAACAGCAGGGGTGCTCTTGTTATAGGAACATGCACAGAACTTAATACGCAAACAGCATATTATGATCAAATTATACTAGAAGAAAACTTGAAGGTACGTTTTACAAAACACACAACGGTAGGTAAACGCTTAGTGTGGTCAACGATAAAGTGAAGCAAGGTAGCAAAAAGACGTACTTGTAGTAGTAAAGTAGTACTTACTTGCACCGTGCACAAGTGAAGCATTTTTGATGATAGGTGTTGCCGAGCGCGGAGACCACCTCGCCCTCCACGTATTGGTCGCAAGCAGCACAGCGCGTACCGAAGGCCCTTTGGTAGTCGTGTGGGCAGTAGTAGTGTCCGTCCTTGCAGAAGAACCCGCCCTTGGCGAGCGACGCGGAACACGTGCGGCATGTGAAGCAAGCCGTGTGGAAGTACTTGTCGGACACCCTCAGCACCTCGCCACTGCACTTGCCGCCGCACATTGCACATACCACCTTGCCTGCAAAAAGAAATATCAGCTATTAAAGTTGTTGATGGAGAGCAGCCCAGTTTCAGAGACTTGGTTGGTCTATCCGTGACATACCTACCTACTGAAACCAATAGTAGACAACGGCTTAAACGTAATCTAAGCTGGGGTTGTCCAGAATACGTGATAGAAATAAAATTGAAGTAATTATAACTAACAATATATCACTATGACAATCGCATACTTAAAACATTATGCTGTACGTAACTAGTTATTTCTCACACTTTTCATTGAAATATCTCTAAGCCGAAAGACCTCACAAACAAACAAATCAGTAAAGCCATGTACCTAAATCTATTGTAAACGTAAAAGTTAAAAATAACATGTATGGTCCAATACTCAAACGACACTCAAATCTCGTGCTGTTACCGTCACGATTAGTTAAATCATATAGACAGAAGAGCTAGAAGGCCCACGAGCCAGCAACAGATTTTCATGACCATAGAAGCCGGGTCCCCTAATTTGCATAAGATAGCGATAACATTAGTCAATTAATTAAACGCGCCTCACGTTGCGCTTGCAACGTGAGGCGCGTGGGCCATTACTGCCATTACCCTAATGTTTGTGAACAGACGCACTTTGATCGACGCGACATTTAAATTAGAACCATTCAAATGCGATTAGTTGTGTTGGAGAATCGTCGCCGGCCAGGGCTGCCCGACGTCACTGCCCGGGGCAAATAATGCAATATCTATACATCTTCAGCTTACCTCACATAAATGGGGTAAGCTGAAAGGATGACGCTGGCTAGAACAAGAGTACGTTAGAAATAAAAAAAGGGAGGAGATTACGATTTCTTTTTCATCGGTGTGTAACGTGTCCTTAACAAATACTATTCTGCCCCTCGCCTATACTCGCCATTGAGGACATTAACGTGAACATTTGTGAAACATTGTGCATAAATAATATACTAAGTATACAATATACGTTACTGCACACAAGCACAGAGTTGTGTGGAGAACTTAAGAGATGTACATATATAATTAATTATACACGCGTGACGCATATATCTTAATAAATATAATTCTTCTGTACGTGTGTATGTCACTGAACTCCTCCTAAACGGCTGGACCGATTTTAATGAATTTTTTTGTATGGTTTCAGGTAGATTTGAGAGTGGTTTAGATTTACAATTGGACCCGGTAGATGGTGCTGCGATAGGGTTCCAGGAATAATATTTTTTACGTTCCGCCAAAATTTAATTTTGTAAATATATGGCCAAATGAAAAACGTGGTTAGATTTAGAGTTCGGACGTATAATGTCACGTGACGTAATCACCTCCTAAAGTAATAAAGTTCTTTTATTTATTAAGGATATAGGTATGGTTTTATTCACTTATATTTCAAAATATAAGTGAGTAAAACCGTATATCCTTACATAATATGAATACCACTCAAGAAAATTATTGTATGCTTAGCATATTATTACTTTAAAGAAAAGTCTGACAGGAACACGACACACGCCGAGTAGCAACCCTGGCGAGGGCGCGATGGGGTCGCCCGTGCGCTCCCTAATGGCTTCCAATAAAATAGCTGTTATAAGAATGAACGCTAATCGCAGCGGGGTCAATTGTGTGACGCGGGTTGCCCGAGACATAACTAGCACGGACTAATGCAGCGGCACGAACACGTGTGCACCTATCACTAGGATTAACAGAGTTGAATCTTTACATATACGCCAAATCAGATCGTATAAAGTGCCTACATGTACATACTCAGACAATTTAAAAAAAATAAAAATAAGAAGATTATAAAGATGAGATACCATGAGACCTAACTAACTCATACATTATGTATTGTGTAAGCTTATCTGCTGTTGTTAAAGAAATGTAATATTGTAATGAAACATTTTCAATACAGTTTCTTTTATATAAAGTGACAACGTCGATTGAGCATTTCTTCTTTCCGCAGCAATGGCGAATTTACGCGGTATTCCTCCTACGGTATTACCTGAGCTCTGGAACTTGAAAATTTGTAGCTCAAACAAAATCAGGAAAAGGCAATCAATGTATTTTTGAAGTGAAAACTTTTTAAGCAGTTTGGGGTCTTTTGGTATGCGAAAAATCACTGAACTCGCGTGATCGTCACGCTCAGACATATACGTGTGTGTATGTGTATGTAAAATAATATGTAGATATAGTATATATAGTTTTCACTTTTGACGTGCACTCCTACGACTGACAATTTTTTTATTTCTATAGGGCATCCCTATCTACGGTGCTCTTGTTGGCAATACTCGCGACAGTTATTTGCACAGAGTTGAAACGTGATTGGGTCAACAAGGCCAGCTCTCGCTCTATATGGACGTACAATTTTGTAACACACTGGTGTATTCACGTTCACTGAGGTAATTAAATCAACACGGAACATTGCATCACATAGGTCACACGTCAAATATTTATGCCATATGACCTTTAGTACGCAGCATCGGGGAATTGTGCATGTAGAAACTATTCATTTCATTTTGATAATTATTTAGCGAGTTCCACTCCGTACAAAACATCGTGTAAATAACGAATAAATGACTAACCTTAAACTAAAAAAGACCGTACAGTACAGGCATGATGTAAAAAAAAAGACAACAGAAAACACATGTAAACTAGTATAGATTTGGGATATAAATATTAAGTGCAGCAATATGGGCAATGTCTGCATTTAGATTCGATTAGATGAAGGAGTGCAATGACGCGTGAGGTGATCGTTCCAAATATGTCTAGTCGTGTCGGTTCGTTCATCGTGCGACAATTGGACGTGGGCCGTTAGACATGCAAATGATGTCATATTACTCCTATTATGTGGTACAAGGATCTGCTCAGTAGGTGGTATTTCCATTTGGTAGACCTCTCCTATTACATATTGTGGTACAATAAAACTAGTCGCATTTATCGATATATATTAAAATGGTCTTGTTTCATAGTTAGTTTTTACCTGAACTCATGATAGCAAGTGGCCTGGTATACACCGCATCTGTTAGGGCACGAAGGGGGCACATCTGCGACGTGTTACCGTCGCTATTGCGCGCACGCAGTCTAGTCGCGAGCACTTCCTGCGCCTGCATTCGTAATTAGTCCGCTCCGATCGAACACATATGATACGATATCCCAGTAAATCTAACACGTGGCGCGGTTATTTATTACAAAGCTTCTGTTCTATCAACAACTTTACACCAGACATCTCCATGAAGATTAGTGTGAGCTACGTGTCTGTTCAAATTATAAATACCTAATTCCTTTAATTTTTCTGTCTGATTGTCAACTTGGAACCCGAAGAAGGGGTGTCTGTTCTCGCTTTGGTTAGAAGGCAGAAACGTAACTTTGTCTTTTTTTTTGCACTACAATAGTTATTGAATGATCAATAAGACAAACTTCACTCATTTGCTTTGCTAATTTCAATTATATGTCAAATCGCTAACAGATGAGAGCGTCCGGCCAATTACAAGCTCACCCAGAATTATTAACACATAACACTTGAGGAATCCTAAATTTAAGTACAATTTTACGAGTCATATTCTAAGTTGTCTTCGACTTGATCTGCGACAACTGCGTTTGTTTTTCGGCATCTTGTGTAACTCCTCTGCTTCTCCTCCTCTCAATAAAACATAAGAGCCTACCTATGTAACATAATAAAACTGGTACGAGAGATACCAACCATAGATTCCTATCCAAAATACATTATCATCTTCATAAAATGTTGTACCATGACGCCTGTCTCAGTCTACACCGTTAATCTGAAACTCCGTACATGATTGTGTGGATAGTTTAGGTGGAGGCGGCTAAATATAGCGTCGGGGCAGCTGGCAGCTCGCCAGGTGCTGGAATACCATACGTGCCGCAGAGGGACGCTTTATTGAGATAGGTTATCTGTGTACTATGTGTGGTGGGAGCATTCGTTAAGTTCTCGGGTACTTCACCGGAGACTAGTGGAACAACTCCAAAGTCTGATTTGTTTTTCCCAGAATGTTGTATTAACAGATAGTTTCGTCATATTACGAAAATACATATTGATAGAATTTAGCGAATAGACAGAACTTGCGATAACAGCATAGGTAAGAGAGTTAGATGCCAGGGTCTAGTTTGATTATACTTATGAAATTAAAGAGACGAAATGAATGGCTAAGGTATTTAATATTTTTATATTAACCATTAGGTCTAGTAGGCACACGTGCGAATAATGCTGGAATGCGACACAGACACTCGGTGGTAATGTGCGTGTGGGAGCGACCAGGGCGTGGGGCGCGGGACGCGGGGTGTGACCTAATGTTCTGATTAACCTTAATAACTTTAATGTAACTCGTGATCACATATTGTCTCTAATAGGCATGCTTATTGTGTGTAGAGGTATCTAATACTTTCGCTGTTATGGCCGTCTTTGAATGAACGGAGAAAGGGAAAGAGGACTTGATGATATATTTTAGCTTCTGGATCTTAGTGTAGTGGAGAGTTTTATTTCTCTGCAAATTCTGGACGTCTTGTTGCTAGGCTGTGTCGTTGCCCCGTAGTAAAACAGCACAGGTTATGAAAAAGTTGTCAATAGACGGCAAAAGGCCTTGACACATCTCACACACAGCCGTCTGATCCCAAACTAGGCAGAGCCTGTACTATGGTAGCCAGACTGCTGATCTGATGCTGAGCCAGACCACTAGACCAACAGGCCAGTCAACTAATATAGCTGGCAGACGAAATATGGGTTTATTTAGCAAACTTATCCATTAATTTTCAATTAATTATTTCACAACAAGGAGAAACGTAAGTCAATTTAAAAAGCATTTTATTTTAAAACGAAGAAGCAGATAGATCGCTTAATTAGAGCAATTCGTGTGAACTGTAATAAAACAAAGTTGGGTACATGAGTCGATTGTGTAATTGAATTAGATGGCCTCACCGATACACCGCGGCCGGTACACCGCCACTAGCCAGGCGCCGCGGAAGGCGGACAGAAGCCATTACGATAAATTAGTACATCACCTACTAGTAGAAACACGAAATACGCTTTATTTTAATATATGCTATCAAAAAAGTATCGCTAATAATATAAAGTATTAATACTCCAGAACCATGCAATTTAACACTCCAGCTCGTTATGGGCACATGTACATTTAAAGTTAATGCTCATACGTATGCTCAAAGTTAATACCTTCTAAGATTTTTTGTGAAAATTAACCTTTACATATCGTGACAAACGGTTCCTAAAAGCGTTAATTTCTTGCACTATCATTCACCACGCTAATTGTATATTATAGTTCTGTAATTGAAAGATGCCTATTTACGCTCTAGCCCACAGCTAATATTCTAAATTCAAAGAAAAAGAAACTCATCCAAAAAATCATAAAAAGTAAACAAAGACTTCCTGTGTTTTTAAACATCGCTAGTATATATATTATAATGATGTAATAGCACAAAAACTCGTCTATGGTTACAGCTAACGCACTAAGGCGGTGAGTCAGCAGACAAACACCTCGAGAGAGCCCAGCCGCAGGTGAATACACGTTAAATACAAAATGTATTAGTTTAGTAACTAGTCGAACCCACGACCGTCCGGCCCGCTCTAATGGTAAAGAAGCAATACATAGACCAAAAGTATAAAGATACAACAAACAAAAGTATGAAGAGCCAGTTATGAAATAATTATATTTATCATAATTTCTAGTTGGTGTTCAAAATCAACTTATATTTTCTTTTGACCTTAATCAATCAACGGGGTTTAGATGGTGGCGAAGATAAAAAATTCAATATAAATCCTTTTAAACCGATGGGGCACAATTAACTATAGTAAAAAAGTCAGTTCTAAAAAAGAAAGGTTTATTGCTCAGACTTTAGGTCAACATTTAGATCAACAACACTCCGGGTAAAACACCCATTAACCACAGTATAATTATTTAACGATTAGTAATTATATAATGGGAACAACTACCTACCTACTTTCGTCTCTTTCTCCTCTTGGAATTAAATTTCCTTTCAATAAAAATTCTATTCCTTTGGTAACTTTAACTGTGGAGCATTGACTGTGGCTCCTCGTTCATTGATTTGATTTGTAAACTCAAGTATTGCAATTAAAGGCCAAGTTTTTTTATAGCAAAGTTTTATTCTTGCTGGTCTACTCCACCTATTGCTTTTCGTACCTGTGTGTAAATGTAGGTCTTAACGTTCACAATGATTACATTGATTGCTAAATGAATATGCTTTCTTGACTTTTCCTTGAAACAAGCACACGGCTAAAGGATATGCTGCCGTCCCACACTCTTCCCATGATGTTTTGGAGATCCTATATAAGTAGCATTATTTAAACGCGTCCTTGTCTAGTCATTGAGTCGATGACGGACGTCATGGCGTCGCTTGCATTGATTCATTTTATTGAGCTCAATAAGCTTCTTGGTAGCTTTGATAGAAGACTTCTGTGTCAGATCCGATCAAAGGCTTTGGCTATATATAAACTGACGGACACTCGCATAGTGCCTCACTTGGACTCTAAAGGTGTTTAAATTAACAATTTACACACCAGTCACAATAGTTGTCCCGAGTCTGGGTGTTCTTTGTGTCCGTTGTTTAAATGTTTGTGAAGCATATTCCTATAGATTAGAAGAATATTCCTAATGCAGGAGTTGTCTTTAAAAAATTAAAAGAAAGCGTATTGAGGGGTGTTCTTTCATAAAAAAAAGAGGGCTCTGTCTTCAAGACTATAGACTATATGCCGGCGGCAACAAATACATATATATATATATATATATGTGTATAACTTTTAGTTGCCACACATACTACGTAGGTACCTTATGTAGCAAGTTAGCGAAATACGCGCAATTGACCGTCGACCGACACCGATACTGCCTGGAGTTATGACTCCTACTGTTACGTCACGAACATTACTCAACTGTGTCAGCAGGTAGCTTGAAGAGGTCGGTATACCGAGTGCGCAAGAAAGGGTGTGTTATAATCGACTAGGTGGAAGTTTCCTTAAGCAGACTAAACGGATTATACCTGTTGAGCCACACCACGCACACGGATATATACGTACCTAACAATATGACCGAAGAGGAATTAGAATCTTCTCGAGTAACTGACACATTGCAGACGATACATGCCCGATAGCCTGTGCAGTTGAATGTATTTGTCGTAGCTGCTTTTTCCTTGAACAACACCTTTAATATATAAGAACCTCAGTGAGTGGCATTAGATATTGAGCAATAAATGGTATATAGGTACACGTTTGTAATGTGTATGTCTCGAGCTTGGCGGAGATAAGTAATTAGTGGGGCTTCCCCAGGTAAACACGTGACTTCAACGGTAGACCTTAATGAACACATTTACTGAACAAGAGGCTCATATAATATATATGTATGTCAATTAATTGGTGGTGAGTAGGAAGTCTACACTTCTACAGGGGACCTAGCGAGTGACTGCTCTCTTGATGAGACTGTTAACCTCCTACCACCAGGCGAGTTGTGTGATTATTTTAAAACTTAGTTGAATAACGTACGAACTTAGATTATTTTATAACTGACTAACTTTGCCCGCGGCTCTCTCATAAAAGTATTTTTTAATACGAAACAAACATTATTTTGTAGAAAAACGATGTACTATCTGATGTGAAGTTTAATTAATAAGTTTTATGTTAGAGGACACGGTCTTTCCGGCAACAGCCAGTTCCAGTTGAAAAATTTTCTAAAAATATCTATCCGTACCTTCGCTCAAATATACCGTGGAGTTTGATCGGCGCTCAAATAAACTGTGTTTAAATGCAGTTGTAAGCACAGTTGAGCTACCAGACTCAAAGTACCGCACTATAACCAAAACACATTGGCAATCAAAATGCTCATGAAGTTGTTACGTAGATGGACGATAAGCAATTAATAAAAGTCATCAGTTGCGATTCAACGCTACCGTACTGGTGCAGTAGAACCACACATCTGGAAACGCAATCCGAACAGATCGATGAAAGATACCGCGGGCGGTACATTTTACGTCAATCAGATAGCAACATCCTGTTACAATTCTTGGCACAAAAGTTAAACGTCTTGTAATGCTTTTTTTTTGCAAAAAAGCTTTACAAGAATATTACTATTTACTACAAGAGTTGTGGGCTGGTGAATAACGGCTTTATCCAACAAAAAAAACAGGGCCCGCAGAGGTAGGTTTCATGTTTTTTTTTATTTTTATCTCCAAAAATATAAGTCGCATTTACAACTTTAAATGTCTAAATTGCAGAGTAAAATCAAAAATTAGCTTTTATTTAAAAATATTACCGATTGTAAAAAGGTTTACAGTTTCGAAGCTATGAATTTTTTTCCAACAAATTTTGGTTTTGCGCAAGTTAAGAATGGAATCATTTAGGGTTCAAATTAAAAAAATGTTCGTATTTACTAATATATATATATATATATATATATATATATATATATATATATATATATATATATATATATATATATATACTTTTTAGCTGACGGTTGTTTTGGGGTCTAGGGATCATAACTAGACCTCCTGTTAAGAATTTTTTGGAAAACTCGACAACTGGTACAAAACCAGTGGGTAGAGTTTTCTTCGAAAATCTACCTAAACATGTACCACGCTGTTGCTAGGGTATGGAGGCTGAGTGTACGTGTATCATTTGAGGTTTTAAAACAAATTAAGCGAAAAGGAAACCGTCTCCCACATACATAACTTTACTGCATTTGCCTTCCTTAATGCAATCCAATAATTAAAGTTCCATTTTTGGGGGACGCCCCAATTTGGACTTGTCATTACCTTCTCGAGTACAAGCTATTTGATTGCAGACTTCAGTCGTTCAATACCGGCTTGTGAGAAGAATTCTAATATGGATACATTAGTCACTGGCAGCCACAGGAGATGACGAAATATATCGAATTGAACCGTACAACACGGCGACGCGACGTGGGATCCCGGATTATATCATTGGGTTCTTAGTTTAGAAATACATGTAGATATGCCTACGCGGTTAGAATCTTCAAGAAAATTGCTAAAAAGTTTCAGTTGTAAAGCATAGATGATAATAAGCATAGAATGAAAAATGAGCTAATTAGTTAGACATTTGGACTGAATGCTGCCAACGTTTTCTGAGAATAATTTCTTCGGCTGAAATAATAACTGGAAAATAGAGGACGCGATGGTGTGGAAATACAATCACAGCGGAAGTGGCCCACATTTTGGGCTGCCCTGTTTTAGGGAAAAAACGGCAGGCGTAGGATGATAGCGATATATAGATAGGTACATAATCTCTAGGCTTCGTAGAGCTTGGCCCGAACACCTAAGAAGAAACCTTCTCTACTTCACCCAAGTGAGGCGCGAGTGATTGGTGTCTCTGGATTCATTCAGCAGCAGTGGACACGGTCACCTCCTCATAGCTAAACTACAAGAACGTTAGCTTTTCGAAGCTGTGAGGAAGAAAAGCTCAGTATAAAATCATCCATCTGGTGGTAAGGATAGTTGGCATCGCTGTATCGTGGAGAGGAAATTCAAATTCAAATTCATTTATTCAATTAAGACACTAAGTGACATTTATGAACGTTAAATTGAAGCTAGAGTTAAAATCATAGATCGGCGCAAACAGACGCCACAGCATGTACTGGATTGTCGAGGTAAATTAGGTGAAAACACCAAAATTCACTGCCTGCTTGTGTCGATCTATAAATTCCAGTTTCCAAAATGCGTAGAGCCTTATGAGAAGAATACTGGCAAAGAAACTCAAGGCCACTCTTTTTAAAAGTCAGATCTTCAGGTACAATAGTGTTAGTGTTACACGAAAGGTAAACAGGATGCAAGCTGATGCCACCTGAATTTCATTTTATTGAAATGCTTCAAAAGCTAACGTACTAATAAATAAAAATCACTCAGTGATACCGTTGAAGTTTTGAACCCATTAAACAGAAATCATTCAAGGTGCACATCTACCTTCATTCAGTTACAAAATCTACTGTTAAAAATAATTCGTGACTGGATTAAGAGGCTAGAGTTGCAGTTGATCGAACCAAAATAATAGTATACGCTAAAGCAGCGCTGACTAGGCCGACCAGTCAGAGCACAAAGGAAGGGGAGGACAGTGAGAGGTGTAATATTGAAATAAACCTACTCATATACCAACGAAGTGTGAGAGTGAAGAACAAATACTAAACTCGAAAAAGTGTTGGGATCACACTTTATGTAAACTTCATAATTAGGAGTACTTAGGTACTAATTTCTTCTAGGTCGCTGAAAGTATGTTTTTAGTAAATGCAGCAATAATTTTCACTGGGCATTACTCATGAGCATCATTAAAAAAACGGAACATTTTAATGATCGTCATTACCTTATGTATGTAGTTCATTGCCGTCCATCTTGGAGTCATTACACAGATAGGTACGCTTCGCCTTTTGTTCATTCTTATTATTGCCGCCGGTGCTAATCTCCTATTGCTGAATTAGGCTTAATACCAACTGCTACAGTCACAAAATTATTATGTATAACAGATTCATTCATGTACCGTCAACACGTTTTCTAATCTTGTAGAAATAATATAAAAAGCCGGAGGGGTAGCTGTGTCGTTACAGAGTGTCTCACGACACTAAAACCTTCATATCCTAAAATGGTGGCGTCGGAAACTACGTCAGCCCTACAAGGACGAACGGTACTCCGATGAACGCAGTGTGAGTATTAAAATTGATTTATTTGTTTTTTGGGGGGAAGGTCAAGGATCAGATTATCATGAGATAAGATAAATAACCCTTTTTAATTAGTGTCAGTGTTAGTGCCTAACAAGACCATAACACACAACGCAACGGAAACGCAAACGTCTACATCCGCACGTTGACAAAGGCAAAGAAACAGGTGGCAGAGGCCAGCGACGCCAATTCTGAGTAACGCCTGACGCCGTCGCGGCAGGACGCTTCATCCTTGAAAAGGCTTCGGGTCATCGGGTCCGAAACAAGTAGGACATCCCCGAAATACATACGTGAGTAAAACCGTATGTATATATTTAATAAATAAAAACTCTTGTTCGAGAGAAATTGTAGAGTTAGTTATCAGGTAGGTATACAAATAAATGATATATCAAACAAAAATATGTGTACAATATCTTAAGTAACTGATTACAATATGATAGAAATAGATTTTGCCTGTCTTACAGGTAGTAGCAGTACATTCCGCAGGTGAGAATGCACGTTGTCAAATAATCATGTAGAATAGGTAGACATACACTAGCATGTACATTTGTAGAAAAAAGAAAGAATGGTCTATTGGTTCATTTAACTCAGGTTCACTTCATGTTCCGGGACAGTAGCATACGGTTGAGCATATTCTTGTCAAATTACCAAGTTAATGTAAATGTTAATATAATGTCTCAAATACTTTTAAAAAAGCTCCTGCACACATTACTTGTATAGACTAAACAAATCATTGTTTATTAATGCAAGAGTGACGCATGAAGATAGATCTGAAAGTGAACGATTAGATCAGGCCGTGATGTGGCGCGCTCTTTGAAAACCTTTACTCGTTAGAGTCGTGGCACTCGTGGCCTGTCTATCACTCCGGTGGCCGCACAATTACCGACACTTACTTCTTTTGTTATTCACAAATGATGATCGTGTTGTACTTTCACTGGCGGCGTGCACGTCATACACTCATCTCCTGACATCCACGGTTCAATGTATCACGAAATGCAGCCATTTGGCGCCTGCCTGGGAGCGTGCTAGAAAGTAACGGTTATGTTTGAAAAATCGCACTAGTTTTACAGACAATATGTAAAGTAATACATTAACGTACTGGCCAACACTTTGTTGATTTCGTTTTGTTATTTTTAAATAGTGTCCTGATACGTGATTAATAATTATTTCTGAACAGTATAATAATCTGTTCTCATATGCAGGAGCACCCCAGTACCAGATTTTCCTTCTGGACCGCATTCAACGGAGAGCCACCTCGAATCGTCGATTGGCAGGATATTTCAGATCGGCTTGAACCCTTGGCGTTGCGTAGAGATGCAGCTTCATTCTGCATTCTCTATCGCCTGTATCATGGGGAGTGCTCCGAGGAATTGTTCGGACTTATACCGGCCGCAGCGTTTCGCCATCATTCAACGCGACAAAACTTTCATCCCCATCACCTGGATAATTGGCAATCCACCACTGTGCTGTTCTCCAGTTTTTTTTTGCCTCGCACAACCAATCTCTGGAACAAATTTTCGTCTGCGGTATTTCCGGACCGATACGACCTTCAAACCTTCAAGAAAAGAGCGTACTCCTATCTCAAAGGCCGGCAACGCACTTGTGACTCTTGAGTTTGCAGGTGTCCATGGGCGACGGTAGTCACTTACCATCAGGTGACCCGTCTGCTCGATTGCCCCCTATAATATAAAAATATATATATATATATATTTAGATATGTATGTTATTATTATTCACAATAATCCCTTTTCTCTTGTTGAAAGTTAAGATACACATAACTATCTTATATGTACTCGTACATCATATCAACACCTACCATACTAAACATCAATGTTTGTTTGTTCATATTTTATGCGCTGCCGTACAGTTCATCCGATCATCATGAAATGTTGCATACTCGTTATCGAGGATACAAAGGACGTAGACTATCGTTCATCCATAAAAAAGGGCGCTTTACGCGAAACCTAGTCTTTTTAAAAACTTACATCTAGACCTCAAGCTTTAACTAATACTAAATGTACTGTAATACTGAATACGGTATTATACTATATGATAAATGTATATAATAAAATACAGCATTTTTGCTATGGTTATCCGTTATGGTTGCTTCTATAGTTAAAACATATTATGATGGGAGAATACGTCTTAGCTACGTAAACAACCTCGTGACTACTAAAACAAACACTAAATGGCCGACGCGCGACAATCACATCCGCCACAGTTCACGCAAATATTCTTGTAATTATAAGTTAACGCACGTTACATCTTGGCATCCAACACTCTGGGTATTTAATTCATTCTCACTAGTGCACTTGTTTTCAAAATAAAACTAGTCCAAGGTAAAGTGGAACAATCAATCCTTGGGTTTGAACTCGCGAGAGCGCCGCCAGCTTCCACCGGACACGGTCGTCAATCACGATGAGCGTGGATGAGAGATGTTCGTGACAAATGATCGTGTCTCTCAATCTACTTTCTCTCGGCGACCCCTTAATAAACCACGTCACAGAACAGACAATAATGTACTAGTACCGAATAAAAGTAAGTATTATTTCGAACTTCTTTAATATAATATTTAATTATAATTATAGGTACGGGTTCTTAAAAGTAAAAAGCTAAGAGTATATTGTATTACATAATATACAAATTATTGGTACACACGTACACCAAGTAGAAATAACAGTTTTCAAAACAAATTCAGGTATCTTTAAGATTCATTTCACGAAAATTACGGAATAAAAGTATTTTGGATTTGACTTTTCTTAGGAGTACGGATTTGATAGAGAGGTAGATAAAATCGTGATGGAAAAACGAAACAGCAGAGCACTGGTCGGGTTTTGAGCTATCTTAAATATTTTTCATATTAATTAAGGATATATAACATCAAGCTACTAGCCATGGGAGCGAAAGTTTAAAAGGGTGAAACGAGACCAGTCTATTTGTTGATTAATTCCGAGACCTTCCTCATATATTAATGTACTCCTATGTCTTTATCATAGACATCCATTAAATCTACTTTTTGACCACACAATAGTTCTTGTGTGATTAATCGTCGTACATTGGTGAGATCAGACCTAGCCAGACGTAATTGTCGAGGCCCAATTCCGGGAAGTAGGGCGTGCAGATGTTCTGAACTTATTTCATCAGTTGGAAATAGCTACATCAAACGTTATTAGAGGAACAGTCCACGACGTAACTGACAATATAAAGGCAAACTTTCTAAGTCAACTAATTGCTTTTTAATATGCTATCGTGCGATTATAGAATGATAGATCTTTTCGAAGATATTCGAGAAATATATATATAGGGAACTAAATGATTATCTTGAAAAGAATTGTATTTTGGCGAATGAGCAAAAGGGTTTTAGATGTAATAAGTCAATAAATATGGCCATATATGATTTTCTAATATTTGTTGACAAAAAAAAATACCTGTTTGTTCTATATTTATGGAGATGACCCAAGCCTTTGATTATGTTAATTTTTCTACTTTATTAAGTAAATTAAATGCATACGGCATAAGAGGCAATGTACTAGACCTAATTGAATCCTGTATTAAAAATCGTACTCAATGTACTCAAATTACTAGAATCAATGCTGTAACCAAAATAGAAGAAGTATATCAATCTGAAACACGTGTAACACAATATGGCGTGCCCCAAGGCAGCGTGTTAGGACCCTTACTGTTCTTATTATATATAAATGACCTACCTAAGGTAACTAAGAACCCAATAGCTCTATTTGCAGATGATAGTACAATTACTGTAAAATGTGATAATAAGAATACCTATGCGCTTGATATAAATAACGCATTGAGCTCTGTTATTGACTGGCTCGATGTAAATAATTTAAGGGCTAATATAAGAAAGACAATGCTTATGCATTTTAGTCAGCGTATGCCATCTATAAAAAACTTACAGATTTGTGCTAATGGCCAATCGTTAAAAGAAGTAAGCTCCACTAAGTTTCTCGGTGTAATAATAGATAGTAAATTAACATGGAAACCACATATAGAACAATTATGCAAGAGGCTTAGTAAGTCTGCGTATGCACTTCATAAATTGTCACAAATAATTAATATCGACGCACTTCTAACAGCATACCATGGTATAGTAGCCTCGGTTCTAAGGTTTGGTATAATTTTTTGGGGGAACTCTGTGCATAAAGAACAAATATTTAAAGCACAGAAACGCTGTCTAAGAGCAATGTTCTCTCTTAAAACAACTGACAGCTGTATGCCCTATTTTAAAAGACATAATTTATTGACATTACCTTCTCTGTATATATTCGAAGTATTTATTAAACTTAATCCGAATCTATTTGTTTTGGCTTCTGACGCATCTGGCCGAACGCAAAGAGACAAAAGTCGCCTACACATATGTAAAACAAATACTACTCTAATGCATAATAGTGTTTTCGCCATGGCGCCTAAAATCTATAATAAATTGCCAAGAAATATTAAGGAGTCTGGTGTGAATAGCTTTAGACAAAAATTAAGGAAACTGCTGAGCGAAAAATGCTATTATAATGCCGCAGATTTTTTGTTAGATAAATTATTGTAGTGTAAGTTCCTATATCTATTTTTCCATTTACTATTTTAATATTGACATGCCCATGTAACATATACCTATTTAAACAATTTTTTTTTTAAATTTGACATTATAAATTTCTTTGACTTTGACTAATGTATGTAATTCATTATTTTATATCTGATTGTGTGATTGATTATGTTATTTTGCATGCGAACTGCTTTGTTCTTCTTTTTTAATATCTGCACACCTCTGAGGTTATGAAACAGCGCACCTATGCATATATATATATAAATATATATATATATATATATACAGCCAAAATATAGTTGCAAAAATGCAATTTTGTACTCTGCTTCTTTGGCACAATATATGTTTCACGACTTTTTTTCGACTGTCTTAAGTTAAGAAAAATCTATATATTATCTTCTCAGAAGCAAACGTTACTGAATAGTCTTATTTCAAAATGATTTAATATTGCAGGTTCTGGTAGATATGGATTCACCGATATATGGACTGCGCTGGTTTAAATAGTAAATTACAAAGCAATACGATGAGGGCTCGTAATTTGGCACAAGTCACCCACTGCTACATATTAATGTGTAAACAGGCCGGTGTCAGTGGTATCAAGAGCGACGCGATGTGTCTCAACTACAAAGTGTTGACGCCTATGACAAGCCAGTGATAAGATAGCACGAGGTTGACAGCGCGACACCCACGTCGTTTATAATACCACTCAAGCAACGACAGACTATTAACTACCATATTAAGTATTATGATTAATAACTATTGACACTATGCATGCATCCCACGCTTTTTTCCAATAATAAATTTATTAAAAATTATTTTCTATTTTTTAGTTTGATTTTCTATAAAAGCGTGTTATTTTTTTGTTTTTTTGAACTATTTTTTTTTTTTTATCGAATATTGCATTGTTATCGGTCTTTGACAGGTGTGCAAAATTTGAATGAAATCTGGCCGTTTAAAGTGGGTCAAAATCGCGCCCTAAGGAGTCGGATACAAACAAACATACATACAAGTGAAGCTAATATAAAGCGTGTTAAAATTGGGGGCAATCATTCATAACACTTAATGGTTTAGCGAAATCGATTTGTAGTGAATGTTCTTTCTTTATACATATATACATAGTTCCCGCTTTTTATTTTCAAAATAAAGACCGTTATTATTAAGGTAGAGAATAGTTACAGAGGATGGAACTTCACACAATGTATCCGACACATCCATCATTACGTCGCTCTCATTAACACTATTCTATCTGAACTCAATTTAATAAATATTGGTACTACCACCTATGCTTTGACGTCGAAAATAGTAACTCTCCACCAATGAAAGGTCAGCGTACTCATCTGCGGGAAACCACAAATACTACTCATAAATACAGGTCTTCATATGTGTTAACCAGAGCTCTGGAACAGAGCAGCATATCTCCTCAAAAGCTCCTATAAGCTACAAAAAACAAGAGAAGGGACGCAAGTTTTCGAGCGATCCCTTCAGTTGTTTGTTTTACATACGGGAATAGTGCAAAGTCGCATGGTGCTAAACCGGACTATAAGGAGGGTGTCCCAGCAACTTGATTCCAGCTTGGTGCAAATAGTCCGTAGTTGTGCCAGTTCGATGTGCAGGGGCATTATCTTGATGCAAAAGCCAAGTATCGAGTCTTGAGTTTGGTCTTTAATTTTTTACGACTTCTAAGTATCTGAGGTAAACATTCGTCTGTATACCATGCAGCAGTAACAGCATGCAGCAGTCTTCCCTTTTTTAAGCACATCCGTAGCCAATATTCCTCTATCAGTACCTAAACATTTTTATTTCGTTAAGCCTTAATGTTACACAAATGTCATGACGAGAGAAGCCCACTATTTCTATTTTCATTTAGAAAATTAATTTATTGCTTCCAATTATTTTTTTTACAGATACAAATACAAATGCTTTGTTTACTTTAAACGAGGTACATTATAAAGAAAAATAAAAACAATTAAAAAAAAATAATAGGAGCACAAGCCCATTTAGCCATTAAGTGATGGCACGCAAATTTTCTTTTTTTTCTTTCTTATAGACTAATTAATTTAATTGAGAATATATGTATTTACTAAATTATAATATTATTAAGTAAACAGATTATCATGCTAACAAAGGAAATAATAATTAAATAAAATAGGTTACAATAAATTAATTTTAAATTACAAATTTCATAATTTTTGATATGAATACAAATTAATTAACAACTACTACTACAATTACTCTACTCACAATAGGAGAGAAATTCTTTTGTGGCGTAGAAGCAATGTTCTATGAGCCAGGAACTAAGACATTGTACAAATCTGTTAATTGGCAGTTGTTTAAGATGGCCTGGTATCCTATTATAAATTTTGATGCTCAATGCATAGCAGTTTTTTTTTATTTAGCGCTCCTAGCGCATTCCGAAAACAAGTCTATCCGGATGTCTTATATTTTCCCTCTAGATGTGACTGCTTTTTTATACATCTTCCTACTTCAATAATATATAGACAGGATAATGGCAGTATATTTAGTAGGGACGACATGAAACATCCTGCGCAATGCCACATATGAACCTAATGCATCTTTGCTGTGCAATGAAGACTTTATTAATGTCTGTTCCATTTCCCCAGATTAAAACTTCATATCGAAGCACTGATTCCACATAGGCAAAGTAAGCTGAACATTCAGTATATCTATTTGCAGCTTTAACCAATTTGTATAAGGCAAATGAGAAGCCGTTAATTTTGTTACAGACTTTTTCTATATGGTCTCTCCAATTAAAATTACTATCAATAATTTCATCCAAGAAATGTCAAACTATTAGCATTCATTAGGGGTTGTCCATTTTAATTTATATTTAATTGAGTATTTTTTAAATTATTAAATTTTAATATTACTTAGAGTTTATGGATATGACTTCAAATCACAATATTATGATATGTAGTTTGCATACGATAAAGCTCTTATTTCTCTTATTACTCTTAAATCTTTATTTTATTACGAAATACTAAAATTCTAAAATCAAAGATCACAAGTTACAAAAAAATCTATAAAGGGGAGACATGTGACCTATATTCCAGTAAGTTATTTTTGTGCTTGGGGTCGAGTCCACCATCAGGTGTGGACAAAGCGCCGGCTACATGGGGTGCTGGCAACCTTAGGGAGCCCCTGGCATCGGCCCCTATCGCAGGATGAGATTAATTTGTGGCTCGGCCTCGCTCCCACATTTGTTGCAGGAGACGCGTAATGAACACACGAAACAAGCGCTGACAATACATATGGCGCCTCTACTAAACAAGACAAACATCGTCTAGTCGTAAAATATCAATAAATGATAACCGAGCCCTTGAATTCAGTTGTCAGATGACCAACGCAGAAAAGCAATATCTAACTTTACGACTCACGTAGCTTATCTATGCAAAGAGACATACTTACTAACTTATAGAATTGATTCAAAGTTATGGTCATGCAGGTCATGTTTAGAACGAGTCAGGCTCAAAGCACAATACCTCCTGTTAAACAACACAGCTATGTGAACAACGAATACTACAGCTTGCCCGCTTCCTGAATTAAATCGACGCTATATTTAGAGAACGAACTGGACCAACTACCAACAACCATTGTAGGAAGTTCTCCCCACCGACTTGTTTAAACAAACGCCAAATAAACAATCAACTACTTGTATTTGTTCGAGCTGCGTGTTTCATAACTTTCTCGAACATCGGCTCTGTAACAGTTACTCGTTGACGTAATTCTGTACCAACATTGGGCACCGCACATGTACAATTAAATTCTTACTACTTACTGCATTAAATAAGTTTATGTAGTTTCCCAGGCGCTTGGAACCACAGTCCTCAATGAATCTAATAAATAAAACAACTTGTCTCATATTATTTCTTCAAAATGCAGCTTTCCTGCAATACACATGATTCAAGTAATCAGCCTGAAGTATTGGTGGCATGATTAGTCTGGTTTTGTGGTGAGCACAATTACGAGTGAAGTTACTGTTGAAGTTATAGTGGGCTTTCGCCGAATTATTATGGGAACTAATGAGAAAGCAACCGACACTCAGGAACAAACTACACGTCCGCTCGCAATTCCACGTAGGAGTTCTAAAGTGGAGCCTTTCAACGCCATTAATCATTTTCGAATCCACCTTTATAAAGCACTTTACTGACACTAATCGGGCAATAATTGAGAGTTCAAAACAAGAGCATTTAAGAAATTAACAAGCGATCACACAAGTTCTGTGTAAGAATAATAATAAAAGAGATATTGAAACCAAAGAGGACGCTAAAGTGTCTGAGCCACGGATACGGTTGCGGTCGCTAACCACAATTTCTCGGCGAGCGTGGGAAACGCGCACTGACTGAAACAATGCCGTTGGATAAAGCTCTTACAACCCTGGAGGTGCCTCCCAAACCATTTTATCGTAATCCTGCCATTTATTACAAAAAAGAATGCCCCGTTTGTTAATATTGAAAACTGTACCATAACGAAAATGAAAACAGGCTACTATAATTAATTATGTATGTTGTTTGAACTAAATTCACGTTTTACAAAACATGAAATTAACATTACTATGTGACGCCCTATGGCTGAGTTGGCGATCATAGTAAAATAGATACACAATGTGTTTAATTCATATCTATGTGAGTAATTATTACTATAACTGTGAATCCAGCCGTTAGTTGCAGGTGTATTGTTCCAATGTTTATGGGCATTCGTGTGTGTTTGTTTACTCACATGTTTTATATAGATCAGTATGTTGCGTGAAGATTAAACCTACATGTGAAGTAATTACAAGGAAATGAGATTGTGCCGTGTGATTATCATTACTAGCATGTCAGCAATCTATGATTCTAACTCTTTTTTAAATCGGTTATAAAAATACAGTATGAAAATGGTCAGAGGTTAGAATTTGAGTGGCAACAATTTTGTTATTATTTAGTATATTTTTTGTGCCAAGCGAGTTTACTTTAGTGGAGGCAGTGCTTTATTCGTTTATGTGGAGGCTTGCCAGCACGATACACCCAGGAAAGTGTAACTAATGCAGTATGCAATTACAAACAATATCTTTTACGAATTATTATGTTACATTAAAACATTCCGGAAAGTGAGATCGTTTATTGTACGGGTGATCAAGGCGAACACAATCAATAACGCGCTGGTTTCGTACATGACAACGACTCATTATCTACAGAGCTTTCTAAAGCTACCTGTGAATTCATTGCGGGGCGTGAACTAACATTAGCTACATTTGTGGGCGCCGAGGGACGATGGAGGTCGAAAAAGTGGACGTAGAAAGCGAAATACCGACACGTGTAAGATGCAATTTAAGTTGCGAACTTACATTAGCGTCGGCTTTCACTGCAATTGTTTTAATAATGATAAATAGTGTTTCTTGTTGAGTCATAATGAGTGGGTAAAGAGAGGCGCTGCCCACGGGAAGCCATCACTGCAGTCGTATTACTTGGCTCCATCCGACAGTTTCACTGGCACTCGCATACTAAAGTGGCTAGTCATTTGATGACGACAGACCATAGTTAGAAGCTCAGGTCTTTTCAGGAAAAGTTTGTAGTTTTGGAATAATTGGTACCTATGTGATGTCCTTAGGGAGGGAACGAGTAGATAGACTGGTAAAGAGTTCATATACACACCAACAACTTCCTTGTCATATACCAAAACCTTTGTATTTCGTTACCATAATTATTTAATTTTACCAAGACCTTTTTATCTCTTTATATTGTGGAAGTTGTGATAATGATTTCTGTAACTCACTCAATATTGACGAACAGGGGGCACGTAGTCCAGGAGACTGGCAGCCTGTTGATTCTAATGACATTAGTCGAAATTAGATAATACAAATGGCTTCAGGGAACAACCTTTACTCAATAGAGCTCATTACTTAGTAGCCACGAAATATTTAAGAACAGCGTTAAGTTAAAGATCTCCGTTTTACATTTATTTTTTATTCCCCAGATCACAAATTTACAGGGGCATTAGAATTTTCTAAAGTTATCTACTCCAACAAAGTCATTTTTATTTAATTCCAAAAATTAATAGGTTCAGCTTGATTTTTCTAATGAAAATATATTGAGTATGGAAATGTTATATAAACGTTTGGCAAGCCTAGCTAATGTGGCACTCACAGGGTTGCCACGACAACCCAGACAGATGGATTGTGGGACAATTATTATATAAGGTTTAATAATCGATATCACACATCACAGACGGATGTTTGATAAATTATTTGATCCATTGCCGTCCACTTGTCGTTGTTATACACAAAATAATTATTTTCAATTAAGGGTAATATCTCCAATTATTTCGGGATCGTCGCGGGATGGTAAAAATAAACAGACAATATATCTACTGCATATTTTCCTCAAGTTTTTACCTTATTACGTCATAGATTCAATGTCTTATGGTAATAACGTCCACGGCCTTTGCGTCTCTTACCTGGAAACAAACAGAATATACTTTAGTTTTTAAACTTGTATACATATATTAAAGGTATGTATGTCTATGTTCCGCCATCTCATGACATTTTATATAAGTACCTACATATATTATACCTACAGTAATGACATCGTACAAAAATACCATTCAGCATGTTAAACCTATGTAGTGACAGTGTTTCAAGTCATTAACCGTGTAACGTTAATTGTGCCATAACGTTATGTCATACTTTTACAAAACTCAAAAAAAACTAAAAATGTAATTAGATTGTCCGTATCCACAAACCGCATCTACCCCGAACAAGCCTAGCTTCTTTTTTAATCTAAATATATAATACCTAAAGCACTGTTTAAAACCCAATTTAGCAAAGACTGCTAATAATTATGTAAAATATAAGCGTAGAGAGGACACAGTTCAAGGTCCATCCAAAATACGTCGCACGTGAGCTGATACCGCTAATTTAAAACAACAAAAACAGAAGCGGTCATTTATAAGATTTTAAAACGTGACTGTTAGCACCGTGCGTCGGCTGGCATCGTAACATTTATAGCATTTTTTATGTTTGTCATGAATAAATTATTGCATTTCAACGTCGACGATGGTTTAAAAAAAAACAAAATATGTATCAAGTTTAAAGATGCAGTTTCCAATGACATAATTATACTTAGGAGTTAGTAACTAGGTACATGCCCTAATTATTGTTCACGACTAGATTGTTGTTCAATTATTCTTTTACAACTATATATGTACAATATGTACATAATGGCACATGCCTTAGCGGTTTGTTGCTGAGAAAGTTGATTGTTTCTTTATTGTCACGACCTAGCGAACCATTCGTGTACCTGTTACGAGCAATGAAGTAATATACCATTGTTGTTATAGGTATTACGACGGTGCTTTGTTTTGTATCAACAATATAGTTATCTTGGCGTTCCATCAGTTGCCCAAGGAGTAAATATTATAGCTACTGTTCGGTATGGAGGACATACCTACATACATCTATACTAATATTATAATCAATACCTTCTATACTAATATTATAAAGCTGAAGAGTTTGTTTGTTTGGTTCAACGCGCAAATCTCAGGAAGTACTGGTTCGAATTGAAAAAATCTTTGAGTGTTGGGTAACCTATAGATCGATGAAGGCTATATAACATCACGCTACGACCAATAGGAGCGGAGCAGTGACCATAAACGCAGGTGAAACTGCACTGGAATCAACTAATAAAAAACGCTACGATCAATAGGAGCGGAAGCATGAATGAAAAATGTTGCAAAAACGGGGAAAATTTACAAACAGACGAATAAAACGTGTCGTAATAAAACTGTCAATGGTATCTATGCATACAAATTCATCTACAATAGTAGTTTACTAGCTGCGTCATAGAGTCTTTGGTAGCTAATATGTAATATAACCATGATCTATCTGTACCCCACGGCCTAGATATGTCTACATTGGTGATCGCATAACCGCAGGTACTTCGCATACACTTATGAAAAAGTATTATTCCCCTATTCATTATTTACAAGGTCGCAATAAATAGAACCACTACACATAATTTCAGGTAAATTTATCTCCGTGACTGTATAATCTCGGTACATAATAGGTACAGTGTAGTACAGTTGAAGTACACACCGTGACGTGTCCATTGACGAGTGTGCACTGCGTTGGCGCTCCGCTATCTCCGATCGGCGGAAGTTCGTTGCGTGTGCTCAACATATATTATTGTACACACAATAAATTACATGTAACATCGGATGTACATGATGATGTAGGTCAGTTATGTAATTGCTGTGCTTTCAAATACCAAATTTCATTTTTATTTGTAAACTACACGGTTGGTGAGTGTGTTGAATAAGCGATAACCGGCGACGAATAACAGTTGCAAGTTTATTCGCAAAAAAATACATAACTGCAATCAAACTTAAACGGCTAAAAACATTTCTTAAGTGATGGACAGGAGCATTTATCTTCATAGTGCAATGGCTTCATGTGATGAACTGATGACTGAATGATAATCGAGTTTACGAAGATTAATGATTATGGCAAAGCTTTCAACCTACAAATCACCAGAGCAATGCGACTAAAACATTGAGCGATCAGGAATCAATTGTGACCTAGTGTAGGTAACTACTTTTATAAATCTTAGAGCTCTGCTACATATATGTATGTCTAAAAGTTTCAAAACTCGGCAGGCAAATTTTTATAGAATGATTTGTAGCAATCATAGCGCACTTCCTACGAGAAACAAGAGAAACGAGTCTCATGTGCCCTATAACAGTTTCATATAAGTCATTAAGAAAAGCATTACGGTCACGACACAAACCATAGAGCTAAGAAACGTCAAAGGTCCCACGTGTGGCACGAGCATTGCTGGAAATTACAATTACAGCATTTCTTTGTATGTTTTATGCTCAGTTATCATCACTGTAACTAACACATTGTTTACGTATGAACGCAACACTGTGTGAACATCTGACGTCATCCCACCACTAACGCTAAGGTTGCCAAACGTGACGTATGTCGAATAACATGTCGCCTCTCATTGACAGTTACACATAGCACTGGGAGAACAGAAGCTTGAACCGACATTCATATGTAAACAAACATCCTGCGATTGTGCGTGCGAGGCCCTTGACCTTTGTCATAACAACCTGTTAAGGTCAAGGTCAGCTATTTAGATATGGGTTAAACTAATATGAGAAAGCACCAGATCCGGAGACGGTAGGCTTGTAGTTTCCATCGACAGCGACCATTAAGATTGCTGTCGACGCAACATTGACACTGAGGCTGACGATTGAGATCTTTTCGAGATACGGATTCACTATATCACAATAGAAGTTTCCTTGCTGAGACTATTCACAGTATTAAAACAAGAATGTCGCTGTGAAACGTTAATTGTTACTGGAACGAAATAAAGCCTAAAATAACAGTTGGTTGGTTTTAGTAGAACAATAAACCTATCTAATTCCGAAATGAAACGAATGTTTACTTTATTGGTCTTTATCTATATTTCTTAGTTATCCAGTCTGAAGCCGGGGTACAGAATGTAGGAAACTTTAAAGTAATATCATACGTTTCATATACATATAAAGTGTTTTGTGAAAATAAAACGCAAAGTGTAAAAGCAATAACGTTTATGAAAAAGTAAGACAAGGAATATATCGTTAAGTATATGAGAGGTCTAAACTAAAAACAACGTAAGCCCGGGCAGGATATTGGGTATTCGGTAAGCGTTTGAGGAAAACACATGGCAGTGATGGAGGAAAACCGCAAGCCATTCATTCAAATGACCTAATATGTGTTATCAACACGCAGGAAATAATAATTCAAAATAGTTAAATCCCATTTAATTTTAAATTAGGAGTGAATTTATACGTTACATTGTCTCTAGGAATTACTCACACTATTTTTCTTTGGGTGACGAGCAGTTTGGTTAAGTAATTAGGTAAATAACAATTTGTTGGCAGTAGATAAATCAATGTCTCTTTCCCTGCTGATATTTGGTGGATCTTTGGCATCGGCAAACAACGACAAACAGTCAGCGATAGAAGGCTACAATTTTTACGCAAAGCACGTAAGGCCCTGGTGGCTAGTGCATCAACAGATCAGATCTAGGTATAGCACAACTTCTGACCTCCTTTACGCAACCGGAGATATCAGATCAGGTTAACTTATGTACACCTCAGTGCCGGAATAGGGAAGATGCATGTAATTTTTTTCTTTTATTGACTTGTTCCATCATTCTACCCTAATAAAAAATATAAATAACCTTGGCAATGTTCAAATTAATTTTTAAAATAACATTGAAAACATCGATAAAATTTGATCTGTTTGAACGCCGCCATATTTCGCGGGCCTTGGATGGCGTCACGTTCCACGCTCAGTGTTTGTTTCATAAACTTACTTGAATTGTTACAGTAATTTTATACCGATTTCCAGTTGTAATTACTATTGTAGTGTAATATTGTAATTAATAGACGATGGATAAAGTAAAAAAACCATTTTATAGGTATTGGTCCCAATTCTATTACTACACTCATTAAATTAAAATTCACTAAATTTTCTTCATATAAGATGTAAACCTTGTACACTTCAAAACAAGGTCTTATTTCAAATTGAAACAAGTAGGTAACATATGTCGCTATCGAAATAAGCAATTTATTTGTCGACTAAAGTCTGATACGCTTAAATAAACTTTAATACTACGTAGCGAAAGCCGCTATCCGTTGAATGCCATCTCTTTTGCTCTGTGTTTTTAGTAAGCGTCTTCGTAGGTGTCTATTAAAATAACGTCATCTTAGTTCATATTGAACAAGTTTTTATACGGCAATTATACAGCATTTGAATAAATGGAGACTCTCGCTGCGTGCAAATAAAGTTGAGTATACGTTGACAGGTTTTAGTGAAATTTAGTGGCGCTGAGAAATAGATGCCAGTAACAAATAGACCTTATGACGAAGAACACAAGGTTAATTTCATATGAAGAAATTAAGTCAGGTTTTAGTTTAGTCGAGTTTACAATAGAATCGGCACCATCGCCTTGTCCCTACGTGTAGAAACACTATAAGAAGTACACCCAATACAGTATTTTTTCCTATACAAAATAATAATGTTAAATACGAAAACAATGGTGTACATTAATGAGAAGAGATGAAGTATCTTCAATATCGTATTTATATTGTTGTGAAGATCACTTTAATGTAAGCATATTACAATTTAATTGCTAGTATAGTGTGAATTAGTCAGCAGTAATTTATGTTTGTTTTAAATATCAAGCAGAAGGCAACTTGGTTGTCTACTTAAACTAGGTAACAAAAGTCCAATAAAACTTCATGAATATAACTAACTATACATTTCTTACCCATCCTTTAGATTATAATATAACAAGTATTATAATAATTACCTTGCGGCTTTTACTCCTTTAACTTCAGCGGACGTAAAATCTGGATTTGATGCAAAATATATAGTCATCATGAATGCACCTATTTTCGGTAGATTGTCCGATTGTGCTTTGACAAAACTACATTCAGTCATTGTTCTAGATGATTCTAATATCACTAGAATGCTTGCACTAGCTAAGAGCAAAAACCACAGGAACACCTATCTTTCTCCGTAACACTACGAATATAGGCGCCGATAAATGACAGAACGTGGAATGTCACGTCATGTTTTGTGTCGACCAATAGTGAAGCGTTTTGCAAAGTTGAATTTCGCGCCCTTATTTTGCATATTTTAATTAATATTTTTTGCAATTAAACACGAACTAAATAAGAAAATAATGGTTTAGGCATAATATCTGGACAATAATGATTCAAGGGAAAATTAATCAAGTAAATTTAAACAACATGCATATTCCCTATTAGTGAGCTTTCAAAACTCTATTTGCTTTTCTTAAATCAACTTCACCCCTTTTAACTTAGTTCTCAATTTCCTTCTCTGTTCTCTAATCATGACACCTTCGATCGTTTCTTCTTCACTATAATTATGGTCATTCTTTTTCCTTTGCACACGTCTGAATTTCTTTATGCATCTTTCTTGTTGTATTTTCTGGTTATGTACTTAAAGATATACATTATTGTACTTCTAATAATATACCTCCTACCTATAAGTACGTGCAATTATTTTAGTTTTATATTTTTATAAAAAATTGAATCACGTTGTTTGTTCGCGACGAACTCCTAATGAACCAATTTTAATAAAATTTTGCAAACTGTGTGCAGTTTGGTCCTACTTGGGAGATAGGATACTTTTTATCTCAATTTATAGTCACAATATTTTTTTTTTGCAAATTACTTCCAGCAACGCGTGGCCAGGTAGCCAGTGTACATATACATATAGTTAACTGACGGAGAAAGTCATTGGCCATTAAGTTCACCTCTGTACAAAAAAAAAATTGCGCATAAACTGTAAATAAAGAAAATAAATAAAGTAAAACTTATATTGGGATACTTTCTTCCTCAATTGTAAAACATTTGTGGCTACAAAAAAAAACATAAAGTATCCATCCTTGAATGTGCTATTTTATCTTGCACGCGTTCGCTTCACACGATCACAAATTCCCATCGAAAAGCGGCCGCATCGTCGCGTCATATCGAAGCGTTAAATAGCGGACGCCGACAAAAGCCGTCCACGGGCCATTGCACGCAGTTTCCGCACAATAGGAACATTACATTGGCCGATTACACGCATTCGTATTCGATACACGAAATGCCGATGTCAAATCGAAGCGCAATGCCTTTTATGGGTTTTAGTATCATTTTCAATAAATTTCTCAGCTTTCTGGTCTTGAACTAAACCTTACGAATGACAACGAACTCAGTGCTAACTTATAAAATGTTACTAAATTACTACTGTTTTAGTGAAGGGTTAGTATAATTGTACCTACTCTCTAATTTCAGAAGGGATAAGAAAAGAAGATTCTGCTGGAGGCACCTTGAATTTTCTCTCTTTTTGAAGCTTCTCATTGTCGAACCGCCAGTATTTAGCTATTAAATACCGTGTGTCCTGTATTTGTAATGTTGTTGTACTTATTATACTACCAATCTTCAGATTTGCTAGGATCCAGACAAACATAAATGGTTATTTTTTTTTATTAGCACAAAAGAATTCGGGATTGTTGGAGCTATCCACCAAAAGTGATCTTATATATATAGCAAATAAATAGTAATAATAATAAAATTTAATGACATCAATAGCATCTAGTTAAAGTTTTAAAAAAACTTTTCAAAATTGGCAAATCCCATTTCAAACGACATGTCCAGATTTATCTACCACTAACTAGCTTGTGTTATATCACGTATCAGCGTAATACTACGTGCGTATAAAACTTGAGGCGTACTTTGCCTCAAGTTGAAGCCGTGCTCTACAATCCACAGTCAATGTTTAATGTCTTATCATCAGCACAGTGTAAATTAGACAGTGACAAAGGCGCTTATAGGCTCAGGTTAAATATTCTATTCTTAACCTGTAGAGAAGATGTGAATTTCATTTGCAACTACTACAGAATAGATACGGTATCAGTAGGTACGACTTAGGATTACGTGAGCTAATTGCACTGTAATTGAAATAGAATTTCCAGGGTTTGTCAGTACACACTCTGTAGTAACACTTAATATGTCTGTGCATGATGACTGACCACAGATCTCACTTAAATATTATCTCGCTACTCACACGAATGCTGAGATTTACAAGGTTATTAAATAATGTATGCGACTCTAAAAAAAAAAAACCCACCAACTACTCTAATAAAATTTACTGTGTCAACGAATATAATAATACACAATGACAATGTACACACACACACGCATTGGTAGTCTGTAGCTATTACTAACACAAACCATTATGATAAGGAGGGGTTCCCGGAGGACTCCTTTCTAGGGTATACCCGGGTCCTCCTGCATTAGACCTCCTTGTGACGGAACACCGTGTGGTTTTAGTCGGTTCGATTCCGACATACCATCTTACCGTTAGCTCCGGTGAGGTGATGACCCGTGGGGGTTTTCACACGATTAAAAAAAGGGCAAGAGGGTTAGGGATTAGATATATAAGAACCGACAAATAAAGGTTTAAATTTTAAAATTGGGAGCACGTGTGGGCAAACACTGCATAGGCTGCAGGTTGCCTTTCATAGAGATGACTTTGTAGCGTCCAAATACGTCTATTTAATAATGTACCTATGTTTTTCATCTCCAGTGACGGTTTGACACTTGTAAAAGAGAGGCATCTTGATACTCGTACTCTTTGTTAAAAGTTACATACTTCGTAATATGCTTTGGAATAATTTGTTACTTTGCGATTGAGTTGTTATTCCAATCAGCGGGGCGAGCAAACATAGTATTGCAGTAAACAGTGAACTGCTCAAGGGTACGGCGCTATTTGTGCACACTGACTGCATTGCTCAATCGCTCAGATGGCTGCAAGGGAATCTTATGAAGGGGCGTTACTAATGTACATTTTTATTTTTCTGAGTAAATTGTTTTTGTGGAAGTAACGGCACCAGTGAGACGTATCCTCATCGCGGTACGAATCTTACTCGTTAACAATATCAAAATAGTACAAAAATCTTTTACTCAGGAATAAATAAATCTTAAAAACTATATTTAGGTACCATCAGCCTTCTGCTGATGTTACCTACACAACATAGCAATTATTTTTTTTTAGTTAGCCTCGCACGTGTCCCACTGCTTGGCAAAGGCCTCCCCCTTACGCTTCCACTCCTCTCGGTCCTCGGCCACCCTAGGCCACATGTTGAAATAAGTGTCGAGATTGTCCCTCCATCTCCTCTTCGACCTTCCTCGTCGTCGCCGACCACCTCCAGGTATCCACTCCGTGGCTATTTTCTTCCCTCGCAAGTGCTCCATTCGACAGACGTGTCCCGCCCAGCACCACTTTAGGCTGGCGGTCACCACTCCAACATCAGCGATGCCAGTTTTGGAACGGTGCTCAGTGTTTCTGACGTGGTTGGCACCCAGTATGCAGCGTTCCATGCCCCGTTGGCAGATCTTAAGTCTAGACTTTTGATGCTCGGTCAAAGACCAGGTTTGAGCGCCGTAGGTTAGGACGGGCAGGATGCACTGCACATGTCAACTAGCTTGCGCTTCAGAGTGAGTGGTAACTCACGTAACTCACCCTTCAACATCTCCGTCATGGACCAGAAGCTCTTCCAGGCGTTGTCGATACGGTGACCGATCTCCTTGTCCTGCCTGTTTTCGAAGCATACTATCTGGCCCAAGTAGGTGTACTCGTCGACATACTGAATCTGCTGACCCTCTACCTCAACCCTACGTTTCGCGCTGTTCGTCATCGTCTCCGATTCATCTATGGCGAACGCGAACTCTGCTCACACAAAAACCGTTACGGTTTAAGTGAGTAGCTTACATGTAGATAATGTTAGATATCTGGAATTATTTTAAACAATAAAAAAAGAAAAAAAAAATTCTTCAGTCCGACATCAAGATACCAAGATAGCAAATTTATTGTAATAAATTTAAAATAGTCAACAGTGAAGAATGCCAATACATAAAACAAGGGCGGCGACTACGCAGGATATGCCACGATGAAATCAATTCATAAGCTTATAAAAAAAACAAACTTTAATGGCATTTGATTTTTAACGTTCCAAGGCCTTGTTTCGGAACAGTCATCCCTTTTTAAAACTAAATAGCTAAGTTTTTAAACAAGCAAATAATCTTCCTGATGGCAAACGGTTACCAGTACCAACACTAACAATATCAGAGATGTAACTTGTAGCAAACAGCACTACCCTAGTGGTGGTATCCGACCGCAGTCTTCTATCTAAGTTACTGGAAAAACCAGTCGCCTGCAAAATTTTCAATAACCTAATTAAAATGACCATTAATTCAGAACGATCGAATTCAGAATTAACGGCACTGAAATGAAGCACAACTTCAATCATTAAAGAGAAGGGACCAGCGCAGGAAAATAAAATTGTCTCGTGAACAGAGTTTACACCATTCTTGCGCACGATGCGCCGACATTGTGGAACAGACTTATATTATTATTCCTTTAGTTTAAAATGTAGCAGTGACGGATTGCATCATAACCTGGCTGGTAATGCTTCTACAAATGTTGGTAAGCGGCCATCTGTGGCCGATGCTAATAATAACTTATGATGATATATGAAGCGACCTTTGACTGCAATCTAATCACGCTTTCTAAGATGTTTTTATAGGCATCACGCTTTACATACAAAAGAGAGGAAAAATACCAAGAATAGTTCATAGATACATAATTGAAATTTGGGGACATTTGGTAAAGAATCATATCTTGAATACCATTAGGAAACAGTTCCTTGACCATATTGCTTAACTAAAAGTATGCTTCAAAACACGGTAAGGAAAAACTGGAAATTGAAGACAGGAAAATCTTCACTAAATTCTTGAGTTGCGGTCACGAGTTACCGTGTGATACCGTAAAGTTAATCATTTCTTTACAGTTGTCCTCAAAAGGGGAATTGTGCCATTACTTTCTTAGTAACATCTTAGATGTTGTTGTTGCCCTAAGTTTTACTGATTATTATTATATTAAGACTAAGAATAACAAAAGTCCACTTTTATTTGAGGACACATGTGTAGAAGCGGTGACATCATCGCGGCTGATAGCGGCCGGCTGCTAATAATGCCAAGGGCAATCGCGTCATCGCACACTCTCGACACATTACTGACACACACAAACAAGGTGGACCAACTTCTAGAACATGTTTTTGTGTATTGTTTTAGTTATCAGCTGCAGTGAACGCACTGATTCATTTCATTGTCTCATGTCAGACCGCAGACATTAAACCCGCTATACTACAAAGAACATAAATATTCAAACGTTAACCATTGCCCACTTTGAAAAATACTAGTGTCACCGATCTCTAACGATACCATTATCTGATAAGAATACCAGTTAGCCGCGATAAGTATAAACTAATGGATCAGCCACTTACCTATGGTAAACAGTGAGTTTTCGTTGATGAAATTTCTATTTCATTTTTCACATCACAGTGTTATATTGTAGTAATTTTTTTAGTTATAACAGCAACAGAGAATACGTATTACGATAATAATATAAAACACTTGGAGCATACTTAACCCAAAAGAAAGTTCTTTCTAAAAGTTATACAGTAAATAAAAGTTTATATTAATAGCTATTATGAATAATCTCTATCGTCTGTTTCATGGGGAATGCTCCGAGGAATTGTTCGGACTTATACCGGCCGCAGTGTTTCGCTATCGTTCAACGCGACGAAACTTTCATCCCCATCACCTGGATAATTGCCAATCCATCACTGTGCGGTTCTCCAGAATTTTTTTTCCTCGCACAACCAATCTCTGGAACAAATTGTCGCCTGCGGTGTTTCCGGACCGATACGACCTTCAAACCTTCAAGAAAAGAGCATACTCCCATCTCAAAGGCCGGCAGCGCACTTGTGACTCTTGAGTTGCAGGTGTCCATGGGCGACGATAGTCACTTACCATCAGGTGATCCGTCTGCTCGTTTGCCCCCTATAATATATAAAAAAAAACGAATACATGAACTTTAATAAAGTCGATTTACAAATTATTATGCTGCTATATAGGTAGGGCAGGGTGCATAATAGTGATAGTTGATTTATTTGTATCTTACTTTTACCACATTTTAAAATAAATGTCTTCATAGATAATAATAAAGACAATAATGTAATAAAATTATGTATTACACATTAAATTGAATAGTATTGTCCACGAATCACGATACCTGCAACAAAAACTCTAACTTGCCCGGTCAGGTCAACTGAATATAATTATATACATTGGTTAAGGAGCATTTCCTTAATAAATTCAGATATTTTATATATGTATATGAGAATACATATTACTTAGCGCTACACCACAGTTTACTGTTAGGAATTTGTATTTAATATGAGCTGTTGTTTGTTGTGTCCTTAACTTGTTTGAAAATGAAGTATCTTGTTTTAATAATTTTTTTCTAACAAAGATGAGAAAGAGGGGCCACGGAGGAGTTAAATTACCGGGGCCACGATTTTAAGCAAAAACTGTACCTGTAAGATTTCTCTAATAAGTAATCCATATTACGGACGTATGGTACAGACTAAACATACACACGGTAACCCCTACAGACTGTGGCGCCCTGATCAGCAGGCGACCACACCGTGCTGACTAAACATACCTAGACAAAACGAATGTTCTTTATCAATGTTTCTGTTTGCAACTTTTCCTAGCATGTACAGTGCAAATGAAAACTCATAATTTTTTCTAATATATCTATGAGCCCCTTCTAGTTAAATGTGATATTTAAAATTACCCATAGAAATTTTCTAGTCTCTACTGAGACTAGAAAATTTCAGTAGGTTCTATTATTCATTTATTAAAGACTGATTTTATTTATTTGCAGAATATTTATTTAGCCTTCGAATAATAAATTAATGACACAGTATTGTTAATGTATATTTTATGTTGATTTAATGTCCCACAAGTTTATTTTTATTGGGTAGATAAGTAGTTTGATAATGTTATTTTCGAGATCACAAACTAAAAAGAAACTTATCAAAGATCTTAGTGTCCACCTTTTATATATTAAGATTTAACCGCGTTTAATAAACTGTTGTTTAACAACAACAATGACCCTGACCACATAGTCGTACACACAACCACTGAAACAAACACATACATATAGGAATGGTTAAATAATATAGTCGTTGATGTTTCGATATTAAGAAAGGATATTTCAAAGGGAACGGAACTTAACAAAACACCATTTCCAAATGGAAGGAGAGCATAGCAAAAGTTTCATAATAAAAAGCGATCGTAAATATCTGAGCATGTATTTATGATCAGATATAACTGTCAATTCAATTATAAATGATTGATCGTAGAGCTTATTCTGTGATAGAGCGCGATAAATATCTTATAAGCCTAGATTAGAAATTGTGAAAGTGCGAAAATTTCCTGCCTAGCCCTAGCGGGGCTTTCAATGACCAATAAAATTGTAAAAGTACCATTAAAGGTTCCATTAGCAGCGGCCATACTGATAAATGGAATAGCCAATCTCATTTCTGTAGCTACGTATGTAGGTAATATGACAAATCACATTACTGTTAAGTAGAAGATACACGCACAGACAATATTCAATATCGAATTATTACTTTACAGGCAGAATAAAACATAAATTAAGTCATTTAAGGGGGACGAAAATAACCAGCATTGTGTGGAAGATATCGTCAATACAAAAAATATAAGAAAATAAAATGCAACGAAAAACCGCACGTGCATAAAACGAAGATCTACTTAGTACAAATAGCATAGACGGGCGACGCGTTGCCGCGACTCTTGCACGCGCTAAATTAGTTGGGTGTGGTAATGGGTTCTATAATGCGATTTGTCACCCATTCGAAAATATGCTTCAACGTCCTCTATGTCATTCCAATTTTTACAGAAAAACCATTCTAGAGACTGATGCCAGATCTTCTTAAATAAACTCAGAGTCACCCAAAAAGTGATAATATTTTATGATGCTCTGAATGCAGGTCTTAAACACATGCGGTGCTATTTAATTATTTATTTAATTAGAAGAGGGTACAGTAGAGAAACATCATAGAGGCGAAGCAGTTCTTCTCTTATCTTATTCGTGCTGGAAGAGAGAAAACCTCCCCCAAAAAATTAACCCCAAGTTTGGCGAGCGGTTGCACAATTTACAAAATCGTTAAAAGATAGACTGTAGTCCTATGTCGAGCCGAAGTCTCCGGAACGCTGGACCGACTCCTAACGCTGAGAGGTAAAGAACGGAAACTAGCTGAAAGAAAATCGTCACGCGATTAGTGGATCATAAAAGGTGACAAACTCGTATCTCAATACACCAAAGAATAAGGATTTTCTCTTCTACGAGTGAAGGGGTTAGCATGGGTGGGTGATTGATTGTGTTGAAGAAATAGTAACCTAAATCTATAGTAAACATTGAGAAGTGTTTAGATAATACTAAACAATGAAATTCCTTGTTAATGTCAGAGACGCCAGTCATCACAGTTTGACCTGATTAAAACAAAAGGGTATAATATTGTTCATTGCGCTCTATAAGTCTAGTGATCGGATAACATTGTAACAAAACATTGACTAATGCTGTAGGTACAGTCAGTACTATAGTATAAAGAAATAAAGCAAAACTGGAGCGATCGGTGGCGCAGATGCGCGACAGAGGCGCGGCGCGACGCAGCGGAGGGGTCGACGACCAGCGCGACCGCAACGCCCGCAGAGGGGCGTTGCAGACGGACGACTGCACGCGATCATGCGAAAAATATACCTTTCATTGTTATGTTCATGGTAACATACAATGTCATCTTTAAGACCAATCGTTACAGTGCAACGCCAGGTCGCGGCTCAGCCAGCATAACAGTTAATGTGAGTTAACACACGGTGTCCATCACAACACCTAACCATAAGCCTCTTGACGAATGATAAAGATAAAAAGTTTCACGCATGACTGACTGCGTATCGTATAGAACTTTATTAAAGCAGCCGGAAATATTAATATCATTCCACAAGTTCGTGGGAATAAAAGATAATATGGGTGTAATACTGTCACATCAATAAATCAACATTTTATTTAAGACGCATCAGGATGACAGCACAGCTGACGACTATAAAGACACGACGAGGTGGACGATTTCGCCGTTTTCTGTAATTTGATATTGCAATTATCGCTTAGAACAACTTGTTTAGTTGGACGCCGCTAGCAATATCTTGATATAGTACTCTATATCAAAATATTTTACAGTAAACATTCCTGAAATATTGAATTGAATTAAAATTTGTTTTATTAAATGTTTAATTATGAAATGGATGAGGGGATGATTATGGAGAGTTCAATTGATGTCGATTGACGCTTGTATGCGCAAATCAAAAAGGTTAAGTTTTTATGGCAAACTGCGTAATCTTCAGAAGCGTCTGTGCGTTGAACATAGAGATATCTGCTCTCATCAAGGGTGGGAATTAACTACAAAACATATATTTCTGAGACCAAACAGTGTCTCTGACATCAAACCTATTGGGGCGGGTCAGGCAATTTGGCCATGACTCGGTGACTGACCTACCAACTCCTGACAGAGCCTGGCAACCATAGTTGGCGACCATGGCATCAAGTTGGCAGTTTTATACTTTTTGTGACTTTTAAGTTATTACAACAATATTATATTGCTCCTTCTTTGAGTAAGTGTTCTAATTTTTAAGATAATGTACAATAGATATTGATTTGTAACCATCAATATCTAAATGAAAGTTTTTCACGACAGTACCGTATGTGGTACACACACAGCTACAGGACACTACTGGTCGTTCCGGATGTGTATGGAGTGCGTTTCCGCGATTACAATGCGTCTGAATTATTAATACACCCGCCAACCTGCCTGCCAACCACACATACTGTGCATTACTTCCGCGTGAATATTTACGACTCTCTATTTATATGGTGAAACATGAAAAGGGACACGCCATACTTACCTTAAACAGTCGTCAGACAAAAGAATAGGCAAAACAGAGGATTTGGTAGAGACCAGTGGGTTTTTAGGAACCGAGACAGGGTGACACTCCTGCGCATTTAGTCACATATTTATGCCATCAAGTAATAGTTTGTATTTTTCAGGGTATGAATGTTTAAATACGTCTATGTTGAGAGCGGAGATAACTTAATTTTTTAAGATTTTATCAATATCTGTCTTACGTATGTAAAAAAAAAAAGCATTTTACCAAACATTTTAAGTTGATTTCCTTCACAAAAATCCACAAATTCTTTTGAAACTAGAAAACAAATCAAATGGAACAAATAATGACCTACTTAAAACTTACGAAAATTGCATATTTCATTATAAAATAATATACATCAATCAATAAAAATTAAATAGCCACTGAACAGTTTTATTATTATGTATTTACCTTACGAGCAGCCGCCGCCCGTGGTAAATTATTTCAAGGACACTACTGAGTCAAAGTACTTTAGATTTACTGTGTTTATGCTACGGTCATTAGATAACTTCATTACCAAAGCAATCACATTGTTCACCTTTATACATAAATATGTTATATGTTTAGATACTTCATCTATACATCTATAAATGATCTTTGAGTGAGAAAATAAACTCTTAGAGGACATCGTATGGCAATAACAAAAAAAAACGTTGTTTTTTTTTATGGGATAGCGGGCAAACTAGCAGACGGGTCACCTGATGGTAAGTGATTACCGCCGCCCATGGGTACCTGCAACTCAAAGTCACAAGTGCGTTGCCGGCCTTTAAGGGGGGAGTAGGGGAAGGTAGGGGGAGAGTGGGGGAGAAGGAGGGGAGAGCGAAGTTTAGCGGGTAACCTCACTCACATAAATAGAAAATACGGTAGTGACACTTACTTTAAAACATAAAATCAGTTCAAGCGAAGACAGACTAGACTGTAGGCATACCAAATAAGTATTAGTAGCAGGTAGAGAGCAGAATTTGCTTTACGACAATGGATCATAGTGACAGCAGAAGACATCTGGATATGTCATGTACATAAGAACAGATCTAACAGAAGTAACATCTATCTAAATAAAGATTGACGGTGTAAATCACAACATATTTAAAAAAGCAAATCATGGGACGTCCTCTCCACCGCCTTTAGATGAGGGCGATGCATGACCGTTCTTTGTGGAAGATGTAACAGTTTATAGTCAATGGCCGTATACTTGTTCTGTGGACAACTTCTTTAGTATAACTTAGCTTTAAACAATTTCCCTAGGCGTAATATTACAGACAATATTGTTGGCATTGGTTGACTAATGTAGTAACGGGACCGCTATTATTCGCGTCTGTCGGATGAGCGGTGCTCGCTGACACATAATGCACATGCGACCACATTGTGTATGGGTTACATAACGCCCCTACATGTGTCGAATAAGAAGCTATTATTGACTGAACACAACAACACTGACTCAGACGATCGTGCCTTAATCGTATTAGGTACCACACAGATATTCGACGACGACCAACAATATTAATTTAATGTTAACAAATCCATTAGTATATTAATGTTAATAAATATTTTTATATTAAAACTATTGTAGTTTTATAACTTGGCATAATGTAACAACGAACTACAGAAGTAAACAAAATACTTGTCCATGGTGGTCTTTAAGCAGTTTTCAGAAATTCAAGCAAAAAGGATCGATTCAAACCAACTGCCGAAGACGGACTTGCACATAAACTTAAGTAAGGTTGAGCGAAATTAAAACACGTATGTCTGTGACCGTCCAAATACTAAAGGGTGTTAAATAAAGCCGTGACATACTAAGCATCGAACATAGCAATTATTATCAGTGGGCTATTTTAGAACATTAGAAAGTACAGGTGAGCGTAGTACATTATCCTAAATACATTAGACAATTGAATATTATTACCTGATAAGTGATAACTTACTCATACGATATATGCTCAGACGAAATGTAAGTAACACATAGCGAACTAAGAACAGTGACTGGACTGCTTTCGTATTCACAACACTACCAATGGATCGATAAAGTTGACACTATCGCCGAATCAGACAATAGTTCCTATTCTGTGAGGCACGCTGCATGCGCCAGTATTCAACAGCGATTGGATGAAGTATCTATAGTTGAATCTCCACTGTAGTCTATAATACCCGTCGCGATACCCGCTGGTTCGGTTACGTCCTAAGGTCACATTTTAATGAGAAATATTATAAGATGTTTTGTAAAGACGACGATGTCAAATAACCAATGGATTAGAAACCACTTTCTTGTTTATTTGTAATTGACTGGACTAGATTTTTCTTAAAATGACTGCAGTAGAAGTATTAGTCGGATAATCATACAATCTAGAAGGGAAACAATTTAAAAATATATCAATATAAATAGAAATGAATCGCCAAATGTGTTGCTAAGCGCAAAACTAGACAACGGCTCGACCAATTCGGCAAATTTTTTTCTTATATTCGTTAAGCCACAAGGAAAGTTCTTATAGATATAGAGAGAAAAAACGTAAAAATTGGGAGGAAAATAGTAAATACAACACTTATTTTCCTATACAAACCACATCCTACTAATATTATAAAAGTGAAAGTTTGTGAGGATGTATGGATGTGTGGATGTATGGATGTTTGTTACTCTTTCACGCAAAAACTACTGATCCGATTGCGATGAAACTTGGTATGTAGATAGTTGGAGGCCTAGATTAACACATAGGTTACTTTTTATCCCGATATTCCCACGGTACCGGGACTTACGCGGGTGAAACCGCAGGGTGCAGCTAGTACTAAATAATAATTAAAACACATGTCTCCAGCTGTCAAACATTTGACGTCAATCAATAACCTTTGACAGAACGAAGTCTGTCGGGTCAGCTAGTTATATATACAGCATTTTCAGATGCCACACATCACGCTTTAAGTTTGCTCTTATAACATAATATTTTGAAAAAACACTACTGTTATATAAACCTGAAAAAACTTATATTTTTAGAGTAAATACGGTTCAACATCTAATATATTCATAAATTTATGGTACAGCAGGCTTAACATACTATCTCCGTAATTGATCTGCGCATGCGTCGCCGCGCACTGTAATTCTGGTGAGCCGACAGGATGCGAAAGTTACGCGATACCATCGCACAGCACTGACACTCGGATTATAGAAGACCTTTTCTATACGGCTTTGCATCCTCATTGAAGAAAATTTATTCGATTTTACGAATGTGAAACTGACTACCTTGCTATTACAGCGCGACAATCTCAAAAAGACACAACTGTTGTAGCGGCATATTATAGGCAAGTAATCTCTTAACATCAGGTGTCAAATAAGATGTACCTACATCAAACCCAGTGCGGCAACGCTCCAGTGTTCCAGTAACGTCGACGGGAGCGATCAGACCGATATGTGAATCCATACCTCTAATACACTCGTTGCTACGAACCGTTATAAGCAAATTTAAAATCCCGATTAAATGTTGAAACATATTTGATATAGGTACCAACATATACATATAGGTAAACAAAATACCTTCGCTGATAAGATAAGGTTTATCGCGTAACAATGAACAAACTTTTGAACTCGGTAACTAGGAAATGAATGCAGCAACTCGTTTTATATTAATATCTTTATTCATAGCACTTTTACATAATAATTTGTTAAATTATGAAATCCACCTCGAAGTGCGACTCCAACACACACAACTCTCTAGCACCACAGTACGAAAAAATACTTGTATTCATTTCTTTGGTTGTATGTTAATAACTTTCAAGAAAAGGACGGACTGAGTGACCGTGTAAATTTCTTACTCGTGTTAACTTGAACTGCAATTTCATCAACTGATACTCCTATATTTATTATACAAATTGCAGATAACGTTAACGAAAGTGAATACGTAAGAAAAAACGAAGCATTCAGATTGCACGACTAAAGTGGTCAACTCGAAATTTCACTTGGATTCCCACAGAGAAACTTCCTGGTAATTACTTCTGGGCGCATCTCGTCAATGTGTATTTTGGAAAACATCCGCGACACAAACAGTAATCCCCATTTCCTTCAAGTTTAATGCAAGCAGAAGCAGTAATAATAATCATAAAGTATCGTAAGCAAGCAATAAACGCACCGTGAACTGTTCAGTATGAATAAGTATGTGGACGGTCTATGTGTTAGTTGCAGACAGCAAGTCGCGTTTCAACTTGTTGTGCCCCAAACAAAGACTAAGGCGCGTCTCTCGACCGACTGTTGGCCGGCCAACTAACGACATCAAGTTCACATCCACAATATATAGTCACTTTGTCTCCACTCTATGGAGAAATGACAAAAGCATCGGTATACACTTCTGAAGTATAAACAGTTTGTTTTGTATCCACACCGAGCAATTACCGTCTTCGATTCCGGCAGAACTTTGCTGTGCTCTACCTCCTTCAATAGCTTAGCTTAGTTCATATATTATGCGACATTGGTGATAATTAAAGATATGCAATGATGGATTATTGAGTATTATATTTTTTTTATGTAGGTATACTTATATTTGACAGGCATTTATTAGGGTTAACCATTCACTTATTAACTTAGCTATACATTACATTCAGAGAATATTATAAATGTGAAAATAACGGTTTTTCTACTTTTCACAGATACAGATATTTTGTCTCGGTAACTGTAACAATTCACATTGAAAAGTCCTACGCAGAAGCACTTCGGTGGCAGCAATAGAAGATTTTAATTAGCTCTTTAAACACATACCCCCATACACCTAAAACCGTTAACAGAACAAGCAGACATTAAACGGCAGCTGAACACTTTGCAATCTTATCTTTTGGAGCGAATTCTCCGATACGTGAGAATTACGTCATGTAATTATCGACCGCCACAAAACCATCGCGTGTTTGTAGAACATTGAGGCAGCTTTGATCACTGAGTACCGAGAACACAGGTAAGGGGTACAAGTCGCTTTGATCTTCGGACCTAGTCGACTAGAAACGGTCGCCCGTTCAACCCACGTACGCAGTTCCACTTGGATTGTATTTCCGTCCACTTATTTAATCCATATGGGAACAAATCCCAGAACCAATGAACTCACTGACTACACGCTCGACCTCCTACATCTTTCTCTACTATTTTTAAAACTTTTCAGTGATACTGTTTTGCTCGGCGTTAAGTAAAACAAAATTTAATTATAGTACATCGTTTTCTTTCGAATTTTTAAACGGCGCCATTTATCTATGGTCATTCATTACTGTTTACAGCTTCCTATTCATTTGGTAACGAAACAAAGACTAGTCGGAACTTGAACGATTTCATTCGTCACAAGCGATTGTAAGATTTTTCTCAACAAGAATTCTCTTTCTGGAGAGGCCATTGTGTTTGGTAGTCAAAACATACGTGAGCGTATGCCGCGGGTGACTCACCTCTGGTACATACAGCACGTAGCTGAAGACTGTGAGAGTCACAAATAGGTCCGGGACAATAATTAACTAGTACAATATTTAATAGGGCGGGCGCTCCCGGCAACAACGATGCGTCATCGGGGTCAACTGGACGAGTTATGTAACTGTCACTTGCATTTACACTGTAAGCAAGAGATATAAATTGTATGTGGTATGTTGGAGCTGTGAACTAAAGTTCTTGGAGTGGTCTGTCCATGCTTAGCATTGGACTTTACACGTCACTTTTTGTTTGTAATGTTGCCACTTCGTCTATCGATGTAGTTTGTAGTCACTCTCACTATGCATGTTTATTTGTAAGTAGTGTAGTAGATCACACCCCTATGATATACATTAGTACTGGTGTGTGAGAAGTCCGCACTGAATTCGATTAGAACAGTCGGTATTTGAATTATATAAATTTGTTAGGGAGGAACAGGGGAATAGGTGAGTCGAGCAGTCAGGGTGAACTGCTGTCAAGTTGCTGCACCAGATCTCTTCATGAAGCCTTTGTAAAGTTTGATTGTAAAAGTAGCTAGTTCAGTTTCCAATATAACTCATTTGATTACCTAGCCTCCCTCAGTTAATATCCTCCTAAACTAACACCCCGAACAAACCTTTCAGCCAAGCGAGGGCCTAGCAGTAGGTATACTATTTCTAATAAGCTGGACCCAGTAGCAAAGTTTACGTTTTCATTCGTTAAAGCGTCATGAGTAACATTGTTTTAGAGAGAACAGCACATAGTTAATAACATGTACAAGTGTTCAATAATGGAGTTTGAAAGTTTCTAGACATCTAATTTGCCGCTGTCAATTGGCTTGTCAGAGCTGTTACTCGTCCGATATTTAGGATGCGACCCAAGTGTACGTGACTGCTACACAAAGAACTGTGTAATTGACATGACTGAAACTTGTCCTCGATAACAGGAGATATTATTATAACCTAATTATAACACTAACACACTTTTATGTTCAAATGTTCTAGCAGCGTACAACGATCGAAATATACATTTGTTTATTATAAAATGGCTGAAGGCATGAGTCATTATATAATTTGGTGTTTTTGTGACCGTCTTATGTAAATATAAAATCAATTAAGAAAAAAGAAGGATATTGCGAAACCGGACACCAATAAACCTCCTTATATTCATTTAACTCTAGCGTTTAAGTAGCAGTTTTTTCTTAATATATTTGTGTGGTTTAGTTCCTATAAATAGGGTTAATTTGTAGAGTGTGTTCGAGCCCGTGTTGATACACAAGAAGTTACGCAACCATCTCCAATTGGTTACTGCCACACCGGTGCGTGCGGACGCGGTTCCTGTCATTACATGCGTTTCCTTGTCCAGCAAGACCTCGGCAATTACGAGACTCCTTCCGAGTTTAGTTCACTTAAAACTACGTCGGCACCGACTCAGAGGCAGCCCAAGTGTGTAACAAGTCTTATTAGATGTTCATTCAAAACGAGTCGTCATAATGTGTGTATATTTTTAAAATACCGGATGTTTAAATGACACTAATTAGGACTAACACTAGTTAGTCAAGAGGGAAGCGAAGTTCTAGCGAAGTTCTTTATAAATATTTTACTTCAAAATGGAGTCCAACTAGGGTTTAACTATTCAGGATCACATTGAGAACTTATAATATATTAACGAAATTTAATAATAATTTTACACATGTCACACACGGCCGTCTAATCCGAAACTAGGCAGAGCCTGCACTATGGTAACCAGACTGCTGATAAACTTACTTAGATATTTCTAAATACATACATATTATAGATAAATTACACCCAGAAATAGAACAAATGATCATGCTCATCACACAATTAATTGCCCTGGGTGAGAATCGAACCCAGGACCTCTGGCTCAGCACTCAGGATCACTAACCACTAGACCAACGGGCCAGTCAATATTGCTGTCTAAACGAGATAAAATAAAATGAGTTCTAATTGTTTTTAACCTTAGACGACAAAATTGTATACATTCATTCATTCATTCTACTTCACATGTAAGGTTTAGTGTTCTGAAAATTAGAATATGTTAATTGAAGCTGTTAAATAGAACAGTGATAGTGATGTCTTGCGATGAATCACCCCATATATATCGGAGACGTAGTTTGTCAGTGGTTTTATATATTAGCCCACAGCCATAACGAGGTGATAACTCGACAATGAAATCGTAAGCGAGCACTCAGCTAATGTGTTTGTGTTAATTAGCGGTGCGAGCGTTCCCACCGACTTAACACGACACTTCCGTACCACAACGGAAGAATTTCGACAATTTGCTTTATACAAAAATTATTTAAGAATACGATAGGACAAAACATACTATAGCATCGTCCGAGTTATTGTAGACTTTGTCAATCAATTCCGGTATCCCTCTCATTTTCGCCCTATGGACTTTTTTATACCCCTGTGTGTAAAATTTCATGATGAGCGATTAAATTGTTAATTGTATAAACTTACATTTTCATTTATAATTATAGTTCGGATATGACAAGATACATTATACCATTTTGGTGAGTGTGCGAAAGCTCTTTTCGAATGAATTAAACCCTCACCATTCTTTTTGGTTCGAGTCGCCAAGGTGTGGAATGAGCTGCCTGCGTCTATTTTTCCAGTTTCCAATTATAATCCTGGGACGTTCAAGTGTAGAGTGAATATGTTTTGTCTTCATCGTCACTTTCCATCAGGTGAGTTGGAGAGGGACAAACGCCTATTCCATTTCGTAATAAAAAAAAACCATCCATTAAAAAAGATATCAAAAGCCGTAATGTTTTAACGTAGTGAGTCGAGTAGACAAAAGAGCCGCCTCGAAGTTTGGAAACTCATAGTAGCATACTGAATCTGAACCGTACTATGGATGTGTATGGAGGTGCGTCTGTAGTGTGCGCGTGATCAAACGCAGACACACCGATGATGGACGAGCACCAATTGCCAGTAGTTAGGAATGTAGTAGGAAATAACAACAGCATATATGATCATATGACTCTGATAGAGAGGATGTATTGTAACATAACATTAGAGAATCTATGGGTAACACATATTCACACAAGATCTTCTAGTTTATTTATTTTTTTTTACCAAGGTGACAAACAAGCGTAGCTAGCGCGAATTTGCAATATTTTTAGAGGAATCTAATATACAGCAAATGGAATCTAACATACACATGTCAGTACATATGTATGTTAGATTCCATTTGCTGTATGTACTGTAAGTATTTCAAATGTGATGACAATAAGTTATTTGCCTTCAAACAGTTCTCCCGCTAAAATGTTTTTATTTAATCACTAGCAGCGCCCCGCGGTTTCACCCGCCTAAGTCCCGATCCCGTGGGAATATCGGGATAAAAAGTAGCCTATATGTAAATCCAGGTCTCCAGCTATCTACATACCAAGTTTCATTGCAATCGGTTCAGTAGTTTTGGCGTGAAAGAGTAACAAACATCCAAACATCCATACATTCAAACATCCATACATCCTCACAAACTTTCACGTTTATAATAGTAGGATGTATATGATGTATTAATAAGTGGTGTACAACTCTCTCACGCTTGTGCAATAGACTTCATAAGTAACTCCACTAAAATGTCTTACTAATTATTACAGTTATTTCACTATATATGTGTATGTGTGTATATGTATATATATGTGTTCATATGTATGTGTCTGTAAAAGATACTTAACGTATTCTTTTTTACTTCTTTTTTTCCTTTATTATTATTTCATTGTTCCAGTTCTAAATATTTTTGGTACGCCACCAGCTACCGATTATTTTCCTCTGTTGTTTCCATAGAAAGGTTGTCTGGAAAACATCGCTTTTAGCGATAAGACCGCCCATTGTACTTACCGCTTAGTATGTTGCTACTAAACTGTTACAAACACGTTAATTTCTGTTCAACTGTGGTGTACAATAAAGAATGTTCTATCTATCTATCTATCTATCTATTTATTACATACAGTCACTAACTACTGATACGAAATATTCCAATCCAGTGCTTGTTTCTATTATACGTAGTGACCTACCTACCTCCGGTGCCTTGGCAGCTGCAATCTATGCAATTGATGAAGGAATCGACCTCGACAACCAGTTAGCTGTTCCGACAAAACAGCAAACAGGGGGAGTGTTCAGCGGACTGCAGACGAAACAAGGCCGTGCCTTAAATTAGGGTTATCACATCAAGAAAACTTTGAACTAACTTTCTGCTCGCTACGACAACGCGGTGTTCTACGTTATTTGACGAAGATGGACGTGATAATGATAGACCGACATTTATCATCTATACATCTAAGTCTACTACATCATATTTATTTCGAAGCTTAGTATCAGAACCCCACATGCATTAAGATAAACTTAGTCAATAAATTGCTATTGATAGTCAAAACGTGGACGTCACCAAAATAATATAGTTCCATTTTACAACATTGACAAAATCCTGATTATGTCTTTGGATTGAATACCTTACTGTGATACTGATAAGTGATAATCCTATTCAACTCAAATTAATGAATTGTAACAAAAGTTGTGAGCGAAGAATAGGGCAGAGTTTAAGCTGAGCACAGACTGGCTTACGTGAAAAATGAAGCAAAACATCCGCTACAGAAATACAGTGCGGCCATCCGGCCGCCGGCCCGTCGGCACGAGGCTCCACCAGCACCAGGGCGTGGGCGTCACACGTCTCAAACATATCAGTATGACGGAGAAACAAATTACATACTTCAAGATTGATTGTAGTCAAGAGCTCTAATGCAATAGCTTATAAAAACATACATACAAACAGCCATACAAAGTTACGATTGTGTATCTGTGTAGATTTACCTGCTTTTTAGATTTAAAGCCAGATTCGCAACGTAAATAAATTAAAGTTTGTAAGAAGTTTCGTGGTAAAAGTCTTTATACGAGGAACGCCCAATGAGTGAATACACTCATCTTAAATTAATTTGGGTACAATATTTTTAGTTTCTATTGCTGCGGTGTACGGTGTACGTAGCAACACTGAAGTGGTACCTACTTCAGTCATTAAATAACGAGTGGTATACGTTGGAAAGAAAAAGTCGGCAAAGACAGTATACGCGACTAAGTTATGGTAAAACTAAATTCTTCAATAAAAAAAAAAACTGATGACAAGTACGACCAGTCTCCACAAGTAGGGCTTATACACGAGAATGAAATATAGACAGCAATTCGGTCGGTCTAGTCATCAACCCCTCGCAATAACTAGTAAATAATAATAAACAACTTCTCGGTGCAATGACAACGACATATACGTGACTTTGATGTGTTCAGAGAGCTCACCAGCATAAAATGTAATTTAAACATTGAAACGAGTGAAGAAGATTAAATCAAATGCAAATAGCGCACATCTCAATCTAACACCTGGCAGACGCAGCGCCGCGCGACGAGCGGCCGCGGCTAAGCATCGATTGCCTACTCACTTGAGATAACAACAAAGCACTGTTTATGCAGTTTAGCTCATTGTCGTTTAAGTCTACCATGAACACGAAGAGCTCGCGCCCACAATCAGATCTCGTCGTAAAATTTACGAATAGCATAATACAGTACATAAGTTTTCTTAAATCGTGGGTTATTTATTCCCTTACAGACATGCAGCATTTATTATTTTTTCAATTTGTATGTCGATCCATCCGACTATAAATTGAACAGTATCGTTGATCTTGGCACTAGCCCCACGTAGCCTACTTTGGCACAGGGTCGCCAACATGAGTGACTTGCATATGACCGCGTCAACAAAATTGTAAATTTCAGACAGGAGTGCAGTTTTTTTTTTTTTTTTACTGTTAAGACACTTTTATTATGTAAATATTAAATTCCAAAACCAGTGTCTCCCTAGAATTGAGATTACAGGAATGTCGATCAATTTTCACAAATGTTCAATGCATTAATACAAAATATTGGGCATACAACAAAATAATTACTATTATACAGGCTTAACATAAAAAAAATGTAATTTACAAGTAAGTTTTTAAACAAAAGATGCTTCGATTCTTTCACTACGCTTTTCTTGGAAACAGGTTTTAATTTTCATAACTTTTTATGGAACATATTGGTGTTATAAAAATAGGTATTTTTGCAAAATGCTACTTATTATTTATACAATCTAACACGACACTTCAACTTGATACCCCATTTATTTTTATGCATTCTTTATTTCGTTATTAGTTATTGGTAGCTTTAGTTCGGTGGCACTGATTTGTGACATCTAATATAAAATATTCTGGAGGCGCACCGTTATTTCTCGCCATTTGAACATTCCTGACAGTAACGTAATCGTTTCTCAAGAATTTTAAATTTGATGTAACAGCTACCGTGTTCCTGGTAACTATTCTATTACGTCAGTATGTTACGAAACGAGCCGAAATATTGCATGTACAATTCTTAGATGTTTGGCTTTAATTACTTTCTAGGAATTTATAAAAAATAAATAATTCGATAGGTAATCGTAGCTACTCAGTAAGGACCTGGCTACACAAGAAAAGGACACAACAGAAATAAATATTTGAGTACTTGTTGGACATTCCTGTGTTCCTTTGTAAACTGTGACTTTACACATTTCGCGGGACGTGCTATTATTAAACATGTTTTAAAAACAAAAACATAAAAGCTAAAAGCACATCAGAATGTTTACTTAAATAGCGAGTCCAGTAACGTACAGAAATAACTTGCTAAGTCAACACAGTGAGTGGCAACACTCGATACAGGGTGTTAAGGAGAAGGTAAACGTACTGAGTGCTCGGGGCCATCCGTGCGCACTTGCAGACATGGCGCTGGCGCAGCACCGTCGCATCAGCTTATTGAACGCCGGGCCACGTGAGACCCTATATGTACTAAATAAAGTACAGGGAGAAGACCTTTGCTTTTATAAACGAAATAACAGATACTTCAAAAATGATATAATCTTTTAAATCAGAAAAAATAATCAGTGCAGAAAATAAAAACGAAATATTTATGAGTTAATATACATATTTGTGCTTGAAGTATTGCTACTTCATACGTATTACTGGTAGCACTTAATTATTTATTGCAAACAGGCTATAATATTGAAAGACATTATTTTTTCACTCTGTGGTCTGTATGAAAATAAAATATTAAAATCATGGAACCAGAATCTTCCTCCATTTCTACATTATAGTTTTTTCACTGCAAACACATTGAGAAAAATACGAATATATCTAACTTTCAGTTAGGAGTAGGGCTGCCATCCGTCCTGCTTTTCCGGATTTGTCCTAGTTTAGAGGGTGTCCGGAGAGCGTCCGGAAGGAGTTTTCAAAAAGTGTCCAAAATGGACACTCTTTCTGTCAGGGGAATATTATAATTGTTAGATGAATAAATGTATTGTATGTACACATACAATACATTTATTCATCTTCATTTTCCCGGAGACCCTAAATAAAGCACCGTTTATATTACAATGTAAACGGTGCTTTATTTAGGGTCTCCGGGAAAAGATCTCGATTATACAAATGTGTTCGGGGTTTTTGAAGTTTTCGTCCGCCGCACAGATGGGTATTTGCATTATTTAGCTGGCCAAAATTACAATTCTAAAAATCGCGCAGGTAAAAAAAAATGGGTTCATAGAAAAGCCAGGTAGTTGGGCGACCTAACCCCATTATTTTTATTTCACCTACCCCAAACTCCAGAGGATTTGATCAGTCGGAACTCAGACATTGCTCGTAGTGGTTGTTTGTGTTCGACAATTTTGCTTCTTTGAAACTCATATTTTAACTGTTTGTTATTTTATGTTCTGTTGTGAATAACTTAATGTTAACTTTGGATTCTCAAGCTGGTAAGTGACTTATTTTACATGTTTATAACATTTAATTTTACCATGGTATTACATTATTTTTCGCCATTTAAAAAAACTGTGTTTTCATTCCTTTATTTCTTGTGCCAAAGAAGTTTTAAGAGGCTTTTCGTTTTAGTGCAGAGCTATGATTCTTATATATTATATTCTTAAAATAGAGACCTTCTATATTTAAAAAAAATAACAATTGGTTCCAACTTACTGAGTGCGATTTTATATATGTAACTCGAAAATATGACTTATGATTAATTTAGTACTTATTATTTCAGGACCAGTAGGAAGTAGTATAATGACTCGCAAAAAAGTATTTGATCAAATGAGATCACAAAATGGTCTCAATTTTAACGATCAATTAGAATTTGTTGAAAATTACTTGATTTCACAGAAACGTTATTCTCAAGAAAAAGTAACAGACATAAAGCGCAATTTTACACGTTTCAAATCAGAAATGAAGAATTGGCGGGTAACAGCGAAATATAGAAGTGATCTATTTGTATAAAACCGATGAAAAATGGTTAAGTGGAATGTTTAAATTACCTGATATACTGACAAGAGCGGGTCGACCTACTAAACATTTTGAAGAAGCTAGTGAATGAAGTAAAAGACGTAAAACTGAGAACATACGTTTGTCTGATAGTCTAGATAGAATAATTTATGCTGCGCAAATAAAGTTGAGAGCCCAGGGAAACAGAAGCGCATCAAATGGTCTGGACTGGCCTATTGGTCTAGTGGTTAGTGACCCTGACTGCTGAGTCAGAGGTCGTGGGTTCGATTCCCACCTGAGTCTGGGTGTTCTTTGTGTTCGTTGTTTGTATGTTTGTAAAGTGTTCCGCGACACATGAGTAATTCTTAATGCGGGAGTTGTCTTTTTAAATAAACATAAATATTTTGAAACAGATTTCGGAAAATAGGGATCGTGCTAAGGAGTACAGGAAGAGCTGAACAAGGTACCTGTTAAGCAAATTGGCCAAGAAGAAGCGCTTCAAATGTTTGTAGATGCAAATCTGTCAAAGTCGCAATATGACGGAATAAGGCTATTCAGTTTTGCAGCAATATAAAAAACAATGTTATCCTCCCGATGAGTCTCTCAACATAACCGAAACCTGTGTCGAAGTGAATTTACAAGGAGTTATAAACCATAAAGTCGAAAGATTACTTATAAATTTAGAAGATGTTTTGCGATGATGAACGAGATCTTCAAATGGTCTGTAGGGGGGTTCAACAGGCTCAATTTAAACAAAGGTTTAAAAATGATAGCGGATGCGCTTCACATATTTTTCAAACTTCATTTGTACCTCTTTAGCCCAGTCAAGGAATTAAAATATCTAAATTTTAGATTACCACGCATTTTTATTTTTGGATAGATAGTAAAAAAATGCGCTGATTAAGAATTTCGATACCCGCAGTCTGGACAAGTGCGACGTCATTTTTTGTTTAACAATTTAATAAAAAAAAAGTCTTTTTTTATATTTTGTGTGATATCTCATTTCCAGTACGTTTTTCGTCATATGCACCCAAAGCATTTTTGTTCTCCGTTAAATTACCTACAAAATGAGACCTAATCAAAGTCGCTAAGTGCTTTGTTGATGCAAATTAAGACCAAAGTTAAAAAAGAGCGTTTTATTAACATTTGATAACTTTGAAAGGAGCGTACGCAGAAGTCTGAAACTTTCTAAAATTGTAGCTTGTGATGATATTAATAAAAAGTGTTATTTTTCAAATTGCACCGATCGTGGTCACGAGTGGACTTCGATCGAAATGTCGGATAACCAAGAGGTATTATACCTCTTAAATATTATCGCGATTAGGTCCCGAGTTACACATCTAATATAAATCAAAGTCGCGAAAGTTTAAAAACAATTATCTTACGAAATGCAAGTCCCTTTTTTTACTATTTATCCAAAAATAAAAATGTGTGGTAATCGAATGTCCATTTTTGATCATAAAACAGGTAGGTTGACTGGGCTACTGCGTATTATATATGGAACGGAAAATAAAATATTGTAGCAGAATGCTACCATCATCACCCAGCTACTGTCAACCTATCCGTATACGTTTTGTAAAGGAGACAGTTGACATAATGAACGAACAAATAAACTACGTGCAAAGTGCGGCTAGTATATTGGAACCGCCATCAGTAACAATTGGTGGCAGATCATATGTTGTTAAAAATAAGATGGTGCTAATAATGATAGATGCAAAAGTTTGCAATGCGGCAACAGGGACAAAATGTACAATGAGATGTTATATATGTGGAGCTACATCAAAAGATTTTAATGATTTGAATAAAACAAATACAGAGAAATTTGGTTTATCTATTTTACATGCCTTACAAGCTTGGCGTGCAAGACTTGGCACCTTAATCTGAAGCAGACACTTCTGGTTAAAAAAAAACAAAGAGAACATTCAAAACGAATTTGAAAAGAAACTAGGTCTCCGTGCAGATTTACTCAAAGCTGGATTCGGTAATACGAATGGCGGAAATACCAGTCGAACATTTTTTGAAAATCCTGACTTGGCAGATGAAATAAAGGCCTGATGTCACTTTCATTAAAAAAAATTTAAGTGATTCTTGAATGCATTTCAAGTGGGTAAAAAAAATATAAAAAAAAATTACTAGAGATAGTGCTGAATTTTATGTTGCACTGTTTGGTATGGTACTATGCATAAAATATTAACGCACGGTTCTATTATAATAGAAGAAGCCCTTTTACCAATAGGACAATTATCAGAAGAAGCAGCAGAAGCAAGAAATAAACATTTCCATTTATGTAGCCAAAAATTCGCACGAAAATTTAATAGAGTAGACTGTAATATGGATGTTTTGATAGGCTCTTGTTAACATCAGATCCTCTATTAGCATCAAGGAGATGTGGAAAAAGGAAACAAAAATAATTTATGAAGGAAACGTTAGAAATGTTAATATGTGAGGAATGTTAGACCTTTTGTTTTTAATATTTTAAGTGTTAAATTTTTTATAGTAATACTTATTTATTATTTTTTTTTTAAATAAAATATCTTTTTTTGTTATAAAATAAAAAAAAAGGAAATTAAAAGCTATGTTTTTTTGGAGCGCATGCTTTTGTTCCTACACCCGTATTTGGTATACCCTTGACCTATAACTGGTAATTAGTAGTGCGTTACTGGGCCATTTCCATTTGATTAAGAAGGATAAATAATCCCTCTAAATGACTCAAAATTTCAGTGATGGCAGGCCTAGTTAAGAGGAGACGTCAATAAATTTGTTTGATAAAAACTAATAAACAAATGTGTGCAACAGTTTTTTAAATAGATTGTGCTTAGTTGTAATTTGATTAACAGTTTCAATGTCAAATAATAACAAAGAAACATTGAGCAATGCTCGCAACTTCCAAAAGTCATGTCCTTATTAAATCACTGCAAGCCCCGGGCGCAGGCATGACGTGTTCGCAGCATTGTCCTCGGCGGAGGCTAAGTAAACAGTGCGGGGACTTTATTTATTCACCTCTCGAGTAAATATCACAAGTACACTAGTCAAATTTACACATTTTATATACTCGTTCGTGAACTGCGCAAACTCTCGGAACGTTTCCCTCGGAAAAGTTTTCAGTCTTCTAAAGTATCAAATATACCTGAACGTAAATTAACATTTTAAAGGGGGCTTTGTCATCACCACAGTATGTTGCTGAACTCTGCCCCTGCACTAAACTATTTAAGCGAATATCGTACAAGAATCAACTAAGTACCGTCTGACGATGCCGATATTCTTCGACAGGACGTCGCTCGCTTCGGTCTATGAACATCACTATCACTCAGAGTTAAAATCATTAGGTATATATAGAGAAATTTGCGATTTTTGGACTTTGCTAGTAAGACCTATTTTCTTTGTTAAATACTTAAACAGAAACTATACTACTTTTTATACTATTGCCGATTGAAAAGTAAAGCCAAGGTAACAAACAGAAACATAAAACCTATAAAACAATTACTGGAATCAAAACTACAATTAAATATATATATGATACCAATTGTTTTATTACATTGTTTTATTACATTCTATTCTTTAGATATAATATTTTTGTCTTTTTTCTTGAGCAATACAATATATTAGTCTTTAGGTGCAATTAGCAAACAATTTCACCTAATAGCATGGTAAAACTTTATGTCCATCCCTATTCCGCTGTCAATGCAATTCTGCCCTTCGAAGAAAAAAAGCGACTTTGTGATGTAGTAATCTTAGTTTTTAAGACATGTATAATGTTGTAATGGATTCATTAATAAAGATATCTTAGAACCAGCAACCTCTTTTGACTAGTGCGAGTCCCGTCCCCCCATGGCGAAAAACATCTATATTCTATGTCTGTAGTGATCTTACAGCATGTATACAGTGTGCAAAATACTATATAGTTACGTGACCTGCATATTTTATACAATTGGAGATTGGGTCGTGATTTTTTAGTATTATGTTCAGAGCACGTTACCAATGTATACCAATTATTATATAATAATATTTTTTATACAGAGCGAAAAGTCCAATTTTATTTTTAAAATTTTCAAATTTAATACGTCCTTTTTTTTTAATAAAAACTTTTTATCTATTCAACACACACAATGTAACCGCAACAATAGGTTGCTTAGTTATAAAGAAGCTTAGCAAGTAAAGGTGTCTCAATAAGAGTGCACGATTAAAATTTCACGCCATTTTTTTTCTTTGGAGGTTGCAGCTCTGATATTCGACAGCTGGCATCAACGATTGTTCCGATTATTAAAAAATGAGCGCTACACAATTGAACAACGCGTTATCATTGTGAAAACCCATTACAAAAATGCAGTGCCTATGAATGGCATTCGTTACAGGAACATGCTAACGGAGTTCTCGTGGCTTCATTTGGTTGGTATGGATCTGAACGACATGTGGTTTCAGCAGGATGGCGCCACCTGCCACACCGGTTTCCAGACCGAATCCTCTCCCGAAATTCCGATGTCAATTGACCACCAAAATCGTGCGATTTAACGCCGTGCGATTTCTTTCTTTGGGGTTTTTTGAAATCTCAGGTCTACGTGAATAAACCACAAACAATTCCTGAGCTCAAAGCCGAGATCCAACGCGTCATCGGTGAAATAGAGTCACATCTTTGTCAAAATCTCATCTAAAATTTCATGAAAAGAGCAAGAGCCTGTGTTCAGAGCCGAGGGGGCCATATGCCGGATATTTCATTCCATACATAATCGGAACAAGTCTACTTTACAATCCAATAAAAATATCATCACTCGCTCAAAAAAACATGCGTTTTATTTTTAAATTAAATCGTGCACTCTTATTGGGTCACCCTTTAGTATGCTTTGTTTAGCAGAGACAGACTTAAATCAATCAAGGAATCTAATAACGTGGTTATATCGCCCTCCTCATAGACTTGGTAAAGTAGTTTTTACAAGTATCGTGTTATTATCTAGATGACGTCAACAGAACATTTCTTAGAATAGTTTTGTGATGTGAGCGCGTCATACACGCGCTTATCAATGAATATTAAGTTGACTGGCTATAAAAGTATTGACAACTATGAATAAAGTAGATCTAAATAGTTTAGTGTTACAACAATGATGTTTGCTTGCATTCTTTGGCTACTACAACTACATGTGGAAATTATATTCTTCATCTTACACATAGATTCGCAACACAATTAGTGAAGTCAACACGATGAGGAAAATAATCTTAGTTGCTATTTAATACAGTTTTCACAATCGTTTAAAGGTTTATGTAATCACGTGTGTTCCAGTCAGTGTCTTCCCCAGACAACACACGTGACCACAAACGAAAATTTTTAATAACAATGAATGCCACTCACGGAGGTTACTATTATCATTCTCATGATAACAAGCAGTAGATGGCAGAAAGTAAAGCTGCTACAACCTTTACACCACGATAATACTAGTTCATTAAATTCAATTGTAACAGTCATTGAACACACGCGTTTTATCTTCAACTGTATTAAACATGTGAACTAACAACTTAAAACATTTATGTCTGAATAATAAAAGCAGTGGGAGAATTGACGGCGGATTCCCGCAACAGACATACATAACCCAAACGTCGTAAAAGTCCTATTCAAACGTCCACTAGATCAGTTAGGTGTGTATGTGGTTTTATAAGTTAAGTGTAAAGCAGATAATCTTTCCTCTTTTCTGTGCTAAACCACAGAATACATAATAGTACTAGTACAGAAGGACCTCTTCGTAATACCATTTAAATAAATAGCGACTTTTGCTCCGACACAATAAGGTGCAATTCAGATCGCACACCGCTAATTCCAAATGGCTTATATTAACCTAAAACTTGCCTCTATTTCTATCGCATAACTCTTATCTGTTCTGATGCCGTTAAGATTGTCTTCAGTAGATTAGCCGGAACAAACAGACAGACAGACAAAAATGTGAAAAATATTTTTTTGGTATAAGTACCATGTAAACATTCAGATGCATTTAGTAAAAAACTGTCATTATGTCATTACAAATGGATACTTCAAATTTATTTATTTACTAGCAGTTCCCGCGCGGCTTCGCTTGCGTGTACATATTTATGTGTTTTGCGCGGAACCTTAATCCTTTTTTCAAAATCACAGTAGCATAAGTTACTCCTTTTAACATCAGCTATCTGACAGTGAAAGTCCCGTGGAAATCCGTCCACCTGTTCCGGGGATTAGCCGAAACAAACAGACAGACAGACAGACAAAAATTGTAAAACATGTTGTTTTGGTATATGTACCGTATATACATCCAAATGCACTTAGTAAAAAGCGGTTATTTTAATATTACAAACATACACTACAATTTTATTTATTTCTATAGAGTATAGATAGAAGATGTGTATCAGTTGTTGTGGTCCTAATAAATATATATACTTATCATAGCTAAACTTGACCTTGTAAACAGAACTTGTAAATATCTAACTATACTGATTATCATTAATAATATAATCTAAGTACGTAAATACGGGAAACGTAATTCGTAAGCGACGAACGGACGAAGCGACGTAGCGCGTGAGTGAGTATCGAAGTAACGTGCTACCCGGCCGGCGCCCACTGAATTTCGCTCGACTCGTCGCCGCTGCTAGGTACCTGTAACTTCATACCTACTGACCGGAGTGGGCCTAGCCTAGTTAAACAAGCAACAGAAAAAAAGATACATTTTTGACGATTACATTTGATCGTTGATTAAATCAACTTCGAGGAAAAATGCAAACCAAAAAATGTAGTAATATCATCGATATAAATGTACTACGTACTAGATATTTATGGCGTTTGGAACACTAAATTTGTCAAACTTGGTTGTGGTTCCGGAGCTACAACGAGCTCATACGCACTTCAACTGTGGTTCAATGTACACTGGCGCATGTGTAGCTAGCAGCGAGCGTTTTGTATTTGTTAGAAAACGTAAAAATATACTTGTTAGTTATTTTTTCATCATTATATTATATTCTGGTAAGTAAAAACAAAAATGAGTACTCATTATAACATGGTTTTGTCTCAGATTGCAGTAAAATAAGAGAAAACAACAAAATTCATAAAAGCCATGTGCATATTTTTCGCCATTAAAATAATAGCTCTATCTCGCTTCTATCAATAAATAGCACCTCGCGCTGTCTCGCTTTCACTAAGGAGAACTGTAATCAAGAACTAATTATCATAGATTAAAACGTTGCAGAACGAATTCGGCGTTAGGAGTAGGTAAAATATTAAGTTAATTTAAAAAGCTTAACCTATATAAAATTGTACGTACACATACAATTTTAATAATTATCTATTCTATTTAGTAACAAATCGTCAAAAATTTACCAAGCTTATTTTATTTGAGGGCTCCTAATTTTTTGGAATCCTACCTATTACTGATCTCTGATTTTGTGAATGTAACTGTCTTTCTAGGGATAATGCTAGATTCTAGATTACATTGAGGCATTCACTTAACATGACATAAACATGCTATAAAGAAAGTCCGCCAATTGACAGATATAGAAACTGCACGAGTATCAGTGTCATTTCCTACGGTATTTTATTGTGGGGGCGTGTTGCAAATATAGAATCTATATTCAAAATTCAGAAAAGAGCTTTCAGAACCATTTATACTCTACGTAGTGGCGAATCCCTTAGGGACCTATTTAAGGAAATTAACATGCTGACGATGTCTGGTCAGTATATTTATGAAAATATTATGTATGTCAGAAAAAAAATTGCATCTATTTACAAAACGATGTGAAAGACATAATTATGTTAATAAAAATTGAAATAATTTAATTCAACCTAAAGGAGGTCATTCACGTTTCATACAAGTTTGGGCCCAAAAGTCAAAGTGCCGGCCAGCGAAAAAAAGTGACATTAATGTAGGGGAGATAAGTCCGAGTATTTTTCACTATGGCACCAAATCTCTACTACCACTCTATCACCTGATATTTACAGACTTAATCTGACTGACTACTGCTCCTGACAATTCAAAAATACCTATAATTGGTTCAATTGAAATAAATGATTTGATTTGTAACATTACATTAGTAAAGACCAGTCAAAGTTAACCACTTATTTATTTATTGTCGTTTTCTTTAATAAAATGTAAGTTTTAAATTAATAAACAAATTCAATTTATTTTTTGTTTACTTTCACACTTGAGTTCTTATTAAGGTTAAATGTCCTTTCTGTTTTTCAATTTAGTCTATAGGAGCTTATCCAGCATAGGTTCGATGAACAAAACGCCATGAAAATCACGGCGCTTGCGACCTTCTGATCGTGAAAAATATGACACCCCAGTGCGCTGCGGCGCTGCGCATTCCTAGTGTTTGGTTAGACAAATGAAGATTGTTTTAGCGCTATAGCGTCGATTAGTTTTAAGTTTTCACAAAACCAAACAAAATTTCTCTAAGTGATTGCAACTCCATATGTTTATCTCAATGAGTAATATTTGGCCTAATCTTATAAATTATTACATTCCTTATCTTAAATTTAATTCTGCAAATTCTGCAGTTTTACTCTGCATAGAGTAAGTTTTTATAGATATCACAACACAGAAAGAACAACTACCAAATGTCTCATAGAACTCAACAGCAACAGGTATACTATAATTTATGCAATATAATAATCAAAACAGGTTGAAATATCTGAAGAGCTATCAAGCACCTTTAAGAGACTTGTTTACTGTAATTTCAAACATGGTCGGCTGTGATATCTAGGCCCAACTCGTTTAAGGACGAGAATACTGAACAAAAGTTATTAACACTATTAACCAAAGGACCGTTAACAAACACAGTCTCCGTCTCTCGTCACCCATTGACGTAATAGGGAGAAGAACGGGAGCCAACACTGCTTTTTAGAAGTTTTTATTTACTTGCAATGTTTGTATTTATGTATGTGTTCAGCACGAATCTTGGAAGCTAAATCAGAACCACTTCACGATGTCCGATTGGGCTCAAATTTGGTGTACATATGTATCTTTGGTGACAATACACTAATATGCTACCATGGAGATGTTCTGATAATGGAACCGGAAGATGGCTATAGGAACTTCTAGGCTAAACAAGATAAAGGCATCAAGTTTAGGCTCATTTGCTTTGTCTTTGTGAGTATATTGGTGCTACATGATATCCAGGGTATGATGATGAAGTCGGAAGGTGGCCATAGGAACTTCTGAACTAAACAAGATAAACCAATCGAGTTTGGGCTCGATTGATTCGTCTTGAGGAGTACTTTTTTAACATCAAATCTACACTAAAATAAAATTTAGTTTGTATAAAAGCTTGAATATTTTTTATACTATTAATTTTACTATGGATTTAGCCTATGATATTAATTAAACCAATCGCAACCATATAAAAAATATCCTACGTTGGATACATCGGTCTTACGACAGCGAGCATCCTTCTAATATTATAACCGTGAAAGTTTGTGGGGATGTATGGATGTGTGGATGTTCGTTATTCTTTCACGCAAAAACTACTGAACCGATTGCGATAAAACTTGGTATGTAGATAGCTGGAGATCTGGATTAACACATAGGCTACTTTTCATTCCGATATTCAAACGACATCGGCACTTACGCGGGTGAAACCGCGGGGCGCAGCTAGTTATTTATATTTATGTATTATTTGTATAGCTGCAAGGGACAGAAAATAATAGCCATTGACAACCTATCGATCAAATTGTGTATGTTATAAGTAGAAATATAATTAGTGCAATCAATACTTGATAGGCGGAGGTCGGCGTTGTGATAACTGATATGTCGCAAGTGTGTCGAGCGCATGACGTTACAAGGTCGTCTCGTTATCGCAGGGTAGGGCATGCGGACCTAGGAAAACACGTTCAGCTCAATTATCATTGCTGTAACCTATTGCTAAATATTGTTATGTACTAGTCTGGTAATCTGGTAATAAAATGGTGTTCTCATTATTTTTTTAAACTAATCGGGTATTCCCGAAACACACACGCGAGTAAAACCTCATTTAATTATGAGTAAAGGTTTTTATTTTAATGTTATAATTTAAAAACACAGAACAAGCCTAACGACATATTTTATGTTTACAGCTTCAAAGGGGCTATAAAACTTGTTCTCTGTGTGTGGGAGTCTAAGAAGTGAGAATACTTTTAAAAAGCGTATTATTGCTATAAAGAAGTAAATAAAAACCTTGGCCGAAGTTCATCAAGTCTCTTCAAGGACCGTATAGTACCCTAATCATTCCTATCATCGACTATGGTGATGTGTGTTATTTCGACCTGAATGCAGACCTTCTCAACAAACTAGACCGTCTTCTTAATAACTGCATTCGATTTATATTCAATCTTCGCAAGTATGACCACGTGTCTGCTTTACGTTCCGAATTAAAATGGCTTATCTCTCCATCTCCACCTTATTATTTAGCTCCCTACCTTCGGTTCTTGTGCTCAAATCATAATGGAAATCTTCGTTCTACAAATAATAACCTTCTCTTATGTCCCCCACATAACTCCGATTTCGTGAACTCTTCGTTCTATGTCCAAGCAGTTCTTCTCTGGAATGCACTCCCACTCGAAATCAGGATGTCCACAAACCGCTTTACATTTAAGAGGAGAGTACGGAATCTGCTCCACAATGAGTTGACGGAATTGACACAGCGCTAGTACATAACTCTCTATGTGTGTATATATGTATGTTTATGATATGTATATATTATGTAGTATATTATCTATCAATGACACATAGCAAACTTTGCACCTATGTATTTTATTTATGTATTTAACGTGTATATTTAGTTCATGGTTTGATTTATCTATCAAAATTATTATAAGACCTAAATTCGTGTCTTTGGAATAACATCTCTCTCTCTCTCTCTCTCTCTCTCTTTCTCTGTTTTCTCTCTTTATCATGTCTTTTGCACCTACCACTTTTATTTTTGCATCACCCCAAGGTTGACTGACAGAGAATGCCTAAGGCATTAAGTCCGCCTTTGTACAGTCTGTGCATGAAGCATTAATAAATAAATAAATAAATAATATAGTACTCAGAGTGAATCTAAACCTTTTCGCAAGAAGGAGCAGTCCTGCACAACTCAAACGGTCTTTTTCTGTGTATTAAGAACAGTAACTACTCAAATCTCAACAGTAGAAGGCATTAGACATAGCGTGTAAATAAATACCAAAAGCAGAGGATTGCCTGAGCGTTTTGGTATGTTACGCATAACAAACCAACCGCTAATTTTCTCAACCAATAACCTTTCACTTTAAGGCAAGGGAAACAATTACTTCTTTAATCCCACGCAGTACAATTTAGGGTGAATGTAATGAGTAAAGTTAATGACAACGGTGGCACTTTCAATCGAAACAAAATTAACTTTATTATTTGACGAGGCGTAAATAATTACACTAAACATAGATCGGAGTCATGTTTACAAGATTCACCGCGCTTTCGAGCCGGAACTCGGACTAGAACACTGTAATCTCCGTGTAATGAAAAATATAATTATGTTTTAAAGAGTAATATTACTTTGTATTCATTAGTCTAATGTGGTCGTAAAGATGTTTGGAAAGTTCAGCAATAGATAGCGATGGGGCTCACGTGTGCAGTCGTACTAGATATTAGTGAGGAGCTTTAGGCCACTCGCGCACTTAGTTTACTGGGAAGATGCACCTTTCACATCTACATGTGATGTGATGTCTACAAGCTCGCCGAATTTAATATTTAACCTCAAGTTCTATTAGAACTGTGTTTTCTTCATTTGGTCTTGTGAAATATACTAAAACTACTTAAATAAATAAAAACTAAGCATTTTCTGTAAATATGTATCACAATTTTAACTGAAAAATTAAATGTGTCGAATTCATCGATTTTGAGGATCTTCAAATTAATAACCTACAGACTGTAAATGAACGTAAACTCAGCAATATAGTTTAGTCATCGGCACACGGGCCCCATCTTTTGAAGTGATTAGTTTTAAAAAATGCATCTTTAGTAGGTCAGTGACACGAATCCCTGATTGCAGTACAACGGATTGTTTCGCCCCTGGTGGAACGCAAATGTCCCTTCCCTTAGCACGCTCTATTTACGGAAGGAGCAATACCTTCAACATTTATCAATTTAGTAAGCGCGGCTTGTACACTCACCAGAAACTTGTATTTAACCGCGGGTTATTTGTGTGGCTCAAAAATATCTTATGTACTTTTAATTTAAACCCTTGTATGTTAAATAGATATCCTTCAAAGTCAAAGTAAAATATCTTTATTTCATAATTGTTTAAAAATGTCCTTTTTTTATTTAAAAATATAGATCAACACAATGTTTTACCGCAACAATAGGTTGCTTTCGAATGTAGAAGAAATCAATAGAAATAAATAAAATTTAAGTGTCTATTTGTAATTTCAAAATAATGTTTTTTAAGCTCAGTATTTGCACGATACCCTAAAAATCAGTTATTAAAATATTTGTTTGTCTGTCTATCTGTTTGTACGGCTAATCTCCGGAACGGGTGGACCGATTTCCAAGGGACTTTCACTGGCAGATAGCTGGTGTTATAAGGAGTAACTTAGGCTACTTTTATTTTGGAAAAATAATTAGGGTTCCGCGCAAAGTATATAAATATGTACACGTGAACGAAGCCAAGCTGGAACTGCTGGCAATATCTAAATATAAATAATACCGTGTGATCGCTATTTGGCAGTGTCAATCTATAACCGCATGTTTCCAAGTAGTTGAGCTGTATTGTGAGAAGAATCGGGTAAACAAACAAAGACACTACTATTTTTTAGATAAATATAAAAAAATCCCAAAGCTTTGCTGTCGCGGTTTTTTCTGCTCTCAACATTAGTTAGGTTTGACGTGATTTTAGCATTATCACTGTCATAATGACCTCAAGCATGACACATTATATGTTTGAAGTGACGCAGATTTTCTTATAGATAATATATTTTAGTATGGATTTTTTGGCATAGACCTTATTATTGAGCGGGACCCCGGAATCCCGAACACGTAGGTATTTACTCCAAAACCCGTTTAAACAAAGAACAATTCGTAATTCAAATCTTCAAATATATAAAAATCAATGTTTATTTGTTCGTATTTTATGCGCTGCCATGCCATTCATCCCATCATCGTGTAGTTTTGCACGCACGTGCCAGGGATACAGAGAAGGACATAGGGTACCTACCGTATATCCACAACAAAGTACTGTTCCAGAGGGAAGAAAAAATTAATTTTACGCGGGGGAAGCCGCGGACAAAAGTTAGTTGTATATAAAAATAACAACCGAATTAATATTCCAAACAAAAAATAAATGAGTCCTACAATCATTTATAATGTTCTTTTTATATCATATCTCAATGACTATCATTTGCAATCTGCACCAATGTCCACGCTACATGACAAAACTATTTTTTATGCTCACTGACTCATTCAGTTCTGACGACGTGTTTTGGTTACATCATAATAGATGTAATAGAATTTAAAGCACCCCATTAGGAGAGCGCTAATTATGTACAATGTTAGCGCAGTCATTAGCGGTGTTGGACCGGAGAGGCAGTAACTACAGAGAGCCCCTTGCGTCACCAACGCAGGCAACATGGACTGTTTGATTAATTTAGATTTTTACGATGATAATAAGTGCAGACAGCGAGGGAAGCACAAATGAATCTGCACCTAAATATTAAGTTTTTTTGTATAAAATTAATTTCGTAAACTCGTTTCACCAATGACGTTATTCGCTCTTTGCCATCCCCACTAGTTTTATCGCTAAGGACCTTGCCGAAGAGCAGTGAGTACAATCATGGAGGTCCCTTGCAAAATGCGTTTTATTGTCGTTATGTCGAAAGAACCATCATTGCCATCCATCATTGTCAACGGAACCACAATAACATGATGAATGCATGCGAATGATGAAATGTATGTAGTGTTTAAAAACGAATAAGATAATGATGATGCTAGGTATTGATGATGATGATAGGTATTGTAAGTTTAAAGAGAAGAGTCATCTCTGGAAGGAAGTGAGTAAAGAGATGACTACTGACAGATATGTATGGACAAGGATGGTAACTGGTTTGACGGCAGAGAACTGATATTATATGAATTTACTCTAAAAACAAATTCATTTGTTGTTCATATAACGTATGTACTATGTAACTTATGACTTTATGACGCTGTCGCTATGAACCAAATGTTGACAATAAACACAAAAAATTGTTCTCATCATCAGTCATCGCCAATAACATTCCTCTACTTCAGTTTGCCAGCTATACATCGCCGAGTTGATGTGCAGGCCATCGCAACACGTACACAACGTAATTGGGCAGCCGCGTTCCGAGACGGCGCGCAAAAACGTGCATTACTGACGGGGGGCCGGCCGCCCTGAGCCTGACATTCCACCACTCTGATTTTTGTACATAAAACTAGTTTAATTTCATTTAAAATATTTTGCGTTACGTAACGCCGCTTTATTTTCAATCCTTATACTTACTTACACTATTGATGGCCTCAGTCTAGGTAAACAGGCAATATAACCAAACAGTTTTAAACAGTTTTAAACGCTATTGACCCTACTTACCAATAGAAAAAACCTCGTCTGGTTAGTGGTGTTATATAGCCGCGGCTGATAGGACGCCTAGGGACGGGTCCTTCTTTCCAAGCATTGGTCTAGTAGGTACTTTTTCTTATTTAATCATTATGATAGCATATATATTTCATAACATTACTCAGTCGACAGCAATATTTTATTTGTTTTAAGGAAACTACAGTTATTTCGTAGGTTACAATTTTCATACTATTATTAGTCCGGTCAAAATAGACATTCACGCTTGCATAAATTCCCAAGCAGCTGAAAATTTACGTGAACGTTAAGGACACCATTATAATGAAATTGTGAAAAGTCCCCATCGATCCCATGTGTGGAAAAAAAATTATGCAAGGTCTAAATTCGCAAAAAATTATTTTTTTAATAGTTTAGCAAAACGGTTAATTTGTTATGTTATGATAAAAATAGCTTTGACAAAAATTGTAGATCACTAGATCATGCAGTTATCTACAAAAAATGTGCTTCCCTAATGTGCTCCCTAGACGATCACGCGGCATGACATGCTCAATCATCATGCTGCATGAAGGATCTATTGCAAGGGACCCGGGATATCCTTTGAGAGTCCATCATGCAGCATGACAATCGCTTGGTATAATCACTGAGTTATTATTACTAGCGTAAATATCTCGATGGGTATAATCATTTTATTCAGTCGATACAGATAGTATAGTGAAGAGCGAAATCTACTATAGAATTATTATATTCTTATCTAAAAAAATTGTATCATATGTTTCAGTGCTTAGTATTAGTTTTAGTAATTGTTTTATTATTTGTTAGTACTCAATGTAAACATTACGTATAATAAATGCTGTGGGCGTCTATAATGTAAAGCACAATATTGAACATGTATATTGTTGATGCTCCTTAATAAATGAATAAATAAATCTGTAATCGGAGTTCAGTATAAAAAGTTTAAGATGTAAGCAGCAGCATATTGCTACAGATTCCTAATTTTTTTATATTTTTATTGCTTTGCTATCCGCAAACAAAATGTTATTTTGAGAGGAACCTAAATAAAGAACTTACTGAAATAATAATACATACATACACAATAGAGACAGGATACATAAGATTACGATTAATTACACGAATTTTGATTCCAATTATACAATCTGGCAACCCTGCTATTGCATGACATGCCGATATATAGACGATCATACTATATGTCAATCATAGCTTGCAGGATGAAAAATAGAAGGACTTGTCAATCAACTGCCAGCACGTAGTTTGCATGTCATGCACGTCGTTTGCATGTCATGCGCATCAATCAATGCAATTAAACGATCATGCACGCATGACAGCACGTAACGCATGTCATGCCGCATGATCGTCTAGGGAGCACATATGATTCACCATTTCCGAAAAAAGCGATTCTAAAATTTCCTAAAGTTGTATTCTCCAAATATGCACATGTTTAGTAGCGTCGCCGTTTTGTGTGTATGGTACACGATATCATGGTCATTTGTGAACCGATTTCAATCATTTCTTTTTTAATTGTATTGGTTGTGCTCAAGGTTGGTTCCTCTTAAATTTAGAGGTAATATTCCACCTCTAAGGATGAAAAATTAAGGGATAAAGATTACAGCTTTTTACAAACGTTAATTTATTATGAGCTACTCAAAAAGGTACAGATATTAATCTGTACCTTTTTGAATAGCTAATGAACTAAGGAAGGTAATTCAGTAATTTGTACGCAACACTTCATACATATATTTTTTTAAACTGATTGTTTATTTTCTTAAAACGTGATTTTTTCATGAAAAAAGAGTTGATTTTTTAGCCTTACCAAAAAAATTGCTGTATTTTTAGCTGTTTTTGCTTCTAAACGAGTTACTGATCGTTTGCATACTAGAAAAGTGCAAAATAATAAACAAAATAACGTATATTTCACCACAAGGGTACATTTTGACTTGTATTCTTGTTGAATTAAAATGGTTAAATCTTGAATAACTCGGAAATAACCAAGTTTAGGACATAGTATCGGGACTAAATTAGCTTCAAATGTGCTCTACTTGATCCCCTTAAAAGGAATGTATCGTATTTCCTGTTACCTTTTATAGGCGACGTAATCGTGCATATTATGGGGAACTTGATATTATCAACTATTTTAATCGTAATATTTCAGAAATAGCAATTCTTAAGAAAACAACTATAAGATTTTTTTATAGATAATTACATGATCTTCAATTTTTGCCTAACCTATTTTATGATAAATTGGCTGAAAAATTCAAAAAACCCATATTTGACAACTTTGACCTTGAATAACTTTCTTTGCACACGAGGTCAATGGGGACTTTTCACTTTTCATTCATAATGGTGTTCCCAACATTCATGCCAATTTTCAGCTGTATGCAAATCATTGAAAGCTTACGCCTATTTTTAGAGCTAACTTGACCGGACTATATGCAGTCAGCCTAAACTGGTTGCATTTACTATACACTTAAGCCAAGTACCTATAGAGTTCCAAGGTATGATATTATAACTGACAAAGTCTAATATGTATATATTTAGTTGTTTTATCTGAAGCTGAGTTGTGCATGAATTGAAGCTTAGAGCTCAAAGTACAAATTGATTGTCGGAACATATGCACAGCGTTGTACACGTATTAATATGAAATAAAAGTACGTATCGATGTACGGCACGGATCGCATCGAGTGGCAGCCCGATGTCTAATCCATAGAACTGCACGCGAGTCACGAAGTCACAACACTGTTATAAGTTATAACTTTAAAATTTCCTCTAGTGAAACGTTTGGCATAGTGAACACTGTGATCAGTTACAAATAAGTTATAACTGATCAGTGTTCACTATGCCAAACGTTTCACTAGAGGAAATTTTAAAGTTATAACTTATAAAAGTGTTGTGACTTCGTGACTCGCGTCGAAAATTTTTATTATGTTCAAAAGTATTCCCGTGCAATTCTTATAAATAGGTATTTTTAAAAGAATTAGGGAGGTTCATAACTACATAAAGACGTAAATGTATAAACCTGCATCTATCAAGATGTAAATGTGTAAAAACACATACTTTCATCTACGTGAGAAAGAGCATAGGCGCAACAAAGTACAGTCTTTACATTATGGATCTAAAACTGATTTTAATTGCAAAAAACCCTTCTAAAGACTAGGACGTGAAGTTCACGTCCTAGTCTTTAGAAGGGTTTTTCACGTCGTGAACGCAACTTGATGTTTCGACAGTTAGTAGTCAGTAGTCATGTAAAGGTAGTTTTATCACTTTCACACAAAGGACTTTATAACAAAAGTAATAAGGCTTCTTACTTCTACTACTTTAGAGGGCTCGGACTTCCCGGCTGTGGCCAGTTTGAGTGACAGGTATGCGACCCCGACCTGCTCGAGCTATTGCTTGCACTCCCCAATACATTCGCATAAACAATATCCCTTTCCTTCCATTGCCTTCCCTTCTCACCTAATTTTCCCTTTCAATGTACTTACAATTTTTCCTTCTTTAATGTCCAAAGTGTCCGGTTGACGTCAACAGGCTTGCTGTCTATTGAGTGTACCAAATTATAGTTGGCAAAATGTGAGTGTTTAATACCCCTTCGGGGATGTAGGCGTGGATATATGTTTGTGTAATACAAATCGTTACTAAAAACCCCTAACAGAAACATACACATCAATCAGCATTTGGATCAGCTTTTGGATTTGTATAAGGCTTTCGACACTGTCTTTGTGGTGTGATGACGAAAGCTGTGTCGAAAGCTTTACTGAATTCCAAAAGTAGGTATAAATTAACACTTTATATTCTAAAGTGTTGTAAATGTATGTATTAGAAGTAGCACTTTTAGCGTACATACATAGTACCTACATATATACACTAGAAGAGATTAATATTTTCTATTTACGAAATCCTTCAACGGCTAAAGAAAATAGGCATGGACTTTGAATGTTGTTTTCTTTAGATGTCGGCAGAAGGGAGACAACGTAAAGCCTGGCATGAAATAAGGCTAATACAACAATACAATCCATAGAGGTCGGATGATATCATACTGCACAGGCTAGAAACATAGAACAGAGACTTGTATCTAATTATAACATAGAGTTCCGGTAGCAAAAACTATCAAATAGATTTAATGGCGCCACTCCTTTTGTAAATAACCGTATGTGTCTATACATTTGTGTATTAGACTGTAGAAGACATGAATTCATTTTTTACATTATTTGAGAAAGTTACATTTATTACATCGAGATTGGATTTGAACATATGAAATGTTATAATATACACATTTGTATTTGTAGATAGGGTAAGGTAGGTGGTTTTGTTTTATAGGTATTTCGATACTTGTTAATAAGAAACACGAATATAACGCTTTCAACGTTTATCTCTCTCTCTCTTGTTAATTGCAGATTAATCTATCATTTTGTTCTTTGCGCAGTCCTCATAACTACAAATGATTAATTTGCAAATTATGAGATAGCACTTACTGACAGTACTAACTACAACTTGACTTACCGTACTTCACTTACGCTCAATAAAACATCTCGTGTAAAACTTCCTACATAACATCTGAAAGGAAAGATGATGTATAGATGTGCGCTCACTAGATCACTGGAGCATAAGACATCGTAATAATGCTAATGAATATCACCTTGTGTCACGTGAGAAGCGAGCTAACACAATAACATCTCTAATATAGGATGCACTACAAAATGAAATTGAAAAGCAAGTTGATGCCTCATAGAAACTTAATACCCGTTACAATCTTCCTTTAACATTTGACATCCAATAACATAATTTAACATATTTTTTTCTTGTTTAGACTAAGCTACTATTATTATTGCATAATGTACCAAGTAATATGTCGAATTTAAATTTAATATTTAATATTTGCATGTCACTACAATGACAAGTGTTTTGGGATCTGTCACGAATTTAAAGACCTTTACTGTACCAACACTTTTAGGCAAATAAATCATTTCATTTCATTATACATCTACACAAAACTACTGCAGCATTAATAAAAAAATAAGCAAGTAGGTAAAAAAAACCAGTACGAAGAAAATATTGATTTAACATTAAACCGAGATAATAAATATACACACATGAATTAGAAAATGAATGATTTCTCTCTCGCTCTTTAACAGCAAAACACCGACAATTAATGTTACCACTCGTGTCGATTAGCGAATAAATATTTTAAATGACGACAAGGTCACCGATGGACGTCATCAACCAAGTTCTGAAAACCTATCATAACAAGCGACACTATAGTAGCAATAATATCGTTGTGCGAGATGAAGCAGTCGATTTCATCCGCAGTGGAGCCAAGCGATGTTTCAGGCATTAGACGACCAATACTACCTATCGTACATGAATTAAACTCAACGATCCTAGCCATGAACGAGGATTAAAAAGCTAGTAAATTTTTGGCCGGACACAATTTTGGAATAAAAGTCAACTAAAAGGCTAGTCTGTTATTAGTAATTTTGTAATAATCGCACTTGTCTAAATAAGTTTAACAAATTATAAGTCTACTGTTTTACTTCAAGCCGAAGGTGACATTAAAATGGAAAAGCAATTGTCGATTATAGACAAAAAATGAGCACTGAAAAAAACGATTATCATTTTATCGCTTTTTTTTTTTGTTGCCGAGGAAAAATCAAAAATTGCAGCAAATAATTCACGTACAGGAAACAACGAGTCGACAAGAAAGCTGTTTAACTGTAACTGGCCAAATAAGTATTGGCAGGAACAAGCCAAGCCAATCAATGGTTCCGCGTCGCAAGCCAACCAGTAATTTCTCTTCAGTTGACTTAAAAGCCACTGTAATTCAATGCAAGCGAAATCGTGACAGCGCTACAGACGACTTTGTATGCAAAGGGGAGCATACATCTCAATGAAATCTACGCGTTTAACTGTTCAATACACCTCTTTGTACAATAAAACTGGACGGATTATAAGCGACTGTACCCATGAACATTAAATTGTCGATTTATCTACCGTTCAGTCCCATAATGTAAATACCGAGTGAAGAAAATTGATGTAGGGGTGAGTGTAGATACCCAAGCGTTATCTGAACACGAGATTAACAAAATTGTTTTACTTATCGCTATGCAATCTGCACTAAGAAGGCCATACCGATTGATTTTAAGCAAAAGGAATATGTAATAAACATTATCACAGGATAGTACTCATACTGTGCTAAGCTTGTCTAACGCAGTAAAATATAATGTGAAAGTAGCTGAAGTAGTAAAGTATCTGACTTTTTAATATCAAATAAGTATGAGGTAGCTAGTTCCTGTAGCTTGCCAGAGAGGAGACACTTGCACCTAGAGTAGTATTCTTTTCACTTCTGCATACTCGTATCTTGTAAATACATAAAAAACATAGTTATAGGATAGTCTGTTATCTAAGTGAGGGTCCTATATTTTTATACACAAAGAGCTCAGGAGACTCAAGTTCTTGGCAGTCAAACGTTCTTCGTGCAGTGAACTGACTTTATTTGTATTTGGCATGAAAGTGCCGTGGTGTTTAGGTCTTGGAATAATCTAAGACCTAAGATACCATCATACCAAATTATATCAGCATATATTATATTCATTTATATTTACGTTTTGTGGAATAGCTGGATTTTTTAAGAGCTCGTATACATAGTATGCAGAATAGGAAAAAACATAATACGGAAGCCCAAAAAAAAAAATTAAATATTGCGAAGTTCGTAAAGGAAAGCGAATGCCAAAAAAGTGACTTAGCGCGATATTTTCAGAAAATTTGATATCCAAGAATATACGGGTAAACGACACGTCGACGATGCTACCGACGCATATATATGATTTCATGCAAATTTATGACGGCCGGTAACTAATCGGTAAAACTTTAAAAACTACGACTAATGTGACACGATTGGCGAATTATGTGAATAAGCGTAGATGTAAAAAAAGTTCGTGCGAATTGAAACAACTAATTCCTTGTTTGTACAAACGAGTTTGAGGTCGATTCGTCAAGCAAATCAAATCCGACGCGGAATTTAACTAACAAATGCAGAGAATCGTTTATATTTGACCAACGTAAAACGCGGAGACACAGAATCCTGATAAACGGCAGATTGAACAGTCTAAGCGATAAGTGGAGTTGTTAGTAGACATCGCAAACACTGAGCAATCAATGACAAATATTTGATAAATGTCGTCAATCAAGGTCATACAATGAGCTGAAATGATGTAACCGCAAAAACAATAGATACGGATTAATGTGTACATTTTTATGGCAACCAACATAATTAGCATTAGACGTGAATCGCAGAAAGCGACGGCAGCTTAGCATCTAAATGACATCATGATATCATACGTCTGCGATAAGCTAGGGCCTCGCTCTACTCTGTATTGCTTATGTTATCAGACGAGTATGTACTAACTAACCTTTCTTGCCCTGTTTTTCCCGTTCCTTTTCCTTTTCCCTCGCCTTCTTCTCCCTCTTCTCTCGTTCTTGCTTCTCCTTTTCTAGGCGCTTCATCTCTTTCTTGATATCTTTCTCACTTTTCTTCGACTTGGTGTCATCAATTTTCTCAGACAATATGAAAGTCCCCGTCTGGACTTTGGTGTCTACTTCCTCCTTCGGCCTCATCGTGCTTCACAGACCGCGCGACACTATCAACTCACACAAGGATAATGTAATTATAACAGAATCCCCTGTAAATGCACTCTCGAAGAATTAATCTCGACGTTTCGTTAGCGTAAAGAATTTCAATTCGGCACAGAGCCGGCGGCCACCGAAGCTTTATCGTACACGTCGCTACGAGCGATTGGCTCGAAACGGTATCGAAATTATCACTGGCAGTCTTGGAGGATTTCAAAAGTGCGCGAATGATAGCGAGTTTGTTCACTAGCGACGTACGGCGTGCGGTGTGGACGAAACGCGCTACGCACCGACCGTGACTGAGTCTCGGCGAGTACTGCCGTAGTGCCGTCCTTCTGGCCTCGGCACTGACTGAGTGGCGCTCGCACCATGCGCAAGCGACGCGTGCCGCCGTGAGCCGCCTCCGACTCTATAAATAAAGCCTCACTTCCTATATACCATAGAATCAGAAGACGATTTATGGCCAGTGAACCCATGAAAGCGTTCTGCAGACGATGACTAACACTCAATTTCAAATAAAAAAAAAAAATTATGTTTACATTTACGAGTTTTGATGCCAAGGTTCGGCATCAGCGACATTTATTGGTGAATGTTCCTTTAGCCAAGGTCAAAAATATTTAAAACTTAGGCTAATTTGTAGAGTTCTTGATCGGTTATAGTTTTTTATTCTCTAGCATCTCTCTGCATGACCAAAGATGGCGAGTTGTTTACTAAATAATGTTAGTAATTCACCAAAAATCTTTAGGGAAACAGAGCAATTTTAATTGGAAATACATTAAGAATATTTTTTAGCGAAATGTTATAGATACCATGATTCACAGACCGATAAGGCCAAGATAAGTAAATCTACATTACTTTGACTAGATAACGAATAATGCCGGTTTTAAAAATAGATATAACATTATTGACGCAATCAATCATGTGCAAAATACATATTTTGATATTTTAATAGTAAACGGAATGCCGTTTACGCAACCATTACGCACCTTTCATTGAACGTATTTTATGTTCCAAAACATAAAATAAGTTCAATGAAAGGTTGAACTAATTTATAGTTCATCATATTACTACAGAATGATTTAGTTACTAAAATCGTAACAAGACAAGGTGGACAGCATATTCGAATGGTTAACAACTGTCAACAACACAGATCTGAGACAGAAGCAGCCAGTCAATTAGGCAACCATAACGTTAGTTCGAACAATTGAAGACAACACAAACTTGGAGTAGTCTAATGATATAGATTTACGTCATCCTCGTTTATTAAATTGTGCTGAGTTTAATGGTTTGTAATTTTATGATTTAAACTGGATGCTTTCCAACAACAATAAAATACAGATGCAGCCTAACCTTTGAACAAAATCAAATTTCTGCAACCCTGAGTATTTGACTTGATTACCCGAAACTGTGACCTCGCGACACCTCGTGTCATATTATGAATTCTAGTGACGTATCCGTGAACTAGACAAGAAAAACAGATGTCTGAAGGAACATATGCATCGCCAAAAGCAGTTTTTTTCCTCCTGACGTTTTATTTTAAAACTTACATTTACAGTCGGGTAAATTGCTTCCACATTTGTTAAGAAACGTTGCTTGTTACAATGCCTACCTACATATATATATATACATATGTATTCCCCACAGGTGGTGCGTATCGTTATTCGCACATCTCAATAAATAGCACAGCACTTAAATGCACACTTATCTGCGCAGATAATTGCAACTTTGAGCGAAAACCGGCTATGATAACTTCCAATCATCCTTACGATAAAAGCGCGATATGGCGTGACGAAGGTCTGCAGCCGACGCAAGGAGAGGTTTGAGAGAGCGACCTCTGCAGGTTGAGGGAATTAATTTACACGAATCCTGTGAAGAAAGTACGGATAAGCTATAATCTCGGCTTAGCTTACTTCAACATAAATACTTATGTTATTAGACACCATCCTTACAGACAAAAGAAAACCTAGACTTTATTAGAACACTACTCCTGTAAATATTAAGAGCCTAGTCTCCCAAATTTCAACTATTAATACAGAGATTATTAGAACAAAGCGCTTTATAAAATTATACACTAAACAGATATCGGTCGATTTTGAAATTACTTACTAGTTCGTAGATATTGTAAACCATTTCATTTGCGGAATCAGGAGCAGTCAGTCGTTCCGCAGAATATTTTATGAATCTCTTTAGACCAATAATATAACAACTTAATTGGATAAAGAATATCACAAATGTCTTGAGTTCGAAATCCCTAAGTAACTTATCTTTCTTATCTTATATTATTATATTACGATCGCTCTTATTTCTTGATGTTAAATAAAGAGAAGTTAAAAAATTTTAAAGGAACACAGATATTCATTACTATACCTCCGATTTCCTGTCTGGTGTTGAAATGAGTATATCACTTGAGTAACACTTTCTTCGACCCGTATGGCGCTGACTGCATCAACACTTCCGCAGATCATTTCATAAGATTGGACGAGACTGGAGACCGTGTCCAAGTGTATGCAAATTTGGCTGACGTTACACCGGGGGTGTAGGTATGTACGGCGTAAAGCGTTCTTCATAGCTACAGAAACGACTTGTGTAAAACCCAAGTGATAAAACTTCATTCGTTTTTATGTAAATATTTAGAAACAGCCATCATCGTAACAAACCTAGATGGCAGTCCCAGTAACTTCACTATTTGAATAAAGGCTTTTCTTTAAATTTTTATTAAAAATAAATAACTATCAATCAGGATTCCCATAAAAATTTGTAATAGCGTTATTACAAAACCATTACAATTTCTGCATCGGATTTGAAAACAATTGCATCGATATGAAGCAACCACATCATTTGTCACGAGAAGAGATGATGAGAGGCGTCGGAATGTTGCAAGCTGGTTCCAGGCAACGTATTGTGGCTGTCGCTCTTGGCATTACACAGAGCGTCATAAGCCGCCTCTGGACGCGCTATCGTATCACGGGCAGCGTGGCCGAACGACATGGAGGACGATCTCATCACATACCTCACCACTCGCAGACAAGACCAGTATATCCAAAATACTGCTCGACGGAATTGTACCATGACCGCCATGATGTTGGTTACGAGGCTCTAAAGCTCTTCAGGCTTTCTGATAAGCGACCAAACCATCCGAAATCGTTTACTAGAAGTGGGTCTGCGTTCCCGAAGGCCGCTGAGAGTTCCACCTTTAGCACCCCGCAATCGTAGGGCATGTTTACAATGGGCTTGCGAACACAGAAATTGGGAGGAAGGAGACTGGAGTTGTGTTTGCTTTTGTTGTGTGAGGTCGGATACAAGACGTACTCGAATTTGGAGTACCTCTGGACGACAAGAACGTTTGAAATTTTGTCAGGAAGTTCATTCATATGGAGGGGGAACAATAATGGTTTGAGCCGATTTTTGGATCGGTGAAAAAACCGATCTCGTTTGGATCAAACCCCAAAGAACTTTGAGGTTGCCCCTGATCCAAAGTATGTATGCCGAGGGAAAACTCGTCAGCTAGAGCATTTAAATAGGCGATAGAAACTCCCGTCTGGCTCCTGCGTTACACCTTTCAGGGCATCAGCTGAACATCTTTTCACCGAGATACAGCCAGCTGACATATGTATTTATTCGCAATAGCATATAAACTATAATCTTATAAATTTTCAATTGAGAAGAAATCACTGAACGTATAAGTAAGTACATATTTTTTCACGTTCATGTGACCAGCTGACGTATAATCCACCACTCTATAGTCAACTGACTTTTCTTTTACTCAAAATATTGTGTTAGCTATAATTTTATACAATTCTCAATCGGGAGGAAATGCCTAAAAATAATATTTTTTTCTACGGACGCGGGAGGCTGCTGCTCCTCAACCCCCCAACGGAACTGCAGCTGACGTTCACGAAGGCAGCGTTGCATTTTTGATGGTGATTTCAGGTCGCTTAATTTTCGCATTATTTAGACCCTATATTAAGTAAAAATATACGTCAGCTACTTGCATAGCAGGGGAAAGAACGTCACTCAGCCTATGAATTGAAAGAAGAGTGTGTTATGAAAAAATGTTTACTCATGAATTTTAGTTTAAATTAAAATCAGGTCGCTTGAAATTTTAAGAGTACATTATTTAGAACCTATATTTAGGAAAAATGTACGTCAGCTACTTGCATAACTGGGGGAGATAGTCAATTACGTCGTACATTGGGTTGCGTTGCTTGCGAATAAACCCTCAGCTGACGGTCTTACCACCGTTGAACGTATGCTGACGATTATTTTTATTATTTTAGTAATATAAACAGTTCAATTCAATTCAACAATTGTATAGGTTTCATTGAACCTGAAATGATTTTTCATAACATATTTTTATACAGGCTTTTAAGATCAGCTGACGTATAATCCACCATTAGTTTTGCAGCTGATCTTTTTTTTTAAGTATTGTCATTATATAAATATTTGCTGTGCAAATTTTCTAACGACCTGAAATTGTTTTTTTTTTTTAACTTTTTTTTGACATAACCAATATCGTCTCACAACCAGGTACAACACGGGTCTAGCAGATGACGCTTGTATCCATTGCTAGTTATCGACTCTCTAGCTATCGACGACACACAAAATTAAGCGACCTGAAATCACCATCAAAAATGCAACGCTGCCTTCTGTACCACTAGACATTTTTGATGTGTGTAACTAATATAACTAATTATTATCAATACAAGTAAATAAAATTGAAGTGTCTGTTTGTAATGTCAAAAAAATAATTAGTTTTTAAGCTCATACAGTTATTTGCACGATACCTATGCTTAAAAATCTGTTTTTTAAATTTTTGTCTGTGTTTCTGTCTGTTTGTTCCGGCTAATCTCCGGAACGGGTGGACCGATTTCCACGGGACTTTCACTGGCAGATAGCTGGTGTTATAAAGAGTAAGTTCCATCCTGTTTACCTTTAGTGTAACACTAACACTATTGTACCTGAAGATCTGACTTTTAAAAAGAGTGGCCATGAGTTTCTTTGCCAGTATTCTTCTCATAAGGCTCTACGCATTTTGGAAACTGGAAGTTATACATCGACACAAGCAGGCAGTAGATCTTGGTGTTTTTACCTAATTTACCTCGACAATCCAGCACATGCTGTGGCGTCTGTTTGTGCCGATCTATGATTTTAACTCTAGCTTCAATTTAACGTTCATAAATGTCACTTAGTGTCTTAATTGAATAAATTATTTTGAATTTGATGAATTTAACTTAGGTTACTTTTATTTTGAAAAAAGAATTAGGGTACTGCGTAAAATATATAAACATGTACACGCGAGGGACCACGCGCCAAATGCTAGTCACGAATAAAATCCGTATGTCAATATGTCAATTATCAAAGTAGAAGTACAATTTATAGAATATTAGAATTTCTTTGACAATTGCGTTTGCTTTTGTGTTCTCTCCGCCTTGACAATTATTTCGAGGAGTTTACTGTCAGTTTAAGAATAGTACAAACTCTAACGTAGTGTTTGTATACTCTTTGGTATAAACCTTATGATGTTACCACTTAACATTCAATAGTAGGCTTCGAAACTGTTATGAAACATCCTAACCTCGATTTGGCAAGCTACTCAATATGTGAGGAGCTTTGTGTCAGAACCACCTACTCGACGTTTTACAATTTCATGTATATTTTAATGATCGTTTTGAGAATAAAGGATGAGTCATGTCGATAGTTCTAATGTGAGACGTAATATAGAAATCCTTTCACTACCAGGTTCATATAAAGTTTGTTCTAATATCCAGACTGGTAAAAATCTTCTTCAATCCATTTTTTGGTAAGATCTCTGGTTTTAATATCACTATCTAGGTTTTAATGGTATTCTATATAAACTGAAAGCTCTTCATCGGTTAAATTACGAGATTCTGACATCTTTAAGATAATTTAACATATTTTAGATTTTCTAATATTTCCTAAATGCCTAACCACAACGGCCTTGACTAGTATTGTGAAGGCACCGAACAGGCCATTTTTATCAATAGCAAAAGTTTACATGTATACACATGCCGATGTACCGGCTCCGAAATTTTCAATGTACGAAGGTGTAGGGTCGGCGCGTCGGCGCGTCGGCGCCGCGACATGCTATATACGGTACGTTTCCGGGAGCACCGACCTATGTTCCGGGACAATTCGCCATCTAACACTCACTATGTTGTGATATTGTGCCCCCGTTATATTGTGCGTTTGCAGCAATATCCTACGTCCTTCCCAATCCCAAGGAGGTTGCTCTATCACTTGTACTTGATATTAAATTTAATGAAGAGGCAAAGCGGCATCCCCTCTAAAACCTGGACGACTTCGACTGGATCTTCCGTATAGTGTCGAGTAGTATCTCGATGCAGGGCTTTTTAACAGAATGTTATAATACCAGCAGAGGATTAGCTTCCTTAATTGGGGTGTCAGCACAACTAGGTAAAACCGGCAATGTACTTAAATACCAAGGACCAAGAGTAGGAAAGGTGACACATAAATCCAGGACGTTTATTTATTTTTCTGGGGTGTAAGTATAAAACTTAGCCGTGGTGTGCACACCGCGTTTACGAGCCATTTTATATCGCAGTTAAAAGTAATTATCTCGGGGAAGTTTTGTTTGCATTGAGATCGTTTATACGCCCAATATTTTATAAATAAAGAAAAGTTTTACGCCTCCACAGATAACTGATTGGAACTCGATCTAATAACAAATTTCGACACTTACGGTGACTGTACATACATAGTAACTTTTCTACCGTTGGTATAGCTCGGTAGTATCAATAATGCTGTGTATGTAATACATACAGGCCTTAACATCACAAATCGGTCCACAGAGTGCTGTGAGCGCAGGTTATCTTATCATGCACATTTTATAGTTTGTTGCTGATTGCTAAACAGCCAATCGTGTTACGTTTGTAAAAACATGTGGATCATTGCTGCGATATCAGAGTATGTACTTTTATTTCACTTTAGAACAAGCAACTGAGTTATTATGTTATTAAAATTATACAACATGGGAGAGAACAACACGGAAACAGTTTTATTACGGATTAATTATATTTTATTAATTTTCAATTAATGAAACTTAAGCTGTAAATATAAAAATACTAATTGATTTCTTTTCACTTTTGGTCTAGGGGACTGGACGAATACGAATACTACTACATAATGATATTGTTACTTCTGCTGCCCCTAAGAGTGAAGGAAGCCTCCAGTTTGTTTTGACCAAATTCGACCATAGCTTACATGTGCAGAACAGACTACGATTCTTTAGAGTATGTTCACTGTTTCTATGGCAAATCATACTGTCATTGATGGCATTCATTGCTGTAATGACAGTAACTGAGACATGTATATGCTACACGGATCCTGGCCTATCCCTAAAAAGGAAGAAAGCCGCGAACAAGTTGTGTCTGAAATAGAGTAGAGAGGACTAAACTTTGCTTCATTTGAACTGTAGCTCGGTTACACAAACACACAGTCTAACCATTTCCAAGAGCATTGGGAATCTCAGTGTTGAGATCTCCATTGATATCCAGCACCTCTAGTAGAAGATAGCTGGCATTTATAAAGCTCACTTTGTGTCTTATAACCTTATAGGCTAAGGCCTCGTGTATTTTATACTACAATCTACCCCACAATATTTTGCGTTCTAAGTTGTATGGCATCCATGATGATTTAAAAACTAGCCGTGGGTAGTTTTTAAAATGATTTATACACCGGCCAATCAAAAAGGTTACTATGGTGTTAGAAAATCTAATTGACAATTTTAAGTTTTTACAGAGTTGGGCACACTAGGTGTTGAAGCGTCCATAAGCTGTAACATTAGGGTCGGAGCCCCAGACTTGTTAGCCATTTAAGTAGTATTAAATAATAAGATCTATTGTAGACCTTAATGTATCGTAACGAGAATTGAGTATGGCCGAAAATGATGAAAGTGGAATAAATGCTGTTCAGATGAGCTCACTGTGAAGTATGTGCGGAGTTGGTTGACAGAAAGAGGAACGTAAATATTCGAGAACAGTGCTTGAAGGAAGACATAAAGGAAGAAAAGGGAATGCGAAAGTGGTTTGGACATGTAGACATAATGAGTGCGAAACGAATAACAAAGCAAGTATTTAAAGCAAACCTTAGTGAGATAGCCCGTAGGGGTCGACCACGCAGAAAATTCCCTGATCAAATCGATGACGTTTGAAGAAATGGGCTTGTTTCAAATGACAGTGGAGAAAGCTCGTGAGGTATGTAATGATAGAAAGGCAAGTGGCGGCTGTTGCCTCTGACTACCCGAAGCCCTGAATCCATTGTCGATATGAAAGGTACAACTTGCCTTCAGCAGTACGGCGGCAAATAAAAGGGATCGAGAGTTGTCAATGCATTTCCGGTTACACTTGGGGTGAGACAGACAGCCTTAACAACGCTTACGTTGCGTAACCAAATTAAGCAATCGCCTCAATATGCACCTGCCTAACCAGTCTACTGTGTAATATTTAAAAAAAAATGTTGTCTAATCGCCTAGTGCTTATACACTTACCTAAAAGAGGTTCTCATTACAAATTTATTTAGTAGCCTTATATCCTAATACTAAATTAATTTTTACTAAGGAACGGTTCCACAGGTGGATCCGGTTATAACTTTTCTTTTCTTTAGAGTTACAAGTATAGTATGTTAATGCTACAACTACATCTAGCAAAGATAGTAAAGACACTACCAGAACACAGAGTGGGTTTTCGTGTGCGGACTGGAAAGTAAATTACTTGGATATTCGGTTCACTCGTAACGTGAACTATACATATATGTATAACTTTTATTCGGCAGTCACGTTTTGCGGTTTCCTCACTCACGCTCGTGTTACGTTGCGTAAGAAATAATGGTTGAATTGTTTGACTTTTACATTGCCGATAACATTAAGGAAGTTTTAAACATAGCAAGTTCGGATGACTTGTATATACTTATATTCTTATAATGAGTACGAGAATACAGCCCTAACTACACTCTACTATTATGATGCTAATGGCTTATTAACTCTTTAAAACTAAGCTTACTTTCTCCAATCATAATAGTCGGTGTGTCAAAGACGTGGAACTAGAATCTGTGACATAAATACGGCTATTGTTGTAAAATGGAAGGTAAGGTACAACGTTCTCATTTCGATTGTTACGTTACCAATAAAGCCATTCGGCCACAATCGACAACCGGTAACATTCGAGTGTAGGCTTTACGTAAACGCCCCGGCCAGCGGCTGTACGGCCGGGCCGGCTCGCCTTCACCTACTTATTGAAATTCGTAATTAAAAGGCTCCCGCCATCTGACTCATCGTTAATATGAGCTATAAATTCACGGAGGCTAAACATGTCTCAGACGCAGCTGAAAGCAAAAGTGAACGATTAAAGCAATCACATCAACATTAACTTGTTTGAATACAAATTGATGCGCAACCAAAATAAAATAAAAAGATGACACCCAATGCAACACACATACGAGTCAAACACGACGACCTTACGACAGACAGACGTAAACATATAAATACAGCTACCACTACGGTATTATACAATTACGTAATCACCTGTTGAAATTCGCAAAACATACACATAGCATATAATCAAGAGGCATATAACGATAGAAACAATTTGGTCCTGCCCTGGGGCGACGAGTGAATGGCCCCCTTGGTCTAAGATCTCGACCACGGCTATGATTACGATACAGCGTCGTCTAGCCAGCCTATTTTCAGTCTATCCTTTGTGCAAAATGGTGTAGTCATAGGTAATACAAACAGTGCTTGAACGCCTACCGCTAATACCTCGAATGGCCGACTCAAATCCGGTTGTTCACAATTTATCAACCTGCGAGGTTGCAGTTGCGCTTTGTTACTGGTTATGTTACAGATCTTATTTCCGGTGACCATGATGTCGTAAAAGGCAAAGGCATACTACACCACACACAAATATTAGGTTTTATAAATTAATAGCTCGACATATGAAAATGATTGTTCCTGCAATGACGTAATAAGTCTTAACAACAGTTATCAGATAACTTTGCGTTTAATGGTACATGAGTCGTTTTACTGTATCTACATGCAGCAGAAAATCGATTCTACCACTAATTAATTACCATCTCTACAACTTTAAGAAATATTGTATCTATCATGTTATTTTAAGACCATAGACTTATTACAGGTTTTCTTGTAATCTATAAGTAAAAACATTTCTTTTTTTTTCAAATTGTGGGCTCAGACGTTTCAATAGCGAAGAAAGATTCATTTTCAGAAATAAGGGAGCCGAATGTTTTATAAAGAACTTTAAAATTATTAATCTTAAAATATATATTTGAGACCCTCACATCGCGTCCTATCACTTGATAAGTCACGTGGTTTTTAATTTCTAATTTGACTCCCAAAAGTGTCTCCCTTATTAAAAAATTATTTATTCACGTTGTACATCTGTGGTTCAGTCACAGGAATTGATATGTGTAGCAAATTTTAACTTAATCAATCCAGTAGATTCGGAGCAAACTGGCTGGCTGTGACAGACGGACAGAAGCACCGAGTGATCGTATAAGGGTTCGGTTTTTTTATTCATACGTACGGAAACCTACAAACACAATATCACCGACACAAGCAACTGAAAGATCCAGAGCGATCACAACAGTATAGGAACACTACGTTATACATTAGACTACATAATAAATAATGTAGCTCTATCCAACCTCTTACTGATGCAGCTCTATAGCAGAGAATGACAGTCCCTACCCTGCCACCCACTACAAGCAGCGAGTCAGTCGCAGCAATCTTTAATTAGAATATGTCAACATCCACTTGCGAACCCCGTTACCAAATCACATGGGGAATTTGTAGCTAATTTGTAGTAAATTTGTAGTGAACTTAATAATTTTATAGAGCCCATACATCTGTAGTTACGCGTAGTGTGCTACCTTAATATCAAGCTAGCACATCTTTCTGTAATACCGCGCACACAGAAAGAAGAAATTGACGGGATATTTTGTATCTAATTTGTAGCTTTCCGATGCATAGGCCAAGTGATTCGGCATAATTTAACCGTACTTCCCAGAGATTAAAATTAATCTATAATGGTGCCGATTCTATTGTACACTCGACTAAACTAAAACCTGACTTAATTTCTTCATATGAAATCAACCTAGTATTCTTTGTAATAAGGTCTATTTGTTACTAGCATCTATTTCTCAGCGCCGCTAAATTTCAATAAAACCTGTCAACGTATACTCAACTTTATTTCCACGCAGCGAGAGTCTTCACTTATTCAAACGCTGTATAATTGCCGTATAAAAACTTGTTCAAAACGAACAAGGATGACGTGTTTTTAATGTACACCTACGAAGACGCTTACTAAAAACACAGAGCAAAAGAGATGGCATTCAACGGATAGCGGCTCTCGCTACGTGGTATGAAAGTTTATTTAAGCGTATCAGACTTTAGTCGACAAATAAATTGCTTATTTCGATAGCGACATATGTTACCTACTTGTTTCAATTTGAAATAAGACCTTGTTTCTAAGTGTGCAAGGTTTACTTCTTATATGAAGAAAATTTAGTGGATTTTAATTTAGCGAGTGAAGTAACAGAATTGGGGCCAATATGTAGCTAATTTTGTAGTAAATTTGTATAAACTTGATAATTTTATAATAATATTATAATATTATAATTTTATGATAATAATCGAATGGGTAACGTATTTTGTAGTGAATTTGTAGACCCATACGCCCATACTTATAGCCTATGTGCGCTTACATTTAAACACAGGATGACAGGATCCAATAAGTGAATTCTTTTGAGCGTATAACTTTAAAAGTGGATAATGCAACTATAAGAATTTCCTTTGCTTATGTATAGTAACAGTACGCGTAGTTATTTGGTAGACGGTGGTGCTCATGCGAATGTTTAGGCGAAGCCGGATTAGTGTAAGGCCTGATTATAATGATTATAATGTATTATTTTCGTCTTACATTCATATAATTTCAATAAGTTGCTTAGATAACTGATGCACCTGCTAACTGCCCTTTACATAAATCCATTGCATCTTTCCATCTGAAGGTTGTCTGTAAGAAATCGCAACTAGCGATAAAACCAACGTTTGTGCTATAATTTGTTTTTATTTTTAATATTGTAAACTGTTTTATGGGGTACAAGTACAATAGAGAATATTGTATGGTATTATAAGAGGAGGGCGTCGATGGTCAAACTCGTTTCGACCCTTCATAACGATGAATATCAATCATGGCAGTTATTATTCTAGTAGTGGCCAATCACGTGGCGGCGATTGTACGGAGAGTCCATGGTTTGTCCACATTTCTTTAATCGGTTTGTAATAGAGCTGTAGCAGTTTCATACTATACATACGACCATAGATCAAAAATCTAGTTAAGGATTTCCGGCTACGAGAACTTGTTAATTGGTTCTAGCCGATTTCCAAGGTGAAACACAATACCTGAACCGTAGCGGCGTGGATACACTTTCTTACGATTTAGGAAAGTGCTCTTGTAAAGGCCATCCTTCAGTACAACCTTGGACAAACTAATAGGTATACAGTTAAAATGGTTTAAGTTTTTAGCGTCTCATAGATACAAGCATAGATAAACACAAACTAATACCCCAGTGCATCGCAACTCTTGTCATCATTATCACAATCCGAGAATTTCAATGTTTCCTTCAAAATGCGATAACGCAATATTTTAAAAAATATAACACATTCCAGTAATTACCCAAATACGACCACAATACGTTCACCTGTGTAATTATATTTTTCTTAATGGCATGCAAATTACATGTGCAAAAATATTTTTTATTACGTATGTGAGTTACAGACAAATATAACGTCATAATACTAACTAACACATTATTGTTATAGCGTCACAGTAGCGAGTAATAATTTTGACGAATTAGCGATACTGTTAGATGTAACCACAGCGTAGTTTCGACGCAAAATATTACCTGTAAAGTTGCGCCCACGCCGGTTAGATCCATAAAGTAAGAACAAGCCATTTAATAGGTGACCATGTGCGGCAACAATTAAAAGATTACTCTACAATGTGTGATCAATATTGGGAATTACGTTTCATGAAATTCCAGGGCAAGCATATTTTACTACAGTGAATACTGTCCTACTGCAGCGCAAAGGTTTCCCTCTCCCATTCCGATTTCGTGCTAGTGTAGGGAAGTCTCTACGGTAGTGGACAAGTGGTTCGGGGTCTACCGAGATGTCGTGTAGCATTTAATAGGATACATTCTGTGACAATTTTGTTTTTTGACAAAATTGTTTTTTGTTTTTTGACAATTCTGTGACAAAACAAAATTGTCCGGCAAATTAAGTACCTTCTGACTTTGTCAGTTTTTCAGATAATCACATAACTGACAATATTCCCACTTTTTTTCAAGTAACGCTCGTGTCGACAAGTGTACAGTGTAACCGGAGCAAGCGACGGAGCATGCGATCCCACGATACCGCAACCGGACACCGACGTGCCGCTCCACCGGACATAAGCCCTGCGAACCGACACTAGGGCAACAGTGCTAGCCCGTCCACGTAACCCTATAGCAGTACCTATATATTGTCTACAAGAACTTCGTGTGATGATTTAGGAGGGCAGACTTCTCTTTAGAAGAAACTAGACTGCGATGTGGTTAGGTACTTAATATTGAGCGACATCAATATTCCATACTATTATAAATATACTATTCTAAAAACTTTCAGTGTGACCCACGTAGTTACTACGTGGGTCACACTGCGCGTTCACAGTATGCTAAATTGGTAGGTACATAAACTGCGACCTCGAGCGAGTGATGTAGCCCTGCCCCTGTGTACCTAGTGCCAGGCAAAATCCACGGTCCGTCAAACGTGAAACAAATTATTTTTAAATCACATTTCATATTGTTATTCTGTCTCCGAATACGCTTTTTATGCTAACTTTCCACGCTTACCACGTCTGAGCAACCGTCTACAAACGTCAAGGCTATGTAGACTTGCCTGTGAAGGCTTCAGTGTGCTCCGAACAGGCAAGCATAGCGGACACTGAATTTGTTTCAGCTATTGCTTTTGATTTATCGTACATTTTTAGGGTTCCGTAGTCAACAAGGAATCCATATAGTTTTCAAGGTCATGTCTTCAAGGAAAACTATTACTATATGGTCAACCAACCTTATAACATGTACTTAGAGGAATAAAAAGGAAAATTTCATAATAATACAAATTCCATTGAGAATTACTTAGATGAAGTTGTTATTTGAGTTTAACTGGTAGAAAATATTCGTTTATTGGACTTATAACAGGTGCAAGGCGCCTTCTGGTAATATTCCAGAAGGTGCAAGGCGCCTTCTGGTAATATTCCAGAATGGGTATAGTTTCGTTCGTTCAGAAACGCATTTTGCGTTCGAGAATTCGCAGGGCAAACGCGAAACGCGAGACCACAAGCGATACTAAACGCGCACGAACATGTGAATACATCGCAAGCGTTTACCGTAAACGCCCTTTGTTCTCTGGTCAAAAGCCGACTGGATCGGCCACAAGCTTTTTCCAGAACTTGCAAGCCAAGTCAAATTAGCACGCTTGCTCTTATGGACGCTTCCTGATATTTGGCAAGCGACTTACTGCCGGGTCCCAACGCTTGCCAGATCGCGACCTGCCTTCACAAATTCAAGAGTATATAGAACGTATAGTAGATATAACGTTTAGCTTTGCTTGTGCAGGCTTGCTAGTACTTGTGAGTTGTGACTGATCCGGTCGAGTGTCGGTTTTTTGACAGAAATCAAAGGAAGTTTGTGCGGGCTTAGTATCGTTTTTGCAGTGGCGGTGAATGAATGCACTACGTTCCTGGTTTTTTTTGAAGTGCTGCAAGAAAAATAAATAGGTAACTAGTTCAATGAAGATATTTTACAATTCCTCGAATATTATCAAGCAAGACTCTGCACTTGGGACACAAATAATAAAGACCATATAGATAAAAAAGTAGCCGCCTGCTTGGAATTTTATTATTATATTTACTAATAATAATTGTATTATTAATAATACATATATTTACTTTATAAAATATATAATTTTATTTAAATACTAGCTTTTGCCAGCGTCTTAGCTCGCGTATAAGCAAAATTTCACGATTATCGGATGAACGGTACGGAAGCGCATAAAATACGAACAAACATACATCAATTTATATATAGAATTTAGGAAAAATGAGATAAGCAAAATGTAATAGTAAACATTATCGACGTCCGTCATGCATGCTTGTCAAGCAAGTGCTAGTGTGTGGATGTCAATGATGGGTTCCACAAATTTAACCAAATTTTTATGGAGGTGGAGTTTTGGGCAAGTGCCAAACGTGTGGATCCCCGGATGATTACGGTCTGATCTCACACAGCAAAAGTAAATAATGCCTAGCGCACCTTTAAACATTGTGATGTACATAACCAGAGCTTCGTAGTTCAAGATGAATAATACCTACAAAAATCATTGACGTTTTTATAGACCTGTATGAGTATAAATGAAAAATTTCCAGCGACATGATTGTAAGAGTGCGGGTCTTCTATCTACAGCGGGCAACGACAATAACAAGTTTTAATTACCTAACTGATCTACTTCGGAGGTGCGCCAAATATTGCATAGAGCTACACACACTAGTGCAGCAGTGCCCGTGTATTTGGTAATATTGGAATACTCCTTGGCTGTTGAGGTGTCGTCTAACGCGTGTCTTAACGGACGAACCGGTAGTAAAGTAATGCCTCCTTTGTGTTTCGCCGAGTGAGTGAGGTTACCGGAGGCCCTAACCCTTTTCTCCCCCCTCTCCCTCTCTTCCCTCCCATTTCCTACTCCCACCTTAAAGGCTGGCAACTCATTTGAGGCTCTCGAGTTGCATGCATGCCCGTCCTTGGGCGGAAGAATTCACTTACTATCAGGTGACCCATCTGCTCGTTCGCCCCCTATCCCATAAAAAAAAAAACAAAAAACGAACAGAAAAGGTAGTTCTTCGAGAAAAATTAAAAGGTTCCTTCATGCTTTAGAAGGTGTGCAAGTATTAGGCTTGTTTCTAAAAGCCACGGCTACTATACGCACAGAAAGTGCAGTGGTTTCAGTGGATACCTCGTCAATTCAAACGGCGTCAAGTGCAGTGGGTCCGATGGCGGTTATGGGACAATAATTTGTGTCATTCACAGATAACTGTTTGTTGTCAAAACACTATGGTGTCCTTCACTATGTTGTTGACTCCGCAGTTTATTTTTTAAAATGTAGAAATCACTGCTCCAACAAAATAAATAGCCCCCGATAATATAAAATAAAAATTCTTAATAAGAAAAATAGACATATTGTAGCAAAAGGAGTAGGTAGATAGGTATAAGCAGGTTTACACATTTATGCCGCGTTCCACGGTATAATTTCGTTGAATTTTCAACGAAAATTTAACCGGCCGTAAGCAAACGAATGGTTTTTTGTTTATTGGAATGCGGCATATTAGAGGTGCGCATTTTTAATTCCTTTGTCTAGTGACCAAGTGACAACTTAGATAAACAATGCATAGCCGGAAGTTTCATCCTTACGTAGTACTATTTTGTACATTGACCGACTATATTTATGGACATAGCTCTGCAAATAACTCTTTAGAGTTCGCTTTTACAAGGAATTTGAAACGGCGTAACTAATGGTAGGCGATAAAGTGCCTCGACATTAGTTGGCGTGCTCGGTATAAAGAAACATCGATTTTTAGATACTTTGTCTGTCAAAGTATCATGCCATGTGGGTGCTAAAAATATCGGGTGGGTTATTGACTGCGTAGTCTATATTAGTTATAAATAGATACACGATATGTAACTGGGATGTCCTACAAAACTGTTAAGGGAGCCTAGAGGTGATTGACAGTTGCCCTTTTAGGTATGTACTAGTACCTATTCGCCGACCGCTTACGTATTTACAACAATCACTTAGGAATACAATAATGAGTTAAATAGCCACCGATCCTCTCGCAATTGTCCGATTTCGAGTCCTATTCGTATTAAAGTCACGCCATTCTTATTAAATATGAATTAATGACTTACAAATAAGTAATATGCATAGAATATAAATATTTATTGTGGCTGTTGCGATATTTTTGTAGGCAACTTGTTTTTAATGTTAAAATAAATTTCGTTATGCCTTTGATATATAGATTATCAAATGTTCAGGTTACAGGTTATCAAATACTTCAATGGAAAGGCTATTATGGGTCATTAAGCGAAGTTCAACTTAAAAATACTTATTAAATGTCTAAATATAACCCAGGAAAGCTAGAATGAGCTAATAAGGACATTTTCGCAAGCAAAAAACAAAATAACTAAGAAAATTTAGATACACTGCTGGTATTATTCAAGAGATAGAATAAAAATATACAGGATTACCTGTATATTTTTATTCTATCTCTCGGACTAAAACATCCATTAGGATGTTTTTGTAAGAATCTAAACAAAAGCAGGCGACTTATTTAGGACTGATATGAATGTGGATAAGTAACCAAGACAAACCAGCTCATTAATTAACCACCTATGCACAGACTTTCATATTTCAACTCATTTCATATGACAGATATTAATAAAGAATGTATATATTGGCATTCCATTTGGCAAATACTTGGCTGTCCAATAATAAATTAAAACTAATAACTGTAATATTTCAATAGAAGATAGATATAACAAAATATAATAGGAATCCTATAATTAATAATATTTAAGTATACATACATAATTATCAGTATATGAATACAAAAGATAGTTAGTACCTAATGCAATGCAGTGGCATGCAAGAATTATGTTACAACTACAATTCGAGATACCCTTATGAATAACAATATAAAATGTATACTACATTGCTGATGTGCCCATTGTAGAATAGGCACTGTCACCAATTTTCTATGAATCAATTTCTACTTAACTACTTCAATATATTGATATTATGAACAAGATATGATATTGATGTACATTCAACTTGCAACCCAGCTGTGATTTTATTACCATTTAAGTACATTTTTTTATTTACAAGCAATGAAAAGGCAAACTCATCATAATTATGACTGTTTAAGAAACCAATAAGAATGGGCTTTGGATCTAAAGAAAATGAAGTATTTAGCACTCTATTTCGAGACAGCCAACAAAGTTTCCAATCTGATAGACAAGAGTTTGTGTAAGAAGCTTGGTAAGTGATGTGTCATACTGTACAGCTAAAGTATAATAGCTAATAAATTAACCACTAGCTAGCTAGTGGCTGCAATAAAGATGTGTGTGTTAAACATGGTTAAAGGTATTTTTCTATCAATATGTCATGATCAGTTGAGAAGTTAATTAACAAACAAACTCATTTTCGCGTTTATAATATTAGTTGGGATTTTGCATAACAAAAGGTAGCCAGTTGTAGTTGGCAAGGACATGGCAATTAGCGCCGCCGCATACCGTAATCACCTGCCGCCTTACAGGCCTTCGCTAAACACTTAACATCTCCTAGCATAACTATTATTGCTCTGTAAGTTCTTTTAGACATGTTTAAATTCCTCTACAGTGGACGAGTATCGAAAGCAATTTCAGTGCAGTTCCTACACTTTAAAGTGTTTTATTTATTTGTTACTGAATGAAGGTCTGATCATATGCAGCATATTCAATATGATTGTCGTAAGAAACGCTATATTATCATATGAAAGCATTTATTTTTAACCTCACTGACCAAATAACCGACGCATGAGAAAAATCGATATTTTCACCAATAAACAAGGGCTCGTCAAACAGCTATGATTCTAGACCAAAGTAATGGAGAAACTGTACCGAAATCTAGAAAATGCTGTTTAACGTAATAGCAGCATGATTCCTATGCGATAAAATAAAACCAAAACGAATAAATAGCCGGCGTACTCACCCATTTTGTTACGGTCGCTCGCTAGGTTGATGATCCAACGAAGACTTGCTTATAAAATTATTTTTTCATCATCACAATTACACTATTATGACACAGACACTATTTTGTTGTTAATCTAACTTAAAACTTGTAAATTCTTATTAAATTAAATAAAAAAAACTGGGCAGGTCTCACAACGCAACGCTCTCACTGGTCTTGCGGCTGACAGATAGCGCGCGCGCGTTTGGAAATTAGAAACTTGACTATTTTGTTGCGTTGCGTTCTAAAATTTATTTCGCTTCACGAGTATGCTGGTTCGGTCCGGAATCGTAACTAAATAGACTACAAGATTCTCTACTCGTTTGCTACAATCATTGTATAGGTACTCAATATAAATGACTCTGTTTGTAATATTGCTGTTCTTCTCACAACTTCTACTCGAGTATGTCATTTTATTTTATTTTATTTGGGATGCTTACGGCTTAAATAGTTATAAAATGACATTCGTTGTAGAAGATGCCAATTACAAGCTTCCACATATGGAACGTACCGTTGCATATTACACTTGTAATGTAGGTATCTGGTATAAATTACCTCTTGTTTGGTAGTGTTTAGCGATACAGTAACATACCTGAAACATTTGTCACTTATATGTATATAGTATTTGTACTATAGTGTTTCTGTTTGTATAATTTTCCAAATTAACTTGCTGACTCAAGCTCACTGCCAAAGTTACGGTAGATACCTAGGTATTACAGTTCAGCCAGTTTGAAACTTTTAACTGCATGCTAAACACATTCTTTGCTTTACTCCAACTACTATTGTCTGAGAATCTATTGATTAAGGTAGAGGCTATTCTGACATCATGAACCTCACTTATTATTATGAAGTTACTTTGGAACACCTAACAGACCGATTAATCAATGTAATACAATTTATCATAGAAGCAAAAAATTACCTATTCATGGTACAACACAATTTAGCATATTAGGTAAACGTTATACTAGGCCATTACCCGCAGCAGGGCTACATCACTCGCTCGAGGTCGCGTTTTATATACCTACCAATTTAGCTTACCGTCCACGGTAAAAGTGTCAGTAGGAGGCGACAACGCGTAGCTGAGAGCGCGCACGCACGGCAGATCGGTATTCTCCGTAAATAAAAACAAAATGTCAAATCGAACTTATTATGAAGTGGAGATGTTTTGTTATTGCTAAATGTATTTATTATGTTAAATTGCGTTATTGCCAGTAATTAGTGATCTGTAAAATCCTTTAAAAATAAGTTGCAAAAACGATTTCAGCTATTACACTTTTGTCAATATAATATAAAAAAATTGAAAAATTATATTCAAGTCAATTGTCAATTGACTTGAATATAATTTTTTTAAATATAACTACACTCAAATATTTTTTTTCTTGTTGAACAGATAACTTATACATATTTATGATAATTATTTTCAAAAAACATAGATGGCAGTATATTGGACTGTGTTCCGTATTAAACAGTAACCAGTAAAGCTAATTATAAAGGAACGGCTTCGCAGTATACTAAATTGACGTCAGTTCTTATAGTGCTCGCAGTGCATATCGGAACACACACTTGATAATCAAATGTGTGTGGAGTTTTATATAATGATAAATAAAATTATTTCCCCTATGAAATTTATATCTTTAATTTTTATAGGTACCTAATTAAAATATCCTTAAACCTTCGATAGTAACATAAAATGTTAATGCTGTAAACATATACATCACTACATCACTACATTTTACACCGCCGCGTTTGTCTGTCTATCTGTTCACGATAAACTCAAAAACTACTCAACGGACTTTAATGCGTTTTTCATCAATAGATAGAGCGATTTATGAGGAAGGTTTAGGTATGTAAATTGTTAAGGTTTTGTGACATCTCCACTTCATAATAAGTTCGATTTGACATTTTGTTTTTATTTACGGAGAATACCGATCTGCCGTGCGTGCGCGCTGTCAGCTACGCGTTGTCGCCCCGTACTGACACTTTTACCGTGGACGGTAAGCTAAATTGGTAGGTATATAAAACGCGACCTCGAGCGAGTGAAGTAGCCCTGGTTACGGTCACTCCGTCGCTCCTAAGGGTCGTAGCGTGATGGTATATAGCCTATAATATTTTTTTAAATTCAAATTTGACCGATAGTTTAAACAATCAAACAAAAATATTCAGCTTTAGTATATTAGTATAGATAATGTGTCGGTATATGTTGTACTAGCTGTGCCCCGCGCTTTCACCCACGTAAGTCCCGATGCCGTGGGAATATCAGGATAAATATATATTAATCCAGGTCTTCAGCTTACTACATACCAAGTTTCATCGCAATCAGTTCAGTAGTTTATGCGTGAAAGAGCAACAACATCCATACATCCTCACAAAACTTTCAAGTTTATAATATTAGTAGGATAGTGTGTATAATTTCTACGATAGTGTGTAGGATAGTCTTCATACTTTCTGCACTCAAAATCCCAATGACAACGCAATTCTGTTTCGAGATAGTCTAACTTACCTTATTGTGACAAGAGACCATGATACGCACTCAAATTTTTAAAGTGAGAAGCCATCGATTTGTTGCTGTCAGCGTAACGGTTTTTTACTTGCAACCTCGTCAGGATATTAGCGTTCTGTGCTTGTTACCGACTTCAGTTATGGTCATCATATCAGTTGTTTGTCGCCAGAGTATTTAAATTGTTTGATGTACAAGACGTGTTTGACCTTAGCAGAACGTAGTATTTTCTGTTATTTACAGCACTGCTCTAAGTGTTTTTGCTCATTACAACTGGACCAGACCATGCTGACCAAACCAAAGACTGACCATTACAAAGGCTCAGTCTTTGATATGTTAAAATATACAAAAACTCAAAATTATCGAGTTTGTGGATTAAATCATTTTTGCTTAAATCAGTCTAACCATAGTCTGCGGATACGGTGTTTAGACCGGTAGCTAAGGATTGAAAAAAAATAAAACAGAAAGAAATTTCGAACAGCTTCATAAAATAAGTGCTTTATTGATTAAAAATTAGTAGGTATAGGTACATAATTTGAATTACTTGTTGCGTGACTGTTAACAAAATTAGCTCGAATAAAGTAAATCTGTGACAAATGTACCTATTAACTTATCTACAGAATTTGGACGAAATTAACAAAAAAAGTATCTATTAGATCAAATAGTCTCTTAGTTGCAAGCTTTCTACCCCCCCCCCCCGGCGAGAGGGGGGGGGGGGGTTCCCCGACGACATCACGTGCGCGGGAGCGCCAAGCAGAATGGTAAACCAATATATCTATTATTATTACTTTAAACCAATTTATTTTATTTACAACCGAAAACTATGATAATATAAATATTAGAACCTTATACTCTCTGTACAATGTTGTTAATTTAATAGACTCTTCATTTATCATTTTTTTCACGTTTTGGCTCAATGTTTTGCATTTTACATTTATGTAGAAACTCTACGGCGGTAAACAACTCGTTCGACAGGCATCATCATTGCTTCCGTAAAATTTAAGGCGTATTATAACATAGCAACAGCAAGCTTCAATATCGAAATTTTAAAAAATTACCTCCAATATACAGCTCTTTGTAGTAAGAGGAAGAATGGTAATCATTTATAAATGATATAGTTTATATTATACAATGTGTTTTCGATAAAACGTGTCGTCGCTCTGATGGACGACGGCCCTAAGAACATTAACAACACTAGCTAGCGCTGACTACCACTAAATGTTAATAGATTCAAAGGTTTTTTAATAAACTTTAAGTCGTCAGTGTTGTTAACATTCGCGTCGGCAGGTGAACAGGCGAGGAGGGCCCCTGTCCCGCCCGTCCCGCTTGTCCCGCCTGTCCCGCCGGTCTCGCCTGTCCCGCCGGTCCCGCCTGTCCCGCCTGTCCCCGCCGTGTCCAAGCTAACGTATCCATGATTGCGATACAATATCTCGCTGCCTCTTTCTTACAAAGTAAATTACAAAAGGTATGATACAACTCTTTAGAATATCTTTTGGTGTTGACTCTGTACCCCTGTAAATATGACAGCACGTCGACCACCGGCAGTCTTCATTAGTTTTGTACGACCGTGGAGCTCGAATGTGCCCCGTCCCAGGGTCTGCGGCCTTCACTCGATATCACATAAACGTGTCGCGATTCGATACTGTTTGTGATGATCGAGTAGACAGTATTATTTGTATACACGACGTAATTCCCTATGGCTCACAGAAATATTAATTATAAATAAACAAACTGTAAACTGAAAACGTCACAATAAATGAGCGAATATCACTAAAATATATTAGTGCACTTCAATACGTGCTAAGTAATAAATTGAACTAGTAGCGTCACCGCCCGCTCCCTCACTACCTTCACCCGTTCCTAGACCTCCGCGGTATAATAATCGTGTCCAATATTATGCCACTTCATTTGACAATTTTCTAGTATACTTCTCAAAACTTCACGTCTAAGCTAGCGTTAACTTAAAATTTGGCGACCCAACGATTCATAGATCAGAGTGAACTCGGCGGCACGACGCGAGCTACTCCTCGTCGCTGTCGGCGTCGCTGGAGAACTCGGCGCCGGCCGCCTGCAGCCGCGGCGGGAACGGGCCGCGGGTTTGTTGCCTAAACATGACAACATCACACTTAATGCACTAATCAAACTTTCACCATATTTAGATAATTAACAATTGTTAAGTTAATTAGGATGCTCTGGCTTAACCACAGATATTGATAGACAACGCAACTTAACTAATTTCGCGATTCGACTATGAGAGTAAACACTAAATAACCGGCAAAACAACCGCCTCTCTGTCCGCGTTCGACCCGTATCATAGTCAGATGTTTATCGAAAACTCGCATATGCCTTAATAAAAAATGTAAATCCTAAAAATTTTCAAACAGTATGACAAAAAATGTTTGCGTTATCTATTTATATCGGTGAAGTTAACATAGATAAAAAAACTGTAACTGTTTGTAAAATTATACGTGTTGTGACGTCGCAGTCACACAAAAAGAGGTCGACAAGATCATTTTACCAGAATGGAACGGCCTAACTCTAAATGATATGAAGCGCCACTACGTATTTTCGTCACTATTTTCGATGAACCTATTCCCCGTCATGTTTATTCCCATGTCATGTTGCCAGTACTTACGCAAGCCGGCGGTAGTGGTTGAGCCACTCCTCCAACATCTGCGCCTGCAGCAGCGGGCGCGCGTGCAGCGACTGGCGCGCGGCGAGCACGCCGCCACCCGTCACGCACGCCGACACCCAGCGACGGACCACCGCCTCAGAGTCGGACATCTGTATGGGTGACGTGAAAGGTATAGATTTGTACCATTGTTAATACCAAATTGTTTCGTGAACTGTGGTAATTAAGAACGCTAGAAAATTAACATGTTTTTTTTCTGTATTCTATTCTAAAAGTTGAATTCTAAAAAACTTATTATTTACATACAAATACAATCGATTATAATACATTATCATACGAATACACAAATAGTCAATAGTCAAACCTAGAAGAAGAAATATTATTATATACTAAATTAATTTTTAATGGGTTCTGTAGTCTTTAGATAAATTGCATTACATTGTTTTTTTTCAAGTAAAATTATTAAATTATTACTATTTAACCATGAAATTATTGATGTCAATGCGTTATTTATATCAAAATTATAATTATGAATGTCAATACATGGATCGTCTAGTTGATTTTGGTAAGTCATTAACATATATAATGAACAAAAGTGGCCCAAAGGCACACCTTGAGGTTCTCCGTATGAAACACACCGTTTCATGGAAGTGTACGTTTCTTTAACTTTTGTGTTGAGATGCACTCTTGTGATCTCAGTAACATGATGATGTCCCAGATAAGATTGAACCAAATTTAAGACATTTCCTCGAATGCCATAAGCTTCCAATATTTTTACTGATATATTATGGTCCACATGTTTCGTATCCATAAGTAAGACAGGGGAGGAAACAGGTGTTAAAGACTTTGCACTTATTTTTTTTTTTTACTTATGGATGCGAAACATTAGCGCTTATTAAACAACACAGGGATATGTTAGAATACTGTCAAAGATGTAAAAGAGTATGCTGGGAATCAAGAAAATGGATAGGAGAATAAAAAGAACAGGTGTTACAGATATTCTCACTAAGATAGATCAAATGAAATAGAGATGAATATGTCATATGTTACGAAGCCCTCACGATAAATAGACCAGTGCTGATGGACATCAAAAAATTTAAAAGCAAAAAAGAAATTTAATAGCCTGAGACCTACTGGAAGAGAAGCAAAATATTGTTCGAATGACGGGAAAAAAAATTTGAGTCGACAAAATGGAAAAGGGTGGAACGGAGTGAACTTTTAGGGGTTGAAAGTGGTATTTCACGGTTTTTCGCGATTTGGTAACGAAAGTTGACTTCCTATCAAAAAAAGTTAAATGGCAAAGTTGTTGATAATAAAAAGATCTACAACCTTTCGAACATTTTCCACATAACCTCAAATTTTCCGGAAAAATCGGAAAAACCAATTTTTCAGTATTTAATATTTTTCTATCTAGTATTTGTTTATATGTCGAATTGACCAAAGATGTGCCAGTCTGTTAATATATTATCCATAATGCGGTTATACATGTTTCTCATTCCAGGGGTCACATTGCTTTGCGCCGGCCGGCCGCCATTGCCAGTAAATAATCAAATCAAAACAAATCAAGTTCGTACGCGTATTACGATTATCTTCTTTGGGGTATTGTGTTGGTTTTAATTTGATTGAGAAGAATAGATTGAGATTGCTAAAAGCATATGTAAAACCCAAAAAAAGTACGTATTGTTTGTGTACAATATATTTTAGTTTACTTACATCTCAATAGTACTTGAGTGTTAATTATTACTAAATTATTTTGTGAACCCTTTTGACCGCCAGAGCCTAAATGCATAGGTGTGTTCCCCACGCCAAGCTATAAATTCACATCAGATACCTACAAATATCTGCTATTTTTTACAATAAACTATCACTTACAGCATGACGGTTCATTCAATATCACCTCATTTCCTAAAATAATGTCCCAAAATAATGATATAGCCACAGCACTAGAAACGTTCGTGACGTCGTCCGCTATCAGGCAATGCCGACGGGGCGTGGTGGGTTTGGCATTACCAAACTTCCTGCATTCGGGATGTAACAGTGTGCAAACTACTAATCGATAATGATTGGAACGAACGACTAATGAAAGTTCTTAATTTTATTTGATAAAATACATGTTATATTAAATATTATGTAATAAATTATAAATATTTTGAAATGACTGATAATAATATACATACGATTATTATTCAAGCAAGTGGGTTAAATTAAACTTATAAGATTTGTTAAGACAGACGCCGGGGCAGGTAAAACTAAATGAAAGCTTAAAAAACATATGCTGAAAAATAGTTTGAGCAACAAGGTCGTAAACTTTTGTTTTTAGTTATATCTATATATATATATACCTATATAAACATTTCGTGTCACGTTGTTTGTTCGCTATAAAATCCTAAACTAATGAACCGATTTTAATGAAATTTTGCACAATGTGTGCAGTTTGGTCCAACTTGAGAGATAGGATAGTTTTTATCTCAATTTATAGTCACAATATTTTTTAATATTTACAATTACACATTATTTACACTTGGCCACAGCGACACGTGGCCGGGTAGCTAGTTTAGATATAGTCTCCTTTCTCGGATCTCTCGCTACGGGCCGTCATACGCTTCACGGCCGGTAGCGGCAGAAGCCACTAAAGAAAGGCAAGAAAATCCTAAAAGTAGGTTTCCCGCTGCGAAATGGAAACAATCGTAACAACAACGAAGCTGCTCAGTGTGATGTGAAAGTTTACTCGGCGTCGGCTACAAACCTCGTCGCAGGTCAGAAAGTGCACGGGCAGGAGCTTCCCGTCGCAGTCGGTGAGCGGCAGGAAGGCCGTGGCGGGCGGCGCGTCCGAGGGCCGGATGTAGGGCGGCGCCGGGTCCAGCGCCACCAGCGCCGAGAAGTGCCCGCGCGTGTAGGCCAGCGCCAGCGGCGACTTGCAGCACGCGTCCGCGTCGCACAGCAGCGGCAGGTACAGCCCGCGGAAGCGCGCGTAGCCTGCGGGGGACAGGGCTCAGTGGCTGCGGCGAGCGCGCGCTCCGCCGCCGCCGCGGCTACTCGCCCGGGGTACTCACCCAGCGCGTCGCCGCGGAACGAGTTCACCACGTCCTCGCCGTACACTACGATGGGCCGGCGCAGCACGTGCGCCAGCGCCCACACGTGCAGCTGCTGCAGCGCCGCGCCCGGCCGCGCCGCCGCCGCCTCCAGGCGCGCCCACTCCGCGCGCAGCTGCGCCTCCTCGGGCGCGTACTGCAGCCGCGCCGCCTGCACGCGCTCCCACATCACCCAGCGCGCGTAGAAGCTGCGGCACGGACGCGACTATAGACTCGCTGTACATACACCCACCGCACACCCACCACACACCCGCTATACGCGTGTTCCTACCTCCGCTGCGCGTGGTGCAGCGAGTCGGCGAGGGCCGTGCGCAGCGTGTTGTGTCGGTCGAACACTCCGTACGCGGCCTGACACACCGCGTCCGGCAGACAGTCACCTGCTGAACGATTCCATAGCGCGTATAGTCGCGACCCTGCACAAAAGTGTTAGTGTGTTACTCCTCACACCGTCTCAAGGCTACGACCGCTCGCTACTTATAATAACTTTATTACGTTACTTTTAATACACAACGGCGGTTCCTCCAAATTTACTCAAAAACAAAATAAGGACTACTAAGTTTTTTTGCTGTATCACGAAAACCATAAAGTTAATAAATTGTTTAACTTAAGTAACTACAAAATACTGTTATTGCTTACAATTTAGGCTAACAGTTGTTTAAAATAAATTTTTTTTTTTTAATTTGAAACTTTGTAATGAAATTAGCCGTTTTAAATGGAAAACACGAACAAAAGGAAACCAGGCTCCAAAAAGTTAATAAGTTGTTTCGGGGTCAATGTGTGCGATTTTATAATAAAATGCCAAATTATGTAAAAACCTTAAGTGTACACAAATTTAAATCAACAGTAAAGCGACAACTATACCTGAAGGGCTATTACTCAGTGGTAGATTATGTGCAGGACAAAAACGCTTAGGACTAAATTATTTTTAGTTTTACAGACTATTTCAAATACTTAATACAAATGTAATGTGAGATAATATGTTTTTCATCAACTGTCTTTTGTCATTTCTTTACACATCTTAATTTTATCTGGTTTAGTTTTCAGTTTCCATACTTTCAATGCTTAATTTTACTTTGCTTACCTTTAATCTTAATAACATAATAGCGTACGATAAAAGTGTTGTTATATATTATTTCATTAAATATGTATTTTTAACACAGAAATCTAAATAAGGTAATAGGAATGGTATGTAGCGCTGGGATCTATCGAGAACGCATGTCGCCAGCCCGGTACTACATCTACATACACAAATAATAACTACACAATCACGCATACATATATCCGAGAATGTTATCCAAACTTAACTAAGCCTTATGAATATTCACTAAGATTGATATTACGCCGTATTGGTCCGCCCACTATACACATGCAAAATGAAGATATTTATTAAATAACTGTCTTTTTGGAACAATTTCAATTGCATTTTTTTATAATTGTAAAAAAATGCAATTGAAGGCGGATATCACATTTAATTAAATGAATGACTTGGTTATCAGTCGGCGAACTGATCATATTGGTGAAAATGTATGTCATCAAATATAAAAACTCGCGTCTTATTCTCGCGTCCACCATTTCAAAATATTTATTTACTTTTTTATTAAATCTGTTGAAACAATATAAACCTGAACCAGGCTAGGCCCACTCCGGTCAGTAGGTATGAAACTACAGGTACCTAGCAGCGTCGTCGAGACGGACGAAATTCAGTGGGCTGCCACGCGCCGGCTAGGTAGCACGTTACTTCGCTACTCACTCACGCGCTACGTCGCTTCGTCCGTTCGTCGCTTAGGAATTACGATAATATTATCTTTCGATCGATTACCTATTAGGCTATTACACAATATAGTACTAAAAATAACTTAAGTAAAATGAAGGCAAACGCAAATTGCATGGTATTTGGCTGTTATAATAATAACAAGGATCCAAACCTCACGTTTTTCAGACTTCCAAGGGACATCGAAAGGTAAATAAATGCACGTCTACTTATAGGTAATTAGTAGATACTACCAAGTGCTAACTTTTGTTGTCCTAAATTATGTTTTCCGTATTTACGTAGTTAGATTATATTATTAATTATAATCAGTATAGTTAGATACTTACAAGTTCTGTTTACAAGGTCAAGTTTAGCTTTGATAAGTGTATTTATTTATTAGAACCACAACAACAGATAAAATAAATTTGAAGTGTCCGTTTGTAATGTCATAATGACAGTTTTATACTAAATGCGTATGAATGTTTACACGGTACTTATACAAAATAAATATTTTTACATTTTTGTCTGTCTGTTTGTTCGACTAATCTCCGGAACGGGTGGACCGATTTCCACGGGACTTGCACTGGCAGATAGCTGGTGTTATAAGGAATAACTAAGTCAAGTTTAGCTTTGATAAGTATATTTATTTATTAGGACAACAACAACTGATACACATCTTCTGTAAAAATAAATAAATTTGAAGTGTCCGTTTGTAATGTCATAATGACAGCTTTTTACTAAATGTGTTTTCACGATACTTTACCAAAAATATTTTTTTTTACATTTTTGTCTGTCTGTTCCGGCTAACATCCGGAACGGGTGGACCGATTTCCACGGGACTTTCACTGGCAGATAGCTGGTTTTATAAGGAGTAACTTAGGATAGTTTTATTTTGTAAAAAAAATTAGGAACATAAAGATAACATTAAAAAAGTGAGGTAAAACTACAGACAATTTAAGTTCAAACCTAGTAAGTAGGTACATTTACATAAATACATAAGAAACTACCCAAGTTTGGACCCAACATAATCTGTTTTCTTAAATCTATAAAGAATAAATACAATAATAGATAAGTAGCTATTTTACTTGTATTTAAGTGTTTAGGTAGGTATGTAGTAAGATTTTGATGATGTAGACAAGTTTCATATTTTTTATTTGCCGATTTACGCATTTTTATTATTTTAAAGTATTAAAAATATAATAGACCAAGAGCTGAGGCAATATTTTTGTAAGCTTGTTTATGACCGTACTACATAGGTTTCCCTTTAACATTATTTTGCTACGAAATCAGTAAGTATGGGTAAGTTGAATCAAACGAAAGTATAGACTACTTTGTAGTACTATTATTCAATCTGTGATTATGCCACGTTTAAATTGTATTTTTTTTAAATACGATTATTACGTATTATATCGCATATTTTTCACTAACCACTTTTCTGCTCATCTGTACGAATAAATAATTGGAAGTAATAGGCACAACTGGTTATTAAATATTTAGATTAATTCTTCTTACAGAAGACAACCTTAACGGCATCAGAACAGATAAGAGTTATGCGATAGAAAGAGAGGCAAGGTTTAGGTTAATATAGCCCGTTTGGAGATAGCGGTGTGCGATCTGAATTGCACCTTATTTTATCGGAGCAAGAGTCGCTATTTATTTAAATGGTATTGCGAAGAGGTCCTTCTGTACTAGTACTATTATGTATTCTGTGCCTGAACTTACTACATTGAACAAGTTCCATGTGTTAATTGTAGGTACTGCCGATTTTAACAGAGTACGTCGTTTTGTTGATATATTGAAGTCATCCTCCGTAAAACGAATCGAACAAATCCGACTATAAGTTGTGGGGAATTAACTGTTTTTTCCACGAGGCATATATCCACTTGTCTTTCATATCTACATTCTACGCGAATCTAAAATAAACGAAATAAACCAATAAAATACCTAACATATTCCCTTAACAAAACAATTTTTCATGTTTCATTTTTATCTTTTAATGTAAAATGTAGTTTGTGAGTACTACTGTAGGTATCCTAATATGGTTTAGCACATCGACTGTCAACGATTCTCTGTGACCGTGCCACTAGAAATGCTAAAGCCAACACTATTATTCATTGCGTTATACATTTCTTTTTATAAAACCAAACTTTCGGATAGCATCCAACACAACGGGCAATGTAGTAGTAAGTAGAAATAAAGCCCCAAATTATGCTAGTCGTACTATTTATTGGTAGATGTACTTTTATCAAAAACATCAATAAAACCAAAGAAAACACTTACCGATGAAAGTTATCCAAATGTTATCCCTTGATTAGTGTAATTACACGTAGTAGACGAATTGCCGCAGTGGGCAATGCTGCAAAACACCTTTTTTACAACCGCACTTGCCGAGACAAAGTTTCACGAGTAACTGAGCGTAACATTGCGCACTGGTGGCGTCTGAGTAACCAGGCGGCGACAAGTTTAAGTGTTCATAGCACTTCTATTACCTTATTTAGATTTCAACTATCTGGTGAAATGTAAAAGAGTGGCCGTGAGTGTTCGTCCGATTTCTTCTTACAAGGCTCTACGATTTGGAAACGGCGGTTAGTGTATTTTGTTTATTTTATAATTTTACATTTGACGTAGTAACCTATTGTTGCGGTGACCTGCGTGGGTTAATCTATAATTTTTAAACTTTAGTTTAAAGAAGAAGACGGTTTTAAACAATTCTATGAAATAAAGAAATTATGGCTTGAATTGACAATGTAAAATTAAAAGTACTGTACTTGTCACTTTTTTCTTTTGACGTGACAACGTCATATAATTCGATGGAGCCGGCTGCACGCACGAAAAAACATGACTCATGCGGCGTTAAATCGCTCTGAGGCGTTCCTATGACTGTGACGTTGTCACGTTCAACTATCGTCAGTAAACCGACTTTACAGACAACCGATTTTTTTGTTAGTAACGAGTCTCTTAACAATGCACTCCTGAAGCCTCGCTTGCATACTCTGGAACAAATTCGTCGAGTTTTCACCTGGAATCTCATCCCAGACGCGTTTTAAAACTTCAATCGAATTCTGTTGGTTGTAGACCCCTCGTTCATTCTCCTAACTCTTCGTTTTAATTGTTCCCGCATATACTCAATTAGATTTAAGTCCGGATTATTAGCTGGCCATGGCTCTTCCAGTAAAGCTTGGGTCGCTTGAATTGTGTGTGCACGGGCATTGTCTTGCATCAGAACGAAGACCAGGACCCACCCGCTGTGCAAATGGAATCATGACATCCTCGGTGTAACTTCTGCACCTACGGTACCAGTATTTAAAATGGTGTGCTCAGTTTTATTATGTAAGCTAATCCCACCCCAAATCATAACGTTGGAATCGCCGAAACAGTCAACTGTGTGGATGTAGGACTCCGAAAACCGCTCGCCGCGTGTCTCCATACCCTAATACGCCGCTCATCATTAAAAAGTTTTACTTTTCACTCGTCTGTAAAAAGCACCATACCCTACTCAAATACTGACAGGAGAATCTTAAACGGTTTGCACGTTGAGCCCTGGTTAGAGGAATTCGAACAACTCGTCGCCGTTGACGTTTACTGGTCTTCGTGCAGTTGATTACAACTAGTTTGATCACTTACAAGGGTACCCGTTGTCAGACGTAGGTGGTGTTGCAACTTAAGGGCCGTCACTGTACGCTTCCGAAGAGCACTTAACGTTGTTTTACGAACTCCACCCGAACCAGGCCTGGCAACACCGCCGGTCTATTGGAAGCGGTTCCATGCATTTTGAATAGCTCTGCGAGAAAGACCCAACCCGCAACCCACTTCACGCTGAGAACGTCCTGCTTGAACCATTGTAATGGCTCTAGTTGCAGTAATCGCGTGGTGGCATTAGTAACACGAGATGTTAATTAGTCAATTAAAATTTAAAAAATTAAACGTTTTCAATTTCGTTAAACAAGCGATACACGTTAAGACGAATATCGAAGCAAAACATTAAAACATCCAATTTTAAATTTTCTTCAAATGATGGCCAGTGCTTTTCAAATTAGAACACGAACACTAGCATGAACGAAATCAGACACCAAAGAGTTCGTAATATTAATTTAATATTACTCATCAGTTACTTTCAGTTCACTAATAGCCCAGTCAACCAAGCTGTTTTATGATCAAAAATGAGCATTTCGACTACCACGCATTTTTATTTTTCGATAAATAGTAAAAAAAATGCGCTGATTAAGAATTTCGATACCTTTGCTTAAAAATCAGTTATTAAAATGTATGTTTGTCTGTCTGTCTGTTTGTTTCGGCTAAACTCCGGAACGGGTGGACCGATTTCCACGGGACTTTAACTGGCAGATAGCTGGTGTTATAAGGAGTAACTTGGGCTACTTTTATTTTGTAAAAGTAATTAGAGTTCCGCGGGAACTGTAGTTTAATATAACTGTGGTATATTCTATAAAGAATTAATTAAAATGAGAGCACTAATAAATTATCACGTGTTCCGTATTATTGCGCCACTTGTTCATCTTAAACTGTCTCCTCTCAGGCATCTTAGCTAGCGCTGGCTTTTTCATTGCCATCTATTAGAGAATTCCACAATACTTACTGTTTTATGATCATTTCGAAGATTTTGCAGGCCTTGCCGTTCCTGATCCTATAGCATTTATTATTCCACTGAGATCCAACAAGAGCGCAAAATAATAATAATATTTTAGCTTCAATAAAAACAATCATAGGTACATTTTTGTATACAATATATTAATCATCCTTGAGTATTGACAAATGGGATGCTGGGCTAGAAAAACTCGTACTGTAACATAAAAAATGGAAACAGCAACAACAGATCGTGGTCTTTACATTTTTTCATAGTGGTGGACATGCATAAAGGCCTCCGTTACGTACAAAATGTAAAGCTATCCGGCAACGGTGGTTCTTCGGGATTGCGATGAAGAAAACCTCAAAAATTTCAAGATGGCCTGGTGGTGACGGGAAGGGTACACCATCATCCAGTCACCCGGCGACCAAAGGCGATACGCATCGTTTTACACGCGCTTCTCAAGAGGGAAGCGGATTGGCTCTACTTGGATTAGTGTCCCCGCCTCTAATGGCATTAAGTTTAATTTCAGAGACTAGAGTGGCATTAGACACTTGGACTTCGAAATAATCACTTCATAGTGCCCTCAGCGGGAGAATTCCACAAGGAAATAAAAGCGAAAGACAAGTACATAGTAACTATACCTAATACAATAAATATAACAATAACAGCAAAAAATTATAAGTTATTGGGTGCAAAATATGGGTAATATTAAATATTAGACATAAAATGTTTTATATTTTGATAAATAATATACATATAGGTACATATGCATATTAAGCATATATAGGTACATAGGGCACACTGAAAGTTCTGCGTTCTTGGCCTCTCATAGATGTTTGAATTTTAAAAGTTATATTTTTTTAACATAAGAATCTCAATCATTGATAAAAAAAAATGGAGGGAAATCGCGTGTCAATTGCTTTTTTCCCAAAAGTTGAAGTTCGTCGTCCGTAACAAAAATGGAATTAACGCAAAAAGAAAAATTAGGGCAATGATTTTTTATGATTTTAAAAAGTCACTGACTCCGCAAGACTGCACTGCTCGTCTTCAAAATGCTTTTGGGAGGGAAGCACCACATTTGAAGCACCACATTTTAAGCACCGTAAGGCGTTGCACAGTGTGAGATTTTGGTTGAGTTGGGGACATGCCTTTTTATGCTTTTATTTGATAGTTTACCTAAAGTAAGAACTCAGAGTAAAACTCCGACGAAATTCCTTTGCTTTGATTAGGAGATATTTAGTTTTTCTGATATATTGAGAAAAACCCATAGAAATGCTTTTTCTCGTTTATGCGTTACAATTTTCTTTATAATATTTCACCATTCGGTCGGCAACGTGTACAACTATATTCTATGTAAAAAAAAACTATCTAAAAGTCCTTCGGTACACCTTAATTATTTTTTTTCTTATTTTGACAAAATATTTTTTTATTTCAAAGTCTTGTGATATCCGCATTTTATTTTAAGGCTAAAAGTAACCTTACATTACATATTATGTCATACGTAAATATTAAATAAATAAACGGCAGGACGACTGAGTTATTAATTTTTTAATATATTGGTTAGGGTTGTCAACACAGAAACTTTCGATTCTGAGAATCTCTAATTACAGGATAATTTGGTTTGGACTTCCCTAATGAGTGCCAGTGCGTCCTATCTTTGGCTTGTTTTGTCAGTTTCTACCAGATGTCCAGTTTTAGTATAATATCATGTATAGCTAACGGCACATCAACACTTGACTACAACATCACTTATATTACCTGTCCTGCTGGTCTAGTGATCTTGGTTGCTAAGCCAGAGGTGTGCGTTCGATTCCCACCCAGGACAAATAATTGTGTGATGAGTATGATCATTTGTTCTGTGTCTGGGTGTGTGTTTTGTCACTGTTAGTAGATGTTGTGCGTCCGAATGCACTACCAACGACGGCAACACTGCTCGAACAGCACTATCGAACAAACATACTAAATACGTAGTAATACGTTTGCTGTAATTTTTGGGTTAAAATGTTGGCTTGTCGATGGCATTCATACTATATTAGTAGCACTCTCCAGCAGCTCTGAGATAGTGCGGAAAAATTTCAGACTTTTTGCATTAAAATTGTTACAAATTATGTGGAAACTTATAGTTGGTGCTACATGTCCGTTACTCTCCAAAAAATATTTATGACTAGCAGCGCCTCGTGGTTTCACCCGCGTAAGTCACGATGCCGTAGGAATATCGGGATAAAAAGCCTATGTGTTAATCCAGATCTTCAGCTATCTACATACCAAGGTTTATCGCAATCGGTTCAGTAGTTTTTGCGTGAAAGAGTAACAAACATCCATACATCCACACATCCATACATGCATACATCCTCACAAACTTTCACGTTTATAATATTAGTAGGATGGTAGTGAAATAAGTAGACCTAGTTCGCTACCGATATGTATGTTATCTAAGCAGACAGGAGAGTCGCAAAATAAGTATTGGCGGTACGACAGAGAGCAGCACCACACTCGACAATTTGATCGAAAAACCACTTTACTCGGTTTTTTCAACGTGCCCTAGAATTCTCGGATCGATACCTAACGATACGTTTCTCTCGAAAAAAAGAAAATAAAAAACCCAGCTGTACCTGCGAAGGTACCAAGGACAGATGATAGTAACTCAACAGACATGTGTGAGATAACACTTACCAGAGAAGACAATTTATTTTCTCCGTCAGTGAACACGATATGGAAATAAATTGACATTGCATCTTCCCTACTTCCAATAATCACTACATATTATAAAACAAAGTCCCCCGCCACGTCTGTCTCTTCGCGATAAACTGAAAAACTACTGAACGGATTTTGCGGTTTTCACTAATAGAAAGAGTGATTCATGAGGAAGGTTTAGCTGTATAATTTGTACCCGTGACAAGCCTGGGTTGCTAATACTAATATAAAATGCGAAAGTTTGTGTATTATAAACACGGTTAAAAAATAATTTGCTATCATCCCCGGCTATCGTAGTACCTACCAAGATGTTAATATTTTAGTAAACGTAAACCTTGCGAAACTTGCGAAACATCGATTTCAACGCGGGCAAAGCCGCGGGGTGCAGCTAGTATCCATATAAAACGAAATACCTGTATTATGTAGATTTTTTTATTTTTATTATAGTGATTTTGTAAGTAATGCTTTTGACAACCCTATTTCCATAGAAATTTATAAAAAACTTAGAAACCGAATATTTCGGAGATCCTACAATAAACACATTTCAATTTTTGGGGTATGATACCTGATTGTTATTCCTATATTTTACAATTTAAATAAAATGCGGAAACAAAAGGAAATCTGAGAAATAAAATAAAATCTGAAAAAAGAAAAAGTAATAATAACTCTCTGATATTATAAGTTATAATGTTGAATTTATTATAATTTGTGTATTTTATTGTATTTAATCAGACGATAAGCTCAATAAGTAAATTTTTGCAATATTTTAGCAGTAGTAATAAAATTATTGATTTTAATAGGTCATTGACCTTTCACGAAAAAAATCATATTTCCTAAACAAAGCTAAGGAATTTCGTCGGAGCTCTACTATTTGCTACTACTGAACGTAATCTATCAATTAAAAGCATAAAAAGGCATGTCCCCAACTCAGCCAAAATCTCACACTGTGCGTTGGTACGCAGAATTTGATCGTGGCCGTGTTTCTCTCCATGATGAAATTCGTGAAAGTCGGCTCTCAACTGCGCTCACTGTTCGCTTTTTGGTTATAATTCAAATAAAAACGAAAGTTGTATTTTGTTCTGAGTGGCTTCGCTAGTACTCATATCTCGATGGTTCAAGGACGACCACGGACGTTCAAATACTGTGTACGACATTGTGACAGGAGAACAAACATGGATATATTGTTACGTGCCGTATAGAAAGCAACAGTCTTCTGTATGGGTGTTCGAAGCCGACAGCAAACCAACAAAATTGAGGCAGGCGAGAAACGTAGGAAAAATATGATTGCGATTTTTTCCTCCCAGACGGGTCCTGTCTGCACGATCCCACTTAAAGAACAAAAGACAGTTAATGCTGAGTGGTAAACCACCGTTTGTTTGCCCAGTGTCTTTGAAAAAAATTGGGAAAAACGACCAAGAAGTCGCATCCTATTGTACCATTACAATGCTTCGGCGCACACCGCGAACAAGACAGTCATTTTTGGCTTCTGAAAAGGTAGAGCTAGTGACCCATCCCGCACATAGTCCAGACCTGGCACCATGCGATTTCTTTATTTTCCCAAAAATTAAAGATTTGATGAGAAGTATGACATTTACGGGGCCGGAAGAGGTCGTGATAGCTTTCAACCAGTACGTGAAAAATTACCGAATGTAATGGAGAATAATTCGAAAAGCAGTAAATATATTACTTTACATGTAAATTGTTTTATTAATGAGTTACGCAAAACTTTTAGTGTACCCCACATAGAATGAATTGTATCGAAGAAACGTGTTGTGAGTGAGCTGAGCTCGTCTCTTGAGCATCGAAATTAAACAAAAAAAAAAAAATATTTCTGTGGCTGGCGTGAACACATTGATATTTCGATGTTTTTTTTTATTGGCGTACCTAATACTTCCAACGCATTAGAAATTTATATGAAAAAAAATTACAGTTTCAAATATACATAAATTTTGGAGCAATCGACTTAGGAAATATATTGACATCTCGCATTTTAACATGTCTAAGGACTAAACCTCATGTCAAATGAACGATTCACATGATTGTGTGAATGAACATTGATATTTTCTAATATCAACTTACACGCAGTCACCAAAATAACATTCGTTATTTGAAATTTCAACATATATATATAACCATCGAAACTTAAAAACATATTCACGTCAGCCACGGATTCAATCAAGTAAATCTCTGAAACTTTAGCTTTGTTTGTTTTTATTCATTTCTTGGAAGTATCGAGGAAGGCCTATGTCCAGAAGTGGACGACGGACGTCCTATGGCTGATTTTTTTTTTAATTCTGTTTTATTATGTCAAAAAAAAATCCTTCACTTTCCCAAATGTGTTGACGTTGGGAAAGTATAGGATTGTTTAACGTTTTTAAACGTTGGTTTAGTAATAACAGTAAAGGTATATAATGTTTCACGCACCTAAACGCACGGTGAGCTCAAGACTCCAGTTGATGAGGGGGGGATCTGCTTCCAGCGTCTGCTGCGCGTCGCGGTCCAGCAGCTCTGAGAACAGCTGCTCCTGGATAGGGGCTGGCAACTCCTCTATCTCTGGAACACAACGACTCCATGTGTCCTCGACCCTTCTGCACTCCTCTTTGTCTACCAATATATTGTGGTGAACATAGTTACCGGCAGGCAAGTAGAAGGTGCAGAACTCGTTGATATACCGATACGGGAAGCTTCCCTTTTTATACCGGATACACGAAGCTATGTGACGTCTTATACCCGAAGCCAGGTCAGGAGCTGTCATACAATATTTTTTACGGTTTACAACAAACAATACTTTGCGTGTCTCGTCGGTGCCTGCATAACGTTCCCTTTGACGTTGGGAGTGAGCGAACGAAAACGACTAAGGTTATTTGATTAGACTACTTTCATGAAAGTGTCCCAAGCTGTAAAAGTGATACATTCAATTCGGAATTTACCGCAGTACCCATTAAATTAAAAACTACCCCGTTGCTCGTAGGGCAACGGAACCGCTATTAGCTTAAAAGGGAACGTTGAGCATGCAACCAAAGCAGTGCCTTGCCTGACACCGACGATATAGGGCGTTTCGCTCCTAGATAAAGGGCTCCTGTTAGGCCCGTAACACACGCACATGACTGCCACTCACGAAAGTTATGATTCTAATAGCTCGCCGGCGAAAATAAAAAAATCGCGATGTTACTATTTTAGTCCGGGAGGTATCGTCAAATTTTCATGGGTAATTTCACCATAACTTACCTTTATGGCCTGTTGGTCTAGTGGCCCTGACTGCTGAACCAGAGGTCGTGGGTTCGATTTCCACCCAGGACAAATAATTGTGTAATGAGCACGATCATTTGTCTGGGTGTAATTTATCTATGTCAGCAGTCTGGTTACCATAGCACAGGCTCTGCCTAGTTTGGTATCAGACGGCCGTGTGTGAGATGTGTGGAGTTTTTATTATTATTATTTATTGAAAATGAGTGTCGGCTGACTCGACTATGTGGCGTTTGAGTGTGGAAGATCGGAAAACTCTTAAGACAAACTTGTTTTTCTAATGAAGCTGAAGCTTCGTAGATTATTTATTAATATTATTTCTGTCATTTAAACATGTGTCAGCTGCACGGGGTAGGCGGAAAACTTTGTTAGCTTCCCATGTTAAAATGTATGAAAAATTTCAGCTTAGCTAAAAATTTTTAGTATAATAGTTTACGAACCAAATATTGTATTTTTAAGTGTCAGCTGGTATTCAAATGTGACAAAACCTGTTAGCTACCATTTCGAAGCGCAGCGTTGCGTTCTGGCTCATAAAGTAACATCGCAGCTAACACATTTTTAAGCGTCAGCTGGTATTCAAATGTGACAAAACCTGTTAGCTACCATTTCGAAGCGCAGCGTTGCGTTCTGGCGCATAATGTAACATCGCAGCTAACACATTTTTAAGTGTCAGCTGGTATTCAAATGTGACAAAACCTGTTAGCTACCATTTCGAAGCGCAGCGTTGCGTTCTGGCGCATAATGTAACATCGCAGCTAACACATTTTTAAGTGTCAGCTGGTATTCAAATGTGACAAAACCTGTTAGCTACCATTTCGAAGCGCAGCGTTGCGTTCTGGCTCATAAAGTAACATCGCAGCTAACACATTTTTAAGCGTCAGCTGGTATTCAAATGTGACAAAACCTGTTAGCTACCATTTCGAAGCGCAGCGTTGCGTTCTGGCGCTTAATGTAACATCGCAGCTAACACATTTTTAAGTGTCAGCTGGTATTCAAATGTGACAAAACCTGTTAGCTACCATTTCGAAGCGCAGCGTTGCGTTCTGGCGCTTAATGTAACATCGCAGCTAACACATTTTTTCTTGGCAGCTGACAAATCATTTTGTATTGTTTGTATCATAAACTGAGGGTGTAATCATTTATATAGTAGCTGATATCACATTACTAGAAGAATGTGATTGAAATTTAATGCAGGAGTAAAACGGCACGAAACATGATATTATAGATAGATACTCTTTACTAAAAACCATAAATAGGATACTATTAAAAAGAAATACATTAGAAACAGTAGTACAATGGGCGGCCTTAGCGCGCTCTGCATATTACGGAACTTGTTTCTTTACTTTAAACTTTATTATATATTTCAAATCATTTTCAATAAACTTTAATTAATTATATAACTTTCTACTAAGTTGTAGATAATTATTAGAGTGATATGGAAGCTTTTGATGGTAACACAGGTATTTGATAAAACGTTTTCTGTGGATGACGTTGAAGTATTTGATGATTCTAAAGATGACCTATGTTTTTGTGGAAATGCTGTAAAACGCTGGTAGGACGATCGTTGATACATACGGTTGCTAGTTAATGTTTCTGGTAATATTACATCTTTCAACGATGAATTATTTTTCTCACGAATTGCTTAAATTAAAAGTAATTTCTGTGAGTGCCAAAAGTATTGGTATACATAGGGGAGAGCGCCCAGGCACAGAATACATAATAGTACCAGTACAGAAGGACCTCTTCGCAATACCATTTAAATAAATAGTGACTCTTGCTCGGAGCAAGAGTACACAATAAGGTGCAATTCAGATAGCACACCGCTAATTACCAACAGGTTATATTAACCTAAAACTTGCCTCTCTTTCTATCGCATAACTCTTAAGAAAGTTGTCTTCTGTAAGAAGAATTAATCTAAATATTTAATAACCATTTATGTGCCTATTACTTTACTTTTGTGAACAAATGAAGTTTTAAATAAACCTAGGCTAAGTATTTACTTGGTAGTACGGTAGTACCTACGTAGATGACACTTATATTAAAGAAAACTATTTTATTTCACAATCTCTGCATGGATACTTTAATCTCTAAGAAGATAGACATTTGGCATACGTTAGTGTGTACCTTGGAATGAAATCTCTTTTAGGTGTTAAGCTAGGTATAAGCGAATCAAATCGCGGAACCCTAAATTTTTTTCAAAATGAAAAGTATTCTAAGTTACTCCTTATAACATCAGCTATTTGCCAGTGAAAGTCCCGTGGAAATCGATCCACCCGTTCCGTAAGTTAGCCTGAACAAACAGACAGACAAAAATGTGAAAAATATTTTTTGGAATAAGTATCGTGTAAACATTTTGATGCAGTTAGTAAAAAACTGTTATTATGACATTACAAACGGACGCTTTCAAATTTATTTATTTATAGATGATTAAGATGTGTATCAGTTGTTATAGTCCTAATAAATAAATATACTAATCAAAGCTAAACTTGACCTTGTAAACAGAACTTGTAAGTATATACTATACTGATTATAATTAATAATGTAATCTGACTACGTTAATACGGGAAACGTAATTCGTAAACGACGAACGGACGAAGCGACGTAGCGCGTGAGTGAGTTTCGAAGTAACTTGCTACCTGCCGGCGCGTGGCAGCTCTGCTAGGTACCTGTAGCTTCATACCTACTGAGCGGAGTGGACCTGGCCTGGCCCAGGTTTTCCGCCTACCCCGTACAGCTGACACATTTCTTCATGACAGAAATAATATAAATAAATAATCTACGAAGTTTTAGATTCGCTGAAATGATTAGAAATACAAGTTTTTCTTAAGTTCCGCTCTTCCGTGTCAGAACGCCACAGATTTGGGTCAGCTGACACTCATTTTCATTGATTATTGAGTAAAACCTATCATATATAATTGAAATGAGTTATGCTGAAATGGTCCGTGTAAATTTGACGCTACCTCCCGGACTATTACGCTCGCATGCAATATATTTATGCTCATCTTAAAATATTGAATTTTCTTAAGGAAAGTTAATTTCTTTTCATGATTTAACCTGCTGCCAAAAGCATTTATTAGACTATATTCGATGTTTACCTATGTAGGAGGGCGACCGCTTGAGACCAGGCCCACCACCCGATATCCTAGAGAGTAGTGTTGATAAAATGTCTTGGCGTTGAAACCTGTAAGAACATACATATTATACAATAATAAAATACAACACAATTAAATACAGATTTTATAAATATTGTTTTTATACCGGAAAACAACATTAAACATATTTTTTAAATACAGTGTTTGCAATGAAGAACCCTCACTATTTTTTAACCCCCGACGCAATAAAGGAGGAGCGTTACAAGTTAAACTTGTGTATCTGTTCTAGCATCCTAGCTCTTAAACGGATAGACCGATTTTGTTTTTCTTTATTAGAAATGTGACTTGATCGAGGTTGTTCTTAGCTCTAACTCGAGATAATCTGTTTAGCCATTTGAAGAAGAGCTCTTTTCTAATACAAATCTTGTTGTACACAGCAAGATACACAACTCCTCGCCAACGTATACGAGAGGTATCGCTTTTGAGCTCATTGGAATAGTCTCAATGATACATTTGTAAGTTATTTTTAAACTAAATTAGCGTTGAGTTGCTCAACGACTACGTAATACAGAGTGTTGTGACGTAGTAATCTAGTATCGTATCGTTGTAATAAAACATTATACATGTCTTAAATACTTACTAAGATTACTACGTCACAGTGTCTGACAATGGAATACTTGCTTAAATCACTGAAAGGGCATGCAAATAATAGTTAAAAAAACTAAAAAACCACGCTTTAATAGAAAACCAAACTAAAAAGTAGAAAATAATTTTCAATAAATTTCAAACAACAAAATATATTGTTTTGTTAATCACACTACTCTTAGTGTGATTAACAAAACAATATATTTTATTGTAAAAAAGCCAGGGGTGTACGGCCTTATTGTACGGACAATAGGAAATGTGAACTACTTTAGTGTCGGTGCACGTTTAGCAATACGACGGTACTCATATCTTTTATAACATTGTTTGTAATTACTTATATAGTAGCTGTATCAATAAATCATCTAGCATTAGCGAGTAGTATCATTAGCACTATTATTCATCAAATCGTGGACGGAGATCGTACAAAATTGTTATTTATTCTTCACTTTTTAGTTCAATTTATCATTAATGCGTGGTTTTTAACATTTTCAACGAATATTTATTAAGACTGTAACTGTAACTCCCCGTGATGGGAGAGGGTAATTTGCGCGCCTGCTACCTTCCTCGGATTTAGTCGCCATTTTTCAGGCTCCCTCTTCGGAAAATTTATTTTAAATTTTAAACGAAAAAGAAACGATTTTCGTAAAAAATCGCTAATCCTGAAGATCCTCATCAGGATAATGGAACAAACTAATTAAATTATTGCATTGTCATCGTTTCAAATAAATAAGACGTTTTGAAGGGGGTGACAATCACGTTCAAAGATTTCGTTTTATACATACATACATACCCATAGAGATTGCAATCCGGAAATCCGGCGGATCCGGCAACATTAGAAGTCAACCGGATCCGGTACCATTTTATCGGATCCGGTCACCGGATCCGGGAAAACGAACGATTCCAACGTTTGGAAGGATTTAACGCGCATTGTTAAAAGGGTACTTTTAATCGCTGGCTATGTTTGTAACTGTTTAAAAAGTTGATTGGCAAACGATACGAGTAACATTTGTTTGCTACAATTTAAAATCATTGTACCAAAAATAATTCAACAAGTCGCTCTGCGCCAGTACCCCGCCCAGCCCCCTCCCCTCCTCGCAACACCTGAGCAGTTCAGTATTATTCGCGACAATAAATGTGTTTTGTTTTGTCGTTGCTTCGTCAAAATGTAAGGATACGCCAGGTCCTCGCCCTCGCCGGTACGCTCCACCATTAGCTGCTACATGCGCGCTGGCGATCTGTACCTGATGGCGAGGTGCACGAGCGTGTGTCCCGCGTCGAAGGCGGAGGCGCGGTTGAGCAGCACCACCTCGGGCGCGGTGAGCGCGCGCGCCGGGTCCCCGCCGCTCGCCAGGTAGGCCTCCACGCAGCGAGCCTCGCCCTCCACCACGCCTGCAACGTTAATGTTTCAAACCAATTACTCACCAGGGTTAATATAATACCAAAATATCATGTCAATAACTTTAGAAATAACTGAGCTACAGAACGCGAAAACGAGAGACTGACAGTTTTTTTTCTCAGCAAAACAAAATAACTAAAATGATCTCGAAGTGACTATTTAAAGTAACACGAAAAATAGAAAACCGCTAAAATACCAAACGAACATTAAAATAATTGATGATACTTTATGGATTTAGATGTAATCTTCGTCAAGTTATGGTGAAATAGATATAGCAGCCATCAGAGAACTCAGAAGAAATATCGTGAGTCCAATAATTTTTTTTCCTTCCACTACGATTGTTCATCTATTATAGCAGTCACTTTATACGCGCATTGACGTCAACTGCCTCCCTTACTTTCACGCAATAACATTAATATTAAGTAACAACTAACTTTAGCTTTAAAGCTTTAACCACTGAACGATACAGCCTAAATAAAATAATGTAATCCATTCTCCGTGATTCCTAATACATTCTGTAATATAAATGGAATAATTATGACAAAATTGAAAAAATTGTGCTTGCAGTAACCAAAATAGTATTATTCTTCCTAAATACATTTCAGTTAAAAAAAATACAGAAAACACGCTTTCATAGCAAACCGAGGCGAAATTTTTTTCTTATTTTTTAGTTTTGTATTGTCATCGGTCCTTGATACGTGTGCAAATTTTCAAGATAATCGGATGTCTTGAAGTTGGAGAAAATAACGATGAAAGATTACGTCACATGGTTAGATAGGTACAGGTGAAGCTAATATAAAGTGTATAAAAAAAAGGATTATATGGTTTTGCACACCAATTTGATACGCGAAATAGTAACTCTTTTTTTAAGTAATGACTTCACTGTAAACCAGAAGTTTTGAAAATGAATGTGGATTGAATCAATATATGTGTTTGCAAAACTTTCTTTTTTGCTGCATCGCATCTTTCATATTTAGAAAAAAGTTTTTTCGAAAATGACGGTACTTAGTAAACAGTTTTTTTAACTGTAGTGATTTAAAAGTCTATTTAAGAGTTTTCAAAGCTCCTGAAATAGTAGTAGTCACCGAGACAAGCCTGCAGCCAGAGCCAGTCGGTGTTGTTGGCGCGGCGCTTGGAGCGGCGAGCGCTCGCGTCCAGCTCGTGGATCGACGTCGGCTGGCTGTTGCAGATGTCGTTTATACCTGCAACCGGACAACGGATTCCCGGATTATACTAGTTTGCTAAGAAATAAGCTACCGACATTGGCTTTACATAATCGAAAAAGAACAGCTATCGAATTCTCGAAATGAGACATTATAGAATATATTATACGTCTGAAGCAATATTGTTCACGTACCGAGTGTAGTTTTGTGCGCGGGGGGCGGGGAGAGGTGCGGCGCGGGGTTGCTGCTTCCACACATCGCACACTTCATGGACTTGGGCCAGTTGTCGTATGTGCACGTCTACGTGTAAACGAACATTAATTATTGACACATCGAGCATAGGATCACAAATAACTCATCAAAATTATTCTTACTTCATCTTATAAATAATATTTATTATTTATAGTCATTAATAAACAAACACTAACAGGACAGGGCCACTTGGCAACAGAAGATGCACTGGCGCCTTGCGGCGAGGATATCCTTAGGGGCTTGAGCCTTTCTGTGACTGCCTCGGCACCTAAAAAAAAAGGACACCTTATAAGTACCTTTTCGGATCGATGTCTTTGAAACTTGGATGAATTTGAATTTTACTAACCATAATCCTTACGAAAATGAAAATTTCAAGGGTAGAACCATTCCCTATCAGCTTTGTGCGTCATAAACATCTATTTTATATCGACGCTGAGACGGCACGCAGGTGTCTCGAGCCCGCCTCTACCAATGAAGGGCAACCTTATTCCATAACTATTTACTAGGGCTTATGGATTCCAAAGAACTCTTTCCCTTCATTTATCGAACTTACAAATGATCGACATAGGACAAGTTCTCGCTATCTTTCTGAACAAGCCAAGATTACTCTACTACGCTACTCTATGAGACTCTATTTCGCAATGAGAGAATTCGATTACAATAATAATAACTTGAGACACCTCACACACAGCCATCTGATCACATACTAGGCAGAGCCTGTACTATAGTAACCAGACTGCTGATAAACATACTAATATATTACTAAATACATACATACTTTAGATAAATTACACCCAGACACAGAACAAATGATCGTGCTCATGACTCAGAAGTCAGGACCACTAACCACTAGAGCAACAGGCCCGTCACAATGAAATGTGCGTGGCTCGTAGGTTGAATCTTTTTTTTACAGTTTCTACGGTGGATTGTAAACCAGGCGCTCGCTAGACGTAACAGAATTATGATTTTTACCCACATAATAAAATAATTCCCTTTTTATTAATACCTGATGGCCACTTGCAACCGCCAAAATCGTCCAAACCGGGGCGAAACAAAGATTCATAAAATAGTTTAAAAATTCAAATGTAAAAAATAACGTAATAGAGGTCTTAATATATGCACAAATAAGTTTATTTATGTTTTGGCCTATTCTTATTTTCATGTAGATATATAATACAAAAAAGAATTTTAGCCAAATTTAATATATGAATGTATACGTTACCACAAACTTCAGGCGTGGGAAGCGCGCTCGCGCCGTCCTGAAGCTTGAATATGTCCTCGTTGAGCACCGGCTTGGGGCTGCGACACATCGTGCACTGCGGCAATTACAATATAATTTGTAATGAGATTTATTGTAAACTCTTTAATTATATTCGGATCACAAAAATTACGTTTGCACTCCTGGAGCTCGTAAAAAAAGGTTAAAGATTATGAACTGTGTACCTTAGTTCGGCTGTACAGTGTACACCAATTAATTATTTATCTCTATTTCAAATATCTCTGTTGTGTACTTATTGTTACCATATTCATTAACTTAGTTTACAATTTAACCATGCAGGTATTTGTATTTTCGTCAGAACAGTGTTACACCAGTGACCAACTAAAGTGAAGATCCAAAAGATCCAAAATTGTTATAACACTAACAAAGTTTACGAAATACGAAAGACATGAAAAATAGACTTTAATAAAGGCATTAGTCTTCTCAGTAAAGCAACAGAAATAGTAAAAAAATAACAAACGTCTAATTAAGACCGGAAACGCATAGTACCTCACACAGTTTTGTCTTTTAAGTGAGGCAGTGAGCTGTATTGTAAGATGCGTGGCCCGTTCGTGCCTCTAAATTCACGGAAATTTACACTTGTTAACATGAGACCGCAATATTGTGTTTAGTTTACCACAGATTGACGTATGTAATGAGCAGTCTGCTGCCCGGTATAGTGGATGGGATGTAGAACATTCATATACATACATATATGCTTGGGACTCCATTAGCTTGAACGAATGCAGGTACCCAGTGCTTAGGATTTTTTTTTCTACATACGAATGAAATTAGTTTAGGATTGTTTTTTAGCCAATTTGCCATATTTCATGACGACTTTATTAACTCACAGTGAACTAACACGTTCGTCTAGAACCAGTTTAGTTCTATGTAAAACACACAAATTATTGTTACACGTGTCGTCATGGTCGCCGTGAACACTTAATCGCTGCACCATCCGTGAAACATGTATTCTTATTATTTCTGTTGTTACTGGCCCGCGACGCTGCATGCAGAGATATTTGAAATAGAGATAAATAATTAATTGGTGTACAGCCAAACTAAGATACACAGTTCATAATCTTTAACCTTTTTTTTTGTTGTTAGCGGTAGATTCAGTCCATATTGTACCGGGGGAACTCAAATGCATTATCTTTTGTCTACACACATTTTGTGTAAGCTATGATCCGTGTATACATTATATACTAATATAATAAAGCTGAAGGGGTTTTTGTTTGTTTAAACGCACACTTATACCAGTCAGATTCGAATTTTATTTTTTTTGTAAAAATAATTTAGAAATAAAAGTTAAATTGATTGTTGTATATGATAGCGAGTCGCAAGAGGAATAGGCTATCTAGCATTAGCTTACACCTCTCAGTTAGCCTTAAATATTGATTTTTGTTAAGTAAGTTTGAAGAAGAAATGCTCCCGAACTACTTTATCTACGTGCGCTAGCGTAATGGTTAGCGATACTTAAATCAAATGTTCTACAAAAATATTGATCCTTAGTATATAAGATAAACTTTGAATTTTATAGCATGTTATTTGGACGCTTAGCTGAGTAAAGGAAAATTAAAATAATTCAATACTCGGCTCGGTTCTCGGTAGTGGCGCGAACGAGCCGAGTGACGCATAACCTTTCTTTATCGTGTGGAAGTGGTATGTCGGAATCGAACCGACTAAAACCACACGATGTTCCGTCACAAGCAAGTCTTGCAAGCGACTCGGAAAGGTCAAGAGAACTGAGCTGACTTTAGCCGGCTCTTAAACACTAGGCAGCTACACCATTGCGTGCGGAGATGCGGGGAGCAGTGGCCCTCTTCCGGTTGAGAGAGGCGTGCGCAGAACCCATTGCGAAACCATCTCAGGCCTGCTTCTGCTAGGGTAACGGGCAGGTGACGCATAATCCTGGTCGATCGACGAGACACGAGTATTGCCAAGAAGAGGCGAACTGTGACCGCCTCTATGCCAAGAAAATGTTACTAAAATAATCAGTGACTTCTTTTAAATTATATGCAGGTGAAAGCACGGGGTACAGCTAGTTACATTATATACATTAAATTTTAAAATGATTTTCCCCCACTCTGAAAACTTTCCACTTCCATACCTACGCTTTCGTTATGAAATATAAATGTTTGTTATAGTTTCAATAGAAATAACAATTATGATATTAAGTCATATTATTTTCAAAAGTTCGAAATATCCGTTCTAGAAGATTTTTTACATACAAATGTATAGGCAACTCAACGCAGTGAGTAAAACTAGTAAACAACATGTGTACATATGTTTATACGTGGGACACACTGAAAGCTTTTAGAATAGGCCAGTAAGAAAAGCAGCCGATGAAAAATTTATTTAAATTTCGAATTAGGAACTCATTGAGAATCTGAAGATGTTTAACACTTTCAGTGCCGGTGACACGCCTGGCGTGTTCTTCTAAATTTCCTCCAGGTGCCGATGACACGCCTGGCGTGTCAAAAATGTTTCGGCAATATTTTAGAGATTATGCAATATTATGTATTAAAAATAACAGTGAAGCTTAATTATTTGATGAGTTAACCAAATTTGAAGTGGCTCCTGTGCTACGATGATTTTTATACTCCACAAAAAAATGTTTTACACACAATGCAGTTGAACACGCCAGGTGTGGTCAGCTGCATAGATTGTCAACCACGGCAAGTTTTACTCAAATTTTTTATGTTTTTACAAATTGGCGGCAATTTAAAGTGTCTGTCGTGCATAGAAATGGATTTGACTAGAGAAAATTTTCGCTCAATGATTTATTACGGCTTTCGTTGCGGTCTTACTCAACAATAATGTTATGATAGACTTCGATTGGCATTTCATTACGAACTCATTCTTTGGACGGACGGGTCTTTTCAACAATCATTGTAGAAGATAAAAGGACTGTTACTGCAGATTCGTATGTCAGGCATTGTGGAAAATGTTAGACAGCAGCGCCCAAGAAGCAGGATCCTCCTCCACCACGACAACACTCCAGCTCACTCCGCCAAACGGACTATTGAATATTTGTCTATCGAAGGTGTGGAGCTAGTGAGTCATCCTCCTTACAGTCCCGAATTGGCACCTCGTGATTTATATTTATTTCCAAAAATAAAAGATAAACTTGAGGAATTCCTTTTATGAACCCTGAAGATGCCGTGGCTGCGTTTGAAAAAAGGCGTCGAAAAGATCCCTCAAGAAGAATTGGTTCACAGCTTCAGTCAATGGTTCCATTGCATGCGACGGTGCTTAGAAAGGAACGGAGACTACTTCGAAAAGCAATAAAATTATTAACAGGCTTCTATTTGAAAGAAAGAAAGAAAGAAAGAAAAGAAAGAAAATCCGTTTATTTTGGTGCTGAGATACAAGTTATATCAATTAATATACCTATATCTATATCTATAAGTATATCTATATAAAAAAAGAAAAAACAGAAATCGGGAATTAAAATACAGTAAGTAGGTACATTAAAAGAAACAGTGGAGGAACAATAACGTGTCTCGCGTTAGCACCAAAATAGGTGTCCAGTTCAGCTTGGTGCCAGATAGGAATCGGGCGCTGATTTTCAACTGGAACCTTTAAATAAAATATATATAAAGTGTACGTACATATATACATACATACATATAAATAATAAAATACATATAATTTACAGAATAAAAACACGTAGAGACACAGTGTCAGAACCAGTGTTAAATGTGTTGCCCATCATATAAAATATAATAAATTACATAGTATTATATTTTTAGTTGTTGTAAGTATATGTATAATAATAATAACTTCACACATTCCACACAGTATATTCGTAAAAATGGTGCGGATATTTTTCCCTATTAAATTTGACGCACGGGACCACAGGCGAGTGAGCGAGACGGCGACGAGACGTCGAGTCGCGCCGCCTTTGCGCAGTCGCGGTCATTTGACTCGGGTGCTTGTTTGTTTATGCATAGTGAGTGTGCCGATGCCGCGTCGCATCGAAACTGCGACAATTGTTTACCCTATACTGCATGATACTGCCTAACAAACGCGTGTGCGCGGAATCAAAAACACCTAATATGCAAAAATTACTAGGTATTTAGTACAATCACATAAAAAATACTACATTCACAACAAAACCGCTAAGACGGAAGATAGAAAATGGCATTGGAGTCTCGTCAGAAGGTAGGAGACAACATTTTATTCTATCATTTATGTGTATTGTCCTTTAGTATGCTCTATATGCATTTTCATTATTCTAATGCCATGCAGGTTGGGGGAAGGTTTCAGGAAAAAATAATGACAATAATCCACATCAACATCATGGCCAGATTACCCATACAGCTGCGGAATGAGCTTAGCCCGGACTATGCGTTTGGTAAGTTTTACTCTCATACACATCTGTTCTGTTGCCCCCTATAAGTTTTTACGGTCTATGGTGTACTTTTTTGTAGGTGTAGTAGGTACTTCTTTAGTTTAGTTTTAAAACTGTTTTTGTTATTTGCAGATCTTATGGGGGGCGGTGTCGTTCCAGCAGCGAGTTGCAGAGTATTTAAAACATCCCCTGAACGCGGTAGTTCTATACTTGGGTATGGAAAGGGGGTTGGATGTTAATCGAATAGGGTAACCATAAGTATCATGTTTCAAGGTCACCGTGTTGTGAAGGTATTTTGGCTTTTGTGTGGATATAACACCGAATAAAAGGCTAGCCAAATGAAGTTTCCGTCTGGCAGCCATTTTCAAAATATTGTGTTGATTCAGAAACGGGGTTACATGAGTCCTACGTAGTATATTGAAGCAAAACCGTGCACAAGCGTTTTGTACACGTTGTATCAACTGTTCGGTCCTGGATAACAAGCATGGCCCGTATACAATGTCCCCATAGGTAAACTTTGATAGCACTAGGCTATCAACCAGCCTTTTCCTTATTTCTACTGAAATAAATTCTCTAATATTGTAAATGATTTTTAGCCTGTAGAAGCAGTTCTTAACAACGTTATTTACATGAGATTCAAATCTAAGTTCCGGGTCCATGATAAGTCCATTATTATTATTTCATTCCGTTTTTTATTTTCCAAAAACTTTCAGTGCGACACCCGTGTGTATAATTTACACTAAAAATGTTGATATCCATGCGTCACGAACGATGTTGTTATATGTAGGTGTGAAGGTATGATTCATATTTTGAATGTCGGTACATGTACGCAAAACGATAGGAAAGTGAAAGCGTTAGCAATGGTACAGCGATGTGCGATTTCATGCTCTGCCTGCCTATTTTTCAAAGGCGATAGTTTTTTGCTTAAAGGAACCAATTAAAAATGTAATTCACTCCAATCAAGAAAATTAATGACGTAGTTAGACCTGTTGTACAATTAAATCAATCTCATTGTTATAAACTTATAAGATTCTATGTAGATTTCATAATTACCGTCTAATAAAACACACTTAATTTTTTGTTTCCTTAAACCTTCACATGGTTACAGCAAAACAAACGAACAATGATTTGTCATGTAAGAACGGTTAAGTAAGCTCCCCTAGCCTTAGCCCCAACAGGCCAGGAAGAATCTGATCTACATACATTGTCTTTGTTCGAGCTTTTACCCCAACGAGAGGCTTCCTGTGCGAATGGCCGATGCTTGATTTGTACCAATGTGAAGTCCGAACCACAGACCCCTGTAACACATGGTTTCCAGCCTACGTCGGTCAACGGTAGGTGAGGCAGCCATGTCACGCCTTTTAGTCAATTACTTTTTCCAAGCAAGGGAGTGCGCCTGCATCGGTCCTTTATAAAAATAGACACATCAAAGCAGTCGGGTAAAAAGTCTAAGCAACACACATTTACGGAAACTGCATATTATTTTATTTTCTTCTTTGATATTTAATTTTTTTCTTAACAAAGTAGATTGGTATACAATCTTTTTTGTTCTCAGAAACATAATATATACTGGCTGATTTTAAAAATAGAAACTTCCCGATTGTGTTTTGTTTTCATTAATATAAAAGCTAATTATTTTTCCCGATTTCATGTTTTCGTTGCTTGATAAGTTAGGTATTTATTTCACTTTTTTTACAGTTTTTGAAAAATTTTGTGGCGAGTCATTATTTATGCATGGAGCGACGCCATTTGACTGCTGATGAAATTCAGAGAGCTGTAGGAATGCTACAAGCGGGAAGAAGTCAGTCCTAAATATTTCGGCCTTTGTCAATAGGAGCGTGATGTGTCGTCTTTAACAGCGTTATGTTAATACAGGGGATCCTGCTGAGCAGCACCCAGGACGTTGAGTACAACTGCTCGACAGGACCGATACATACAGCTGACTGCAAAACGTCAGCCGATGTTAACCGCCCGGGCGATAGGTTTAAAGCTACAATTCTCAAGCGGTGTTGTTGTTGGCCACCAAACCCTGGATGGTTTAGATTCACAATTGGATGCGGTAGGTGGCGCTATGATAGAGATCCAGGAATATTTTTTTACGTTCGGGCAGGACATCGTCTGTCAGGTCCGCTAACATAAATGTAAATAAATATTATGCTTTTGTGTTGATTCATCCTTTTCAAAATTCTTATCGGGTGTGTACTAAGCTGTTACTTATTGTTTAGTTTCAATAAGTAAATATTTAGTCAGACACAATTTAAAACACATCATCAGGTTATAAATTCTTTGTTATGGTGGGTATGAGTTTTCAGTAACAATTCATTCAAATTCAAACGATTCATTACATCAATATTCAAATGTATACACATTTTTATAAAAAAAATATTCATAGAACGGATCAATTTTAAAAATCAAAATTAATCCAATAGAATCGGTTCTGGTTAGATTTTACATGTATACCTCTAAGTAAACAGAGCTCATGACCCGCCTGATGGTAAGTGATTACCGGTAGCTATAATCGCTCGCAACAGTAGAGATGTCGCCGCTATTCCCCTCGCACTAACCTCCGAAGGTCCTGCCCATCAGAAGAACAGAACACAATACATATTATTCAAGTAGCGTTATCTGGCTTTCGGTTTTCCTAAGCCGAGTGGCTTCAAATCTGGGGGTTTCGCGGTACATCACTTTCTTATTATGTACCTACTTCCATTAAGCATTAAGCACCTCTTAAAAAAGTAATCTACGACAAGACATCTACGTCACGGAAAAATGTTACTAACTTAAAAACTCTACTAAATAACACACAACATAATATGTATACATATTTATCGTAACACTTGATTGTTATTTAAAAATTCAAAAAGCGATAAATAGTTCCCACAGTGGAGATATTCGCGTTGCTAGTGCGCAGATCCCACGCGCATGCGCTTGGAGACAAAGGTCGGGTTAACAAACCAGTGTGCAACATATAAAAACTAACACACTTGAGTGAAATAATAACTTTTAACCGCCGTTTCATCGGTTCATCATTAATTTTGTCATTTTAAGTAGAAGCTTCAAGGCTAAGAATTCAAATCTTTCGCTCTGTTCTGAAACTACACAGAGTTCTACCTTTCAATGTTTGGTCATGAGAGCGAGTGCATGGATTATTTTTCTATATAAGTCACTGTATCCTCTGACTTATATACTTATATCTAATTGTACCAAATTACATATAAGTATAACTTTGTAAAGTCATTACTTTTATGTGTGAGGAGTAATAAACTTATATACATATTTTATAAGTGTTGGGGAAGACCTCCATTCTCCACCCTACAGAAATAAATGCATAGAGTTTGCTGATGAGAAGGATTATAAAGATGTGTTTGGGAGTGTAGCAATAGCTTGAGAAGGTCAGTGTCTGGCTATTGTCGGGAGACCGAACCCTCTAATTTTATTAAATCTCAATTTGCCATAAATAAACAGCAGTTATTAGTTACTAGCAGCCGGTCCCCGCCCTTGCCCGGTTCTAATTAACATCGCAGAAGTCGCGGCCGATAGCTAATGCCTTATAACCTGCCAATGTACATTTTGTATAAAAGGATCAAGTATGATATTTTCTCTTGTAAAAACTCATTAACTGTTCAGTTAGCACAGTTGTAAATACTTTATAGTCCATAGTTGTTTAACTAGGTTTGGAGATATATTAGTTAAGGTAAATACCTTTCGAGAGAGTGGGAAGTTCTCGTAGGTGCATACGTCACAACACCATTTGGAGCTTTCGCCAACCGGCACTGAGCTTGCTGTCATCTGAAACGTTGCAGCATCCGTTAGTGCCATACTATTCATAAAATATATCCATGTATCTCGGAGATAGGTCAGCAAGTCAAATAATTCGTATGCCAGGGAAAACAAAAAAAATAAGTTATGTATCTATACATATCATTTTTTTTTAAAGGCACTTTCCTCGTTCACTTCAACACAACTTTAAATAAATAACAACTCTCGCAACAAAGGAATGCAAGCTAATCTTGATTGGGTGCAAACATGCCAACTACAAAAAATAATTACCTAACCGTCGCACTTGCAGCCTAATATGTGCCTATTCACTGAGCACGGCAAGTACTGTTTACAGTGATTGCAATCGATCAGTATTTTCTTTAAACTTGCTATAGCTGCCAACCAATCCTTTTAGTGTCAGGCGCACATGACACAGAGACCGAGCATAATGCCCTATTCATACATTCTGTCAAAAAAGTATCGGAAATAGATCATTTAATTCTAATTCAAATTCAATTCAAATAATTATTTTTGTGGTTTAGTTGGCACAACTGTTTAATATACTCATATACACGAGTTTTTGATAAAGTCGATTCACGACTTTAACAAAAACTCGTGTATATGAGTGGTACGGTGCATTCAAAAGCGGTTGAGATTTGTTGACAGATTTGCCTCGCTCTGTTCGGCCATCAACTTCTTCAACTTAAGTTAACATCGCCAAAGTGAAGGAAATTGTGACTGAAAATCGTCATTCAAGTTTGAGAGAGATAGACGCTAAACTTTCTGTGTCTCACGAATCGATACGTCCCATTTTAAACGATCGCTTGGGCATGAAACACGTTGCCGCCTCACTAGTCCCGAAAGTTTCGAATTTTCTTCAAAAACTCAATCGCGTATCTCAAGACATGCTAGAACGAGTCAATTCCGACCCTGCATTCTTAAAACGCATCGTTACTGGCGATGAGACATGGGTTTACGAGTTTGACATGCAAACTAGTCTACAAGCTTCGGAATGGCGACTTCCAACTGAACCGAAACCGAAAAAACCACGACAAAGTCGATCAAAAGTCAAGGTCATGTTGACTGTTTTCTTTGACTATCGAGGTGTTGCACTCCGAATTCTAGCCAGTAGGTCAAATTATTTAAGCGTTATGCGGCGTTTGAGAGAGGAAATTCGTCGAGAAGGCCAAATTTGTGGAAAGAAAATTCTTGGATATTCGTCGTATTTGTGTGACAACGCGCCATCGCACCAGGCCATCATTGTGAACGAATTTGTCGAACCGAATTGAACGACCAAAAACTTAACAAATACCATCGAACAACCACCGTATTCACCGAAAATAGCTCCGACCGACTCATTCCTCTTTCCAAAACTGAAATTACCACTTCGAGGTACCCGTTTCCAGTCAATAGAAAATATCAAAGAGAATTCGCGGCGAGAATTGGAGTCAGTTTTGGAAAATGCATTTAAAAACCGATCTCGCTGAAATTTATAGCACATTTTCATTACAAGCTACAATTTCAGAAAGTTTCAGATTTCTACGTAAGTTCCTTTCAAAGTTATGAAATGTTGAAAAAAACGCTCCTTTTTTTAACTTTGACCTTCATTTCCTGTTAAACAAAAGCACGTAACGACTTTGAACAGCTCTCATTTTGTAGGTAATTTAATGGAAAACAAAAAATCTATGAACACATATGACGAAAAACGTACTGGAAACGAGATATCACACGAAATGTAAAAAAATGTCTATTATTTTCGTTAAATTGTTAAAAAAAAAATGGCGCCCCACTTGCCCAGACTGCGGGTATCGAAATTCTTAATCAGCTCATTTTTTTACTATTTATCCAAAAATAAAAATGCGTGGTAATCCAAAATTTAGGTATTTTAGTTCCTTGACTGGGCTATATATAAATATGTCATATCTTGACCTACAAAGCCTATCATTTAGGCAAACATGACCTCTTCAAATCAGGTATACCATATAGTTACTTGCCACCTAATTAGTAATTCAATTAGTAATTTTATTCTTTGTCCATTCGTTTATTTTCTTTTTGTCGGTTGCTTGAGAACGTAACTGTGCCAGAGTTTTTAAACTTAAACTTGGCCAAAAATATTGAGCACCCTACGAATTTCGAACCTACTCGGGAAGTACGGCAAAAAACCAAATCTATTTAAATTATTAATTTAAAGATAATTTTTTCGGCATCTGAAAACGTTTAAAAATAATGATTAACGCCGCAGTTTGTAGGTCGCGGAGTAGGCGAAGAATTTAAGCAAGCCAGAGTGTGTGATGGAAACCGTAAAACACATCGGCGGCATAATCGTCTGGGACTGCATAACCGATTCTGGATTTAGCGAATTGCTCGTGTGCGAGGGCCGATGTTATGGGTGCTCAATACTTTTAGCCAAGGCTGTATGTTGTCTATTTTCATTTCATTTGATTAAACTATTTATTACCATTCGTAGACATTATGATACTGTATATTGAGTCATCATCATCTACCTACCCTTGTCCCATTTTTATTTGGGGTCGGTGCAATATGTTTTATTCTTCCATTCTACTCTATCGTTCGTCATTTCAATGCTTACTCCATTTCTAGCCATATCTTCTCTCACACAGTCCATCCATCTTTTCTTTGGTCGTCCTCTTCTCTTGTACCCATCAACATCTAACCATAAAACTCTTTTCACCACATTTTGCTCATCTCATCATCATCATCTCAAACCATCATCATCTCAAAAAATACTAAACGGATTTTCATGCGGTTTTCACCAATAAATGAAGCGATTCATAAGGAAAGTTTAAATATATAATTTATTAAGGTTTTTTGGAAATTCGTTGACATATGATGATAATTGTTGAAGATGTCTCTGCTACGCGTGCGAAGCCGGGGCGGGTTGTTAGTAGTTAATAAATTATTTGCTGTGCAGTGATTCTGATCAGTGCACTATGGGCTTATTCGGGATGCGATCGAGAGTGCCTAAGGTTCAGGGGTTCGTGTATAGAAATGTTGTGTAAAGTCAATAAGAGAATTTATTGTTCAGTACTAAACAGACTAATTCACTGTTACAAATGTTAATGTTAAATGAAAATGTTAACCTTAACTTATGTTAAATATTATAAAATGTTTAGATATTAATGTTTAAATGTTACTATTTAAATGTTAATGTTTTCTCTGTGAGTGCACCCGGTCGCGACGGTGAGTACCGACAGCTATGCTACTGTTCGCGGTGACTTCTTGCAGTACACTAACTGTGCAATTAACGTTTCGAAATTATGTACCGCCGCTCGCGGGCTCACATCACTTGTTCGGTGTCAGCATTAAACCGAACAGGGCTAGAGCGAAGAATGGGCTAGAAAGAGTTTTCAACTACGCTCAATATTAGTTTAATTAATCCTATTCAACAGTTTATGAAGTGTACTAGAAATACCAACAAATACTGGCAGTAGAAATAGAGAAATACTTAGTCAAAATCATACTCAAAACGAAAGTACACACAAACTTACATATTACGGCTATTTTATCTGCGCACAGTTACTTGCATACCTTGGGCTGTATATAAAGATTGATTGCTATAAATGTTGTGTTTGATTGATGTGTCCATAATGATTTAAGTATCCCGAGGGAAGTTCTGTTATTGTTACTTATAATTTTCAAATAGTTTTGCGTAAAATATTTGTTTTATTTTGGTACTATCACAAATTGGTCATGGTATGACCAATTGATTACTGAGGTTTTAAAAAATGGCAGATGTTGGCATACGTAGGTAATGCTTTTATTGGATTAATGAACTAAATATCTTTTTATTAAAGAATAATTTAGAACAGCCTTATACAGCCCGTATTTGTACATGCTATTTTCAGTAATTACCCACAAGGAACTTTTTGAGGAGTGGTTCAAGTTAAAGGATTTAAACAGTGGTGGCTGCTGCTGATACATTGGAAGACTATTTGCTTTCTAAAAGATAGTGAATAATATTTTTTTATTTTATTTTTTTATTTAAAGTTAACCTCGATTTATGTCATTTTAAAATTGCTTTTTTCTTTTAATTAAAAAAAGTGTTCAACTTATTACTGTACCATTTCTATATCATCCTACAGCTATTTTATACCATCTTTAATAATAATAATAATAATATTAGCCTTTATTCAAATATAAGTTACATTTTATGAATGTGTATAATAAAATTTAAGTAACAATTTTTTTTTTGTAGCACTCATACATATTTATTTTATTATGCATCAACTCCCTGTCTGTATGCCACTAATTGACAAAGGCGTCCTCCAACTGTCGACATTTCTCTCTATCCTTAGCTACTCTTGTCCATGTGCTTTCTTCTCACTTGTGAACCAATTCATGATTGATTTTGACCATTTTTCACTTCCTCTGAATATTTATGGCCTAGCCACTTCCACTTTACCTTTTTTATTGTTTTTATGACATCTTTTGTTTTTGTGCGTTTCTTGATGGTTGCAATTTTTATTCTATTGGATAGTCTTTTACCTATCACACTTCTTTCTATGGGGTTCTGACAAGTTTCTAGCTTTTTGTTATGTACTTTTATGAGTGCCCAGGTTTGGCAACCATAAGTAGGTACAGGAAGTATACAGGTATGAAATGTTTCCGTTTGATACTTATCCCAGTTTCACTATTTTTCATAATTTCCTTCAGACTACAATACTGTTTCCAAGCGTTTCCAATGTGTCTGTCAATTTCTTTTGTGGTTAGATCTGAGGGAGAAGTTATTGATCCTGATAGGTTCTTGCTTCCCATTCGTCATAGCTTTGGTCTTTTCTGTGTTCATGACTTATCCCAATAAAGCCGCAATTCTGTATCCAGGTCATTCAACATAATCTGCAGGCCATCACTCGTTGGCGAGAGGATTATCAGATCATCCACAAATCTCAGGTGTGATAGATTTTCACCGTTAATGGCCAGTCCACATTTTTCCCAATCTAACTGTCGAAAGACCTTCTCCAGAACTGCTGTAAAGAGTTTGGGTGAGAGGGGTCACCTTGGCGCACTCCTCTTTCTATTTTGATCTCGTTTCCTTCTTTCTCTAGTTTAATTTTATCTTTGCTGTTATCATATATTTTTTTTAGTAATCTGATGTATTTGTTTTCGACACCTTGGTTTTAAAGTGCTTGCCAGATCTTTTCATGCTCTACTGTGTCGAAAGCTTTACTGTAGTTGACGAAACAGCAATAGAAGGTACTCTTTGCTGTTTCAAATAGTCTTTTCATGGTTTTTGACCTCTTTGGATTTGATATTAGTTCTGTTCTGTATTGTAAGAGTTCTTTAGTTTGATTTCCTATACATTTTATTCTCTCGTTTCCATCCTCAGTTTTGTTTCTTTTATTTGTGTACAGAAGGTTTTGAAACGGAAATCGGAATTCTTTGTGTTTTCTATGAAATGTTTTTCTTTTAATATTTCTGTGCTTCCAATGCTACGTTATTGATTTTTTTCACCATAAAGGGTCGTGTATTAAGTTGTAATTTGGCTCTAACCATTCTATGGTTGCTGTTAAAATTAATATTGTTTAGAACTCTACAACCCTGAAACATATTACTTTTATTTGTTAAGATGTAATCGATCTCGTTTTTATGGTAGCCATCTGGGTGTATCCATGTACATCTATGGTTCTGTCTTTTTTTGTATAAACTATTTAGTATTTTTAGGTTGTTTTTTCGTAAGCCAATTGTAACAGCATTTCACCATTTCTTGTGCTTGTTCCTGAAGAATACAGGCGTAGTACGATTTCCTCTCTGTCTCTTCTTTCTCCTGTTCTAGCATTGAAGTCCCCCATTACTATTAAATTATTGTGCGAGTGGTTTTCTATTGCATTTGTTAGTATGGACTCGATTTCTGATTTGCTAGATTTTTCAGCTGGTGAGTAGATTTGAACAATCAACCACTTTTCTTTTTTAGGCGGTAACTTTAGATTCAGCATTATAATACTTTCTGAGATGGAAATAAATTCATCAATATGCAGTTTTAATTCTTTCTTTATGAAAAATCCTGTTCCATATTGGCCCAGTGTTTCTCCCGTATAGTAAAACATGAAATCTCCATGGTCTTCTATGTTTTCTTCTAGTCGTCGTACTTCACTCAAACCCAGTATCGACCAAGGTATATTTTTTAAAGCTAGGATTAATTCCGCTTAACTTTCATTCGTTTTTAAAGAGAGTGTATTATATGTTGAGATGTAAATGGTTGATTTATTAAGTCAGTTGGAAGGTAAAATTCTTCTTCCCCCACGGTGATAGGCCGGATTGGGGTGTCTTTACAAAAAGTTGGTTTAGTCGAGGTTGTGATATTTTGGTTCCGGGTGTTGATGCAGTTTACAAGTTTTTTGGGGTTTCCATTATTGAAGCCGACCTCCTCCATTCACCGTAGTCGAGTATATTTGGTCTTCTAATGTCTTTCAGTTGGGGTTTGGTGGGGGGGTTGAGTGTCACTGTATATAATAAGTGATAGATTATAAGTTAGCTAATTCTGTTGCATTAGGCTAAGCCTGTAATAATAGATGTATGCGTGGGATGTAAATAAATAATAAATAAAATAAATGTGGGCATAGAACAGAAAATTTTATACATGCAAAGATGATCTGACCCACTGATACTGATGACCCACCTAATAAACATGTAACAAGACAAACTATTCATGAATATAATTAATATGACTAGGTTTAAACAAACAAGACCTCTGCACTACTCCCACTGTCAACATAATAAAAACAGATTAACCAACATATTTCATTGTACTTGGTTTCTATCCATCAAAATATATTCCTGTGCATTTAAAAAATAACTATTACATTTTATATGTAGTTTATGATATAGTCACTGCAGATTAAACCTAACCTTTGGATGCCAACGTCGCATTTATGTGACAAACAAAAATTTATGTTTTTTATCATAAAAGTAATTTATGTTTGTTACATACATAATATATGTTGGCAGTCAAAAGGTAACATGTGGTCAGTAACGTGTACAGTGCATTACAGAAATTCAACGCTCAAATAGTTCTTCAGCTTAGTCTTGTAAACTATGGTATTGTTTAAGACAGAACACCTTTAATAATTATAACATAATTGTGTAACAGTATGTGGTTCATATATCACTTTTCTTATCCTTAATATAGAAGAAGGATTGTTAAATACTGATAAAACCTACATATAATCTGTAATTTCCAGTTAGTGGGCATTATACAGTGATACAAGTAACTAAAATAATCCAAGGTATATACCTGGGTGATGCTTGTTTGTGACACATTTGTGCAGGCGTCGTGATGGTCGGGCGCGGGCACCTGGAGCGCTGGCGGCGCGGCGGCGACGGGGGTGGCGGATTCATGGTCCAACGGCGCGGGCTTCGTACTCCCGTCATTCTGCACCTCCTCACTCATTGTACCATCAATTATAACATTGAGAAATTAACTTCACTTGCCACACTTCACGATTCACTACTATGAGGTTCTCATTATACGAGATTCTAAAATATTGCTTGGCTGGTGTTTACACAGGTGAACACTTTGTCGTTTGTTGGTTCTTTACGTGCGCCTCTATATCTCTTCTTGTTACCTAAAAAAATATTATTATTGTTAAAAAAGGAACGGCGAGGACGAATAGCTTGACGTCTAGTCGCGCGTTGTGAAATAGAAAGCAGAGTGAATAATTTCACAGAATTTCTTAATGGTATCATTGACAGTTCGCGACACTTTATCACTGAATGGGTATCATAGTTATTATAGATTCGAGGTTGCTGATACGAAACTTGGCATCGTTTTGCTTCGAAATTTGGCGTCGTTACACAACATAAAACATCAAGAGTGGTGATGGCATAAGGTCAAGACTACTAGACCGATATGATTTACTCACTCTGTTCTGATGATGTGCCGATCAAATAACAGTTTTGCTCGTGATTTTTGCCAAACGATGGATAAAACAAACCTGGGGGAGACGAAAGAAAACATAAAAGAAACAATGGGGATAGAGGCAATTATGTTTATACGGTATTTTGACAAATTTTGTGTCAATTTTGGTGTCAATCCATGAAACGAGATGGCTCAAACGTGTGTCAAATTGCTTCTATATGCCATATCATTGGTTACTGGATCAAAATATTTCAAACTATATTCATTTTCAGCCAATAATTAACTATCTGTTAAAGAAATAGCCAATCAAAAATAAGTGAGAAATTTTATTCAAAATGGCTACCCTAATGAAAATAAAAGTAATTGTCTTTGGTATATTCAAAACTATTTTTAACCTTTTGAACTATTTCAAACTTTACGCTGAAAAAATCTTTAATTTATTTCTTCAGCTCACCAATGACAAAACTAACTTGTCATTTGCACGAGTAAATGACAAAATTTTGGTACGATTTTAATCCGCATGTAAACAAAAAAATTGGTTTTGAATTCGAGTTTCAATTATTTATAATGATTTAGTATAAGTTTAAAATAAAATATATGATTTCGGATGAATTTTAGAGGTATTTTGTCGAAAAGTTCTTTGAGATCTTCTTCTTCAGGGAAAAGCTTAACTCATTCAGAAGAAGTTTCCAAATTACAAAGTGAAATCGAACTGCTTAAGCAAACGATCGATTCTCTCAAAGTTTCTGTTGAAAGCCGAGACGCAGCTATTGGTACTTTAGCTCGTGAGAAGGAAAAAATATACGTTGAATTAAAAAGTGCGCAAAGAACTAACAGAAATTTACACCAACAGCTTGTAGATGAAAGGTATTATTGTGCTTCTGAAATAATACGTTAACTTTGTGCTCAGAAATTATTTACCGTTCGCTTTTTAGGGATATCCATTCTAAGGAAAAGGAGTTTCTGATAAATGAAATTAAGAGACTATCAAAACAAAATGAAAATGAGATGAAGTGTCAACATAACGATGATGTTAGTATGGTTTTTTTATTACATATGGGTAGTAACAAACCTAAATAAAGTATAAACCACAAGACATGCCCTAATAGTTTTCACCGTGAATGAATTCTTTCAGGGAGGTTGGGTAATAAACATAATATTTCATTTTATTGTATTATCCAATGTTTGCGATCCACGTTTGATTTCTTATTTATTAGGGTCACGAAGATCACCACAGACAATTATTCGATGATTTAAAGGCTAAGGATGAAGTAATTTATAATATTGGCTTTAAGTATATGAAAATTAAATCAAGCAAGACAGCTCTCCAAAAGAAGCTTGAGAAGTTACAGGTTCAAAACAAAAAGGTATATTTTTGCTCTTTCCATGCCAACAACGTATTTAAACGTAAAAGTTTAAAAGGAGGATAATCAGAATTTCACTGTGTGATCTCGACAAAGCCGATCGTGGAACTTTGTTTATCCATCTCTGTCAAATCAAATGCCACAAAACCAGCCTCTAATTATTATTCCTGCATGTTCCTAAATGTATTTAGTAAATTTGTTTCACAGACATGCGAGAAAATTATTTTTCTATTACAAGACAACAGAAAAACTTTGGATATTCTTCTAGATAATTTGCTTAAGAGTTCAACAGTATCACCGAACAGCAAAAAATATTTAAATCTCTTACAAATAAACGCCAACCTACATTACGAAAACACACAACTTAAAATTTATCAATCGGTCAAAGATTCAACTGACATACAACATCAAGAGTCTAAAAATGGGCACGAACAATGTGATAAATCTAATTCAATAGAGCAAGCACTGAACAAATCAGCCAAACTTGGGATAAAATCCGACGGGAAAGTAAAAACCTTTACTGGGAAGGTACTGGAAGGTCGCCGTCGCCTAATTCATTCGAAGTTAAAATCACTTACTAATCACGATTGCCCCGAAAATAAGAATTTTAAACACATTCATCGAACATTGTCACCTAACATTCGAGGTGCTTTTTATAGGTCTGCGTCCGATTCTTGTATCCTAAGAAGGAATTTAAGTGAATTATTAAATATTAGTAACCTAAAGTAAACCTTACTTAGTTTCATTTTATACGAAAAGCCTTATACAAGTCATAACAAAAGTGGCCGAAAAAAGAGGTTGCTGCAAAACGTTGAATGATATTACCATCTATACCTTTTTAAGTTGAGCCACGATGCTCGCTGAATTTGCCCAATGTCTACCAAGGGGCATGAGTATACAGTTTGTGCGAACAGTTGGCGGAGTAGCTTTAACATCATGTGTATATCTGCCACCTCGGATTGGAAGTGCCTGCATACATACAGGGGCGCACTGAGATGATATAAAGTGTATAGAATAGAAATAGAATACAATTCTACCCTTCTCATGGAGTAAACAATTCCTGCTACCTTGGTCCAATCGCAGAGGTTTACTCTTTCGACTGGAAGTGAAGACTGAAGTGGAGGTGTCGAGTTCGATCCTAGAAAGCACATAATACCGTAGATAATACACATAAATATCCTCCAGTTGTGAACTCCCATTCCATTGCACTATAAGACGCAGTACGTACGTAAGTAGGGAAATCCCCCCCAATAGGGAGAGCATCCTGCGTATATAGCTAGTTTCATCAGGCGACCGGTCGATGACTTCTCAAGAAAGCAAAAATAAAACTTGAAATTTAAATATACTTAGATCCAGGAACATGGAATTTTCATGTTTGTTAATAAGAAAACCCAAGGCTTTGAAAATAAAAGTGTTGTATAATATTTAACACACTACATGGGGGTGAAGTCGCTTCGTTATTCAGCTATGAATATGATTTCATCGCTATCTTAGATTATAATATATATTAGGTATTCCCAATCCGCGCTCCAAAACTAAAGCCAAAATATATACGCGACTAACATAAATATATGCAAGTTACGCGAGTTACGCGACTCACTCGTCACCATAAATTTAGTATACTAACGTAATAGACGAACAGTCTCCTCATTTTCGCGAGACCGAAATTAAAATGTTTGTGTGGCTAACTTTTAGTGTCGGGACATTGACGTCACCGCAATTTTGATTGCAAAAAATCGGCAATATTTATGTCAATATGGATTGGTAGTATTTTGTATGTTTTGTTGCTATGAGTTGCTGTGTTTTTGTAAGTAATTTTTTATTGACAGAAGTGAAGAAAGTACAATGAATAATGATTGAAATAATTTTCATCCTAATGTTTTTGAAGTGATAACTTCTTATGGGAGGGTAAACTGCTTCGTTACGTAATGCGTTACGGCGCCAGTCTGTCTGGCGTACAAGTTATCACTCCTTTCGGAAGTCCCGAGACGCACACTTTTTTTTTAAATATATAGAGAAGAGAAGAGGACGACCAAAGAAAAGATGGATGGTCTGTGTGAAAGAAGATATGGTTAGAAAGGGAATAAGCAGTGAAATGCCGAGCGATAGAGTAGAATGGAAGAATAAAATATATATCACCGACTCCAAATAAAATTGGGACAAGGGTAAGCAGATAATGATGTTTTTTTAAATATTTTGCCAATATTGCCAGGTTTAATGTTAATTAAGTACATGTGCTCACGATGTACTGTCTCTGGTGTAATGACAGGCGATAGTTTGCCATTTGCTGCTCTTACACACCCCACGCTTCGACAACTATCATAAAACATTTTTTGCAAGTGAATTGGTTTCAAGGACTTCTTAACTGACCTCATTAAAACTGTGACATTTAAAACAATTTAAAATTAATAAAAACAGGTTTGATACAAAAGGGATATAAAGTCACAAAGAAATGCAGTGGGGGTACCAATAAATGAAACATTCAAAATATTTTTAATGTTATAAACTTTACATAGTCACATCAAAATCAAATCAAATCAAAATATTTTATGTCAATTAAACCAATTTTAGGTAGTTTTGAATTGTCAGGAGTAGGAGTGAGTCAGAATTAGGCTCTAGAAGGACACTCGACACTTTTTTAATATGTTTTCTTTACAATTTTATGGTTCTATTGCTTATAATTATGTGAAAAATATATGTAAGATATGTCGAAAGCGTAACCATAAACTTATAAGTTTATGGTCGTACATAAATACTTCCGTAATTAATACTCTAGTCAGTTTAAGAGTAGTTCTGGTTAGGTCAAACTAACGGCAGCCAGCAAGCCTTTCCTATTTACCATTAGAATCTACTTTTTTTTAATCTCTGCAATCACAGAAAACCTAAAGGTCATCAATAGTCATCAATTGATATTGTGACCGCAGCTAGCTATTCTATTTTGTTTTATTTTGTTTTGGTCACTTGCAATTCACGAATTGAATTTTTATTAAGCAAACCGATTTTTTTTGAACCATCATAATATTTATAACATAGAGTATTTCCTACATATATTAAAAGTAATTCAAAATAATTTTGTATATATATTGTATGAAAATAAACATCATGAAACTAGTATTGAACTTTTGGTACCTATTTACTTGTAAAATGTTTCTTTCTTTGGATTTCTCCTGTATGTTACACCACAACCTAACACAGAATACGACATCATTATTATTTTTTATATTTACCCGTCAAAATATAGAAATATTACGTACGACGAATATTACACCAAAATTAAAACATTTTTTTTTGACAGGAGACTATTAGAGCCTAAGTTTTTTCAAACTGGTCTCACTGTCAGGTTTATTCTGTCTCTTTCTCAAACCTATGTTTCTGTATGAAGCTTAAGTATCTCACTTGCACACTGTTCGTCTATTACGATAGTGTACTAAGTTTATGCTCGCCACACGCGAGAGAACGATTGCCGCTGAAGTAAGTCATTTAAACTTGTTATTTTTATAGGAAGACGAGAAATAAACTTACTCTAAATTAATTTTAGTAAGTACATTGACATTTTCCTATATTCTAAAAAAATCATATTTACTTTTAAACTTTCGCGTTCCATGATATAATATTATCTACGTATTTACGGGAATTAACGCGATCACGACAAGGTATTATATACCTCTGAATTGCCTGACGTTTCGACCAGGTTGCACTGGCCGTGGTCACTGGCTGACTGGCTCAGTGGTGCACATCGACATCGTGAGACCTTACCTTTTCGTGATCGCGTTAATTCCCGTAAATACGTAGATAATATTATAAAATGATACTTTTTCTATTGTATCTTAACTGTATCGTGCTCATAAATAATGCTATTTAAGTAGTGTTATAATATATATATGTTTATGTGTAAGAAGTATCTACATGTTAGCAGAAACAATATATGTTATTTTAAATATTTGCCTGCCGGCGTTGCAAGTACCTACAAACCGATTTTTTTTTAGTAAATTCCAAAACAAACTAATACGACAAATTTAAAAATTAATTTTTTAATTTGTCATCTCGTTCTACAAACCAAGGCGAAACATTTACTTTATTTTATTACTCAAAACTGCTTATACATCATATTTACTATGAAAATAAAAACGTCTCGAAAAACAAACCAAAAATATTGTTATAAATAAATAGTTCCTAATAAGTAGCTTTATTTTTTATTTTACATCTGTCTTTATCTTATTTTCACATTTCCCCATTTTCTTTTTTCCTGGTGCCTCAAGCCGCTGAGAAATAATATGTTAATATTTAATCCTGTGACTGGTGTCACCGTTAGTACCGTTACTGCTCTTCCTCGGCTGTCTTAAGTTTTTTTTGCTATTTCAATTGTTCGTTAACTGTTCGTCATTGTTCGATCAAAATTTTTATTTGTTCGATCTCAGTTTTTTTTTTATAAATAAAATAAAAAATTTGCTTTCTTAAGTTGGCAGGGAGAAGTCGTTTTTTAACCTTTTTTTTGCTATTTCAACTGTTCGTTAACTGTTCGTCATTGTTCGATCAAAATTTTTATTTGTTCGATCTTAGTTTAAAAAAAAAAAAAAAAAAAATTACCCTCAAGTTGACGGGGAGAAGTCGGTTTTTTACATTTTTTTTGATATTTCAATTGTTCGTTAACTGTTCGTTATTGTTCGATCAAAATTTTTATTTGTTCGATCTTAGTTTTTTTTTTTTAAATAAAATTCAAATTCAAATTCAAAATCATTTATTCAATTAAGACACTAAGTGACATTTATGAACGTTAAATTGAAGCTAGAGTTAAAATCATAGATCGGCACAAACAGACGCCACAGCATGTACTGGATTGCCAAGGTAAATTAGGTGAAAAACACCAAAATCTACTGCCTGTTTGTGTCGATCTATAGCTGCCAGTTTTCAAAATGCGTAGGGCCTTATGAGAGGAATACTGGTAAAGAAACTCATGGCCACTCTTTTTAAAAGTCAGATCTTCAGGTACAATAGTGTTAGTGTTACACGCGAGGTAAACAGGATGCAAGCTGATGCCACCTGAATTTCATTTTATTGAAATGCTCCAAAAGCTAACGTACTAAAATATAAAAATCACTCAGTGATACCGTTGAAGGTTTGAACCTATTAAACATAGAAATCATTCAAGGTGCACATCTACCTTCATTCAGTTGCAAAATCTACTGTTAAAAATAATTCGTGACTGGATTAAGAGGCTAGAGTTGCAGTTGATCGGACCAAAATAATAGTATAGGCTAAAGCATCGCTGACTAGGCCGACCAGTCACCCAAGCGGCACCCGTTCACGAGTATGACGCATGGACGCTTTACAATTTTTATATGAGTATGATTTCATTTACTAAATTTATCTTTAGCATTAATTATTGACCTTAGTGGTTTTGGAGATGGTACTGATAACAAACTTGTAAAAATATTATTCAAATATTAAAATCATAATAAAAAAGGTGTCAATTAATATACTTGCTTGTTATATTATTATTTTATTATATTACACGACCGATTTTGCAACCAGCGAGTTGTCTTTCTAACCCACCGCGAACGTCGCGCGTCGTGCAGAAAGACAGCAAATAACGCGTACGTACCTCAGAGCGATTGCGATCCTGTCCTTTTGATAAAAAAAAATGTGAGCCGTCACGGGACGCCTGGCAGATGTGAAACATCGACATTATTTTGTAAAAGTAATATGCAGAAAAGAACAAATGAACTAAATATGTCATAATGATAAAATAAAATATTACGATTTTTTTTCCAGATAACGATGACTATTTATTGAATAAACATTTATTTTCACTAAATACAATAGCGAGAGAGATGGCTTAACGCCGGATCGAGTGGGAGAGAATCGCACAGTCGATTGCGCATGGCGACGCGTCGCCACACCGTACACACTACTCTGCATATCGACTGTATATATATACCATCATATAGCGTGGCGACGCGTCGCCACGGCATGCGTCGCCTCGCGTTATACGTGCAAATATCGTGCAAAACCTCTTCTTATTTTTTCTTCTGCTGCTGACAAGATTATGATAATAACTTTCGAAGCGGCGGTAGCGTAATGGCTAAGGCGTCGGACTTGTGATCAAGTGGTTGCGGGTTCGAACCCCACCCAGTGCACTACCGACGTGAACCCACTCCTAACACAAGCATTTTAGCTTAGCTGGAGGGGTTAACAAGAATACTAGTAATGTGTGACACACGTTGCTAAATAAAAAAAAAGAAAAGACTGGAGATCGCGTGGTGATCGAATTTCGACCATGGTTTATTGCATTGGCCAATATTACTTGACCTGTCATTTTATAGACTTTTGTACCATGACATCCATATAATTAAGTAAGGACTCAAAGTTTCATTAATGTCAGCCCTTTCTCATAAAGCGGAATATTAGCTTTTTTCAAACTAAGATTTGGGTATTAAAAATCACGAATTTTCATAAAATTGTTATTCACGAGGTCAACTATACGACCCTAAAATATGGCCACCCCTTTCTGTAGCATCCTGTATAAAAGCGGAAGAATACTTACTCAGGTACTGACTAATCACGAAATCTAGAAAACTACTTGACCCATAAAACTTGTGGTTGTGTTTGGTCTTAGACCTCTTTAATACATTTTACACTGACGTGTCCTACCTATTAATTACACCGCCGCCGAATTTAACCTGTCCTTTGACCTCCTTAATCCGGTCGCAAAATTCATTCTTAGCTGAAATGTACTCATGCCTATACCAGAAGCATAAAAACGATCTTGGTTTAATAAGCCCTGTAAGGATGCTAGAGCTCTTAAGCAAACAATGTATATATTGGAATGTGTTAAATGTGTGAGGTTGAACAATTATCTAAAGTACCTAAAACTATTTTATACACAAAGAACTGGGTAACTGTGTAAGGTAACTGGGTAAGAGGTATGGTGGTGTTGCCATTTATCTTCGGTATGATATCACATTTAGAGTGGTTGACCAGTCCCCTAGTAATTACTCTGGCTTTGCTGAACACCTGTTTATAGAAACTGACTTTCACCATACTAAACTTCTTGTCGGTGTCTATTACAGCCCTTCCTGTCATATTGATTCTTCTCGTCGTTTGAAACTAAACTAGAAAATCTATCTCCCTTATACAACGACACTATTATTCTTGAAGACTTCATGTGTCGTCTCAAGAATGACCTTCGTAGTAGGAAACTTTAGTCGCTTGTCTCTTCCATTACCATGCATATTCTCCCTTTAAAAGCAAAGCATCGCGCTCCTCAGTGTACTTCCTCTCTCTTAGATCTAATTCTTGTTTCAGACTTCAATATAGTTGCTGCTCATGGGCAACTTCCTGCGCCTTTCTTATACCACGATCTTATTTTCTTTTCTTACAAAACTATCTCACTTAAACCTAAGCCTAAATACGTTGTTCTTCGTAATTCGTCTTTCCAGCTTTCCTCTGCCTCAATGTACCTCATTTTCTTTCAACCCGATTACAGATGGTAACGTAAAGAGACTTATCCTATCAATTACCACAAAAGCAATAGGTGACGATGGGATTCAACAACAAATGTTGCGACCTGTTCTAAGTGACCTTCTTCCAGCTGTCACTCATATAATAAATTACTCCCTCCAGGGAAGCGTGTTTCCATCTTCCTGGAAGAAGGCCCATGTTATCCCTCTACCTAAGACTGCTAACCCTTCCTCAGTATCCCAGTTTCGTCCCATGTCCATACTCCCGATCCTTTCCAAAGTGCTTGAGAGTACTGTCCGGAATCAACTGAACAGTTTTTTACCCTCTAATAGCCTGCTGAGTCCATACCAATCTAGATTTCGTTCTGGACATAGCACTGTAACTGCATTAGTTAAAATAACCGATGACATACGACTGGCTATGGAAAACAAACTTCTGACAGTATTGGTGTAATTGTACTTTAAGACAAAGTTTAAGGCACTACGCCTTAAACTCTGTTGATTTTTGACATCCTCTTAGGCATCCTGTCGTCTCTGACTGGTGTGACCTTACTACGGGCGTACCTTAAGTTGGCGTACTATCTCCTCTACTTTTTCCGTGTTTATTAATGCTATCACCAAAGTTCATCTTCTCGATATCATCTTTATGCAGACAATTTGCAGCTTTACTGACATTTTAAGTCTGGTAAACTCACAGAGGCTGTCGCTGCCATCAATAATGACCTTCAGATCATTTGTGAATGGGCAAAATCGTTTGGACTGCTTGTCAATCCCGCTAAATCGCAATCTCTCATGCAGGTACATGTATAGTAGCCTCGACCACACATCACTACCTCCTGTCTTATATAATAACACTGTTATACCATATTCGACCCACATGTCAAAAATCTCGGGGTTTTTATAGACTGTAACATGTCATGGACCACTCATATAACAGAGGTGAGCAGGAAAGTTTTTGGAACATATCACTCCCTTAAATGTCTTCAAAATTTTCTTCCATTTCAGACTAAAGTTTACCATTCTCAATACTACTACTCCTACTCCTTCCCATTCTTGACTATGCTGATGTCTCTTTTCTCGACGCTACCGAAGAACTCTGGAATAAGCTAGAACGGTTGCAAAACCTTTGCATCCGCTACATATTTGGCTTGAGAAAATATGATCATGTTTCAGAATTTCGAAAGAAACTGAATATGCTACCTATTCGGCCGCGTCGAGATGTTCACATCCTTTCCTTACTTTATTCAATCCTACACAACCCTAATTTTCCTTCATATCTGCGTGAGTCTGTCGCTCCTCTTCTTCTCTTCTCCTTCGAACTCATTCCCATACGTCTACTCGTTACGACAATTCTTTTAGTGTTTCTGCTGTCTGGTTATGGAATGCCTTACCGCATTCAATACGCGATAGCCCTTCTCTAAGCGTGTTCAAGCAGAGAACCAGGAATTATTTTCTCTCTCAACAATAAATCAGACTTATAATAATAATATGTATTAGTATATGTATGTATATATGTTTGTATGTATTTATATGTTTAATATATATCACTTATAAATATGTGTAAATATAGGTATTTATTTTTTGATAATGAGTATACGTGTCGGTATACATGATATTTATTTTATTCAAGTTATATATTAATTGCTATTTCTAATTAGTTTAACGTACACATGACTTTGCCTCTAACGATTTCTACTATCCTCTGTGAATAGAGGATAAGGTTTGCTGGAAGAAAACTCAGGGTTTTGCTGGAACAAAACAACTTTGGGTTAAGCTCGCCTTTGTACATACCATTTCCTCGTTTGATATGTAATCTACTTTTAGTGTACAATAAAGAATAAATTAATAAATAGAACTGCTTAGTTATGTGTGGATATATTTATAACTGTATACCAAAAGAATTTAAAGCTTTGACATATAAACGGTTTATTAAAAAAGCTAAGAGAGTGGCTGATTAAGAAAAGCTTTTATTCCGTAACAGAATACTTAACGATATATAATAAATTGCACTAGACATAGAGATTAAGTGTTTCATAATTTAGAATGCATGTTATTTTAAAGAATGTTTGCATGCCCAATTTAGGCAGAACATTCTGCACCTAGTCGTAAGAAACATTCATACCATCTTTATGACAATGTTCTTGGCAAATAAATATTATTATTATTATTAAAACCGCATACATACAGGGCTTGGACCAATCTGGTGTGAAACGCAAATTAAACACTGCCTCGATGTATAGTAACAGAGCAATTGCCAGAGCTAAATTCAATTTCGTCGGCAGAATTGGAGATAATTCAGAATTCAGCGTTCGATCGTGTCTGGCATCGCGGCCTTCCTAAGGATTGCCAGAAGACTTGTGCAGATGGATTACCAGCTTTCTGTCTGGCAGACGCATAACAGCCATAGTAGACGTAAAATGCTCTGAAAGCATGGACATTAACGCTGGCGGCCCACAAACGCTGCTTTTGTTACATATCAATGATATGTTGTCTATTGATGAGATCCATTGATATGCAGATGACAGTACCGGGGATACCTATTACACGGGCCGTGTCAACATTCCTCGTTCAATTGTGTTAGATAGTAGTGAACAACTTTTCTCAAAATCTAAAGCAGTCTAGTCAGGGTCTCTCAGTGGGGTCAGAAAAATCTGGAATAAAAACATTCATGAGTGTTATTCATATTAGTAAAGATACGCGATGTGAAGACTATGGACTGCAACAGATCGGCCGTCAGTGCCGTCACTGAACATGTTTGCAAGACGGACACGGCTCATTTTATACATTTCGACAAGGCTTCCGTTTTAGCGAGAGAAAAATATTTCGTACCGCGAAAAATACGAGAGGCAATCGAAATAAGCCGTCGTCCGAACTTCAATAGAGACAATGAGTGGGCATTACCTCCAGCCTGGCAACCGCCCTTGAAACGGATGTCCCTCGAAACAGTTACGACTCTAAACACTCACACAATAAGTTCAGTGTGTTCCACAGTGCCTGCGATAAAAGACTTCGCAACACACAACGCAATAGAAGCGCAGGCGTCCACATCCCGGTCGTTCAGTCGTTACGCCAAATGAATCGGTAGGACAGACAACAATCCAGTCTGGCACCTGCAACCGGTGCGGCAGGACGCCTCACCCCTTGATAAAGGGCCTCCGTCAGGTCCGAAACTAGTCAGGCATCCCTGAAATTTATACGTGAGTAGAACCGTATATCTTTACTTACAGAAAAATCTGGTCCGGTTTAACCCCACCAAAATAAAAGTCTCCGGGGTCACCGCTAAAAAAAACCATTTACTGTGTATTGGGATTCTTGCTATCAACATTTCTAGCGACGACGTCCAGTTTCGACTTGGAAGGTAAAGCCTCCGAAAAACTTAGAGCGCTTAATAGAACGAAGCGGCACTTCACCCTATGGCAAAGACTTTTATTATAATATATTAGCAACCCGCCCTGGCTTCGGACGGGTAGCAGAGACATCTTCAACAATCGTCATCATATTCCAACCAATTCACACAAACCGTTAACTAATTATATACGTAAACCTTCCTCATGATTCGCTCTATCTATTGGTGAAAACTGCATGAAAATACGTTTGGTAGTTTTTGAGTTTATCGCGAACAGACAGACAGACAGACGCGACGAGAGACTTTGTTTTATAATATGTAGTGAAGTTACAAGTCCGTCCCATGTGGAGTACTGCTAGCATCTCGGGGCGGGGGCACATGGGTGCAAGCTTTTGATTCGGCCCAAAGACGTGCTGTGAGATTCGTCGACGATCCCAAACTCACAAGCGGTATTGAAGCCTAAGGAGAGACTTTGCCTCCCTGTGCGTGTTCTACCGCTTATAAAATCAAAATTATTGATCTCAATTAAACCCATAGTAGGTATTTTTGAATTGTCAGGAGGAGTCGGTCAGTATAAGTTGATCGTGAAGCTAGTTGCCTGTTCCAAAACGTAAATCCTATGGAGAAGAACAGGCAAGAAACTCCAAGCACACTCTTTTTCAACATGTTTTTTTTTACAAAGTTACTTGGTAAATTTAACTTTGTTTTTTGTTCATAAGCGCAATTGAATGTGAGGACAATGTAACATATAATGTGCTCTGAGAAACTGTTTGACATGATGCTGATGCCCACAGCTGCATTTTACCACCGCACTGCACGCCACCGGCAGGGCATTAATCCTCCTTGGAACCTTGTAACCTAAATGGTCGCGCACGGTACGGTTCCAGAGGAATTTCTTCCTGCGAATGCTCCGGCTTTGGAACGAGCTCCATGTCGAGGTTTTCCCGAGGGACTACTGTATGGGGTCTTTCAAGAAAGAAGTGTATTGGTTTCTAAAGGGCCAAGTTTCATCTTCATAGATCAAGTGGTTTTCTAGATTTCGTGATTCAGTGGGTAAGTATTCTTTTGTTATTTATATACGAGTATACATTTCTATAATATAGAAGAGAAAATTATATTTATCTCATTGTGTCAATTGAAATGTTCGAAAAGATATTTATCTACGAATTAGGGTAAATATCAGATAAAAATGAGTACATAGTAGTATTTATCCATTTCGGATAAAAACTCGACTATTTATCATTTAAGTATTTATCCAACGCCCATCTTTAATTGCAACGCATGGCGGGTGTAGCTAGACTATATATATTAAAGTCAATGTTTGTTTGTTTGTCCTCTATGCGTTCCGAAACCATTGAGCAGATTGTTATGAAACTTTGGTAGAATGTTCTGAGAACGCCCGCGAGGGTTCCTAGCCCAAAAAATCTATATTGACATTGCATCGCATGCTGGGTACAGATGGTTTTAAAAAAAAACATGATTGCTTACTGAACTCGTTCGATAACGTCCTTACTCCTTATTAGCACCTTCGTCGGATGCCCACACGATATTTGCTAGTTGCTAGATAGGGATCTGATTTTGACTTTTGTTACTAAACTAAATTGGTATTCTGTAAAAATGAAGATCACATTAATTAGGACATCTGTAGAAGAATACTTTCGGACATTTACAAAATAAGTCGATTGATCTATAAAATAGATATAGTCTTCCTTTAATTAAATAGGTGGAGTGGGGATTGTAGTAGAGAGGAGAGTGACCGGTGCCGCGCCGTTACTGGGCAAAGAGTATAGAAACACTACGTTACTGGGGTCATGGGTGTGAGTTCGTTATATTGCAAATTGGGAACTATTGTTGGCAACACTAAACTCCAGATTTGTGTGTGCCGGCATCGCACGTGAACGTGTCGCAAAATCTCAATAAATTAGTAAAATCACCATGTCGGACGAATATTTCTATGGTACGTATTATTCTTGATATAATTCTCTGTGATTTAAATATTATATTTATAGTTTTGTGATAGTACTTTGCAGCCAAATATGCATTCAATATAGCGTCAAGCTTTGACACCCGGCACTCGCCATTTTATTTCACAAATTGTAGTTGGAAATTTGTTTAAATCCTTTTTTGAAGTGTTGTTATGAATTTACAGTCTTTATATTTAATTTATTATACCGAAATAAATAGATTTACAGTTTGTAACCGACTTGCCGCCATTTTCGATCAAGTAATCGAAATGGCCAGTTTCCTTCTATGAAAGTGTAATGGCGCTTTTGAAGCTTATTTTAACGTTCAGCTTACACGTGATGCTTTCTATTGATTTTTTTGCACACGCATGATGCGTTGCAAATATGCGAAGTCAATGGTTATTGGGCGCGCAATTTGAATCTGAGGCGTCCAAGCCGCGACAGTTTACCAAGTCGTTAGTTGATGACAGCGATAAACAATTCGACGAACCGGTACTAGAAGGCGTCTGCCGACTCACTGCTTTTGTTTATACTCTCGTTTGTTGGCCGTAGTGCGCATTTGGAGGTTATGATGATTAATTAACATAGTAGTGTGCGACCGTTAACTATTCTTTGTATTAAAGGTCTGTTGAAATGTTTCAGGTGTTACCTTGTCTTCTTCACACCAGTCTGAAACATGGGACCCCGAGGCAAAAGCGGAGTACCCGCGCAGCAACAAATTGCTCATACGCCAGGCACTTCTGGGACCTGATGCCAAGGCAGACGAACTAAATGTTGTTCAGGTAGACATGATACTTGAGTAATGTTTTTTAAACAAGTAGCTCTATAAATGTTAGTAACTACCACTTAGGTCTTCCAATATAGAATCCTGTGTTTTGCAGCTAGTAAATTTGTAATTTCAAAATCGCAAACATTTCTTAATGCCAGTTTTCTTGATACATGGTGTAGTAGCTCTTATGAGTTAAGTGTACTGTAGACAATGTAATGTGTTGAAATGATGATAATATTCTACAATTGGTTATGTTGATGGGTGTGTGATGTCGTTTTGACTGTTGCACTGCCTGATTGTGATTGCTTGAGGCATTTGTCTGATCAACACATTATAGAAATATTTATCAACTAGTCTTAGTTCCTTTTAGTATATGATATAGTTTTCATTTAGTAATTCATAGTTTCAAGCAGCTTTAATGATGATATTTAGCAATTTGGTCTGTACTGAGATCTAATACCTTTAAACGAGCAATTCTTGTATATATGTATATATTATCTGAATCTCTGAAATGGCTCCAACAATTTTCATGATATTTAGTATGCAGGAGGTTTCGGGGGTGATAAATTGATCTAGCTAGGTTTCATATTTATAAAGCGAAAAAAAAGGGAGCAAAGCTCGGTCATCTAGGTACTTATGATTCATTGACTTATTGTAGGTGCATAAATTAGCACACTGTTATATAGACTAAATCAACTGTAAAGTAATTATTACAGATAGTATCATTGTTAATTACTTGAATTCTTAAATTTGCAAAGTTGGTTTGTATTTATTTATCTCTTTGTTGTACACCTTTCATGTAAGATACAATAAAAAAACAAAACAAACATTTAGGCATATCAATTGGCAGTCTTACCGCTCATGGCGATCTCTTCCAGACAACCTTTGTACTGATATTAACAAATATATTTCAGGGTAGTCTGTGGTGTACTGAGATGGTTAATGTACATTTTAATATATACTTAGTATACTATACTTATATTACCATAAACATACTACATAAATACATAAATATATACCTATATAAACACATATATAAGATGTATATATATAGAAGAATCAAAATATTTGTTAATATCCGTACAAAGGTTGTCTGGAAGAGATCGCCGTGAGCGATAAGACTGCCAATTGATATGCCTAAATGTTTGTATTGTTTTTTCTTTTTGATTGTATCTTACATTTAAGGTGTACAATAAAGAGATAAATAAATAATAACCGCTTATATTGACAAGTAATAGTCCTTGACCAGTTTTTTAAATGTCTGCAAGGTTTTGACACAGGTAAGTTATTCCAAAGCCTCACCGCTTGCACCGAAAACGACTTGTCTGTAAATTGTGTCTTATGTCTAGGCATTTCTAACTTGAAGTTAGAAATGCCTAGACATACCACACAATTTTTCTCTGCTGATCTTAGGTCCTGGCAATGTGAGTTGTGTAAGAACTCAAATCGTTCTTTGAGATAAGACGGTGTGTGTGGATGGAACAGATTACTATATAAGAGAGATAGAATATGAACATACCGGCGAAAGCGCATAGGTAGCCACTTGAGCTTAGAACGGTACACTGAGATGTGATCATATTTGCGTAATCCAAATATGAATCAAATGCAGACGTTTTGGAGCCGCTCAAGTTTGTTCAGTTGGTCTTCGGTGAGATCTAAATATCTGACATCCCCATAGTCAAGGATAGGAAGAAGAAGAGATTGTGCGAGCGCAATTTTAGTCCTTAGGGATTATTTTGATGTTAATGCTTCCTCTTGATATATTATTGATAGCTCATAGGTGTTTTTGAATATTTACTACTAGGTGATTTTTTTAACTTTAAGTGTTGAGGTACCCTTTATTTATCAGATATAGCTTTTTGATAAATAAAATTATCAAAACTCCATAACTAATAATAGTCTATACCATACCACCATCAGTTTGATTTTAAGGCTGATTTTCACGAATTCACATGTTATAATGTAATTAAAACTATACTAAAAAAGCTAACCTTGAAAGCAAATGTTATTTCAATCTCTTGATAGAAATTTAAACATAAAATCTACACCAATCACATTTTTCTACTTTTACGACAAAAATCATATGATGGACACTGAATACTTTCAGTGCTGAGAACATGCCTGGCATGTCCACAATGTTTCAGCAATTTTTAAGCCGTTATGCAGTATTATGTATTAAAAATAACAGTGTAGCTTAATTATTTTATATAAGTTAACCAAATTTTAAGTGGCTCTGTGCTACAATTGTTTTTATATTCCACAAAAAAATGTTTTACGTACAATTCCGGGAACACGCTAGGCGTATTCAGCTGCAATAGATTGTCAACCATGGCAACTTTTATTTAACTTAAAAAAGTTTATATGCTTGATATTATTTTTAAAGAATCAGGTACAAAAAGTCATGAACTATTTGATGCAAGATTTTTTGAATGATTGACATCATCTAGAAGTGTTGATCTAGTAGAACAGCTATATTTGAAAAAAAAACGATTGTGTGTGAAGTCTGTTTACTGACGATAGTTGAACGTGACAACGTCATAAGAAAATACTGATGGAATGGTTGCATTTTTCAAAAGAAAATTAAATGGAACGCCTCAGAGTGAGGTAACGCCGCATGAGGCATGTTTTTTCGTGCGTGCAGCCGGCTCCATCGAATTATAAGACGTTGTCACGTCAAAAAGTTTTGCACAAAAAAAAAATAATCCGCAAAAGATCGACAGTAAGAAGCCACGCATGCACGTATTTTATGACTTCTCTGCGAATAAGTAAGAGGTACTTTTGGTGCTGGGAAAATGTTGACAATTTCTGCCATAATTACGAAATTTGTTTACTTTCTATTTTATTGTGACATTTTTTCTAAATTCAAACGCGTAGTGCGAATGGTTAATCACTTTTATATACCCTAATCAAATTACCGATGTATGTAAGTAACACCAGTAAAACCACAAAAATGACAATATTAAGAATTTGCCTTTGTACAATGCCGGTGAACACGCCTAGCGTGTCTAGTTATTTCAGCTTCCAGTGCCAGAGACACCGCAACTTGTTCTCGTCATCTACAGGATATAATGTGATTTGGGGTGCCACTGAAAGTGTTAAATAACCTCATTCAAAATTATCTGTTAATTTTAGTTTTTTTTTGTTTAGGTTGAAACTATGTCACTGCAAGAATCAATCAAGATCCCTGTGGCAGTCCTGAAGGCAGGAGAACAGAGACATGCACGCCTTGATATTGAGTTCCCAGATGCACCAGTCACATTCACTTTAGTACAGGTATGCAAAAGCAATTACTATTCATGTAACTACTTACATTAGTTTTCATTGTTTCTACATAATTTGAAGAAAATTAACAAAATATTCCTCATTGCTAGTATCTTGTAGATGTAAAATATTTAGCTGTTTACAAGTACTTAATAATTCATTCTTTATAAATTTATATGATGAGTAACTATTACCCTTGGTAATACTGATGGGTGTGCATAGTCGTTCTGACTGTTGCATTGCCTACTTGTGATGGTTTGAGGCATTTGTCTGATTTGGCATGGTCTCTTGTTACATTTTATTATATTAATGTCCAATGTGTACATGGTTTTGTGTTGTGGTCTTCAGGGTTCAGGACCAGTGCACTTGATTGGCCAACACCTGCTTGGTGCTTTAGTTGAGGAGTTTGAAGATATGGAGGAAATGGAAGAGGAGATGCTTGATGAAGAGGAAGGCGATGATTCTCAGTTTAAAGTAAGAAAATTAGCTTATTTATTTCATCACAATGTAGTCTGTTTCTAGATTAATATTATTCCTTTATTTGTTACAAATGATATAATTACTAAGATATCTTTGGATTGAGTAGTGTAGTTATGATATAAAATAATTATTTTGCTGTACTAATTTTTATCTAAATATGATGAAGTCTACATAAGATTGCTGAATTTTCAGGAAGATGAGCATAAAAGGAAAACATCAGGCAAGCGCAAGACGAATGAGGTACTGAAAACCTTCAACTAATACAAAATTACATGTGACAGGTTCCAAACATGCTCAACAGAGGGAAAAGGACCTGATACCCAGATATGTTAAATAATGACAGTTCATTTAATACTTATTAACGTTAATGAGCTTTTAACTCTTAGTTTACTGTCATTTTTATACATCTGGGCTCTACAAACTTTGGTGACAAAATTATTTGCTATGAAAATGTTATGATTATTGGCTGTTGGTTTTCTGTACTCATTCAATGTCCCTTTACCTTCTGATAGCACTGATCATTTAAGCGAACAAAGCCTTTGTGTGATATTTAGGTTACTCGTTTTTGTACCTCACAAGTTTGGCCTTCTTTGCTTCATGATAATTATATTCACTTCAAATTATCGATCATGTGCTACAAGTATATAATGGTATTATCACCGTTACAGGATGAAGACGACGAGGAGGGCGAGCCCAAGGGTAAAAAGTCGAAAATGTCAAACAACGCCAAAGGCAAGGCTCCGTCTCCCAAGAAGAACGCCAAGAAGTGAAGGGCCGCGGCCCATGAAGCCGTTCGCGCCGCCCGCTCCGCGCTGCCACGAGTCAGATAGACCAATTCCCATTTAAGACTGACTACAAACTCGATCATTTAACTTAGGTACATATTACCTAGTGTAATTTTGGAGATTTTCTTTACGTTATGTGCAGCACAGGCCAGTAACGAGTGCGTGAGAGCGGGCGGCGCGCGGCCTTTCTTAATTGTAACTACATAGTGTGGTAATTCAGTCTAGGTTAGCATTGTATCGACTTGAGCGTGGCTGAGTGAGTGCGTGTGGAGAGTGTTTCTTTGTGATGTTACTTACTGGTCGAGGTATCTGCAGACATCGATCCGATCCCAGGCGGTCACCTAAGATCGAGTATGATTACTTCACTTGTATTTTTTGTATTTTGTTTTCTAAACTAAATTTCCATTCCTTACTGTGGTATAGTGTTATGGATGTCAAATTTAATATTAAAGTAAGTCTTAAATTCACAGATTTATTTTTAAGTTAAGACATAAATAAGCATAATCAGTGTACTTTAGACATTGATAATTTTGTATGAAGTAGCTACCGGTCGACATGTAATTGAATTCGCTAACGATTTCTCATTTCAGAATGAAAAACTGATAATCTATTATAGTTTGTTTGTACATATACATTATAAAAGCATAAGAACGGTAACAATAAAGTAAAAGCATTTCTAAACATTAACATCTTTTATTTAATTTTATCCTACATTTTTTTCATAGTTTATTTTATCGTAAAATGTACCAAGTTTAAAGAATGTGTGCTACACATTCAAGAACTTGTATCCACAATTATGAAACGGGCCACAGAATACATAATAGTACTAGTACAGAAGGACCTCTTCGCAATACTATTTAAATAAATAGCGACTCTTGCTCCGACACAATAAGGTGCAATTCAGATAGCACACCGCTAATTCCAAATGGCTTATATTAACCTAAAACTTGCCTCTCTTTCTATCGCATAACTCTTAAGAAGGTTGTCTTCTGTAAGAAGAATTAATCTAAATATTTAATAACCAGTTATGTGCCTATTACTTTACTTCTGTGAACAAATGAAGTTTTAAATAAACCTAGACTAGGTATTTACCTATTTAGTAGTACCTACGTAGATGGTAACTTATATTAAAGAAAACTATTTTATTTCACAATCTCTGATAGATACTTTAATCTCTAAGAAGATAGGCATTTGCCATAACGTTAGTGTGTACCTTGGAATGAAACTATCTCTTTTAGGTGTCTAACTAGGTAGGTATATGCAAATCAAATCGCGGAACTCTACTCCTTATAACACCAGCTATTTGCCAGTGAAAGTCATATGGAAATCGGTCCACCCGTTGCGGAGATTAGCCGAAATAGACAGACAAAATTGTTGTAGTCCTAAACTTATCAAAGCTAAAATTGACTAAGTTACTCCTTATAACACCAGCTATCTGTCAGGGAAAGTCCCGTGGAAATCGGCATACCCGTTCAGTAGATTAGCCGGAACAAACAGACAGACAGACAAAAATGTGAAAATATTTTTTTTGGTATAAGTAGGTACCGTGTACATTCAGATGCATTTAGTAAAAAACTATCATTATGTCATTACAAACGGACACTTCAAATTTATTTATTTACTAGCAGTTCCCGCGCGGCTTCGCTCGCGTGTACATATTTATATATTTTGCGCGGAACCTTCGTTCTTTTTCCAAAATCACAGTAGCGTAAGTTACTCCTTTTAACATCAGCTATCTGACAGTGAAAGTCCCGCGGAAATCGGTCCACCTGTTCCGGGGATTAGCCGAAACAAACAGACAGACAAAAATTGTAAAACATGTTGTTTTGGTATATGTACCGTATATACATCCAACTGCACTTAGTAAAAAGCGGGTATTTTAATATTACAAACAGAGACTCCAATTTTATTTATTTTTATAGAGTATAGATAGAAGATGTGTATCAGTTGTTGTGGTCCTAATAAATAAATATACTTATCATAGCTAAACTTGACCTTGTAAACAGAACTTGTAAATATCTAACTATACTGATTATCATTAATAATATAATCTAACTACGTAAAAACGGAAAACGTAATTCGTAAGCGACGAACGGACGAAGCGACGTAGCGCGTGTGTATGCGCGAGTGAGTATCGAAATCACGTGCTACTCGGCTGGCGCGTGGTAGCCCACTGAATTTAGCCCGACTCGTCGCCGCTGCTAGATACCTGTAACTTCATACCTACTGACGGAGTGGGCCTAGCCTGGTTTGGCCACATTAAAATAACAGTAGTAGTCATGTGACAGTTGTGACACTACACACATTATCTAAGGTATAATCCGATCCAAATAGAACAACCGATTAAAAACGTTTTAAATGAAGTGTTGCCGTTTTAAATCCCAAATAAATAGTTTTAAACGGTTGAAAACTCGCCTACAAAAATTACACTTCATTGTGGGCAATTTTTGGTCACCTGACGTCAGAAAATCAATATCTGCTCCGTGAGGTATAGGTACCTACTTATTATATTATTACACACACTAGATTAGAAGACATACATCATTAACACAATGCCGTCGCGTCCATTTTACAGGCGCATGAAAGAGACAACGTTATGTTTTCAAGGCCGTCGCAACGTCAACGAGAGTGCGAGTGTGTTTGGTTTTAAACCCGAATTAAATTGATTTTTTATATCGTTTGAAAACAGTGAAAAAAATGTTTATATTTATATAAAGATACGTATATTTTTTTAATGTAATACCTACGTTTGGTCGGACGGACCAACTAGAACTAAACCCGCTGAGTATATCAATATCAGTATATCACACATCTAAATAATCTGTACACAGTTATAGGTACTCCGTCATTTCCCTACCTCGGTAAAATCAAGAAAATGTAGTTATAATTAAGAAAAACATAGTTTTAAACCGGCCTTATTCTATAGCCTCGACCATTCCAAATCTTGGTTTCCCGGTACTAACTCGAAACCACATGATGCCATACTAGGTACTCAAAACAAATAAAGGGCGCCACTTACTTATTTGCTGTGTTTGCTGTATCACGAAAGTAATAAAGTTAATTACTTACTTATTTACTTAAATTATTAACTAGGACATATTTTTTATTTTCTTTTCACAAAACTGATGTACAATCTCAAAAGCAGTAGGTACCTACATAAACAGAAAATACATCGTTTGACATCTACTAGATGTGAATCCACCTTGCTTAGAACAGTAAGACATACTTCTTACTAAAAAAAATTTCATGGTATAGAGGGCAAACAAAGACGGGCCATTTTTAATTTATTAACCGACGAAAAAAAAGGAGGTTCTCAATTCGACTGTATAATTTTTATTTTTTTTATTACCTATTTGTTGTTATCACAGAATAGATAGATATACGGTTGTTATAGCGGCAACAGATAAACACATTCTGTGAAAATTTTTAACTGTCTAGGACTCTAGGTAGACAGTTAAAAATTTTCTGTCTGTCCGTCTGTCACCAGACTGTATCTCAGGATCCGTAATAGGTATTACGAATCCTGAGATACAGTCTGGTGGCAGACGGACGGACAGCGGAGTCCAGTAGCAGCCCTATCTAAATTTTTAGGTGGTGCGAGACCCAGAAGTGACCCCACTATAAATTCAAAACATCAATTTTCGTATGTTGTTCGCCGTAAAAAAAATTTGATTACCTTTTTTTTTTATTTAGTCCTCATATACAAAATATTTTGGACACCCCATACTTAAGAATTGTTGCGGATAAAAATGTGAATCAAATGTTGTTCACCATAAAAAGAATTAGATGACCTTTTTCAGAATGTAATTAAAATGTTGGTGTTGTTGCGCCCGTGGGGGGCGGAGTCTTAGTGTAATAGGGTCCCGTTTTACTCTTTGGGTACGGAACCCACAAAGATATTAATTTCTCGAATGGAGTTGGCCAGAGTAAGCATGCGAGATATTTGTAAACACTGACCCATATCACAGATGAGATAATAGTTACTTCGTAACCCATATTGGTGCGGCTATAAGGTATAGCAAAAGTTTTCCTTTTCTAACAGCTCAGGGAAATCGATAAAGTCATTTATTAGTTTAAACACATTATAATGTTATCATTATAATTTTTTTTTATTTGTAAAATATGAATATTATTCATTATTTTTGGATGAAAGTACCGACCAGACAGATATCGGTCAATTAATCATTTTTATTCGCTGAATTTCAAAAGATTTTTCGATCTCAGAGGAAATGTTAAATTTAGTGCCACTACATGGCTCAACTAAAGGCAGCGATGTCTAAATCTATGACAATGAAAAGCTATGACAGGAAACGTTACAGGACCTACGGGACTTCTAAAATAAAATGGCACTGATTGTCCATTAATCCATTGCATCATACACCAAGAAGCCTTATGCGGAAAATGTTTGTGCCAAATGATTGCCATGAAAATAGTTGTTAAAATAACAAATCTTATTAGAGGCGGAAACAAAGCTTTGAGTCATCGTAAATTTCGTAATTTTTTAACTGAAATTGACGCAACCTATGGGGATCTGCTATTGCACTCAGAAATCCGATGGTTAAGTGCTTGCAGCCCTTTTTCGCTTTACGGCAAGAAATTCCCATATTTCTTAAAAATGAAATAAAATCTGATACAACTGATATGGAAACTAAAATGCAAGATACTGAATTTCTTGCTGATCTTGCATTTTTAACTGATATGATACAACGTTTGAACGAATTAAATTTGAAATTACAAGGCAAACAACACAATATAGCCAACTTGTATGGAAATGTGAATGGGTTCAAAAATAAACTGAGATTGTTCAAGATGTGACTGGAAAAAAATGATTTTTCTTTTTTTCCTAGTTGCGAAGAACATTATACCGAAATGGGAAATTTTGAAGGATGCAACTTTTCTGACCTGTGAGGAGGATCATCTCTGGATTTCAGATCTGTGAGGGGTAATTTTTGAATTTGAGCAGCGTTTCGCAGATTTCAAAGAATTAGAGAGCGATTTGTCTCTTTTTACGCATCTATTAACAATTCAAATCAAAAGCGTAAAGATTGAATACCAGCTGGAATTATGTGACGTACCGTACAGTCAGATCCCTTTTACAAGGGTAGAACAGAAACTGGAATGGATTTTTTTAAGATCCTTGGCGATCGTTTCCCCAAACTAACAAATTTTGGTTTGAAAATGGGATCGATGATGGGCAGAACTTATTTATGTGAAAGTGCGTATTCAACAATGAACTTTATAAAATCTAAGTACCTATACTTAGATCTTCACTGACAGCTAAGTCACTTCTTCATGCAATGCGTCTGGCAACAAAGAATGTTGATGTTGATTTCGATATGATTGATAGAGATAAATTAACGAAGAACCAATAAACGTATAAAGAAATGATTTTTTTTACTTGAAAGCTGAAAATATTTTTTCTGCGGCCCTCCAGCTTTTGTAGTAAATTTAATTAGCCCGCGAAGATATGTAGTTTGGACAGCCCTGCTATAGGCCAACAAGTAAATAGGTTATAGTAACGATTTACCTATTATGTTAGTATTAATGGTGACAGAGGGAAAGCATTCACATTCTCGTTTACAAAGCTTAGTCTTATTTTCAAATCTCGTTGGCCAACCTGACCCTACTGTAACTACGTGGGGTACACGTGAAAGTTTTTATAAAACAATTTACATGTAAAGTAATATATTTACTGCTTTTCGAAGTATTTTTTATTACATTTTAAACATTTTTTCATTTGGTCAAACTATTTTGAAAACATGAGGACCATTGGTCTAAGAGCATGTTATGTTTATCACGTGCTGGTTAAAAGCTACCTATCACGGCTTCTTCCGGTCCCGTAAATGTCTCTCATCAAATCTTAAATTTTTACGAAAATAAAGAAATTGCTGCGAGGTCTGGAGCCAAAAATGACTTTGTCTTTTGTGTTCGTGGTGTGCGTCGAAGCATTGTAACGGTGCAATAAGATGCGACTTCTTGGTCGTTTTTCCCTTACTTTTTCAAAGACACTGAGCAAACCCAATAATTTTTTTTACCATTTCTTCCTTCGAACATCCATACAAAAGACTATTGCTTTCTTTCCGGCACGTAACAATATATCCATGTTTCATCTCCTGTTACAATGTCACACATAGGCCAGGAGCGCAGAAATTTCAGTGTGCCCAAGTATTATGATGTCCCCTATTAATACCTACTATCGTAATATAGTAAGTGCTAATCGGTAAATGAAAGGTAAGACGCCTCTGGCTATATATATATATATAGATGAACTGACGTTCTGTAGAAGGTAGCTGGGATGGACTAGATTCGGAAGGCGGAGGACCGGGTGCTATGGTACACATAGCCTATGTTCGGCAATGGACTGCGATAGGCTAATGGAAATCGTAATATATTAAAACCTTTCTGAAAATATGTTAATACGTTAGTGAAACAATCATGAAAATTAGTCCATTACTTTTTAAGAAAATCGCGGACATATGGACTTACATACATAGGAATCGAATACAGAGCCTCCTATTTTGAAGGCGGTTAAATGGTTGTAATTTCTATTATCAGCATTTCAGCAGCATTAATCAACATAAATGAAAAATACCCAATTTTTTTATTTAGTCTAGCGACTAAATCTTCTGTCCTTACATAGACAATTTATTATTTCTAAAAACTAGTTAATCTAAGAATAAAATTATAATACCTATATTACGTTTATAAATATCTCACTGCGACAAATACAATGAACACTACGAAATCAAGTTACAAGTTAATTTATTACTGTAATCGAATCCTGTTGCAATAATTCTAACTTAATAGTAACCAATGTTTTTTTCTACATGGTACTCATAGTTCATATACTGGTACTGAATACCTACATACGTCACTGTTTCGAAAAAATGTTAGAAGGCGGTTACAAATAGCAGGGTAGAGTTGCAGCCGTCATGGACCTCATTTGCTGATTTATCCTGCTATTGTGAACATTAAAACAAGTTGTAGTTGAAATAGGGTTGCAATAATCATTTATTCGTCGACGTGATTGTCTGAATAGATCTAGTTACTTAATAAATTCATATATTTATTAAGCAAATAGCTTTTCAGACAATCACGTCGACGTCAATTAGTTCTGGTACAACTAGATAGCACTGACCTTTCCTATGACTATTAACTCAAGGATCCAACTCCACATTAATTTTTATTGTCAGATCCTTTAGTCAGTGACTGACTTTTGCATTGCCAATCTGGCAGTAAACAATTATATAGAAGTAATATTGTGACAAACTACTAATGGCTCCTTTCATTTATATGCTATGCTTGTCCTCCGGATACCTGACAATGGCGAAATTGTGGTGTTCGCACAAAGCCATTAATCAAAAGTTGACGTTAGAAATATGACAATATTTGGTATCTTACTGTAAATTATATTCAAAATCAAATATTGACAAAATTTAAATGATTTGTACAATCACTAAATCTGAATAACATAATCCCATAACTTATTTGAACAAAATTGGAGATGACCCTCTCAAAATTTGGCAAGAAATATATATAATTTCAATGTCAATGTCTGTCCAACAATGCTTGTAATATTCTATTTCGTTCCCTTTGAATGTGGTTGGATTCTTCTATTGATTGCACTAGAATTTCAAACTTATCATTATCTTTTCTGTGTTGAACCTCATGTACTATTCTTTTTATTTCTGCCATTGTGATATGATCTAGACTTATATTCTGATTGTTAAAATTGCCGGAACTCATCGCAGGTTCATTGTATATTTTTTCAAAATAAGAATAATATGGCCAGTTGTTTGCCTTTCCAGTTTCCAGTTTCTTTTCTGCCAGTCTGAGGTATGTTTGTTTCAAGTTGCGGAACTTTCGATCACATTCTTCTGATGATAAGCCTATTTTTGGTGCGAGTAATCTCCACATATTCTTTTTTTTCACTAACGGATCTTTGAATCTCTCCTTGTTTTCAACATAGAAAGTTAAAAGTTGTTTCACATAATTATCATCTTGACTTCTGTATGCCAGTTTAAGTGTTCCTGCACCAGTGCTAGTATAACTGGAATGTACTCCATATATAACTTCAAAGTCTTTATAATACCGCCATTTTGTAATACATCTACCTGAATCTTCCCTCATTTTTAATCTTATATAAGTTTGTTTCAAATTACGAAATTTCTTATCACAATCTGTGGGATCTTCTCCAACCCTCTCAGATATCTCTTTCCACAATTCTTTCTTCTGAAATCTTGGGTTCTTGAATTTGTCAGCTATTTGCATGTATGTATCTATTAATAACCTTGTTTTATTCTTGTCCCAGGGGCCTATGTTTGGATTGTAATTATAAAATATTCTTTCAAAGTAATGGTGGTACGGCCACTTCATCGGTTTTCCAGTTTCTCTACTCCTTTCTTTCCAGTTAAAATATGCTCTTTTTAAATTTTTAAACTTATGGTAACAGTTATACTCTGTTGTGCCTAACTGGGAGGCTATTTCCTTCCACAGGTCTTTTTGCAAATAATCTGAACTCCTGAATTTGCTGAGATTCTCAATATAAAGAGTCAGCAATCTTCTTACTTTGTGTTCCTCCCAAGGTTCAAGAACTGATGCTGGCAGTGATTTACATTCTTTGAAAACTTCCTCACATGTATTATAATGTACCCATTTAATCTCTTTCCCCAACCTTTTCTTTTTCAAGAGCCTTACATAGGTTCGTCTGAGATTTCTGTACTTTTTACTACATTCATCAGAGCTTGTGCCCAGGTGTGCTGCAATTTCATTCCAGAGAGATTTATCTTTGGTGGCATTCCTGTATCTATTCTCTAAACATAATGTAAGAAGCAATTTAACTTTATTTCTATCCCAAAAGTTGTCTTCATCTTTGGTTTTAGTTATTTCTTTATCACAGGCGTCTGAAATGCTATCCTGAACTGCTACCGGTGCCTCATTAATTTGTATATACTGTCTATCCCCAGTGTCCACTATATATCTTGCTTCTGGTCCTGCAACTGGTTTACAAAGTTATTGCAAAACTATACCAATGATAATATTAGGCTAAAACGAACAAGTAGTATTTTGTAATTCGACTATGAAGCTGTCTTTATGTTCACTTATTAAGATATGGATAAAACCAAATCACTTTTTATACTTACTTTGAGGATTTTGAATAGTAAAATTGTTGCTGCTAAAAATGACATTGCTCTGATCTTCACGGAGGACAAACCAGTAACTTTGATTGTGAGGATTGTTCATATCCATGACCAAGTTCTAACTAGTAAATGTTTGACAGTGCGAAGCCGGGAATATTTTAAAACAGCCTCGTCACAAAATGTAGCGCTTTCAAGCTGTTTCAATTTCAATCAAGCTCAAAAAGCACCTTGTTATGGTGGGTTTACACGCTGGCGTTCAAACCGACATTCAACGAGCACATTCAACGACGCAAGCATGTGAACAGGCTGTTTGTGCATGCCTGCGTGAATGTGATCGCGCTTGCCGCCGATCGGGACGACTAACGGCTGCGTTCACACGCTCGCGTTCAAACCGACATCCAACGACGCAAGCATGTGAACAGGCTGTTTGTGCATGCTTGCGTGAATGTGCACGCGCTTGGCGCCGATCGGGACGACTGTCGGTTTTTTGACACACTTCAAAGGGTGAATGTGCTTGTGTGCCTGTTTACACACACACACACGCTCTCGGCCGCGTTAGTATAGTTTTCATCTTCGTGGCATACAGACGACGTAGCGATCGAAATTAATTTTTGACGACACCAAATATATCGGAGTGGTCTGAACCTTTATCATGCATGAATCGAAAGCAAAAGAAGACTTCAGAAAGATGTTTCTGAACTATTCTTTTAGTAAAAATAAATATTGTTTATCAGGGCCCAAAAAAATATGAAACAAAATAGTGCCAATTCTTAGGATTAAAGTTAGTATTGATTGATTGACGATTAGAGAATTGTAACTAATCGCATATCAATGATGTGCAGTAAATAAAATAGATTTATATATGCCTTAAAACAGTTTCGAAACACATTTAATGAAGAAGCCGCCCCCAATGCTTATCATGGTTAATTATGTTCATGTTTATTAGAAATAATAAAAAATTATATTCAAAAGTTAGCGAGGATAGTAAATTCATTCAAAGAGATCCCACTAAAGTAAGAAACGAATTATGTAAAAGCACTCTTCGATGTAAAAATAGTTATAACGCATGTCAAATAAAAAAATCAAATTTAAAGTTTTGGCTACTTGAAAAGTGTTTTTACACCATAAATGATTTTTTAATTGTAAAACCTAATAGTTTTAAGTAAAATTTCGCATGCATAATTATGTCGGGCTGTTTTTTTTTTCAATAAAAATAGATCAAGCCCAAAGCAGTAGCTCCCACGAGATCTACGTCTACATCGTCTCCCATGTTTGCACTGACTACCATGTCCACAGAACACTAATACCCTACGGACCATGCCTGCAAGTGTGTGAAACAGGGCTGCCAGATTGTAAATTGGATACAAAATTGGTATAATATCGGTTATCTTTTGTATCCTGTTTGTATAGTAGATTGCATTGCATATATGGATACAATATCATTGCTGATGTTATAGCGTAAAAAGTACGTACATACACATAGAGATTCTTAAAACAAATCATGTCTGTGATAAACTGTTAAATCCTTATACGTTAAAGTTAAAACACCTTTTACTAAAATCCCCATAGAGTGACGTTCTAAAGTTGTACAACACTGATTTTGTATAATAGTACATGATTTCGTATGATTTCCGAGTCTTAGCGGTATAAAATAAGTTGTCTTTACTGGCAGCCCTGGTGTGAAAAGGTTGCGTGGCAGGCTGCGCGCCGAGCTGCGTGCCATGCTGCTTGCCAGGCTGCACGGCGTGCGTGTAAACGTACCATAATACCCTAAGGACCATGCCTGCAAGTGTGTGAAACACGGCTGCCAGATTGTAAATTGGATACAAAATTGGTATAATATCGATTATCTTTTGTATCCTGTTTGTATAGTAGATTGCATTGCATAATTGGATACAATGTCATTGCTGATGTTATAGCGTAAAAAGTACGTACATACACATAAAGATACTTAAAGCAAATCATGTCTGTGATAAACTGTTAAATCCTTATACGTTAAAGTTAAAACACCTTTTACTAAAATCCCCAAAGAGTGACGTTCTAAAGTTGTACAACACTGATTTTGTATGATTTCCGAGTCTTAGCGGTATAAAATAAGTTGTCTTTACTGGCAGCCCTGGTGTGAAAAGCTTGCGTGGCACGCTGCGTGGCAGGCTGCGCGCCGAGCTGCGTGCCATGCTGCTTGCCAGGCTGCACAGCGTGCGTGTAAACGTACCATTACCAGTTACGGAACACTAGGGATGCGAAATCTGGATCGACCTAGGATATTGTGATTTACAATGCGGTATCCGATTTCACCAATTCGATATCAACCTTCACCTGAAGAGTAGGCAGATGGTGAAAGTCTGATATAATCTAGAACAAAAATTTTGATCAAACAATGACAGTTAATGAACAGTTGAAATAGCAAAACGAAATTGTAAAAAAACAAATTCTCCCCACCAATATAAGGGTAATTTCTTATTTTATTAAAAAAAAATTAAGATCGAACAAATAGAAGTTTTGATCCAACAATGGAGAACAGATAACGAACAGTTGAAATAGCAAAACAAAAGGTTAAAAAACAACTTCTCCCCGCCAACTTAAGAATGCAAAATTTTTTATTTATATTAAAAAAAAAACTAAGACCGAACAAATAAAAATTTTGATCGAACAATGAACAACAGATAGCGAACAGTTGAAATAGCAAAAAAAAAATGTAAAAAACGACTTCTCCCCGCCAACTTAAGACAGCCTCGATTGACAATAGTGACTGTGATAATCTTTCCACTTAAATTGTAGGGTCCATATATAATATACACTTACTTTCAATTTATCTATTTAAGACAAATTAGACATGTGTAGTTCCGGAGCGTAATAGTTCCTGGAACTATGTCCGCAGTCGGAACTATGTCAGTTCTTTCCGACTTGCATAACCTAATAGTTCCAGTTCCACAGTTCTTCGGAACGATCACGCGGATTGAAGGAGCGAGCGGCCGGAGCGGTATTGAATGGTGGAACGAATAACGAACTGTCCGTGTGACGTATGCCGCAAGCGTTGCGCTCTGGGTTGCGCTATTTTGAAAAGCAGGACTTACTTTTATGGACAGAAGGCAACGATTGAAAGCATCAAAGGTGCCTGAGCTACTTTTTATGTTAGCAATTATAAATAAAATACCTATATATCATATATTATGTATTATGTTATGATGTACAAATTTAAATATTACTTAATTATGTAATACTATCAATAAATTTTTAAAGATCAAGCCAATACATTAATTTAAAATATTTTAAGTCTAAATAAACATTATCATTATCATCAACAATATCATTGTTTACAACCATGTATTTCCGAGGAACTGTTAACTAACGAGTTAACTACAATGTCCGGATAAAACTGAGGAACTAGATAGTTCCTCGGACATGTTTCCTGGGACTAGTTCCGACAAGGAAAGGAACCGTTCCAGGTTCAATCCATGTCGGACATGGTTTGCGCATGTCTAAGACAAATGATCTTTAGACAAACTTTGCTAAAGTTTACATAATCAATTACCTTTCATTCTATTTCTTTGTTGATGTCACTACCTGTTAATGATATGATTTTATAAATGATTTATTTAAAATTGAAGTCATCAAATACCTAGAGTTAAAAATTTACTTCTGTGTTTATTGTAATTAATTATTAGTCAGAATTAGTTTTTTTTTAATAGATTCGACAAAAAAAAAACAAAGGTTCGATGTTTCTATAAATAAATATATCGATATATCAATTGGAATAAATATATATCAAATCAGCGATTCGATACGATATCATTAATTTTTAAAATTGATAGACGCGCCGATAGCTTTGACGATGTAAATAATATTATCCCGCGAGTACACGGTTGGTTTACTGAGATTAATTTAGTGCTAAATGAAAAAAAAACTAAATGCATAAGAATCTCTTTGCCTAACGTAAGACATACGGAATATGACATCGTGAAACTGTCTTTTTAGGGATAACGCTGGATTCTAGATTACAATGGGACTCTCACTTAACATCTCTCTCTTAGCGGCTAAGCTCTGCAGCATATGCGGTAAGGAAAGTCCGCCAATTTACAGACATAGATACTGCACGATAAATTTTGGAGTTTACTCCTTAAGAATCGATTTGCACATAAGGCGCCCGGTATGAAAAAAATATGAAGAGTAAAATTAGTCATAGTCATAGATCGGAGGGCAGCGTAACGCTTTATTGTGCTTTTTATGCTTTATTGGAGTTTACTCCTTATTCTCGACGCATGTAAGTAGATATGTGTATACCTTTATGTTATATATATGTGTAAATATATACAGAATATATAGAGGGAGGGAAGGAGGAAGGGAGGGAGGGAGGGAAGGAGGAAGGGAGGGAGGGAGGGAGTCAGAGAGGGAGAGAGAGAGAGAGAGACTCCAGTAAATTGTAAACTCCAGTTGTGCGTCGGAGCTGACACACCCATTTTTTTTTTATTTAAGTTTAATTTAGTTATATTATGGCATTTTATTATGGGGGCGTGCCTCAGGTATAGAATCCATATTCGTTTTGCAGAAAAGAGCTATCAGAGCCATTTATAATCTACGTAGTCGCGATTCCCTTAGGGATCTATCTAAAGAAATTAACATCCTGACGGTGGCTAGTCAGTATATCTATGAAAACATCATGTATGTCAGAAAAAAATTGCATCTCTTTACAAAACGATGTGAAAGACATAATTATATTACTAGAGATGGGAATGTAAGAAACAGTCTCACAACCACTGATATAACCTCCGTTCGCACTCAAGTCAATCGATCTTCACTTATTTTTACCCTTTTATAAGCCCACTATTCGTTAATATTTATCAATCGGCCAATAGTATTGCGTTACTGGTATAACCAGTCAAAATAATGTCTATTAACTTATTTTTATTAAATAGTGATCTGTGTTATCATCTATCATAGTTTAGCACTATTTTTAATAAAATAAATAAGAGTTCTTGATGTGGCGACAACAGAAATAAATTAGTTCAACCTAAATTTAGATTACCAAAAGTGCAAAAGTCTTTTATGGTTTACAGTGTTAAGTTCTATAATAAAATACCTCCTAATATTCTTCAACTAAGTGAGAAATTTTTTTTAACTTGTTTAAAACGCACCCTATGTAAACAAGCATATTATACACTTGATGATTATATGGCTGATAATACTGCTTGGCTAAAAGCTGGTTAAGCTCCACATCACTGTACATGAGTAGGTAGTTATGATAGCGTTTAGGTTCTCCTTTTTCTGAATTTTCACTTTTGAATTTTATTTTTTATTTGAAATGTATCTTTTCATTATTATTTGTAACATTGTTAATTTTACACAACCTTGATATTATCTATAGGTATACAGCGTTGATATTGAAGGTATTCAATTCTTTTAGTTATTTATTATTATGATTTTTTCGGCTTAATTTAGAAAATTTTGATTTGTTGAGAACTGTGTAATCACTTATTTAGTTAAATTTCCTATGTTGCTTGGCAGTTCTGAGTATGTCATGCTCGCCTAGAAGTCCTGCCGATGGTGGCGTATATGTTTGGTCGATCGGTTTCCTCCAATATGGTTGATCTGAGGTACGATGGCTGGCGTGTACGTCATGCTCGTGAACGGGTGCCGTTGGTTGGGGCTGGTCATCTCCGGACTGATATTACTTAAATATGTATAGTAGTAATTAGCGCGTCTATTTATATTATAGAATAACATTTCACATTGTCCTCAAATTTCATTTACGCTTATAAGCAATGTGACCGAAAATTAAAAAAAAAAACATTTTGAAAAAGAGTGTCCTTGGAGTTTCTTGGCTGTTCTTCTCCATAGGATCTAGTAATAGTTCCTGGAACTATGTCCGCAGTCAGAACTATGTCAGTTCTTTCCGACTTGCTCAATCTAATAGTTCCAGTTCGACAGTTCTTCGGAACGATCACGCGGATTGAAGGAGCGGCCGGAGCGGTATTAAATGGTCTAACAAATAACGAACTGTCCGTGTGACGTATGTCGCGAGCGTTGCGCTCCGGGCCGTCATCCCCTACTTCTGTTCCATACAAGGGTGTATTTTGAAAAGCAGGACTTACTTTTATGGACAGAAGGCAACGATTGAAGGCATCAAAGGTGCCTGAGCTACTTTTTATGTTAGCAATTATAAATAAAATACCTATATATAATATACTATGATGTACAAACTTAAATATTACTTAATTATTTAAGTATTATACTATCAATTGATTTTTAAAGACCAGGCCAATACATTAATTTAAAATATTTTAAGTCTAAATTAATTGATATTGTTAACCACCACCATGTATGTCCGAGGAACTGTCTGAACCGAAATAAAACTGTTAACTACAATGTTCGGATAAAACTAAGGAACTAGATAGTTCCTCGGACATGTTTCCTGGAACTAGTTCCGACAAGGAAAGGAACCGTTCCAGGTTCAATCCCATGTCGGACATGGTTTGCGCATGTCTAGGATCTACGTATTGGAACAGGCAACTAGCTTCGCGACTGACTTAGTCTGACTGACTCCTACTCCTGATAATTCAAAAATACCTATTATTGGTTTAATTGAAATAAATAGTTTTGATTTTGATTGATTTTGATATATCGTATGGCATCGAGTAAATTCGATATATCATGTGTGTATTCATACAATAATGGAAATAATTTATTTTGGTTTATTTAAAAATCATGATAGTTCTTGACATTCAAAATCTAATAGATCTCAAACTTTTATCTATAAGGTACATAGGTACATTAACTACTCATCTCGGGTAAAACTTTACTTAATACGAGTCACGATTAAGTGTAATGCTCGCGAAGAGTAACATGATATCGTCACAACTCACAACACTATGCTATTGACACGCGCTGCAGGCATCGAATGGACGCCATTATTTGTGTTCGTATTTGTCGTTGTTTTGTTGTCGTGTTATTGCTTTAGATGCAAATGAGAAAATAAAAAAGTGATTATAGGTACGTTAAATTTATATTTTAACCTTTATTATTAAATGTGTTGTATGGTTTATGATTGATTATGTTTAGTTTATTGTCTAAATTAGTGCCAGAAGTTTGACATCGGTGATTATATCAAACAGAAGCCTTGCCGGTATTATTGTTACATTTTTGCCTAGTGTCAGAGAGAGTTTCACAATTCCCATGCGTAATATGTTGGTAATATGACGAGTATACATGTATTTTTTTATAACACTGATAAATAAACAATTCATGGCGTTTTGCCTTCTCCCGGTTCGTTGGCGGGAAACTGTCGGACTGTCACTTTGGTAGACATGCGCAAACCATGTCCGACATGGGATTGAACCTGGAACGGTTCCTTTCCTTGTCGGAACTAGTTCCAGGAAACATGTCCGAGGAACTATCTAGTTCCTTAGTTTTATCCGGACATTGTAGTTAACAGTTTTATTTCGGTTCAGACAGTTCTTCGGACATACATGGTTGTAAACAATGATATTGTTTATTTAGACTTAAAATATTTTAAATTAATGTATTGGCTTGGTCTATAAAAATCAATTGATAGTATACATACATAATTAAGTAATATTTAAATTTGTACATCATAATACATAATATATTATATATACGTATTTTATTTATAATTGCTAACATAAAAAGGTGCCTACCTTTGATGCCTTCAATCGTTGCCTTCTGTCCATAAAAGTAAGTCCTGCTTTTCAAAATACACCCTTGCACGGAACAGAAGTAACACTGACGGCCCGGAGCGCAACGCTCTCGGCATACGTCACAGGGACAGTTCGTTATTCGTTCTACCATTCAATATTGCTCCGGCCGCTCCTTCAATCCGCGTGATCGTTCCGAAGAACTGTGGAACTGGAACCATTAGGTTGAGCAAGTCGGAAAGAACTGACATAGTTCCGACTGCGGACAGTTTCAGGAACTATTACGCTCCGGAACTACACGTATACACTTTGGAGATCGTACCGACCTTAATAGGAAAAATCGTATTTTGCTAAAAACTAGAAAAAAGTAGTACACTTTGAAATTTCAATAAAACTGAAGTAAATTATTCAATTACGTAATATTATTATAACTTCAAATCATTATTTAACATTTAGGTCACGTGTTAGACATAATATAATTATACGATAAATAGATACGAACAAGGAGTGATTTTCTGGACCTTGATTACCAGAATTTGGACACTAATTTGCTAACTAAATTCAATTAATAAGTTTATATATATTTATAATAGGGAAACCATCAGTTTATCAGATTTACAGATGATATAGCAACAATAAACTATAACATATACATTTTAGAACGTCTTTTTGTAGTAATGACAGACACTTTTAAGGAATTTGGATTAAAAATAAACAAACAAAACTTAAATTGGTATCACTTCAAAATTTCCATCAATAACTAGTCAAATTAAAATACTCAGTTAGCTGAATAATGCATGACTCAAGTTAGTATAGAAAGAGTCGCAATCGCCAAACTAGCCTTCATTCACAAAAACAATGTCGAGATAAGAAAATGGCTCATTAAGGTGTACATATGGAGCATTGCACTTTATGGCTGCGGAACATTTGCACATACCTAAAGAGAAAGGTTGGCAGCATTTGAGATGTGTTGCTGCAGGTGCATGATGAATATGAGCTGGACCAAAAACCCAAGAACCAACGAGGAAGTCCTACTAATGGTAAAAGAAAAAAGAACAGAAGATGTAAATGATTGGCCATTTACCCCTTCCGAGAAAGTGTGAGTCGAGACTTATGAAGAGGTGAAAATCTTGCAGAGACTAGAGAGGAGTGGTAATTGCTCCATCAACAACAAATAATTAAATTTAAATATATAATATTTAAATTTTAACAGAGATTGACATATATACAATCAATGGCGAGAATCTGTCTCACCTGAGCTTCGCAGATGACCTTGTGGTAATCTCAACATCAAAGGAAGAGCTTCAGACAATGTTAAATGACCCAGCAAGAGAGAGCCGCAAGGCAAGTTTAAGCATGAACACAGAAAAGACCAAGGCCATTACAAATGGGGAGCAAGAACCTATATATGTAAACAACAACGAAATTGAATATGTAAACGAATATGTTTATTTGGGCCAAATAATCCCCACTACAGATGTAACCTCAAAAGAAATTGATAAGCGCATAGCAAACACCTAGAAACAGTTCTGGAGCCTGAGAGAGGTGTTCAAAAATAAAGGAATGAGCATGAGCATTAAGCGTAAACTGTTCAACACATGCATACTACCCGTACCCACATATGGATGCCAAACATGGGCTCTCAATAAATCGCACTATATGAAACTCTAGACCTGTCAAAACGCTATGCTGAGAAGTATAATGGGGAAATGACTGATAGACAAAATAAGAACTACAACTATTAGGAAACACAAGAACAAAAGATGTTACGATAACCATAACAAAGCAAATTCAAAATCATTTATTCAATTAAGACACTAAGTGACATTTATGAATGTTAAATTGAAGCTAGAGTTAAAATCATAGATCGGCGCAAACAGACGCCACAGCATGTACTGGATTGTCGAGGTAAATTAGGTGAAAACACCAAAATCTACTGCCTGCTTGTGTAGATCTATAACTTCCAGTTTCCAAAATGCGTAGGGCCTTATGAGAAGAATACTGGCAAAGAAACTCATGGCCACTCTTTTTAAAAGTCAGATCTTCAGGTACAATAGTGTTAGTGTTACATGAAAGGTAAACAGGATGCAAGCTGATGCCACCTGAATTTCATTTTATTGAAATGCTCCAAAAGCTAACATACTAAAAAATAAAAATCACTCAGTGATACCGTTGAAGGTTTGAACTTATTAAACATAGAAATCATTCCAGCAGGCCGTACTATCAGAGGAATAGACAAGTGGTCGAAATTAGTGATGAACTGGTACACAGGCAACACGAAAAGAAAACAAGGCAGACCACTCAGGCGATGGTCGAGGTCGACGAAGTTAGGGCAGTGGCGGGAGGTACTTGGATATCACTAGCCAGAGAGAGAAAAATGGAGTCATTTGGGGGTGGCCTTTGCTATAACAAAGCACACAGATATTACAACCAATGAAACAACTAAAGAATAGGTTCTTGGTAGGTACCAATTGTGAAATATCTGATAGAAGGCTCATAATAATAATAGTACTATCGGAGCCAATGAGCACAGCAGTAGACACGGAAGCGGATGTATTTACTCTTTTGTACATTTTCATTTATTAGCCTTTATTGGTAACTATTGGTACAATTTATACACTTAAACACTGGGTAGATAAACATACTAATATATTTCTAAATACATACATATTATAGATAAAAAATAACACCCAGACATAGAACAATTGAACATGCTGATCACACAGTTATTTATCATGGGTAGGAATCAAACCACCTACCTCTAACACTTACGAGTAGACAGTAAAAAAACAGTGTAATAATATGTACTTATTTTGTTTGGTCATATAGAGATGTCAGGCGGTCATCTAGTGGTTTTGGACCGCTTGGGGCGTGATGTGAAGCGCTTCCCACTTGCCGAAGGAGTTGTTACACTCGGCAGCGATCATTCTTGCGACATTCGATTTATGTTGGACTCTGTCGACCCACATCATGCCACTGTTGCTGTACATGCTAATCAAGTAAGCAAGCACGTTGCACACTTATTTATAAACTTACCATAATTACATTTCATTAAATTTTGATGTCACCTCTAGCATGAGAGATAAAACTGTTTAATTTTTCTACAAACTTAGCAAATATATATTGTAGGTAGATTTTTCGAAGAAAAGTCAAACCAAAACCCCAAAACAACCGCCAGTTAAAAAGTACATATATATATATACACATATGTATATATATACACATATATATATATATACACATATATATATATATATACACATATATATATTATGTATATATGTATTTACCTCAATTTTACCGGCACGATAGAGGTCGCAGTTATGCACCGATTGCTTTCAAACTTGGACGACAAATCAACAGGGCAAAAATGAAGGTTAAGTTCGTGAATGGGGGATATAGTCCCCCAAAGGGGGGACTGGGGGACAGTTTTTCAAAAAATGTGTTTTTTCAGCATAACTTTTTTCCTATGGAAATTTTTTTGACCGTTTAAGTTTAATAGCATGCCCATAGTAAATACGAACATTTTTTAATATGAACCCTAAATGATTCCATCCTTAACTTGGGGAGGGGGTGGGGAAAACCAAAATTTGATGGAAAAAATTCATAGCTCCGAAACTGTAAACCGTTTTACAATCGTTAATATTTTTAAATTAAAGCTAGCTTTTTTTTATTTTACTCTACAATGTAGACAAAAAAGTTTTTAATGCGACTTACATTTTTGGAGATAAAAATTAAAAAACACCAAATCTACCTCTGCGTTCCCACTGTGGGACCGGATTTTTTTTATTTTTTCTCCCTTTTATTATCTTACAATCTGTCTTTTTATCAAAACACAGTAGGTAATTGTTATGGCGGATTTTGTTTTGTATGGTATGCGTCCTGTGACCCGACATATCCATGAATCAATAGCAGCTTGCTAGTTTGGTATCAATTCTTGTGGTATCTTGTGCTTGAGTCTGCGGAATTCTATACACTCATCCATAAGGCGGTTTGCCAGGATGTTAGGGTGATGGAGTATTCTTTCCTTGTATGACTGAATACAGTTTTCTATTTCTGCCTTTATGGTGGGAATGTTTAGGTCATGATGCAGAGCTTCATTTGGAATATACCATGGAGTATTCACTATAATTCGCAAAAGTTTATTTTGATACCTCTGATTGACTTCTACATTAGAATGTGATGCTATCCCCCATAACTGGATTACCATTATTAACCCCATTTGGACCTATGGTAGGTCTAAATGGGCTTAATAATGGTTTTGTACAACAATATTTAATTTCTAAATTGAGTTGCGATTTTTGCCAATGATTCCACAGACACCTCTAACTTGCTTTCGTTTGATGAAAATGTGTCTGTCTATATGCAGCCCAAGATACTTCACATGTTCCGCTTGCGGTAGTTGGATATTATTTATTATTTAAAGTGACCGGAGGACATGATGTATCGCTTCTTTTTGTGAAAGTGACATTTATTAACTTAGTGTCATTTGGCTTTATTCTCCACATCTTCATTGTTTGATATGTCATCCAAGCAACTTTGTAGCATAATGGTTGCAACTTCAGGGTTTTTGTGGGATACCAGTACAGCTATATCGTCTGCAAAGGTTCCTGTGGTAGCTGTCTTTGATGTAGGGAGATCAGCAATGTGTAGTAAATATAAGATTGGACCGAGCATGATCAATTTTTGATATTAAATACCATGTAAACATTTCATTGACAAATATTGCCATTGACGCTGAAACACAACTTACACCAATGAGTTTCCAAGTATTAAACACTTGGCTGGATGAAGTTAAGGTAACACCAATGAGTTTACAAGATCAGCTGTTCCTATCTATTACCGGTAAGGCTTACGAGTAAAGCAGACAGAGGCCAGTGTTAATGTTTATCCACTATAAAACAAACCGGGGATGGTGAACAAATAAAAAACAAAGGTCCATTTGGAGAAATAGTACAGTTAATACGGTCACATCCGCCTCCCAGATCAGCAATCGCTAAATGCTGCATAACTTCCTTACAAAAGAAGACGGACGTTGGAGATGCTTAGAGTGTGTGGAAAAACGGGTGTTACGTCCCTCCATCACAAAGGGGAGATCCTCCGAACAGGCTAGGAAGATGATCATACCCGTGGGGACCGCGGCCCAAAGGTTGATGTTGGGAAGTTGTACATATACATATATACTAATCGGCGCAAGAACTTTCATTGCGCGATGTTGGATTAGTAGGTAGTTATTACGTAGTTCAGCTGGTCTTCGTTAGATGATGTTGAAGTATCCTTGGGTACAACAAGTGCACCGAAAAAAGGTTATTTAGCCAATAATTTAAGAAATATAGGAATCAATAATTGTTCAGACCGTGGTTCGCAACGTGTGTGGGGGTTCGACGCTGGTGAACGGGCGGCCCGTGAGTGTGGCGGCGCTGCGCCACGGGGACGTCCTCAGCATCGGCGGGCGGGAGCTGCGCTGGGACTACGCCCGCCCGGACGTGCGCCGGATCCAGGCGCCACAGCCCGGTGAGTTACTCACCTCCCTTCCCACCCTTTTGTATACTTGCACTTCATCTCCAATTTCCCATTGATGACAGTCTTCGTGACGATAACATTATGTGGCGGACCTAGTCACGCACTGATATAATATACATATATATTTACCTATCTGAGTATTAATATTGTATGATACCATTCGTACATAACGCATTTACACAGCCCATAGCAACACACATTCATTCTATTTTATTTATGTAATAAGTTATGAAAATTGTTAGGCTTGTTTGTCTCGATGTTAACCAGTAATCTACATATATCTCTCTAATGCGTACTCTAGTAAGTAAAAGAGATCAATAATCTAAACATCAGGTGTAATCAAAAATGAAAATCCTGCTAGAAATAAGCATACCCGACAAGATTAACCCTTTTTTCAGTTCAGTTTAGTTGTCGATAGGTTATATGTATTCGTAAGTACGACGTGTTATCTTCGCTGTACGATACAGAGTAACCATAGATCATTACATTGGTAATTGAGTTTGTGACTGACTTAAGCTGTATAGTCATCATCACTCATGATAAAAGGCTGATGAATCATCAGTCATCGCTGATGATTCATCAGCCTTTCATCATCCACTTCTGGACATAGGCCTTTCCTAATGTACGTCACTGAGCTCGGTCGTCAGCTTTCCTTATCCAGTTTTTCCCTGCCGTTTTGCGTAGATCGTCACTGTTAAGTGTATACTGTGCAAAAATGTCTATCAGTGGTGGAAGACGAACATTTTGTAAAGTTTCGATACAGACTATAAGATATCTTAAATTGAAAAATACGACAGACAATTTAGTGGTATTTTTTTAAAGTATTTCTTATTCTTTCAAAAAAAAAAAGATATATAATATACCATAATACAAGAAATAAATACTTAAATCATTACTTTTGTGAAAAAAACCATAAGCCATATATAAATGACAATGACGTACAAAGTATTAGATAACCTCGTGCGACTACCTACTGAATCTAAAAACTGAAGGAAAAGCTTAAAATAAGCATCTTCCGCCGCTAATTATAAATTTTACTATTCAATATTGTACCAGTTAATTACAATAAAGCAAATCTGAACAATAATAATACGAATAAGGCAAAAGAATTGACTTAATCACTTATTGAAAGAACGAGAGAGAAAGAGAAACGTTTATTCTGACATTCACAGGACCGCACACAATGATTACAATAAAAATAATTATAATGCCCTGTGTAATGCCAGATAAGGCACCTATTTCAGCATATTGCTGCAGCCTGAGAGACTGCAGCACTGGTATTATGATAGGGCCTGCGCCCGGCGACATCTCGAGCCTATTATTATTATTTATGGATATCATAATAAAAATATTTTTACAAAAAACAAAACCGATGAAAAGATCTAAAAAGCAAAAAATAAATAAACCTTAAGTCTTAAGTATTTAGCTTATTAACATAAACTATAAAATTTTATATAAACTAATTTTGAGTCATCATCATCAGCTCAGCTACATGATGTGATGATATCTTAACGCAAAATACCTGATAAAGTAATGAAAAGTAAACAGAAACACTATTCGTTCCTATAATTTTCGAGGGTTTCTCTCAATTTTATCAGAATCCCATCATCAGATCCTGACTTCCTTGACATGGAACCACCCTTGACGTATACCCTATCTAACAAAAAAAGAATAATCAAAATCAGTTCATAAATAACCGAGTGAGGGCTGAATATACATAAATATATATATATATATATATATATATATATATATATATATATATATATATATATATGCGGTCGAATTGAGAACCTCCTTTTTTTTCGTCGGTTAAAAAATATAAAAAAAAATAATGTTGGTGTGATGCAACTAAATTTATAAAATTTACAAATTTACAACAATATTGCACGGTCATTCAAAACATATAATTATGTTATAACTGGTAAAATTTTCGCATGGGATAAAAGTGCTTGATTGCACTAGCTATTTATAGCTATTAACAATAGCTGCGCCCCCGCGGTTTCACCATCGTAAGTCCCGACGCCATGGGAATATCGGGATAAAAAGTAGCCTATATGTTAATCCAGGTCTCCAACTATCTACATAACAGGTGTCGTCGCAATCGGTTCAGTAGGTTTTGCGTGAAAGAGTAACAAATATCCATACATCCTCACTAACTTTCACGTTTATAGTATTAGTAGGATCTGCGAAAGTTTGGAACCTCAATAATATAAATTGTGATTATAAAATGTAAGTGGTTCTAATAGTAGTTATATTCAGCTCTGTACGTGTCCCGGCGCAAGGCCCGAGTGGCCCGGCGCGGCTCGGGGCCTGCCCCGGCGGGCCGGCGGGACCCGGCGCTGCAGGTCGCGCTGGAGATGTCACATCGCGCGTCTATGCCTGGTTCGTACCTCCACAATACTCATTTATTACATATTGTTATGGAAACAAATCACACTGTAATGTTTAATTGTGTGCGTTCGCGCAGCGGAATGTTGTTGAATTTAAAGATTTTAATTATGCAGATATTTAGTGTATGACGTCGTGTAATTGTGTATGGTAAAAAAAAATTTGTGCATGCAGCCATTGTGGAGAAATTCGCTAAAAACTGATTTCGCTGGGCGAACGTTGTCCTGGCGGAACTTTTTTTAATCCATGGACTTAGAAGAAAAAAAATGTGTCCAAAAATTAGTGTGTATTTGTGTGTAATTGTGTATGTATGAATAAAATTAGTGCATGCATAAACTTCGGAGAAATTCAATTTTACACTACGCGAACGTTTGGCCATTAGCTAGTTTTCATATAAAGCGCTTATATAGAGAGCTGTAGATTTTTACATACGTTGTTTTGAATTTGTTTACATTTGTTTAAAAAACAGATTTAGAAAAAATCGTAGGGTTTAAAAGATAAAAATATAAACGTAAAATACGCTTATTAGGTCTTAGTTCGTAAAGTATGCACTTTGGGGTCTAGATTTTCACGTTTATACAAACCTTGTAAGTGTCTGCAACATGTTGCCAAGTATCAATGATGTTGCGTTAGTAATTAAAGAGTTATAGGACAATTTACCATGAATAGACTACTGTTTACAAAGCAGTCAAATATCACGACGTTCTAAAGGAATTGCATAGTAAAATGTATTCCAATAATTAGTGTACTACGTAGATACTCACGATACTTAGGCCTAAAAATCAGTTTATAAATTTTTTGTCAGTCGTTGTCGTTGTTCTGCACTTTTCAAATATTTGAAGACGTAAAAAGTTTATCTCTTTGATTTTGATCCTCGTACATATTTTAATTTGTAAATTTCATTAAAATGTTATTTATTTATTACTATTATATAACGATATATTAATTGATTATTTGTAATATTGTTAGCTAACGTCGGTGGCAAGCAGGTAGCCATCGTTCAACCGCAACGAAGAGATACAAACGAACAAATGGGTAAGAAACGTACACGTTTATTTGATTCAGTGCACAAAGACGCTAGGTACTATTTATTCGGTATATGTAATGTTTACGCCCGGGGTTCACCTTCTTTTATTTTTTTTATGCGGCAGTCGGATCCTATTTATTTCGATCCTCGCTTCTGCAATATTTCCACGCGGTAGCTTCGCCTATATTTCAGACCGCGTCGCTCCCACGAGCCCCGGGAGCCCCGGGAGCCCCCGGAGTCCGCGGAGCGCCCGCAGCCCCGTGCAGGCGGGCGCCACCATGGCCACGCTGTGGATCGAGTCGCGCAAGGCGCCGGCGCGCCGCACGCCGCGCGCTGGCGCCGCGACGCTGCGCACGGCGCTGCTGCGCAAGACTCACAGCGCGCGCAAGGCGCACGTCACCAAGATACAGGCGCCGCTCGACATCGGTAAGTTACAAAATATTTCAATGCTCACCGCTTAAAAAAAATCAAAAACAATCGATGGACGCACTTCTTCTACGAATGCCACAAAACGTGAACCTCTTCCGTCTAGGCGCAGAAAATTAACCAAAAGTAGGACTCTGCGAAAGACGAAAGATATCTCGCCACTGCCATTGTTTAGAACGATCTGGAAATGTTCTTAACGATCATCCCGCCAATCGATTAGCCTAGAGTTGATCTCTTCGACTGCTGTTTACAGAAAGAAGACTGAGGACCCCCTCAGTCATTAAGAGTAATGTTTAAATTCCAAAACCTTTCAGGTTTAAAGAAATGGGCACTGTATTCTACTCGAATTAAAGCAAATGGGCGTTTTTCAGAAAAGTTGCACGTCACGTAATGGGAATTCCACTTCATAAAAATAATTCGTTTTCATTTAATTGTGATTAGAAGCGTTTGGTTATTAATATAAATTATAACAAAAGTATATTTGTATCAAAATTACTACGAAATTCCGAAAAAAACTGATTTAAAACTTATGTTTCTACTAGAAAAATCCAATACGTCACAAATAGACAGTGTCTTTTTTTAATGAAAATTACCTTTGTTATATCAATATAAACATAATAGACTTCTTAATAAAATGTAAACACTAGCATTACCCTCAGACATGTAAGTGTTATTCTATAGTTATTATCAAATAATACAATTTCTATGGCACGAAATAAACGTACAATAAATGTATATAGTAAATTTAAACACAGTTGTTTTACCTTTATAATTATTTAACAAAACAGTCTTTGTTATGTTTGATATTTACTCCTAATTACTTATTCTTAATCACAGATTTAGTAGGACATGTGACGTAAGGGGAATTTAAAGTCACGTTTAGGATATTAGGTATTGTCTACAAAGTACTGCCGATTATTATCTATATTTTAAATCAATTATGGTTATACAATAACTAAATAAACTTTCAAATATTACTAAAATTGCTCACCATCAAGACAAACAGAACAAATAAAATATATATATTTTAAATTATATACAATTTTAACCGATTCGTTGCGGATATCGCGCCAGGCGTGCCATCGATTTCTTTTCTATGTGGCGGAAGTCTTGTCATTTTTAAAATCGTTACAAAATCAAATTGCGTTTTTTGATATATTTATGCAAAGCAAAAGATTCATTATTTTGAAAGTAGTTCATGCTGTAGGCATGAACTACTTAGTTCATGCCTACAGCCTTAGTTTCTGGATATTCAGTGAATAATTTTTTTTTAGGAGTTGACAACCTTTTTTTGTCGAAAGTATTCTTTTTGTTCTGTAGGCTTTAATTTTAAATAATTTTGTGGAAAAATACTCTAATAGGTAACAAATAACAAGCACTAATCGCGAAAACGATATCGATGAGTGTTTATTATTTGCTTACGAACTCTGAGATGCCTCCTGTTAATAAGAACGAAAAGCCTTTGTCTTATGGTTTCATTTTACTTAAAATGGTTAAACAGCCACCTTATTATTATCATGTGGCCGAATGAGCCTACGAAGTACCATGTGCTCTTGTGGTATGGAATAAGGTTTAATTTTGCTTCAAACAAATCGAACGCGTACCTGCATAAAAAAAATCCACATAAAGGAATCTATCATTTGTTTGTTTGTTTTCAGGGTGATTTAATGGTTTTTCATTTAACATGGTTAAATGAAAAGAAAATAAAAATAATAACGCAAAAGGTTTGTAACATCTGCATAAACAAAGTTACTTACACTCCATTTCAAGAAAAACATTTAGAAAAATACGTATTTAGCAATGTGAAAAAAACATAAAAATATATATTTTTTAAACACGGCTGATGGCACAATAGGCGTGTCATCAACTTTTTTGGCGCTTGACACGACAGACGTGCCACAAAATATTTGTTCGCCGCCACAGCTAGGAGTTTCCGAAACCGGGAGTCGCAACGAATCGGTTAATTCAGAATCAAAAATTTCATGTAACCTATGAATTCCATTACATCACTTTCCCGTTCTACTAGTACATCACGTGACGTACTGAATGTGACGTATTTGGTTAATTTAATTTTAAACTGTAACAGTAAATAAATTGATGTAAATATGCCAAGTATTAAAAGGTAGGTATTCAACTTTATAAACAGAAAGTTAAAACAGTGATATTTACCTTGAATAAAACCGTCGTGTAGGTGGAACAAAATTCTGAGCACCGCGTGACGTGAACACTTTTTACATTGATATCTTTCAAACTAAGCTACTAAAATTAAATGGCGATTGTCAATACTAAAGAAAATGTTACGGGAATTCAAATACAGTATTTGTTTCCTAAGTCCAGGATCCAGGGTCCATTTTTGCACTTGATTACTAAATTTTCCGTGAGTAGCTTCAATTCGATGAGACGCCCAGCAATTTCCTGTATGAAAACTCTCAATTGTGGTAGGTAATAGGGGTAGCAGGGATAAAATATGTTGATTTGATGATTCTCAAAAATGTATTACTAACTGGGTTTTTTTTTGTTAAATCTCAAGATAATTATCTAAATTATTTGAAAAAATATTTGTCCTACAAAATATGTAAAGAATACAATTTCATTATTATGTAAACAACTGACTGTGTAGCAGTTTTCACTATTTTGACAAATGTGTATAAATTTCAATAAACATATAGGTACACAATGAAGTTTGCAAGTTAATGGAAACATTTATTTTTGTGTTTTTAATAATGTATTGTAGGTAGCCAGGGCGCAGTTATACTTTTCCTATCTACCCTCAAACTATGTGTTGGGAGTTACTGGCAAACTTGAGGCTAACGTGTTTCCGGCTGTCCATGTGTTGCTTGACAATTTCGCGGTTCATAATTCGCGGTGAGCAAAGCCTGGTTCAATCGCCATCGTAGTGAGCTTGATTTGTTGCCGTGGCCGCCTAAACCTAAGTCCAAACCTAAACTCCATAGATAATCTATGGGGTTTAATGGTCCAGCAGTGGGACAGCAACCGAGCTAGGACACAATTAATTAGTCTATTCTAGTCGACTGCTGGAAATAGGCCTCTCCCAATGTGCGCCATAGCTAGGACACGCGAAGCCCTAACTAATCTATGAAATATAGGATAAATTTCATAGACACGATTAGATAGTTTTAGAGGCAGTAATGTTTGCATTAACAGGATTTCATCAATGCAACAAAAATTGCAAGATGTCATTGATTCTCACGGGGGAGACACAAGATTTTAAGTTCTCCAATATTTATGATAATGAATTAGCAGACCTTAATATAATTGTAGTGTATATACATAATAAATATATATGTGCGCCTGCTAGTGAGTGGGGCGTGCGGAGCGAACGCTCGCCGCTCACTTCCAGTCGTGCCGCCGAGCTAGTAGGAGCACAGTGTAGTGAACCTGTTGTTTTATTGTATCAAACAGAACAGTACAATAATGAAAATAAATAAAATCAAAATGCTCAAGATTAGATCCCAAGTTCAAAATACATCAATTCAAAATATTTGTAGGGCTCATTTAACCCACTTTTTATTATGAGGGCTGAGATAAAAAATGTGCTGTCACCAAAAATGTTTCATTTTCAGCTAACAGTTTATAAATAAATATATATTTACTTAATTTCTGATTTTTCAACTCACTTTTTACTATTAATAGGGATTGAACCCACATTTTATTACGGGGACCGTGATAAAAAATCAGGTGTTACTAAAAAAATTTTCATTTTCAACTAAAAGTTGGTAAATAACAAATATCTTTACTTACTTTTCTGATTTTTCATCGCCTTTTCTATAGCAACATAGTCGGTTTAATTTAGATAAATTACTCTTATCGTGCAAATAATAATAACAGTATAATTATATAGTTCGTAATTAGATGATTGTCATCATCATCTGCCTACCCTTGTCCCGATTTTATTTGGGGTCGGTCCAATATGTTTTATTCTTCCATTCTACTCTATCGTTCGTCATTTCACTGCTTACTCCATTTCTAGCCATATCTTCTCTCACACAGTCCATCCATCTTTTCTTTGGTCGTCCTCTTCTCTTGCACCCGTCAACATCCAAACATAAAACTCTTTTCACTACATTTTGCTCATCCCTCCGCATCACATGTCCATACCACGATAACCTATTGCTCCTCAGCTTGTTATCCACTGGTGCTACTTTCAGGCTTCCTCTAATATATTCGTTTCTCACTTTGTCCATCCTAGTCACACCACACATCCATCTCAACATTCGCATTTCGGCTACGTGCAGGCGTCTCTCATCCGTCCTCTTTGTAGGCCAACTTTCAGAACCATACAGGACGGCAGGTCTGATGATTCGTTTTATACACCTGTCCCTTTAACTTAATTTTATGATATATAATAATTAGATGATTGTATGGTATGAATATTTTTATTGATTGATATAAATAAAAATGTTACAAAATAACATTATTTTCGGTTTTGATATACACTATATTGATTAAACACACATAAATGACACATTTTGATTCTACAAAATCTTTTGTTACCTGCGCATCAATCTTTCAGAAGCGGTATAATTTTTAACATATTATAAAACAAAGTCCCCCGCCGCGTCTGTCTGTCTGTTCGCGATAAACTGAAAACTACTGAACAGATTTTCATGCGGTTTTCACTAATAGACAGAGTGATTCATGAGGAAGGTTTTGGTGTATAATTTGTACCCGTGCGAAGCCGGACGGGTTGCTAGTTTTTGATAATTAAAAAAATCTAAAATAATGTGTATATTTTGTTCTAAAATTGCTTGGTAAATATATAATGTTAAAGAAATGGTCACATATACATAGATATTACTTTGGGAGTGTGCTAATATTCACTATTAGTGTTTTGTTTACTTCACTATAAAGAAAAAGTAAACCTAATTTTGACCTTGTTTAAATAATTTTGAATACTACATGAGATACTTATTTTTGAAATATCATATATTAACATATATTTGCAAATATGTCAACGCTTTCATATCAATGCACGTGACTGTACTGTAATTACAGCTCTATAGTATAGTGATTTTTATTAGTATCTCGACTATGGTTCGTCATGCTCACTAAAATGTCATTGCTTGCGGCGTCGTCATGGGGCGGGTCATTTCTTTCCCTCTGATATGGCTGGTCCATGCGTCATACTCGTGAACGGGTGCTGCTTGGGGTGACTGGTCGGCCTAGTCAGCGATGCTTTAGCCTATACTATTATTTTGGTTCGATCAACTGCAACTCTAGCCTCTTAATCCAGTCACGAATTATTTTTAACAATAGATTTTGCAACTGAATGAAGGTAGATGTGCACCTTGAATGATTTCTATGTTTAATAGGTTCAAACCTTCAACGGTATCACTGAGTGATTTTTATATTTTAGTACGTTAGCTTTTGGAGCATTTCAATAAAAGGAAATTCAGGTGGCATCAGCTTGCATCCTGTTTACCTCTCGTGTAACACTAACACTATTGTACCTGAAGATCTGACTTTTAAAAAGAGTGGCCATGAGTTTCTTTGCCAGTATTCTTCTCATAAGGCCCTACGCATTTTGGAAACTGGAAGTTATAGATCGACACAAGCAGACAGTAGATTTTGGTGTTTTCACCTAATTTACCTCGACAATCCAGTACATGCTGTGGCGTCTGTTCGCGCCGATCTATGATTTTAACTCTAGCTTCAATTTAACATTCATAAATGTCACTTAGTGTCTTAATTGAATAAATGATTTTGAATTTGAATTTGCTTTGTTATGGTTATCGTAACATCTTTTGTTCTTGTGTTTCCTAATAGTTGTAGTTCTTATTTTGTCTATCAGTCATTTCCCCATTATACTTCTCAGCATAGCGTTTTGACAGGTCTAGAGTTTCATATAGTGCGATTTATTGAGAGCCCATGTTTGGCATCCATATGTGGGTACGGGTAGTATGCATGTGTTGAACAGTTTACGCTTAATGCTTATGCTCATTCCTTTATTTTTGAACACCTCTCTCAGGCTCCAGAACTGTTTCTAGGTGTTTGCTATGCGCTTATCAATTTCTTTTGAGGTTACATCTGTAGTGGGGATTATTTGGCCCAAATAAACATATTCGTTTACATATTCAATTTCGTTGTTGTTTACATATATAGGTTCTTGCTCCCCATTTGTAATGGCCTTGGTCTTTTCTGTGTTCATGCTTAAACCTGCCTTGCGGCTCTCTCTTGCTGGGTCATTTAACATTGTCTGAAGCTCTTCCTTTGATGTTGAGATTACCACAAGGTCATCTGCGAAGCTCAGGTGAGACAGATTCTCGCCATTGATTGTATATATGTCAATCTCTGTTAAAATTTAAATATTATATATTTAAATTTAATTATTTGTTGTTGATGGAGCAATTACCACTCCTCTCTAGTCTCTGCAAGATTTTCACCTCTTCATAAGTCTCGACTCACACTTTCTCGGAAGGGGTAAATGGCCAATCATTTACATCTTCTGTTCTTTTTTCTTTTACCATTAGTAGGACTTCCTCGTTGTTTCTTGGGTTTTTGGTCCAGCTCATGTTCATCATGCACCTGCAGCACCACATCTCAAATGCTGCCAACCTTTCTCTTTAGGTATGTGCAAATGTTCCGCAGCCATAAAGTGCAATGCTCCATATGTACACCTTAATGAGCCATTTTCTTATCTCGACATTGTTTTTGTGAATGAAGGCTAGTTTGGCGATTGCGACTCTTTCTATACTAACTTGAGTCATGCATTATTCAGCTAACTGAGTATTTTAATTTGACTAGTTATTGATGGAAATTTTGAAGTGATACCAATTTAAGTTTTGTTTGTTTATTTTTAATCCAAATTCCTTAAAAGTGTCTGTCATTACTACAAAAAGACGTTCTAAAATGTATATGTTATAGTTTATTGTTGCTATATCATCTGTAAATCTGATAAACTGATGGTTTCCCTATTATAAATATATATAAACTTATTAATTGAATTTAGTTAGCAAATTAGTGTCCAAATTCTGGTAATCAAGGTCCAGAAAATCACTCCTTGTTCGTATCTATTTATCGTATAATTATATTATGTCTAACACGTGACCTAAATGTTAAATAATGATTTGAAGTTATAATAATATTACGTAATTGAATAATTTACTTCAGTTTTATTGAAATTTCAAAGTGTACTACTTTTTTCTAGTTTTTAGCAAAATACGATTTTTCCTATTAAGGTCGGTACGATCTCCAAAGTGTAGACGTGTAGTTCCGGAGCGTAATAGTTCCTGAAACTATGTCCGCAGTCGGAACTATGTCAGTTCTTTCCGACTTGCTCAACCTAATAGTTCCAGTTCCACAGTTCTTCGGAACGATCACGCGGATTGAAGGAGCGGCCGGAGCGATATTGAATGGTAGAACGAATAACGAACTGTCCCTGTGACGTGTGCCGAGAGCGTTGCGCTCCGGGCCGTCAGTGTTACTTCTGTTCCGTGCAAGGGTGTATTTTGAAAAGCAGGACTTACTTTTATGGACAGAAGGCAACGATTGAAGGCATCAAAGGTGCCTGAGCAACTTTTTATGTTAGCAATTATAAATAAAATACGTATATATAATATATTATGTAGTATGCAGTAGATTTTGGTGTTTTTCACCTAATTTACCTTGACAATCCAGTACATGCTGAGGCGTCTGTTTGTGCCGATCTATGATTTTAACTCTAGCTTCAATTTAACGTTCATAAATGTCACTTAGTGTCTTAATTGAATAAATGATTTTGAATTTGAATTTGAATGATGTCGTATGTAGTATTTAAACCTAACTAATATTATAAATGTTTGTTTGTTTGTACACTCACTTCTTAAATCCTCAACCGATCATTCTATCACCGAAATTTTGCGTAACGTGTACGGGATATAGAAAAAGACAGAGTAAGTACCTCTCATAATAAAAAACAAAATTTGCCCAAGGGATAGATTAACGCAAGCGCAGCCGTGACGAAAGGTTATTTATCTATAACACTAACCGCTTCAACATTGACATTCTAATTGTATTCAACTAGTCTAGTACAATGAATCCATAAGTGCATTCAACCTCGAGACTCCTTTTATCGCAAGACGTTTAAAATATCCGCCCACCTCAGCACTTGAGCACCTGAGCGCCGAACTGTGTTCACGTCATTCATTATTATCATATATGTACGTCACACTCGCGCCGAGCTGTCGTCTGCGCCAACACTAGTGCACATCATGTGTTCTGTTGGAGAAGAACTGCACTTTTTACACAATTAATACAGTTTATTCGCTCCATACTGGGGCTCAGGTCTTACACTTTGCACCGCCTGTGACCTCTCAGAAGACTAGTACAATCATTTATCGTGGGAATAATGTCAAGGACTAGAGTAATTGTCGTCAAATTATTTATATATTATTTAAAACTCGTGAAAATAAAATGTCTGTAATTTATTATAATATTAAATTGAAAATTTTCGGTTAACTAGACTATTTATGATTTATTTCTTTAAGTATTAAGTAATGAACCTTTCAGTTGTCTATCGCATATAATGTTCTGCTCATTTGTATTCATATAGTTAAATTTTCACAATGACAAGCAAATATGTGCAGTACAGTGGATATCGTGTCCTCGCAGATCATACGAAACGAGCCGCGATACTGTTGATGACCGGCCACACGCCCAAGTCCAAGTTGCTGGGTCAGAAAACTCCAAGTCCCAACTCGTCGAGCACCAATTCGGGAATCACAGCGACCGGCCCCCGTAAGTCGGCGGGTCCTAAGACGACGACACCGAAGTCGGCGAAATCGAAGGCGATCACGTCGAAGTCGGTGAGTCCGAAGGCGACGACTTCGAAGTCGGCGAGTCCGCAGTCTGGCGCTCGTCGCTCGGTGTCGTTCGTCGTGAAGAAGCGCAGCCCCGCGCGCCGAAGCACTCCGCTCGACCGTTCGGTCAGTATACTTCACTGATGTAGGTTAAAGGTTCATGTGTTTATTTACTTGTTTATAAAAACAAGGACATTAACGCTTGGCGTGTGGATGAGTGTGCGATGTCCACAAGGTCGTCCTGCGCACGCGCGGTGTGCGTCACAGGTGTTGCGTGCTTATTTCCCACTTTGGTAGTAGAGTAATGACTTCCGGGTTCGATTTTTAATCCTACACTAGTATATGTGATCTACAAGTACGTGATGATTGGGTATCTGTTTGATTATATTCATTAAAATTTAGAAGTACATATAACTATGTGCAAAATTATAATATAATACAGTTTTGGTTTATTTAAGGCTGGTCATACAAATATTTGTTTTATCTTGCTATGTTTCGACTTGAAATTAGAAAATTTTATTAATTTACATAAAAGTTGTAAAACAATTAGGTACATTTATTGGCGATAAATAGAATATTATATTTTTAAAGTAATAATAAGTCATGTAATAAATAAGTAAGTAATTTAAATTGTTATGTTGTTGCATTTTTTGCAGGTTATTTTTACTGAGAAAAATATAAATATGTGTAATTTTAATTCCTTCACTGCTAAAGGTTGTCGATCACTGAATTATTTTAACCGGAATGTGCTTATCAATGTTTACTCATTGCATTTAGTCATGTACACGTAACATTATATAATAATATTGTCATTATATTTGAACTGCCAAGCTATTGGGTACAAAACTCGCATCCTATTAAAGGTTAGGTCATCATTCACAAGACTGACCTACTGCAAGTTGGCAAACTCTCTCCTGGTCTTGGACTTAAGGCAAACTAACTTTCTTGTGGTATTTTTTAGCTATTTTCAGTTTGCGACCCTAATCTACTCAAGCGATTGTTAATACTCCCCCAATCCATCCGTCTAAGCTATCTTTTCTTTTCGTTACCTTCTCTTCTCGCCTAACTTTCATTTTCATTGCCATATAATCTCAATTTTCACATCTTTAATTTCCAAAGTGCCCGATTGGCGGCACAAGACTTGCCACGCTTTACATAAAGGGAACCAAATTATAGTTACCAAATTGTTCGTGCGAATTCGCCTTTGTCCATGTACCTATGTTCACCAACAAGGTGGAAACAAGTCTACTGCCCGCCCGATATTAAGCGGTCACCGTTGCCTAAACGTTGTAGAAAATAGAAGTATAAGCAATCGGTAGAATACAAATAACATACAAAACGCCAGCTAGGTAAGACAAGAAGGTTCATTAAATCCATATATGTGTATGGTAAACAATTTATTAGTACAAGGTGTGCATTATATTACAATATATATTTTCTGGCTTATACAACTAGACTATATTATTATGTCATATCGTACATATGTTTTCATTCACACAAATTTTAATATGAAATGATGTTGTGAGTGTATATCGAGTGATGACGTTTCATACTAGTTGGTCTTGAAATGACTACTGCATTTATATAACTACGCATCACATCCGTCACTTTACACTACCGCTTAGTAATCGTCCTATAGTCATCTGCGGGGCTGCGATCATTCTAACCTAGTCTCGTACTGGTCATTAATAATATAATATGTTAAGAGTTTTATTACAATCGGGAAGATATTTAAAGCGTGTTCGTATAACAAAATTTGACGATATTCACAATTTTATCGATTTCGCAAATAAATCTTAGGTTGTGTTAGCCGTCCAGAGTCGTACGGCGCAAATACTGTGCACGATCTTTGTGAAGACCTATCCTCAAAAGATAAAAAATATTGATTATACTATATTCAACAATTTCGAGTTAGTTCATAAAGTAATTAAACTTTTTCATGTCGAGCAGGTGGCAAGACTAGTCACGCCAGAGTCGGGCGCTCGCAGCTCTACGCATCGCTACTCATCGCGTCGTTCCGGTCAACGAAGCTTTCAGAAATCACCTTTGCTGCCCAGCCCGAAGAAATCTGCGCTAAAAAATCCTCTAACAAAGAAAAGCATGAGGAAATCTGAATCTATTAAGTTCGATTTAAGCAACCTGGAGAGTCATTCGCAAGAATCTGACGTACTGATGGTGACAGATACCTTTCGCCAGTCGGAGGGCGAGGGCGCCTCCGAGGACGACCTCACGTTGCACTACTCCGAGACGTCGAGCTCTCACACCCCGTCTCCCAGGCGCTCCATCCACTCGCGGAGCGGCAGGATCCTAGAGCAGACCCTCGGCACCACCATGACTATATCGCCACCGTCCAAGACACTAACACCCGCGTCCTTACGAGCCAGAAAGTCATTGCGCGGCAGTGTGATTGTGCAGAAGGCTTCGGGCAATTCGCGCTCCCCGCCCCGCTCCCCGCGCAGGACGCGCACGCTCAGCCCGCGCGAGCCGCAGAGCGACCTCGAATCCTACTCCATCGTGGACTTGGTCTCCATGGACTCGACCTCGTTGTATGACTCTGCCACCTCTGCCACTCTCGGTAGCGGCTCGCATCTGGGAACGCCCATCGGTGGCTCTTCTCGGAAAACTAAATCGACCATCGACTCCACGTTACTGGGTTCGAGCACACCCTACGTCAAAGTCACGAGGTCTTTGTCTTCTAGGTCACATTCCAGTCCCGGGGCTACAGCTAAACTTTCAAGTGATAGTAATCGATTGACCGGTAACGGCTCTGGATCGAATGACACTACTCGAATATCGAGTAGATCTCGATTATCAGATAGTCGATCTCAGTTGAATAATGAATCTCAACTGTCAAGTAGATCTCGCTTGTCCAACAATCGGTCTCGACTATCGAGTAACAGCTCCAAGTTAACGCACGACAGGTCTAGATTGTCGAGCGACAGTTCCAAATTGTCAAGCGACCGGAATCGATTGTCAAGTAATAGTTCTAAATCGTTGAATGACGAAACTCGATACAACTCGATATTGTCGAATAAAAGTTCCTCGCGAAAAACAAAGTCGTTGTCGACCCCGGAGAACGCTAGTATTCCTATATCACTGAACAGTACGAGAATTTCGCGAGTTTCGCGCAGCCGATCTCGAATCAATGATAGTGATCTATTTGTGGTAGAACCGGAAGAGTCCGGTGACTCACCCAGGTCTTCTAAGAGAATAAGTACTACAAGATCGAGTTCGGCGCTCCATAGTACTAGTACTGCTATAAACACGACCCCAGTCGGTGATCACCGACATGACGAAGGAACCAGTACCCCGGAAAACTCTCAAAGTCCGGAGGAAGCCAGTACTCCAGTTCTTAGCATTCAAAGTCTTCTAGATTCCAGTCAGGGTTCGATACCTCCCCAGTCGGCGAAGAAGAGAGGTCGATCGTTGCTGAAAAGAAAAACCTTCGCTATTTTAACCGGACCTAGAACCAGAATAAGTACAAAGTCCAAATCGATGAACTTTAGTGCGCGTAACACTCAACTGAGATTAAGCAACGACTCGTACGAAAGTATGAATATTAGTGAACAGCAAGTCGGCGAGGTAGTCACACCTAAAAGCGCCGTTAAATTAGTTCAGGAAGCGGTCAAAAATAAGCACTCCACCGCAAAGAAACCGCAGTCGAAACGATCAATAATCGACGACCTAAACGAATCCGATATAGTCAAGCAACTATTTAATAGTCCCGTAAAGCGTAAGCTATCGCAAAGCATGACAGAATTTTCTCGAAAGCAGTTATTCGACGACGATGACATCGTTCAAGCTAGAAGACCCACTCGCAATACCGTAGTGCTGGGAATGCTGGGTCGCAGCCCTGACGATTCACTGCTGGATCGAACTGAGGCATTCACACCTGAGCAGTTCGTGAGTCCCATGAGCACTCCCAGTAACAGTCCGAACTTGGCCGGCATCAAACGTCTATTCGGTAAAAAGACACCAGAAAATGATCTGCGGGACATCAGAGGCGTAAAAGCGTTATTGCGCACTCCGCGAGCGAGGAAGTCTATCAGGAACGACCTCTCCGACGTGGCCGGGGTTAAAGAAGTATTCGCGGCCGCGCCCAGCAACGATCTCAGGAGAGTCACTGGGGTTAAGTCTTTGTTCCAGTCACAAAAGGAAAGGAAGTCGGCTAGAAATAGTTTGGGTGACGTTAGGGGTCTCAAGAAGTTGTTTAATAAAAGAAGCCCCAAGAATGACCTGAGGAACTTATCGGGGGTTAAAAGAGTTTTTCAAATGAGTCCCAAAAACGATTTAAGTGACGTCAGAGGTGTGAAGCGTCTGTTCAGACGAGATAAACTCAGGAACGAGTTGAGCGATATGAGTGGAGTCGAAGAGTTGTTTAATGAGTCCAATCAGTCGCACAGAGATGTTGAAAGTTTGTTCGATCAGCTGGTCGGTAAACCGACTATAAAAGCTGTCTATTCGAAGACATTCTGTTCGAAACCTAAGCCCGCACAAAAGAAGAATGCTCCTAAATCAAAGTCTTTACTCGATATCACTCTTAATCCCGAAGAATGGTTGGAACGGAAGTTAAAAACGTTATTGGAGAACAGGAGCAAGCGGTCTCTCAAGGACAAGGACGCAACGCCTAGCTCTAAGTCGGCGAACAGGTCTAAATTGACCGTGACGCGCGAGTTACAAAAGCTGGCCACGGCCACAGTGGGGGGTAGCTCCCCCCTCCGCACGTCCAGGGTGCGCCACAGCACGGTGGCCAGGGCTAGCGACGGAGACGCTCCTAAGCAAAAGTCCGCCTCGGAGTTGTACAGCGCTCATAAATTACCTATTAAAAAGAGATCTTTTGTCAACGCGTCGATGGAGAGAGCGAAGAACGTCAGTAAACATTTGAACTTGCCGATCAAGAAGCGCGCGGTCGTACATTCGACGCCCGTAAAGGGAAGGCAGATCAACATGACCATGAACGCGTCCGAACTTGGCCGAGTGTCGCCCATCGCGGCCGAGAACTCGCGGGACCTGGAACATGATGTGCCCAGGTAAGTCACGTCGTTTTAATCAGCACTAGTCAAGTAATTTCAGAGATTACTCTTTACGGTAGAAGTTTTAAATAAGAGAAAGTGAAACTCAAGACTTGTATTCTGTCTTTTGAAACATTTGAGACTATCCACTGAAATTTGTATATACCTACGTCTTTTTATACGACGGTTTCTAAAGTCGTCATAACTATTAGACCGCTATACAATAATGGTACCGGAGGTTTTTCAATGAAATAGTAGATCAAATTAGCTTAATAACAATTTTTCAATATTATTGTTTTAATTTTTTCGTTAATAATAATTTCTCGTAATTGGTAAAAGTGACTGAGTCGTCCTTTTATGTTTTGTAAATCATAAGGTTATTCCTTTTCAGGTCTACGATAGAAAAAGAAACTGCAGAAGTAAGACCAAAAAGTCGAAGAGCAACTAGGGCCAAACCTAACACTGCTCTGCTGAAAAAACCATCTCCTAAAAAAAGTCGCGGGAAGTCAAGAATCCAAACTCCCACTAAACTTAAACCAGCTAGTATTGCTACCAAAGACAAATCTTCTGCCGAACCGAGAACACGAATTCTGGCAAATAAATTAGTAAACCCTGTAACTAAAAAAGCCAAAGCTGTCAGCCCAAAACCAACTCGCTCCCGTAGAATGGTTCCCGTAAGCCCAAAGGTTGATAGTGACACTAAAAATCGTGGAGCGAAATTAGTTGTCGCGAAGAAATCACCTGTTATGAGTCCACAGCCCAGGGCTTCTCGAAAAAGAAAAGATCCGGACTCGTCCACACCTAAAGTCAGCCCTAAAAGAACTCGCGGCACTCGCAATAAAAATGAGAAAGTTGTTGAGAAAATTAAAACACCAAAGAACACAAGAGCAAAAGTACAAAAATTAGCAGTTGTTGTTAGTAAATCATCGCCACAATTAAAACCTCGAGCGACTAGAGGAACAGTTAATAAAAGTGAAGCAGAACAGCCAAAAGGGGCACCTAAAGCTGTAAAACTAAAAGAAACACGAAAAGCAGATGTTAAAAGTAAAAAAATTGAATCTCCTAAGACATCTCCAATTAAAAGTAAGTCTCCCAAAACTGTAATTGTTGAAACGTTGCCCAAAACGAGAGGAAAAAGAAAGGCGAGAGTTGCAAACGATAAATCAAAACAGAGTGTTGTTGAGGTTGAAAAGGCTCCACCACGAACAAGAAGAGGTCGTCCAGTTATAGTAGAGGAAGCTATTGTTCCTAGAAAGACACGAAAGACAGACAAACAAGAAGTGGTTCGAGAAGAACCAAAAGTGCCGACCAAAAATAAAAAACAAGACAAATTTGTGGCAGAAGCGAAGGTAACTCGCGGTAAGAAACTTGTACAACAAGAAAGTGTTCAATCTGAGCCTACCTCTCGTTCTCGAAGGGGAGCAAAACCTGACACCTCTGAAACAGAGGTGAATACTCGTAAAAGAAAAACTGTTGCCCCAGACGACAGGCCAGCTAAACTGAGCAAGAAAACGGAGAGCGAAGAAAGTAGAGGAAGAAGGAAAAAGGTTGAATCGCCGAAGAATAAGACGGCAAACGGTCCTCAGAAATCTTCAACTAAAGCAAGCAAGGAGACAAGGAAACAGGCCACTTTTGTCGCGAAGAAGAGTACGAGAACTAAGAAAGTTGAATTCTCTGTAGAAGTGCCTGCACACAAGCCCGTCCGAGGTAAAAAGGTGCGTACACAAGTAATATTATATATATTGTCCTCTTTTTTTAATAAACAAGCACACGGCACACCAATTTTGAGTGGTTTAACAACGCAATGACATTCGACTGTTGACATCGCTTTCCCACGAAGACAATTTAATTCTCAATACCATTATATTAGTATCTAATGTATTCTATGAGGAGGTTATTGTACTTGGCCAGTGACAAACCAGTGTTGATTCGATGCTTGCTGTCATACTTAAACTAAATATTATATTTGTTTTCAGAATGCACTAGCTGAAGATGCTCCTGAAGTTGGGAAACGCAAGAGAAAAACTGCCATTGAGTCATCGCCAGTTGAAGGTACAAATATTTTTCACTGGCATATTTCGTGGACATCATCTAATTCAATATCATCATTTACTTCCTAATGTTTCAATATTTGAAAAAAAGGGTACTAATAACGATTAATTATAAAGAGCCGTGATCTAAAACTAAAAGGGTTTTTTTTTAATCATGGGCATTGTAATCTTTGGCAGATTATACTGGTTTACAGGGGAAATATATTTGTAATAATTTTAACAAATTTCTGAAAGTAATCCAATTGATTTCGCTTAATATCTTTGTTAATTTAAATGGCTCTAAGGAAAGACCACCAAAACAACTCGAGAGAGACCTGAACTGTGTTATTGTAACAAAGAGCCTTTGAACACCTTATAAAGTTAAATAATAAAGAAATACAATATTATTTTTATTAAAAGCGATGCATATTCCATGTCACTAAAGTTTTGCAATATTTTTAAAATTTACGAAATAACTGTCAGTTCACACTTAACGTTGGAAACCTTGTACGTATTTTTGTTGTCAACCATTTGGATGTACTTTATCAATAAATCAATCAATCGAAGCATATTTCTACTAGATCATCAAAATTACTTGGCTAAATTTACGAATTAACATGTTAACGCTGTAATTAATGTGCAGATAACAAACTTCATCTAAGCATTAATAAATGTAAATCAAAAACATTCACCAAAAAGATTAATACATTTCATAAAACCTCTATCACGGTAATACTATCTATACAGTATTGTATCTTCAAATAAATGGTCAGATCGCGAGACACAGCTACACTCCTCGAGTTCGTATACACTCGGTACGCAAACAGTTGCGAATGCGCCGCAGTGACGAACGAACGGTGTGATGCTTTTTTAAGTAGTAAGCATACGATTTGTGTAGTTCATTGAAATAAATACATACTTAATATAGCAAAGAGCAATTATAGATATTTTATGTTGGGCTGTTTTTGGTTGCTTCTTCAAAAACGCACCCAGAGATAACATTTTTTAAATTACCTGGAAACTCGGTAAGACTAAAATAATTTTCATATACCTACAAGTACGTAATTTGTTTCTTTTTAATAGGTAGGTATTTCGCTTTTTTCCATCGAGTAAAATACCTGGATTAATAAATAAATAAGTATATAGGGTGACAAAAGTGATACACGAGTAGTGACACACCCACCCTCAAGTTAAAAAAACTAGCCGGTAGTTTTCTAGGCTAAGCTATATATTTAAATACATAAGTATTAGCTACTTTCACTACATATTTGTACATTTACCTGAAATGTATTAGTACTATGAGTTTATATTAAGCATTTTGTATAATTGTTTGTTGATGCAAATAAAAAAATAAAAATGCAAATTTCCAGAAATAAGGAAGAAATCGCGTCCCGGCAAGAAGGCGGCCGCCACTCCCCCGCCGCAAGGTGAGTCACTCTGCCTGCACTCACATTGAACGAACCTAGACACCGGACCCTCCTCTCAACTTCGAAAACCAGCCTCCTACATTTCTATCTACAATAAGAGACAAAGTTAAAAGTAATAATACAATACAATTACCTCTAGAGTATTAGAAGTTACAGTATACATACATATTATAGTAAACATACATATTTGACTGGCCTGTTGGTCTAGTGGTTAGTGACCCTGACTGCTAAACCAGAGGTCGAACTTATTAATGTAACAACTTATGATTGGAAGTAAAGATAGGATAATTAAGTGATTGCAAAATGTTTGTTATATAAGAGCAGGAAGGTGCAGGATACTGTCTCACGTCTCTGTGAACAAGCAATTACCACCTTTTACGACATGTTATATGGTGTAATAAGGCAGCATGTTCCCACACTTCACTTAAAAAGTTCTCGTTATCCGATTTGATTTCCTCCTAGTTTGATTCCTATTGTCATGCTTGGTTGAAGTAGAAATCATACAGAAATCTAACAGAATATTAACACTTCTCAAGTTACCGTAAACTATTACATAAAGAAATGGTTACATCAGATCTTTCCGTGGTGATATGAACACTATTGAAAACAGAATACCCATCAATATACAACTTTCTGGACCTATATTTCGATTAATAAAAGGAAATCCAACAAAACTAACAGCTTATTTTACAAAGGTACCACAGAATAACTATTTATTGCAAAAATTGTGTACATAAACTGATATAATTACACAGTCACTCACTTCACTCTGTTTCTAAAAAGTATTATATTATTAGTTTTTTGAATATTTACTTTTAGATTATTTTTATTTAACCAACTTGTACTGTTACACAAAGTATCACTGATCTCGTATTAAACTTCCCGTTTTTTATGGCCTTTGTAAATAATGGTGTTAACATCAGCTAATGGTATACTTTGATGGCGTACCACTTTGGGAAAATCGTTGATGTAAATTATAAACAACTAGTAGCGCCTCGCGGTTTCACCCGCGTAAGTCCCGAACCCGGGGGAATGTCGGGATAAAAGTAGCCTATTCGTTAATCCAGGTCTCCAGCTATCTACATACCAAGTTTCATCGCAGCAGATCTCTGGTGGTAACGCTCACATCGTTTCACAGCTTCGTTAGGCATCCTCGCACCGCTCAGCCACCTCGCACATCTCGTGGTGGAAACGCAGCCTAACACCAATGCAATTTATTTAAGAGCGTTTCATGGTCAACTTATTCGAAAGCTTTCGATAAACCCATGTATAGAGCGGTGGTCTGAGTTTTATTAACTATATCAGTTATAACTGTTTGAAGGAATTAAAAAATAGCAATATTTATATCCTTCTTTCTTCTAAACCCTACTTGTTCGTCAACTAGTATTTTTTATTTTCAAAATATTTGTATAAGCACTCGTGAATGACCTTTTTAATTATTTTAAATGTTACTGGAACTAGAGCAATAGGTGTGTAACAACTCATATCATTTTATTACCTATCTTAAATAGTGAAACACACCACAGCACACACCATTGAAAATGCACACGTTTATTAGGTGTGTTGTCGGAGTACCCTTGGTAATACTAATAAGTTACATATATGTGTAACTTATTTTCTTCTGCTCTGTTTACGAGCCGTCCATTCACAATAAATCCAAAAACTTGGCAATGTTCCAATCTTTACTCAGTTCACTCTTCTTGTATATCTGATATTTACAATCCACAAGGATTTTCTATAGGTGTGGCGTATCATACATACACTTAATAATAAAATATAAATATATATGTATATCTGTATAAATGTATATAATATGTATAGTTAGGTAATAAAACATAAATAAATAAAATAATACCAAATAATGTTTATTACCTATCGTTATAATTCAATATATTAAATCGCTATTCGCTTATGCAGAGACCGCTGCGCAAGCGCAGGAATGCGTTGCGATGACATTGTGAGCGATCGATGCAAGTAGCGGAGACGAACAATTGTCGCGATCATACTTTGATTATTCACTTCGTAAATAGTAGTGTATTAACGTAATTATTGGTCAGAGTGACTTTAAAATACGTGTGATATATGTTATTGTGCATAGTATTGTTAGTGCTAATAAACATTGAAAACTAAGTGAACTTGTCTAATTGTAAACATCCCAGTTGACCCAGATAGGACAATCACAGCTACATAGGTATTATTTTGATGTCCACGGGTTCCTCAGAAAAAGGGTCTTGACAGGCAGACAGATAGACGGACGACAAAGTGATCCTATAAAGGTTCCTTTTTTCCGTTTGAGGAACGAAACCCTAAAAAATATAATATAATAAAATTAGCATCTAGACGTCTACTTCTTGACACCATGATGCTGCGTGGTTTGTCAAATCAAATCAATGTGTCGATAGACGGAACGCAGGGATCCGCATCTCTTCGTCACCCCTTGGAGACTTATTACACACACTTTATTGCAATCGACATTTTTGCTCTTTCTAACCATCAATTTAAAACACTGATTTTTGTCTGCTGTTTAATTAGTGCCTGTAGCACCACCCTCACACCCGTCTCTATTCATAACCGTAATCTGACCATCTTATCGTCTAGTTTTATATTGTTAATCGAACAATAGTGTGGGTTGTATGTTTACCAATTTCAGAATGAAATTGACTGTACTAATATAACGTGTAACTGTTGTACGTTCTAAATAAATAAAATGAATGTGTATACGTCAGCAGCGGGCGGCGGGCGCGGGCGGTAGCGGCCACGCGGCGCGAGCGGCGGGACCACTACACGAGTACTAATACTTATATAAGGTAATTTACATTTTAACCAACTTTGAAAAAGAACCGTGAGCCATAAGAGAAAAAAAACAAGTCGTCGTTTCACCAGTGTGTTTACATATGTTTTGTTTCACATATTATACGACTATTTCATATGCGGCGGTAGCGTAATGGCTAAGGCGTCGGACTTGCGAGCATGTGGTTGCGGGTTCGAACCCCACCCAGTGCACTACCGTCGTGAACCCAGTCCTAACACAAGCATTTAGCTTAGCTGGAGGGGTTACCAAGAATACTAGTAATGTGTGACCCACGTTACTAGTAGTCTTTATAAAAAAAATAAAAAAAATCAGTTCATAATCCATAAAACTGTTCTTTGTTATAATGTCTGTAAAGTCGCCCTTTACAGTGAGGGAGTTTTCTTATTACTCTGTAATCAAAACTAGCAGTTAATTACATTTACTTACGATTTTTATAATCCTAACAACCTTCAATCAGATTATGAATTATACTTGAAAAAAAGTTCATTATTCCCGAATGCATTGTTAAATGGATGTGCACGACTATCAATGGTAACAGTTGTCTTGCTCTCGCTTTTGTATTTCCTGCGGCTACCGGGAGCGACACCGGGGGATCAATGGTAACAGTTGTCTTGCTCTCGCTTTTGTATTTCCTGCGGCTACCGGGAGCGACACCGGGGGATCAATGGTAACAGTTGTCTTGCTCTCGCTTTTGTATTTCCTGCGGCTACCGGGAGCGACACCGGGGGATCAATGGTAACAGTTGTCTTGCTCTCGCTTTTGTATTTCCTGCGGCTACCGGGAGCGACACCGGGGGATCAATGGTAACAGTTGTCTTGCTCTCGCTTTTGTATTTCCTGCGGCTACCGGGAGCGACACCGGGGGATCAATGGTAACAGTTGTCTTGCTCTCGCTTTTGTATTTCCTGCGGCTACCGGGAGCGACACCGGGGGATCAATGGTAACAGTTGTCTTGCTCTCGCTTTTGTATTTCCTGCGGCTACCGGGAGCGACACCGGGGGATCAATGGTAACAGTTGTCTTGCTCTCGCTTTTGTATTTCCTGCGGCTACCGGGAGCGACACCGGGGGATCAATGGTAACAGTTGTCTTGCTCTCGCTTTTGTATTTCCTGCGGCTACCGGGAGCGACACCGGGGGATCAATGGTAACAGTTGTCTTGCTCTCGCTTTTGTATTTCCTGCGGCTACCGGGAGCGACACCGGGGGATCAATGGTAACAGTTGTCTTGCTCTCGCTTTTGTATTTCCTGCGGCTACCGGGAGCGACACCGGGGGATCAATGGTAACAGTTGTCTTGCTCTCGCTTTTGTATTTCCTGCGGCTAACGGGAGTAATACCGGGGGATCAATGCCAATTTAATGGCTATAGTAAACCAAACATTTCTAATAGTTATATAATATAATGTCTCGTTTAATACTTTGAGTATACTTAACGTCTTACATACAATAAAAAACCTTACAACTATTACATATAACTCTTATATACATATACAAATTCTCAAATATACATTAGTTCTCTGCTATCATAAATAATCATAATACATAACTTTTATACTATAAAAAGGGTACTTATTTTTTATATTGCGAAACAGGCACACTCATAATTTACATGAAAACACATGAACACTTATCAGAATTAGATCACAATGTAACGAAAAACAAGAGCCTTTCGGATCTACTGCAGCTGTCATGTGCCATTGTAAAGGAGCCTATTATGTGACTAGCGACCCGCCCCGGCTACGCACGGGTGCAATATATATACGAATGTGGTGAACAATTATAGATGTTGTAACATATTTGCCTGATTATCAAATAACACGCGTAGTCTCGTAACAAGGATTTATTCCGGACTGATGTTTCAGAAAGATTCTGCACCTACCTACTATTACATTACATTACACTCCCTCACACTAAATGTATACAAATGTATACAATGCCGTAAATTAACAACTTACTCTAACTTTTTGTTTATTCTAGTATTACAATAAAAGCTTACATAACTACTCTTATATAGTAGCGTAAATTATACAATTAAAACTTATATCTAACATGCTTATTAACCCTACATTGTCGTAATGGACGAAGCTGGGGCGATACTGGGTCAGACGGAAGTAACTCTGATAATTTACTTGGAGATTGGCTCTCCATGAGTACGTTGTTATCGTTATTCTCACTTTCCACCTCCCCCTCAGCCACATTGCTCGCCGGCGCGACCGAAGGCGTTTCAGACGAAACAACTCCCGTTAACTGATCCGACAGGCCACCGGGTGCCTCGACCCTATCACTAGCACTTATGGTACACGCTAATGAGTTCCTAGTCCTGCGTCTCAACTGGTCGATGTGCCTATGGATAACTCGCCCGTTAGTATCGGTCACTTTATAGTCAGTGCTGCCCAGAGGACTTGTAACTTTCCCAGGTAGCCATTTATCACCCTTTAAGTACTGACGATACCAGATGTTGTCTCCTACGTTTAACTTCCTATTCCCACCTCCGGCTGCGTCTATTTGTCTACGCTTACCTAATTGAGTTTTAGATTCTCGATTTGGTTTTAGTAAATCAAGCCGAGTACGTAATCGCCTGCCCGTCACTAACATCGCAGGCGATTCCCCCGTGGTAAAATGTTCTGTATTCTGATAGTATAGTAGAAAATCATTTAGAGAAGTTGTTATACATTTCCTTTCAATCACTGCCTTTTTAACAACGTTTTTATAGTTTTGACTGCATTTTCAGCAGCTCCATTTGATGCCGGGTGATAAGGTGCCGTAAAAACATGTTCTATTCATGAATAAAACTAAGTATCCTACCTAATATGGGATCTCGTAAAGTTTGTTTCTTTATTTCATTATAGTCCAAACATAAAGCATCCTGAACGAAATGAAAATAAGTCTGCTCTGGTATTATGTCCTTAGTACAGCTAGTATCTTTTACCGGTAACCTTGATAAGCTATCTGCATATTTTTTTTTTTTTTTTTTAATTATCACTAGTCTTAACATACTCAATATTATAATCATATGCATACAATATAATAAGCCCAACGCTGCATCCTACTAGGAATACCTGTATTATGTCCGAATATAGAAACCAGCGGCTTACGATCCGTACGTAATTTGAAGTGCCTACCGTAAAGGTATCGGTGAAACTTCTTTACATAAAAAATAATAGCAAGTGCCTCCTGATGAATCTGTGAATAATTAGTCTCGGCGCAGTCAAGTGTCCGCGATGCAAAGGCGAGCGGGCGCCCACTGCCCGCGCTCGCACCACATGTCACTATCGACGGCTTATCTGGCTCATAGTCTTCACATTATAAAATAATATAAGATAACATAATCAAGCCTAACCTAAATCAAGTGCAATAAGTAAATAAATAAATAAAATTGGACCTACCTAATAATAATAAATTAAATAAGTAAATACCTACACAATAAAAAACACATAATACTATAACAATTACCCTATATAATAAACATATAAATATATAACAATATAACCAAATTCGATATAATCATAGTGCAATAATTAAGAACAATTACTAAACATTTAATAAACAATAATTCAATTACTTTTACTACTAATATAACAAATTTTAAACGGCTGTCATCTAATCTATAAGAAGATACTATAAACTTCAGTATTTTTCTATTGTTATTAAATGGTATTTAAAATAAAAAAAAAAAAACTCAACTCAACTTATTTTTGTGCATAAATATGTAAATGACATTTAAAATAAATACTAATTAATATTGAATTTTAATTAATATTGACTAAATTATAAATACTACTAAAAACAAATAAATATGATTTTTGAATGTATATATACCTGTGTGAATGATATTTAATACCATACTGACACAATATAGAATAATATTATTATTATATACAGTTGTGTATAAACTTTGTCTATGCACTAATAATAATAATTGTAACAAACTCTTCCTCTCTCCTAACATTGTGCTGTGCCCGACAGGGTCCATAATTGTAACCTAATTATAAGTTTGACATCTATATCACATTATGGAACGCAATAAATGTATTGAGTATTGAGTATAGTGAGCCAGAATGTCTGCACTTGTTAGCATTTTTTTTACCTTATTAAATGTTTGTACACATTCGCTCGACCAATTTCATTCGACCTCTTTCCGTAGGAGCCTATACAAAGGATACAAAGTTAAACTTAAGTTTTTAATAAATTTCCCAAAAAAATTAACTGTACCCAGGAATGATCGCAACTCTGCTACATTAATTACTAGGTTGTGACATTTTTAAAATTGCTTCTATTTTCGCTTCTGTCTGACTTAATACCGTTTCGCGAAAAGACATACCCTAAATACATAACCTCTTCCGCTAAAAAGACACACTTACTTTTTTTTAGTTTTAGCCCCTTTTCCTTAAGACGTTGAAAACCAGCCTGCAGGGGCTTCTAAATGGTCTACCTCCGATTTGCCCGTTACTATGACTTCATCAAGGAACACCTGTACGTTAGGAATACCTCCAAGTAAATTTGTCATAATGCGTTGGAATATTCCCACACTAGATGACAGTCCGTATACTAATCTGTTGTATTAAAATAACCCTCTGTGTGTATTTATTACGGTGTATTTTTTTGATTCGTCAAATTCTATCTGATTATATGCGGATGACAAATCGATTTTACTATAATATAAGCTGCCATTCAAGTTAACTAACACATCCTCTATCTTAGGAAGTGGAAACGATCGACCAGTAAAGACGGATTTAACGTAGCTTTATAATCTGCGCAGTTCGAAGCGTACCATCAGGTTTGTTTAACGGTACCAAAGGCGGGGCCCAGTCGGAGCAGTCAACGAGCTCGATGACGCCGGCGCGCAGCATGCTCGCGCAGTGCGTACGGCACCGGCCGGACCCTCTCGCACCCGTAACGTCGCCTTGCCCCAGTATATCGTCCCAGCCCGCCATTAAATAACTCCTTATACCTGTAAACCAGTTTTAAAACTTCATTATTTATATTATCTTTTCCTTTATCACTAGCCACGAAATTACACTCAAATTTAGGGATACAAATGTTTAATTCCGTAAGCCACTGCCTACCTAACAAGGATGTAGTCCCCTTTTCAAATATAAATAGCTCCAAATATTTATTGTAACCATTATAACTAACTAGAGGTTTAATTATACCTATCGGTTTAACCTGCGAACCATCGTAATAATTCAAAACAGTATTTATCTTTTCTATACATAAATGAGAAAAGTATTTGTTGTAGGTAGATTTACTGACACACGATATAGCTGTACCGGTATCTATTTCCATTTGGATCACAGTATTATCTATCTTAATAGAAATACTTACAGCCTTTTAATCGTTGAAACATAATTGATGTAATTCGTATTCGACGTCCCCGCCCGTGCCACACTCATCGTGGCAATCAGCTGTTGGCACTGCCACTTCGCGCTGTTGCACGCCTCGCGGTGCTGATGAGCCCCACTCTGGGCATACTCTCCGTAAATGTCCTGTATGCTGACATTTACTAATTCGTGATTGCGGCTCCCACAAGCTTCGCAGTTCACGACACTCCGCTTGTTATCGTTAGGAGCGCGTCGTTGTACAGGTGGCCTGCACCGCCGCGGAGCCCGAAGTGGTGACGTGTACGCGCCGGCCCCCTTAGAAACCGCTTCCCGTCCGGTTATCTCCAGCAAGGCCGCGTCTCTTTCTGCAGCCTCTAATGACGTAGCAAATTTTACGGCGTCACTAAACGTCACGGTGTCCTTCTCCGCAAATAGACGTTGCCGCATGACGTCACTTTTTAACCCACACACAAATTGATCTCGTAGATTTTCGTTTAAATTTCCGGCGAACTTACAATGCCGAGATAGTTTCTTCAATTCGGCAACGTAAGACGTGACATTCTCCGCAACATTTTGTCTCCTCTGCCGGAATCTGTATCGTTCTGCCAGTGCCGATGGTGTCGGTTGTAAATGTTGCCTCATTAATTTATCTACCTTCGCAAACGTTTAAATCAGCAGGTTTATCAGGGATCACCAAATTCTCCATCAACTCATACCCTTCATCTCCAATTGAGGCAATTAGGATAGGCAGTTTCATATCCTCAGCGACATTGTTCACTTTGAAATACATTTTCAAACGCTCGACATACGACGACCACGTACCGCACTTAACGTCAAACTCTTTTATTATGCCGATTGACATTGTAATTTGTTAATTTGACTATTATTTTATTGTTTTAAAATAGTATTAATGTAATATATTTGCGGGATTATCAAATGACACGCGTAGTCTCGTAACAAGGATTTATTCCGGACTGATGTTACAGAAAGATTCTGCACCTACCTACTATTACATTACATTACAGATGTATGATTATATAAATTAACACAAAACAATATGAAACTATATGTATAAACCTTCCTCTTGAATCGGTCTATTTGTTGGTGAAAACCGAATTAAAATCTGTTGCGTAGTGTAAAAGTCTAAGCGTACAGACGGCGCGGAAGCGACTTTGTTTTATACTATGTAGAGAATATGTTCCACGCTGTAATTGGCCATTAACTTGAGCCACATTGACATTGAGCAATATTTTTATGATGATGTACATAACTTTAAACGAATGCTTTTGTTTCAGGTGCGGTAACACGCGCATATTTTGTGAAGAGTTTTATATAAGAGTATGTCTAAGGTTATATTGTTGTGCTAGAAACTGTGTTCAACGTGTGCATACATATTATTCTGATTCAGAATGTTATGTAAAATAATAATAATTATGTCCCAGGTGACTTAACCATGTACTTGATTTAATAATTTGATACAAAATGATGTGTCTGGCACAATTCATATGTTAGTATTAATGAATACTGCGATGGGCCAGTGGTCTGCGATTGAATGGTTTCTGTTCCATTGATTCAGTTCACGGCACGTCCCTCGCTATAACTTAGTCGATAGCGATGCAATAGTCAAGGCGCAAATATTAGGCTTCCTTCATTTTCATACAAATCATGTAAGTTTTTATAGGCAATTTATTTATAATTTTGCAATTAAGTTTTCTGTTATTTTAAGGTTTTTCTTTTGTAGTGTGACGCCAAAAAGCATAAGAGTTTTGGTTTTAGTACTATTTTATTGTAATAACAATTAATTATTTGATATTTTACATTTTTGTGAATAACTTTAGTAAATTCTCACAATACTTGGTGCTAATTAAATGCACATTACATATTTTGGTGCAAACTATTTGATTTCCCCGAAAGCAGTAATGATATTGGGAACAAGGTACAAGCGCAACCGATAACAAGGTGTTACATATAAAGAATATCAATCAGTACATGTCCAAATTTATTAAATATAGGAATCGGTATTGATATTTTTAAAACATTGTTGAATAGCTTTTAATAAAGTCGTGACAAGCGATTATGTAGTTTTATTTATTTTTTTCAATTTATTTGATGTACACAATTTCCTTTGATTATTAAAAGTATTATGTACGTTACCCCAGCAGGGAAGTGGCTAATTATACGTTCCACTCATATCACTCTACGAGCCACTTTCCTGCTGTGCACGTATAATGCATTGAAAACAAACAAAGTTTCAGTGGCACGTAGCATTTGAGGCAAACAAAAGTACATTTCATGTTAGCCTCGAAATACGGCTTCGAAAATATCAGTTACAGAGTCGATTTTAATAATTCGTTTATATAATTATGTACTTAGCGATATGTAACACATCTAAAGAATAAAAACTTCGATTATATTTCTGCTTTGCGACACAACGGGTCGCGCTAGTGTTCGGGCGCTAGTGTTCAGGCGCTAGTCCTTCGGGCGCGAGTACTTGACGGGGTTGGAGATGCGGAAGATGGAGGGCAGCAGGTGCGCCAGCGTGGCGAACAGCGCCGGCGCCGTGCCGGGCGCCAGCGCGAAGTGCAGCGTGCGCAGCTCCGCCCCCCCCCAGCCCGCCGCCTCCAGCATGAAGCCCTTGGCGCACTTCAGCACCAGCTCCGCGCGCCGCACGCACCACGCCAGCGTCATCTCCTGCAACACGCGACACGCCGTTAGCGCACCGACCCGACCGACCCATCCGCAGCACAGAGTGGAACCACGCTCACCTCGGACATCTCGTGACGCAGCAGCAACGGAATAGAAAGACTAGTGATGTCATTGCTGCAGGCCGCCTTGAGAATGTTACGGAGCCCTAAAATAGCGGGGTGACGGGACGTTATATCGCCTGAAACGGAGTAAAACGTCATTGGTGGCGATCTCGTCACAAATATCCTATTGTAACGTATTCTGATCACGAGATCCGTTGTCAAAATACGCACGTACCGGATCGCAGTTCAGAGTCGTCGACGATGAGATGGAACACGACGTGAACGTCGTCGAGGTTGCTATGTTTGGTGATGAAGATGTCGCCGGTCTGCAGGTCCCGGCGCGCGCGCACGCGGGCCCCGCTGTTGCCGTTACTGTTGCTGCTACTGTTGCTCTCCGACTGTTCCTTCTGCCGTTGGTTATTACGTTTCTCTGCCTATTACAAAAGCAATCATATTATTGTCATTCTCAAATATTTAATTAATAATTTTATCACACTCGTAAGGTAAACGCGACAAAGATATTATGATATCAAATCCGTCGTATTTCGGAGACAAAATAATAACTATCGTATAAAAAATGGAACAATATTTTTATTCCGAAGCATTGCATCCGAAAAGTAATTAATAAAGGATTATTTATATTTAAATTTTGAACTGGTTTGCAAATACAAAGCTTTAAAGTAAAAAAAAAACAGAACTTAAGGCGTGCAAATAGTTATTGTTATTTGAATGTTTGACATTTATTTATGTTTTAATTCAATGAAATACATTTATTTTTTGATTCTGTCTTTTCGCGCGTCCTGAAAGTTCTTCAAGACTTATCATTTTGGCCTCAATCAGGTATAGAAATACTGACGATGTGAAATTGCGAAGTATAATCCTAAATGTAATCCGGTTAAACATTAAATAGTTCCACTTCCTAAAGATATTTCTAACAGTGTACTGACCGGTTCTCGAACTTTCTCGCTGATCTCCTTGAGCTGCAGCTCGACATCTGCGAAATGGTGCTCGGTGCTAGACGTGGCGGCGCTCACCAGCGTGGTGGTGGGCGGCGCGGGCCTGCGAGGGGGGGACTCGGTCAGTAGCACCACGCCTGACAGTTCCGAGGAGTACAGCGACAACGACGTCTGCAGGCGCCGGGACCCTTCCTGGGGACTGCACGACATGACGCTAAATATTAACTTATGTCAGACGGTGACGTACAAATTATGAGTTTGGACTCACTTGTTGCATTTTTGCTTTAATAGTAACTAAGCGATGCTAATTATTACTGACATATGGTCTCACATTAGATTCTAGTATCTTATTAACCCTAAATGCCTCTGCATCTAACTTGGTTGGTGTATAGAAAAGTACATATTTCAAAAAAGGAAAAATCGGTCACCATCTTCTAAAATACAAGAATAAAACAGGCTTCTAAAACACCACTGTCGTCACTCACTGTCTCCCAAACTCATCTAGTTTAGGGAGACAGTGAGTGATGACATCTTGAGAATGCCACTAGTTGGACAAAACTGGTAGGTAAATGATTGGTTACTGTAATAATTATCAACTAAGATAACTTTATGGTTTTATTAGAGATAGAGATAAGGCTCGAGATGAAGTTACCTGGTTAGGTATAAAAAATCAGCAAAGCACTCACTTGACAATACATAAGTCCAGGAGATCCATAGCAACTATCCGGATGTTATGTGTTTGTTTCAGCTGGCTGCCCAGGTGGATGGTGAAGCTCTCCTCCAGGCGCAGGCCGCTCGTCGCACCTGGGGCTACCGGCAAGGGCCCGATCTCCGGGGAGAATGTCGCCAGGGGAGAGTTACTGTGTTGGTAAAGAGAAGCTTCTTTACACACTTATTACATAATATTTGAGCATAGCTTTAATTTTATTGGGTGTCCCCAATAAAATTAAAGCTATGCTCAAATAATTATCAATAGACAGGCATACAATATCTCATCAGCAATAAAAATAATAACATAGTAAATAATTAACCAACTTAATTACCAACATTATACAAAAAAAAAGTATTAAAACAGCAGTGGTTTTACTGTGTGGCTTATTCTAGATTCTTATATATTTTAATACATAGACAACAGTACTAAATTTTGCGGTAGACAGTGCAAATAGTTAAGGGTTTGGTTTTCACATTGATGTAAAATTAGCTAATATCTTATGGTATAGAATAGAATAAACTTTATTGTACACCAAAATAATTATTTTACAAGGAATAGTTCATCTAATGACTATGTACAAAGGGCGGCCTTATCGCTGAAAGCAATCTCATATATAATGGTATACGGTCCTTTGTAATAATAACGTACGAATGCTGACATGCGCATTTTATTTATATTGTTTTATAATTACGACAAAATCCTAACATCTCAACCAATGATCAAGGAAGATCTGTTAAATAGGCGTGGCGCGTGCGCCCGTATCTGGCGTAAATCGAGCTTGTTAATTTCTGTCATTAATCGAGTGTCAACCAGCGACCGCGTCATTTCTCGAATATGTACTACGAAATGCCGCGTTGTTAAATGGTTGTTGGCGGAAATAACAGCTTTAAAGTGAATTATATAAAGATGACATCTTATTTTATACGTAACTACAATAATTAAACTATATTTTGCCATAATAATCAATAAGCAAATTTGGTACATTGATATTTATGATGATGAAATATTAAATTCACCATATTATATAATAAACCTTTGCACCAATAAATAAAACCATTGCTGGGCTATTAGGGCTTACATAATAAATCATACTGTTAGCGACGCAATGGTGCCAATTCTGTTGTTACAAAACTCACCAAACTAGACTAAAAATCTCGATAAAGCAATGCTTACGTTGTGTTTCGCCGAGCGAGTGAGGTTATCGGCGGCCCTAACCCTTCCCTCTCTCCATCTTCCACCCCATCTCTCTATATCCCCTCCTCTCCTACTCCCACCTTAAAGGCGGGCAAGGCACTTGTAACTCTCGAGTTGCAGGTGCCCATGGGCGGCGGAAGTCACTTACCATCAGGTGACCGTCTGCTCGTTAACCCCCTATTCCATAAAAAAAAAGTTTGACATCGACTTGACTGCAATCGATTATTACAATCGATTATAACAATCTCACTTTCTATTTTCACTGGGTTAAATACTTTTAAAAAATTGTACCAATGAAAGTAAAAATACTAATATCGCTATTAAAAAACAGGGTTGATTGTAGAGGGTTGAAAATTCAGGGTTGTATGTATTTTCTAATGCATGCAAAACATTTAGGGGTGGACTACCCTTAACATTTAGGGGGATGAAAAATAGATGTTAGCCGATTCTCAGACCTACCCAATATGCACACAAAATTTCATGAGAATAGGTCAAGCCGTTTCAGAGGAGTATGGTAACTAACATTGTGACACGAGAATTTTATATACTATATTTTATTTTATTTTTATATTTTATTTTATTTTATATAAAATTTAGTTTAGTCCTGCCAAATGACGTTTCGTATTCTGAAAACGTAGGATTAAACTAATTTTAGTTTGACAGCACTAAAATTGGTTAAGTTACTCAACTTGGTCCAAATTTACTCATTTGTTATTCTGTTGTAACTTTTATATGTCTAAAATTGGGAACGTCACACTAAAATTAGACGACATGCCGACTAACTTTAGTGCTATAAAGATATTTGAATTTTTGGATAAAAAGTAAATTAATAGTGTATTTTTTTATATGATGAATATCAAGTATGTGATTTTAGCTTTGTTCGCTTTGGTAGAAAGGTGTGTATATTTTAAATTCATTATTTAATAAGAGTGCTCACTGTTTACATTAAAACTAAATAATCATCAATTCATGACCTGATGAAATTATAAAGAGAGAATAAAAGAAAAGAGAAAAACATACGAGACAATAATTCCAATCCGTTTGAAATGGCACAGGAAAACTAGCAGAAACTTTTTAGGCTCTACATCTAAAGCGTTTCATTTACTAAATTATCTCGATAAAGGCTTCATCCCCTAGACATCTAAAGATTTGCTTGATTTTAAATCATTTTTATGCAATGGCACTTTCCCCATAATACAAACGTGGTGTACCTACTCATATGTAAGTAGATAGAGGTGCAATTATATAATCTACTTATGTAGGTTCCTATACAATGTTTTTCTAGTTTTATTTGCACTCCCTTTTTTGCCCAAGGAAGTTATCAAGCTCCTGTAGCGCAAGACAATTTGATTGCACTCAGTCAAACTTCTGTGAGCAGGTGCTTTTCAAAAACATCAGATGTAATAGTGGAAGAGTTAACACAAAACATTTTGTATTTTTTTTTCTTATAATCCTGCTCATCAATTTTAACCATAGATATAGATTTATATATAAATTGCAAATACATTGTAATATTGATTAATATTGATGAAATTTTCAGATTTCAAGAATTGTTCAATATGCCCAACACCATAAGTGCAGTAGATGGTACACATTGCAATAGCAAAACCACCAATAACACACTCTACTGCACCTGGAAATGATATAACAAACAGATACACAATCTGTTTGTTATATCAATCTTATAAATACTTATGAGACCTTTCACATACTCGAATCATATCATGTATTTTGTATAAATTTTGATTTTTTATATTTACTTATTCGTGAACGTACTGTTTATCCTCAAACGCCTCTTCGCGACATTTTTAAAACAGTATTATCAAATTATTATACTCAAATTATTGAAAATTACTTATGCTTTCAACAAACAACACTTACATGCTGCCTTTGCAGTACAGTGGTTACAAAAGTTATTACATTACAGCTTAGTTTGTAGAACTAGTTCGATAACCATGCTTGAAATTCCTTTACGTTTTGATTTGCTTAATTACCTGAAAAAATGAAATTGACATGGTGAAAAATGTCATTAAAGCGAGTACAAAACAATATTGTAACGAAATTGTCTTAATGTTAAATACAGTAAAGACGTAAAAGAGTAGAATAATAAAACAATTTAACAAACAAAATTACTTGGTAAATAAAACAATGAAAAATTTCTTACCTCTCGCCATTTCTAGGTTATTGTTGATGCGTTTCACAAGTTACTCTTTTTTCTATTATTCTCCTTCATCGTGATTGATTTATTTATTTATAACTTTAGACTTATTTTAAAAAATAAGTTCATTATATTTATTTTGGATATATGTCAGCTTGACTTGCACAGATTCATTATTAGCTGTTATCTAAACAGATAACAAAATAGGATATACAGTGGGTTGCCAGCTATGTGAACTCAGTAGAACAGTATTTACTAAGCTATGAGCCGGAAATATGATACTTTGTTTGGTACATAATTATAATGTTCGTAAACAAACATTAACATGCATTCAAAAACCTAAAAATGTTGTTTCAGAAGATTTTATTCTTTCACTCTTTGTCATTCATTCTTTACTTTTAAGTAGCAGCAACACTCTCATACTTAACTTTTAGGTCTGTCAGATTCATATTTTGTGCTGTCCTAATAAGAACTAAATTTAATTCAACGAAACAACAGAATACCATGTTCGATATCTCTTGACTAAAATAAAAGATTTTTAGTGAAATTTTAGTTTAGTGTGGTGAACAACAGAATTGGCACCAATGTATGAGTTTGTTTACCGATTCTTTCACTAGGACTATAAGCTCGTAATGCAGCCGCAGCTGGCTCCTGTAAACTAGGGATGAGCACATACGTCGTTTGTTTCTTACGATTTTTTTATTATGCCTGAAAGTCGAGTCCATTACACATTTTAGCTTTATGCTTATCTAATGAACTTTAAAATATTTGAATATAAATGTAGTGTAAAATTATGCAGATATACTTTTAGTGTTGTGTTATTTTTATTTTAGATTTCCAAAAGATCAAAAAAAAAAGTGAATAAATGCTACAGGCCAGGCCCCAAACTGGTTTCCGAACAAAAAAAAGCAATGTCTAGTGAAGACCCTTTTAATATTGCTGTGGTAATGAAAAAAGGTCCTCCCTTGTTTGGTATAACAACGTTTGATCGAATGTTACTCATTCGAACAACGTTTGAGAAAATAATTGCTTTGCATAAAATCGATTGACATAATTTTCATTTCATCGAATATTTATTTGGGATAACAACATTTGCGCTATTGATCAAAAAGTATAATGTCATGTAATGTTGAGTTGGTATAATATTTATTTCGTCGAATATTCAAGTGGTATAATGTAATGTAGTGTAGAAGACTTTTCAGTGATGTAAGAAAACCACTAATGCCGCGTTCCAATAAACAAAAAACGATTCGTTTTGCTTACGAACGGTAAAACTTCGTTGAATTTTCAACGAAAATTTTACCATTATACGTTTTTTGTTTATTGGAAAGCGGCATAAGAGTATGTTTCATGAAAAACAATACAAGTAAAATTTAAAAACTCTCAGTGCAATCGGCAGGGTTAGGTTAGAACTGTGACCACAACAATCCAGACAAAAAACAAAATATGAAAAAAACAATGAAACCACCGTCAGTTTATTGACAATGAAAGGAAACTAATTATTACTAAACCGAATATTCGATATGGTCTCTCGACTAAATCATTATTAATCTAATGAAGCATTAGTTTAAATAAAATTTGTACAAATGAAAATTCGGTGAAAAAAAATAAAAAAAACGCCGCATGAGTCATGTTTTTTCGTGCGTGCAGCCGGCTTCATCGAATTATAAGACGTTGTCACGTCAAAAAAAAATTCAAGCGGCATATGTTAAACAAGTATTAGCATTTTAGTGGTCATTAAAGACATTTGCTTACTAGTGGGTTTCCCTAAACGGTAATGGCGCTGATTTATCTCAAACATTTTTGTACACTAAATGTGCCGTTTTATTTAATCGTATTTCATCAAAAAACAACTAAAGTTTCACATTAAAAAAAAAGCATCAAGACGTTCCATAGACCTTTCCTAAGATAGAATTTCGATCGAACTTTATACTTTATTTTTGTAATTGAAATCACTAGCGTATATGAAATATAAATTGCTTTTGCACAGCGCAACGATAATTATTGATATCTATGTAAGTGTAAGGCAGACGGTAACTCTGAATAAACGCTATTTCTTACACGCTAATGTGTTTATTCGATTGTTAAGCACTCATTGACTTGTTGATAACGTATACACTTAAGTGCGTGTGAGTCTACGCATCTATTGGTTTTCTTGAACTGCATATGTAGTTATAAGTTAATGGAAGGGACAATTTAGAGACCGGTTTTCATACATTTTGATCTAAAAAGCAAATCTATTTGATTATATGATCTGCGATCTCAACTCTCAACATTCAATTTCTGTGGATAAGAGAAGTTGAAGCAATGAGTATAACGTTACCTGGGAGTGTTAAGAGCTGAAGTACTTTGATACTCCTCTAGGGTATTCATAAGCCAGGTGCGGTGTTGTGCGCGCTGGGTCTGCCGCAGGGCATCTAGCTGAGACCCCCACCTTCCCGCCACGAGGGCTTGCTGTTCAAAATGTGCAGTGGCCAGTTCATTGATTTCTTCCTCAGTCGTTGAAATGTTTAGTTGCTTAAGTTTCTCCTCCATTTCTTCAGTCTGCCTAAGAAAACATATTCAAATAGCCTATAAAATATACTATTCACCAGACACTTCCATTTATTACTACCTAGGTTTTGCCCGCGGCTTCGCTCGCCTAAATGTACATTTTTTCAAGCCAGACAACCATCTAATAGTTATTTTTCTGACCCTCAGGAAGTGCTACTTTTTTCTGGATGAAAGAGAGTATGAGAGTAGAATAAAAGTACTCTCATGTCCGGTTTCTGTACCCCCCACAACGTGTATGCAAATCATCATCTTCCTGCCCTTTTTTAAATTTTCATTAGGGTCAGCGCAATGTGTAACATTGTAAAGGGTTTTGGCTAGTTTCTTTTATAGACGGCCGCCTTGGTCACGCCATCCCTCCTTGGGAATATACTAGTCGCAGAGGTCGCGTACTCGAATGTCCTGTATTTTCTCTGACTAGAGAGTCACTAGACAGGACCACCAGTTGGCTGGCAGGTGTATGCAAAATCTTATAAAATTTGGTCAAATAGTAAAGTCGTGAAAGTGAATATAAATCTTACTAATATTATAAACGTGAAAGTTTGTGAGGATATATGGATGTTTGTTACTCTTTCACGCGAAAACTACTGAACCAATTGCGATGAAACTTGGTATGTATATAGCTGGAGACCTAGATTAACATATAGACTACTTTTTATCCCGATATTCCCATGCGATCGGGACTTACGCTGGTGAAACCGGGGCGCTGCTAGTAAACAATATAATTCAATGCAATCCAGTTTTGCATTTGCAATGTAAAATATGTACAGATTATGTTCAGATGTTGTAACACAATAATAAGTTGTCAACTAAAAGTATCCTTACTTTTCTGTAATTTTCTTGATATCACCCTCCTTGTTTTGTAAAGTGTTCAAGATAGTCTTTGCATATGAATTCTCTACTTGCAGTATCGTCTCAAGTGCAGGAGAGTGTACCAATTTGTGGTATGCAGCTGCAAAAACTTCCTCATCAGATGTTCCCTTTTGTTCTGCAAACTCCACAACATTCTCCTTAAACAGCTTCTCCCAGTTCTTGATAACACCCTCTACATTGATTTCAGAGTTCTTCAGCTGGTCAATCAGCTTGCCATCTCGGCTGTTGTGAAAGCTCTTTGTCTCTTGAGCCACAAACTTTGATAGCTTTTCATTTAAATCTATTATAAAAATAAAATTATAAATAATTTTAACTACTATTTAAAAATATTGTAATGCTCATATTACCATTTTTGAAAAGAAAACAAGAGTCAGTCCATTGAATGTTATTATAAAATTATAGGTAAGTGGAGTAACATTAATTAAAAAGATCTCCAATACATAAATCACTGTCAATTCTAAAACAGTAAATATAAATTTTGTAATTGGAAAACAATGAAGGAAGCCTTTGTCGCTTTTTCTTTATTTTTTATTTTTTTATTATTTCCCATTAATTATTTAATGTTTAAAACAGGCAGACAAATAGTACATCCAAAAAAATATTTTCTTTCCTTTTTATTTCTTTTATTTGTGTTGTAACGATTGACTTGACAAAATAAGGGGTCTATATGGCCCTATTTTTTAACAAACCTAGTATTTATTTTATATGACCAAGTGTTTGGGATTAATTTTAAGTTGACAACTACAATGTGTTTCAAAAAGAAGAAGGGTCTTGATAAACAACCACAGGAATCATACCCAGAAATTAAATTTTCTCATAGAATTGTAATAGTTAAGTGATGGGTGTTCTGTGTGAATCTAATTAACTCATTTAGTACCATTGTAAATAATTGCATTGTTAAATAAGTGGGCGTAAATAGCTATGCTGTGTTGTGTTGCAAATTTTAAGCGTTACAACGCTCATAAAAAAATTGGCACTTTACAAATAGAGGGCTATTGGTAAGAAGAAGTGCTGGGAGGGTATGAAACGACTATTTGTTACCTTAGTGGTATAAAAAAGAAATATGTACTTGCCGTCTTCTAAATACACCGGTAGACGGAACATAGTAATCACCCTTTGCACTAGCTCGCGCGTTGACCCTGGCAGTGGGATATCCACGGGTACCTCCAACTTGAATGTAAGTTGTTCCGTAGTGCATGTAGGAAACTCGTACAAAAATGTCTTGACCACATTTTGGGGTCTTTGAATTACTTCAGTCATTGTTATCTCTTCGGTCTTTGAATTATCAGTGATAGCACAGTACCATAGAAATTGAAATAATTCCAAAACACAAAAGTCTCTTCCTAACCATACAGCATTACTAATTCTTGCAATACTTAGTTTACTAATTGATGGTATAAATTATACTTAGCTCAATATTTGATATTCTAAAAAATATCAACAAACAGAATGCTTCAATAACAAAATGACAGCTGTCACGCATGTCATCATGACTTGGGGTATGTTCCGATATACACCGCGAGCACTGTTCGGTACTCGGGAGAAATTCGTTCCGTTACAGACTGACAGTATACTGCGCAGTATCGTAGCTTAGGCCTCAGTCACGAAGTCAGCGGGAGCAGGGCGGTAGCGGCGGCTGCGCGGGGAGCGGCGCGTTCCAATGCATACATTTATATGGAACTGGCCTCGAAGGCAGCGGCGCGGGGAGCGGGTGGCAACGGTTGATGAAATTTTGGTACCTAACGTTGGAACGGTTGATGAAATGAAAATAGCATCCTTTAAAGACAATTTTGACAATACGCTTTGAATGGCATTTATTGCAGCTACTTCAAAATCTTGAGTATTTTTCTCAGGCGTCCAAGAAGGTACGTATGACTTAATTAAATTAAACTAAATTCAAACAAAAACTAAAAATCAAAGGAACTACGGAATTGTTGTTTTATCGTTACCATGTATTGAATAAAGTTGCTTGAATGCTTTTGGGCAACTCTTGAAAGTTCCATCGGCGAAAAAGTGATAATACTACTGATCTCTTTTCTATTTGCATTGGAACAGAAAGCAATGAATTGTTTTTTCATCATCCACGTAATCCGCAAGTAAGAACTGTTGATATTTATTGGGCATGTACATCATGACAGTGACTTGGATACACCTAAAACTTTGTTACGCTCATTATAAAGGCCTGTTTTAATATTATAAAATTTTGGTCACCAAGAAATTTTAATCCATCGTCTTTTAGTTCTTGTACCACATTTTCGTACTGTTTCTGGATAGAGTCAAAGTTGCAGCTTTGATGATGAAAGAGTTGCTGATCATCTATCTTTTTAAGTATGATATTTTTTTCATGGTTAGCTACACAGTCGATATCGTGAGTCTTTGAAAACTTTATTATCTCATTGCGACAATTTGAGTGAAGTTGAGTTTACAAGCACTTTTGCCGTAACATTTAAAAAAAAGATTCTCCTTTTTTTTATATATTTTTCCTGTGATAGCGCGCTCCTCTTTTCGTACTTGTAAAATCTGTTTTTGATGTACTTGAAACATTTAAAGTTGATATGTTGCCGTTGCGAATGCGAAAAGAATTAATGCTAATCCTTTTTGAGACTGCTTTTCTCCTCAATGACATATATATAACATCAATGCAAACGTAATTTTAGATAGAATATTTACAAAAAGAATTTGTGAATATCCAAGGTTACATACAAAGAATAAAATCTCCTTAGTGACACCTGGTTGCGAAACTCGGTTGCGATTGCAAGTAAATTATTTCTGGCAGGTAACCGGTAGCGTAGAAAGGAAAAAAAATCTTCTATCGCAACCAGTTACCAAAGAAGAAAATAAAATCTTCTTTCGCAACTGGTTGCGAAACTTAGTTGCCATAGCGGCCGAAAGGCTTATTCTATTGAGAAACGAATATCTACTATTAAAAAAACTAACTTTAACAAAGATTAAATTAAACTTAACAATTGCATTAACTAAAAAAAACTACAATTTATATAAAACACTTCTCGCATTTTTTTACAAATTGCAAGAGCCCATCAAAACCAAACTAAATAAGATTAATTCTACTATTTAAAGTTAACATTTTGAGTAGGTAATCTTTATATATTCAAAATATTTTTTTTTATGGTTTTTTTTATGTGCAAACGAACACCTGGTGGTAAATGACTACCGCCGCCCATAGGCACCTGTAACTCAAGAGTCACAAGTGCGTTGCCGCCCTTTAAGGTGGGAGTAGGGGAAGAGGGGTAAAGGGGGGAAGAGGGGAGAGAGGGATGAGAGGGGAAGGACGGGAATAGGGGAGAGGGAAGGGTTAGGGCCTCCGGTAACCTCACTCACGCGGCGAAAAGCAATGCAATACTACTATTGCATTGCTTTTGTGAGGCCGTAGTATCGAGCGGAGTCGAGCCAGCCCATAAGTGCCGAAGCATGGCTCTCCCATTAATCTGAATCACTATTATTACGATCTACACAGTATGAACTAACTACGTCTAATGGTCTGTTATGTTTACGTTCAGAAATTTCAGACATGTAATTAATACACACTACAGATTAAATACATTTTTCCCATATGAATGGTTAATAATTTACAGAAAAGTTGGCAACACCAAAGATTTTAGGTTAGAAAGCATTATTGTTGTTTTTTTTTGCTTTTTTAACGATTAATTTACGACTAGGGTACATTAAACACAATATATGAACACAATAAAATGTTATTGTTGCCTAGTAACTGATAAATAGTCTTATACTTACGAATGAAAAGACAAGTCCGGCATTTTCGTTCTACTATCACTACACCCTTTAACCCTACAACGCACAAAGAACACCCAGACTCCGGTGGGAATCGAACTCACGACCTATGGCATAGCAGTCAGGGTCACTAACCGCTAGGCCAACAGGCCAGTCAAGTCAGTCAGTTGATGAGCAATTTTATGAAATAATATGGGTATTGAATTAGACGCCCAGTGCCAGTTCATGGTGATAAAGCGACTGTCGACATTATAAAAACGTCTCAATGGTATGTTTTAATAACTCAGTGGTTTTAACATTTTATTATGTTACATTTTTAATCCATAAATCTGTTAGAGCCCTAGTTACGAGTGTGTAAATCACTTCACTACATAGTATAAAACAAAGTCCCCCGCCGCGTCTGTTTGTTCGCGTTAAACTGAAAAACTACTGAAGGGATTTTTCATGAATAAGGTTTACGTATATAATTTGTTAAGGTTTTGTGTAAATTGATTAAAATATGATGATGATTGTTGAAGATGTCTCTGCTACCCGTGCGAAGCCGGGGCGGGTTGCTAGTGAATGTATAAGTCCTAGGAACAAGCTCTATACCTATGTGTTATCGAACTTTACAGCTAATTATAGAACTGAAGATGAGAGGCCCCCTGCTGATCTAACCCATAGTAGCGGTGGTTTAAATAACTAGGGCTCGGCCTTCCCGGCAAGAGCCAGTTCGAGTGACAGGTATGAGACCATGACCTTCTCCAGCTATTGCTCACGATCCCAACCCATCCGCATTATTCTTTTCCTTCCATTGCCCTATTATACCTTTCTCTTTCAATATACTCGTAATTTTCTCATCCTTAATTTCCGCAGTGTTAAAGTGCGCAGCTGGCGGCAATAGGCTTGCCCTATTACGTGTGTGGAACCAAATTATTATAGTTCTTGTGCAAAATGTGGTGTTTAATATACTTCTGCCTACCCCTTCGGGGATATAGGCGTGAGTGTATGTACGTAACTACTGCGTGGCCTGGATCAGAAGTTGTTGGGTTAAAACACTTACTATCTACTAGCCGTTCCCGCAGTTTCACCTGCGTTTATGGTCACTTCTCCGCTCCTATTGGTCGTAGCGAGATGTTATATAGCTTATAACCTTCCTCGATAAATGAGCTATCCAACTCTAAAAGAATTTTTCAATTCGAACCAGTAGGTAACCCAAACAAACAAACAAACTCTTCAACTTTATAATGGTCGAAAGCGATTTTCTGTTTTATATAATATTTTAAGTAACGTTTAAAGTATGTTAATATAACCACTACACACTGAGTAAGTGTACATAGTTATGTGTAATATAACCACTACACACTGAGTAAGTGTACATAGTTATGTGTAATTTCTGTTCTTTTTAAGGGTGCGTTTGTATGAGTGTGTTGTGTAAATACAAAATTCGTATTTATAAAAGTGTGCCCTCCTGGGCACATGTCATTTAGCTCAGACTTTGTCGATTCTTTATTGAAACAGAATATGAATACATAGTATTCCTTATAACAAGTATATATTTTCTTTGTAGCTGTTGAAGTTAACATAGTACGGGTACAGTACCACACAGTTTGGTAATAGTAGAACTATATTTTCATTATATATAAATAAAAAAATGGAAACAATAAATTAATTAATTACATAAAGAAATTAAATAAAAAAGTGTTCGGTTCACATGGTGGTCTTTAATCCGATGGTAAGGAACCGTGCGTGCGGTCGGGCGGTGTGCTGCACTGCGATTTGTTTCAGGTCTCTAAAGTGATGGATGGAATCCTTACGCGGCCTCGCCGCCCTCCTCGTCCTCGGCGCTGGCGGTGAGCATGGTGATGAGCTTGGTGGTGTCGATGAAGCCCTTGTCGTCGATGTCCATCTGGTCGTACGCTTCGTCAACCTCGTCGGCGCTGAACTTGTCGCCCCAGGTCATGAGGGCGTGCCTCAGCCTCTCGGAGTCGATCTTGCCCTCGTCGTCGAAGGTCTTGAAGGCGTTGATGACGACGTCATCCTCGTCGGAGCCACCGGACATGCGGTTCGCGAAGAGGGTCAGGAGCTGCGTAAAGTTAATGGGGCCGGAGGCTTCATTGACCATTTCGTCGAGCTCTTTCTCCGACGCCAGCCTGCCGAGGGAGTCGAAGGTGGCGCGCAGGTCGTTCTTGCCGATGATACCGTCCTTGTCGTGGTCCATTAGTTGGAAGGCCTGCGAGACAAGGAAATGAGTCATCATAACGTAAATGACGTCCTATTGTAAATTTTTGAAAATGTCTACTCTGAAGACAATGAGAACTCAAGATGGTTTAGCAAGTTTACAAAACAACCGCCGAGCACGAGCTAAACACAACAGGTGACACAATTCGAGTAGTTCCAGTGAATTGACGTAATTATTGACGCTTGATATTAATTGTCTTTCAAGGAACAATGATTTTAACCAAAAGACTATTATACCTCCTCAACCGCCTAACTTGTTCCTTAAGTTTTCCCGGAATTCTGGTTTAACTTTTTGTGTGAAGTCTTACAGTTTTGTAAAGTGCTTACCTCCTTGAACTCAGCGACCTGCTTCTGTGAGAACATGGAGAAGACATTGGAGCCAGTGCGCTTAGCCTTGCGGCTTCCGCGGGAGGATTGCCTGTCACTGCCTCCAGTGGCGGCGGGGGCTGCAGCGGGGGCCTCTTCCGCTGGTGCCTCTTCTTTTGCCTTCTTCTTCTTTACTTTCTTATCCTTATCCGCCTGAAATAAAATATGCGCATACATTAGGTTTCTATGCCTTGGTACATTATAGATGTAATTGTTTGAAAATAAGTGTTTACCTATTTCTGTTTCATTTTGAAGTTCATTATTTAGAAAGAAAAGACACTATGTAAAGTTATTATTATCATCGCATTTTCTTTACAGTCTACATATTAATTATAATATTACCGTTGAAGGATGTATATCCTTCAACGGTAATATTTTACTTTTTTAGAAAAACTCTCGTATATTCCATTTCTCAAAAAGTCATAATAATGTGTTGCTTTCATCGCCGTGCCCTGTTTAGGCGTGGCATGGCGCGCCCCTATATTTAGATCGGGCGGCGCAAGCTCTGCTTTTACACTCTGCTCGCTACATTTCGGACTATTCAGTTACATAATGTTATATATATAGAATTACGCGTGCTTCAGTTTTTTCAACAACAGGTTTGAATTTGTTTCTCATATTTAATTTTATAAGAGTATCTATCCGTTGTAGAGCCATTTCAAACGATTTCAACGAAACACGATTTTCAAAAATTTATTAGGACATATATTGGGTTTTAAAATTATAATATTTAATTATTTTTAAATCATATAAATCTATGATTTCAGCTTTGAACCAATTAATAGATGTCTCACACGGAACGAGTACGACTTTTTTTTTATAAATTGTTACAGATTTTTTTTTTGTTTTTTTTTTCTTTAAATTCACCAGTCAATCAGCATGTCGTAGTCCACTGCTGGTCGTAGATATTCTTTTTTACTTTGGATTTGTATGTTCTTTTAAAGAATCATTCGTTAAGACTTGGGTATTTCCTTTCGCAACGTTTATAAACTTTTGAAAATGGTATAATTTAAAAACTGCAACTTCTCAACCGTTTGTACTATTTTCTATCAGCACTGTCTAGTTATTCACCGTGAATTACATCGCAACGTTTCGAGTTTAATTTGTGTTGCATGTTTGTGCTGTCGTTCTAGACCACGGCGTTATCTTCATCGTTATCTGGAGATTGCGCATCATCAGAGACATCACCACTGCCACTATAATCACTATCACCACTTGTGTGTTCACTTGTATGTCACTGGGCCTAACACTTACCATTGTGATGTGTGTTGGACGTTCGACGAAGGAGAGACTGTTCCGCTCGGCAGTCCCACCCTGACTCCGAGTTTTCGTTCCCTCCCAGAGATCCAGGCGTATCTCCCCCCTCCCGTCCACCATTCCCCGGCGGCCGCGCAGCTCACCATTCCTTTTTTAGTTCGACAAATACGATAGTCTTCGAATCGGCATCAGAACAGTTTGGGCGGCTGGCAGGCTCAGCCGTAGGCAACGCTTTTGTTTGTATTTAAAAATAATCAGCTCACCTGTCACGGTCGGACGGTTTCCTGGGTACCATGAATAACGTCGGTTCCCAACAAATATAACTTTAGGTATACAATAAAATTTACGACGTACGGTGCAGTCGATATTTTCATCTTTATCGCTGCTGAATAATAAATACGATTAGGTAGATTAGGTACCTACTTACTAATTTATTATTTAATAAGCAGATAAATAATTTGATTAGTTAATGAGATATCTTCAGATTTCAGATCAGTGGTATCTGTATTTGTCACACATTTAAATTTTGTCTTCGATGTATTGCAAATATTATTAAATTGGTAACATATTACTTACTATTGCTTTTACTCTTACGTTTTTTCACCTTACCTTTAGAGGTAAAGGTAAGGTGAAAAAACCTAAAATATTATAAATGTACACACTGCATGAGGATGCAACCAATTGGATTGGACCAATTCAATAATTATCTTTTAAAAAAAAGTATCACCGACTTCAATATGCTTTTTAGTGGAAAGTAGATGTATTTTGTTTAAATATAATAGGGGTCGGCCAAGTAAACGCACTGCTCCAATGAGACAGCGATGTTTCGGAGCAAACGAAAACATCATCGATGTATAAAATTTTTAGAAATTTGTTGATTTTTCAAATCTCAATCAAAACCGCTCGACTGACTTCGATGAAATTTAAATGAGACGACCTTATAGCCTTTGAAACAAAAAAAGAATTTTCGAAATTGGTTTAGGTGTCTTCGAGTAATCGGTGAACATACCTACTTAAAAAAAAAGATTCCGACGAATTGAGAACCTCCTGTTTTTTTTAAGTCGGTTAAAGAAAGGAATCATTGAAAACAGATTGCGCCGACCCCAATTGGAGTTGGGACAACGGTAGGCAGATGGTTCACAAATGGCAGGCAGAATCGGTAAGGCTCAGCAGATTATGAATTATGCTGGCTTAGCAGTCAGGATCAAAATAAATGGATAAAAGTTTTTATATTCTATCGTATTCATTTATTCAGTTATTCTAGTGTGTAAGGTGTCTTGAGTTATTATCTTACGATCTCAAAAGAGGTTCTTACCTAATCTTTAGGGTCGGCAAGCAGTCTATCACTTTAACGACTTTTCCTAAAATTGGTATGAACATTTGGTGCATATGGTTTATAAATCAATAAGTAAATATTAATTACGTTAACTGTCAATAATAATTTTGGACAGAAGGAGAGAGGTTGTGTGATCTAAAGTTCGATTCTTGGGTTCGGGAATATTGTTATTATGTTTTCCGGTATCCTAGCAGCTTCTGCTTGAAAACGTACCTTGGCAGACCAAAAACACCGAGCTGGCGAGTGGATAATTTTGTTATAATAAACCTATGAATGCCTTTTCGAGGATATAAAGGCGTGAAAATATACGAAAATATGTATATAAGTCTAGGAAGTGAGAATCATAAATGTTAATTATACATGGAATATGATCGATCTATAATTGTTATTATTGGAAACCTCTCTCAGGTTTGAAGCATTCTTGACGAATTGCCAACTAACTGAGACGGTAGTAACGAAACTAGGGGGATCCAAATTTATAATGCAACTATCGCGTACTCTCTTAGGTTTCAACTTATCATTTTAGTCCAAATCTAGGTTGCTAGAGCGAGACATTTTGTTGTATCTCTTTCTTCGCATGTCAGTCCATCTGATACATAGGTCAAGGTTTAGAGCTAGTTCTGAGAATGTAACGCCACACCTATGCACTCTTTGATGTGATCCTTAGTTCTCTGGTTATATTTTAGATCAAATTCGCGATAGTGTGTGTACTATCGTGTCGTAAGATGAGTTCCCACGGATGCCGTAATGGTGATCGGAACGGAAACGTTTGTTGTGTCATCACTCATCATTTAATAGCTTTGCTGCTGGTCTCGTCAGTGCCGTGCAGTGAGAGTCTCACTTCACCGTAAATCATTCCAGATTTGTAAATGGTTGACAACACTCTAATAATGTTTCAGATATTTATATCTTATGAGCATAGCATCAGGTTGACCGTATCATTGTTTGTCATTGTCACCTTTGTGTAACACAACATTATAGAACAAATAAAGATATCTAAAATAACATAATAAAGCTGAATTGTGTTTTTCTTTAATTGTCTGTTTAAACGCGCTAATCTCTAGAACTACCAGTTGGATTCGAAAATATCTTTTTGTATATGATAGCCAGGTTCATGAGGAATAGTATAGGCTATGTACCATCACGCTACGACCCTAAGGAGTGGAGCATTGACCATAATCGTAGGTGAAACTGATCGGATCGATCATCGAACGATCCATATATTATTATGTTTATACATACACGCTTGGATCTCCGAAACGCCCACATTTTTCAACTATAGTTTGGTCCCACTCACGAAGATAATAGGGGGCAAGACTATTGCCGTCAACTGCGCACTTTGGAATTAAAGATGGAAAAATTGGGAGTGTATTTTTCATTATACTCCCAATTTTCCCGAAGGAAGGAAAGGTAGGTAAGAAGGCAATCCAATGGAGGGAAAAGGATTTATTGCTTATACAGAAGGATTGGAGAGTATAAGACAACAATAGCACAGATAAATAGTTACCTACCGCAGCTCCAGCTGATTAGGGTCGCAAACTGTTACTCGAAGTGGCTGTTGTCGGGCAGTCCGAGCCGTTCAACATAATGTGGGTCCCGACCCGACCACCCACTGGGCTTTCCCACTAGTGGGTGGAGGGGTAATTCAAGATTACCCATTCACGCAACAGTGGGTGTTTGTGTTTATCCCTCCTGCCACTGGTGGGTGGACCGGTAATTAACGTTTACCCTTCCACCGACTGAGCTAGTGTTTGAATAATGTATGGTTATAACGTAGTTAAGTAATGCATTAAATTCATAAACCTAACAAAGTAACATTTCTTTAAGATCTGAAGTCGATTACTTTTAGTATCAAGTTCGGTAAGTTCATTATTATTAGGCAGCGTAATAGGCTAAAGCATCAGACTATGTTTTATACATTTAAGTAAATACATTTGTATTTTTCCCACGGGATAGATTTCACAAAAAAAATCCACTAGCTAGTGCGTTAAAAGTTTACAAATTACACGAAAACGGCTACGGCGCGGCCTCCTGTATATTTGTTGACCTGCCGTGGTGCGGAAAGTTTATATAATGACAGATAAGTTATACTTTTCAATGATGTAAAACAATACTGTTAAACCTTAATGAATTATGGTTGAAATACGACCTTGCGATGCTCTCAATGGGATCTCTAGTTATTATTACTGTGTCACCAACATGTTAAAACATGTCGGGAGACATGTCTGCCATTAGTGCCCTTGTATTACAAAAAAGGGACTGCAAAGAATATGCACCGTGAGCCATTTGGGTACGAAACACACTCAAGGCTAAAAAGCATTTATTATTTTACTACCTCTCTTTAGACGAGAATGGTGTAGTTTTTGGATTTGGACTGTACATACAATCTATACTGGTACTTAGCATCCGCTTACTTGCAAGATATGAGGGCACCCAGCGCGAATTCTGTAAATTCTGTTTCTTGTAGTGAATGCTTATTACGAATAAATAATAATGATAAGGCGATGGTTATTTAAATGACCTAACAAGATAACAATAAAATATTGCTTCATTTTGCTACTTAAAATCAATCAAAATCAAAATTATTTATTTCAAGTAAACCCATTGTAAGTATTTTTGAATTGTCAGGAGTTAGTCAGTATAAGTCGGTCGTGAAGTTAGTTGCCTGTTCCAAAACGTAGATCCTATGGAGAAGAACAGGCAAGAAACTCCAAGGACCCTCTTTTTCAACATGTTTTTATACAAGGTACTTGTTATCCACCGAAAAAGGTATTTCAATTTGGGACTTATTTAAATATTTTTGCATATGATGACTTGGAAATTGATCCTATTTATATTTGAATATAATGAATTTATTTATGAACCACTCTTAAGGTTAGAAACATTGCAATGATGAGGATTTTTTTTTTTACCTAGCAACTTAATCAACTGGGAATAAAACAAAAAAAAAAGAAGATAAAATCAACGGAAAAGGAAAGGAAGTTTTTTAAACGTGAAATAGGTTTTAATGTTATTAAAAAGTTTTTAATAAAAAATCTAACATACGCTTTACTTTTAATAATCTGCATATTTTTTAGTCATCTTTTGGCCTAATAAGTATTTCAGGAATGGTGTTTAGTTAAGTAAACAGGTAGGTACTTATTCATTTTCTTTATATTTTCATTTTTATTTATTTATTTATTTACTAACCTTACAACTATTATTACAGGTTAAAAACCTAATGCAATAGCTGAGCAACTATACTACTTTCTGTATACCAAATTTATAATTTATAACATAATATAAACAGTGTTATCTTAGTGAATTCACTCAGTGAACAATACGAGCAATATATAATCTTTTATTCATATTTTGTTAATAATTATATAATCTTTTAAAAAAAAGTATCTCCGACTTCAATGTGCCTAAATCATGATAAATTGTATTTTGTTTTGTTAAATATAATATGGGTTGGCCAACTAAACGCCCTGCTCCAATAAGACAGAGAGGTTTCGGAGTAAACGAAAATATCATCCATGTATACGATTTTTAGATATTTGTTGATTTTTCAGAAACTGCTCAACCGATTTCGATAAAATTAAAATGGGACCACCTGGGAAGTATACCCTTTGAAACAAAAATAGAATTTTCTAAATTGGTTCAGGCGTCTTCGAGTAATCCTTGAACATACATAAAAAAAAGATTCCGACGAATTGAGAACCTCCTCCTTTTTGGAAGTCGGTTAAAAAGTTATGAGGTCAAAAATATTCGCCTTTTTAGTGTAATAAAGTGTTATAGTTACATTACATTACTATACATAATTCCTAAATTCCGACAGTTCCCTCCTATAAAATTACTATTTATAATTTTACCTATCAAAACCGTCCATCGTGTCATATCATATTGTGCGGGGTTTCAATTTTCCCTGACTCGAGAGTCGACCCGCCACCCCGCGAAAGAGGCCCAAGAAGTTGGTTAGGTTAGTTGCCTCGGCCGATAGGGTTCGTGAACCGCTAAAGACCGAGCCGGCGAGAAGCGACGTTTGGTGGCCGACCGGATCTTTATATTGCCGCTAAAGACTCTTAACATCGCGATTTAGAAACAAACATAAGCGGCGCCATCTAGTTCTCGTACCGTTAGTTTGTTGCTATAGGATGCGGATGTACACAGTTATATTACACTTGGTAAAGTATGCCTGGCCAATACTTTTTAATGAATATCGTTAACTTTAATATTTTTAAAGGTTTTGTGTTAGTGGAGGTTGCTTAGAACTCATCTGTAAAAAACTAGAAACGGATCGCGACGGTCATATTATTGGTGATCTCTGATATAACTTATAAACCTTTATTATACTTTCAAATATGAAAGTAGATATAAATAAAAGCCAAACAGGTCTCATTGCATTCTACACATACCTTTCCATTGAGAAATACCAGGACTAATCTAATCACAGGAAAGGACATAGGGAACTACAGCCTTTTGAAAAAGTGCTGGTGAGTAGGAATCCCAGAGTTCCGTAAGAGAAGCAAGAGTGGGAGGGGGATTCAAATCCCCCTCGGGTTTGTATTGGGTTGTCAACGCAAGAGACTGCAGTATTATTGTGTGTTATTGTGAATACTTATAGGAAACGGAAATCAGGCCGGTTTAGGGCTTGTTTGTTATGTGTATTAAATTGTATAGAAAATGGTTTTCTTAGCGCCACGGTTTCTGTCCGTAGCAGTAACCATTGGTATCATCATAAACTGATTTTTAGAAAATTTCTTTTTAATCAAAGTTTTAACCTTTAATCAAGAATGTACCTGTGAGACCCTGTGACTAATGAAAATAAACCAAAACTATTGACAAATTAAAGTTTAAGTACCTAATGTACTTAAACTTGTCAATAGTTTTGGTCTAATTTTTATAATTTATTAAGGCCGGATGGTATTAGTCTATCACTCATCTCAACGTTCCTCTTAATTGAACTGTAGCTTCCTCGACGACGCGACGCGATAACATGATAGTGCCATCCTACCTCATTATCGACCTGTTCGTTATAAATTATGTTCATACCTCATTAAAGATTTTTATCGGTATTTAGTGCATATAATTATTCATTACCCGTATGTCCGGAGATAACTATTAGTTTATGATGAATTGATGACTTTATTGACTGTTCTCAGTGGTTTACTTGTTTGCAGCACGCCTAGTTTTATTTAATCTATACATGGGTATTATAAGATCGTAAATGATAAAGAGTTTCATCAAAGGTTTATTGATTTGACTGGCCTGTTGGCCTAGTGGTTAGTGATCTTGATTGCTGAGCCAGAGGTTCGATTCCCACCCAGGACAAATAATTCTGTGATGAGCATGATCATTTGTTCTGTGTCTGGGTGTAATTTACCTATAATATATATGTATTTAGATGTATTTAGAATAGATAAGTATGTTTATCAGCAGTCTCGTTACCATAGTACAGGCTCTGCATACTTTAGGATCTATCTATCGGCCGTGTGTAGGATGTGTCAAGTTATTATCATTATTATTAAATCACGTGGTTGCTACATGATTTAAAATTCATCAACTTCGCGTGCACTTCGATTCTCCATATATATATAACTTTTCACTTTTTAGACGTTTGTGTAACGCGGCCGTTGAACATTCTTCGTCAGTCTCAGTTTTTGCAGGTTCAATCGAACCTGCAAAAACCCACTTACAAACTTATGCATTTTACTGTTTTACACTGATACAAAAAAAAAAGTTTTCACGTACGTATGTCGTATGTTCATTCGTGTTCTCGACCCTCTGAACCCCATAATACAAGCTCTGCTTAGTTTGGGTATAGGTTGTGCTATGTTATACGTTCCACCTTATAATCTTTACATAGTATAAAACAAAGTCGCTAGCCGCCGTCTGTACGCTTAGATCTTTTAAACCAAGCAACGGATTTTAATGCGGTTTTCACCAACAGACGAAGTGATTCATAAGGAAAGTTTAGGTGTATAATTTTTTTAAGATTTTGTGTAAAATAGCTAAAATATAACGATGTTTGTTGAAGATGTCGGAAAAAATCTACATATGCTCTGCTAAAGCCTAGGCGGGTTGCAAGTTATAGGAACTTATATCCGCGTCCCCGGGAATCGAACTACAATACGGCGGTGTGGATTACAATGACCTTATTTCAGCGCGAGTGAGTCAGCGGCCGGGAATAGTCGAATACAGCGGAGCGCACGCAGCGCGCATGCGTCACGCGATTATTTCATAAGCATCGTGGTTTGTCGGGTGATTCCGCTAAGTTTGTATGAAGGTCGACGATTTCTTGGACGTGAGTGTGGCACTAACTTTACATAATAGTGAGTATTGTATTTTAACACGTTAAGCGCCACGTGTATACGGTAATATACCCCCTAGTGGAAAGCTCACAGGCCGGTGTATATCTAGTTATACACCTCGAGTACTCAACTTCAGAGGCTAGTGTATTAGTGAATATACACCGCACTGAACATTTTTGGCAATTTTGTAGGCCTGGCGCTGACAAATCGTTTGGTATATCTGGGGTATAGAAATATTGTTTAGTTTAGGAGTTATAGATTTTTTAAGAATGAAAAAAAAAAACAATCCTTTGTAATTTACAATTTTATTTCAATAATCGTCAGCCTTTTTCTTTATTTGTTCTTCTTATTTTTATTATTTTTTCTCTCTTTTATTAATTTTTCTTATTGTACTTCCACTTTTTTCTATTTACTGTGAACTTCTGTCTCTGGGGCCAGTGTATATTATATGGTACATCAAAAAAAAAAACAGCTAGAAGCATAGGAAAAATAAATTATCAAGTTCACAGAGTATTTTAGGACCAGGAGAAGGCATTTATGCAAGAAAAAAAATAGTCATTTCCACAACATTAGCCTCAGAGGTGCCTTGGCGCTTAACGTGTTAACTGTTATTACCAGGTCTTGTGGCATACCGACGTAGGTATAAATATAACCCTTGTTGATCTAGGTTAATTGGTAGGTTTTTTATACCGCAATAGTGGTAAATAACCTACGGTTGCGGTCGGAATATACCGAAGGTTCAGGGATAGAGTGAGTGCAGCGGTCACACTAGGCACTAGGTGGCAAGGGGTGCCAGAAAGCAAAAATAATTTGCGGAAAGTAAATTTTGTTGGCAATTGTCAAGAGGCGCTGGGAGGCGCGGCTGGTGTTGCCTTTAATGAGTTGTTATAATACCCACATAAGTAACATACTTTTTTCATTTGACAGGAGTAAAGATAACAATAATTAGAGCTACCTAATTTGATTGACATCTAAAATTTGCAATAAAAGTAGGGTTTTGTAGATTTGGTAATTAATATTTATTTACCTAACATAAAATGGAAATGCAATTTACGTGAAGGGAAAAAATATGGGCTCTGAAAGATAATCTCGCATCAATCAATATCCTTATCTATGGCCAGGGTCGGCGCTGGTTGTTATAGCATAAAGATACGCACCAATTTTGCAAAAACACATGTTCTTTTTACCAAAACAATAGTAAAATACGTAGAAGTCCGACAAAGTTACTGCAATATAATGAAAATAAACTTGCGTCTTCTTGGTCTACGTATGTACTAAAGAGCTTAATTTTTTTAACAGTTTGGGTTTCTAATAACTAGGTAAAGTAAGTAAGTTTACGTTATCTAAAGTTAACGCTTATTATAGCTAAAGGCCACGAGTTAAAAGACCGGCCGCGATATCGCGATAGAGAAACAGCAATAAATAGGTTTTAGACAGGTTGTAGATAACAGAGGTGCTTAGTATCCACATGCCGTGTGTCCCTTCGGATTTGTAGGTACTGTTTTGATGTATGAAGGGAAGAAAATGCTTGAAGACATACGATCCAAGGAAATCTGTTTTCAGAAGCTAATTTAACTTAATTAGATCGTAACTGACTAAATCTTAGGTCAGATCATCTTTCTAATGATCAAAACCTTTAAAAACTGTGCATCATCTGTTGTTACTTGTTATTGTGTGAGATATGATCTGTCGTCTGTAACTGTACCTACCTATTAAGTAAAAATAAAAATATAAATAAAATAAATCATATAAATAAGTTGTTAGAACTAATTGTCTGCTTTTTGTTATCTTTAGGACCGATTTGATAATTTTGTAACTATCATCCAATTTGGGGATCGGATCGATATTAAACCTAAGGTTCGAATCAAATATCAATAGTAGTTTAGGCCCCAAAATCCACCACATTTGTAAATCTTAACGCTAACAACAGGCAAGGATAAACTACGACGAATTGCCATAGACAGGGAATGCAAACCGGACTACCCGAACTATACTATACACGAATTATATTGAATCTTTAAATTTGACTAGCAGGTTCTGAGATTAAGACACGGAAACAAATCTTAAACCTCAATAAAATATGTACTACTAACTTTGGTGTAGATACAGAACGAGAGGTACGGCCTACCGGGATAAAACGAGACAAACAAGATAAACTCTAATAAATAAAGTAGCTTTTGATTATTCCGCCATTAGCCTATTTTAAATTATTTTAGTTCATTTATAAACAAAGATCAACCGACATCTGTGCGTGAGTCGATATCCAAATATAGAAAAACTGGATTGTATAGTCATGTTATATCTATAGCGGACGTGTTTCGCTGGTTCGTGGTTTTATTTAGTTTTGTGATGTAATTTGTTTGTATCCATGACTTGTTTGATTGTAAATGTTCGCGACAGAGCTGGAGTGGGCTAACTATACCATCTGAGGCCCGTGGCTAATTTAGCGAATGTGTGCGAGTCTGGCTCGCACTTGGTCGTTATTTTCTAACTCGTGTATTTTATTAGGTTTATTAAATTAGATAACTTAAATTTATTAAATACAATTTTTATTTTCATGGGCCCTTAGTCCCCGGGCCCCCTCGAGCCAGGGGCCCGTTGCCATTTTGTCCGCTCTGTCACCCTATTGTTACGCCACTGGGTAATACTTTCTCCTTTTGTCTGTATACGTTGCGTTCTTGATTACATCAGATTTACATTAGCACAAGGCTATCGTTCTGGACAGAGTACGTAGTGATAAGGCAGTGGCTGACCACCGAACCGCACCGCTAGGGAGGTTTGAGCAACTTATTAGATTCGTATATATATTTAATTATATATATATATATATATATATATATATATATATATATATATATATATATATATATAATTAAATATATAATTATTATTATTTTTTTTTTTTTTAAGTAAATTAATATATGGTTTAATATAAAAGTTTTGCAGAGTTATATAGATTTATATATAAAATTATTTATATATTAAAATATATAATTGTTTTTAAAGTTTTGCGAATTTTATACATATTAGACGTGTAATTGACTGGCCTGTTGGTCTAGTGGTTAGTGACCCCTGACTGCTAGGCCAGAGGTCGTGGGTTCGATTCCCACCTAGGACAAATAATTGTGTGATGAGCACGATAATTTGTTCTGTGTTTGGGTGTAATTTATCTATAATATGTATGTATTTAGAAATATATAAGTATGTTTATCAGCAGTCTGGTTTGCCTAGTTTGGGATCAGACGGCCGTGTGTGAGATGTGTGGAGTTATTATTAATATTATTAATTAGGGACTTAATCGCGATAATATTAATATTAAACACAAAATATAAGAAACCAACGAATAGGTGTGATGTAATAACTACGACCATCAGAAAAGATAAACAACATATAGCAGTTATGCATTTAATTTAAAAAAGTTTTTTGAACAACTACGGACATCAACGCGAGCCGCTAACATTCTTTTCTATTCTTCTCCTGGTACTGGTTGCTACTGGTTGCTAGTTTTCGTTAGTCATCATTCATTGTCCTCACTTTGAGAAATGGTGCTGGTGTGACTACAAAATGCGAAAAATAAATGGATCAATCTGATTCAGATGCACTCAAGTCTACGTCCTACTGGGAATCGTTACTTCTTAGTTCATGAAGAAGAAACCCCTTTCGTCTTTTTAAAATCGTAGTGTTTACGTTTCAGTATACATAACAGTACTTACACAACAGAAATCCTACCAGTAATTCTTTTCTTGCTTACCGCGGAACGAAACCTTTGCAAATCTGTCATCCCATCGAATTTATATTTTTTTTTCTAGAAAAAAAACAGTGGATCTCATTAAACTAGCTATCCAAATCAGCAGCAGATTACGTGCTTTGAAGAATTTACACCAATAGAACGCTTTTTGGCTGACCTGTTGGTCTAGTGGTTAGTGAACCTGACTGCTGAGCAGGAGGTCCTGGGTTCGGTTCTTACCCAGGACAAATAACTTTGTGATAAGCATGATAATTTGCTCTGTGTCTGTGTGTAATTTATCTGTGTTATGTATGTATTAAGTAATATATAAGTATGTTTATCATATATGTCTGGTTACCATAGTACAGGCTCTCCATAGTTATTCAAGTCAAGTTATTATTATTATTCATTCTATATAGCTGGGTCTAGCGATAACGAATAAGCTTTACGACTAGTGATTTACCCCCTACATAATACGTACTTAGTGACACTTTGGTAAGTCTGTTAGACCCATGCACTTAGTATACTAGACTGCGCTAGTATACTTAGTTCATGCTTAGACCTATTCTGGCTCTTGCTAACGAGGAAGACAATGTCAATTTTTGTTTTGAAAAAACAAAATATAAATATAAAAAATTATGCATAAAACCATTAGACCTTTTCCTGTTTGGATTTTCATGTACCTACAGCACTACTTTATAATAAGGGAGTTCTTCTCGTGAGTATGACAGCCATGGTCCATGGGAAGGATGCAAGAAACCCTATCAATGCTTTTATTAGCCTCACTTGTTCGTTCGTAGTTTCGCTTCAGCTGATAGTACTATAATGTGGCATCTTAGAGCTGATCTGATGAAGGAGCCAGGAATTGGATAGTGGAACTATAATGTGGCTAGTAGTAATGGCAGTAAAGCCCTCGAGTTTGGACTCATATGATTAGTGCTTACGAGTTCATCAGATGGAACTTTTTTACTTATTAATTTGGTTTGCTTTTAAAAAGTGTTTTTTAGTTTTTCTAAACTATACCTATAATTATTTTATATCTGCTGTACAGGCAAAGGTACTAGTAATAACTTAATAGCGAGCTGGCCGTGTGACTGTTTACCACATTAGTAGTAAAATATATGATAACGCTACATACTTTAATTGAAACATTACCTTCAGTACAGAATTTTACCATGACAAGCGGAACTACCAAATTCCACCAAGTTGCGATTTGGTTGCGCGGGCGCACGTCACTTAGTCTCCCTCTCTTTCACACACTATACCTGTCTCAGTTAAGTTGTACTTGAGTTAGAGTCAATCAGTGCCTTTCACTGTCCAAGAGAAACCGGTGGTACGTGCCGTGTTTAGTGCAATGATAAAGTGATAAAAAGAAAATGTTCGATAGCGTATGTTGTACTCGTGCGCGACCAAAGATTTGGTGTTGTGTGTTTATTGTTTTTGTATGTATTGGTAAGTAACTTAAAGTCTCCAGTCTTCCTGATAAATACATAAGTCCAAGTTATTACTAAGTTAGAAATGTTTATTATAGTGATACTTTCATTTTTATTATGACCGTTGACTTAACTAAGTAAGATCACATGGCTGAAAATAATAAGAACATTTGATGTAATTACAAAAAAAAACTGTGTTATTTCAAAAAATAGTGACCAATCTAAATCTAAATCGTAATTTGAATACTCGTTTTCCAACTTATTTGCACTAAGGAAACATTTATACTAAGTTCACTTTTTTAAACAAATAAGTCTTGTGCTGACCCTCGAAGAGCTTAACGTACACAAATTAGTTAACTTATACAATGACTTAACTAGTAGCACTATTAATAGACGACTACTTATGTACTTATACTTAGGAAAATGTGCTTATGTAGTATATAATATAATATAGTAATTTTTTTAATGAAATAGTTGTGTATTGATATATTATGGGGTAGGCTAGGTAGGGCACTCTAATTTAGGTTACATGGGGACTCAAAGGGAACATTCAGAGAAGCGAAGCAACTTGTTGGGTTCTATAATTACAAATAGGTATATTCAAATATAGTTATTTTGAAACAAAGGTTATATAGTTTTAGTATAAAATGTTTGAATTAGTTTAATAATAAAAATTACCGCCATTTGATTCCCAATTCAAATGCTTTTGAGCAAGCAATTATTAATAATAATTAAAGTTATTAATAGTTGCTCACAGGGGGAGCTTTGTGCGTGTGTATTATTACAGTAGGTATATATGTTCTATATGTTCTTTAATATTAGTATGTATATGTTGCTGCAAATTTGTGTAAAAAATACCATGTGTTGTAAATAACTTAATGAGCTTATAATATATTCTTTATTTTATTACTTTAAGACAGAAATAAGTAAAATCTGCCAATCACCCTAACCTTAATGCAACTACGAAATAACGAAGTCATGAATATTTTTATTCACCAACTCTTTGTTATTTCCAAACGAACATAAATAAAAAAACCCATTTATTGGTCTCAAGGGCGAGAGAAGTCTGAGAACAAGCTTACAAACTAGTTGTAACTGTGCTCACGTCCTGAGATACAGTATGTTGTCCATTCTATATAGGTGCAGTGTGTGTCAAACCGCATAACTGGACGTCAACAATGCGTAAACAAAGTTATGTAACGCGTAGACGAATGATCGGCAGGTTGATATTTTCAAACTTTTGCGATTTGTGTACATGTCAGATGAGATGAAATATTTTTTTCCCATAACAGTGCCTAATATAGGTTGAAGATATGTTGATAGTAATACGATAAAGATTTTAAAGAAGTCCCATGAAAGTGAGTGAGACTGAGCATTTGAATGTATACCTGGTTTTATACATCTTGTTTTCATAACATTAGACCTCGTGTTGTGGGTGGAATAATTCCACTTACTTTTCTTTATTTCTTCTTCCTTTAACCATACCTTCATTGTACCCATAGCCTGATAGCATGGGGTTACCCGAGGTTATGGCTATTGGTTCCGAGTCTATTGGCTTGCATTACTAGCGTACTACATGTTGCTATTCAAGTAGAATTACGGCTTTAAAAATGTGAAGGTGAAATTATATACTCTTATACACTGATAGAAGTTTGACAAGGAAGTATGCGTGGGCATCTCTCAAACAATGCCTGAGATTGGTAGAACTAGAACTCACTTAGGGAGGCTGAATCTTTTCTTAGTGCTCTGCACGTAAAGCATTGTCCAGGTATTTATATATTATGTAATTTGTATTTACTGTACTTAGAAAGACGACTATTGCGCCAGATAAACGCTCTCGTTTTGTGCTCTAGTTTATAAATTCATTTCGACAATTACAATTTCATCATTGTTTCAGCGTATTGAATCTAGGCTTGAAGTTGAGTGCCTGGCCACAGACAAGATAATAGCGGTCGGGGTTACTTGATTGAAAAGTTATAGCTCTAAACCAGAGAACTGACATTCAGGTCGCTTAATGTTAGGGTATGAACGCTTTTTGTAGTTACTGACACTGCTGCACCGCCAGTCAGTCTTGTAAGTCAGTCAGAGACATATAATCAAATTATACCCTTTGCTTGCTTCTGGAGGCTGCATCACCGCGAAAAAAAAAATATTTGGCTGTCATAGCTTCTAAGGCGAACACACTTCCTGGTCAGGAAACTCCAGTTTGAAAGAGGGTTTCATTCCACCGTCAATACAAATGTATCGCTAGATGTCGACCAAATTATAATCTGAAATATGGGGCAAATAAGGTCTAAACTTCTTAGATAAGCTTGACCTATAGCGACTTACCTTATGATCACTAACGCACTGGGGTATATTAACCTATACATATGTGTGCTATATTACATCTGATTCCCTGCTGTGAGTTTAAAATTTAAAAGTTTAAAAGTAAAGCCGAATTTGATGATTCTGTTTTATTGAAAACTGTAAAAATCAGTTGGTCTTTTTTAAATTAATCGTGGAGTGGTAGGTCGCTTCAACCCTTGATAATTGCCCCCCCCCGAAACTAGTTGGGCATCCCCGAAATATACACGCGAGTACGTCCTTAATAAATATGTACGTTATTTTCTGGATTAAAGGTACCCTTTGTCTTTTTCTGTACCTCTGATAAAGTTTTTTTTTTTTCATTAAAAGACAACTCCCGCATTATGAATAACTCCTTTGTTGCGGGGACTTTACAAACATACCAACAACGGACACAAAGAAGTCAGGGTCACTAACCACTAGACCAACAGGCCAGTCAATGTGTTAAATGTTAACGCGTGAAAGTGTAAAAAACAAACAAATTCACATTCGCATTGCAGTGGTTGCAGGTTCGAACCCCACCCAGTGCACTACCGACGTGAACCCACTCCTAACACAAGCATTTAGCTTAGCTGGAGGGGTTAACAAGAATACTAGTAATGTGTGACCCACGTTACTAGTAGTCTTTAAAAAAAATATTAGTAGAATTCCCCATTTTAAAGTAAGATCCCAGAGCCGGAGAGACTTTACTTATTTTCTCATGAACTTTTTGTCTGTAATTTAAATATCACACAAGGCACAAGGAAGCTGCCTGTACCTTACTGAGATTGTGTTCTAGAGCAGGAGTTATGAATATGCTCTGGTTTTTATTTGTTTACATTTACACATAAAAACTACCCACGGTAACGTATTGTCTCTAATCTAATAAAATAATGAATACAATGTAGAAATACTAAAGCAGCAACATAATAACGTAAGCCATTTAAGCTTTCCTTGTTGTGTAGCATGCCGAAAATTCGAAGTATACATTGCATAATAAACTTCGCAGATTGTTTTATTTTATTACTGAGTTGGCAAACCACTATCAACTGCTGCTTGGTGGTAACCGATGTCTAAGAACACTGACAACACCAAGGGTAACACTCGTATGGCTTGGGGCACTATTGACCGTGGTATGCTGATAGTGCTATTTAACTCTCTTGTATCCTACAGGAAACTACAGTTAAAGATACAGGCTGTATAGTAGAGATTTGATTGAACCTTATTTCCATGAGAAAAGCCTTTCGCCAGTCTGGTAGCTCCAACTTAAACTTACTAACACAGACCTTTTATTTTCCAGATTTATCAAAATGTCTAGTCCTACGTGCATACCTCTCCCAACACGGCCTTCATGGCGAGGTGGAGTTCTCCTACAAAAACGACAGCCTTATAAGCATAAGAACAAACTTAAAACCCACTCTTCAATACCCTGATGGAGTGTGGCGATGGGCGATACACGAATTTCCAGTAGACTATAGACATCTGTCCGAAGAGAGATGCTCAGAGGCTTACTTAGGTAAAGAAGTTATTGATCTCACAGAAGAATTAGGTTATCTCATTATTCCTGGAAAAGATCATGCAGAATATGAAAGCAAACAGAGCCTTACAGGTCCAAATGGTCTGTGGGGTAAGAGCATTGTATTTGAAACTGCCGAAAGGGACAGAATTATCTGTGCATCTATTATTTCCACCGACAAAACGTATGAAAAGAATGCGTTAGCAAAATTTACGTCACCTGTAGCGGGGACATTGCACTTTAGATGGCTTGCAGCTCGCGAATTTGACGACTACGATTCTTACATCCAGGCTGACTTGTACCACACTAGAGCCGTACCGGACAAAGGAGCATATACTGAACATAAATGGAAGTTATTCGTGACAGATATTTTTGATGCAGATAAAGGAAACTATGAAGACAATTGTAATGTTCTGCAGCTGGTGTTTGATCCCGAGAATAGCGGTGATGGTATGAGTGTAGGAGATCTGGACAGTAGGTTAGGCCTCATCAAAGTAGCGAGAGACGCTAACGTAATGAAGACTAGAACTCTGTTTAAGGATGAAGTAATAAATGTACTGAGAAATGACATGGAGGTGACTAAAAGGAGTTTGTACGTGGTGATATACGATAACAGACATGCGGACAGTTTTCTGGCGTGTGCTAAATTGAGACCGATGCTACCCAAAAGCACCAAGTAAGTATTAGCTATGTTCCTAATATATATTAACAAGCAACCCACTCCGGCTTCGCACGGGTACAAATTATAATTAAGTTGTTGGCAGTAGGGATCCGAATTGATGGCTTTTGCCCGGCGGTAAAAGCTCATAATGAACGATGCCCTTCCAATCCCATACATCCCATACCCATTAGGTTTCTTTCAGTGAGCTCGAGTGGCACCCAAATATCGAGCTTTTTTGGATAGCCAGACTGTTTCAAATGGGTCAAAACTGTTTTGTGGTCAATCCTCAGTTCCTCCTCTAAGTCGTAGCTACTAATATGCCGATGTATGAGGGCCAGAGCGAGCTGCATCTTTGACATCAAAATTCCTTGACTGAAAACGCTTGAACCAACTTTGTGCTACTCTTACTGACATTGCATTAGGTCCGTAAGCGTTACAATTTTTTTTCGCGGCTTGAGTCGCATTTATTCCTTTTTTGTAATAAAACTTCAGAATGTTTCATCGTATATGAAATTTATGTAGTATATTATTTTTTATTTCGATTTATTTATGAAACTCATTTTTGACAATATTTTTAAACGTTTAACGACGGCCAATTATACTGTAGTTAGTTGAAAAGTATGTGTAACTTCTCAAGACGATATCTTCTGAAGAGATTCTCTATTTCTCAAGAGATTAGGCTAGTTGTCGCTTAGAAGTCATAATTTAACCGAAATTAGGAAAATTATATTTTAGATAATCTATATCGAAGGTTTGGAAACCAACTGTTTGACGAGATTTTCAATGATATCACTAAAGCTTGTCAATAGTACCAAAAAAAAAAAGAATACCTGTCGACAAACAGAGAAGAAAAGATACTGGACTGTGTTGTTTTTACCTATTTATATATAAATGTATAAATATATTGCGTGGTTTATTTTATTTCGATTGTTTCCCCGACAACGGCTCTGAGCCCAATCGAACTGAAATCAGTACACGACTGACAAATGTGGGACGTCAGACAAGATAAAAATAGTATTTCTTCGCATGCCAATACTAAACATAGGTAGTCTTCATTATAGTTATTCTTAAAAGGTATCGAAACGTTTTTTTTTTATTTTGTTGAAAGATAATCTTGGAAGTTTAATTTACTGGGACTGGTCAAAGTAGAAATGACAATGGCACTCTTATGTTGAAAATTTGACAGGTCTTACAATGTACAAAGGTTTAATAAATTTTATTTTATTCTCAACATAGTTATGATTTTTATGTAATGGAAAGTAGTGCAAGATATGGGAATATTTGGATAGTCGTGTACCATTTTTGTCTTCATCGTCACTCTCCATCTGTGTGTTGGAAGACAAACACCTGTGCCAAATCAAAATTTAAAAAAAAAACAGTATATAATATGTGTTGTGGGACATATTGCACAGCGCCATCTAGGGAAATTAATAAGAACTAAAGGTAACAATAAATTTTGTTTCTGGTTTCTCCGTCTGGTTTAAATACCGGAACTGTCTCTTACTAACTCTTTTTACTTCCTTTCAAATATCTCACAACCCTATTTACTAGCAGACGAAAAACACTTCGCTAACAGTTCTGTGTAAATGCAGTCTACTGCAGGATAGTCTCTTACCCAGTCAAACCAAAACACGCTATGTATGATAACAAGGTTATTTTATTTTTTAAACCTACCTTGCAGAGCTCTAATAAATATGGACGGCATCAGAGGTACGGTGGAATTCACCCAGCGGTCACCTTTCGATCCGACGTGGACCAACTTCCAGCTCGGGGCGTCTGACCAGGACTACGAGTCCAACCTTCGATTCGTGAGCTCTATCACCCATTACTACATCCGGGAACTGCCCCCGAGGATCCAAGAACCTGAAGACGTGCCAGTTGTCTGCAACACGACTGGAGCTCTTTATAACCCGACGGGGGTGAATTTGAACAATATTCCACCGCCAGGTAAGTGAACATAAAAGCTTCACGTATAAATTAAAATAAAAAAAGCCCGACACAAAATAATAACAAAAATGCCTTACAGAAATTTGGAAAAGAGCTGATACTCTTATACTGCTAAACCGATATTAACCAAACATAGCTAAGAACCACCGCAAGTAAACTGGCTTTCAAATGAAAAAAACCGCATCGAAATCGGTCCCTCCCTTTGAGAGCTACGATGCCACAGACACACACACACACACACACACACACACACAGACATCGATCTCAAACTTATAACTCCCCTCTTTTTGCGTCGCGGGTTAAAAATATAATAATAGGTTCGGCCGTTTAGTTAGACTGAAATCCGACCCCAACTTGGTTGGGAAAAGGCGCGGAGGATGATGATTATAAATGCGAAATTAGGTACAAACCCATTTAACAAACAATGTTACTAATATAATATTCTAAATGGGGTTACGATGGAGATGGAGAAAAATACATTACATCTACATATGTATGTACTTACATATGTATGTACTTACATATGTATGTACTTACATATGTATGTACTTACATATGTATGTACTTACATATGTATGTACTTACTAGGTAGTAAGTATATATAGTTCGGCTCAGACAATATCAAAAAACAAAAAGGCGTTCGCAATAAATTTGGCCCACATCAATCTGCGATTAGAAGTAGAAGCAGAAGTTAAAGTTGAGTAGAGCTGCCAAATTGGTTTTTAGTATTGCAACATTGTCATTTTGTGGATCATCTGGTCTTAATATAAATTAATCGCAATTGTCGCTTAGTAACAATTAAATATTTAGAATTGTTCAAATATACGAACAGGCACAATCCTCTTTAATGTAGCCAAAAATATCTGCATGCACAAGTATCCACGGTCACCATAAATTTTCCTTTCAATAAAGTTTAATACAAGGCAGATCTATTTTCGAACTGGCTCGGGTGTTTGAGCAAGATCGTACATTTCCAAGATTCAAATGTTTGGTTTAGAATTTACTAAATATTTTCATGATGTAAAAATGATATACTGCACACGGTCGAGGTAAACAATGCAGATGTATGTAAGACTAGCATTTGCTCGAAGATTCGCTCGCGGAAAAGTTACAGTGTACATATACACAACAGTACTTTTTTTTCTGGATGAAAAGTACCCTAAGTCTTTTTGTATATCCTTGGCAGGATGTTTGCAAAATTCCATGATAATCGATTGAGTAGATAAGTAGTGAAAGCGCAACAAACAAACAAACTCACATTGGTATGTGGATCTTGTTGAGATAGTGCGCGTGTGGCATGTCAACATGATGTTTACGTCCCGCGTCGATTCCTTCAATAGGTCAAGACGCTCCGGAATTACTCTACGTAACTAAAATACTGACGATTTGTGCTCAAACCGTCAATTACGTTAAAGTCTCGGAAACGTCTTAATTAAAGTTTTGTTTGTTTTATTTCGAGCAAGTTGAGAAAATTATGTTGATAGATTCATTTAGATTTCTGAGTTTAATCTAGTCCGAATACGTACCTAGCACACGTAGCAATATAATAGGTATATTAAATTATGAAATTGCCGTACTGCAGTACTGGCTATTTCAAATCAGATAATTCAAATAAGAATTCTAATTTCAAATTAATTTATTTTATAAACATGGATTTCTTTTTTCAAAAGTAGCCGTTTGTTTAGTGATTAGTGTTATGTTTTCATCGCATTTGAATCTTTTTCGTCATCATGGATACGTTAAAAATTCGAGTAATTATGGAATTGGACTACCGTCTTGGCAGCAACGCGGCACAAGCGGCACGCAACATCAACGACTAACGACACGAGCTAACACTACAAACTAACGCACCGCCTGTTATTGGTTTGCCCACTTCCGTTCCGGAAATATCGACTTGTAAAATGAACCTCGTGGTCGTCCGCAAACTTTGGTCGACAATGACGAATTAAAGGCGATTGTGGACGCTGATGATACTCAATCTACGGCTGAATTAACAGCAGCTTTCGACATTAGCGCCAAAACAATATTGGTCCATTTGCGTCAAATTGGCAAGGTAAAAAAGCTTGACAAATGGGTGCCCCACGAACTCAATGATCACCAGCGCGAAGTACGCGTCGAGACGTGCCTTGCACTGCTCAACAGGCACACAAACGAAGGAATTTTGAACCACATTATAACCTGCGACAAAAAATGGATTCTGTTTGACAATCGCAAGCGCTCAGCAAGTTGGTTGAACCCTGGTTCAGAACCTAAACAATGCCTTAAAAGAAAACTTATCCCTAGAAAAGTGATGGTCACTGTTTGGTGGTCTAGCGCCGGTGTGATTCATCATAGCTTCTTACCAAACGGGATGAACATTACTGCAGATGTGTACTGTGAAGAACTGAGCACAATGATGGAGAAGCTCGCACATCTCCACCCAGCTCCTGCACGACAACGCGCGACCTCATACTGCACAGCAGACGGTCTTCAAGTTGCAAGAGCTGGGGTTGGAAGCTCTCCGTCATCTGCCGCACTCACCAGAACTTGCGCCTACAGACTTACTTTTTCCAGAATTTGGATAACTTCTCCGCGGGAAAAAAATTCAATACCCGAGAGGCAGTACAAAATGTCATTGAAGAATTTGTTGATCCCCGTCCAGCTGATTTCTTTAAGAAGTTCATCAATAAACTGTCACTTCGTTGGCAAAGATGCATCGATTGCATGGGTGATTACTTTGATTAATAGAAATAATAAAATTTAAAAAAAAAAAAATTTTTTTTTCATATACAACGGTAATTTCATTGGTAAAGACCTAATATTATTAAATAGCCCTTATGAGCCGGATGCCCTAAAAATGTACATATCACGTGTCCATCAAAAAGGTTCTGGTTCAGTACATGCTAGACATGTACCTGGCGCTGGTTTTCAACCAGGTTAGAAGACTATCTAATTCTGTAAAACGCAACTTAAGGACTATAATTGCATTTACAGGCTTTATATCTGAGCTATTTGCATATATTTTGTATTGGTCTGTTGTTCGCTATGCTTTCTTCTGTAGTCGCCCCCATTTCTGGCCCCGCTGTTTCTCCGCTTTTCCCTCTTATTCGCAGCGGGAACAGTTTAGAGACAGTGAGGTTGCGGACGAGTTCGCACTCACTTGATTCTTCATTTAGAATTAGATTCGGTGATTCTTCAATTACCCAGGTGGCTTGGCGGTAGTAGGAAAGGCATCCTGTCATCATAGGGTACAGTGACAGGGTACCCTGACAGGGAGTCACGAGCGTCAAGAAGCATGCGTGTCTTGCTCACGCTTCTCGAGAGTGGAGTTCACTCGCTTTCAAACCGTCGGGATCGTAAGAAATGGTTTCATGGTTTTTATTGCCTATCGCTAATACTGCTTCTTCTTTGATTTAAACTCGCGATAGTTCTGCGCTACTAATCTATCTCAGCGTAGTTTCTTTTTTACAATTCGTTGCAAAAAACCACACAGTCTGCCTGATGTTAAGTGGTTAGGGGTGGCTAAACACTCACGACATCCGCGTGCTATGTACCACATTACCCACATATTTACTAGTAGTAATGGCGCATCGTGGATATATTTTTTTGGTTGAAGGTACTATTCCAATCTGGTGGTACCTGTAAAATAACTACCAAATAGAAATGTGCTCTGACTCTGACATAATATTGTCAGTAAAAAGTTACTTTTATATCTAGATCTGGATACTAACATTTGTTTGTGATATGTCATTTAGGCATGGGGACCCAAGATCAGTACCCTATTGGAGACTTACTGGGTAAACACAAGGACCGCACGGAGTACCTAAACCACAAGTACCTTCTACCAGGGCTGGCGAACGAGCTCAGTGGCGCCTACTGGGACGTGTACTTACCTCTACAGGGACCTAACAGTGTAGTTCACAGAGCTATGGTAGTGCAAAGGTTAGTGTACAGTAACGATTTCATCTGGTAAACGTGTTATTGATGGTAATCTAATTGGTCTATAAGGGCTCGGCCCACTTGAATGAAGAAAATAAGAAATATCGTTAAGCTCCTAAAGTAGCAATTATAACGGTCCAAACTATTTTAAATTAACAGTCAGATTCGGAAGGATCAACTTGATAAAAAATCTGGCAACAAAAACTCAGGGCCACCCTTTTTGAGTTAACTATGTTATGTCACGATAGCAAAATGTACCTGTACGAGTACGTTAGGTGCTGATGACATCACACCAAGTAGTCATTAACGGAAAGGTATAATTACTGTCATTTAGCAAATGCTAAGCCTTAGCCATGACCCCATCGCAGCCACTTGGTCTTCATTGTAGATCACATACCATCAGGTGGGACAATTGTCTAAACATACATACATATACTCACGCATATTTACTCGAAGGGGTACGCAGAGGTGTATTAAACACCCACAATTTGTCTGCTATAATTTGGTCCCACTCACGTTATAGGGGGAAAGCCTATTGCTGTCAACCGGGTACTTTGTTAATTAAAGATGGGAATAAATAATAATAATAATAAATTGGGAGTATATTGAAAGGGAAAGTTAAAGAATAGTTAAGAAACGAAGGCAATGGAGGGAAAGGGATATTGCTTATACGGATGGATTGGCAAGTGGAGCATGTCAGGATCGCACATCTGTGATTCGAACTGGCTATGGCTGGGAAGTCCAAAGTCCAAAAGAAAAAGATTATATCATCACGACCACACATGATTTGTCAGAGGTTGGAGAAGCTTAAGGTTTTTTGGAATTAATCACTACCAGCTAAACTATATCACTCTATATCCTGCGCCTGCACACCCTCTAATAGACTCTCACTTCAGCTAATGGATAACAACATTTCTTCTTCAGACGAAAACCAAAGCAGGACATTTGCGGCACTGTGTTGCTGTACGATGCTGAAACTGATTACCAAACCCCGATGACGTCAGCACAAGTGGTCTTCAGATATCCTATAGTGGGTCGCGTCGTCTTCCGTCAGCCGCAGGACCGGCCTTGGGAGGACACTGTCGTTATTGTTGAGAGTATGGTGAGTATTGAATTAGTTGTATTTGTTCACAAAGTTACAGAATAGGCTGATCGCAAATCGAAGAAATGTGGCGTGAAATGAGTGAGTGTACGCATGTATGTGTTAGATGGTGATAGTAACATTACACACGAATGTCTGTGGTGCCTATTTCTCGACAAGGGTCAAATACTGACGCTATAAAAGGGTTGTCTTCTTTCCTTAAAGGTGCATGCGGACGGCGCGAACGTAAATAACTCAGCGGACCACCGGTGGGCAATACACGAGCACGCTCCGGGGGCTGACTACTACAACTGGACGGCTCGGTGCCTCAGCGCCGGCCGGGTGTACCAGCCTCACTTGCTGGACATCGACACGAGACACCCAGAGTCCTACTGCAGGCCTGGCCTCGAGGGACTCTGCCAGCTGGGAGATTTCACTACGAGGTATTTAAAAAGTACTAATAACATGGTAATGTTTTTTTCTTCTGTTTGTGAGAAGAAACAAAAAAGGTTTTCAGGATCATATCAATTTATTTATTTATTATTAGTATCTAATGAACTCGCGGTCCTCGTAACTTGTTAAGTCGTATTGCACATTTTTGGGATCCCATTACCCCTTGAACCCTATTCATGTAAACAATATAACTAAACAAAGAACTTTAGATCTAAGGGCACGTCAAATTAATTGATTTTAGGTCAAGTAATATATAATTTCGAATTAAAAAAATCATTTTGGATCTAATTTGAAACAATAGAAAAGAATTGTTTAGTCTGTAATTCTGGATGTACTAGGATTAGATAAAATATGTATTTTAGGGCTACTTTCACAATCTTTACAAAATCTCCAAGTCAAGTTACCGTTAGAATAGTCACAATTAGGTGCATACATGACATTTAAGTTTCAAATAGATTTACTAGGATATCGTGAAACCGAGGTTTTTTAGGGTTAAAAGTTTCTGCAACCGATTTCAACATACACATTTCAACATACACATTTCGAATAATTTTAAAGTTGTGTAGGAACGGGTGGTATGTCCCTCCAACACAAAGGGAGGATCCTCCGACCAGGCGAGGTGATCATGTCTGGCGGGCCGCGGCCCAACGGTTGATGTTGGGAAGTTGTATATATACTAATCGGCGCGAGAACTCTCATAGCGCGATGCAGGATTAGTGGGTTGTAGATGTTTCTTGTTGCTGTATGTGGAAGTCGCCACATCACTCCCCTCCAAGACTGGAAGTCGATATCTTGATGAGTCAGCTGTCTATGCTCTATTAAGGAGCGTGCCAGGGCCAGTAGTGAGTAGTTCCGGTGAGACGGAACTGAGTGCCGCAAGTTCCAGTGAGTCGGACCTGTACTCCGCTAGTTCCAGTGAGTCGGAGCTGAATGCCGCTAAGTCCCAGTGAGTCGGGGCTGAAGTCCGCTGGTCCCAGTGAGTCGGGGCCGCGTGCGGTGCTGCGTGCGGTGCTGCGGTGAAGTCCCCAGTGAGTCGGGGCGGTTGCTGCGTAGTGGCTGGCTGCTGCGTAGACGGGAGAGAGATGCTCTTCTTACGTGGACCGTAGGTGCAGTGTGCTGTGCCTAGACGCTGATGAGGCCGTAGGGGTAACCAGGCTGGAGCGGACGCTGCAGGCGTGTGGTATCCCTGTTGAGGCCGAGGATGCTGGCTGGCTGAGACTTGATTACCGCTCATTGCTGTAGGAGTATATACGATGGTGGCGATGATGATGCTGCTGATCTGCTTCATGAAGGCTGCTTCCAATCACGTCGGGGTCACCACTGTGGAGGAACGGGTGGTATGTCCCTCCAACACAAAGGGAGGATCCTCCGACCAGGCGAGGTGATCATGCCTGGCGGGCCGCGGCCCAACGGTTGATGTTGGGAAGTTGTATATATACTAATCGGCGCGAGAACTCTCATAGCGCGATGCAGGATTAGTAGGTTGTAGATGTTTCTTGTTGCTGTATGTGGAAGTCGCCACAAAGTAAATTGTGTTACTTTTTTTTAGTGTAATTAATGCCTGTTGAAAAGTATTAAATAAAAATGTATGGAAGCAATAAGCGATCCGATGTGCTTCCCTAGGTACCAGATAATAATATGAGTTTGTACCTTCCAGACACGGCACGTTGTCAGTGGCCGGCAAGAAGCTGGACTCGGCGCGGCTCACGCGGCGCCTGTTCACGGACAGCGTCATCGCGTTGGCGGGAAAGTTCGCCATCTCGAGGAAGTCGCTCGTCATTTACGACGACCATGGGCCCGTTGCCCGCGGCGAGAGGATGGCCTGCTCCATGTGAGTATACAGTTGACTGACATTGTTAACTGTATGGGTTTGATTCAAAGTACTAACTGAGCAGTGACAAAGAGCTTTTATTTCCAAATGATAAATTATTCCTAAACGAAACTTGTCCGGTTACATATGTACTTGTTATTGCACATATCTTTTTAGGCAAGTAACAAATAATCTTCCGGCCATAAAACGTAAAGGAAGGTTAAGGACCCGAAATTGAAACCACTATCATTTTATCTATAATATGTATGTATTTAGTAATACACAAGTATCACATACAGGCTCAGCCTAGTTTGGGATTAGACCGCTGTTAGCCGCAGCGGCAGTTATTATTATTGTTATTCAGGAAAATAATCTAAGTTTCTTCCATATCCAGAGTAAATGGCCTCCACCGTCGCAAGGCCGTCATACGTGACTGGTTCGGAAATGGGGAACCGGCGCCGGTCAAGGGCCGGATCGAGATGACACAGCAATCAGAGTATGACGTCACGAATGTACAGGTCACGCTCGAGTACCTCGATGACGTTAACAATTACAAGATACATGTGGTGAGTGACTTTATTTCCTGAGATCCTCCTGAAACTCTAAGTTTTCCCTGATAAGAAGTTGAGATGGTGGGCGAAGTGGTTGCTTGCGAGCGTAGTTGAAAATTTAATAAAGACAGACAAACTCTACAGCGACATAGGCTGGCTCAAGAACTCAAGTGCTTGCCTCTCTCACCGTGTGGAATGTATTAAAACAGCGCTATTCGATTTCTCCTTCAACTTTTTATAGGTGCAGATAATCACTTGAATTAAAAAGATGTACTGTTATAACATTTCTAACCGGTTGAGCTTTACAGGTGCCAGTGGAGCAAGACCTGGAGTTCCCTTGCGAGAAGACCACGCTTTATGAGACGTTTAACCCTTTCAACGTCAACAGGACGCTTAGTCCTCCACCTCTTAAAGGTAATTCTTAAAACTACCGTATTTCGTTAATAAAGCCAGAAAATATTTAATGAATAACGGCTATCGTAATCTGCTGCTAGCGGTGTAATGGTAAGAACGGACTATTCTTTATTATTCCGCGGACATTATCAGGTACAATAATACCTGAGAACATAAAAAAGGCAAAACTTTCTGATGGCAAAAAGTTTAACACTGTTAATGAATGTCTAATAGTCGACGATCTTCGAGGCCTGGTAAAGTACTGAGACTAAATACTCTAGTTGGTTCCAGGCGTCACTGCCCAAAGCAGTTCTCCAGGTCAAGTCGAACTTAAGACTCGTAAAGAAGCAATCTCTTTTTCTCAGTAAAGTACTCGTATGTGCAGATCTAGTATCAGGTAATGAATTAATTTTACAATCGTTTTAATTATAGGAACTGCAGATCAGTACGAACTTGGAGACCTGGGCATGAAGTACGGGATGATAGAGTCTCGCTCTCTCACCACTGTGTACAACGAGACGCAAGTGTCCTTGTTCGGACCCTACAGCATCCTGGGTCGGTCTGTTGTGCTGCATAAAAAGGTCAGTTAATTGATCTGTAGTGTGTTTAGTGTCAGAACACTTGAGTTTTAATTAAGTTAATGTAAAAAGAAAGCGTCAGTTAGCGATGATTATCTAATGTTATATTGGGCAGGAGCCCGGGCCGCGTCCTGGTCGGGCACGGTGATACATTTATACTTAACTAGAGATCGTGTTTTGGTCGAATTTCGACCATGGTTTATATCATTGGCTAATATTACTTGACCTGTCATTGTATAGACTTACTTACCATGACATACCAACATATATACTGGACACTTATAGCTTTATGTACCCGTTTTTGCAACTTGTTTAAATTTATGTAACACCATTCTACACCTTTGATCAGCAAATAAATTATTATTATTATTCTCTTTATTCACTTAAATATACATATAAAATACATTTACTAAAAAAAAAACAAAATATATTTAAAAATATAAAAACCACAAACCAAACTACCGGTGGTTAGGGTTCCAGAGATAGAAACCTCCTCACTATGCGTGCCGTATCAAGGAGGACTGCCTTCTGCATCAGGCTCTTAATCCAGCTGCCTAACGTGAGCCTCTGAAGGTGTTGGTCGAGGCTCTTAGCAATTAACCCATGGGCCGAAATGACTATCGGCACAATGATTGCTGAATCCACATCCCACATGTCAACAATCTCGTGGGCTAGGTCCAAATATTTTATTTTTAAGAGATTATCGTCATGGGGAATGGTGATGTCAATAATCATTGCTCGGCGCTCTAATCGGTCTATCACCACTACATCAGGCTTATTGGCAACAATAGTCCTGTCAGTGATGATAGATCGATCCCAGTACAATGTTGCACGACCATTTTCGAGAACTGGGTCGGGCACATACCTGTAGTACGGTAACTCGACAGCCACAAGATTATATTTAAGAGCAAGTTGCTGATGGACTATCCTGGCCACTTGGTTATGTCTATAGGTACTATAAGTACTCGCCGTTGGCAAGACGAGAACAACCAGAAATTATATGCCTGAGGGTTTCTCCGGTACGATGACACGCCCGACAAATGTCAATTGTGCCGTCCTTCAGGATATATCTCCGATAGTTATTCGTCATAACAACTTCATCTGTAATTGCACAGACAAAACCTTCAGTTTCTTCTATCTAGGGCATCTAGTTCAGTCTGAGTCCATCTAAGTATGCCAAAGGAGTAGGTAAGGACTGGTATGACCCAATCATTATAGGCCCGCACCTTATTACCACCTGACAAAAGACTTTTCAATACTTTTTTCAGGCGGCCAAAGAAAAGTTCCTGTAACGATTGCTTCATAGTCAATTCATTTACACCTAACGCCTGTGTCATACCTAGATACTTGTAAGCTTCGTTGGCGGAAAGACATCTAAGGTGTGTGGAATCTGAGAGTTCCATCCCCTCAGATTCCACAATCCTGCCCCTTTTTACATGCATGACTGCACATTTATCCACACCAAATTCCATCCTGATACATTTACTAAAGGTTTCAGTTACCTCAAGTAATTTTATCAATTGGAAATTGTTGCAGGCAAACAGTATTATTATTATTATTATTTATAGCACATAATGTTTAAAAGTTTTAGTTTTCTGCTGTTCTTTTATATATAATATGTAAATATTCTAAAATTCACGTTACTTCGTTTGCGAATTTTTTTTAATAAGGGGTACAAATAATTTCTTTTCACGAATTAATATAATGATATTATAAAACTGAAGAGTTTCTTTGTTTGTTTTAAATTTAAAATTATTTTAAAGTTGAATAGCCCATTTATTGAGGAAGGCTTATGTTATATAACATCACGCTATCATTAACAGGAGCGAAGTATCAATAAAAAATGTTGCACAAACGGGGAGAATTTATCTCTCTCTCTAATATGTGACGCAGACGAAGTTGCACGGTTCAGCTAGTCAGGAATAATAAAAAAAGACACAGTTAGGGCCAGCAAAATAGGCGTTGGCTAGATAAACAGAAGGTAATCATTATTATTATTAAGCCATGATTGCTGAAGATCTAAACACAAGTATAATCTAATAGTATTAAAAAACTTTAGGTTTAGTGATTAGCGTGTGTTATGACCTTATGACACATAGGCCTCTTCCAGCTGTTTCCACTCATTTCTGTCTCTAGCTTTTCTAGACAAGGTAGCACCTCAAATTTTTTCTTATGTCGTCCATCCATCTTTTTGCTCGTCTTCCCCTTTTCCTTTTGTCATCGCGTGGTTGTCGAACAATAGTCATTAGGAATTGATAAATAATTATTTTTGAAGTTAATTTATGTTTTGACAGATTTCCATAATAGTTAAATGCTAAACGATGTGCATCGCCAAGTTATAGGTAATGTTGTTCGGTAACACCTGGTCGGGATCGGGTCGAAAATAGGTAATTATTTTCTCCACGATCTGGATCAGCATCGAGCCGATGACGTCATCGGTCCCTGTATTAGATGAGACAGTGAATGTGAGTTTGTAGAACAACCGTCGCTGGGCGTGTTCGTCGGTGGAGCGCGGCTACAGCCCGTCGGAGGCGCGCGAGCTGCGCGCCATCGCGTCGTTCCACCACCCCGGGGGCTTCGCGCGCGGCTACGTGCGCATGACGCAGCTCATACACAACGACGGCAGCGCCAGCGACACGGTCGTTGAAGTCAAACTGAGGCACCCCGGCGTCAGGGACACTAATCTAGTGAGTTCTCTATAATATCCTATTTTAGGTAGATTTCGAAGAAAAGTCTACCTATTGGTTTTGTACCAGTTGTCGAGCCTTCCAAAAATCTTCACAAGAGGTCTAGTTATGATCCCTACACCCCAAAACAACCGCCAGTTCAAAAGTTTATATATATATAAGTATATATGTAATTATGTATATATATGTATGTACCTCAATTTTACGTGCACGATAGAGGTGGCAATTGCTGTCAAACTTGGACGACAAATCAACAGGGCAAAAATAAAGGTTAAGTTCGTAAATGGGAAATATTCCCTCAAGGGGAGGAACTGGGGGGCAGATTTTCAAAAAAAAAAAAAACACGAAATCTACCTCTGTGTCTGAATTTTTTTATTTCAAATTAGATGTCAAATCATGTCTGTTTTTGTAAATGTCAAAGAAACGCACGACTCGGACCCGAACGGCGAAAATACTGGCCCGACCTGTTTGGATGTATGGTACAGGCTTAAAAAACATTTTAAAAAAGTACAGCTCGCCTGATGGTAAGCAGTTCCCATAGCCTATAGACAGAGGAACTGAGTTTAAAAATTCATGGCTCCTACTAATAAATTTTAATACTTTGAAATTTATTACTTTTAAAATAGTTAGTCGCTCAGGGACTACATCGTGAGAAAGATATCATGTATAAACATTTTATACCACGGAGTTTAACTTTAAATATTTTTTTATTTTATGTTTTTCTGCGATTCTATTTAAATACAAATCTATAATTTTGTGGTAACGATGGAGATAATTCGTCATGGTATAGGTAGGGCACAGTGGGTTTCTGGTTGAATTGTAACAAAACGAAAAATAAGTACCTCTATCATTTAGCAAATCCTGCAATGCAACGGCACTATAGCATAGTGCTGTTTAGGGATAGGCAGGGTTAGGGTGAGCTGTGACGGGACCTGTCTTGATTGAGATGAATCAATGCCCGATGGGAGTTACAGAATACTGCAATGGTGGTTCTCTCTTCCCCGATCACAGGCAAGCAGCGGAACACTGGAATAATTTATTTTGGTAAGAGTCCGAGAGACCCCTTTTTTTGTTTTTTAAAGGAATTAATCAAAAATTACAGATAAATACAATATGCATACAATAGCAACAGATAAGGGTACGATAGTTACAGCTAGAACATAGAAAAAAATACTCGGTTGTAGAAATCTGTAAACTTAAAATAAACCCTGTCACTTACACTAGGGACACCTGTATCGTAAGAGACAGTGTTCGGATTTAATATTGCTCTAAAACTTTGATTTATACAACTAATACATTGTGTCGATCTATTGACAATTACATATTGTTAGGTTAGTTTATAGATGTGTATTTTAGGGTGAATATGATTGCATGTGTGTGTGTGTGTGTGTGTGTGTGTATGTGTGTGTGGTGTGTGTGTGTGTGGTGTGTGTGTGTGGTGTATGTGGTGTGTGTGGTGTGTGGGTGTGTGTGTGTGTGTGAGTGTCTGTATGTGTGAGTGAGTATATGTGTGTCAGGCGATGTAAGTGAGAATAGACTCCGTGTAGGAGTAATCTTTAAGTAAAAGCCATTTTGTCACTTTAGATTTTACGTTATGTCTATTTAGATCTAATATTTTAAGTTGTTTATTAATGTTTTTGTAAATGTATTGTTACGAATAACCCGCCATCTATTGGCGACTGGGGAAGTCGTATAGAGCTACAAAATAAAGATACACGCCATCTGTTGAGGCAACACGGAACTAAGTAGTTAGTAACCCAGAATTTACTATGTGTCGCAATTTTTCTAGAAATACCGTTTTGCTATATAAAGCGTGGCATTGCGGAGTTGTTAGTTAGTTTTCAAGTGAGTTTAGTTTCAAGTGAGTGTTAAGTGAACTAACAGCGACTTAAGTGTAAGTAAATTAAGTAGTTAGTGATAATAAATTATTGTAATTGTGTTGTTGCTAGTTTCCCTGTGTATTTTGTGATCCATTAAAATAAAGTGTGTCTATTTCGGTAACAATCTGGTATAATTCTCTAATCCCGAACCTCAGCTCGTAACAAATTGGTGTCAGAAGTGTGATTAGATGATGCCGGTTTTACCGAAGGAGGACACGGAAGGCGTTCGTACTAGGGGACAGCGACAGCAGGAGATGGACCAGAGACGGTTTGGGGATGCTCCGCAACAACCAGCGGAGGGTCGTCAGTAGGAGCAGACCCGTCGTCAGGAGGAGCAGGCTCGTCAGCTGCAGGACCAGTTGCGGCGAGACGAGGAGGAGCAGATGTTCCTTATGAAGGATCTCCAGGTTGCGCTAGGTAAGGACCTCAAGGCGATGAAGGAGACGGTCCACCATCACGAGGCCCGCATCACGGACACTGAGCACAAGATTGTGGATATGCAGGAGGCCCTAGGAGACCTGAAGCTTGGAACTGCTCCTGTCGGGAGTACTCCTGCGGCGCGTGGGTTTAAGGTGCCTCCATTCGATGGAACGTCGAACGAATTTCATGGTTGTCATGGATTATTTTACGAAGTGGCCGGAAGTATTTGCGATACCGAACCAAGAGGCGACCACGGTTGCTGATAAGCTGGTCCATGAAGTCTTCTGCCGTTTTGGGGTACCTTTAGAGATTCACAGCGATCAGGGAAGGAATTTTGAGTCCCAGTTGTTCCAGGAAACGTGCCGCTTGATGGGTGCTTTTAAAACCCGAACCACCTCTTACCACCCTCAGTCTGATGGAATGGTGGAACGATTTAATCAGATATTAGAGAGGTACTTGGCAAAAGTTGTCGAAGGCAGGCAAAGAGACTGGGATAAACACATCCAGCCGTTCCTCCCCTCGTACCGAAGTGCGGTCCACGAAAGCACGTCAGTAACATATGCCTATGCAAACTTCGGTCGAGAACTTCGATTGCCTGCGGATTTAATCACGGGCACTCCCCCTGACACTCCGCTCAGTATTACGGATTACGCCAACGATTTACGCAGCAAGATGAATGACGTTTACGAGCACGTCAGACAATCAGGACAGTAGACGTCGGAGAGAATGAAAACCCGGTACGACTGAAAGAAAAATGACGGCAGCTTTGAGGAAGGATCACTGGTCTGGCTGCATAACCCGGTTCGCAAAACAGGGAAATCTCCGAAGCTGTAAGTGAAATGGGACGGACCGTACAAAGTAGTGACAAGACTCAATGACGTAACGTACCGCATTCAGAAAGGACCGCAGGGCACTCCTAAGATCGTCCATGTGGATCGGTTGGCGCGTTTTCATGGGGATAATCATGCTCGGGACGAGCATGTCTAAGAAGGGGGCAGTGTTACGTATAACCCGCCATCTATTGGCGACTGGGGAAGTCGTATAGAGCTACAAAATAAAGATACACGCCATCTGTTGAGGCAACACGGAACTAAGTAGTTAGTAACCCATTAATAGAAAATACTAGTTTGTTTTAGACGCTTCTATTTGTTGTGTAGAATTACTAAAGGTGTCGCATTTTTTCTACAAATACCGTTTTGCTATATAAAGCGTGGCATTGCGGAGTTGTTAGTTAGTTTTCAAGTGAGTGTCAAGCGACTTAAGTGTAAGAAAATGAAGAAGTTTGTGATAATAAATTATTGTAATTGTGTTGTTGCTAGTTTCCCAGTGTATTTTATGATTTATTAAAATAAAGTGTGTCTATTTCGGTAACAATCTGGTATAATTCTCTAATCCCGAACCTCAGCTCGTAACAGTATGTACTTAGTACGAAGTATTGGTGTTTAGCGAATGTAGTTTTATGCCGAGTGCTTGGGGGTTGATTTAATCGTTTATTTGTGTCAGTAAGGGGTAAGCAGCTATGTTTCCTGAGTACAGACTGGAGCACATATAGTTGTCGAACTGAGAGCACCTGCCAGTCATAGTATAATTCTTTTGTAGCATATCTATAAGGCTTTTTTGTCATAACTTTAAGAATAGCTCTCTGTGCTCTCTCTAATCTCAAAAAAATAGTTTTAGTTGTACCGCCTCATACAGAGATACAGTAACCTACTATCGATTGGCATAGTGCAAAATAAACCATTTTTAGTATGTCCTGGTTAGCTGACTCCCTGAGGGACTTAAAGATATGGATAAGGCGAATGGTACGGGTAGTAAGTGCGTCAATTTGCTTATCCCACCTTAGACCATCGTCAAGTTGCACACCCAGGTACTTCACGTTGTCAACTCTAGCGAGTAAAGGGCAATGACATGGTGCTGATGGGTTCGAGCATGTATGTGCCACAATTGAGAAGTTGAGAGGTGGAGAGGATATACGCCGTATTGCAAACGGAATGTAAGAGGTTTTTTTTAAATATAGTGTTAGCAAGTTTGAATTTAGCCATTTTGTTATGTGATTTAGTGCAGATTCAGCTGTAATTTTTGTAGCATCCCAGGTTGGCCCGGAGGCAACGATTGCGGTGTCATCAGCATAAGTATAAATCTTACAACTTGGTAGGCTCAGCCTGCATAGATCGTTCAAGTAAATTAGAAACAAGGTGGGGCCTAGTATGCTTCCCATGGGAGACCCCGTAAGTCACACGTTGTTCATCGCTAAAGAGTGCATCGATTTTAACACATTGGGTACGATTTCTGAGATAATCCTTAAAGATTTCCAATACTGTACCTCGCACACCAGTAAGTTCCAGCTCTGAAATAAGGATGGGAACAGAAACCGTGTCAAATGCCTTGGAAAGGTCCAAAAATATACCCAGACTCTTTATATTCTTGTCCAGATTCTCAGCAATCAGTTGTGTCAAATCAAGTACAGCATCTTCTGTCGACACACCTGGCCGAAAGCCATACTAATTATCTGATATAAGTTTATATTTGTCTAGAAAAGACCTAAGAGCATTGTTCAGGATCCTTTCCAGGATATTGGACAGCGCAGACAAGACTAATATTGGTCTGCAGTTACTGACACAGCTTCTGTCCCCCCTTTGTGGATCGGGTGAATAATTGCCTTTTTAAGAGCGTCCGGGAACACACCTGCTTGCAAACAGCGATTAAAAAGATAAGTTAAGGGAGGCACCAGAATATGGCCACAGTTTTTCAGTAACAGGGACGATATTCCATCCCAACCTACTGCACAATCATTCCGTAATTCAAGAATAAGCAACTCGACATCGGCCTCTTCAACTTCCAATACCGAGAGAGAATTGACAGATGAATGTATGAATTTCTTTCCCATAAAAGGAGGTCGATCGCAAGTCGGAGGTGACCGGGTATCGCACCGTGATATAATATTTGCCGCTAAGTTTTTACCTACATTACTAAAATAATCACATACCTCGTTTATAGATGATTTGGGACAGTCACTTATTTTTAACAGCTCGATGGGGCTCGAGGTAATTTTCTGAGTGTTAGTTATTTCTTTAATGGTTTTTCATAAAGCTCTTGGATTATTGGTTGCTTTTTGAAGTTCATTCTGTTCGTATTCTTTTTTTAACTTGCGAAGTAAAGCATTACAGAAATTTCGATAACGAGTGTAGGTGAATTTAAGTATTAGGTTACCCGGCTCTTTTTTTGTTTTTAAGTGCAACTTGTCGCGATTTTGAATGCATTTAAGAGACCTGGAGTAATCCATGGTTTTATTGTCCTCCGTTTCCTCGGGATTTTAATATGTTGTGTGTGCTTCGATATGACTGATGTTATTGTAGAAATAAATACATTCATTGCTGTGTTAACGTCATTAATATTGTAAGTAACGGAGAAGTCTGTGTTTTCCAGCTCTAGCTTAATAGCGACATTTTACAAAGGCGGAGGATCTTCCAACACGTCACCAAAAAATTGAAGTGACATGTTACAAGTGTTCCTGATTACCGTCATTTTTAATCAACCGACTTCAAAAAAGGAGGAGGTTCTCAATTCGTCGAAATCTTTTTTTTATGTATGTTCACCGATTACTCGAAAACGCCAAAACCAATTTGGAAAATTCTTTTTTGTTTCAGAGGGTACACTTCCCAAATGGTTCCATTTAAATTTTATCGAAATCAGTCGAACGGTTGTTTAAAAATCAACAAATATCTAAAAATTGTATACATCGATGATGTTATCGTTTGCTCCGAGCCCTCGCTGTCTCATTGGAGCAGTGCGTTTAGTTGGCCTACCCATATTATATTTTAACAAAATACATCTTCTTTTCACTAAAAAGCACATTGAAGTCGGTGATACTTTTTTAAAAAGATAATAATATGTTTTTATAGTAATATGGTACCTATGGTACAACACCCTGTTAAATGTAAAACTGTTTTATTTAGTCATCACTGTTTATAGACATAATATATATTTTTAGAATAATATCGAGGTCAACTTGTAACTACTCCAAGGTTTGAATTCCACCACCTCATTTTGCGAAAAGTTATTGAACACAAACAAGGCAGATATCTCCGGCCTCCATGAGCGTTATCCTGGATGTCGCGGAGGGCAGCGAGGTGTTCAGCAAGGCTTTCCCTCACACCACCATGGAGTTGTGTGTTTTGATAGGCAGTCAAAACCTGGTTCAGGACTACCCCGGACCAGCCCCATGATGGAATACCGTGTGGTTTTAGTTGCTTCGAGCCCAACATAAACAACTCTTCCTAGAGTTTCAGGTTCCAAACGTAAAATAAAGCTAGGCTCAAAAATTAATTATTAATTCTTTTTGGCATACACGTCATGATAGTTACAGAGTAGACTCATTAGTCTACTAGGACTAGGCAATGTTGTCAGATGAAGACCATAGCAACTAGTTTGTGGGATTTGATAACAATGTGTCATAAATGAATAGATAGGTGCAATTCAAGGTGTAACTCCAGGGCCCGGCCGAAAGGCTGCATCGATCGTTGTTCCGCGCGCGCGTAATAAGTGCAGCGAGTGATGCACCGGACAGATTCCACATGTACTGCGTAGTAAGAACGTTAAATCTAAATCACGAAAGAGGATATTATATGTCTATGGCGTGTGTAAACTCAAAGTAAATTCCTGTAACTTAGAATTAAAAATAATAAATACACTTATTTATTATTAATTTTATGAGAGAGAACTGTGTAGTCACTTAAGTATTAAGTCAATTTTCTATGTTGCCTAGCAGCTCTGTGATATTCTTTTTCATTTTAGAACAATATTATGTTACATTGTCCTCACATTAAATTGCGCTTATAAACAATGTAACAAGTAACTTTGTAAAAAAAAAACCGTGTTGAAAAAGAGTGTCCTTGGAGTTTCTTGTCTGTTCTTCTCCATAGGATCTACGTTTTGGAACAGGCAACTAGCTTCACGACCGACTTATACTGACTGACTCCTCCTGACAATTCAAAAATACCAATGGGTTTAATTGAGATAAATAATTTTGATTTTGATTTTTACACTTTATATTGTTGCAATACGTACAACAGAAGACAAAACGAAACTATTTGAAATGTGTAGATAAATTACTTACCATAAATTCTTGTTCCTCTACCGATGACAACCTACGACCGGTGCAATTCCATCGTAACGCCGGGTAAACTAATATCACAAAGTATCGTACCTTATTACTGCGATGTAATATCTAAACAAGTCGCAAACATTTAAAAACAATTGTCAGTTTGACACTGTCAAAAGGACGGAAACAAATTAAATTCCTACTATTCTCACTTAAATTTTACAATCTTGATTAACGCTATAAAGAACTATTTTTTTGTTCTTTTAACAACTCAATAAGTATATAACTCTGTGTTAAAAGGTAGTTTATAAACAAACAGTTCAAGGATACAAGGTACACGCAGACTCTGAGGCTGAAATAATAATTGTCCTCTGTCGGGATTCACGTAGGGGTTCTACTTGGCACGATGATGACTTAAAGCACTGTGTCATCCGTACACATAGTACATTAGTAGTATTCTTGATAACCGCTCCAAGCTAACTTAAATGCTTCTGCAGGTTCGAACCCGCAACCACTCGCTCGCCAGTCCGACGCCTCAGCCATTACACTACCGGCCTTTAAAAATTATCGTATTCCTTGACTGAATCCTCGTATCAGTGAATTCAGAGATCAAAAAGTTTCTCTATACTTTCATGATATAATTTACTTTAAAAAAAGATATTACCGACTTCAATGCACCTAAACACCTTCATAATTTCCGGATTCTTCATCTCTTAATTTTCCACCATCAGAGATGGAATGAAATTTAATGTGACCAACCTTGAGTATAGTCAGTTCATTTAAAAAAAGAGTTCTAGAAATCGGTTCAAAAATGGTGAAGATATTGCGTAAGAAATACAAAAAAAAAAATTCACTTGAAAAATTCATTTGAATTTCCCTTTGTGAAGTCGGTGAAAACGTCTAAGTCATCTTAACATACCCAAGTGTTTGTATTGAACACTAAGCGTTTAAGTAACCTTAAAGAAATTAGTTTCCATCTGTTCGTAATAGCCACATTTGTTTTATGTACACTACCTAGTGGCGTCGTCAGTCACATCAAATACAGGACATTCGGGTACGCGACCCCGGTATCTGCGAGCTACTGCAGTCCCAGTCCCGTTGCCCATCCGAGACTTGTTGTATCCTTTACCCTTGGTTCCTCTCCCTACCCATTTTCCCTTATACAAATCTACCTTCTTCCTTCTTTCCCGTCTTAAAATGACTAAATTCCCAAGGAGGGTTGGCGTCAGGCAGGCGACCGGCTATAAAAAAAACAGCCAAAAGCCAAAATGCAATCTTATACATTGCGCTGACCCCAATAAAAATTGGGACAAGGGCAGGAAGATGGTGATGATGAGAAAATAAAAGAGAAAGAAAGAGAAAATAATGGCATGGGGAAATTACCTACCTATTTACTATTAGTACCCTGTATACAAATAACGTGTCATTGGTCGGTCAAAATCAAACAAAGCCTTTGATAACAATGTGTAATAATATGCATAGATATGTGCAATTCTACAGGTAGGTGTAATGCCAGGGCTCAGCCGAAAGGCTGCATCGATCGTTATTCCGCGCGCGCGTACTAAGTGCAATCAGTGATGCACCGGGAGTCCGGGACGGATTTCACATGCATTGCGTAGTAAAAACGTTAAATCTAAATAACGAAAGAGTTTTTAGTTTTATCGTATTTAATCTACTTTCTATTCTTTGTCTGAAGTGCTTAATGCTTTCATATTTTATGGTTACTACCAAGTATTGTTAAGTTGTACATATAACAAAATCCACAAATTACCTCTTTTCAGAATAATATTACTAATTATACAATTACAAATTACGCATTTACAATATACTATATAGGTACACAAGAAAACAAATTTTTTTTACTAATAAACATGTTATTTTAATAGTTATTAGATAATTACATTGCCCCTGTATATTAGTATTACACTTCGTATATGTATCAACCTTCGTATTCTGAAACCGCGTGTCTTCCATACTACTCTTCTAATATTTATAAAAACTATTGATAATGTTTATAGTCTTTAAAAAAGTATCGATCAAATCTCATTATCACAATCGTACTCTTGCACACCTGAAAAGTGTAATCAAGTTATGGAAAACCCACGTACCTACCTAAAAGTGTAATCAAGTTATGGATAACCCACGTACCTACCTAAAAGTGTAATCAAGTTATGGATAACCCACGTTCCTACCTAAAAGTGTAATCAAGTTATGGATAACCCACGTACCTACCTAAAAGTGTAATCAAGTTATGGATAACCCACGTACCTACCTAAAAGTGTAATCAAGTTATGGATAACCCACGTACCTACCTAAAAGTGTAATCAAGTTATGGATAACCCACGTACCTACCTAAAAGTGTAATCAAGTTATGGATAACCCACGTACCTACCTAAAAGTGTAATCAAGTTATGGATAACCCACGTACCTACCTAAAAGTGTAATCAAGTTATGGATAACCCACGTACCTACCTAAAAGTGTAATCAAGTTATGGATAACCCACGTACCTACCTAAAAGTGTAATCAAGTTATGGATAACCCACGTACCTACCTAAAAGTGTAATCAAGTTATGGATAACCCACGTACCTACCTAAAAGTGTAATCAAGTTATGGATAACCCACGTACCTACCTAAAAGTGTAATCAAGTTATGGATAACCCACGTACCTACCTAAAAGTGTAATCAAGTTATGGATAACCCACGTACCCACCTAAAAGTGTAATCAAGTTATGGATAACCCACGTACCTACCTAAAAGTGTAATCAAGTTATGGATAACCCACGTACCTACCTAAAAGTGTAATCAAGTTATGGATAACCCACGTACCTACCTAAAAGTGTAATCAAGTTATGGATAACCCACGTACCTACCTAAAAGTGTAATCAAGTTATGGATAACCCACGTACCTACCTAAAAGTGTAATCAAGTTATGGATAACCCACGTACCTACCTAAAAGTGTAATTAAGTTATGGATAACCCACGTACCTACCTAAAAGTGTAATCAAGTTATGGATAACCCACGTACCTACCTAAAAGTGTAATCAAGTTATGGATAACCCACGTACCTACCTAAAAGTGTAATCAAGTTATGGATAACCCACGTACCTACCTAAAAGTGTAATCAAGTTATGGATAACCCACGTACCTACCTAAAAGTGTAATCAAGTTATGGATAACCCACGTACCTACCTAAAAGTGTAATTAAGTTATGGATAACCCACGTACCTACCTAAAAGTGTAATCAAGTTATGGATAACCCACGTACCTACCTAAAAGTGTAATCAAGTTATGGATAACCCACGTACCCACCTAAAAGTGTAATCAAGTTATGGATAACCCACGTACCTACCTAAAAGTGTAATCAAGTTATGGATAACCCACGTACCTACCTAAAAGTGTAATCAAGTTATGGATAACCCACGTACCTACCTAAAAGTGTAATTAAGTTATGGATAACCCACGTACCTACCTAAAAGTGTAATCAAGTTATGGATAACCCACGTACCTACCTAAAAGTGTAATCAAGTTATGGATAACCCACGTACCCACCTAAAAGTGTAATCAAGTTATGGATAACCCACGTACCTACCTAAAAGTGTAATCAAGTTATGGATAACCCACGTACCTACCTAAAAGTGTAATCAAGTTATGGATAACCCACGTACCTACCTAAAAGTGTAATCAAGTTATGGATAACCCACGTACCTACCTAAAAGTGTAATCAAGTTATGGATAACCCACGTACCTACCTAAAAGTGTAATCAAGTTATGGATAACCCACGTACCTACCTAAAAGTGTAATTAAGTTATGGATAACCCACGTACCTACCTAAAAGTGTAATCAAGTTATGGATAACCCACGTACCTACCTAAAAGTGTAATCAAGTTATGGATAACCCACGTACCCACCTAAAAGTGTAATCAAGTTATGGATAACCCACGTACCTACCTAAAAGTGTAATCAAGTTATGGATAACCCACGTACCTACCTAAAAGTGTAATCAAGTTATGGATAACCCACGTACCTACCTAAAAGTGTAATCAAGTTATGGATAACCCACGTACCTACCTAAAAGTGTAATCAAGTTATGGATAACCCACGTACCTACCTAAAAGTGTAATCAAGTTATGGATAACCCACGTACCTACCTAAAAGTGTAATTAAGTTATGGATAACCCACGTACCTACCTAAAAGTGTAATCAAGTTATGGATAACCCACGTACCTACCTAAAAGTGTAATCAAGTTATGGATAACCCACGTACCTACCTAAAAGTGTAATCAAGTTATGGATAACCCACGTACCTACCTAAAAGTGTAATCAAGTTATGGATAACCCACGTACCTACCTAAAAGTGTAATCAAGTTATGGATAACCCACGTACCTACCTAAAAGTTTTCACTAATACGTTCTACTATAAATTGTAATTTCCTTAGTCTTGAAACTACTCTCGCGCAACTTTCTTTTGATTGTGAACTTATAATAGTTACGGAATGTTGGCTACTTTGTGACTCAAATCAACACACACCTAATATTCAAAACTACATCAAAACTAATATTATAAAGAGGAAACATTTGTGTTTATGTTTGTTGTTGTTGAAACCAAAACCATTTCACACATTTACAAAGAGGTTTTTCTACTACGTTTTTAGAACCTTTTCTCTATAATCATGTCAGTAATTATATATGTATTTTTATTTATGGTTTAACAAGATATGAGTGTATATAAATTACAGAATCACTTAATGAAGACAACCTACGAAGAAACAGAAAACATGTTAGTTACTCTGATCTACACACACACACATACACGCACCGTGTGCGTGCGTGTATGTGTGTGTGTCTGTGTGTGTAGATCACACACACGCACACACCACGTCACGCACACAACACATACATCATAGTAACTTAATATAGTTACCATTAAAGGTGATAAGTATATTACGAATTAATGTTATATTTTGCCAACTCAAGGGGTTATCGCAATTACTGTTCATCCTAAATACAGGCTATTTCGTAGCCTAGCTAGGAGAGAGAGCAGAGTGTTATCAATTTTTGATCTTCTATCGATGACCACGATCGGTGCAATTCCATCGTAATGTTGGATAAACAAGTATCGTAAAGAAGATACAAACAAATAACAAAATCAAACAGTACATCGCATTTGCGATCAATACTCACTTAGGTTAGCTCACACTCACCTAGAACCTAGGTAGGCAGGGGGGCAGCGGGTGGTCCACCACTTATATACCTCCCTCGCTGGGTACTGTTATTGCGCAGCACAGGGTGAATTTGATACCTTCCTAACTAGTATTATAAATATGAATGTGAGTTTGTCTGATTGTTACACTTTGACGTTTTAATTATTCAACCGATTCTCATGAAATTTTATAAATGCATAGGTACACGTTGCCAGGGCTACAGAAAAGGTACCTATAAAAAAGTACTGTTTTCGAAGGGTACAAAAATTACTTTTAGGCGGTCGTTCAGCAACAACTCTGTCTACTGCCATTAATAAATTACCTGCAGTCTAGAGAAGGAGTAAAGAGACCTGTGTGTGGTATTCCGGAAGAAAATGTGATATCCCGAATGGTTGTCAATATACATTGACGCGAGCGAAGCCGTGGGCAGAGGCCAGTATACTGTGGTAATTACATATCTCTCGACATAACTGGGCTCCTCACCCCCTCTCCTGACACCAAGGGTGGATCTCCCCAAAAAGACCACCTCCACCCACAGGTAGAAGTGCAGGGGTAGTTACAGCACTACGCGCGCGCGATGCACCGATCAATGCAGCCGCGCCTAAGCTCGTCAGGCTTCCTATAGCATGACCATATAGGCAACAGAGGACACGGTTATATAATTAAGAGAACAAATTAAAGATGATTATCATATAAAGAATTGTCATACTCAAATATTTCTGGTTGTAGTAATGTCTTTATATTAAGGAGGAAGCTATCGACTTTAGGTTTAAGGAAAAAATGGTTGGTCAGCTGCAGAAGCCGCAATTGTGACGAAACACCGTGTGGATTATTCGCCTTGTTTCCGACAAACCACTTCACTGTTAGCCCCGGTGACCCATGGGGTTTCTACACCCCAAAAAGAAAGACATTATGATTAACGTGATGGCAGACGAAGATGAATTACAGCTACACACTCAAGTTATTGTAGATCTATTATCAAGGGCTATATGTATACTTTATAGGGTAGCATATTCTTGAATATCACATTAACAAATATTTAACTAAATGCAGAATGTTTGCGATATATGTAAATTCGGAAGGAAATCTTTTGAGAATATTGGTGTATTTTTCAGACGCTCAACCATAACTGGGCGATCTTCGTGAATCCCGTGGGTGTGGACGCAGCGGTCAAAGTGACTCACACACGATGCGTCGCTGGCGGCTACAGATGGAATCCTTACTTCACACAACTGGCTGATCCACTTAATGTAAGTGTATAGGTTCCATTCAACTGAAGAGGAGATAAATTGACAGAAGAATGAAACGGTTATTTCTATTGATCAGGGGGTACCAAAACGAGGAGAGGAATAGAGTACTATGTAGGACCAGTTTGTCTCATCTACTGCTTTAAATCCTGGCCAATAGAGACATAAGCTAATGTATATGTATATCAAAGATAAAGAAATTTTGTGGATTAAAAATTGTGCTTTGAACATCATACCAAAAAGACTCCCCGTGATAAAGGACACTTTAGGGCACGAGTCGTGCTGTTAGTGTAAAAAGATAAGAAAACCAGGCAAGGATTATATATCCATACTAATATTATAAATGTGAAAGTAACTCTGTTTGTTTGTTTGTTACGCTTTCAGGCTTTAACTACTGAACCGATCATCATGAAATTGTGCATACACTTTGCCCGTACCTGTTACCTCTGGCACAGAAGAGGACATAGGGTACCCTTCCTTTCGAAAAAATATACTACGCTCGAGGGATAAACAAAAATAACGCCAAACGAAGCCGCGGGCAAAAGCTAGTATTTATTATATATACAGATAAGCACGTACTTTCAAAACTCAGCACTGAAAAAAGTACTCTTTACGAGGAAGTGGTTTTAGGCATTGCTGCAAAGCTCTTTATTACGGGTTGGAATTCGGTTATTTATTTCTACTTTTCCACACATTTGGTACATTGGTGGACCTAATGCCTGAGACGTTCTCTACCAGTTTCTTCCTATTTTCTCTGCATCACCCGATAAGCAGGAAGTAGATGTTTTTTAACTATACGATTGCACCTGGTGGCCAAAGTAGACTGCACTGCAGATGGAGTATGTATTTGATTATCTCAATTCCTTTTGGCCATTTCCACCTACATCTCAAAAAAAAATGATGATTATAGAATTCTTTGTGTATTGCAGCACGATCTGTACAACCAGGAGTGCGGGGCTGACAACCCTCTGCGGTGTGATGTCGGGGACCTGACTGCCAGGCTTGGCACTATTGGTGAGTTGCATTAGAACACGGTGACAGTAAAAACAGTTTCTGAGTGGTATTAGGCTAAGCGATTGATCTGAGCTGTTAAATTTGGCATAATACCGTTTAGCATTTTATAGTTTAGATGCATAGAACATTAAGAAGTCGAAACAACCCCACCTTGGACATATAAAACCTATGTCATTGCAAGAAAATTTCCTGCAAACATTAACTTCTTTGATTTTATAATCCGACCTAATTTTACTGGTCTATGTAATCAATATAAGGGAAATTGATGTAATGAAAGTCGATAATAATCCATCGACTCTGTAGTTCTTGAAACTGCTCTTTTTGAAAAGTGAGCCTATTTAAAATATCCAGCTGTGATTAGTAACTACAGGTCGAACCTCACCTGGACACTATCGACGTAAATACATTTCTCAGCGTTGAGCTTACGATATTATTTATGTGTTATCCATGTCGTTAGTAGTTTCTTTTTACATGCTAATCGCTATATCACTCTAACACCCTAATACTACTCAGATATCGGCGGTAAGCGACAGATGTTCATGGACAGCAACTTCCCCCTGGAGGGTAAGGTGAGTGCCCTCGGACGGTCCATCGTCATCTTCGGACCCGAGAGGAGTTCCGAGAGGTTCGCGTGCGCCAACATAGAGCCGGACAAGGACATCATTAAGTACGTGAATATTATGAAGCCTCCGAGATTTGTGCTGTGAGTTGGTCGAGTTTATTATTTTTATTATTTTCACATGTAATTAACTATGTAAAAAAAATCTTGAACGTCAATTGTAACCTACTTCTAATTGAAATGATTTTTTTTATGTACCTATATGTAGTTCGGACGACTATATAATGATTTGGTATTTTGGAGTTGATTTGATGATGGAGCCAGGAGGTGGATTGTGGAACTCTGCAGTGGCTAACAGTAAACCCCAAGAGTATGAGCTCATATGAACTGTTACGGAGTCCTTTTGAAAGGACGTTTTAAAATAGCTTTTAAACATTTAAGGATTTATGATTTTAATTATACACTTATACACGATAATAGACTGAAAGGATCCTTAGCAATCGTCACTCGCGAGGGTTTAGAATGGGTAGGTTAGGTTTACTTATTTGTTTGGGCTATATCGAAGAGCAAAAATGCTGTGTGTGTAGTGTGATAAGCTGAAGGCTGGTCATTACTTGTTACCATTTTAGGTTCAGTGTCGAGCAGTTCTAATTCAAGATAAAATCTAGAGTAGGTTTTATGACTTGCATTATCTTCTGTTACAACTAAAAACTGCCAATTATGAAGTCTCGAAAACTAGAAAATGCTGCACCTACAGCTGTGAAGTCTATTGTTGTTTTTAATTTACTGAACTAAGTGAGGACATGTTCCAGCGGTATGTTCCTGGAGGACATGCGGCGCGTGCTGGGCGTGCCCGAGTGGATGCTGAGCGTGGACGCGCGGCGCACGCGCGCGCTGCACGGCGGCGCGTGCGTGCAGGTGCTGCTGCACTTCACCGGGCCGCAGGCCAACAGGCTCGAGCTGGACTTCACCAGGTACTCACCGATCGAACCCTGCAATCCGACCCTTACGTTTCAGCCTATTTTATGTATTCTTATTTAACTACACTAAATTTCATCCACAGCTACTAAACAAACAAAAAAGGAAGTCAGTTGACTTACAGAGAACAGAAAGGTACCTACTTACTGCTCTGCTTTACCTATTCATGTGGGTATCAACATTATAATATTCATAATTAACTTAATGACTAGGAAGATTTATTAAGATACGAGGAGAAGAACATACATGTGAAAGAGAACGGGATACCGCGCTCTCATTTTGAAAATATTTCACCTTGGTTATTCTTACACTTTGCCAAACTTCCTTGATCAAAAAACGTAGTTCTTATTAATACGAATATTTTAAATACATACATACACTCATACTCTATCGAAGGGGTAGGCAGACGTATGAAACACCCATATTTTGTGAACTAAAATTTTGGTTCCACACGCGTAATGCGGGGCAAGCCTATTGCCATCCACCGGGAACTTTTCGAATTAAAGATGAGAAAATTAAGATTATATTGGAAATGAAAGGAAGGTAATTAATGGAAAGGGTATTGCTTATAGGAGTGTAAACAAGAGCTTGAGCAGCTCAGGGTCTATATTGTTTATACAATATTCTGAAAGAGATCATAACAAATAGACGCACCTGCACCCCTGTGATTGGCTTCTCGTTATAAGTTAGAAGATAGACACAGAACTCAAATGTTGTTTCTTCTTTCGTCTTCGGTCCTTCTAGACCTGAAGTAAGCATGTTTTATGTGTCACATAATTATTATATTAATACGTCACGGGAAGAGTATTCTTTGTACCATCTTACGTAGTAACGTCAATTTTGGAATATTTACAGTTTATATTAGAAGAAGTGCAGAAAGCTAAAATTTTTATACAATGTGTCTTAAAACTTTGAATATTACGTGAAAACGGCTTAATGAAATTACACGCGTCCAGTAAATGTGACTGTCACGGTGGGTCAGTCTATATAATGACAGCTCAAGTTGTACTGGCCAACGAAAAAACTAATGTCGAAATTCGACCGCCAGCGATCTCTAGTATTGTACTAAGTATATACACTTTTTGTTAATAGTTATACATAAAAACAGCTATACCGCCATTTATACGCGACCACTAATGTTGCAGTCAGGGTTGCGATGAGGGGGTGCGGGTACAGAGGTCCCCAAATACTAAAAAGAATAACCACATGTTGCCACGTCAAGAAAGACACGTTACATCTACATGACACAGATGACACATTGTAGACATAGCAGTCATGGACTAAAAAATGATGTTTGTGAAGTAGGTTATTTATTTAAGTAGGTTACAATGTGTATTTAAATTATAGACCAAGGTAACAAATGTACGCTGAGGTTTTTGCAATAAACTATATTTTCTTTCTTCCTTTCTAAAAATATGTATATATGGTTGTCCTGTCTGTCTCCAGATTATTGGCGTCAGGGCGTCTAGACTCGCCGAGTATACTCATCCCAGGGTTTGTGAACACCAAACGTAAGAAGACGATATCATACCGGCCCTGTGGCGTCACCGACCCCAACGAGAAGAAGAGTAAGTAATAAGTCACTTAAGTATTAAGTTAATTTTCTATGTTGCCTAGCAGCTCTGTTATTTTTTATATTTTAGAACAATATGTTACATTGTCCTCACATTAAATTGCGCTTATAAGCAATGTAACAAGTTACTTGTAAATAAAGAAAACATTTTGAAAAAGGGTGTCCTTGGAGTTTCTTGCCTGTTCTTCTACACAGGATCTACGTGTTGGAACAGGTAACTAGCTTCAGACTAACTGACTAACCGACTTATACTAACTGACTTCTACTCCTAACAATTCAAAAATACCTACAATTTTTTGATTGACAGATTTGATTTAAGATGGACTTCTTTACATTTGGTACCTACCCTAACTAATATAACGTACTTCTTATTACTATTAAAAATAAATGCGATAGTTTGGATGGATATTTTTTACTTATTCACGCCTAAACGGATTTAGATGAAATTTTGTACAGAGATAGATTACGGTCTGAAAAGGCTACTTTTTATATCGAAAAACGTAAAGTTTCCGTTCAATATTTCCACGGGAACGAAGTCGCGGGCATCATCTAGTATAACTTATAAATGCGAATGTGAGTTTGTTTGTTTGTTTGTTACGCTGTCACGACTGCACTACTCAACCAATCATTATGAAGTTAAATTACGAGAAAGCTAGTGTTATATAACGTAGTACTAGATTTATTCAATCAATTCAGGTTTCCCTCAGGACTTTAGACTGATTAATGATTGATTGATTGATAGGTTAATTAATTGATTAATTGATATTATTAGATTTTTACAGGGTCGATAACGCGTATGTGACACCTCTGATGTTGCACAGGTCCCTAGGCTGCAAAGATCGCTAAGCCATATGCTTACCGTATGCTTCTTTTGTCACCTTTGCGGTATAAAAAGATTCAATTTTTTCTTTAGCCTGTCTTACAATTACAGTTATTAATATTTTTTTTTTAATTAAACTCCTCGTTGGTAGTAAAGGTTTTTGAAGGAAGAAACCATTTTTAATAAATTTAAATAATTTAAGAAAAGCAAACTGAAAAAGTCTCGTGAAATTATTACTTCTAATACAAAAAAATAAGAAAAAAATGATGTAAAACATCTATTTTAAGCCAGGTTTAGGCCTAGAGGTCCTGTAAGTCTACATTTTGTGATAAGGTCCCCTCAACCTCCTCACGTTATTGATCGCGTCAACCACTTATTTTAGGCGCCGTCCTTGAACTTCACCCTCCTTTCTGTTTTGGATCGACCCCTTACAATTGCCTATCGAATAGAAATTTAGTGCCGTGCTTTCTGTAATGACAAACAAAGAAATAAATAATCTAAAATATATGTATCTCATAGATTAAAAAAATCTCAATTAGTGTAATGAAATAAATGAAATAGAATAGAGAATTATTATTTTTTCATAAAAAATCAAATAGTTGAAACTAAATACAAACAACCACACCCTAAAAGCTTGGGGAGGAAAATCCATAGTTACCTGCACTACCAATATAAAGTATATCATAACTGCATAAACCACCCCATCCCATTGCACTCAGTAAATAAACACTCTGTCTGTACCTCCATCCTTTTCTTACATTACAAACATTGTCGGACCTCTCTGTCTTACTCACGCCCGTAGCGGATTATATAAGTGGGTGGTAGATGGTGGTGCTCCACCACCCACCACCCATAAATTTTCCAGGCAAATTGAATACCTATATAGGCCACAGTAACATCCTATGTAGAATCCTAGAGCCCGGCTGCGGAGGCTGTATCGATCGGTACGCTGCGTTCGAGAACAAAGAACGTTGGCTACACAGTTTTTGGTTTTGAAACAAATTTATTTCCGATAACACGCAATGAAGGTTCGGGCTTACTTCCGATGATGAGCTTGCGAGTTCGAACCCCGCCCAGAATATTGTACAGCCTTGAGCCCATTTCTACCACAAGCATTTATTCACTTAGCTGGACCCAATTAACAAGAATATTAGTAATGCCACGTTACCAGTAGACTTTTTGTTACAAAAAAATTTCCATTTATCGTAGGCACTTTTGTGGTTTAATTGATTAATATATATCTTTATCTATGTTTGTGAATAACATAAAGGGCCAAGGTAGCATACAACCGGTTGGCCATATAAGTAACTGCGACTCAAGAATCTGACATAAAAGTAAATAAAGGCTACGATAAATATTCACTTTTATTATAACATACAATGTTTCGAAGCTTAATAAATTATCAAATAGGACAAGGACAACGTTACGGAGTCTTTCATAATGAGTTCTTTCTTCTCCAGAGAACAACTACTTCTTCTCCGGGAGTGGAGCGAGGGGTCTACGGCCGGGAGCTATAATCGGTCTCATCGCGCTTTGTGCATCTGTTTCGCATTTATTTCTGTAGATAATAATATTTATGTCAAACTGTAAATATAGCAAAATAAGTTTATTATTTGTTATAAATTTTGTTTTATTAAAACTTGCATTCAAAGGACCACACAAATCAGTAAGGAGAATCGCTATACGTATGTTCGAATGACGAAGATTCTGATTCTCTACTTTTGTAGAAGACATGTTTGGTGGCCGTCTCCGACTGGTTTGCAATTATCTTGAACTATCTACATAAAACACAATGTAAACACACAGTTTGTTTATATACAACTGTGGTACTGGAGGTGCAGTCTTGGATGGTTGCCAAAGATGTAGAACCAAGGTCAAGTTTGCCTGCTCAACAAGTCTTACTCGGCGAAGTTGGAAGGTTTTGCTGTGATTTCTTATTTCATTTAGAACAAGGATTACGATGGGTACTGGCTCTTTTATACGAGATGTGTGAAATGAGAATACGGCTACGGGTCTGTGCCTTCTGTCCGTAGTGTGGACCCTTTTGTTGCACAAATTCATCTAAATTAATATTGAATGTAATGTGTCAATTAATAAGGATTTTAATTATGGCGTTGATATGCTTTTCTTATAATGTTTGTCAAAAACATTAGTGGCGGTCGGGGGAAATAAAAAAATTAAAATTTCATTTATAAACACATATTCAATGTAAAGATTTTGGATTTCAAATACTATTAGTAGGTATTGGCTGGAAGGGAAATCTCTACTTCGTCGCATAGTGATTGCACATTTACAAAAATCTAGAAAGGCTACAAAAATAAGACAACACATTGTGTCAACACGCCCAGTTGCGGAAAGGTAAGCTTGGTAAAAAAATTGAAAGACAACTGTTAAAACATTTTTAGTGTACATGGTAACACAATGGTACATGAAATAAATATTTTTTAAAATAGAGGCAATTTAACTTTAGAGCACATTTTTCGACGACTATTTCATAATTATCAACCCAGGCATGTTATAAATTCATTACATAAGCAAAACTCGATTTCCTTTGTTCTCAACCGCACAACCAAAACAGGGGGAAGCCGATCGATAAAGTGCATACACATAAATCTAGACTAGTATAGGTACCCTAGAAGAACATTCTAGAACATGGACCCCTAGTTTAAGTCCCTTACTCACGAACCCATATCTCTGCCAATCAATCGGCACGACATGTCCGAACTTATAAATTGGGAGTCCTAACTGTGTAATTCGCGATCCAATTTCTCAGCACCCTATCAATCGTCTGGACGTGAGAAGGTGATTTTGTGACGTTCCATTTCAACAACGCATGCGTGGCGGGCAAATCGATAAAGCCCCGCTACCCTTCACACCCCACCGAGCCATATTTAAGCAAAGCGGAGCGCTCTGGCCGGGCGCAGTCATGGACCATCCTTAAAGCCGACAACATGCGTTACAAAGTGCGGCTCCTACTTCTTTTTTTTTATTCAGTTCAGGCCAATCTTGAAGGGCCGTTCTTATTCTTTGGTTCGAAGTCTTTGGAGAAGTACAAGAGGCCGGCGTTGACGTATTTGGATCAAGATGAGTTAATGCACATCTATGGTGAAGATGCGGCCATAGTTGTGTTCAACAACCAGGACTCGGTGCCCCTGTCCAGCGGGTATTTTCCACGACTGCGGAAAATGCTCGAAGGTCAAACTACGCTGGTCCTGCCTCAAGACTTCCTTGACGTTCATCCAGATTACATCAGCAATGAGACTCAGGTATGGAATTTTTGCTAATTATGATAGGTCGATCTAGTTTTGATTTTTTTTTAAGATGGGTTCATTAAGACTTACAACATGATAGTTAGGACATGTAGGCAATGAAAGAAGAATAGGTGTCACGTTGCTGGTGTCAGTATAAGAAGATAATGAAAAAAATTACTTATTTCTAGATACATAAATAAGCAACTAATAATAAAGAGAAAAGGGGTGTGGTCTGATTTTCGTCAAGATTATCATTGTTTTGTCAAGCTGATGATAAGTTTAACTTAAGGAGCTGTGGGTGGTAAGCGGCCTTGGATATTTTAGAATTATGAAGAGGGATGGTAGAAGAGGCGCGGGGCGGTTGCGCAGTAAAGAAAATCGATTTTAAGTGCGCAACAAGCTTAGTACTTGTATAAATTACATAAGAAGGAATAAAGGGTATTTATTTGATTTGTTATCCTTATTCTATGAAAAACATTAATATTTTTATTTATATTTGACTAAATTAAAGATAAATATTTAAACTATATCAATTTTAAATACTTGCAAAAATAAATAAAACCAAATGTAAGCCCTTTATGGGAATATTGGTCAATTTGCCGTCAATAACGAAGCGATCATCAGTCATAGTGTGATCAATCAAACGTGGACCTGTTAAGTAATTGCAATTACGTCTACTAATTTACTAATTACAATCGAAGCATCAAATTAGTACCATTGAAACGACAACGATTATAGCAATGATTCATTATAGTGTGATTGATGCATGGACCTTATAAGGTTAGCAATTGAGACAACTCTTATATTTATTCAATTGACATCACGACAAACTTATTGCAATGGAGGTATCAATTGCGATTGAAGCAGTGATCAATCCTATAGTAATTGATCAATCGTGAATCTATTGAGTTAGAATATAGTAATGGTGATTTGTTAGGTATAAATCGTAATTAAAACAACTAACGTATTTCTTATTTATTGGGAATGAAGCATCAATCCATTGAAGTCTGATTGATGAAGAATGAAACTTTTGAGGTTCTCAATTGAAACATTTGATAAATATATTAATATTGATAATGACGGTATCAATTTTAAATGAACCAATGATGAAGTGTAGTGATCGAATACTGTCAGTTGAAATTGAAACCAATACTATAATTATGGCAATACTGGTATCAATTGGAATTGAAGCAATAATTCGCTTTTGAGATCAACGGATCATTGGTGAGCATTGATTGCAATCGTATCAATTGGTCAGTTTGGTACAATTGTGAATTGTAATTAAAGTATGGCGACATTTACATACAAAGGACCTCGCTCCATCTAAAAAAGACAAGCCAAACTAATTCATAATCTAACTTTAATATAAATTATTATATTAAAGCTCTTGCAGACCAGGACATGGCGTTTCTTGTTTTAAGTTGTTTTTCTTTGTTTCTGTCATCAGGTACTGACTCTCCAAGGGCCATGGTCAGAGCGTGATGCACAGATGACGGAGACCTTTGCCCGGCTACAGGACATCTATGGAGCTGGCAAGGTTCTAGGCATATTAGGTACGTAAAAATGTTAATTGTTTTTCTTATAGTTTAGTACAGTGAAGAAGAGGTGGGAGAGTAGGGATGGGGATGTAATATGCAATTTAAATTAAAAATTGTACGAGGATTTTTATTCGATTTATAGGTAACTCAGTATCCCAGAGCCAATCGGTGGATTACATTGACGGTGAACCGTGGTCGAGAGTCCGACGACAGGCGCTCACAAATGAAACCACCAGTTCTGCTGCCCCCGATGAAGACAAACCTTCAAAATATACCCAAAAATTTGCACTGTACAATGCCACTGGTAAGTTTTTCTAAAAAGGAAGCATTCAGGATGATGAGAAACAAAAAATATTATTATTTCGTTTTGAAAGAATTTATTTATTTATTTTTATTAAATTATAAAAATAAAATATTTATGAAATTATAAAAGAAATAAAAACGAGAAATAACGTATGAAACATTGAAGAAAAATGATTATTTTTTCCAGGCCCAGCTGGAAAAGCACTTCTTTACTCATCGGGGTGGCCGGAACTTCGACGCACCAATGGAACTACCATACGTTTGAGCACACCTGTCGGTTCACCTACCATTAAACCCACCAGACTCTACACAATGCTGGTGGTGCGATTTGTCGATGCAGACAGCAAAGATCCCAAGGACAAGGTAGCTATTTTAAGACCTAGGACAGGTCTTTTCATAGATAGGAATTTATCTTTTTTAGCAAATTGATTGATCTGATTTATGTAAGGAGCCTAAAGGCATACATTTTCATCTCAAGCTCTGATAGCTTGCTGCAGATGTATATACTAAGGAGTATAATGCATGAAAGTGTAGAAAAATTAGTTTTGATTTTGAGTTTTCTCATGGTAGTCCCGTAAGAAAACTTCAAAGTAGTTGGTGAATATACTAATAAACAAGGTATATAATTTTCTTTGTTTTCTAGATCACTCTGGAATTCAGCTTCAAGCAGTCAGCAGGCTGGTGGACGGCAGTGGGTGTCGAAGTAAAATTCAACTTAGAAACGACAGGACTTAGTCTCACAGCGCCACCTCCACCTGACGCACCATCCGCGGTCCTAGGTCGTTCCTACCACTGCTCCCTACCACTCGTGTATTCGTCTGATGAAGCGACGCTGACGTTACCTGATGTACAGGTACAACATCACATTACGACATTTGTTTTATAAGTTGTAACTGCTTTGGCAGAGCAAGCCTTGAACACATGTTATTTGACTGAACGTTCTTCTTCTCGTTTCAGATGCAGATGTTTATGGATAGTACGGAAAAATTTGATGATGCGTTTGACTGTATTGGATTCACTACTGTGCCCATCTGGTAAGACGCCATAGACTCAGACAAACTTTCGTTTTATTTTTCAACCATTTAGCATTTGCCTTTAATTCTCTGCCTCGTTTATAGGTCCGGTTTGATGGTGTCGTTTATCATGCTGATAGCCCTTGGTATTTCCATCTCAATGATCATGGACATCAAAACCATGGATCGCTTCGAGACCAACCGGAGTAAGCAACTCACCATCACAGTCACTGAATAAGCAAGTTTAGATCGGTTGATAAGATTGTAAATGATGTAAGAACTAACTGTATTTTTTTCGTGACCGGTTTTCGTCACCCAATCACGGTTTTGAATTATGAGTTTAATAACTATTGCACCAGAAAAATAGGCGTGTGCAGCAGCTCTACAGTATAGGGCAAGCATTATGGGAAAATAATTACGGCAGTACATAATGCTTGGCTTATTGATAAAAAACCTGCAAAGCTGCTGTTCTTAATTTACCCGAAATAAGGTTTGAGGCTTGTGCAATAGTTTTTTGCTCACATTTCAGATCTGTGGTTATATGTAGGCAAGAATTCAAAAAATCAAATGATCAGTTGACGATGGAATATGTAATGCTTTGCTAAGATGCCAAAAATGCGTTTTACGAATAGGGCCGAACGTGTTTTCGATGATACGGGGCTTTCTGAGCTAAGTAAAGTGGCTCCAATGACTCTCACTTTGTTCAGCTCATAAGTAGCTTTCACAGCTTTGTATTTAAACCCCGCTGAATCTAGCGTCCTCTTTAGATAAGAGCTCCGTATTTTCAATATCGTGGAGACTTGTTTTGTCTACTTCAAGTAATTATATACTGTTACATGGTTGGTCTAACAGTTTATCAATAATAGAAAAGATCCTGATACGGCAGTTTATAAGGCTATAATCGGTTTAGAAGGCCGTTAATTTATGCCTCGTTTCTTAAAAATATGTAGCGCGGAGAACATCAAGGTACTCATTCTATCCAAGTAATTGTATATAATGCTTTACCTGCGTGGATATTGATAGACCTAGTTCGAGTGTAGTGCGATGGAGTCATATTCGTATTGTGTGTGATACAGAAGTCGAGTTAGGAAAGCAATGTAAATACGCACAAGTGAATAATTCCTTGTTGTTATTAAGTTTTAATTTAATCGATTAGTTATAGAATGGACAGGGGTATGGTAAGGTGGTTGAGTGTTACTGTTTTTTGCTAGTTTACCAGTAAACCTTGACCATCTATTGAATGTTATCGGTGTTGGGATAAACATCGTGCGTTTTTATTCTAATGTTATAGGCACAGGTCTTACTTCAAAATGTGTTTAGGTACGAACATGATTGTTAATACAGTGCCAAGTATTTGTTTCCATCTGGGCAGAGGCGCTGAAAGTTAATCTGTACCAAAATAACAGAAGATGTAAACTAACGCAAAACAAAATCTGGCATAAATTGGAAAGAGAAAAGTATCTAAGTTTTATTATGAAAAACACACGGTTGTATTTACCTGTGTATTTGATTATTTCAAGATTTTAGGAGATTGGGTTGACCATAAAGAAATGATGAACACCTTCACTCTAGTATACTTCAGGTTATCAGAAACATAGTAAGAGAATATTGAGGAATTCATAACAATATTCTGTAAATTCCGCGGCCTTTTAAGCTACTAGTGATAGAGAGCGAGCCTCTTAATGACATGTTGCTGGCTGGCTCCAAAGGCAGCAGTGTCATAATATCTGATTATTGTTATTCATTTTTTAATGCAAGCAATTTTCTTACATAAAGTATGATGGATCTAAGTGACTTTTATCCAACTTTTTAATGCGATCATATTTAGGTTTTATACGCCTTGTTTCTAATCCAACGGGGAGCGCTTATCATAGGTTACGAAGCGCAATCCCGGACTGTTGTTTTAGATGCCGGTGCACGAAATGAGAAGTTAATTATGATTCTACGTTGGATAAAAGTTCTACGAGTGAAATTGGCGATGTTAATAGGACTTGGAGGAATTTAACATGTTCGACATTTGCGCTAAATAGGACACCGATTTAGTATTAAGCTGTTTCGGTGCTGGACCGGGAACGATAGAAAAACATAGAAGGCGCCAGCTGCTTCTCCTCCCGGGCAAGTCGTAAGAGTCGACTGAGGGATATTCGGGGTCTAGTGGGGCAGTATCTACTGTACGGGGTAGCCTCCCGCCACTACTATCTTATACCCCTGGCTACAAGGCAACAGGGACTACTTCTTCTACTTACCACCTGGTGCCTTGTCTTATTTATCAAAAGTGCTGTTTACATAAATTTTTCCAATGTGTATAACAAGGCGTTGCTGTATCTACTTATAATAATAAGGTTATTGCTAATGAGGTAAAAACTAATGAGGTAGTTCCAATAAGGCATAGACATAAGTTATAATTATAAGGATTATAGTCAGTCTTATGGGCCATATCAATAAAGTCGAATCATAATAATTATTATTGATGTTTTATTTGCAGGATAACCCCCACCCACTCTCTTTTCTCCCCTCATTTTAAACTTTATCTTTAATAAACAATTATTTAATAACAGAAATTGCAACAACACAAATAAATGTCGTATTGTTTCTTTACCATTCGATACGAGAAGGGTTAGGTTAGGTTAGGTTGCACCGGGGGGGTGCCGTCTAGAAAACCTCCACGTGGTGCACCCTGGAAACGTTGGCGATGACGCTGCCTTTTGTTCCTCAGTTTTGAGGACAGCGTCATCGCCAACGGCTAATATTCTAGTATGAAGAGGAGGCCATCTTTCTTCGGCCACTTGGTTGAGGCTTGGCCCAACAGAGCGGGCGTGTCTGTCGATACTTCTGTTGGCTCTTCGCTCTTCGGAGCTAAGAGGATGAAAACCTCGGTAAAAAATCACGAAGGAGGGACCCTTCAATGGGTCGTAGTTTCTACGCTGTCGTCAGTGGAGAAAGAGGGCGGGCTCGGCGTGCACTCACACTGCCACCGAGCAGGCATGGGAAGATTTAGTTTCCTTGCCACCGTCGGCATATCGTAATCCCGAAAGAAGTCGTGGTCATGTTTTGCGACTCCGATCGGGGACGAGGGTCTTGGCTTAGCCGCCCGGATTGCGAGGAAGAAAACCTCTCTAAAAAATGACCCCGAATCCCGTGTTCTGGTGCGTGACCAGGGGATGCATGGCTGATGGGTAGTTCAGTCGCAAGCGCACTCCCAGCCGGGGCACCTGCGGACTCCTCGGTTGGGCATAAACCTTCGCTTGCCCGGGTATTGGGGATCTCTGCCCGGGTCGACCTTTATTTCTCCCCGTCTCGTGGGTTTAGATATGGAACAATTAAACAAATATAATACAAATAAAATAAACGACGAAAAAAAGAAGGAGAAGGAACAAAAGCAGTCGCAGAAGGAGAAGAATGAGAAGAAGGTGGACACCTCGTCTAACGAAGAGGAGGTCTTGCTCGAGACGCCTATCTCGGTCGAGCTCCCAGAAGTCAATCCGACTTCTGGGAGCAGAAGGTATTCGGAACGCCTGCGTTCCAGGTCTGTCCTGTCATCGTACGAAAATTCTGGTTTGACGGCGGACACACAAGAGGCGATGGAAGTGGAGGTTCGCGACACTGAAAGTCGAAAACGCGGACGCTCCATGGATAAAGATGGTGACACGTCCCAGGAGATGCTGCCTCCCAAAGTGGCTAGTAGCCATAGAGGGAGGTCACGCACGCCGGTCTCAGCTCTGTCGGGCTCCGCCTTCTCTGGAAGGGAAGCCTATGTCCGAGTCAGAGCGGAGGGCGAAAACATAGCGGAAGAGGAGATTGCAGATCTCCTGCTTAAAATACAAGAGCCAGTGGTAGGGGGTTCTGTCCCCCAAACACCATCGACCATGCAGGAGAGAGCTAACGCGGCGGTGGCCATTATCCACAAAGTGGCCACCAAGTCCACGAACCTTAAGGGTTCCTTTGTTAGGGCCCTTAAGGACTCCTCTTCCGCCATCTCCGGGGTCGTCGAGACCCTCATTGGGGACGTGGCGCGCCTCCAGGCCGCAAACGATTTATTGACGAGGCAGGTCGCCGAGCTCAGCGCTCAGTTCGCCCAATTTCGGGCACAGGCGAATTGCCCTGAGCAGCCAAACCCGGTTGCCCGGCAACCTGCCCCCTCCCCATCCCCCGTTCCGGATTCCCACTTGCGTCAGGTTATTGACGCAGTGTGGCGCATGATGGACGGGCGCCTCGCGGGCCTGGAGGCAAGGCTTCCTCCGGCACCTATTGTGCGGCCGCCGCCACTCGCCGCGGCCAGGGCTAATGCCACAACGGTCCCGACACCTCTTCCGGTCTCGGGTGGCCGCGTGACAGTGACGTATGCCGCGGCGACGTCAGCACCGGCGCCTGCAGCCGCACCGAAGGCTGGTCGACAGGTCAAGGCCGCGGCAAAGGCGGCCGCATCAAGGACCGGACAACCACCTAAGGCCGTGGTAAAACCGGTGGTGGAATTCCCGTCACTTCCCACTCCAGCATCAAGCGGGACGAATGTGCCTACTGTACCCTCTGGTGCTGAGCACGAGCCTGGACCATCCACATCTGCCCCCTCTACGTCTGCCACTTCCAGTGACGGGTGGCAGAAGGTCGGGGGAGGGAAGAAGCGGTCCCGGAAAAGGAACAAGAAGAGTGATACACCTTCTCCGACGCAGGCACCGACGGTGACCGCCAAGAACAAGCCGCGGAAACTGACGACACCTAAAACGGCGGCTGTGGTGGTTTCCGTATCACCGGCGGCAACTGAAGGCGGGCTATCCTACGCCGCCGTATTTAAGAAGGCCCGGGACAGTCTCGCCGGTGAATTCAGTGGAGTAGGTGTCAGGATGCGCCTCGCCCAGACGGGAGCTCGAGTCCTTGAGTTCCCTGGGGCTGAAGGCGCCAAGACGGCGGACACCTTTGCCGAGAAGATGCGGGAGGTATTCGCGGCCACGGATGGTGTCAAGATCGCCAGGCCCACCAAGTGCGCGGAGCTGCACATTTCGGGCCTGGACGATTCCGTGACAGTCGAGGATGTCCGCGTTGCAATTCGCGAGAAGGCGGGATGCAACGCGGACAACATTAGGGTCGGCACCATCCGCCCCGGTCCAGGGGGCCTTGGCGCGGTGTGGGCCAGTTGTCCCGTGGCGTCGGCCAAGATTTTGAGCGACGCCGGAAGAATCCTCATCGGTTTCGTGAACGCCAGAGTCACGCTCCTGGCGGCGAGACCGATGAGATGCTTTAAATGCCTCTTCACGGGACACACCCGCGTCAAGTGCGCCAGCTGCTTTGACTGCAGCGGACTATGTTTCCGCTGCGGTCGACCGGGGCACAAGGCGGCGGAATGCTCCGCCGCCCCTCACTGCCCTGTGTGCGCGGCGGGAAATCTTCCCGCCAACCATCAGATGGGGCAGGGTGGCTGCAAGCCGCCCCGCACTTCTCGACAAACTTCGGTGGCTAGCCAATCGACCCAGGCTGCCTCCGTTGTCAATCCTGCGTCGTCGTCGTCGCCCATGGAGGAGGTTGTAGGGACAGTCCAGTAATGGACCAAGTCTCCAACCTCCTTGTCCAGACGAACCTGAACCACTCTGCCGGTGCGCAGGATCTTTTCCTGCAAACCATGGTGGAGTGGTCGATAGGTGTCGCCGTAGCCGCGGAGCCCTATTACGTTCCTCCCCGTCCAAATTGGCTGGGTGACTGGGACGGCTCCGTGGCAGTCGTCAGCTCCACGGCGGCTCATTCCCCGCCCTTGTCGCTAAGAGACAAGGGTACTGGATATGTTGTTGCCGAATGGGGGGGAATCACCATATATGGTGTCTACTTCTCCCCCAACCGGAGTCTAAGCGACTTTGAGGTCTTCCTCAATAACCTGGAGACCTCGATCCGGCGACTAGCTTCTGGGCACGTCCTAGTGCTGGGGGACTTCAACGCCAAGTCTGTTGCGTGGGGTTCCCCCAGGACGGACGCACGGGGTGATGCCGTAGAGGAGTGGGCGGCATCGGTGGGCCTCTGTCTCCTAAACAGAGGCTCCACCAATAGGTGTGCGACAGCAGGGGGGGTCGATAGTGGACCTTTCGTTCGCTACCCCTGCTCTCGCCGCACGAGTAAGGAACTGGCGTGTCTTGGAAGAGGTTGAGACGCTCTCGGATCACCTGTATATCCGATTTGAGCTCTCCCGGACCCAGGACCCCAGAAGGGGTCTCACGGCGCGGCGTTCTTCTCGCTTCCCGCGGTGGGCTGTTACGAAGATGGATAGGGACCTACTAGAGGAGGCAGCTATTATTTACTCATGGCTGTCTCCGCAGCCTCTGACTGAGGAGGTAGACATGGGGGCAGGCCGCTTTCGCGATGCGATTACGTAGATTTGCGATGCGGCCATGCCCCGCGTCCGAGGTCGTCGGCCTCCAAGTCGGTCTACTGGTGGTCCCAGGAGTTGGCGGACCTCCGTGCGGCCTGTACTCGTGCCCGGAGGTCCTACACCCGCAGCCGGCGTCGTCACCGCGAGGAGGGCGGGGAGGACCAGCTTCATGAGGAATACCGAGAGGCGCGGAAAACTCTGAAGCTGGCCATTAGCCGCGCCAAAGAGGAGAGGAGAAAGGAGATGCTGGAGGGTCTCGATCGTGACCCCTGGGGTCGCCCATATCGCGCGGCACAACAAAGGCTCCGCGCGTCGGGCCCCCCCCTTACAGAGACTCTCCAGCCCAGCTTCCTGCAGGATGTGGTTGAGGGCCTTTTCCCGCAACGGGCGGGACACACACCCCCGTCGATGGCCCTGTTGGCCGGACACGACGGGGAGGTCGAAAGTGAGGACGTTCCGCCCGTCACAGAGGCGGAGGTAGGGGCGGCTGTTCTACGGATCCGTTCCAAGAACACCGCCCCCGGGGCAGACGGGATCCCTGCCCGAGCTTTGGCCCTCGCCCTCGACCACATGTCGGACCGCCTCAGGGAAGTGTTCGACGCTAGCCTGGCGTCCGGATGCTTCCCTGACTGCTGGAAGAGCGGGAAGCTGGTGCTTTTAACGAAGCCGGGACGGCCTACCGACTCGGTCACAGCCTACAGGCCCATCGTGTTGCTGGACGAGGCGGGCACCTTGGCGAGGTCGGCCCCGATTTGTCGGACGCCCAATTCGGTTTTCGAGCGGGGCGTTCGACGGTCGGTGCTGTGTTGCGCCTGAGGGCTGTGACCGAAGACGTAGTGAGCTGTGGCGGCGTGCTGTTGGCGGTGTCGTTGGACATCGCCAACGCATTCAATAGTCTGCCATTCAGCTGCATCAGGGAAGCACTCCTCTATCATGGGGTGCCATAGTACCTGAGGCGGCTAGTGGCAGACTATTTAGAGGAGCGTACCGTCATGTACGAGGACCGAGATGAAGTTTTAAGTAGTCGGCCCATGTCGTGCGGTGTTCCGCAGGGGTCTGTCCTTGGACCACTCCTGTGGAACATGGGGTACGACTGGGCCCTTCGAGGTGACTTCGCCGCCGGGCTGGGCGTAATCTGTTACGCCGATGACACGTTGGTCACAGCCCGGGGGGTGAACTTTCAGGAGGCGGCGCGCTTGGCTACCAGGGGAGTCTCTCTGGTGGTCGGGCGCATCGAGGCGCTGGGTTTGCGGGTGGCCCTGGATAAGACGGAGGCCCTTTCATTTCATGGGCCCCGTCGTGGTCCACCCCCTGGCGCCTCTATCGCTTTTTTTTTTGTGCGTGTGGAAACCCCCTCGGGCCGTCACCCCACCGGGGTTTTCGGTGGGGCGGTGTGTCGGAATCGAACCGACTAAAACCACACGGTGTGCCGTACTGCGCCTTAAGTAGGAGGGATCCGGGAACAGCTTTTATTAAGACATCCGGAACCCTCCTAGCGCCTGCCCGCAAAAGCGCGGGCACCACCTTCGAGTAGAAACCTCTCAAATAGGCGACGTCCAGGCACACGCGGACGCCGCCTCCTCGCGGGGGCCACTATAGCAGGTGGAGGGGAAAAAACCCGTCCCGTCCACCCGCGGCCATGCTCAGGGCGGCATGAGGCGCTGGTAAGCGCGCCTCCGCCGCCCGGTTCGCCAGCGGCGAATTAAGTCCGAGTGGAGGTCTTCCTCCCGGACCCTTTCCGCCGCCTCCTTCTGCGAGATGACTTCCTCACAGAAGGTTGCGACCGCGGTAAAATTCCTGTCGCTACCGGCCATGGAGCGTATGACAGCCGGCAGCGACAGATCCACTCCGATGACTGCAGTGAGGGCCCGACGCTGCGCCGCCCAACTGGGGCAAACCGCCAGCGTGTGCTGAGCCGAGTCCTCACTGCAGTCGCAGTGGTGACAGGCGGGACTCAATTCCCTCCTAGCGACCGAGTGCAGGTACTTCCCGAAGCAACCGTGCCCGGAAAGAACCTGCGTCAGTCGGAAGGAAAGGGTCCCGTGCTGCCGCCCTGCCCACTCGACGATGACCGGCTGGAGCGCCTCCACGGCGGCAAAGCCAGCACGTGGAGCCTCCAGCCGGGACGACCAACGAGCCATCGTGGCTCGGCGAGCGGCCTCACGCCACTCGCGTACCTCTTCGGGCGGGGGCCGACTGCCGCTTCCCGCCCGGAACTCAGTCGTCCGCCGATAGACTTCGGCGAGCACTTCCGCCTCCAAATCCCACGGGGGAGTTCCGGCCAACGCGCACGCCGCCTCCGTCGACACGGTGCGGTAGCCGCGTATGGCTCTTACCGCCATAACCCTCTGAGGGCGCCAGAGGCGCGCCCTATTCTGGGCGGTCAGAGCCTCCGCCCACACCGGTGCACTGTAAAGTGCCATTGACCGGACAACCCCCGTGTACAACCGTCTCGTAGCGACGCTGGGTCCACCCAAATTGGGCAAGAGTCGCCCAAGGGCGGACGCAGCGCCGACCAGCTTTGGAGCAAGCTGCAGGAAGTGCTCGTCGAAGCGCCACCTTCCGTCAAGGATCAGGCCCAGATACTTGATGTGGGCCTGAACCGGTACGAGGACCGAGTTGACCTGAATAGAGGCGCCAGGGGGTGGACCACGACGGGGCCCATGAAATAATAGGGCCTCCGTCTTATCCAGGGCCACCCGCAAACCCAGCGCCTCTATGCGCCCGACCACCAGAGAGACTCCCCTGGTGGCCAGGCAAGTTAAGCGCAACCCTATGTTAACCCTATGAAAACTAAGAAGTTAAAGAGATATTAAGAAACCTAGCATTGCTAAAGTAAAATACTTATCTTTTTTTTAATATTTTCAACTATAAAATCGGCGCATGATACCCATCGTGAGCCATCTGTAGCCTCTAAAGTTACCAGTAGACCTCCCATGTCTCAACGCAGAGGAAACGGTCGCCCACGTTATATACGTTCGCCCTGGAGTGCGAGAGAATGGACTCACAACGGGCAAGTACCTACCCTCGCTACTGTGCTTCTGGAAGGAGCCAGGCTGGCTCAACTAGCCAGTCGTATCTGAACGCATAATAGAACGTTTTTGAGTCTAAATGCGGAACCCAATACCAATACCTCCCATGGCTGTGATGATGTCGATACTCACACTTGTACATCACCGAAGTAATAGTCAGAGACAACATTTATTGATTCTACAAAATAGCAGGTATTATCAAACTACTTAGTAATCTGTGGTATTACTATTGTCATCGACCGGGTACAGTTCCTAGCAAGAACACCCAATAAACATTTTAACAAATTTAAATAAAAATTATTTAACTGAAAACTTTCACTATCGCATGGTAAATGAATAACAAGTGTCATCACTCGACAGATCTCGGAACCATTGAGTGATCGAAAGTGGGCTGTTTTTGACAAGAATTGAAGACTATAAAACAATGAGTCTGCAAAACTTGGCCCCGTTTTAGAACAAGTTCCGTCTACTACGATCTCATTCCTCTAGTCATCGCTTCATGAGTACATATTAATGTATTATGATATTAGTGAATGTGACACTGTTTTTTGGCAATAATAATGGTCTAGAACATATTACGCAGCTATGTCTAGACCCAAACTAAGCATGGCCTGTCCTACTGGTTCTGGAACACACATAAAAATAGTTAGGTATATTTTATATTTGTACATTCATCACACCCAGACAAATGCATATTCATGCATACAAATAATAATAATAACATGGTACACCTCAGCCTCGGCCGTCTGATCCCAAACTAGAAGCCTATACTATGGTAATGAGATTGCTGATAAACATACTTATATATTTCTAAATACATATATTTATAGATAAATTACACCCAGACACAGAACAAATCATCATGCTCATCACACAATTATTTGTCCTAGGTGGGACTCGAATCCGTAACCTCTGGCTCAGCAGCCAGGATCATTAACAGCTAGACATACAGGGGACTCAGTATTTGCATTGAGTGGAAATTGAATCCGCAACCCCTGATGTGGCAGACAAATAGTCTACCGGAACGCCATAGAGCTCGTCAAACAACATTTAATCAAGTAAATTTGCCTTAAAATTTGTCAATAACAGTGTAAAACGAATCGTGATCTCTTTTACTTAATATTGACCGCCGTGACTGTGTAATGAAGGAGACCTGGTTTGAATTACTTGCTGAAAAGCGGCAGATACGGCATCAAGGCATCGAATCGCAGTTACAACCGCCTCTAACTTCTCTTGTTGGTATTATGATAGAATTGATCTCGGTTTGTTTAAGGTCCAATGATTGCGATGTAACATGTTAGAATATTGATATTATGTTAAAACCCGTAATGTACATATGTAGCATAAAATTAAGGTTAAAGAAAACGAAATTGTTCAATCTGGGGAATCAGACAAAGGATTACACGGAATTTGACATTTCTTTTATAAAACTAGCGAATGGGACGCATTGGCTTTTTTGTTTGGATAAGTTAATTTCAAACATGGCGTACGTACGAGTATTTGAGCATCAAATAAACTCGAATAAGTATGGACCATTAAAGTAAGTTTTGTAATGGTGTGTAGGTTATTTTTACCTAGTGATGGTGTAAAGTTATACAAAATAAGTAGTTCGAGGTCATCGCTTTCTCCGTCTCGATAATCCCGAGTCACACACATTGACCAATTGACCAGTTATCGGTGAGGAAACGCGACTAGAATCTAGGCTATCAATAAAAATACCACACTTTGTTACACTCATTTTGGAATAATTTATGTGTAGGTATTGTTAAAACGTGAAGTTATGTATCGAGTAGGTCGAAGTTATGTATCATTGGCCCCGAGGTTTGATTGAACCTTTCGAAACGTCTGTGTTTTAAGAGATTTCAGTATATAAGTAATAATACATGAATACAGGAATACTCATATCCTCTCTTTACTGTATAATATCTTGTTAAACCCTACTACCCCTGTCTATTTAAAAAAGCGTTTCGCATTTATGTACGACACACACAATAGACATTTGAGATCATCGGAAAATTTAACGTTGGAAATTCCAAATCATACCACAACATTTTCTGACAAATCATTTGCAGTGCAAGCCGCACGCTTGTGGAATGCATTGCCAGAAGTTATCCGACGAGCACAGTCACAAGCTGTTTTTCAGAAACTTATCAAGGATCATTACCTTTCTTCGTAAGAACCATATATTATAATTATATGTATGTGTAGTGTACGAATATATGTGTGTATGTATATTTCTTAATGTATATGTATGTATGTGTATTATTTGAATGAAAAAAAAAAATTAGTAGACTTAAATAGACTGATATTTATTAATTGTATATTTTTCTTATTATTTTGAATTGTTGTGCACCGCGAGTTACCTACTTCCATACAGTATAGTCCATCCTAAGGTTGTCTGTAAGAGATCGCAGACTGCGATAAGACCGCCCACTGTACTGATACCTTATATTCAATTTGTAGTTTGTATAATACTTTTTTGGTGTGCAATAAAGAGTACCTATCTATCTATCTATCTAATACATCAAATAAATTGTGTATTCCTTATGAATCCTGGTGAATATAAAATCAATGAGGTGAACCTAATAAGTTTATTTTAGAGCGATGTTTTATTTAATTCATTTAAACTTGTAACATTGCCAATCATTTATAAATATTTTTTTTTTTTAAAAAGACAACTCCCGCATTAGGAATAATCCTGTGTCGCGGGGGGCTTCACAAACATTCAAACAACGGACACAAAGAACACCCAGACTCGGGACAACTATTTGTCCCGTGTAGGATTCGAACCCACAACACTCGGCGCGGTGTGGTGGCGAGGTGACCACTTAAACCATTGCGCCATCCGTGCAGTATGATGATATGAACTACTACAATTTGTAATAATAATTTATTAGATAAAAACAAATAAAAAATAATAAAATGAATGATTATACAACCGATACGAATGAAGTTAACAAATACATTTGCTTTTATTTTACCATTTCTTTTTCACTTCTAAGTAATGTAGTTACAGTTGAACTTGGTTATGTTATGTTATTATAATCTATTATTTATTTATTTATTAAGCACCAACTGTGTAATTACAATGTTTCGTAGTTGAGACATTCCTAATTTAACATTGTCAGAGTAATTAAACAAATCACAGGCATGCATGACATTTAAATTACATTGAAGGTACTATTTGTTTATAGTGAAAAAAAAGCAGTTACTCTAAGCGTTAGATAAACCACAAATCGAGAAGTCTAACCATATCTTAGATATATCTTGTATGTTATTATAATAATAATAGTACAAAAATTAAAAAGCATGGGTAATGTACCAACTAATTATTCCTACAGATAATACACGAAAATTCGAGAATTTAGTGAAATATAGTTAAATGTGTTCAATCTAAAGAATATCAAGCCATAGAAAAAATAAAATATAGCTTTATAATACGTACCTAATACTATGAAGATAAAATGCTTAGGTAGGGACCTAGGGGCATACCTAGGCCTGCCATCACTTAAATGCCGACGCCGGACAATCTCTTCAAAAATTCCAGACGCATGTGTGAAATCGAGATTCTTTCCCGGACACCTTAAAAAGAAACGCCGATTCAATTTTTTGACGTGACAACGTCTTATAATTCGATGGAGCCGGCTGCACGCACGAAAAAACACGACTCATGCGGCGTTACCTCGCTCTGAGGCGTTCCTATGACGTTGTCACTATCAACTATCGTCAGTAAACCGACTTTACAGACAACCGATTCTTATTAAATTAAACAGCTTGTTCATCTAATAATTATAAGTTGCCCCTGGCACAGAGTGTCCGGCTTTTACCCGGACGCTTTTTGAAAACCCCGCTCGGATGCTCCCCGGACGCCCTCTAAACTAGGACAAATCCGAGGAAACCCGGACGGATGGCAGCCCTAGGCATACCTATCATGGAACGTAAAGTTTAAAACTTATGGTTGTCAGAACTGTGTAAACATAATATTTTAAATACCTATTTAAATTTAGTACTAAAGAAATGACAAACGTGTTCGAGGGCTCGGCTGCCCGGCAGTTGCCAGTCCGAGTGACAGGTACGCGAGTCTGACCTGCTGGAGCTGTGGCTTACACTCCTTAACCCGTTCGTTTAACAATATTCCTTACCTGGAAGGTAAGGAATATTGTTAAACGAATGTTATAAGGAATATTGCCTACCCTTGTCAGTCCCTGTACCTTTCAATTTAAAAAAAATATATATATATACTCGTATAGTACTCCCATGTTAACAAATTTAAGAAAAGAATACTGTACATACAAACCAAATAATTAAGTATTATAAACTAACTAGAGCGCCCCGCGGTTTCACCCGCGTAAGTCCCGATCCCGTGGGAATATCGGCATAAAAAGTAGCCTATATGTTTATCCAGGTCTCCAACTATTTACATACCAAGTTTCATCGTAATTGATGCAGTGGTTGTGGCGTGAAAGAGTAACAAACATCCATCCATCCATCCAAACTTTCACATTTATAATATTATTGGGATTAAAAAAGATATACGGACTATTTACATGCTGCGTCATAAAATTCAAATAGTAATCCCAATTTCCTAATCTTTAATTTGCCAAAGTGCCATTGGTGTTTTTACTAAAACAATTTAGTTATTTTCTACTAGGTATGTTGAGCAGTGGAACACCGAGAGCTGAATGGATGATGATGAAACATGAATCCAACTCTGAGTCAGTTCCCTTGCGTGGCTAGAAGTATGTTTAACATGTACATTCAGTATTTATCACACGTTCTCATTGTCCTTGATATTGAATCACCATGCTATCGTTGTGTTGTATGGTATCTTACTAATATTATAAAGGCGAAAGTTTGTGAGGATGAATGGATGTTTGTTACTCTTTCACGCAAAAACGGCTGGACGGAACTTTATGAAATTTTGCAGAAAGATAGATTATAGTCTGGAACAGCACATAGGCTATTTTTTCCCGTGAGATACATTTCACCAAAACCGAAGTCACGGGCAACAGCTGGTAGTATAATCTATATGTACTCAAATTATCTTAATATAATATCTGATCCAATAAAGATTTTGATATAAAACGTCTTTCAAACTAATATTAATATCAACTTTCACTTATTAGCGATGTGATGCTGCGCGGGGAGATAAAGAACAACTATAATTATTGGAATTTTATTTAAATAGCCCCGCTGGCACACTTTTGTTGAACACCGTCCCAGTTAAAGTTTTGGTTTGTGTTTTATTTACTTTTTAGATATGTTAACCGATGATGAAGCAAAACAAACGCGTATCAAACAAATGAAGTTTTGGCCTTATGGCTGTAATGTTTCAGATACTCTGAGCTTCTATTAAAGGATTAAAACTTGCATTCCACTTTAATAATATAATAAAAAAACTACACTTATAAACAGGTAATGATCGTGACTGCTAAGCCAGAGGTCGAGGGAACCCTCGGCCTCTGGCTTAGCAGTTCCACACAGCAGATTCCCACCCAGGATAAATAATTGTGTAATGAGCGCCGATCATATGTTCTGTGTCTAAGTGTAATTTATCTAAAACTAGCAAACCTTATAGATATCAATAATCATCATCATATTTCGACCTATTTACACAAAACGTTTACAAATTATTTACCTAAACCTTCCTCATGAATCGCTCTATCTATAAGTGAAAACCGCATGAAAATCCGTTCTGTAGTTTTTAAGTTTCGCGAACAGACAGACCCGGCAGGGAACTTTGTTTTATAATATGTAGTGATATGTATGTATTTAGTCGTATATAAGTATGTTTATCAGCAGTGTGGTTGCCATATTTCTGAAGTTATTATACTATTATATATATTTTACATACGAGTAATAAATCGGTAAACGGAAGGTAGAACGCCCCCCAGCCAGATGGACCGACGACCTGAAGAGGGTAGCAGGGTGGACTGTTTGCGGAAGGCGGAGGACCGGGTGCTGTGGCGCACATTGGGAGGAGCCTATGTCCAGCAATGGACTATGATGGGCTGATTGATTGATATATTTTATATTCAATAGGATAGAGATTATACTTCCTTTAGCACAATGCTCACTAGTAATTTGCTGCATATTTCTAAAACACAACATAATATTTTGAGTGCAACTCCATTCAGTAACAGGCATTACGTAGTTATCTCCTAACTATACAACGCATTCGCTTTATGTATACGTTATTTAAAATCCAGGTGTTATGTATCCTTTATTTTAATCTTCTTAGTGTTTGACTCACGAAATCTACCAAAACTGTAGTTGTAACTGTAGCAAGGACTGGACTGGAACAAAACTGATATGAACCAACAAAGGAGTCGATATTTAAGATTCATGGTTTAGTTATTATACTCTAACACTGTTACTTATTTAATACAAAAGTAACACGTTGTGTACTCGTATTCTCCTAGCACACTGCGAAATGGATAACATCAAGCGGTCCTTGGCTTTCTACCTAACTTTAATTAGGTAGATCTAAGCATGAGCTTGTCCCACTGAGGTAGCACGGCATGACAGATACATGAAGAGAGCTAGAGGTAAACGGTGTACTACTAGAATAATATGCGCACGCGCGTAACTGTCACTTACGGGACTACTACGTAAAGGGCAGTTTCACACTTGGACAAACAAAAGGAATATTTGTACATAGATATGACAAATGGATTACTTTGATTCTTAGACAGGTGTTCTATGATTCGTAGTACCATGTTAGTGGTTACGGAGCCGATTCAATACCAGCGGTCGATGTTACAGTCCGAATGACTGTTGACTCAAGCGCCAAGGAGTAGTGATGACTGATGAGGCTGTACAACTCTACGCTAGTAGTTTAATTGTTTGCAATTTTTTATTTTCTTTTTTTATTTTTTAAAGAAACTCCCGCATTAGGAATATTCCTGTGTCGCGGGGGGCTTCACAAATATTTAAACAACGGACACAAAGAACACCCAGACTCGGAACAACTTGTGGATCACACAAATTTTTGTCCCGTGTGGGATTCGAACCCACAACACTCGGCGCGGCGTAGTGGCCTCTTAAACTATTGCGCCATCCGTGCAGTCAATTTATACTTAGAAGTTTCAGAAGTGAAAACATTTGCACGTCCGTTTTAAACTCAAGTTAAAATTAAAAAAAAATAGCGACACGATTCCAGTAATGACTAGTCTAGTGGGTGGAAGCTGGAAGCATAACTATTATCTTATCTGTGCTGGAAGTCAGTCGACGCCACACCAAAGAACCCACTTCTCATTACAGCAACGACCCTGACTCCTCGGTATGACCACGTACGAAGTTATTAAATTCACGTCCGCCAGCGGTGATAAGAACACAACTGATAGCCATCAACCTGAGCTTTTATTTAATTGCACTGAAGCAAGTGCAATTAAGTTTTGTGCAAAGCAGGGTTTCTGACATATTATTTGCACTGAAAGCAGCCGCAGTGTGTCTTCCCCTTTCGCTTAGCACGTAGCATAGGTACGATTTATGTTACTGCGTGTCGCCACACGTCACTGTAATCTTCTTGTATGCATATTATTACCATAAGCGGCTCTTGCTCGTCACAACACGATATAATGATGCTACCTGCCTAACAAATGTTTTCATCAAAGATGCCGTCTCGTACGCATTAATCTAACTTTGAAATCTAATTTATGATTTCAGGAGGCAGGTAGATTGTTTTATTTTACATTATTTGGGAAAACAAATGATATTTTATTACTGAATCTTGAAAATACACTTCAACGTAATTGACACTTTAACAATAAAGTAAAATACTGTGAGAGAACTTATACACTTAATAATCCGGCTCTAAAAGCTACTGGACAGACTAGTATTGTGTCAAATGTTAGTCGTTTCGTTAAACCATTATAGCCAAAGATTTACAATTTCATACAAAAAATAAACCGAATGTAATGTATTACCTATTATATGTTCCATAAAATATGTAGAATACGCTTTGGAAGCAATCATTAAAATTTGGTCCATTACTTTTGAAGAAAATCGCGGACATCATAAAAACATACATACTTACATACGGATTGAATACAGATCCTCATATTTTCCAAGTACGTTTAAAATAATACAAAGAAAGGCAAAGAAAACGCTAACATTTGACACAAAAAAAGTACAATGAATCTATACTGCTGCAGCTGAAAAATTCTTTGTTTGTTTGGTTCAACGTTTAAACAGGCTAATCTCTCGAACTATGAGTCAGCTTTGAATAATCCTTTTGTAATGATTAAAGTATTCATTGAGGAAGGCTACAGGCTCCGTAGCGTCGCAGACATTTATCACACGCAGGTGAAACTGCAGAGAACTGGTAGTAAATAATAAAATTGACGGTTTATTGGGTCTAAATAAGAAATACTTGTGATAAATTAGTAGGTATGCCAAGTATGACACGGGAATTTCTGCATTGGTATCATCTATTAATATGTACTGCACTGACATCACATAGGTATTTATTATCTCATTTTGCACTTTCTCAGATCGGCACTAAATAGCTCTAATATGAAGTATAAACACAAGATATCGTCCGTAATTATAGTCAGAATAACAAATGATGAATGTCGACGGTATAATTACCTTTTACAAAGCGGTACACTTATGATTATGAATGTACAAGATAATGAGGCGTACCACTTAAATATGTATTAATTAAAGATTGCAATCAATTAAATATTTTGAAGCCGTGGGATTTGAGGATGAAGTTTTTAACAGACTTCATAAGGTCCGCGGTTACAGATTAAAGTGATTTACACATATGAACTAACACTGAAAAATTCACAGTGATTCAGACAGAAATTCAGAGTGATCATATTTGACTGTTTGCAAATCTAATTACTAACCTATTGGAGGCCCTGGGCACACAAGATTCTTGGGGCCCCTATGTAAATAAAAGCAGATTGGCTGACATGATAAGAGAAGAAAATCTAAAATGATTCAAAAACAGTTTTTATTTCTTTGCAATCACAATATATAAATAGATAATTGTATTATGATTCGGCAAAGTAACTCTCAGCATTCACCAATTATTTATTCATTTTTACTTTTTCATATTTGATACATAGGTGGACTTAATGCCTATTATTTACCAGTCAACCCTTGGGTGATGCAGAGAAAAGAAGTAGGTGCACTTTTAAGATTAGTGCTTAAAATGCTATAATTCTAGCTTTCAGGTAAGCAAAATAGTAAGTCAGTTGTTTAAAGTCTATGTTTTCCAGCACATTATATTCTATGAACATTAGCGACAGATTGGTCAATCTTTCTTGAAGCATTTTTTTTTTTTTTTTTTGTGCGTGTGGAAACCCCCTCGGGCCGTCACCCCACCGGGGTTTTCGGTGGGGCGGTGTGTCGGAATCGAACCGACTAAAACCACACGGTGTGCCATACTGCGCCTTAAGTAGGAGGGATCCGGGAACAGCTTTTATTAAGACATCCGGACCCCCCCCTAGCGCCTGCCCGCAAAAGCGCGGGCACCACCTTCGGGTGAAGAACCTCTCAATTAGGCGACGTCCAGGCACACGCGGACGCCGCCTCCTCGCGGGGGGCCACTATAGCGGGTGGAGGGGAAAAACCCGTCCCGTCCACCCGCGGCCACACTCAGGGCGGCATGAGGCGCTGGTAAGCGCGCCTCCGCGGCCCGGTTCGCCGGCGGCGAATTAAGTCCGAATGGAGGTCGTCCTCCCGGACCCTTTCTGCCGCCTCCTTCTGCGAGATGACTTCCTCACAGAAGGTAGCGACCGCGGTAAAATTCCTGTCGCTACCGGCCATGGAGCGTATGACAGCCGGTAGCGACAGATCCACTCCGATGACTGCAGTGAGGGCCCGACGCTGCGCCGCCCAACTGGGGCAAACCACCAGCGTGTGCTGAGCCGAGTCCTCACTGCAGTCGCAGTGGTGACAGGCGGGACTCAATTCCCTCCTAGCGACCGAGTGCAGGTACTTCCCGAAGCAGCCGTGCCCGGAAAGAACCTGCGTAAGTCGGAAGGAAAGGGTCCCGTGCTGCCGCCCTGCCCACTCGACGATGACCGGCTGGAGCGCCTCCACGGCGGCAAAGCCAGCACGTGGAGCCTCCAGCCGGGACGACCAACGAGCCATCGTGGCTCGGCGAGCGGCCTCACGCCACTCGCGTACCTCTTCGGGCGGGGGCCGACTGCCGCTTCCCGCCCGGAACTCAGTCGTCCGCCGATAAACTTCGGCGAGCACTTCCGCCTCCAAATCCCACGGGGGAGTTCCGGCCAACGCGCACGCCGCCTCCGTCGACACGGTGCGGTAGCCGCGTATGGCTCTAACCGCCATAACCCTCTGAGGGCGCCAGAGGCGCGCCCTATTCTCTGCGGTCAGAGCCTCCGCCCACACCGGTTAGGAGGCAACTCCGGTGATTAAAGAGAAGGGATATTTCACATAAATTCAACATTAACTATAAAACATCTTCCAGTGCTGCAGTAAATTTTTTAGGGGATTTTTTTTTTGTTTATATTTTTCGGCCATTTGTCGGTCGCCAAGTCTTGTATGTTTCCGTCAGAGTCTACCGCGAGCATTTCACCCTTAAAGCCCTAACACACTTAAGATTAATGTATCTATTTAATATCTATATATGTATTGTACCTATAATATGTATGTATTTAGAAACATATAAGTATGTTTATTAGCAGTCTGGTTACTCTCTGCCTAGTTTGGGATCAGAGGGCCGTGTGTGAGATGTGTCAAGTTATTATTATTATTATCACTGAAGGCCAGTCAGATTTCAATACTTAATGTAAATGGTCATACACTCTTAAATGAAAGGTGTTCTGATTTGCCTGAACTGAACCTTTTTGAACACGCTTTTAGTAGTTTCACTTGTAAGTGACTAACTAACTATGTAAAGAAATGCTAGAAGTCAACTACTTCTACCTACTTCTCTATCAGATCGAAATTAAACTTTGTATGTAGAGTAGTACCTATGTATATGTAGTTTATGATATTACTATAACTTGGCGTCTTGGAGCTGATCTAGATAATAGAAAACTCCTAGAGTCTGGGCTCATATGATTCGCTTTCACGAATCCAATAGCTTTTAGTAATACGAACAAACAAAACAGTCATCATCATATCATTTCATTTATACTTACATTATGTATGGAGGGTACTTGCGCTATGAAAGTGATGAAAGTATCTTTTATTCTCACGAGCTGAGAGATAAAAAAGACCCCTGACGTAATGCAATCTGCACTTTCTTTAATATATACACATCTATGTACACAATGCGAAGAAGGATGAAGCGAAAATTGTCATTACTTACTTGCTATCTATAGTTAATTCTTCATAGTTTGCCTTTTGTTTTTTTTTATCAGTAATTAATGTTCTAAGTACCGCATTTACTCAATACTTACGCAGGTACTTTACTGTAAAAATTGAAATATAAACACTTTAAAAAAAAAGTATAGCCGACTTCAAGAAGCACTGAAAAGGGAAAAATAATCAATTACAAACTTAATTGAAAAGCCTACAATACATTTGACACTTTTAAAATAATAGGTGACATTATAAATGAACTAGTCTAGGTACCTACCTACCGGTCTGTTTGAAGTCGGTGCCGGTTAGGTTCTCCGCGGCGATGATGATGACATGAATTCTATACATATTGTAGTTTACTTCAGGTCAATTGTCCATTGTGTTTCCGTGATGAGTACAACGAACGTCATGAGCCGAGCGTCAATCACAATATAGACAATCAAAATAAATACATGGAGACAAAAGGTAAAACTTGAGTAGCTGTGAAAGCAAAACATACACATACAAACCCACACACAGTTACACTGTCACAGTCATACACGTGACAAGTGACAATTAATTATAATAATAAATCTCTGCGGTGAAAGGTGATTGATTCGCGATAAGCTTGGTGCATTGGTACCTGACGCTCGGTAGGGTTGCCTCCCTCAGGCATGCCTAGACTCCATTTTACTTTCTAAATTTTCAATGATAAGATTATGTAGATAAATTGAAATTGTATTTAGACCCAAATTGTATTTTTAGAGAAGGTTATTCACCGGTTGTAGATCGAACTTCCTGTCACATGATTGACATGAAATTGTGTATAGATCATTCCGATCACCGAGTCGTTTTCATTTAACTTTTTTATTGGTTGCGTCATATATCAAGGCTCAACATTATCTCTTTAAACTTAAATCCTGAAAAAATAAAATAATCTTTGTACATTGTTAGAAATAAGTCCATTGGCAACCCTACCAAATTTATCTTTACATACATCAACAGTTGTAAAAAGTGTTTGGCGCATGTTAGGCGCTTCCTCTTGAGGCTGTGCCGCTGTGTTCGCGGGCCACTGGCTGCGCAATTCTAGATAAAGATCTAAGATACGATACCGGCATTCTTCTTGTCTCGGGCAGGTATCGGATAATGTATAAACACATGTATATACATTTCTAACAACTTTACAAGTGTTGTACCTACGATTAAGTTTTGAGTTTTTGGGCGCTAGACTCGTTGTTCTTCCACTTCGTGTAGGATAACTTTAGGCCTACGTTCAGTAATGGACGATACTCGTATGATTGAGGTAATGATATGCTTGTAGGTTGTAACGTGGAGGGTGGCCTCGTGGTCTACACGTGGTCCCCCGCAGGTAAATGTAAGTGAGGAGAAGAATTAGACACGTTTCACCACTTTCACAGTTTACAATTTAAACTTGTAGAAAAAGTTATTTAACAGAAATGGATACTGGCTCCAATTCTGGTACTACACTCCCTAAATTAAAATTCACTTAATTTTCTTTATATAATAAGTAAACCTTGTATACTTAGAAACAAGGTCTTATTTCAAATTGAACAAGAACAACAATATGTCGCTATTGAAATAAGCAATTTATTTGTCGACTAAAGTCTGATACGCATAAATAAACTTTAATACCACGTAGCGAGAGCCGCTATCCGTTGAATGCCATCTCTTTTGCTCTGTGTTTTTAGTAAGCGTCTTCGTAGGTGTAAATTAAAAACACGTCATCCTTGTTCGTTTTGAACAAGTTTTTATACGGCAATTATACAGCGTTTGAATAAATTAAGACTCTCGCTGCGTGGAAATAAAGTTGAGTATACGTTGACAGGTTTCATTGAAATTTAGCGGCGCTGAGAAATAGATGCTAGTAACAAAAATACCTTATTACGAAGAACACTAGGTTGATTTCATATGAAGAAATTAAGTCAGGTTTTAGTTTAGTCGAGTGTACAATAGAATCGGCACCATTATCTAGGTTAGGCTCAGGTCGCGAAGGTCTTGCAGTGGCTTTAGATGTAATTAAATAAATTATCGTTACAAGCTGTTATTGAGCTTAATTTTAAAAAAATCCAGTATTGGCGCCTGTCAACCTATTATTACGACATTAGAATACGATTCACGTTCAACATTTAAAAAAGCGAAAATCGTGCGAACTTTGTAGCCTTATAATATGAAAAATAATGTAAATAAATCTGTCACAGCCCTAAGACTATCTAAACGCCTTTATTTACTTGACTGTCCCTCAGTTGTTACATAAATTTAACCGTAAAGTTCATTGACTCCACGACGCCTTCACCTTCCACTCATTATATAACCAAGTCTCTCATTCATTTGCATCATTCATTCACTGTGTTATATGTTTAATAGCATTGTTTTAGCCAAGATGAAATTATATGTATTCAGTTGTAGAACATAGTTTGAAAGCTTGATGCCAGGGTCAGGGTGCGTGACCGCGACAGTAAAAATGGTTTTAATCTTTTTGATTTAGAGTTCAAGTGGGATTGAATACTGTAAAGTATGTACTGTGTAGTAACTACTAAAGATAATTATGGTTTAAAAAAGTACAATTGACGTTAATTGCGTCTAAATCATTTAATTGAAACTTCATTAACTACTCGTATGTTGTCTACTTTCGTCTGCGTACTACCTTGAAGTTAGATTATTTTCTTCAAGTTTTAATGCGTCACATGGAGATATAACTTATCCAATATGAGAGAAGTAATTAATATCTCTTAAAAACTCAATAAAATCTTTCGAAAAAGTATCACTTTAATGCGTCTAAGTCATAATTGATTGTAATAAGCTGCATTTTGTTTATCCCTTAACTTTCCACCCTTAGCGGTATAATATTTTCTTTAAATTTAAATGGGCGTAACCTTGAGTACACTCTAATAATAATTGTTGTGTTATTCTGTAGCTTCTGAAAGTGTAATTTAAACAGCAACGTCGGACCAATGATATGTTGGTGACTGGGACCCCCGACCTACTCCTGCCCCGGGATCCGTGGAAATGCGTATATACATTTAAAAATAAATAAATGAAAAATTTCAAATACCCCTTACTCGATAACCCTGTTAACGGTTAGAAAATAGCTGATGATCTTCCAACGGCTGAACAAATTCAAGTCAGAGTCACATTTCAAACAAAAAAAAAAACTATATCAAAATCGGTCCATTCGTTGAAGACCACAGCAGACACACAGATATCTACAAACGTTCAATTTCCCTCCTTTTTCCGTCAGTGGGTAAAAACAAGGTAGTATAAGTAGACAAGTACACATTGCATTAATGTCGGTGTACAGAACCTTCCGAAAAAAAAACCAATTTATACCTACTTACGCAACCTCCGGTAAGCAGCTAGCCTCTGCCTTTATTTAAAGAAAGGCAGCGGTTATCTAACATAAAAAAAACCTCAACACACATTTACTTACTGAAAGGTCCAAAGTCCATTACTGTTTCTAATTGTTAACACTTTGCTGAATTAAATAAGTTTGTTAGCTATTTTTTTATTTTATATAATATGTTTTTTATTGGAAAACAAACAAACTTTAATTCCGTTTAATGTATGAAGTAGAGTTTTATGTTCAATAAACGTTCTTGGTGGAAAGCAAGATGTATAAAATTATATTTTTAAGGGAACAGGCTAAATGGTAGTTCCAATTAATTGTGCGGTGTTGGATTGAGTAAGTAATCAATAGATGACGCTGCTATGGTAAATCTACGAACGTGTCATATAAGCTACATTTTAACAGCATAATTACCACGTGTTGTTGACGCTATAAAATTAATTAAATTTATTTTGTAGTGAACGAAATACCGTATAATTCAGCTAATTATTTGTCTGTTATTTGCGATTTAACATCTGATGGACGAGTCATTTTGTACAACAATATGAATTTTTCAATTGAGTACTTTAGTTTTATTATCAATTTAGCTAATTAGATTTTACCGGAAGGGTTTTATTTCCTTAGTTGCGATTCGAGAAATAAAATATGGCAGTACGAAGTTCGCCGGGTCAGCTAGTATATATATATATATTATAGTCCAGCTTATATTAACCATAATTTAAGTGAATATTACTATTTAATACTCGTATTTATTTAGTATAATTAAAAAATGTCAAATCAAGCTAGTTATTTACTAATCTCTCATATTGCCTCTCCTGTCCTGTGCCATAAAAAGAAAAACTTTTTTTTATGAGTTATAATACGGACTTTAACCTAGCTAAGAAACTCAACCCTTACTCAGCAATAATTAACGGATGCCTTTAATGAGGCTTCTGGAAGTAATTCATCATAAAAAGTATTAAGTAAGTAGCCACTGCAGATCATCTGTCAACATGTCAAGTAGTTAACGACGATGAAAATAATGAGTTTGTCAAAAACGAGATACTGTTACATAGGCCTTTCTCAAATTGCGTCATTGTGTCAACGAATGCTTGTGCAGAAAACAAAAATTAAATTTAATTTTGTACCGTCGAAAAGCTGAGGTCGTTGCACAATTGGTGACCTCTGCCGGGTCACCCCTGCATTATTCTTCATTTACATAATGTTTATTTGAGATGACATTGCCTTCTCTGTAAACAAAAATAAAATGTTGTGCGATGGTACGCACACCTGTAGATAATGTTTTGCCTGGATGCCTAAAATAGTTTTAAAATATCCGTAATAGTATGAACTAGGTTTTTGGGTACAGTGGAATTGGCAATGCTGCAAGCAAAACTTGAAAACTTTGGAACAACAGAGTGTAATTTTTCCCATTCAATTGTCTGATAGATCGTTTCCCTACCGTTGGTCGCCTTAGCTCGTTGGGTAGGGTTGTCAACGCGTGAGATAGGGTGACACCATTAGAGTTGCAAATTTTTAAAGGTAAGGTAGGTAAGGTAACCTGTAATCATGATTCATCACGAACACAACACAAACAAATGGTTTTCTACTACGGCTAACGGCTGACATTGTCGTAATATTCACATTCACTACGTAACGATGGTACGAGTGTCGGCAAGGTGAAGTAGTATCAGGTCTCTGATGGTGTCAGTGAGAACACGTGGTGATGGGAGTCGCGGGAATTGATCTGTCGACGAGTGTCGATGAACTTTATTTAGTGTAGACAAATATTAAAAGTGAAAAAGCGGAACAAGAATAATCTTAAGTATACGAGATGTCGGTACGTTACAAGTTTTTAATTTCATGGATTCTTTGTCATTTAAATGACAGGTAACCTTATACATGTGTATGTGTACCTTATCGGTCATCAGTTCTCACGACGCACTAAGATTGGCATTAATTCGTTTACAGTGTACGAGCTGTCAGTGCAGTGCAGCTACAGTGAATGCGCGCATATGGCCCTACTCAGTGAGCCGATAGGCAGCGACCGTTCTTCGTAGGTAATAGTAGGTATAACCCTAGTGTTGCAAGCGTCCATAGATAACCGCTTTCCCATTAGGCAGGCCTGTTAATCTGCTAACTTACTGATATGAAGAAATGTATGCTATATTACAGATTTTATTTCATTAATTTCTGCAATACATAAGTAATGTAAATATACATATAATGTATTAGTCGTTTCAAGTAGTTTCACCCGCGTGTATGGTTGCTGCTCCACTCCTAAAGGTCGTAGCGTGATGTTAAATAGCCTTTAGCCTTCCTCAAGACTGGGGCTAAAAGCAGAAACATTTTTTCAAATCAGGCAGCTAGATCCAGTGATAAGCACGTTCAACAAAAAAAAAATAGTGTTTTTAAATTAATTCGAGAACAAGTTACCTCCATGTGCCATTACTGCGATTATGCTGTTTGGCATGCTGTACACCAAGTTTCTTATACGATACTGAATTTAGTCCCATTTTTTATTTTGACAGTTTTAAGTTACAACAACAAAATGGCATAATGTACAACAACAAAGAAGTTTTATTACTTTCATTTAAAGAGTATTTAATTGTCTATTAAACACAATTAACTAAACTAGCATTATAAGCTTTCTAGATTTTAAGATATTTTTATCTGGCCCGGATTCATTGCTCTCGAATGTATTAATAATTTAGAAAATTTACAAGACGCCATAAGATAAAAACAAATATGTTAATGTATTTTGCGTTTGCACTTTAGCGCATTACTTCCGAAGACTTTAAAAGTTAGGAAACTTGCACAATAGTGAATCCATTACAAGCCAAAACTTTCACACAAGTGTATATCATATTCTTCCAAAATGAAGAGCGAAAATAGCATAAACTTTTACTGTGACATAATTTGACCTCTCGTGACCCAGTGCTACGGTTCTCTTTAATAATGTGAACGATTTAAAACACTTTTTTTTGTGTTTGACACCGTTATCCGTGTCATATTATCATATACAATATATGATAATATGACACACATACTTCATCGCAAGAATTTCTCAAGGTTTTATATATATTTATTTTATATCATTAAGTGCTGTATAATTTATCGGAATATTTAACATATTTTTTAAATTTATTTAAGTCACCGATATCTTGACACACAAGCGCCTTGTCCACGAGCAGCTTATGATCGTGTATAAGGAGGTTCTGCGACCACGGGTGCAGGAGGATCGTCAGTTTGAAGGCGTGAGACTCAACAGAATTTGACGGTCGAGTTCTTAGCGGTATTGTCTAATAACTCGACATCAGTATAATCAACCCTGGCCTCGGCGATGTAGTTCGTACTAAAAAAGCTTTTGTACGAAAAGACACGTCATGTTTTTGCACGACAACAATTTTGTGAAGGTTTCTGTAACGAGTATCCGTATAAGGAAAGACCTGCTACAAGTTTCCTTCGCTACTAGATAATTATTGTATCTAACCGCCAGAATATTCACTAAGACTCTTCGTAAATACCTTTACAGCGACTTAACCTTAAGTAATAAGGTACCTACAGTATTGGTACGCCAGAATAATAACGATTAGACTTGCTGTATTGAGCACCCACCTAAGGACCTACGTCCTTTATAAATTACTAGCAACCTTCGCACGGGTAGCATAGACATCTTCAACAATCATCAACATATTTCAATTAATTTACACAAAATCTTAACAAATTATACGTCTAAACCTTCCTCATGAATCACTCTGTCTATTAGTGAAAACTTTTACGTTTAAAGGTTTATCGCGAACAGACAGACAGACAGACGCGGCGGAGGACTTTGTTTTATAATATGTAGTGACTAGCTGGCCCGCACAACTTCGTCTACGTTTGTAAATTTTCATTTATGCTCTGCTCCTATTGGTCGTAGCATGATGTTATATAGCCTTTAGCCTTCCTCGATAAATGGGCTATCCAACATTAAAATAGTTTTGCAATTTGAATATGTCATTTCTGAGATTGAAACAAACTCTTCAGCTTAATAATATTAGTATAGACTAGCTTTTGCCTTTAATGTAGCATTTGTCAATCACTTTAGGTATTCCTCGGAGTACTGCCATCTTCTTTTCTGAATGAAAGATACCCTATGGCCTTTTGTGGACCCCTGATATCGTGTATTCATGATGATCGGTTAAGTAGTTAAGGCGTGAAAAAGTAACAAACAAACCAACACACTCACATTTGCATTTATAATATTAGTTAAGTTGAAATGGACGAAAGAGACAACACTCTTTGAAAGAACAATCGTAATTTTGAATAATACAAGTAATTAGTAAAGTGTACGAATGTCAAAGACCCCACTTACCACTCAGTTACGTAGTACCACACTATTCCACGTAACACTATCTCCTCTGAGTGGCATGCAATCTCACTTTAATGTGCCTTTTAAATGTACATTAGCAAGATCATCTTGACTTATCACTAGTTATCAAGATGGAAAGGGTCACGCTGGAGACTTCATATCACTTGTCTTTTAAGATGAAATAATAATATTGAATGAAATATTTATTTGAATGAGAAAGATTTGTTAGAAACAGGAGAGGCTTATCTCGCAAGGTGTGAAAGTGATAAAGACGATCTTGTCTTGCAGAAGATGTAGACAATAGATATTCATGCCAAATCTGTTGATGCATCAGCGTCGTAGCATCATTATTCAAAAGGCTATGAACAGGAGATGAGGTAACTGCATCGAGGATGCACTGACCTATAGTGTGTAAATAAACTAATAGAAGAAAAAAATAGGGATTAGAGCTAGTGGCAAGGAATAATTGGAGTGTGCAGGACCTTTGAGATTTCGCCGGAGATGATGTCGCAGATGTCACTTTTAAATGTGGAATTAAAAGCTTTAAGTGCATAAGATTATAAGTTAAGTAACCTTTTTATAAGTTAAGTCAGCTTCTGCATTCTACAATAACTTCTGATTTAGATGTAACCTTGAGTGACATTACTTACAAACTATTTTAAAAGATGAAATAACACTTAAAACTAGTACTTATCTTTAAAGCAATGGTTGTACAAAAGAGAACAGCGAAACCTAGCGAGTCAGTGCGATTTTCTAAAATATGGCTTTCTATGTACCTGTTATCTACTTTTTATTTTAAACGATGAGCAGAGAAGGTGTTTTAACATTTACTTATACATTACTTAAATGTAAGCTGCGACGTATTGTACAAAGAATGTACTTGAACTAAATGTCGGGCTGTCCTCTTAAGTATAACTGTGTGGTAAAAAATTTTAACATAGGCTCACGTGCTATGTAGGGGTTGGCAGAGATGATAGGGCGCCGATACTTTTTACATTACCCTTTTTCAGTAAACTGCCGATAAAGACAGTGTACGTCTTCTTTTGTGGCCTACCCGCACCGACTCGCCTACTCACAGCGGCCTTATAACATTTCTATTTCTGTTGACTGTAAAATTTACAGAAACTAGAAAATTTGAAAGTGGACTGCCGCAGTCAAAGCATTTTATTATTCTGGACGGAAGCCATTATGTATTTCCGTATCAATTCATAGAAATTAATACTTGAACTTGGCGTGAAAGGTAAGACGAGCTTTGAGGCGCCTTGTCAATATTTTGTGAGTATTTTGTCAATAGTTTGTAATTCTACCAGTGTATTTGGATTCACTTTTTGCCGCTTAAATGAGTCATCACCTTCATTACGTTTAATTTTTTTAAATATAAATACCGGATTAAGGAAGCCTACCCACTAACCAATTATGAGTAATTTACACTAAATAATTAGTTTCAATGTTTACCCCAGCGCATATAATGTGTATTGCAACCTTCAACTAAGGTTAAATTGTTTTAAAAACATGGTTATATAATATGGAGGCTTCACGGCTCGTTTACTGTTAAGTATTGAGGTTGTTTTAATTTATATTAGTATTGCAATTGCAAATTGTACCTCCTCTAATTCATATCGAATCGAATATCGAATATTTCATTTCATTTCGAGGTCGGAGATCTTGATCGCAATGAAATTGTCAGTTTATTTTACTGCTCTTCTGTGAAGTTACAAGATTAAATGATTAATATTGCATTGGAAGAGACACGTGCCTTCAATAACAAAAATATTTTTTGGTTTTAAAAAAGCCTAGGGGCTTGACATCAAATGTTACTAAAATAAAAATATAATAAAAAGCCCCCCATTTTAATTAATTTATTTTAGTGATTTTCCCTACGTAATACTACTTCTATGTTACTTTAAGCTCCAGTAAAGTGACACAATTAGTCTGTCTACATTGGTGGTAGTAGTACATTATACTCTGTTTACAAACAAATATATTATTGAAGCATTAAGTTTAGCAATTGACTTCTAAGTGTTCGTCAGTCATCGGTAATGATCGGGCATGAATCAAGTCTCGCATGGGAATCAAGAGCGGAAACCACAGAGACCACCTGTCGCTATGGGAGGTTGTGAACAAGAAGGGACCAAGCTGTAAAAGTTGTTACCATATTAGCAATATTACCATAATTATTATAGGTGAAGTAGCGATCAAAGTGGTGTTGCTGGTAAGTTCCAAAATAGTTTTAGCTACCTCTCGTGTTTACATAGATCACTATTCCAGAAAAATAATGATACATCTAATGATGTTAAAAATCTTTAATTTGGCAAAGAAAATGATTGTATTATACGGTATAAAGAATGTGTATATGTGTTATATACAAAAAGGAGGAAGACCACAAAACTTCCTGTTCTATTTCTATCACAAAGGCATGCACGTATTATCAGTTGTAGGATCACTGACTATGAACATTTGACTGGCCTGTTAGTCTAGTGGTTAGTGACCCTGACGGCTGAGCCAGAGGTCGTGGGTTCGATTCCCACCCAGGACAAATAATTGTGTGATGAACATGATCATTTGTTGTGTCTGGATGTAATTTATCTATAATATGCATGTATTTAGAAATATATAAGTATGTTTATTAGCAGTCTGGTTACCATAGTACAGGTTCTGCTTAGTTTGGGTGTTATTATTAATGTTTTGAATGTCTTAGTAATTCTAACATATATTTATTAAAGATATACGGTTTTATTAACGTGTGTATTTTGATATTTTGAGGAAACACAACTAGTTTCGGACCCGACCGGGGCCTTTTATCAAGAAGTAAAGCGACCTTCCACGTCGGTAGTAGGGGCATAAAAATTAACCACTATTATCCTTGGTCACTCCATAACTTGAGAAAGACTTAACCGATTGCATTCATCTTCTTTTTATGTTTTCTTATACTTTGTAGAAGGTTCTTACGGAACGAAAAATTAAGAATATTGCTCAGAAAATTGGTCGAACGAAGTCCCGCGCAACAACTAGCTGTTGCCCGCGACTTTTTAATAAACAAGAATACCACTCACGAAAGTTATAATTCTAATACTGATATATTACGTGCCGTGAGGTTCTGATTGTAAAATGATTTAAAATAACTTTGAACGAATGAATTATCATTTCTATTCTATTATTAGATTCGGGTCTGTTTAAGCAGCCAGTGTCACATTGGTGCTATTCGACCTCCAAATATAAAAATCATATATATTCTTAATAAGATCATCTTGCCCGGATATTTGAAGGTGTTGAATGTCTATATTGATTTGCGGTCATCCGCTACAAGTGTAGTTTGAGGTACAGAGGGATATAAGTTGCAATGCAATGCAAAGATCTGTTTATTTCTGCAACCCTACTTACGAGCAAGTCTCTAATGATTTATTATACATCTACTCAGCTATTTATGTTCGGAATCTAAGTATGCTCTCATTTGTTTTGTTTGGAAATACCAGATCAGAATCTGCAAATATGTTTATAAACAGTTGTCAGTGCATCGCAATTTTATTTACCACAGCATTGTTTGTAAATATCCACAATAAACAATGATTCATTTCTGACTTGACTATCTTTAGCATGATGCCATTCAAGAGCTTTCTCGCTACGATGGCCGGAGAGCAAGGTGAGCTTCCCTCCCATCACTCGATGTTGATTCCCCGCGCGCATTGCACGCGCTTCATGTTCACACGAACGATCACATGCACGTTTATGTCATACATTTAATTAATTAAATTATTAATTTATTTACTTTTGTGTTGGTGTACTTGTGATACTGAACTGTACCCGAGTGGACTTGTGAATTGGATTTTTGACTGGATTTGTCTCGTTTTTATATTGTGAGTTATTTTATTTTTGTATATATTATGGAATTATTAATTTTTTTTAATATTTCTCGACTTAAATTATGTTGTCTTGAATGTTATTTCATGTGTTTACGATAATTCCTTTACTGCTAAAATATGTACAAATACTTACTTTATACTTACTTATTAAAATTACAACCAATCATTTGCATTTCAAAGAAGAAAACAAGGAAATCTTTTCAATCGTTACCGGTGAGTAATTAGTAAGAACAAGTTATCGCTTCATTGATTGCAGTCACACCTCGATAGAGATCAAGGTAACGAGTTTGATTCCCCAACGTGAACATCTCACGTCTGTAATCGATATGAAATTGAATCACTAGTTGCGATTCAACGGTTGATGCTCTATAGTTTTCTGATAAGATTCTGTTACAATGTATGCAGAGAGCCAAAAACCTGAATACTGAGCTCTATAACCATTTTGGTACTCTTTTAATATTTTGACGTGCAAATTTTCAGCACGTGTAGGATCCAGGCTTCATGGGGAGATAGGGAGAGGATGGTTGAGGGGTGTAGGTGTGGATATAAGGTTGGTAACGCACAGGTACTGCCGGTGTTGCTAGAGTTTATGGGCATTAAATGGATTGTATGCTCGTTTTCCAATTTAGTGGTTTAAACACAGTCCACACTTAAACGATAAAACTAACTAATATTATCAATGCGAAAGTGATTTTGTTCGTTTGTTACGCTTTCACGTCGTAACTATGTAACCGAAAATCATGGAATTTTGCATACACGTTGTTACGACTACAGAAAAAGGGTTTCATCCAGAAAAAAAGTACCAACAAATCAAATCAATCTTTATCCCAAAGGAAAAACAAAATAACTTTTATGCGATCCGAGAATGCGATCCCCGGGCGAAGAAGGCTAGTGGAAATTATTACAATGTTTGTCTGGTGGTTGGTGGTCCTAACTGCTGAGCCGGTAGACATATACATGCACAACGATGTTTGCACTGAGCGGGAACCGAAACCATGACCCTTGACCTTGATTCGAATGCTCTACTTAGGGGTCTAAATGATTTCTACACTTTTCTCACTGCTTATCAGATCAACAACAACATACAATAGTCCATAACAAACTTGAAGAAGAGGAATATCATACATACATACATTCACGCCATATCCCCGAAGGTGTAGACAGAGGCATATTAAATACCTAGCCAAATTTTGCCAACTATAATTTGGTCCTACACACGTAATAGGGGGCAAGTCTATTGAAGTCAGCCGGGCCCTTTGGGAATTAAAGATGGTAAAATTGGGAATATATTGCTTTCAATACACTCCCAATTTTCCCATCGGATATGTCTTATACCGATGGATTGCGAAGTATAAGCAATCACTGAGTTATTATTTAGTAATAATAATTGAGTGTGAGCAATACCTCGAGGTCAGGGTTGCATACGGCATACCTGTACCTCGATATAGCTGTAAGTTGATGATATATAACAACTTACGTTTTCTAAGTCCAGGCACCAGGTCCCTTTACCAGCAAACAGTTAATCGCACAGCAAACCTTCACCAAAGGTTAGTGTCAAGTATGACCTACATAGTTCTTTTATTGTAACCAGGTAGTTGAAGGATCAAGTATCTCATGCGCAGGCAATTTGATCTATGCGGTTAACAGTAGATGAGGTGTAATGTTTCCGTACGTTCTAGAATATCTCTGTCTACATACTATATAATATATAAATATTAATATCTACCTTTCCCTTTCGATATATTCCCCATTTTCCCATCTTTGATTCCCAAAATGCGCGGTTGACAACAATAGACTTGCCCCTATTACGAGAGTGGGGCCAAATTATATTTGGCAAAAATGGGTGTTTAACACGCCTCTGCCTCCCCTTGGGTGTGTGTATGTATGTATGAAATTTGTTTTATTACCAATTCTCTACGCGATAGTACACAAGACGTACAAATATTTTTTATAGGAGCTACTTGTTACATAGTGTGTGGTGTAAATCGAGGACGTCTCTTTTTAAAGTCCTGATTCGGACCATGTTTTGATCTTGGTGTCAAACAGCAAATTCAAAAGAGGCCATTCCGCCATTCACACCATGGTCCGAATATATCTTTGTGTGAAAGAGGAACGACCCAGTGTAAATTGTACTATCTCTGCCTGAATCTACGTAACGTCGAAAGAATACCAAAGATAATGTTGTGTCTTAAGCACACAAAGTAAATACACATTAGTGATTCTTATCTGCTTATAATTTTACCTGTCTCGGAATGTGAGTGTATTTTAACAACACAGGTATTTTGTAACGTTCATTAATGTATTTTTATATGGTAATAGTTTTGGTGCTTGCTCTTGAAGATACCTCTAGACTCTAGACCTTCCGTCGGTAATTAGGATTGATTTGGATAGGAATTATAATAATCTTTACTGGAACGCAAGTGACGTTTACATAACTTTTAATTTTCATTCCTGATATAAATCAGGATAGCAGGAAAACTTTATGTTTATCCCTAAAAATAATAAAGAGTTCTCGTACATTCAATTGTCTGTATCTGAAAGCCCTCCTTACCTACCAATTGTCTAGATAATACAGGGTACTATTATCTCCCAAAGAAGTTTCTAGACTTCAATAGCATTTCAAAAAACATATTTAAGTGACATAAGAGCCAGGACCACGTAATCAAAGCACTTTTACGCAATACGATAATGAACCAGTATTTATCTTTATTATGGAGATAATTCTTTAGTGCGATAACACTGTACATATAAATTTATGTTGACAGTTTATTACCATAAACATTGGCACGTCAAAACGAGGTCCATTTGAAGTGATATGAAAGCCTTCCAGCGGACAGGTTGCGCGGGTATTTTCTCCGCTTATAAAACTACCTGTACCAGAAATAACTGCCACATAGAAAGTTTATGTTGGAAACCTTGTCATTTTGTCAACTCCAGAACCGTGTTTAGCAAACTGTTCGTCGTCTCTCATTGTTTTATGTGATTACTGGCTTCACTTCGCCCGCGTTAATGTAGATGTTGTCTAGTGGAGGAAATGAGGATTTCAACTCTACAAATGTCGAACACAGGGCGGACTTTGTTTTAATCTCTTGATTATGGTATTAATAATATATGGTAAAATGTGAGCAGGCACAGTTATTAAACAAAATAGATGCAAAAAGACGGTTTTTGCGTATAACTTTATGAATACTTTTTATTGAAAAACTGATAGCACCATTCGAAAAAATGAAAATAAAACCCTAAATAATTTTTTTGTAGTTATTAAAACAGAGCCAGCCAATTTGGATTGTTTGTTACTGCAAAATGAATGAAAGAAACAAAGAAAATACATTTATTTTGACATAAACAAAACACGACACATTCTGCAGAAAACGTACAATAAATAATTAATTAAACAAAGGTAAGTAATGTAATATTACAATGACAATAGAAACCATCAAGGAGAGTAATAGCTGGATTTTTTAAATGGTGGACTTTCATATTTAAGGCATTTATAAGGTTTTGTAAAAGTTTGGAGTCAATCCGACCTGTTTTTCAAGTTGGTTGAGTTGAGCACCTTTTTTGTCTTCATTTACTCCACTAGCCAATCAATTCAGGGAAAGGGATACATCAAGAAGAAGTATATGATTCACAGCAAAGATAACCCAATCCGCTGTGACTACTACTCCAGGTTCTTCAAAAGGTGATTGAAAATGTTTTTGCAGAGTCAGAAACGAACTTGTTTGTATTTTTTACGCCTTAATTATTTAACTGATGATCATGAACGTTTGTAAACACGTTGTCGTACGTAGGGCACAGAAGAGAACTTAGGATACTCTTCATCCCGAAAAAGTTACTGTTTTCGAGGGGTAGAAAAATTACTTTTAGACGGCCGTCCGGCTTCAAAGAATCTACGTTAACGCTAGAGCAGCCGCTGGCAAATAATAGTATTTTCATAGCTAAATTTGAAGCTAGATCAGTATTCTATAAAACGAGACCGAAATCACAATTACATGTGAACGTTGGAAATTGTTACACGTTTCATTCTAGAACTGGGCGTCGCGTCGTGACCATGGCAATGATTTGAATAGATGCAGTTTAGATACCTCAAGTATGTAAATGTGACATTTGTAGTTTTAGAATACAGTTATATTGTTTGATTCTTATTTAGTGACAAGCGTGTTCTTTATTTTCCTTTTTTACATACAATATTGTGAGTGGGAGAGTCATGCTTCGGCACGGTATGGGCCGGATCGCCCGGAGGGATACCACAATCTCCTTCCCTTACTACCTTAAAGGCCGGCAACGCACTTGTGACTGTGGAGTTGCAAGTGCTCATGGGCGGCGGTAGTCACTTACCATCAGGTGACCAGTCTGCTCATTTGCCCCCTATCTCTATCCCATAAAACAAACAAAACAACACAATGGCCAGTTGCTGTACTTGTCCTAGTCACACTGGTCTCGAATATCTGCATTCTTCTTCCTGTCAACCTGATTAAATGTGTTTGCGAATGACTTCTTCCAACTTCTCATAGTCAGTCAGTATCTTAATACTGACTGACTGTGAGAAGTTTGAAAGAAAGAAAGACATTCTGCATACACGTTTTAGGTGTCCAGAAAAGAAAAAGTGTCGTTCCCAATAAAAAAGTAACTTGAACGCGAGTGAATCCGCGGGGTAATGTTAGTTCAAGTTAGTATTCAACTATTACAGATAAATAACTTCCTTGATACCATTATTTAAACTGTCACATCGGTCATAAGATTCACAGTTGATCTTACCGTGTTGTGGTCACATTACGGCGGGTGTAACGGGACGGACAGACACACAAACACACATACAGTTCGGTGTTATAGCGAGTCACGGTGGTCCAGTAACAATGGCCAGTAAGAAAGGTCAACAGCTTATGACAGTTGAAGAACAGGTACGTTCTGAAGACTCGAATTGTCGGTACTACTGTAAGCGACACGTTTCTAATATCTTTCATATCTACTCGTTCGTGTATTTTTAAACGTTTATTTCATTTATAACGTTTATAAAACAAAGTCCCCCACCGCGTCTGTCTGTTCGCGATAAACTGAAAAACTACTTAACGGATTTTCATGCGGTTTTCACTAATAGACAGAGTGATTCATGAGGAAGGTTTAGGTGTATAATTTGTACCCGTGCAAAGCCGGGGCGGGTTGCTAGTTACTTAAATAAAGTAATGTTATGTATCTCATTCTTAATACTTGTAAGTATGACTTAGTTCCCCCTTTGAAGTAAGATGTTAGCTGCTCCACTAGTTTAGACTGTCTGTAGACCTTGTAGGGAAAAATATAAAATTAAAAATTAATCAAAATGTACCAAAAATGATTTAGTATTCAAATTTATTTTGAGAGCGTAAAACGAATAAATGTGGGAAGAAAAATATTTTTTGAACACTAACAGTAGAGCCTTTTCAAGCAACCGTGAATACTTTATACTTTAATATAGTTATAAACTTCTTTGGAGTAGAGTGTTGATCTACTCATCATTTGTCTGAAAATCTCTACTAAAGTAGTAACCTGTGTGACCACTGTGTCATCAAAACAAACTATAGATTACGTCCCTCCGTAAAACTCACGGCAGTCGTCTACTTCTAATACTGAGGATATATAGGTACGCCAATGACCCGTTCGTTACCTACCGACACGAATAGACTGACGACCTACAAATTAAACAAAATAGTGCGACAAATAGAATAAGAAGTAAATCAAAGGAAATTCATAATAAAGGGCTATGATAATAAAGTATCTAAAGAACTTCTGGAGCTCAAAAGATACAAAACCTGTGCTGTAACAAGAGTCCTCACCGGACACTGCAAACTGAACAAACATATGTTCAACCTAAAATTGGGTGAGAACACAATTTGCAGATTCTGTCAAGAAACAGAAGAGACTGCAATGCATATTTTATGATCTGGAGGTTTCTCGAAGCCATAAGTCTGAGCAGTGAACTGTAAACCAGAGGTGCGCTACAAAAGACCAGAAATGGTCGAGGTAGCACCAGGCACCCAAATCAATAATAATAATAATAATCAAAGGAATAGCGAGGTGTTTATACCGATAACGACATTTGTATTTTACCTGCTGCAATGGGTACAGCTATTGGCAGTATGGTGTGGTACAAGCTTCTGGTAACATTTTAATTGTAGTTGAAGCGTAATCTCGAAGTCGTCAGTCTTGAGATCAAGAGGCTGCGAGTTCAGATCTCACGAGGTACATATCAGCCTGAACCCACATGTCTTCCTGCCACTGCATGTATATACAAGGGGTTGACTAGAATGATAAATATGCTAGTGTTAACATCAATCTCACAACTATTGGTATAAACTATCAAAATCACTAAATAACAGTTACTGCTGTTGCTCATATCTCAATCAGCACTCAGGTGATTGTTATCAACTTATAATGCATGGCTAACCTATGTCACCCTACGAATGTCAACCGACCAATAGCGTGGTGCTACCGGTATAACTAGGCATAATGATGTTTATTAACTCCTTTTTATAATATAGTAAACTGTTTTAACGTCGTTTATAATTAGCCCCAATCACTACATAAAATAAAAAAGTACGTCTGTCTGTCTGTTCGCGATAAACTCCAAAACTACTGAACGGATTTGAATGCGGTTTTTACCAATAGATAGAGCGATTAATGAGGAAGATTTAGGTGTATAATTTGTTAAGGTTTTTTGTAAATTGGTTGAAATATGATGATGATTGTTGAAGATGTCTCTGCTACTGCGAAGCCGGGGAAGGTTGCTTGTTTTTAATAAAATAAATATGACATTTTGATGTGGCGACAACATCAGTAATTAGTTTGAAGGTACTATTATAGTTCTAAATATGGTGTTAAAAATGTGTGTCTGTTTGTGTCATCAAAGAAACAAAACGGATAGTTCGGTATCGATGTAGATATGTATTAGATAGTATTTGTTTGATAAAAATCTCTTCAGCCTTTTTGAAGATCATGTGTCGAAGACATCAAGTTAAAAAAAAGTTTATTCGTTGTTATAATTCGCGGTATAAGAACCAGATGAACGTATCTACAAAAAAGTCAAAAATCGTTTTGTTTTGTAAATGCAATATTTCATAAATAACAAAATAGCTGTAGCGGAACCACAAGGAACTAGGTAAATTCTCGGAGTATTTTTGCTCTCCCGTAAAATTAAGAAAATGTAGATACGTCCATCTGGTTCTTATACCGCGAATTGCTTGCTCCCACAGATAGATTACTTCGTTGAATCAGCGAATAAATCGTCGTTTAGCAAAGGTCAATAACTGATTTATGGAGTGACGTGACTTTGAGCTGAATGGTGTTTCAAATTACGTTTAATTTTACGTAACTTATATTTAAAATGTTTCACAAAAAGTTATAGTCTTAGAATAAATCTGTCAGTAACGCACTTTTAACGATGACAATTTTTATGGAAATATTAATATAATTTCACAATATAATTTAACCGCAAGTTCCCCATTCATCTTTAAAAAAAAACTATTAAAATCGGTATATCCGTTAAGAGCTACAATGCCACAGACAGACACACAGTAGATCACACATCCACACGTTAAACTTATAAGATCCTTGCTTTGCGTCGGAGGTTAAAAATAGTGTAGTTCGTCATTTACTATAACGTACATAATGTACCTACATTTCAGCCTTTGCTAAGGAATTATTAAATAGCTAACGTAACTCTTACCGCCACATTTGCATCTCAGAATACAAATGTATTTGATTTTGCTTGTAATGCGAAAAGATTACACAATTACTGAGAGTTTTGTCTGTTTTTTTAAGCAAAACTCATTTTGTTATACAATACTTTCGTTACATGCGTCTGTCTGTTATGTAGCTTAGTCTAGAATAAATGAAAACAGGAACTTAAGTAATGCACTATTAATTAGTTAGATTGTTCTGTAGATGTCTTCGATATTTTTAATTTAATTTGTCTACTTTTGGGAGATCTAATTACTTGAGATTTCATAGATTTATCTTCTACGGTGGATTAAGAAAGTCTTTGTTGTACCCTAGCAAGAACCCTTCACGAAGATATTTAGAGCGAAGTAGTGGGAATAAACATGAAACCGACTAAAAATAAAATTTACGAATTGTTACAAGTGCTTTATCAGGTGTATCATGTACAAACAATAATATATCTTTACATTCAGATCACATTTCAGACTAACTTTCCTAGAGAAACGTACGTACGTAGAGTAGGAATGTTATAAGTTATCTTGGGTGAAAGTGAAACATCGTTAGCTAATCACTACATATTATAAAACAAAGTCCCCCGCCGCGTCTGTCTGTTCGCGATGATGAACTGAAAAACTATTGAACGGATTTTCACGCGGTTTTCACTAATACATAGGGTGATTCATGAGCAAGGTTATGGTGTATAATTTGTTAAAATTTTGTGTAAATTGATTGAAATATGTTGATGATTATTGAACATGTCTCTGCTACCCGTGCGAAGCCGGGGCGGGTTGCTAGTTGTACATAAAATCCCTAGATCTTAAGTCTACAGTAATACCTATAAATGTCTTTCAAATTCTTCAATCACCGAAATTAATTTAATAAGAGCTTTAATAGCTTTAATAAGCGCTCTAATTCAATAAGAGAACTCAGTTTTAATTATTCGTTACCGCTTGGAACTTGTGCCCTTACAAACGCCGCGCGCGGTCACTTCCTATTACGTCTCGCAACTAACTACTACTACTAACTCACCATTACATTTCCATTATTCGATACAAATCGAGAATTCTATCGTTGTTTCTATTGCTAATTTTAACTTGAACTGAACAACGGTATTCATTGAGAGAACGACATCTATTTTGTAAAGCCAGTTCGATAGAGCAAAAAACTGGTCCTGTCTAGGTCAAAGCACACTTTCCGGTTGCTTTTGCATTTTTGTGATGAATATAGTAATTTAAATGTGATTAAAATGAAAAGTTGGTTATTATCATTGATTATCTTTACGTTGCCTCATTTTGTGAAAGAAGAAGAAAGTGAAATAGGAGATTGAAGTTCATCGGTAATAAGTAACTTTTGGTTTATAAACTGAGTAAATCAACGTGTTTCGGCCATAGTTTGGGTAAGTAAGTAAATATTAAAGTATTCACCTTATTTTATTTGTGGTGGGATTGGCCTATTTGCGCTCCTCTGTTTCTCCGCGTGTCATTCTGATTTTAAAGGGTACCTACCATTGAGAAAGTGGAGAGGCGAACGGGTTTAAAGTCTGTAGATTATTTCAGAGCGGTGGAAATGATTTAACAGAGTGACCTCAGTTAAGCCAGACGTGGGTACATCTGTCGGGGCTGCTTGGACGTTTGTGAATATGTTCTCTACAAAAGAATCGCTCAGCAAAAGCTGAGAATTCAGAGACTGTGTGATTTGTTCGCACGACGCCGACACAATTAAGCTTTCAATTCGTGCCCTGGTCAATGTGCCACAAGTAAAAAAATGCCCCCTAGCACTTATTCTATTTTCATACTTGACTCATACATTATCCATGGCTTTGCTGGAGGGTTGATGGAACGTATCAGGTATCAATCCTGCAGTTAAGCCTTCGAAATTGCTAAAAATTAAGGATACAATACTCGATACGTTTTTAAAAGTTTCCACACAAGTTATAACAATTTGAGTATTTACCATAATTGCCGTGGGTGGACAACCCACGCCTCTGTCGCAAATTGTGTGTATCTTCTAGGTACACTAATATATTAAGAAAACTTACAGTATTGTAAATTGTCTCTCAATAAACACCATTGACCAATCCAAATATAGTATCGAAATCTGAAAAAAGCAAATTATACCGGACTATATAAAAATGTCCACTTCAATCAATCTAGTTTCAAGTACCAAAGTCCATGAATGGAAGCTGTTCATTTGCCTGCTTTTTTGTCTCCTAAATAATGTTTTAGGCTAAACTTTCGGCTTCCACACATTCCTAAAAGACTCGTTTATTTTAGCCTAGACGCTAAATTCAGAGATTCTTAAACAATAGGAATGATCGGAACGTAATTCGAGATCTATCACAATCTGCACGGTGCCTACCTACCTTTCACTCAAATTAATTTTCATAGCAAACAGCCAACAAAGGTTCGGTACATTTATCGCCAAATATGTAACATTTTACGAATAGGTTTGCGAATATTACGGTTGCAGAGCACACGTTACTCTACTGATAACAACATATGTAACTACAATATTACTAATACAATTTTTTTCTTGTTGCAGATGAAGACATTTTAACCAAACAATGGGCTAGCATTACGACAAGTACTCGAAGCGAAAATGAACGAAAGTCGAGAGCGAATCCGCCGTGAGCGGGAAAGGGAGAAGAATACATACACGTCGCCTCGCCTCGCGTTGCGCCGCGTGCTCCTTTTGGCTGAAGGAAGGCAGTTCAGGGAGGCGGCCGCAATCTTGTCGCGGCTCGGTCCGGGAGTGCTACAAGGTGTGGCCTCAGAACTGCCCATAGATTTGTTGGTGGAGGCACTACCACATTCTGCACATCTTATTGAAACTTTATTGAACAGGTGAGTGCCAAATCGTATCTTTAGTCTTGTATTAAATATACTATTTATATTATAAATATTACTTTTAGCAGGATACTATTTGCTTCTGCTAACTCAGCTTTACACAACGCGCCGCAAATAGCGAGGTACATACTTACATAGACTAATAACTACTACCTACAAATTCTCTAACTCTTAACAACTAAAGATCTTTCCATTTACTGTAAGGCGATTATAAAAAGAAAGAGACTACCCGTAGGATTACTTTTTATATATCGAAATATCAGACAATTACTCACTATAAAAAAAAAAACCTCTATTTTTTCCGGCTGTTACTTAACTCGGCTAAAACTCGAACAATCACTACGTAAGGGAGGTGTAGTTTATGTTAGTAAATTTTTATCTATATTACGAAATAAGCATTACAAAACATATAAATTTTGATCTTAATCGATTACATATTTATTAATTGATTTTAAAGTAATTCGTAAGGCCAATAATACAGCGTCTTCCCACACTGTTACGTAGTAGATACATCTATTTTCTGTGAGAAAACTAGAAAGTAACTCACAAGGAAACGAATTGATTTACTGTTTGAAAAGTAAAAACATATTTTTATAATAAAGCCTCGTTTATAAAATGAGTTATCTCATTGCATTCCACGTGTAAAAACGACTAATAGCTTAAAGGCTCCATGTCGTCATGTCACCGAATACTATTTAACGTGCTTATCTAGCGTAAGCACAACTAAGGTAATGGACTCACTTTTCTTCTGATACACGTCTCAACTCTAATCATGAAAATGGTAATTATTAACAAGCTCGTGCGAGACATTAATATCACTCGCGAGATCGTAACGTACTTATGGTTACGATTTAGAACGACCTACATTTTGATATTTTTAAATGTAATTATCCGTAAAATGCGATAGTATTTTAGTTTTTTAATTATCGTGTTATATTACAGCTGTATGGTATATTATATTATTTAGAGGGCTCGGACTTCCCGGCAATATTCGTATAAACAATGTAGTTTTGCCTTCACTTCTTGCCTATATTTACCTTTCAATGTACTAATTTTTTCGGGGCAATAGGCTTGCCTCCTATTACGTGAGTGGGGCCAAATTATAGTTATCAAAATGTAGATGTTTAACTTGTTCCTGCTCATGCGGATATACCAGAGTGCATGTATGTTTATAATCTGATAACAAATACCTAAAGGTGTCAAAAAGTTTTTAATGCATTGCCGTGTGATGCGATTGACCACTTGTGTGTCAATCGTCTAAGATTTGACCATAAGATTTGGTTGACCATAAAATATAAATACAGCTCTTTCAAATTTTATTTATTATTCATTGCAAATCACAACTCTAGCGGGAGTAATGTGGGTCACGACTGCTCGCAACATTGGCATCTGATGGTATAGTGTGTCAAATTTAATTTACATTTAATTACATATTTATTTAAACCTCCTCCTTCCTCATTAAACTGCCAGCTACGGCTGATAAACTGGAATATTGATTAAATTGAATTCAACTCAATAATATTGTTTCTTTCTTAGTCATGGTATCAAGTGATCCGGTGAGTGGTCACCGTGACGTTGTGTTTCCGGTATAACAGTTATATTGTTGCATTGGAGCGACGCCTGAGTGAGTTTGCGTGATGCGCCGAGAACAAGTAGTAGAGGAATATTTGCAGCCCACTGTTATGAGTATTTACTATATCTGTCTTTATGATATTTTATAAAATGTGTTACAGTAAGGTGTGGTCCTATATTAAAATTATTGAAGCAATCCGGATAAGAATTTTATTGAAGCAATGATATCGTAACTAATGACTAATGTAAACTAAACTATCTTAAACCAACAACGAGTCGATGAATCTGAGCACTGTTTTAGAGAAATAATAAATAGTTTTTGCGCCGATACGTAACAATGGACAAAACTTGGATCCACGATTACACGCCAGAGTCAAATCGACATCGTTGCAGATGCCGCTTTATGCCCTAGGTGTTAAACCTGGTTGGAAGACGTAATTATAGAGGCTCGCTAACTCTCAGGATTGGGACCCCGCATGTCTTTAGGAGCTCGTTAGTAATTCCGTCATCCCCAGGAGACCTGTTGTTCTTTAGAGCCGTGAGCCACTGCTTGAGAGCCGCATCTATCACTTCACTTTGGACAATTTTCTGTATAGTCCTCGCTGTAATCACGTATTAATGGGATCTGTGGTCATCATCACTCATGTAGTTCTATCATCCGTGAGACGTAGGTATAGCTGCCTATAAAACTTCTCGATCTCGACGAGCATCTCGAACTTTGAAGTGACTGTTCTAGGGGTAAGGTAAGGGGTGGATAGAGACGTATTAAACACCCACCTTCTAGTAACCATATTTTGTCCCACTCACGGCAAGCGTTTGCGTTTATGAATTTTCTCCGCTTTTGCAACATTTTTCATTGATGCTTCGCTCCTATTGGTTGTAGCGTGATGTTGTATAGCCTATAGGCTTCCTCGATAAATGAGCTTTCTAAGAATTTTTCAATTCGAACCAGTAGTTCCTGAGATTAGCACCTTCAACCAAACAAACAAACTCTTCAGCTTTATAAAATTAGAATAGATCAAAAAACATATACAGAATTGCATTTTTCTTGACTCAGCGGAAGTAGTAAACATTTGACAACGACCGGATATCCATTAAATTTGTCAAGTTTTGGTACAAGTGGCAATTTGTAACAGCTAAAGGATCCACAATTTCTAAATTCCTCATGTAAGTAAGCCTACTTCAATGAGACAAATTAGATCTTAGACATAATATTTCATTGACAAATACGAACAAAATGTCACCCAATTCTAAAGCGTATGAAGTATGATATACAATTACTAGTCTTTAAAGATAATCTAAAAAAAAAACGCTGCCTGAAAATAGTCATGCAGTATAATGCTTACTTTCATGCAGCGCTTGAAGGTACAAGGATGTGTGTGAATTATACAGGAATACAATGAAAGTGTCCGCACCGGTTTGAGGTATTCCGACGACTTTCACATGATTTATATTATAAATGACCTTCAAAACTTTACACTCGAATGAAAAGTATTCTTTTATTTACATTACGCGTTTACTATGTTCTCGTTTAAGGAAACGTGTAAATGAGGCCGCTATGTAGATATTGTGTGTGGGTAGGATTGGTTACTATGTGCGCGAATATATCATAAAGCTGAAGATTTTTGATTGTTTGTTTGTTTAAGTGCGTTAATCTCTAGAACTATCAGTAAGATTTGATTAATTATATTTGTATTGCATCGAGTATTAAATGAGGAAGGTTATATAATATCACACTACGACAGTTTGGAGCGGAGCAGTGTCTATACAAGCAGTTGAAACTGTGGGGAACAGCTAGTACAGGATATACATTGACAGTTAGTATAGAAAACAGTTTAAAAATATATGAATTTGAAAAATATTATAAACTAGCTGCACCCGGCATGCGTTGCAATGCCATTTTTGAAATGAAACTTCTTTAACATCGTTGTGATTTGAAATTCGATGAAACGAGCGACCGTCAAAAGAGACAAACATATTCATAAATAGGAATGAGATAGAATACCAGTTTACAGTGTTTCCTACAATATTTGTAAAGAGACAAACATACTCATAAATAGGATTTAGCCTGCGAGAGCATGAGATAGAATACAAGTATCAGTATTTCCTATAATCTTTGTCTTTGCGCCTGTGTATTACCAAGCCTTCAGATGCGTCAATCTCAATGTGGTGTCATTTTTGTGCATTTGCGTATTAAAATTCATTGGTTAATTAATTTATGTTAATTATTTAACACATCTGTGTTAATGTTGTGATGCGTGATGTGGAAACAAACAAACAAACTCTTCAGCTTTATAATATTAGTATAGATATTTGCCCCAACCACCTTTTTTTAAAGTACTCTATACTACACAAGAATTCATCAATTTTACCTACAACCTGAATCATTCCGGGTTTCTTGGGTGGTCTTTGAGCATGTCTGAACTTTTTTTCCGAATAACTCTTGTTGAGCATAACTTCATTTCAAAAAATATCTTTATCTATTAATAAATAGGGTTCTTATTCTCGCGTTTTTAATGCTATTTCACCTATTTCATTTCAATACATTCAAACATGTTTTGATATAACACTTGAATTCTATGATATAACAATCATTATCATGAAATTAAACAGCTGCCCAAGTTCAGAGTTGTAGCACGTGATATGTAATGTTATTATGTCATTGCAATCAGTATGAGGGTTTTGGGAATGTGCATTATATGTTCACCTTTGGGTCAACATACAATAGAGTGGTTAGTGAGTAGTTTCTTTGAAATATTACAAAATGTTAACTAGCAAACATTGTGTTCTTTCTTCTCAGAACCCTGGTCTTTGGTTCCTTCAAGAAATTTGCTCGAAACGATCTTGCAACGGTCATAACGTTTTTGACTCTCATGTTTTAGTTGCATTTTCCTGGCACTGAACACTAGGTATTCGTTCAGAACTTCCTTACTGGTAGTAATGTGAAGCCATTCATGCATGCTCGGCAAGCATTTTATTTTACAGCCTACTGTTAAACTTGACCCTATTTCGTCACCAAGCTTGCCAAGGCTTCTAAGTGGGGAACAACCCTGATGCCTTTTCTATTTGGACGTTGATATAGTTTGTCTTTCTGTCCAAAAAATGGGAATAAAGGATTTGAAAGAGCCAAATAATGCACTAATAAAAAATACATCTTGATTACAGCTGTTAAATTAGGGGTAGATTTGTTTAAAATTTAATTAAGAGCACCCTTGAGGATACCTTCTAGGGAATCAATTCTCGAAGATTTTTTCCTGTCTTTTTCGAAAAAACCAACTTAACTTTTCAGTTTTTAAAATATTCTCCCATACAACTATTTACGACAAAGTCAACTTTTTAACCGCTAAATAAAGTTTGTAATCACAAAAACTATTTTTTATGTGATATAACAACAAAGTAACGACTATCAGATTTTGTCCTTACTTTTTACTGTTAAACCTCGCTTCTTACCAAATTTCATGATTCTAGGTCAATGGGAAGTACCCTATAGGTTTTGATTTACCTGCGAAATGTTAAAATTTGTTAAAATCTAAGACTAAATTAATGGCCGTATCTTTTGATTGCGTTGACTTAGAAGCTTGATTTTTACAGCTTTAAAGGACCGCTGACTTATTTGATGTCAATTTCAACTTGATACCTCCACGGGTACCTGAGAAAAGGGTCTTGACAGACAGGCAGACGGGCAACAAAGTGGTCCTATAAGGGCTCCTTTTCTTCCTTTTGAGGAACGGAACCCAAATGATACAGAATGAAAAATATGTTCTGGAACCTATTACTCAGCGCTTTCAGACCCGCACTACGCAACAATTATACTATTGACTCTAAGGACACACACATACTCAGAAACTTTTTCTGATAACGCATATAATACGTCGAAATACACACACACAAATACAAATAAAAAATTCATGCATATATTATTTGCTCAATGCATGAGTAAGAATCAAACTCGCGACAATAATTGACGTAACAGTCAAATGCTTGAACACGGCGAAGTGTCGCCGGTAAATAAGCATACAACTCAATAATTTATGAAGAAGCGTCAGTATTATGAGGTGTTGTGCCAAATTTAGTACTCGCTTAAGGTTAAAGTATATTGCAGGCCGATACTGAAATATAATAAATAGGCCAATAATGAAAAAATATTGATCAATATTTGTCGTGTGACTTGTCTACTTGTGCTATATCTATGCTAATTATAGTGTATTCCTTTATACACTATACCCCGCGTACATATGTGCACTTCACGTTCAAGCTGACACGTCTGCACTCGCCTGTGGCTCATGCAATACTGACTAACCTGTGATCTCTACAGTAAGCACGAAATAATGCATATAACTATTATTTAGTTCTACCCTACATACACTTCACTAATATTATAAAGCTGAAGAGTTTGTTTGTTTGGTTGAACGCGCTAATCTAAGGAACTACTGGTTCGAATTGAAAAAATATTTTAGTGTTGGACAGCCCATTTATCGAGGAAGGCTATATATAGGCTTTATAACATTACGCTAAGAGTAATAGCAGTGGAGCAGTAACAATAAACACAGGTGAAACTGCTGGGACGGCTAGTGTATTATAATTTATAATACATACCAGCGGACCCGACAGACGTCGTCCTGCGGGAATAGGACATATATTATTCCTGGAACCCTATCGCAGCGCCATCTACCGGGTCCAATTGTAAAGCTAAACCATTCTCGAATCCACCTGAAGACACACAAAAAAGTTCATTAAAATCGGTCCAGCCGTTTAGGAGGAGTTCAGGGACATACACACACAGAAGAAATATATATCGCACTGCTATTACGAGACCGTATCAACTCAAAATAGGGTAAATTTGAGATAATTCATTTTTCATACATAAATATCAATTCCCTACGCGTCAATAAATATAAAATAATAAAATAAATTGTAATAAGCCAAATTTTTCAACAAAACAACTAAAAATAAATCATATTTTTTTTTAAATTTGTTAAGACAATAGAGTATTGAGTCAAAAATTGGAAATAACTTGAAAACCTGCAATCTCTTAAATAATTCATTAATACAGAAATCCCTTAATTTTGTCAATAATCTATATACAGTGTTCACTTTTTATAATCTTTAACAGGAAGCGACTAATCAGTTTTCTGTCGTTTCTGAAAAAAGCTTCATTTTGAGTTGATACACTCTTGTAATAGCAGTGCGATATATAAAGATAGTAAAGTCCGAACTGTGTGTATCTTACTTATATAATTAAACTCGTCACTGTGAAAAGTACTATATTTTTTTTTATTATAACCAACCTCTAGCATACCGATTACATTACATTAATATAATAATAGCATACCAACTCAACTATTAAATGATAAGTAGAGTTTAAATTAATAACAGACAACTAAATACAACGACCATTATACATACCTACACGATATTCGAAAGCACAAATAACAACTTTACAACTATCAATTAATCGTTCACGCTCCGATCATGTTGGATTAGCGATAAACAATTTATTACATTGCCATCCTCCATCTTGTTTTGTCTAAACTTTTTGAGACCAAGGCATTCACTTTTACTGCCTAATATTGACATCTGAGGTTTCACTTTCGAGAAAGGTCCCTAATGCATCAGTGTATTGTCAGTTATGCTTGAATGCATGCGTCAGTCGTCTGTTATGCATGATTCGGTAATGAATATGGAGTCTCAAATTGGCGTGTCGAAGTGCAAATATCTTTGGCGGGTGAGTTAATGTATTAAAAAGTTTTTTTTTGGTTTTCACCAATGACATTTTGTAATGTTTTGAGTTAGGTGAAGAAATTTTTTGCTCATACTGTAAACTTTAAAGGGTAGGTAGGTGGTATTGTGAACCTTATGACGATTTTATTAGTAGTAGTTATTATAAGTTTTAAGATTATTTGGTCGATTTATTGTTATTCACTAAAGGCATACACTGTATGTATGAACTACTCCGAACGGGAATAAGGCGTGAGTATTCCCGTCCGGGGTAGGTAGAAACGACGAGAACGCCATTTGACCATCCGGACATAGCTCGCGCTTCTTCCACATTCATCAGACCTTTCATACACGCTCGACGGTTACGGGTGATTTTACTTATGCCTTTCTTTAGTATACTGCTGATCTGGTCAGTATACGTATTTCGGGGCCTACTTGCACCGACTTACCCACTCACAGGAGCCTTATAAATTCCTTCAGTCATTCGCTCTTCATTCATCCTTTCAACAAACCATCACAACATTCCTTTCTCAATTCTTGTCACTATATCTTCTTTTAATCCACACCTATTTATTACCTCATCATTCCTCACTCTATCAGGCAATCTTACGTTACACATACTTCTTAGTGAACACATTTCCTTGAAGTTAATTTTATTTTCATGTCTTCTGTCATTCCCAACTCTCGGTGTTATACATCAGAGTTTTAGCCAACACTCCACCGTGAACCGCCAGACGTGCGTTTAATGACACTTTCTGACTTTTCACAAAAGAGTAAAGGGCAGCTTTGACTGAGTTAAAGCCTTTTGGACTCTTCTTTCAATGTCTTTATCATGCTTTCCATCCCATATAAACATACTTCCAAGATAAATCAACTCATTCACTTGTTTCATTCTTTCATATTCAACCTTAACTTTACAAGCAGTCATCTCTTCATCCGTTACGAACACCATAACCTATATTTTGCTTGCATTTACTTTCACACTTTTTACCTCAAGCTCATCATTCATGATTATTATCATGTCCTGCAACTCATTAGCGGAAGATGCAAGTAAGACTTGATCATCGGCGTTGAAGAGGCGCTTGACACTTGACTTGCCCATACGAAAACCGCACTTGTGCTCTTTTAATTTAGGTAATATGTAGGTAGGTGTATGTATTTACAAAAAATATGTATCTACGTATGTTTATTTGTGTTCTAGAACCAATAAAACAAGTTGGTTTGGGTCTAGATAGCGACGTGGAATATGTCCCAGGATATTATTTTTATCATTACTGTTATGTCATGTTTCTTCGGTTTTTAATTTACAACATATTCCGAATATAAAACTAAAATGAACAAATCGGTTTCCCAAAGCATAATTTTATTTGTTTGATAAATTTTGAGGGACAATATGTAATAATGGTTAGGGCACAGCCTACTAATTCTTTTAGATTATGTGGTGACGAATCGATTTAGTAAAAAACGCCAAACAAACCAAAAGGAAAAGCGTATATTGTATATCGTTCATACGCGCCGCGATGTCTGCTTTGCTACTCTAAATAGTGTATTTGACGTCATAGTAGGTACTCAAACACGGTTGGTTTGCAATAAAAACTGAACAGTGCATGAGGTTTTCCCCTCTCCCTTCTTGATATAGCGGTTTTAATATAATATGCTCAGAAATCTATAGAAGAATCTATAGATGTTTAGCACTTCTATAAATACGATCGCGATATAAAAGTAGCATCAGATAATGGCAATCCAGTCACCATAAATGACATTATCGGATATGAACATGTGATAATAGGCCCACGTTCGGCAGGTCGGTGGTCGGTGGCGGCAGGTGAAAGTGCCCGGTCAAACCTGTTCCTCCCTCGGAGCTTGCGATGAGGTGAAATTTATGAGGATATTGATTGGTTACGTGCATTAACTTTGACTTCGAGGTCTGCAGTTGCTGAATGAATGGGAAATGAGAAAATAAATTATAAGTTACATACAAAGTTTTTGTGCGATAAGAATGTTTATGGAGAAAATTGTGCTAATGTAATAATATTACAACCCGTCGCGGCAACAGTATAAATTACTTTGCCTTAAAATTCGTTAAGCTTTTTCTTAAAATTATATGTATAAGCCTTTAGCCAAAGAGCCGAGGAATCAGTTTAGTTATTTCTTTATTTGAAGTACATTTTACGAGATTTGTTAGATTTTTATATCGATCTTGGTAGGTTACAATGATTTAGAGGAAAAAAACTTACTGTAAACACATGCATCGTTAAAGAGATTAGAGGAAAATGTACGACATCTCTTATTAAAGTTTATCTTCGTAAATAGCAAATAATAATGAAAAACATACTGTTATTTTTTATCGTAAATCCAAGGATCCAAGTCTACATACTTAAATTGTGCAAGGGCCGTGTAGGCATCCAGGGTGATCTTTATACGAAAGCACCATTTCATTTCGTTTTGAGCTGACCAGTAGACTAGATAAGTCGGTCATCACGGAGCTATACCTCATCTTACGGAGCTCCACGACTCCAACCAAGGCCTATAAAATACTCAAAACTCCCTGACTGTTGTGAAAATTAAGTAACTAAAATAATGAATAACATGTCAAAGATTAAAAACAAAAGAATATAGAATCATGTGTTATATATACAATAAATGTAATAATAATTCAAGATAGCAAACATAATGTTAAAAATACAACTATGGGAGGAAATTAGAGCAACTTAGTCCCAAGCATTTTCAATTTCATCATGAAAATAGTCTACAAAAGTGTAGTATGCCTTACAATGAAGTTTATAGTTATCTAGTTTATAGTTTTAAATTTATTTAAGTTCAAATTTTGTGATTGATTCGATGGAATTTAGTTGATTTTGTTGTAAAAGCGTATACTTTAACATCTAAATAAACTACAACTTTCTTGAAGCCTAGTCATTGGTAGCAAAAGCTTTACTTATCCTTATTTCTAATATTAATGCGTACCTACGTTACTATTTTCGTCGTTTATTTAATTTGGAATACGCACTCACTGCAGCTATTGCCTTCATGTAGCTCAAGAAGTCCAGAGATAATCATCTTTTTAGAATAAACGCCTATTGAAAGAAAACACATAGGACTGATAAGACCGTGAAGATTAGCGCTGGGAAGATCCCTATGCCTAGTAATGTGTTAATGAGGACTAAAAATGCTGACGATTATTACGAAAGACCAGAAATAGATTAGAACGGAATTAGTGATGAAATCATTTATTTTTCTACAACCCCCCTAGTCTTATTAGTCTTACTAAACATATTCATACAATAGTGACAGCATACATATAACACCTACGTTTTCTTCCATCTAGCTCGTAAAACATAATTTGGTCGTATGTCGCAACGACAAAGATAGCATCATTAAATGTATTTGAAGCGTAAAGTTATTACAAAAAGCTGTAATAATTAGATTTGTACATTTTCCTAGTTGTATAATTTAGGTGTAACATCACATTTCTTACTAATACTACTAATATCATTTATAAAGGTGAAAGTTTAGGTACTTTATAAAAGAGATTTTTAGTTATTTTTATGATGAGGATGAAAAAAACTCTTTTTACAAAAAAATATTACAATTTTAACTTACCTACAGATGATATATCTTAGCCACAAGAAGGAAGAATTGTGTCCTTTCCTACTATTTGTTCTTATTCTTTTCTTTCAAATGAAGTGAAGTTAATTTGATTTAAGGGATGTTTGCCTTAATGACGGAGATTTGTTTTACAATACAGTTAATTGTGACGTCGCGTCGTTGCGAAGACCACTATCACAGCTCATTTATTAAATCAAATACTCTCGAGGAAGTTAGTAATTCTATAGCCCTTCTATATTATTCTTAGTCTTAAATTAGCGTTTCTCATTCTTTTGCACTGTCGATAGCTTTTCACTTTTCCACCGACTCATAGTTTACTCAGAGCGATTCACTAGTTCAGTGAGAGTGATTCTCTAGGTCACTCCTAGTAAACTATTTGGGTGAAAGAGCTGGTTTTTTTGTCCAGGACAGTGCAGGCAGTTTTGTGCAGGACACAACACTACGCAACACAATGTGAAAATCAAGGTAGCACTTATTTTTGTAATGGTTTACGCTTTGATTTACGGCAGAGATCATGATAAACATTTGATTGTTATTCACTGAATAGAAGTAGCAAAAGATTTAGGTGAGAAATGTGTTTGAAGTTAAAGAGAAAATGGCTTACGAATCGTTTTGAAAGCGATTTAATTATAGTGCTTTAAATAGTGAAGCAATTCACGAAATAGTGGATGTATGCACGAAATTGAAAGTGTGCTTCAGTATCTGTCCGTCTTTCTGTTTGGGTGGCGTGTTTATTACGTAAGATGCATTTATGTTCTATATTTGTTTTATGTTTTTCTTTAAAGATATGGTAAAATTTACCTATTTACACAGAAATAAGCAATTTATTGGCGCATTGTTCGCTTGTTAAATCGACACTTTGGGACCTACGTTCATTGCTTTTAATATTTTTATTACTTCATAATGAACCTTACCATTCATGCAGTTTTACTGGATTTATAGGGTATGTATTGGAATAAGTTTCAAAGCATTGATATGATTAACCTGTATTGCTCGGTTTTAGAATGAAAACATCAAGATTGGTTGCTACAATTGACCGATTCTTAAATTGGCATGACTGTATGTAAAAAGCTGTTATAATAAACCTAAACCGTAACTCACACTGTCTTAGTATTTCTGCATAAACTACTAAGAAACGATGTTACATCAGAAAAAACTGTTTAGCTATCTTTGCAAACAACGTACTCAGTATAAAATTTACCGTAGAAACAGTATTTACTAAATAACGTGAGTACAATAGAATTATGAATACCAGAGAGTGTTCTCCACAACCTGTTTATGGAGTGGAGTAGACGAACCCAAAAAAAAAAGAATCTATGTTTCTCAAAGCTGCTGTTTCGCTATCGGCGAAGCGGGGAATAAAGCGGTTACGTTTAATAGGCGATTACAGTCGCTATAATCAGTGATATTAGAATCTTGTTTTCTTTATGTAATATTCAAATGCTAGTATTAATCAAATCAAATCAAATTCTTTATTTCCAAATAGGCCTTATAAATAAATTTATAAAAGTGGTTGCACAAATGTACATTATTAATTAAAATTATGTTCATTTTAATCTAATCTCAGCAATGTAGTTCCGTACCTTCTGAACTAGTTGAGACTGTATCTCAGGAGGCATTACATAAAGTAACCTTATTCATAAATAACGGTGTATACCATTTCTATTCTGTCTTAAGTTTCGCTCGTCGCTCCGCTCGTGTTAAGACTGTGGCTTAATGCTTTTAAGCTCATCTTAGAAGCGAGGTGTCGTGTGATAATTCTATGCGTTTTCATTGTGGTGTGGAAACCATGATGTGGGAACAAGAGCACCGGCGCCGTAACAACATTTATCGGTACTGGTCCGTTATGGAAACAGTTATGATTTGGCACGGGCTTGTGGTCGATGGTTATTGGTGATATGGGATGGTGTTAGATACAGGGTGTTTGTGGGGAGATATACATAATGATATAATAGATAACAGTATGTTCAACTGCACTGGACTGCAAGTGTTCTGAGCTAATTTGTACCCGACTTTAAAAAAAGAGGTTTTTATTTGGCTGAAGGTTTCTTTGTTTGTATAACGTGAACACGATTGGAACTATATTGGCTTGGTTTACAAAAATTAATTTAAATTTGTTTCTAAATGGATATCGTCGTTTGTGAACAAGTTGAATGACAAGTAAATGGAGATCATAAGGTGAGAAAAGAGACAATGATGGTTTGCAGTTGACTTTAATTTTGGAGAGACCTTTTATATATAATTAAAGTAGACAATCTACGGCTCAGAGTAAGCGGTTACCTGGGCATATGAACTCTCTCAACATATGAGATGACATTCGTGCATTGCCAACCTTAACAATCTCCTTCAAAACCCTTGCTCAGTACCCATCACCACAAAAATAACTATTAAAAACAACAATTTATATTCTGTGCTACGTTTCAATTGCCATATACTTAAAACAATTACCAAACTAATTCACAAAAAAATATATTTCCTTCGAAATATCTGTAATATTAACCTAATTAATTTATTTAAAATCTCACACATAATTTTATTACGTCTGACTTTTTAAGGTCAACACAATTGCGTCCTAGCAGCTTATACATGGCCCCTGGGTTAACGCAAATATGTAGTAATTAATATGTTAGGAATGGGAGCAGTCATATTTTTTTTACCGTGAACAATTTTAATTGTATTGCAATAAGCTTGGAACGTCATATCTAGTCATCTTTCTAAATGGAAGGTTCGAATAATAGGGAGTGATGTAATGATTACTTGCGATACAAAATAATACAATCAAAGTCATGCAATGATTGAGTAGGCTATAAGAGAAGTAATTTAATTTTCAAGAAGATTGTCTCAAACACGTAACATAAAAGAGAAACGGAAAAGACTACCTACCTCGTACCTAGTCAACCAATATTTTTGTGTAATGTGACTGACATAAGCTTATATTAGGATAAAATCTTTTGGGAGTGGTATTCATATTTATTAAGCGCAATTCACATAAAGATGGCGCGGATCAGGACCTGCCGCACTCCCGTCCTGACCCGCGCCCGCTTTATGTATGAATTGCGTTTTAAAGATATACGGTTTTTTTTCACACCGGTAAGGCGCCTAATATCCACGGGAAATGTCGCTTCACCGCTTAAAGGAAAGTCCCCATTAAAATTTTAAGTATCAGTTAAATACTTCAAAACAGTTTTGGAAACAGATAAAACTCAAACCGATGAAAAACTGAACAACACGTAGAGAACTCTATGTAAATGTTTTAAATAGTTTAATCATCAGTAATTATTAAAATTCATCTTTTCAGAAAACCAATACAATTTAGTAACATATCAATTTATTGATTTCTGTGAATGTTAATATTGAGTTGTAGCCCTTGATCAGTTTTTTGCCAAAATGGTAGAAATACCTCTCAAATCCAGTTCGGTATGTGTGACCAGGTCGCGGAGGTAGTAGGCCAGTGGGGCGCTATGTAAGGGCGCGGTCGAACCGCGAGCTATAAACTATAAGCTAGTAGATAGATATTTAATAGCTGACGAAGAATACAACTGCCATTTGATTTAGTAGGTAAGGGCGAAATTGCTATACAGACTATTACAAAAAGGTGATGCTATATTTTAGGTTGGTATAGTGAGACCCCGTAAATTACGTGAAGCGCTAACAATTTTTAAGAAATCTTATTTTGTAAGTGACTAATTGAACTTGAAAATTGAACGATAAAGCTATTATTTATTTCGTAAGAGATAAGGCTGGAATTAATGACATTGTAGGTATTTCATTCCAAGGATGCTGATAGAATATCCAGATGTTTCTGAAAATATCTGCATTAAATGTCTACAATAGTTTTTTTCCAGCTCAGCTTCTAAACCTAGTGTAGTTGAGTGAGTGAGGAGACACTCGCCTCGCCAGATCGTCATGCGTGCGCTCTATAACGTTCCGGTAGCACACTATCCACAAGTTTATAGCCGGTGATCTGACCGCACCCTGAGTGCTTGTACTTTAATTTTTATGACAATCTCAATTCATAGTTCAGTTATAAAATTTTTAGTTATATAATGAAGTATTTACTTAATTCGCTATTTGTTATATTCATGCGAAAAAAACTTCCGAATCTGAAAAAAACGTCCAAAAATTAATCTACTTAACTAAAACTTAAAAAGTTAATAGTGAAGAAAATTTAATCATATAAAATTTGTCCACAGATTGATATCATTGGAAATAGCCCCCCGTCCGGACGTACAATGCGAAGCCGTTGCGTGGCGTCTAGTGGGGCTCCTCGGCGCAGACCAGGGCTCCGGATTGCGCGCGCGCACCGCCCGCCTTGCATCTGCGCTGGTACATTATACCCCTGATGCTAGAGACGCGATTGATGCAAGGAGACGGCAGTTAGATGCAGCAGTCCAGGGTCAGTTTATTGTTAAGTGTATACATTTTTTCGCGACTACCAAAGGAGGGTAATGTTTTTCAAAAGTTTAACATTTATGTATCTGTGTATTTCTGTGTCTGTCTGTGGGATCACACCTCACAAACGGATAAACCGATTTGATTGCGGTTTTTTTTGTTTGAAAGGTGACTTGATCGAGAATGAGTGTTCTTAGCCATAATTCAAGAAAATTTGTTCAGCCATTCGAAGATCATGAGCTCTTTTCTAGTCGTGGATATTATAAATGTATGATTGTATTTATGTATCGCTATCAAAAAAATAACCCTCTCATGTAGTAACCATCGTTTCAATCTAGTATGTAAGCTACTAATTATTTAAAGATCCAGTGTTATTCATTTAACGTCTGTCGGAAACAACATGTCCAAACATCTAATTACAAACTAAACTTCTAACCATTAAAGTACATTGAGTTTGATTCTACCATAATGGTTATAAACATGGAATATACCAAGGATGTAATAAGGTCGATTTGGAACCGATTACACATATATACATACAAACATAAATAAAATAAACATTGACTTGTGTTTCCCGGACGCTGTAATTCGTAGATAAGGAAGTAAGGCAATTATATATATTTCCTCCGTTGAGTTTTGTGATGTTTCTTATCCGCGATCGTGTGTTTTGGCGCAGAACTGTGAATGCACTTGACTGACATTGGCATATTAAAGTACTGTTTTGATACATTAAGTGAGGTTTTAGATAATTGTGACTATTTTTAAAACAAGATACTAGCTAGAAAAATTTGAAAAACACAACTGTCATGTTAAATTAAAAGAAAACTGTCAGTCGTAGCACTGCACGTCTGCACATCTATATGTCATCATGACAATATATTTCAACTGAAGCGTGACGGTCACGCGAGTTCAGTGCTTTTTCCATATACCAAAAGTGCCCAATGTGCCTAAAGAAGTTTTCACTTCAAAAAAATTATCGCCAGTGTCACTTGGGATCACAGAACTACATATCCTCAGTTCTATGGTCGGAACGCTGTAAGTATGTAAGTGTAAACATCGAAATCTGTTAACGCATTTAGAAGTTATGATGAAATAAAGAAACTCACATACATGCATACGTACATGAGCCCTAAAAAACATTACACTCTTTTGGGCAGTCATGTAATAAATTATTTATCAGCCATGGAATAATGTGATATATTTCTATGATTTGCGAAATTAGATACTATTCTCAAGTTTACTTTTTTTTAATTGTTAAATCAAATATTAAAAATATTTTATTTACCGATAGCAAGGTTAAGTATCACATCAAATGTTCATACTTCACACAAATTTCTACGAGACGGACCATTGTGACGTTTGATAAAGAGAAATGAAGAAATAAGCAATTTTGTAATATTTGTAAGTAGTGCATATGTATGTAACGGAAAACAATATCTAAATTACACTGTAATACAGGAGTTATAGATAGCGAGAATAATCATTCCTTCAGTATCTTTCGTTTATGACCGTGACGCATTGACATTTCCGAGATGTCTATCAAATCAAATCGAATTTAATCATTTATTTATTTCCACTCATATACAGAAAAGTGACAGAATCAAATCTCAAGCTAAGATACTGGTATCTGTACTAGGCAGACCTGTAGGACAGGTACCAGACTCTCCAGACTCTAGATGAATTGGTAATTGGGTTTGTGTAATCTGAAACAAATTGATAATGAAGGATTTGAAATATGATGGGTGTGTCTGTTTGTGTCTGCGTGTCTGTGTTTTTTACCCGACGTATCAATCGAATTCCACACATCGTGGTCACGGGTCTATAAATATTACCGCAATCATGTGATTAGGCTACGATAACCGCTTACCATTAGGCGGGCCGTACGTTTGTTTGCCATTGCCGTGATATAAAAAAATGTAAATTGCGATTTATACATCTATGAACACCGAATAATGCATCAGAAATATTTACCTAAGCATCCTCTACCCAGGTCTTGGCACGCACGGCTTGACGGCAGACGCCAGCGGATCCCTGATCTCCTTACATGTGGCCATGAAGAATGAGCTGCACAGGCATGTGGAGGTGTATAAGCAGGCGCTGCACAAGCTTGAAGAACTGGTATGATATGATTATAACTTTTGCTTTGGCTATAAAGTAACACCAAGTCACTAAGTAAAACTTGTAAACGTTAAAATTAAACCAATATTATTATTAAAACTAGAATCGTTCATACATGTAAAAGACAGCTTCAACATATCATCCGCTCTATATGTAGACGAGTTTAATTTCAGAAGAAGCGTCAGAATGATCAGAGTGAGAGTACACGCTGATCATTCTAACGCTTCTTCTCAGAGCGTTCTTGGATCCTGTTTAATGTACTTGTGTGATGGTATCCTGTTATCTTTAGTGTTTATCTCCTTTGGTCGTGATAATGTCTTATTCTATGCTGACTACTTCTAAAGAACTAGTTGCCCAGGGTCACTGGGTTATTCTCCCTGCTAAAGAGCTCCATAAATAGTTGCATACTGTAGTCACTTGGAAATAACACTTCCCAGACTACAAGATGGAGTTGTATAGGATTCCTAAGGATTTTTACGATCTGTTAAGCACGATTATACCTACTTCTGCGATAGATACATATGTCTACAGGTTCCAACTAATTCTAACGTTACCTCTTGGTCCCACAGTCCTCCGTAACGGTCACCCAAGACCCAGCGGCGTCATCCCACCAGCGTCTCCTAGCTCTTTCACACTATGACGTGGAACGTCGCCTTATCGACAACAAGGGCCTCTTAACTATCGTGGACAAGCCAGCTTTGCGCCAACTACCAACGTTGGTCTCTTCGTTGGCCGCACGCGTGGAGAGTGATAAGGCGGTGTTGGCATGTATTGGACAGATTAAGAGAAGTGATCCAACGTTGGATTTGAGTGATACCAGGTAAGAATACGTTCTCTTTTTATAGGGCTCATTCAGTTTTTAATACACTTCTAAATAGTTAAGAGCGATAACTTCTGGGGAAATTTTAGAGGTAAAGAAAACAGAGCTTTCTTTAATAGTATTCAAACTATACCTATTGATAAGGTTTGGTATTGTTACACACTAATATTCATATATTATGTAAAATACGAATATTACTTTACTTTGGTATTGCGTAATACATTTTTCCGGCAATGACGGTCCGTTAATAAACAAATAAACATTTTCTTTTAATTCTTTACGGTTATGTATTTGAATTTATACAAAAAGAAACCTGTTAGTGCTTCATTAGTACATCCAATCTTAACATGTATAATAACTACACTCATTAAAATTAGTTGAGTGTGCTTGAGTAACTGATATAAGCAAAATTGTTTAAATAAAAAAAAAGGAATTAGAAACAACGCCAGAACCTCATTCAGAATCAAAAAACCTGTCTGATAGATGGTAACAGTATATTATTACATGTAGGTGTCGAAGGTGGGTGTTTGTTAAGAGTTTTGATTAACGGTTGCCATTTTATTTCCCCAAGGAGTAGTCTTCCCGTAAGTTATGGCCTTATGGGATAGGTCGAGTCATAATTTAAGTACACTTATAATAAGTGGTACCAGTATTTGAAATATAATTATTCTATATCAAGAAGTGCGCGTATAATTCAACCCAACATGAATCCCCTACGTAACCTTCGACATGTATAAAATAAAAACTGTGTAAAAATAAACAAAACATATTAAGTAATATCTTACAGTAGTACCTATATGTATGCATATGACGACCCAATTTTATCAGGCTTCAAACTCTGATAATGCACAGTTGCATTACTACTAAAAGAAAAAATCCATGTCCAAATAACGCTATGTGTCTATTAAAGCCATGTAACCTTATTTGCCAATAACTTTTTAAGAAACAAGTAATTATAAACTAAACGTTGAAATGAGACATGAAAATGATATATTTTAAAGTTCTCATTTAAATTGTGATTCGCTTTAGAAAGTAACTGATCAAGTTATACATCGTACATCATGTTCGCGAAATGTTGATCACTTCTCGTTTTCATTCTTAATGATTTGTAGTCTAACTATATTACTTTCATTTCGTTTATTACGATTACATCATTTTCATTAAAAATAATATTTATTAATGTTGACATTTATGTGCATTCGCGTGTCGATGGGTTTGCGAACATATATTCGCCAAGATTAAAAACTTGCTTGCCTGATAGATTTTTGTCCTGTCCAAATTTCAACAGTTCGTTTTAATTTAATGGAAAAAGCGCATCCAGTTTTCGGCCTCTGTCTATTTAAAGAAAAAATTGCTAAATCCGTTCCGGCCGTTCTCAAGCTATGTGCTTACGAATGTACAGCTTTTTATGTTTATTTATATAAGAAGTATCTACAGTTAATGTATTCACGTGTGTATTTCGGGGATGTGAGGCTAACGCCGATGCGGCAGGTCGCTGTATCCCTTGATAGAAAGGTAGGGAACCTTCGTCGGGCTGAAAATTAGTGGAACATCCCGTCAACGCTGGGGGTGTCCCTCTTACACGTATGTGAGGTATTTAACTTAAAATATTCTTCGATATATTACATACGCTATCTACGAGTAGCCCCAAACTAAGTACAGCTTGGAATATGAATTATAGAAAGCGAATAAACATACTTAGGTACTTTTATTGTGAAAACCTACATCTTTAAATAATATAATTCTTCTGTACGTGTCACTGAACTGACTCCTCCTACATCGCTAGACCAGTTATGATGAAGTTTTTGGGTGTATATGAGTTGATCCCCGGATGGTTTAGATTCACACACGTTATATATTTTTAATTTTTTTGACTAGTTGTTTTATTATCGAATTGACGAATTAATTATGACACCAAAAAGAAAATCCTACGTTCGAGAATGACAACATCTGTCTGTCTGTCTGTCTGTATTATTATTGTATATAGGAACACCCAGCTAAATGTAAAAAGACATATCAATGTTTACAAATATTATCATTGAACGACAATAGTACCCTGATCATTGACGTAGCAGACGCATGCGCCACATAGGCCGTTGAACTTTGGTGACCCTACTCACTATTAAATTACAAAATAATATGCAAATTATATTATTGCTGTTTATCATTAGGATCTGATAGCTCTCTTGTCAAGAATAACTGAGAAGGAAGAACGACCTTCCCCTTTAATATACATACGCTAAAAGAAGCAATCAGCCTAACTTTGCCAGATTGTAAAATAAATTACGTAAACACTCGTTTAACGACTTGAGATAATAACGATTAACAAATGATACGAGAGTAAATAAATAATCACACGGAGAGGCAAGAACATTATTTTGTAAATGTAATAACAATTACATCTTTATATTAAGTTTAGTTACGTGATATATTGCTTTGTTGTTTTATTCACTTTTTTTTATATAAATACGGAAATAAAAAATCCTTGTGATTGTAATACAAGGGTAATGCGGAATATGTTTATTTTAAAAACAGAATTATATCAGATACAAATATATCTTTAAAGTTTCAGTTGTGGTGTTTTGTAGCGTGCAACTACCGATTTTATTTGGAACAGAATATTTGTATCTGTTATAAGTACTGGTACTGGTATAAGTAGTTTTTGGACGCGACTTCTTTCGTTTTGTCAATGAATATTCAGGTATTTTTTTGGGAACAGTATATTCTTCTGGATGGAAAGTACCCTATGTATTTTTCTGTACTCCTGATAACGTGATTGCAAAATTCCATGATGATCAGTTGAGTAGTTAACTATTAAAGCATGAAAGCGTAAAATGCATAAAATCGTCTTCAAAGAGCCTCCATTGAATTTATAGACCACGGTTAACCACAGAAAAAACAATCATTCCAATTTTAAAATAGGTAGTAATAAACCTTTTGAGAATTATATTTTACGACGAACGTGTTGAATTTAATTTCAAGCGATTATGAAATGTTCACGATAACCATTAATATCACCAATCCACCGTGCGAACATTGATACAATACTCAGCAATAGAGTAACAGTGTACCGAATTATTAATAGTTCACTTTTATACAAGCGTGTGAATTGCAAAACATTGCTGATGATTCAATTAGAAATGTTCGCTTTACGTAATGTGTCTGGATATTTTTATTTGTTTTAAGTTTGTATTGTCTCATTTTTTTGTGTCTTACGTAAAAGTAACAATTCTCTCCCAAGATCATAAACTACTATATTAAAAATACTTTATTTCGTTAGCAGACCCTCTCATAAGAGTGTCGTGAAAATTTCTCTGTTAGATATGTTTATGTAATAGAGAAATGTTCACTACAAACTTGTATTTTTTGGGTCAGTTGTCATCACTTAGTAAACAGCCATTTTCAATAGCTAACATATCAGCAATCCATTGCGTTTACGACACGACCTTACGTCACACCCATCTTACAAATATTTACCTTTTATTCTGTCCATTCGCTATTTTCTTTTTCGCAGTTGCTTGACAACTGTGTCCGAGTTTGTAAAATTAAACATAAAAATACGCTATTAAAAAGATATATGTACATATAATCAATTTTCATTTGATTTTACTATTTATAACCATTCGTAGTCATTATGATACGGTACATCTATATTTTTTTTTTCAATAAATGATTTTTGTTTACGTACAATGCGTTCTATTGTACGTAGTTCCAAACTATTATCTTATCTGTAAAGTGTTGTGAACAAACTGAAACACTGTATGTTCGTAAATCGATGGAAACTTCCTCTTAAATAAAGTTGGTTGTCGTTTTTAATCGAGTCGGCAACCTTTTTGGTCATTACAACTTGACTATTTATCGAACTGTCAAAAAGAAAATAAATGAATGGGCAGAGTATATAAGAAGTTTCAATATCGACAACACACAGGTATATTTTACACAGCGCTATCTAGACACAACGATTTATTTCAATTATATCAATAATGAGTATTTTTTAATTGTCAGGAGTGTCAGTCTGTCAGTATAAGTCAGTCGTGAAGCTAATTGCCTTTTCCAATGAGTAGATCCTATGGAGAAGATCAAGCAAGAAACTCCAGGACACTCTTTTTTGACATGTTATTTTTTTACAATATTTGGTTACATTGCTTATATGCGGAAATTATTGTGAGGACAATGTAACATAATGTTCTAAACATATAAACAGTCCCGGAATTCACTACCACCGACAGTTACAGTTTTTAGTAGTTATTCCAGGGTTAACTAGCCCATAGGCCTTACTTTAATCTAAAAGCTTCCTTGCATCCTATTTAGGACAGCGGGAGTGTCTTCCAATCTATTGTCTATTTCTACCTCAAAAGTCATCGATTCACTGGACCAGAACATGCTAGTGGCAGGAGCTACAATGGGCTTTTTTAGTTTTGATTTGGATTTCATTGTACGCAAACGCCTAGACACAATCCAATGCTCGTTGATTGATCGTCAATATACCTCAGTATCTTAGCAGTCACACAAAAGGATACGTTCCATTATGATCGAGGAAACTTTCCTTCTTCTATGTTATTTTTCTTGTACTGTCAGTACAGAGATTCAAACTTAATTCGCGTGTTTTATGAATCTAATAGGTATATTGTACTTTTACTTTCAATTCCCAAATAATCATTAATGTTACGAATCGGTACAAACATTTTAATACTCTATGTCCCTGTCTAGTATCCGCCTTTGATAAATGTTATTATACGCCTGAGCGCATTATGACTAATTTAAACGTACATAATATCAGGCAGTAATTGAGCGCCATTACTTTGAATGCAGGCGTTTATCGCATTCAAATGACTATCTCCACGCTTACAAGCGCACCAGGCATGAAAAAACGACTTTAATTTGAAGTGTTAACGTTTATTATTACGTATGGAATATTATCCTGTTACAAAAATCCAGATTAAATATTTAATAACAGATATTATAACAGGTGGATATTTGGAACTTTTATTAAATAACAGTGTTAAACTGTTAATGATGTAACAGTGAAAGTACAGGGCAGCGTGCGACGGGTTATGTAACATTATGTGTGAATTATTTTGTATGTTTAGTGAAATCTTTCTCGAAAACGACTATTCATTGGCTTTTTTAAATGTATTGTTTATGTAAATAGCCGGTTATAGTAATATCTAAGTTCTAATAACATGTTTGAAGTATCTTTTTATAATGTTTAAATAGATATTACTTGTCAAATGGTCAAAATTTACTGGTTTTATAATTTGTTAGTTTGGTGGAAAGCTTTGATTAATTTAGTATTACGGTTTCGATTAATTTCATAATTGCTTTTTAAATTTTCTACACCTTGTTGCCTAATGACAGGTGATGACGTCAGAGATTGATTTTACTTGGTAAGATGTCCTTTTGCTCACGACTGGCCAAGTGTGCACTGCTGACCTCAGGACTCGCCTAAAAATTTCAACAATGTGCGGGCTTGTATTGCTTTTATTTTAATACAGGCAGTATTAGAATGGTTACTTTGGCCTGCTAGTTGGTATTTTTCGTTTCGCATACATAAGGTGTTACAGAAATGAGGGGTCTAATGTTAGAAGCATTAGGTACAGACAAATATCAAACTTATCCCACGGTAGCTGTTCGCTATGTCCTTCCCTAGAATATAATCTATCTCCTTGCCAAATTTCATTACGATCCGTTTAGCCGTTTAGTCATGAAAAGAAAAACAAACAAAAAAAACAGAGTTATTTTCACATTTATGTTTATGATATTAGTATGGATACATCGTTAAAAAAAGGGAATATGCTTTGTTGGTGTAGGTGGCCTTTTTTAATAACATACCTACTATAATTTTTTATGTAAATTTCAATGATTTTTATTCTATTAACATCCTCGGTATGAAATATACTTATGCATATTGATTCATTAATGTAAGCCGCAGTGTAACAAAATATTTGCTTTTTTACAGCTTTATGTTATTGTATACTAGCTGCGCCTAGCGTTAAGTTTTCTTAAATTTTCTAAATTTTCCGCGCAACTTTCTTAATTTTTTCTTTGATAAGGACCTTCTCCTGACAATAACCTACAAAAATAAAAGAGAATTAGCGAAATCGCTCCAGTCGTTCACGCGTGATGCCGTGACTCGTGACCAAGGGAAATAGGGATTCATTTATATATATATATCCCTATTCTTATATATAAATATTTAGTTTAACTTATATATAGATAAACTGTAAGCACATCTGCTTACAAAGATAGACCAGACCAACTAAAGTGGAGATGGACCGGGCATACTCTGAAAAGCAACCAAGAAAAGTGGAGCATATTTGTCACAGATTGGTATCCTAGAGACGGTAAAAGGAGAAGAGGAAGACAACACAAAAGATGGGAAGATGAGATAAAGTTGACAGCGTGTCCTAACTGCAGAAGGGTCGCTAGGTAGAGAAATCAATGGAAAATGTTGGAGGAGGCCTTTGCCAACAGGCACACTGAACTCAGAGATATATTGTAAACCTAAGAAGGAAAATTTTACGAGTTCAGGATAAAGGGGCTTATTTTTATTATTTTTATATATAGCTAAACTGTATAATTATAGTACGAAATATTGTCATTGATAATGAAACCAACATTCTAATCAACATTTAATTTACCGAAACGAGAAAAGTATAGAGTATTGCAGTTTGCCAAGTCGTATATGGAGAGAGTTGTTCTTGTAATTACTCAGTGCTTTAGCAGGTATGTTACTTTCTACCATAAGTCCTCCGCACTTGGTAAATAACTACGCTAGGTTAACAATTATTAACTTAAAAGGCTTCTCACCTTAAGACCATTCCTTATGGAATGCATTCCATAAACAGACCTAGTCCTGTATACAAGAAATACCTTCTTATTTTCTACAAAATTAGTTATGTGAGATTAATTATCATGATTTAAAATAATGTTGGTTTATATATTTGCTGGTTTGTGAGAATAGTGACGGAACTAAAAATTATAGATTTTAAAGAATGGCAATGAATTTGTGATTTCCGCTAGAGTGTTTTGTCTCAAATATATGAGTATAATAATCTTGTGACTTTAAAACAAACGTTAGCACGAAATCGGCGTTGCATCTCTGTTCACGATAACATATCAAAGACTTATGATCGCTTGGCATACTTAGTTCAATTCGGCTGAATTTTGAATTACGTCGATATTCTTGCAAACCAGCGAATTATGTAAGGGAAAATAAATTATTTAAGCTTATACAACTCTCTAGAATACAATGAAATCATATTTATTAAAACTTAAGTAAAATGCAAACAGTACTAACTCTTAAGCTTTCGGGTTCCATGATATAATTAACGCGTGTTAATACGCGTATATACATATAAATAGAGTGTGGCCACGGCCAGTGCAATATGGTCGAAACGTCAAGCAATTCAGAGGTATGTAATAGCTATTTCGTGATCGCGTTAATTCCCGCACATATACATAATTATAATGCAAACAGTGGAACTGACCATCATCATGTTCTCCCAATTTTATTCGGAGTCGGCGCAATATGTTTTGTTGTCCTGTCTTACTCTGTCATTCTACTTTCAATCAGGTCCTCTAAGTCCCACCATGGCCACCAATCGTTACTGATTTAAAGTTAAAGTAAGGAAGTACTTTCTCGAACGTTTGGCAGAATCAACTTGTCCATAGTTTATATGTGTGTTTATGATGTTTATATATATATATGTGTATTTCATTCTATATACTTTAATTGAGTATTTTTGTCTGACATTTAGTTTGCATTTGATGGTCTATAATATTTTTAATGCACCTACTTTCTCTACACCACCCGAGGGTTGACTGGCAGAGAATGCCTTAGGCATTAAGTCCGCGTCTGTACTTTATGGCATAAAGTTTAAATAAATAAAATTTCACTGCTTACTCCCTTTCTAGCCATATCCTCCGTAGTCTATCCTTCTTTTCTCTAGTCTTTTACTCTTATCCCAGTCAACATTCTTACATAAAACTCTTTTCACCACACTTTACATCACAGTGAAACTAACCTATACTTCGAATAATCTGAACCCTCTAAAAATGTATCTCGCCCTAAACTCCCAAATTAGAGTCTAGTTAAAATCTGATAGCCCAGCCATTAAAGTCGTAACTCTTATTCTCACGATAAATCAAAATAGTGCTCCTGCGCACACAATAGAGGAGTTATACATTGTCTTATAAACTACACGTAAAAAGGTTACACAACGGAGAAATGTATGAGAACCATTGTTGAAAGTTTCATAAGCGAATCCGGTGCGAACTATTTATTTTAATATTATGTTTTAATATTTCGTTTCATATTCTTTACTCTATCTAATATAATTGACTACAGGAAAAAAAACGGCAATAAGAGTGGTATTCATTACATTGCTCCTTTTCTTCATATATGGATACCGCGAGGGGTGTTTTCGTTATAACAAGCCAGAAATGTACTTCTACTCCCCACTTCCATCAATCAAAATGTGAAAAAGGAATAAGATGTTACTAGTTTCATTGATGAATAATTTGTTGTTTGCCAATCATGGCTACGGATCATAGTTTAAACATGGTGCAATTAGTAAAAGTACCAACTAGTTATCAAAATTATTTTACTTTTTTCTTTTTATTCATTTTGCGCGTTTGCAATTCGTGTTCAATTACACACAATACATCTACCTAGTACCTACGCATAGCTGAAATATTCGTATGCATGGTTAATGATAAATATGATAATTGAGCCCCAGCATACATTTATGTACAAAATTTAAAGACCTGGCAAAAAGAAGCGGAACGTTTTTCAAACTATGAACCATTAAAATCCTTATACCATTTTTCACATAGCATGAGTTCGGTGACACTTCATTTTATAGATTTCATGCAGTTTATTTTTGTAATAAATAAAAATTAAATACAAGAAATGAATCGGAATCCATAGATAAATAAAAATCTGTTTTAATTATCTGTTTTTACGCCCATTTTGGCAACCGGTAGCATAGGAAGGAAAAAAAATCTTCTATCGCAACCAGTTGACAAGAAAGAAGATAAAATCTTCTTTCACAACTGGTTGCGAAACTTAGTTGCCATAGCGGCCGAAAGGATCTGAACAGTCTCTGAGATTCAGACAATATAATATTTTACCTAAATTAACTTATCACAATGTTTCCTACGTATACATGACAGGATGTATACATGGAGGATGACAGGTGAATGTATTACGTATAGGCTCGTATAGGTGAGAGAACAAATACTTAGTTGCTGCTCTTAACTACTTCCTTTAGCCCAACCAATAGTTGCCACCGTATTAATGCGGGAGGATGTACTGCGACGTTCCGGTCAACAGACAACGACAAAAGTTTTTTTTTACGTGTTTAGATTATATTTAGATTGTTATTTCTCTATCGATTTGGATTCAGTTTGGTTGTTGTTTAATGCGTGGTACTTCTTATAATTAGTTAACTTTATGGTCTGAAATGTCTGTTTTTTTCTATGGGATTTTTTGTTCGTCAAAGTAATCGTTGCGTCAAAGTGGATCAGCGAAGTTTCGTAACTTTTATATGCCAAATGTGCCAAATCTTGATAGTGGAGTTGCTTAAAAATTCCTTCATTTTTTTTTCTAGATATGCAAAGAGAAAATAAGGCATGTACCTCTTTGATATTTTTCTAATATTAATTTGGTAAAAAATTGATTTCAAGGTGAAATAATTATTTTTATAGGTATTACTAGTAGTATTTTTGTTGTTAACTGTTGGGGTCTTAATAATTTTAATTTAAATTTTTTATTGTGTAAATTTTTTTTTGTAATGTAATAATGGAATGTTGACGACTATATTATATGTTGTAAAAGTTCTGAAAGAGACAGTCTTAAAGTGTCAATACAAGTGATCTTTAGAAACTTTTATAAGAATCTTTAGAATATTCGATTAAAGACTCCTTTATGGTACAAATAACCAACAACCCAACTGATCCACTGTCAATCATGCACCGAGCCAAAGTGACGCAATCTCGGGTCATAGGGGATCTTTTCTCAACTTTTGTTTTAAAGGCTATATCTTGTAAATGGCCTTTTCTTTAAATATTACATATTCTTCCTCTAATTGAATTGTAAAAAAAAATATACAATCGTATGTTAGAAAAAAAGTGATCCACTGTTACCCACTCTCCCCTGCATACAAAAAATATACCTCAGTATTATCTAGACTAGTAGTAGACTTAGTAATATATAAGTATATTTATCAGCATCTGGTTACCATAGTACAGGCTCTGCCTAGTTTGGGATCAGACAACCATGTGTGAGGTGTCTCCAGTTATGGTTATTATGATCTAAACTATAGTGATCACAAACGAAGCATATATCACTTATTTCACGTTATAAACAATTTTACTCAATGAACAGGCTTTAAAACAAAAATTTCTTAATTAATATTTATAGTTAACTGACTAGTTTGGAAAGTTCTTGGTGGCTTTCCACATTTCTCATCCATCCACACAATACTGCAAACGATAAATTCATATTTTATGTTTCTTCACATAAATGGTTTTGAACTGCAGTGAACTCCATTGTTTAGAAGTTAAAGTTTAAATATAATAAGTAGTAAGTCATCAACGGTGACAGTTTCTATGTTAGAAAGTAAGTTTAAGATTTAGTACTTATGAATTTAGTTGAAGGGCACTGAATAATAAAAGTATCTATGGCAAGCGAATTTTGCTTTTAAACTTATAAAATACCAGCTGTAGCCCGCGACTTCGTTCGTCACAGGAACCGTACATTTTCTGGGATAAAAAGTAGCTTATGTCCTTCCCCAGGATATAATCTATCTCCTTTCCAAATCTCATTACGATTCGTTCAGCCGTTCAATCGAGAAAAGGTAACAAACAAAGAAACAGACCGAGTTACTTTCGCATTTATAGTATTAGTATGGCCATCCATGATTTCGGATGCTTGTTGCAATAAAGTAGCAAGCAATGAATGTATTTTTTTATGCAGACATATTCAGGAAAATCTAGACATTCTATCATCATCCTTGGTATTAAAGACCCCTGGTTTCATTCATGTCAGCTCTCTCTCAGACGATACATTAGCATTATCAGTAAATTTTAAAGTTAAATTGGTCAGTTTCAAAATAAGATAGTTATCTGTATTAAAAATAACTTTACGTTGTTTACGGAGTCTACTATGTTCCGCTAAAAGACAGTCCCTAAAGTATATTACTTCAGGTGTTTTTACACCATGAGATACAAAATACTCTATATTATTCTCTCTCTCTCTCTCTCTCTCTCTCTCTCTCTCTCTCTCTCCCCCCCCCCCCCCTCTCTCTCTCTCTCTCTCTCTCCCTCTCTCTCTCCCTTTCTCTCTATCGAATGATTTATATATTTTTTTACCTTTCCAGGCCAGTAGCAGGTGTTCTGATGAGTTACTCTCGTGGATGTGCCGCAGTACTAGGACAGATGTCAGAAGGAGAGAGCGGAAACAGCGACCCTGTCACACCTCGCTCTCCTACAGACTCAGCTAGTGACGGATATCATTCAGACAGTGATGATTCACAACAACTCCCTGATAGGTGAGCTGCCTTACTCTAATATACTGTCCTGATAGTGGTGCAAAAAATCTCTCAGAATAAGAAAAGTTTAGAAGATGGTCCACAACGCTTGGTTAGTGCGAATGGGTGAATTTCACAAATCTTCGTAAATATATTGGACAATTCTCCGGTTTGTGTTTCGTCGTTGTGTCTTAAAACGGGATAAATAAACTACAGAAATTCATTTATATTTACCCTTAGTTGAACTCATTGTGAGGTTTGACAAACTAAGTTCAGATTCTCTTTGGATAGAAGGTAGCATATACTTCTTTGACGCCATTCTAAGTTGGTACAGCAATTCATAGAACAAAAACTATTCATACTGACGGTAGGACATTTTGGAGAGTTAACGTTATATTTAATGTTATTCCAGGAGCAAGCTTGTGTCCCAGTATGCGGCGGTGTGGGCCCGAGCCGCTGATGAAGTGCTACCAGCGCTGGCAGCTCTGGAACCGCTCAGGCACACACCGCACCTCAAGTATAAGATTATCTTCTCTGTCGTTGTTGTAAGTATTACTGGTGAATGAGACATGTGAAAATGTGGATGACAGAAAGAGATGGTGGTCGATTAATTTGCGATGTTTATAAGTTTTGGTTTTATTTTGTAACATACTACTCCTTCGATCTATTAAACCTCAAACCATGGCGGCTGGCAGCTAATAATTTAAGGAAAGGAGGAAGTTAATAATTTTGCTGTGTGATAGCTGTGAACAGGAATATTCAATGCAAAACAGTTTTATTTGCTGCACTGTTTGATGCCACAATACCTACGATAAAATGGTAACCAAATAAACGGCCAGCCTCGTAGCAGGCGGTAATTGTAGCCTATGAATAATTGCATAAATCTTTTGTAGCTTTTGAACGACTTAATGCTAGGTGCCTTTAAATCTCCGCTAACCTCTTGGTGTTTCCAGGAGACTAGCATAATAGAGTGGCCATTTTACAATGAATAAAACATGTCCTAAAAGATTGTATGGATGTTAAAAGAAGCCTTTTTCCAGTTGTCCTTTCGAGCGGCAATCAGTCTGCGCGACCGCCGCCTAAATGAGGTGCAGACACTACTAGGTGTTGATGTTGAGAGTACTCCCAGTGACCCCAGCTTGACTAGGCTGACTGCTGCGGCGACCAGGGTGTTGCACCAGACCGCGCACAGTTTTCCTCTGGGAGAAGCTGAGCGTACTGTTGTTAATCAGGTTTGCTTTTGCATGTTTTATGTAGTTTGGCAATTTCGAAAGGTATGAAGTTAGTGCAAAAGAACAAGGGTCTTCTTTTCAAAACAATGTCATTATCATTTTTAGCCCATGACAACCCAGTTCGTGGTATAGGCATTTAAGAATTTGATATTTTTTTCTTTGTTTTCCACTTTTAATCCGTCAAATAATAACGGCTAGCAATGTTCAAATATAATCTCAAATAATATAAGAGTCAGGCGGCAGTTACGCCGGCGAATCGATACCTAAATGGGAATCTTAATTTAGGTATCGATTGTCAGCACTTAGTACTTCCAGAAGATTCTTCAAGATTACACGAAAGAAGCTTAGCTTATTTTTTTACCTGTTTTGTTTGTGAACTTTAACTCATCCTTAATTTTTACACGACTGCCCACTGCTTTCAGGGTCCATGTATGTATATACGTGAGTTATTCCATCCATGATTTGGATGTATGTATTATTAGAACCCTTACATCATCCCGACTGAAACTGGCTATAATAAAAAAAATCAATATGGAGGCTGTATGGCGCTACTTTCAAAAGTAAAGTGTTGTGTCTTTATTTTTTTTAAATTAGTAACTTGTATCAATATAAACAGACGCTTTGATTTGAGCCTTGGGTTAAGTGATGAGTCTTAAGGTAAACCTGGGTCCAATTGAGCACACTGCCACATAGTCGAGAAGTTTGTTTCCAAAAAAAATTAAGTTTGATTGTCGCTCCTTCTGGTGACTAGATTCCCAGAACCTTGGAAGTAAGGAACTGTACCGTCGTCGTCAACTTTTACTAGGAGCTACTTTTTTATATATTACATTAGGCTACGGTAACCGTCTATAACCATTTCCAGGTGGTAAGCACGCTCAGAGAGTACCCATGCCTCTCCAGCTGCGGAGCTCTTCACGCTCTCGTAGCTGCCGCGTGTAGGGCTGCATGGACCATAAGTCTACATTCACCACCGCTCAGAATTGACACTGACTTTACACCAGGTAAGATTTTATTAAGATGGTTCTTGAAAAAGGTCATAATGTGCGTATGCTACCACTGGTGTTGTGATCTTGTGATGTACCCAAAGGGAAGATTCTCCGACCAGGTTAGGAGATCATGGCTCAGGCCGTTTACAGTGATGTTGGTGACCGTAAAGTACTTCCAGTCAGGTATACATGTCTAATAAATCTAATCGAATCGGTTTGAACACTTTCTACTCGCGATGCAGAATCCAATTCGAAATTACACCGTCTTTTTTCCCTAGATCGCGTTAAAGTCACCACAGCAATATAAAAAATAAATCTCGTCATTAAGGGTACTTTGCTAATAATTTTTTAATTTTCAGTTGTAATGAACCCAGAGAAGCATGTGCGCTTCGCCTCCAGCGAGGGTCGCGACCGGCGCTCCGATCTGATAAAGTCCTTCGTGTGGCCGGCGCTCATGGACGGGAACAGATGCGTGTTCAGAGCAGTTGTGCTCACATGAACTGAATGGCGTACTGCCTAAATAGTTCAGACATTCGGTTTCACAACTGTGTGCAGTGATTTGGACTGTATAGTGTTTTTTTTTTTATTTTTGTTTATTCTGTTTAGAAATTTTATATCCCAGTTATTGATGGATGTAAACCAATGTATATATTTTCTTCCTTGAGGGTAATTTTGTCAACACTGAATTATGTGTTGATTCTCTTTGCAATATGAACTTTGTGTAAAACTTTGTTGACACATAGATTACTGCAGGCGGAAATAGAAGTATAATCTATGATTGGTATTATGTATAAACTCCACGCAAAGTAATTATTAGAAAAGAGCCAATGTATATATAATACGACTTTTAACTTGCAATTAATTTATCAAAGTGTAAACAAGACCTTATGGCGACAATATATTGTTAACTGCAAATGACCGGTTATGATGAATAAAAATTAGGAATTCCTTATTTTATTGCAAATAACAGTAACAGTTTTTAAATCAGCACAAAACAATGTAAGTATCACTTGTTACTTGCACCACAGAATACATAATAGTACTACTTGCACTTAACAGACATTTTTGCAATACGACTCCCTAATTTCTGCGGTTTTGTGTCTACGGTAATAATATTTACAGTACCAACAAATTATGGCTTTTGCTTAAACATAATATGATAGAATCTTTGTGTGTGATGCTGGAAAATACTCTATTTCAATTTTGATATTTGAAATGTACTGAATTGAAACTAAAACGTAACTACTAATCTAAGGAATTTGGATTTATAATAATATCTATAATGACTGATACTCGCTTCTAGTGTCCTTAGCTAACTCACATAAGATAACGTTTAAGACACCGAAGTGTTATGACTATGACACCTTGGAATAAAAGAGTCTTTTTAAGCCGCACGCTAATTTTCGTATCATCAATAAGGACGACCTTGTTCTCTTCTTCATTTTTTGTTAAATAATGAGACGAAAAACGGATGCGGTGACGCTAGATGTTGGGTAGGACACAAATCTTGTCATCGGTATCGAACACGATGTCTTAAATCTAGATAGCTTTTTTGATAAGATTGATTCTTAATTTGCGATGTACTTTGTGGGTATTTTTCTACGCTCACAGAAATTGTGAACGATGGAAAGTATTCTGTTCCAAATAATGACGAACTGACATATGTTTTAAAAGATAATTTCGAAATTTATCTCAGAAATTATAAGTTTATCATCCCCTAATTAAAGTGGCGGTCTTTGACTTCCATGTGATTTTAGCAGTTTAGCGTGGCGCTATGGGACGTTCGCTAGTGCTTCTTTCAGGTTTACTGTCCGTCTAGTAGGGGGAGATTCCACAACATTCTGTTATGTAATCGAAAGTTGAGAACTTTTCTGTCTCAGTGGTCGTCAGGTCCCTGGACTACGAGTATCTACCCGGACAATTGACATTTTAATATGCTATTAGAGAGTTAAAGACTATGACGTATTTAATGAAAATTATATCGTGAATTAGCTCCTATATTACGCTCTCTGGACTATTCAATAGCCCTTGAGGATATGTCGAATGAAAGACAGAGAAGACTCAGACGGAGAACATTCTAGATTTATACACTACAATGAGTCTGAAGTAAGTAAGCAAGTTCCCGGAGCATATGACTAATACTTTGATAAGGTGAATGCTAAAACAATGAATCACCGGATAGTAATGCAACTCTTCTTAATACATTCAATTATTAACGGTGGCAGGAATATCAACGGTTCTGATATTCTTAGAACGTACTTACACTGTAGGGTCTGAGTAGGCAGACGTGTCTTATACATCCATATTGTGCAGATAACTTCGTACCGTCTCCCAGTCGTATTACCTTGCTTTACATTCGAACCAATGCGTTATACTACTGGCCTATTTGGTCTGTAACCTACATTTAGAAAAAGATATTGACTACTTTCAATAAGATAAATCAATTTCAATAAAATAATGACATGTTCATGAGAACATAAAATTTTAGGGTTTATTTACAAAGATTAACTAAAGTTTCATACATTCGTGTACAAAATATTCTTAAGCTCAGTTAATCTAGAAATAAGAAATATTTAATAAATTATTATGTACCTCTAACTATAATAAAAAATATTAAGCCACCATTTTGTTTTGATCTATTCACATGATTCAGCCAAAACGACATACTATCTTTACGATAAGATATGACAAACACTTGATATATAAATGAACATAAATTTTTAACCCAGTATCGTTTGTAATATCGTGAGAAAATGAGTTATCCTGGACCTTACGGACCTCCTCTATCAGGATGGGGCCCACCGCCACCACCGCCAGAACATTATCCCCGTCCCCCTCCATACTACCTTCCACCTCATCAGGCGCCATTTCCACCTCCTCCACCAGATGGAGGAGCAGTCACCGCTCCTACTCATTACCCGTACTACTACCCTGGTACTATGATGATACCAGTTCCTCTTGCGCATATGCCAGCGCCTTCTACAGATCAATTCGGACAACCAAACACCTATATTACCAACCACATCTACCATGGACAGACAGTCGTAACCCCAGATAATTCAGTTCAAGTTGTGGAATCTTCGGGAGATTTTGACTGGATACCGACGACTTCAACATTGGCGAACTCACTATCCGGTAAAGCTGTTGTTGGAGGCCATGAAGGCTGGGATGGAAGTCCTCTATGGATAATTAGAAGTTGGCATAATGGCGATCTAATTCCTGGAAAGTTATCTGTAAGGCATAATTCGGCTTCTATAGTGAACAATGGAAAAGAAGTACCAGTTCAAAATATTGAAGTTCTTTGTGCTAAGCCGGAGAATTTGCGATGGATTCCAGCTTCGAATGGTAACGTGCCTCCCAACGCAATCCCTGGTGGAAGAACATCATCAGGAGAGACTCTCTATATCGGTAGAGCGCGATACCAGTTGTCTGTGACTCCAGGAAAGGTGCATCCAAGTCTTAATTCGTGCTACATCGCGTTTGCTGGAACTGAAGTGGCCCACAAAATGTATGATGTGTTGTGCAGGATTAGCTGAAAGTTGTGTTAACTTCTGATAATGTTCTTTCTGTTTTTGGACTGTGATAAAAAAGCATGTTAACTTGAATGCACTGATGGTACAATAGGTTCAGGTTAAGTGGCCATCTTGCCAATTGCAACTAAGTGTTACTGTAGTGTGCATTTGATTCCTGATAGGGCCAAGCCTTAGTGTGATTTATAGACACTTCTTTGTGTATTTTGTGTCATTTAACTGTACGTTTGTAAAGTCCCCTGCGATAAAGATAGCCTAATTCTAAAACTCCAATAATCAGTTGTTTTTAATTTCATCAATGTTCGTGTACTAGCAAATAACATTGAAGTCTTGATTCATTCTATTATTTTATCTTTCACGTAGTCACGAGATCGAGCACTAATTTAAAACTATTTGGTATTTTTTTAAACTTACTGATAATACTCTATGTAAAGATATGCAGCCGAAGGTATATATCGGAATAATATTGTAAAACTATTTTCATTCTTCCATAAACTAATTAAATATCTGGAAACTGAAACTGTACTAATGTGAAAATAAACTGAATTTTTTATACAATTGTATTTTCTTTTGTTGTCTCATGTGTACGTGTAAGTAGGTTGTCGATATCTTATCGATAAGTGTTTACGTATATTCCAATATCCGATAAGCGGAGTGCGAATACACAAAGAATAAAAAAATATTCTTTATCAGACTTGTGTAATATCTAAAAAGCATCATCGCTGTCTTAAAAAAAGTAGAGCAGCTCTGCACGTAACTTAGAGCGAGTGTTTGATCACCTTTAAAATGATGATTCAACCAGAAATTGTTGCCAGAACCTTTCTAAGGTTGATGGGTCATTCACAGCGTAGCTGGTAAAGTAATACTCCTGACCATACGCCTCAGATTGGATGTTTTAGTCGGTTAAAACCGACATAACCGATTAATCATTCCTGCCGGTACAAAGGGGCTTCATCTCACTATTAAAAATCGTTAAGTTCTCACGTGGGTCCCTGCTTCTTAAAATTTGTTGTCAGACAAAGAGAAAAAAAGATATGTATCTACCACTTGGTCATTAAACATTTTAAAAACAACAACAAAGATACTTTATATCCAGAAGTGTGTTTGTTTAAAGTTGAATACTTAAACAATTAAAAACGTTCAACCCTAAAAACAGCTCACGAATGAAGTCATATTTTATGAATTCTACCGTTGCACCAAAATAAAGCTAACGCATTCTGAACAATCAAACATAATGATATCACCCCGTCAATTGACTCTCGTTCGTTTTAGAAATATCCAACTACAGCCATCACAAGCGATTCTGAACCTTAAATGTAAGTAGTAATGTGTATTGTTGATGCAATAAAATGTAATGCAGTTACAGGTACACATGTGTTAACTAATGACTCTATTTGACCTCTTCAAGTACGTGTGAGAGAGTTCTGAACATCGCTGACAGAGTCCTCAGGGACGTGAGTCACTCTTTAAATGTCCAAACGACAAAGTCCTGTTCATTTCTTAAACTGTTTTAAATGTCTTTTCTACTTGTTTTCTTTAATTATTTGTTTACTGTCTCGTATTGTCTACTTGAAGGTCCTTATTAGCAGACGTCCAACGGTGTGAGTAATCCTTCCACTATTTCCAGCAATAGGATGTTTGTCCTCTCTTTTGCTGCTTAGTGGAGAGATGTGATGATTCTAAAAATCAGATAAATGGGTTACTTAGCAAACAAAGATTACCATTATAAGTACCTACAATTATCGTTTGACGTCAATTAGAAATGAAGTAAGTACTGGAAGAGTTACTCAACTCAAAAATCCCTTCAATGGTTATAAAAGAGGTGATAATCTTCGAATGGCTGAACAGATTTCCTTGAATGATAGCTATGAACACTCTCAATCAAATCACTTTTCAATCCATCCGTCCATCTGTTCAGGAGATATGATGGCATAGACAGACACTTGGTGTGTCTACACAGACACATACTCACGTTAAACTTATAAAACCCCCGACGCAAAAAGCCCCTAGTTTTTGCGTCGGGGGTTGAAAACCAATCCAGAGCCAGGCTGATGAAAATAAGAAAGTTTTCACCTAATATCTCAAACAGTTTCGAAATAATACCAAAAATGGTAGTAATAAGTTTAATAATACTGTAATAACGATAACTAAAGATTATGGTCGAAGTTCGACCATAATCTATAAAAAATATTATTTACTTATTCATTTAACTTGCACTGTCATTGTATAAACTTACGTACGTACGTTTACGTTTACGTTACGTAATTTTAGCTTTATGTACTTTTTCTATACATAAACTTTAAGCACTCCAAATTTCTACGTTAGCGAAATCCTACTAATGCGTAATACGTAAATCCCGATGCCAACAACGAACATCCATACATACATACGCGGGTAAAATAATATAGAAGATATTTTTTTTTATGGTATCGGGGGCAAACGAGCAGACGGGTCACCTGATGGTAAATGACCACCGCCCATGAGCACCTGTAACTCAAGAGTCACAAGTGCGTTGCCGCCCTCCGCCTAAGGTTTGAGTAGGGGAATAGGAGAAAGGGGGGAAGAGGGGAGGAGAAGGGGGAAAGGGGGGAAGAGGGGAGGAGAAGGGGAGAGGGGTAAGGGAGGGAATAGAGGGGGGAGAGGGAAGGGTTATGACCTCCGGTATCCTCACTCACGCGGCAAAAAGAAATGCAGTGCTGTGAGGCCGTGGTATCACTCCGGTCGAGCCAGCCAATACGTGCCGAAACATGGCTCTCCCACAAATGAATGAACACTATTCAACAAAACGCTGTGTTATCTGAATTTTTATTTATCTAAGTCGGCTTAAACTCAAAATCCTCTTATGACGAGTAGTTGCTGAATCCAATATGTACCTACACCACTGGTATTTGCAAATGTTGCCACATCTATAGTCTTGCATTTGACATCTCTATGGAGCTCTGGCAACTCGACTCATTAGTTAGAAATAAATACAATACAACGCAGGTTGTCTGTGGGGGTGCTTTCCCAGTCGGGTGGCCCAATGCTAATCCTGTCCTCCTCATCATCATCTACCTGCCCTTTTCTCAATTTTCATTAGGGTCGGCGCAACGGGTAACATTGCAAAGGGTTTTGGCTAATTTCTTTTCTGCCTGACGCCACTCCTCTTTGGGTATGTAGTTCTTTTAAGACGGGAAAGAATGAAGCAGGTAAATTTGTATAAGGAAAAATGGATAGGGGGAGGAAGCTAGGGTAAGCGATACTGCAAGTCTCGGATGGGGAACGGGACTGAGACGGCAGTAGCTCGCAGAGGCCGGGGTCGCGTACCCGAATGTCCTGTATTTCTTGTGACTGGAGAGGCTACTAGGACAGGCCTATTAATGAGACCGGTTTTCAATTTTTTTATGTATTTTGTTATATTTTTTGGATTTTACTCCATAAGAATTGATTTGCATCTAAGACCCTTGGTATGGAAATTTTACGAAGAGTGAATTTAATAAATGTGCTAAGCCCTACGTTTTCTGTCACTTTGAAATCATGTCATGTGCATAAGAGTGTGTGTGTTTTATTTTGTAGAATAAAAGATAGAGAGAGAGAGAGGGAGAGGGGGAGAGGGAGAGGGGAGCGGGAGTTGGAGAGAGAGAGAGAGAGACGCAAGATTATAAACTCCAGTCGTGCATTGGAGCTGACTCACTGCACTTTGTTTATGTTGATATTCTGTTTTCCAAAATACATGTCCCCTAGTATTAACGATTGAGTTATTATTACATTGTGTAGATACATGGCATCACTTCTAACAATATAATCATATGTGTTCTATAGAAAGTATTCTTCTTAGAATAGAAAGTCTACTTTTCCTGAAGATTTTTTATCATCGTCAAACTACATATATTTCAGCTTATTACAAAAAATTCTTATAACTGTAATATAGCGTGTGGGTGTTTTTGTGAAGCGCTCCGAGCTTCGGAATCGGAAATTCACTCCCCCTTCTTTAGGCAAAACCTGGGTATACTCAAGATACCATAGCCTCTCTCTATTATATTTATAAACTGCTATGTACAAACTGCGCTGTTGGTCCAAGAATCAAACCGCGAACTACCTATGCTAATTGCTACATTATACCTACCGGTCGTGATGTCCAATCAACTAAATTGAGTCCACTTGTCGACACGCTCATAGCCTCAGTGTTGCATGGTGTTTGACACAGCAAGTTACCACGACGATTAATAAAATAGACTCATTCGTATTCTTTCTTTCTTTCTTCGTAACCGTGTAGTATACAGTGTATTTTTTAGTTAAGAAAGATGAGTTTTAGTTGTGAATAAGAGAATTTATAAAAGGTTAGTCGTTTCTAGTTGTGTGAACTGTGAATTAGGTATGAATAACAAGTATCGGCGAGCCCCGTGTGATATCGTCCAGTTCTGATTTACCTAACCTTATTTGAGCTATTATTTTCATATTTAATTGATCCTTATTTCGTTTCCTTTATCAGTTTTGGATTGCATTGCATGGAATTTATAAAAAAAAACATTGATATTTGCTAGCCAAGGTAGCAAAACTCAATGTTATTTTTTTAAATTAATTCCATGCGATGCAGATCATAATGCCATGTGCCAATGCTTGAACGAAAATCTAAGTGAAGCTATTACAAAACATCCGAATTCAATAACTATTGTATATTTTACCGTTCTGTAAGTACAGTTCTGGAAGTGCAGTAATGTAACTAGAGACTGGTAAATACATGTTGAAAAAGAGTGTCCTTGGAGTTTCTTGCCTGTTATTTTCCACAGGATCCACGTATTGCGATAGGCAACTAGCTCCACGATTGACTTAGTGTGACTGACTACTACTCCTGACAATTAAAAAATACCTATAATTGGTTTAATTGAAATAAATGAGTTTGATTTTGTGCTCTCAGACACTGACAGTCGTGTTATTGGGGCTGTCTCCCTGACCAAGAAGCTATACTTAGTAACTACAGTTAAAATGCAGTATGAAATTAAAACCTATTATTCAAACTAATGAAAAAATTATTATTTATTTGGTATTCTAAATTCATTCCAATTATCAAGCAAAGAGAAGATATATTTATAAAACAAAATTTGGTCGAGACGTTGACTGTAAGGTCAATGCTGATATTTTTGCATATATAATTGATATAATATTAACAATTTGCATATACGTGGTAAATATGTATCATTTCGTTCATAATGGTTAACACAAATAATAAGTTATACTAAGTACCTGTAATCGTATCGTGAATTACGTGTTCAGTCGTGTCTTGTACATTTGCTATGACCGCTGTAGAATATATATCTCAATAAGGTCGAGAATTTTAACTGCTTAAGTACACAAGTTAATTTTTTTAGAAGAATTGTTGGGCACATAAAATATTTGCTTGAATTGGAGTTGCCCGACTGGAAGGATTACTGTAAACTAGAACTATTAGCAGTGTAATATTTCTGTTGGTGAACACTATTAGAAGAGCGCCGAGGCGTGTAAAATTACCACCTTTAGAGTTAAAAAAAGAATTAGTCGATCGGTTATAGTGGCAGGCATGTAAATCCCTATATTTGTATACTTCTGCAAAATTTGACAAGCGCAGAGGTGTTGTTGACCCCATAAATCTTTAATATTCTTAAAGGTTTATGGGGTCAACGACACTTCTGCTCCGAAGACCCCATTTACCAGGAATAATTTTATGATATATGTAGTTAGTGTAGTTTCCCAAGTTGCTCTGTAGACAGTCTTTTAGAGTCTGATCAGATGATAAAGTTCCATGCCCGGCAAATTTAAAGAAAAAGCAATAAGTATCAGGTTCATGCAACATCTATTACTGTCTAGGAAATGAAGAAACAAGAGAACCAGAAGAAATGTAAAAGAATAGAAGAACTGGACGAGGATGGCGTCGCAACGCTACTACAGCGATGGGAGTTGGACGAATTTGTGGAATTCACGAGGGAGAGGCAGATCGATGGAAGGAGACTACTTGTAAGATAAAAGCTAGTTAATTAATAATAATTATCACATACCACACCGTTACACACAGCTATAAGACTGATCGACTTGTCCGCAGTCTGCATATTTAGGAGGTTTTTGAAAAAGGAACACTTACTTAAATCACTGAAAGGGCATAACCCTAGCATGTAGTTACCATAAGATTTTTGGGAAAAAAAAACTTTCCGTTTACAAGTTTAGTCATGAACTCATGACCGTTTGAAGTTTCTCATAAAAGCATGCGGAACATGTAAAGTTAAAGATTTTAAATGGTACATTTTTATTTTATTTTGGAACTGTTCTCTCAGTTATTGAGAAAATCCATAAAAACTATCTTAACAATTTTTCGAAATTGGAGTTTATGGACTTTCTTAGTAACAGAATAAAAATTCTCAAAATAAAATATCATTCCACCTACTTTTATGAAAATCGTAAGCAAAAATACCTAGAAATTCCCCTGTATAAATAAATAAATAAAATTTGAATTAATAGCAAAACAACTACGGAATATATTATAATATGCATTATATGTATAAGGTTATTAGCAGCACATGTAACACAGTTATAAACGAGTACATTGAATACGCTTTAGATTTTGCACACCATTTAATAAGATCAATTGGATGGGCTTAATTTGACAAAGGTCAGCGGTCACGCAACATCTGTTCATTTATCTGCACACTCCTTTCATTCATCTACTTAATATTTTTTTAATTAGGTACTGTAATTTTAGGACGTCAGCGAAGGTATAGTAAAACTATGGAAACCTAAAATAAACGCCAGAAAGTTAATTAAATTCATTGAAGATATTAGGCATAAACCTCATGAATATTTGGATGTCCAAAACACAAATGCGGCTAAAGAAGAATTCGATAAAGAAAAGGAAATAAATAAGGAATTAGTTGAAACAGAGATAACAAAAGAACAAGATCATTTTGACATAGACAGCCAATATCAAACAATACCCAACAGAAAGAAAGAAGAACGGACAAACACTTCGGCAATGAGTGCAGTAGAAGAACTGATACGAAGAATCATACCTGCAAAGAGTTTCCTATACAGACACCAACAGAGAACTGACAGATCTCCGTCTTATTTACCTATGGATTCTGGTGCGCCTAAGAAAAAGAAACTATTCAGATTAAGTTCGTATGAGTATCCATTCCTAGATATCAAATCCAGATTTTCTAAACAAGAAAGCTCAAATGATCGAGGATATTATTCTATGAAAACAAATAGCAGGCACTACATAGCTAGACCTTATAAAAATTCTGAATCTAAAACCAAATACAAGTCTCTACCTACTCCTGAAGAACTGAATGATAAATATCCAGAAGACCACTTTTACGAAGACTTATGTTATAATGAGGTTGCGAACGTGGCTGAAAAACCAGTTGAAACCAGAGTAGTAAGTGTTAAGCCCTGTATTGTGAAAATTCAGGAATTATTTCAATCTTTTAAAGTCCCGTTTTTTAAACGGCCAGAGATGATAGAAGACAGGAAGGTAGAAGAGATTGCGAAGGATACTAATTTATATGAGAATAGTGATAGTACTAGTAATATGTATGATTCTGTACATGTTAATAGGCAAGCTTGTGAAGAACCTCAAAGGACACAGGTGAGTCACGTTTGTTTACACAAGAATTATTTTTAATTTACATATGTATGTGCATGATAAATGTTTTGTTATTCATCGGCTAAATAGTATGAGCAACTACAACACACATGAAAATAACTTCCTTTTTTTGGTATATGGGGCAAACGAGCAGACGGGTCACCTGATGAATGACTACCGCCGCCCATGGGCACCTGCAACTCAAGAGTCACAAGTGCGTTGCCCGGCCTTTAAGGTAGGAGTAGGGGAAGGGTTAGGGCCTTTTTTTTTTTGTGCGTGTGGAAACCCCCTCGGGCCGTCACCCCACCGGGGTTTTCGGTGGGGCGGTGTGTTGGAATCGAACCGACTAAAACCACACGGTGTGCCGTACTGCACCTTAAGTAGGAGGGATCCGGAAACAGTTTTTATTAAGACATCCGGAACAAGGGTTAGGGCCTCCGGTAACCTCACTCACTCGGCGAAAAGCAATACAATTCTCAGCTGCCCCCACTGGCTCCCCTCCACGGATGTTATTGATATTATTTTAGGAAATTATTTAGATATTATTTTATAATTATAACACAGGGCTATTTTGACTCAAACCCAGCATTTGACATCGATTCTCGAACTTTTTATTTGTTATTTTTTGTTGAGTAGTTATTGATGAGCTTTGTTATTTATGAAAACAATTTGGAACTAAAATTTAAAACTAAATTTGGGAATCTATGTATTTTAGGATTAATGGCGTTAATGTATTATTTTCGAATTTCGACATACTAAAAGTTGGAGGATGTACATTATCATTGGTTGAGTAGTTAAGGCGTAATACAAACACACCTTCGCATCCATAATATAAGCATTACTAGTTCAACAATCCTCGGGGATAAAATATGGATTTTCTTCGACATTAATAAGATATGATAAAGTTACAATCTATGATAGTATGTACCTACTAGTGTTATTATATGTAGATAATGTTCAATACATATTAACACACTGAGTTAATCACCTCTTGTTTTATTCTTTACGTGATGATATCACGTGTAGTGATTGGATTGACGCGTTATTATTCATTTACCTAATGGTTGTTTACTCTTAATAAATTTTGTAGAATAGAGATTTAATTTGATTAAATTAATAAAGTCAAACATTCTTTCACAACTGCGAGAAATATTTTTAAAATATAACTGTCATCAAGTCATACTCATCACTCATCACTTTATTTCTTTTGTTTACAATTTTCTTTTTCTTTGGAAGTATTTTTAAGTAAAATTGAATTAAAATCATCAAAATGACTGATCTTTTGTAAGCCCTCAAAGGTATTTTTGTTTTGAGAACTTATAAGAAAATATGAATAGCCACTTATACGAGTAGCAATAACTATACTGCCGTCGTAAATGAAAACACAGTAACTACAGTTACACAGTAACTGTCAAAAGTACAGTTACACAGTAACTGTCAAAAGTACAGTTACACTGTAACTGTCAAAAGTACAGTTACACAGTAACTGTATAAAGTACAGTTACACAGTACCTGTCAAAAGTACAGTTACACAGTAACCGTCAAAGGTACAGTTACACAGTACCTGTCAAAGTTATCGGATAAAACACAGTAACTCCAGATACTGTGTAACACAGTAACTGGAGTTACTGTGTTTTCATTTACGACGGCAGTATAGGTACCTACTAAAAAACTCAAAAATAAATGAAAGCATTACCTTTATATTCCACAGTCAAAATACTGTCAATACAACCTTTTGGAAGCTACCTTCAGCAAGATTAATAGACAGACAACGTTACAGACAATAAAACGATTTATTTCTACGCTTTCTGTGCGACCCAATGTGACCTTTTTGTAATTTCAGACTAAGTTGCCCGTGGAGGACTATCTCGAACCAGTTCAACTAAGCAAGGATTACTGCGACGTTAACTACAAGCAAAAAGAGGAGTCGCTCATGGGATACATACTCAGCATCTTTGAGAACAGATTCGGGATAAGGCGTGGTGAGTGTAATTAATAAATAAACGAACCCGTTTTAATTTCGGGTGAGATCAATAGATGGCGATTGAATAACGTTTTTTTTGCAACCGAGATTTGTGAAAATAGTGATTTTTATAATAAAAAAATTGTATTTCAAAAAGTACGACATAAAAACTTAAAAAAAAATTAAACCGACGAAAGAAGAAAGGAACTGAAAAGCGGCAAATAAACTTGTTAAACTAAACTCCAACACGATCATGTACTTAAATCTTATGAATTAGGTAAAAGGCGAAAGTGAGAATGAAAGGATGGATGGATGCATGTATATGTAGGTAGGTATATTTAAGGTGTCTACTTATCACTACGTATTATAAAATAAAGTCCCCCGCTATGTCTGTCTGTTCGCGATAAACTGAAAAACTACTGAACGGATTTTCATGCGGTTTTCACTAATAGACAGAGTGATTAATGAGGAAGGTTTAGGTCTATAATTTGTACCAGTGCGAATCCGATAAATATTGAATACTTTGTAGATAAGAATATCAGACAAAAATATTTTCAGAGAGAGCGATTTTTACGTACCTAGTCGGGTTTTAGTTTTTAAACTTATTTTTCCCATCTACCCTACCCATTCCCATCCCGCCGTTATCTAAATGTAAAATAAAAGTAACTGAACGGAGACATTTGTCGTTGGTAGACAATAATAAATTCGAAGGACATGAGGACAGAGCACTTTCTCATCGTTAAGAGTTGTTTTGTTTTGCCGCATATGCGTTGGGCGACAATGCAACATGTGTGAGGGATGTTTGTTAGTTGATATGTGGTTACGACTATCGATAATTTTTAACAAGCTTTTTCAAACACGCTTTTATTTGCTTTACTTGTTACTATCTAACTATGTAAACAAACGATTAACGGTTATTCTCTTATTGTAACGAAAATACGTACGTTGGCCAGTAATTACTGAACAACCAATATACCAAAACTAGTTTTATAGTATTTCGCTTACAAAACTTAAAAAGGTTTCTTTCATTTAGTTTATTATGTAATGCATGTTACTAAACTAAGTTAAAAAACAACATTAATTATAGTAGGCGATTTCCGGCGTTATAACTAGTTATAAGTGATTAAAAGGTTAACCACTTATAACAGTTATAACGCTGCCAATTTTATTTCCAACACGCAGCTCAGATTTTTTTATACCTCATATCGAATTTATCGATATTTATACTTATCTGCATTAAAGTATCGAGCAATCGCTACGGCGCGATACGTCATTGGTACAAGTAAAAATTTCTGTTTTTAAATTCTATCGACTTTTCTCTGCCCTTAGACAGTGGTGAAAATAAAATAAAACAAAAATGGGTGGTAAGTATGATACAATTATTGTTGTTTACTTGTTGCGAGTGTTGTGCTAGTGACGGGTGCGTTCAATAAAATGCTAACTATTAAATTAGGACATATTGTTCCTAAAATAAAGTGTAATGTGAGTAGGAAAACTAAATCAATACAAACACATAATATAAAACTTATTAGGTAGGTATCAACCGTAAAAATATATAAAAAGGAAGTGAAAACTGGTGCTTAAGTTTGCGTCTTTGAGCTACGAAAATACGTATTAAAGTTACAAACAATAGCAAGCAAGCAATAAAACAAAAACAATAGTAGACGACCAACTGTAACTGCAGTGCTAAATGTTTTTTAATAAAAAAGGTATTAATTTACCTAAATAGTTTGCGTATACCATTTTTTTTTAATGCGTACCTACAAATCGCAAAAATTTACATTTTGTCAAAATAAATACAAAGGTACTTATGAAAATAATGTACTTATGAAATGGTTACGCTCTAATGATGCTCAAACATTGTTTATAAAAAAAATATTATAAATCAATCATTGCAATGAATGTTCAATTATATATTTTTACTAGTCAATACATTCTCGTATAGGGAAATAGAGTATCTCTACAAAATATCATAACTGAGTTGTATACTAACATAATAACTGCAAGAAAATAAACCAGTTAAGTGGGTTCCGTAGAATGAAGAATGAATAGGTATCACCTCCCATATTGTTTTAAACAAATTTAACATTGTAGTTGATGAGCATGTTCTACCATATATTTCAACGTACCTAATGTAAGTTGTCACGCGCAATATTGAAAGAGTTAGTTATTTCAAGATTCGGCTGTGTAGTTTCGGAGACAAGCTGGGAAGGTTGGTGGGGGATTGATCAATTGGTAAATTTTCCTCTATTTTCTTAAGTAACTTATTAATCTAATCATTAATTTCATATAATCTAATTATTTTAAAAATTATTAATTTAAAAATTATAAAAAAAATATTTAACCTCACAACAAACCCTTTCATTTGGTATGTCACACTGCACAGTACAGTTTACATTTTTATAGACCCCAAGATTAACCACCAATGTTATATACCACCAATATTGTACCAAATATCAACTTAATCAGTCCAGTAGATTCGGAGAAAACTGGCCGTGTCAGACGGACAGGCCGATGAGGGATCCGTTTTTTCATTCGAAAGCACGAAACCCTAAAAAGGATTTCTGCTCGCAATTTGATTTTCGTAGTTCGATTGTAGTTAGAAAAGTTCTTTAAGTGATATAACAAATCAAAGACCAAAATCGTGTTTTTTCTTTAGTCGTTTTCCTCTAAGTACCTAAGTACTTTTTACACAGCTTAAAATAAGTTATAAATGATTTGACCTTCTGATGTTTACCTGTCCTTGCCACTACACAAGCTACACACTTCTTCAGCCGGCGCGGCGGTTCCAATGCAAGCTGTACTGCCCTTGTTAATTCAAAACCATATCTTGCTCTAGCCGTTCCTCGCAGTTTCACGTTTATAGTCACTACTCCGCCAGAAAAGGTCGTAGCGTGATGTTACATAGCCTATAACATTCCTCAATTAATACTCTCTACTCACAAAAGTTTCTTTAATACTACTTGTAGTTCCAGAGATTAGCGCTTTAAAAAATAAATAAAAAAAACCTTTTCAATTGGAAGTGTTGATGGGATTAGAGATGGGTAATCATCCAGGTTAAAACCCACGATTGGGTAAAAACCTGGCTGATTATTACCCATCTCTAGATGGGATCAGTAACATCAGAGATGTACGAGTATAAATAACTGGCTTTCATCATATCGCTTGCTATGAAGTCATGTATCAATAGATCTTAATATCAACTGTCAGTGTTTAATGGGATTGTGTCTCCGCTAGTGATAATATATAGTATTGAGCCACTGACTCAGCGGTGAATCACTTTTATTGAAATTGTTATTAGTGAGACTTGCGAAGATTAAAGTCACAATATTCGATCTATCTCTTATTGCATTTATTATAACCATGATTAGTAAAATTAATTAAATGATAATTAAATATTGCTCCAATATCAGATCAGCTATCATATTTTCAACGCTATAATATAATTATGTATAAAAATAGTATCACCGACTTGTGATGCGCGTAAAACATGATAAATTGAAATAAGCTGTATTCTACATCCCTTACTTTTTCACCCTATTTACTTAAAATTTAAAAAAAAAACAACTTTAAGTATAACCAACTTAATTAAAAAGGAATTAGGGAAATCTAATCACAATGGGCAATATGACGCAACAAAGGTACATTAAAAATATGGTCAAATTGAGAACCTTGTTTATTGAAGTAAATTTCAAGTATTTAATTTCTCGCTTTTCAGTGGGTCGGTTTGTAATATATCTAAGTTACAATAGCCCAATGTCAACTGCTCATCACCTTTTACAAAATATTGAGTATCCCGATGCAGGGACGTTAATTCTTTTATTTCTTCATAAGCGCCACTGAACCATATGCATTGTGACGAACATAAATTGCTTAATAACTTAACGTGAAATACTTATTATTGAGAAGTTCTCGTGGCCATCTGTGGCCTTCATCATCAGTTCCACTTCATCAAATGATGCTCTCCGAGAGTAAATGCACGAGTTACTATTAAATAGCCAAATTGCTATAGGTCTGCCTATATATATATATTTTTTGTTTATTTTAATGCACAAAACACATTACAATCGTAAAAAACATTAATTTTAAATACATTGATTTGATCTAGATCGTAACGTGCAATGTATGTGCAACACAGGAAAATCAATATATTAACAAACACTATACATAACAATCTCTAATACATTCATATTTCAAATCTAATTATCAGATCAGGTTTGAATGCCTCAGGCACTCCTAACTGGGATGTGAAGCATCCAAACCGAGACCACTGTGAAGAATGTTTTTAATAATACTAATAAAACCTAAGGTTGCGATCACAAATGTCCAATAATTTATTGGCTCTTGCCATGTCGTTATATTGGCGGGCCATCCTTGTCAGTGGATTGTCCATGTCGTTATATTGGCGGGCCATCCTTGTCAGTGGATTGTAGATGTCGTTATATTGGCCGGCCATCCTTGTCAGTGGATTGTCCATGCCGTTATATTGGCGGGCCATCCTTGTCAGTAAATTGTCCATGTCGTTATATTGGCCGGCCATCCTTGTCAGTGGATTGTCCATGTCGTTATATTGGCCGGCCATCCTTGTCAGTGGATTGTCCATGTCGTTATATTGGCCGGTCATAGTTGTCAGTGGATTGTCCATGTCGTTATATTGGCCGGCCATCCTTGTCAGTGGATTGTCCATGTCGTTATATTGGCCGGCCATCCTTGTCAGTGGATTGTCCATGTCGTTATATTGGCCGGCCATCCTTGTCAGTGGATTGTCCATGTCGTTATATTGGCCGGCCATCCTTGTCAGTGGATTGTCCATGTCGTTATATTGGCCGGCCATCCTTGTCAGTGGATTGTCCATGTCGTTATATTGGCGGGCCATCCTTGTCAGTGGATTGTAAGTTGTAAGTTGAAGAGCAAATAGGTTTATATCATTAGCCCTACAGGCACTGAATTTAATGTTAAAATTGATTTGAGAAAGTAACTCTGGTGAATTAATAATGTAATTTACATATAACGAAAGGAACTTCGTTCCAACCGGGTGTCCCAAAGACAGCTCACGCGTTTTTTAGGGTTCCGTAACCAACGGGACCCTATTAATAAGCCTCCGCTGTCCGTACGTCTGTCTGTCTGTCAACGGGCTGTATCTCATGATCCGAAATAGGTAGACATTTGAAATTTTTACAGAATATGTATTTTTGTTGCCGCTATAACAACAAATAATAAAAATTAATGGGGGCTCCCCTTCTAGAAACTTGTTTCTTTTGCTATTTTGTTCGAACCCTTCGTATGCCAAGTCTGACTCTCACTTGGCCGGTTTTTTTTTGTGAAAATTTTAAGCAAAGCTATTGGGTTTTGTAATCTAAATCAGTCGTTACAATAAAATAATAATGCGTTTTTAACAGTATATAACTATAACAAGCACATAAGCTCAATCAGGACAAAGCTTTTACTATGATTGATCCGAGAACGATAACGTTAAGCTATTTTGTTTCTTATCAGTCTTTGTTTAATACTTCAATTAGTGATAATGAATGGTGATGGCAATAGATAATAGGTCTGTAGCTCGAGTATTGATCATACTGATGATGGTGGCGTAAGAACAAATGTCTAATATATAAATGGATAAATTGGAAGTAATTTGTGTAAATAATAACTGTTATTGACTATATCAGTGTAGTGTTTGTGATAATGTGTTGGTGGCTAAAAATGGGTGTTCCTCTAATGTACAATTTGGGGGAAAGAGTTGGAAATAGTGTTGTGGACCTCTTCTTCCATGTAGTACATTGTCTGACCGATGTTGTCGCAGGTGAGGAAACTGTGCTTATTATTCTGTCTCTAACCGTCCAAACAAATGATGATATTCACATCTAATCACATGCTCTTGAGGAAAACAATCATTGACAGCCAAAACTACCACGACTATAGTGGTCGCTCTTGATCTTATAGAAGAGATAGTCTAGAGAAGAGAAGTATTTTGTCTTCCTTTAAACAGATAAGAATGCGAATAGTGCCGAGGGATGGAGTGGAGAAAAATCTGTGTAACTGGAGCTCCCTGCAACTATATTAAAAACCATATTAACCTTGTGAGGAGATTGAATCATATATCTATATAGATATATAACGCTGTCTATCTATAAAGATAGATAGCAGTCTATATAACGGTCATACTAAACATTGCATTCATTAATTGTTAAGGAAACATAGGGAGTCCCACATTTTGTATATTAAGTAGGCAGTTGAACTGTCTAATCATTATCATTTTTAAATAACAGGATTGTTTTCGCTATCCTGTAATATGTTATTTTTGTTTTAGAAACACAAGATGACAATCCATCATCAGATTCCGAATGTGAACATAAAGCTGACAACTCACCTACTGAGGAAAGCCGCAAGTGGCCGGAGGACCGCAAACAGGGCCGGACAAACATGGCGGACAGGCCCCTGCCCGTGCCGGTCGAGAATGAGCCCTATTACATGAATATAGATAGAGGGGAGGCGCAAAATCTCTTGAAAGGACAGCCCGACGGCACGTTTGTGTTAAGGCCGAGTAGTCAGGTGTTTTTTTACAATTAATTAAGCTACGTATACCTACCGTCTACTGTAAAAATCTACTGTACTTTAAAAATCTGTAGATTATGGACAACTTGTTATATGTATAAAAATGCAAAGTCCCGAAACTCTATCCTTCCAACGCTCATAGTTATGAAATAGCATGACAGGAGAACTAAACCTACGACCAACGACGCAGCCCTCAGTCCCACATTCATCTAGAAAATATCTTCTTGTAATTACACTTTAGAGTGTGTAAAACAGTTGACACATAGTATATATCCGTATTACGAAATCCGATATATTTACGAGGATTAAAATTTTATTGTTAAGAAAATTTTATTATTAAGTAAATGTACTAACCGCGGTATTTGTGAGTACCTATTCATTGTTTAATTTCATAAATACAAACTTAAAAAATAATAGTACAAAATAAACAACTAACATAAGGAAATTTTAACAATCTGATTGTGACTAGCTGCTGTCTGAAGTAAAGAGGTAATACAGATCAGCAGGTCCACACTACAAGTTAACCTCAGTTACAAGTCATTGATATTAATTCATGGATTGACGTCTCTTTCTCTTTCAATATGTGAAATACTCAAAGAGCAAACGCCACCCCTGTTGTTCATTTGCCACTAGACGGTCATTTTGCATGTTAACTTACTTGTAAGAGAAAATCTTAGCATGTCGTTCAAATGTCACATTAACGTTATTATTTCCAGCCTGACCACGCCTACACTCTTAGCGTGTCTTGCGCAAACGCAGTCCACAACGTTGGCGTCCGCCGTCGGCCAGATGGTCGGCTGGCGCTCGGCTTCCCTCGCCGGGGCGAACACAGCTTCGCAACTGTCACTTCATTACTACGTCATCATAAAAAGAGACGGCTGCTCCTCGTCGCTGGTGGGGACGTAATCGGTGCCACTACCTTGAATGAATCTCCACATTACTACCAGAGTCCCAGTAGTATTCCCGTGCCTATCATAAAGGAGTAACATTACTGAAAAGGTGAGGGTCTTAACGCTAACATAAGTGAAGAGAATAGTGTATGAGAGCAATACACTGTCTTCAGACTGTCACCTTGTGTAGAACATCATGAAGAAACTAAGACTATGGCTCGACTAAGAGTTCTATTTAAAAGGTTTGAAAATATTTGTTCAACAGAAATCCGTAGTAGACTCGATGCTACATTATGAAAAAGAATAGCGTGTACTTAATTATGTATTTATGCGGGAATTAACGCGATCACAAAATAGGTATAACATACCTCTGAATTACCTGACGTTGCGACCAGGTTGCACTGGCCGTGGTGTCGTAATTAAGTATATAATATTAAGTATATAACGAAAGTTTAATAGCTTTCCATAATGTTTTTGAGGATTTAATATAGGCTGAGAATTCGCCATAGGCCAGCATATGGGCTTCAGCCTAATCATTCTCATACTGAAAATAGACACATGCTCAACTGCGCAGTAGAAGAATTTAAGTCTCTCCGGCTCACTTACTTATATATTTTGCAGGGAACTCTAATTATTTTTTCAAAATAAAAGTAGTCTAAGTTACTCCACACTCCATATAACGACAGCTGTCTGCCAGTGAAAGTCCAGTGGAAATCGGTCCACCCGTTCCGGAAGGATTCGCTGGAACAAACAGACAGACAGACAAAATGTTTAAAAATTTTGGTATACCAAAAAAACAATCTTTACTCATTTTAAACCTATAGGTATCGTGTAAACATTCGGATACATTTCAGTTGTTATTATGACATTACAAACAGACAATTCAAATACCAGTAAAAAGGTGTCAGCGAAACAGAATCGAAGAAAGTCAAGCGGATCTAAATAGTGTCTGCTCGTTTGCCACTATACCAAAAAAAAGTGTGCGTGTGTGTGTGTGTGTGTGTGTGTGTGTGTGCGCGTGTGTGTGTATGTGTGTGAATCTCGTTCATCTATACTAATTTATACTTGTATTTACAGTTACATCTAAACGAGCTGGTGAAGGAACGTTTGAACAAAGATTTGAAGCCCACATGACCAGGGATGTTGCGGAAGCATACTTTTTCACATCCGCTGATGCGGATGCGGATATTTGAAGGCCAACAGGTGCGGATGTGGATGCGGATCTTAGGATATTTTATAAGAACTAGCATCTGCCCGCCACTCCGCTCACGCTATCGATCTCACAGAAACCTGGGCCCTAAGTGTGCTACTTCCAATGTGTCACAATGGTCTCACAATTATTTGATTTTGACAGTTTGATAATAACACAACTGTCAAAATCAAGTCATTGTGAGACTATTGCGACACAATGGAAAAAACAGACTTAAGGCCCTGTTTTTCGGGGATACATTGTATCTAAGATTTTAAACGAATAATTAAGATACTTTTGTAGTTCTAGTTATAGAATAAAAATAACTTTAACAATTGTTTGTATAGAGTTTCTACAACTAATGTAATTACAACAGTTCAACAGTTGTTGTCCCCTTTAATCTTCTATATACATATCAATTAAATACTTAAGTCTGAGGAACTCTGGCACAGCGCATTGAGTGCAGCGTCGGTTGCGGGTTATAATCCTGTTTAGTGCAGATGCAAATGTCTATTTGCATTGGGTTGTTAATGAAAATATTCTAACAATGGGAAACTATCCTATACAGAGTGTCCCCCAACAATGGAATACTAAGCTAAATCACCGAAAGGGCATTACTCTAGCATGCGGTTACAATAAGAATAAAAAGTCCCTTTTTTAAGTTATGACCGTTTACATTTCCAGGTCATCTACGGTTCTTATAAAAGCGGGTGGCATGTGTAAAGTTAAATCGATTTGAGACGATTTTTGTTTTTGACATAAGCCTACTGAAAACATTATACTTTATCATAACACAAAACTTTTTTCAAAGCTTATACACACAGTAACAATTTAGATTTCATTAACGGAAACAGCCGTTTTCAAAATATTACGTAAAACGTCAATTGAAAACACCTACACCAATAGCCGCAATGAGGTCGGCACGCTGCTGTGCCCACACAGAGCACTCTGCCAAAGTGGAGTGGAGTGCGGGATCCAGCCCCCGCAGTAGTGGCACCCAGACGATGGCTCCTGGCCTATGCTTACGTAGTAACTACTTAGTAATCTGTGCCTATGCGAAACAGGTACTTCCCGAAGCAGTTGTGTCCGGTGAGTACCTGCATCATCCGATAGGGGAGAGCGCCATGTCGTGTCTCTGCCACGATCGTGTCGTGCATTTGAAACATTAAAGGCTAAATATGTGATGCCGATTCTGAAATACCTACAGAACAACAGCTCTTTTCAGTTGATAATACAGTTATTTTGTCCTTTTTTGGTGAGATTTCTGTACCCATAGACAATCTTACCATGGATCCACAAAGGTATTGCCATAGTCGTAACGTGTGTGTGCAATCAATAAAACAGGTGAAATAAAAAAATAAATCTGATAAATAGTTGTCATGAGGAGTAGAACATTTGAAAAGGGCCGTAATGGAAATTGGGCAACCTAAAAGGCGCCCAGGCGTCCACCCGGAAACCAGCCCGGGAACCATTTTGCAAAGGTATGAAGACGAGAGACTTATATTCGAAAATGACACGGCAACGCATATAATGAATGAAAATAGCCTTAGGAGAACAAGAAGGTAGATATTTTTTTTTTTCTTAAAGAGTACACCCAGTCTTGTGATTTAGGCTTAAGTTTGTAACTTGAAGGTCTGGGCACTTAATAATATTGTTTATTTGTCTCTATACACTTTACATTAAAATTTTGTGTCTTTGAATAACAGCTGAGGTATCTACTTAAAGTTTTATGATGCATAAAAGGTTGTTGAATAGATTTAACAATGTGTAAACATTGTAGTGTATGCCAATAACATCGATTATGAAGAATCTATACTTTAATATTATAAATGCGAAAGTAACTCTATCTGTATGTCTTTTCGTTTTCACGCCTAAACCGCAGAATTGGAGAAGAATATAGGCTACTTGAAGTACTTATTCTACGCAGACCAAGTCGCGAGACCAGCTAGTATAATTATATTAATGTAACACGATCACATATACCCTGTACCCATTTTTTTGTTTATTTCTTTGTATGTTTTGAAATATTAAAATAAGGAAACTGGTGTTTATAAAAGACGGTGTCGCTAACTGGGTCTTACATTTTTTATGTATTTCTTTCTTACAGACTTCACCTATAAATATACCATCAAATATAAAGAAAATGTTGTGCACATCTGATGAGATGGTATGTATACCTATAAGTTTACAAACAAAATTACATTATTACTGCAACTTTATTACTCTGAATATGTTTGTTATATTAACGGTCTTAATGGTCATTCAGAAGTTAATAAAACGTAGAATAATAAACTTAATTTGATATCAAACTACATAACAATATATTCTGAAGAGGTATATTTATTTACATCGTGGCGCACGTAATGCCTGCACACTGAACACCAGTTGCGTAAAAACGTAGGTACGCATTGCGGCAATGCAGGAAATGTTAACATTCTCGTAATTTTTCTTGAAACCTGAAAAAATACAAACTGAGTCATAATGACTTGGCGATGCAGGGTTAACTATGTGTGTAATAAATACCTGTGCAAGACTGTTTCTTTAACATTAAACAGTATGAAAACTTAACATGGCATTTGTTAGAACGTGTAGCCAAAGTCGGTCCTTGTATTGATGATTTCACCGGTCTGAAATCTGCAATCGTAATGTTTCCTGTGTCCTTAGTGGCCAGGAGCAGCAGGAGTAGCATTTCTGGGCATCCAATTCATATTTCTTAACTATGATGATCATGGATAAGATGATCACAATGTTAATCCCAAATTGTTATTTAACAAAAAATAGTCTTTGACTTACATTCAGCATTTTGATATACTCGTATATCCTTGGTGTACCTTGGTCCGTACCTATTATGTTCGAGCAATTTTTTATGTCAAAAATTAACCCAAATCAAATCAAAATCATTTACTTCTAATTAATTAACTGTAGGTATTTTAGGTATTTTTTGAAGATTTTTATGGTCTGCAAATATAGCTCGGCAATCATCTTTAGTCTGTGGAAAACTGACAATGGCCCCAATTCTGTTACTTCGCTCGCTAAATTAAAATTCACTAAATTTTCTTCATATAAGAAGTAAACCTTGTACACTTAGAAACAAGGTCTTATTTCAAATTGAAACAAGTAGGTAACATATGTCGCTATCGATATAAGCAATTTATTTGTCGACTAAAGTCTGATACGCTTAAATAAACTTTAATACCACGTAGCGAGAGCCGCTATCCGTTTAACGCCATCTCTTTTGCTCTGTGTTTTTAGTAAGCGTCTTTGTAGGTGTAGATTAAAAACACGTCATCCTTGTTCGTTTTGAACAAGTTTTTATACGGTAATTATACAGCGTTTGAATAAATGAAGACTCTCGCTGCGTGGAAATAAAGTTGAGTATACGTTGACAGGTTTTAGTGAAATTTAGCGGCGCTGATAAATAGATGCTAGTAACAAATAGACCTTATTACGAGGAACACTAGGTTGATTTCATATGAAGAAATTGAGTCAGGTTTTAGTTTAGTCGAGTGTACAATAGAATCGGCACCATTGTTGTATTCTATCCACGCTTTAGTAGCTAGCAATGTTATTTTTGACCTCCTTTAGCGCCAACAATATTATGCAGATAATTAACTTAAAAATGGTGTCACCGACTTCAATACGTCTAAATCATGATAATTTGTAATAAGCTGTATTCTTCATCCCTTAATTTTCCTCCCTTAGAAGTGAAATATTTTATTCAAATTCAAATGGGACGAATCTTGAGTACAACCAATTCAATTAAAAATTATTAAAATCGGTTCACAGATGGCGAAGATAATAAGAAACCTTTTTGAAGTCGGTTATTATATATTTTTAATTTTGACCGTTTTACAAAGAGTCTAGTATCGTTTAGGGCATCGCATAGGGCACACTGAAAAGTCTGCGCTCCTGACCGCTCGTAAATGTTTGAATGTCGAATGTTATATTTTATTAAGCTTAAGAAACTCCATCAGTGATTAATAAATTGGCGGGAAATCGCGTGTCAACTTTTTTTTTTCACAAATTGAAGTTCGTGATCCGTAGCAAACATGGAATAAAAGATTTTAGGGCGATTATTTTTTATGATTTTAAAAGTTCACTGACTCCGCAAGATTGCACTGCTCATCTTCAAAATGCTTTTGGGAGGAAAGCGCCTCATCTGAGCTCCGTAAGGCGTTGGTACGCAGAATTTTTTTTACAACAAAATTGAGGCAGGCGTGAAACGTAGGCAAAAAATGATTGTGTTTTTTTTCTCTCGGACGGGTTCTGTCTGCACGATCTCACTGGAAGAACAAAATACAGTTAATGCTGAGTGGTACACTACCATTTGTTTGCCAAAAAGTTCTTTGAAAAAGTTAGGAAAAAACGATCAAGAAGTCGCATCCTATTGCACCATGACAATGCTTCGGCGCACACCGCAAACATGACAAAGTAATTTTTGGCTTCTGAAAAGGTAGAGCTAGTGACCAATTCCGCACATAGTCCAGACGTGGCACCATGCGATTTTCCCAAAAATTAGATTTAATGAGAGGTGTGACATTTACGGAGCCGGAAGAGGCCGTGATAGCGTTCAACCAGCATGTGAAAAACATGCCCTTAGACCAATGGTACTCAAGTTTTCAAAAATGGTTTGAACAAATGAAACAGTGTTTAAAATGTAATGGAGAATACTTCGAAAAGCAGTGAATATATTACTTTACATGTAAATTGTTTTATTAATGAGTTACGCAAAACTAGTACCCCACATACATATAAAACTAGTCAGAATCATATAGTGAGCAATAGTTATATAACGCGGTGAAGAGATAAATATATCTTAGCCGAAGTGCTGTCGCGACGATCTTAAAGCGAACTCAAGATAATCATATACAAGTTATCACAATTATATATATTCCCTTAAATCAAATTCGGTTTATTGTATGTAAATTGTAAACTTTACTACTGCTGTTAATCGTAATGCCGTGTTTGTTTTGTAATAAAAATATTTTTACTACAAATTGAGATAAATACTATCCTATCTCTCAAGTTGGACCAAACTGCACACAGTGTACAAAATTTCATTAAAATAGGTTCATTACTTTATGAGCTCGTCGCGAACAAACAATGTGACACGATTTTTTTATATTATAGGTGTGATTATAGAGAAGTTACAATAACAAACGATTAGTGAAATTTCAAATGAGAGTCCCAGTGAAGATCCGAAGTACCGTACGTAATTCGATTCCCAGGTTAAGGTATTTTAGAAATTTCAGATTTCAGTCAAAGTATTGACAAAAAATGTCATGGTAAATTAAAGCTACTTATACACTTAGAAGCTTGTTAAGAGTATAAACAATTTTACTACTACATCTTGTCAAAACACCTATTAAATATGAATGCCACTTATATTTTTACTACATATAGTACTAACTGTGCCCGCGACTTCGTCCGAGTGGAATAGTGTCTTTGGGTAGATTTTTTTATTATTTAGGCTAATTGACGATACTTCCATACAACTTTTCATCCCCACCTTTCAATCCCATACACCCCTTTTTTCGCATTAAAAAGTATGTCCTTTCTCAGGCTCTAGACTATCTGTGTACCAAATTTCATTCAAATCGGTTCAGTAGTTTTGCCGTGAACGAACGACAGACAGACAGACATAGTTATTTTCGCATTTATAATATTAATAGTAAGGATTAGTAAGGATATACTACACTCTTGTTATTAATACTACCGTCTTGTGGACCGGCCCGTGACAATAGCCAGTATTAGCCAGATAAATGTCGGTGGCAAACAGTGACTCGCCTAATGTCAAGTGGTTACCATAGCCTATGGACTTATGTTAAATTATTTTACTTATGTCCTTTGGGTTATTTATTTAATGGACATATCAATTTGAATAAAAATAAAGAAAATGCATTCCAATATTTGCTTATTGAGATTATAAAATGTATACCTAATTATTATCTTATATGCTATATTTTATGAGAAGTAAAGAGATTGAACAAAGAACCGGGCTCTTATATTTCAAGTATTTCAACTTCTTTACTCTCGGAGGCACTTTTTGTACGAAACCGTACTGGTATTGTGAGAAAACTCAGTTTGACTAAGTCAAACACTTTTTTTCATTCCATGAATTGCATTTCTACTCTTCAGTAATGTGCAACCGACAGCCCTGTGTTACATGTTGCCCTTCAACACATCTATTGCAGGACTTGGGCAACACAAATGCTGTTTGTTCGTTTACTAAACTAGTACAATTGGGTTTACTTAACTTCTTGTGTGTTGAAACATCCCTGCGAGCTATCGCCTGAAATCAGTGTTGTGTAGGGACTCGTTGGTTGTGGTGTAAAGGATCTATAGTGGTAAGTTTTTTATTGAACATTCGTGTTTATACATGTCTCTTAAAGGCCAATTTAGTGTAGGATAATTGTTACATGTGTTATATGGTACAAACCCATAAGCACTCGAAGTTCAACCAACTGTTGGAGTGAGCAAAAATTGGTACAGGTTTTATTTAGAATGTGAGTGTGTGTGTGTGAAGTTTGTTTGATTGATTGTTTGTTTGTTTAAACGCGCTAATCTCTAGAACTATCAGTTAGATTTGAATAATTCTTTTTGTATTTGAAAAGGTATTCATTGAGGAAATTTATAGGCTATATAACATCACGCTACGCCCCTTAAAGGTGGAGTGACCATAATCGTAGGCGAAACTGCGGGGAACATTAGTGATATATAAAAAGTCACCCTCAGTAAAGATTTCGCTCCTGAAACTTGACTTGTTCACAGCCAGAGTAATGGTGGAGTTTTCTCGTCAATTATTGTTTTTCTATGGATGTAAAGGTTATTTGTTCATTAGAAGTCATTAAGGAGGGCCTAGGTCCAGTTGTGGGTGTCTTATGGCTAAAATGATGATGATGAAGATGTAAAGTAAGTAATTCCGAATCACGTTATGATCTAAATCGATTTTAGTATGGTATATAAGTAACATTGATTACGGAAACGACACTGAAAAGGCATCGGTCTACCCGTGACAACGATGCGATGTCTTTAGTTTTAATATGTGCACGAGTTCAAAACGACGTGTAATTTATCGAAATTGGTTAAGCTGTTTAGTAGTTACATGACAACATATTAGGTAGAGTGAGATAGATAAAACACATAGGTAACCCTCTTTGTTGGCTTCGCTACAGTCGAAAAAAAGACCTTTTAATATTTTTTTAAAGCCTTCCATGTTTTAGTGTCATCATTAGTGATCAAGGATGATAGCAGTAGCTCTGGTGTGTATTGCTTGCGCCGCATACTGGCTTTGGCAGCAGCACAACTTTGTGTCGAAGGAACCCCCGCTAACACCTGGAGCCTGGCCCATCATTGGCCATGCACTTCATTTTATTGGGGACAGCTGCAGTAAGTATTTTGTACGTAGATTGTTAGCAGGGATTTTATGGAGCTCCGTAACTGTAACTGAAACTATCAGATATATCCGAAATAAAAATCTATCCGAAATCTGATATAAATGTTTCGAATAATTTCGGATTTCGGATTTGAAATAAGAAACGTTATGACTAGTTTTTATCATTTCTTTATGACTACAATGGTTGTACAATAGTTACTGTTTGCACTTTAAGTAGATAACAACCTTATTATAAATGATTGGTAGCAATAATAATTACTAATTTGATTTTGACATTAGACTAACCTTTTTTTCTGTGATTGTAGTACTAAATGATAACCTATAAATAAAGCTAAATCATTTTCTTATTTGACAAATAATATCCGTAACTAAACTTGTCCAGAACTATCTGATTATCCAAAATAATTTCATTACTTTTATTGTACAAGTTCCAGGTACGGTTACAGATATGAAATTATTTTTGATTTTCAGATAGTTTCGGATATTTCTGAATTATTCATTCTCACATCCGTGTTGACGTTCAAGTGTATATTGAATAGGTTTCTCTTGGATAGGCTTGTACCATCTTCGTCTTTATCATCACTTTCCATAAGGTGAGTACGAAGACAAACGTCTATGTAATGTCACAAATAAAAAAAAAATATCCAGATCTGAAATAGCTTGAGACACGGCCGTCTGGTCCCAAACTAGGCAAAGCCTGTACTATGGTAACCAGGTTACTGAGAAACATTTGTCACCGTTAGATTGTGATCATCGTTAGTTTATAAACAATCTGGCGACATTATAAACTGACGAAAAATTATGAACTGCACGCCACCGTTCCACCGACATCCTGCGATCTTTACCAGGTTGTCTGTCCACCGGGATAATGGACGTCCTACGCTGCGCCTTCCGGTACGTGGTCTCCATTCCAGAACCTTTCGGGCAAATCGACCATTCGTTCTGAAATTACGGAACTGGTTTTTTTTTTTTGGTTATATTAGCATCATTTTCTGTGTCTGCTGGAAAGTAGGATCATTTTGACTTGGCGATACGCCCATCAACGCGTAAGTAACAACACTCGTAATGGCAGTGGCTACTCTAGGTAACAACAGGTGAGTCATCAGTTTCTTTCGTTAAGGCTCAATGTCACATAAACTCATCCTCACATTTAAGTGTTAAACCTGTCCATGCTTTCAGAATTATGGGACACCATCAGCAATGTGGCTGAACAGAGCTACGACATAGGAGGCGTGGTAGCCGCGCGTATTGGGCCTAGAACGGTTTACAGTAATTATTATATATATACTAATAATAAATATATATTTTGTTTTATATGGTATATCAAGCAGACGGGTCACGTGATGGTAAGTAACTACCGCCGCCCATGGACATCTGCAACTCAAGAGTTACAAGTGTGTAGCCGACCTTTAGGTGTACACCTTTTTCTTGAAAGTTTGAATGTCGTATCGGTCCGGCCTACATTATTAAAATAATATTTATTTTATTAGTATAGATAATGCCCAAACAAACTCTTACGGACCTTAAGCCCGAGAGTTTGTTTTTTTGGTTAAACGCACCAATCTCTGGAACTTACCAGTGAAAAAAATGCATTTGACAGCCTAAATCTTAAGCAAGGTTTAAGGCTTCATAACATCACGCTAAGCCCCTTAGGAGTAGAGCAGTGACCATAAATGCTAGTGAAACTGCTGGGAACTATTCGTTTAGTTCTATATTTGAAATTAGTGTCTACTGCTACTGGAACACGCGACAATTTATTTTTAACTAAAGCAAAATTTCATGTCTTCTGTAATGATAACAAAAGTGAAGATATATAAAAAATAAATATGCAATATTGCAGTCGTGACAGACCCAGACGACATGTTTACGGTTGCAAATACCTGTCTAGAGAAGGACGGGTTCTACGAATTCGCGAAACCTTGGCTAGGTGAAGGCTTAGTCACCGGTAAATGTAAGTTTATTTGATTTTTTTTTTCTCTTATGGTTCTTGAATCTCTTACTCATTTACTTCACTTCCTCAATGAAATCGTAATGAGAATTATTGTTATACCAAAACCCTAATGTCATTTTTTATTCTTAGCCACAAAGATCCGAATTTATCGTTTCCAATTTGGAAAACATATTACCAGTCTGTTACGTATCACGCAGCGCGTTCTAGACCCAAACTAAAGCCCTCGTCAAACAGAGGCGGGAGCCGCGGGAAAGCGACCGCGATCCGGGACGGGATTTTTTATAATATTCGAATTTGTATGCAACTTGTTTACCTGTCACATAGCAACGGGCGCGTTCCGATCTCCCGCGCGATAGGATCGGTACGACAAACAGGAGATCGCTTCGCGGGAAGGACGCCCCGGGGGCGGCCGACGCGGGCGCTGTATTCTACGGTAGTCACTACAAGTTGTCACACAGAGCGAAGCGATTGCAGGGCGGTCGGTATCCGATCTCACGAATTGTATTTTTTTACAACTTAGGTGTACGATAGTTCCAGTTTCAATATGAATCCAACAGAAAAACTAATTGAATTAGTTAGACATCACCCATGTCTATATTATACTAAAGACAGGGATTATAAAAACACTTTAAAGAAGGATATTCTTTGGGAAAAGATAGCCAAGGATATATATAAGGTCGTAGAAGTTCATGCAACTCGTCAAAACTGCTTTACTCATGTGAAAATACGTAAAAAATCGGTCCTCGTATGAACGCAGCTCTTCACACAAATTGTGGTACTCTCCAAACCCTGCAAAGCTATGACAACTAAGTTTCGCAACCAGTTGTGAAAGAAGATTTTATCTTCTACATATCTCGTTTCATATTTATGTCGTGAACCTAAATTATTTTGGGTTTGCGTTTTTTTCTTTTGATACATTGCCAATAAAAGCAGAATTTCTTCTTCGTCGCTGTCGTGGTCGTGAACAATTTGATCGCTTTTGGTGTCACACCGGCTGTGTTCCCGCCACCTGCCCACCGCGGGCTGCGGACGTTAGTCTTGTGTGACATGGTACGGACCGCTATCGCTTCGCGATCGATCGCTTTATCGCGGCTCCCGCCTCTGTGTGACCCGGCCTTAAGCGTAACTTTTCCTGTGCGATCTAGAACACGAATATACTTACTTGTTTTTTTTCTAAATACATATAAAACATACATACATAGAAACACTTAGACCAAAGCGAAATATATTCATGGTTATAAATATTTACACAAAGCGGGACTAGAACCCGTAATCTCTGACGTTGCAGACAGGGGCAGAGGAGGGGAAAAAAGAAAACTTTTCCCTCCTTTTTAATGCATGTTTTATACACATGTGATGTGTATTTTTAATGTAATTAGTATCAATATGGAGAAGCCATCGCAAGATCCTCAACCCGGCATTTAGCCAGATTGTATTGGACCGGTTCATGGGCGTGTTCAATAGCCAGTCCAGGAAGCTCGTTGATGCCCTGGATAGGGAAGTCGGGCAAGGATTCTTTGACCACTGGATGTACACCAGGAGTAATGCCTTGGAGACCATTTGTTGTAAGTCGCTTAACGATTTATTTTTGCTTTGAGCTTGATTGCTTCGAGTAAAAAGAAATTTGTTTGTTAAATTGTAAAATAAAACCTTAAGTTTTCTTTATTTTGCTATCCCTTATGTTTGAATTCCATTTTAATTTTTTTTATGAGACTCAAAATAACTTTTTTTAAACAGCAAGCATACTCTATTAAAAACATTTATTTATTTGAATATATTTCAGTAACCGCATTAGGAGTGGATTTTACCGAAGCTTTATTAAACACCAAGTACTTTGACGCAGCAGAATTGATTTTCAACAGTCTGGTGGAACGCTTCATGAAGGTTTGGTTACACAGTTCGTATACCTTTCGTTTTAGTAACCTCAAGAAAAAGCAGGATTCCTATCTCAAGATAGTGCATAAGTTGTCAGATACGGTGAGATATATTTACTCTTTATGCCTACATATGTTTACTTACACTTCCCAAGCCATGCGAATAAGTTCTATGCCTTTTCTTCCCCACTTGAAAATGGGGAGTATATGGAAAGGGCCCTTTCCATATACTCCCAAATTTTCTATCTTTAATTCTTGATTGTACCGGGTGTATTTGAAAATAGAACACTTACTTAAACCACTGAAAGGGCAATGACTGAATGAATGAATGGGCATGATGGGCCCTAGCATACAGTTACAATAAAAAAAATAAAAAAAACTATCCGTTTACCATTTGAATTTCCAGGTATTTTTACCTCGGTTTCTCATAAAAGCAAGTGGAATGTGTAAAGTTAAAGATTTTAAACCGTTTGTATTTTTTTATTTTTCACTCAGTTTTTCAGAAAATTCATAAAAACTAACTTAATTTTTTTTTCAAGTTAGTTTGTATGGATTTTCTTAGTAAGTGTAGGTATGTATATATGTATATACAAAACAGACCGAGTAACTGTGATTAAAAAATTTGCTTAAGCATTTGTTTATTACAGGTTCTTCAAAAAAGAAAGTCCGAATTTGATGGCAAAACATGCGCTGAGAGAAGTATAGTTCCAGGTTAGCATATCTTGTGTTGTATCTTTATTTTTAATTGACTCAAAAGGAAGAGATTTTCAATTGGTCTGAATTTTTATTCGTGTTTTGAACCCCCCACGCAAAAAGAAGGCGTGTTATAAGTTTAACGAGTCGGAGTAATACCACACCTGTAACTCGAACTGGCTGTTGGCCCTATTACATCATAAGCTAAATAGTTGTGGTAAAAGTGGGTTTATGTCGATATCGTACCCCTTAACCACAAGTCGAATCCTTAACCTTTACGTTAAACCAGAAACATTTGTTAAAAATTTTGATCCTGAGGTTAACTTTGTAACTTTAGTCCTTGACAATTCCAGGTACAAGATTTAAGGCCTTCATGGATCTCCTTCTAGAACTTTCGTTAGAGAAAGGTGTGTTAAATGATAAAGAGATAAGGGAGCACGTAGACACCATGATCGTTGGGGGCCATGACACTTCGGCCAATGTCCTCATGTACACTATGCTGCTGTTGGGAGCACATCCAGATGTTCAAGAGAGGCTTTTTACAGAGTAAGTATTATTATTTACTAAGTCTTGCCCGTGGGAACAGTAACAGTACTTTTTTCTGGATAAAATGTCCTTAGCGTAATAAATAAACAAACTCAGTTTAACGTTTATAATGTTAGTTAGGATTGTAGGGATAAAGTTATAGCAGTCTAGCAGCCTCCCTACTTCAAGTTATGGCCTTCACTATATCTTACAGTATCAGATCGGATACCGTTGCCTATCAACACTGTATAGTCTTATTTTTGCATTATGAATACTGTCCCCACACCTATTCAGCTTAGACAGCCGTACTTCTAAGTAAAAAAAGTAGGCTACTGCACTTTTTTTGGTAGCTCTAATTCGGGCCAAAGTTTGGTGTACCCTAGCTTCTGACTTCTTACTCCCAGTTGAACTTTCTGAGTGAATTAAGAAGATTATGGAACAATTCCTAACCCTTGTAAGTACCCTGTTATCTATATATGTACGTATGTATATCTGCAGGTTAAAAGAAGTTTTAGGTGATGGAGACAAAGATGTCGAGAAGCAAGATTTATCTCAGCTGGTCTATCTTGAGGCTGTAATCAAAGAGAGCATGAGGATTCACACCATCGTTCCGGTGCTTGCCAGAAAGTTGGACAGAGATGTGAAACTTAGTGAGTGCGCAGATATATTTTAGAGCTGTAATTTTTAGTTCTTACAAAGAAAAACATGTTACATCTATCGGCAGGAATCATCTGTCCTTAGTACTTTAGGAAACAAAAAGGATACAAATTTTAAAATAAAACTTCTAGAAGAGTCCAGAGCCATATTACGTAGTAGTACATTCTACAGTGGGACATCTTCATCCGTTTATTTGAAATGATGTGACTTTCGAAAAAGAGATTCACAATATATCTTAGATTGTTCAGTAAAGGCAATCTATATCTATCATTACATATATGGTCCAGTTTTTAGAATATGTGAAATTCTGTTACTTGTAAGGGAGTGAAATGAAATACCTAATCTTTTTTTATTGACCGGGAGAATACTGTCATCTTTGCATCTACTTATGCTGCGTTCCAATAAACAAAAAACGATTCATTTTGTTTACGGACAGTAAAAGTTTCGTTGAAAATTCAACAAAATTTTACCGTTCGTAAGCAAAACGAATCGTTTTTTGTTTATTACAACGCGGCATTAGTGTATAACCAGTACAACACAGAGAATGTCCAAGACAACAACAAAAATGTCAAGTTCGAAGGACTCTTGAAAGAGTTCAGTGCCAGCTGTTGAGGGTGGAAGAAAATGAGAAAACTGGTTCTTATTTCATGGCCTTATTTAAGTATTTTCAAGGCAGTATGTACACTGTAGTCTATTTTTTTCAGAAAACTGCACGCTTTTATCTGGTCGAACGTGCTTCATGTTCGTCTTTGGTCTCCATCGGCATCCAATATGGGGTCCTGATCGAAATGAGTTTAGACCTGAGCGCTGGCTCGATCCATCTCGGCTTCCGGAGAACCCTAACGCATTCGCCGCTTTCAGTTTTGGTAGAAGGATGTGCATAGGTAAGGATTAATAGATCAGATGCATCTAGATAAATGACTGACGATTGGAATTTTCAGCAATGTTTCGCCAACTACTCTTTACTAATTAATCTTTGTTAATTAACTTTTTATACGATAAAATTTGTATAAGAAGTTATTCTTTCTGTTTTGGTTTCTCTTTACGTCTTCATGTTCATTCTTCATTCATATTTACATAAAGATTTCTATGTCATCGTAAGTTATTCTTGTAAACTTTGCTAAATAACTAACATGAGTTGCGCTTCGGGAGTTTAAAAATTCCTCTTCTGCACCAGGCTCTCTCCAACAACTATTTACTTTGTTATAAGTCGATCGATTTGACCTCATAAAGGAACTTGATCTTAATGCCCAGATGACACTTTAAGTGGCGATCAAAAAAACGTGTGCGCTTATAACACTTAATTTTATATTACTACTATATTTTATGAGTCAATCATAAAATATTTCTATTGACAAACTTTTACAGGCAAAATGTACGCAATGATGTCAATGAAGACGACCCTTGCCCACGTGATGCGCCGTTACCGAATCACAGCAGATAACTCACAGCTGCGGCTCAAGATGGAAGTCATGTTGAAACCTGTCCAAGGATACTTCATCAGCATTGAGAAAAGAACGTAGCCCCTCAATTACTAAACTATTTTAACGTAATAAAAAATTGAAACAATATGTTTTCAACCCAAATTTGCTTGTGTGTACGTAGTTACTACGATGTGTATATGTGTAAATAATGTAATTAAAAAGTGTATATATTCTACAAATTATTAAATAAATAAAATGCCAAGTTATGGGACTTTATTATTTCCCAGTCGCTGTAGCTTCCTAGTCATCTTATCCTGTTTCTGTACGGGCTCACACCTATACTAATATTAGACGGAGTTCGAATTTAGGTATAAATAATAATAAGAGAGCCTGTCTGATGAAAGCCATGCAAGAGAAACTCACATCTTATCTTTTAAAGTCAATCAAAAATTTTTTTTTTTGGATATGACTATACGTATAACAAAGTGTGAATATCCTTATTATAATATGTTTAAGGTATTCACATAACACGATTTCACTGCGTCTCGCCATCGAGTATATCAGTTTAATCAAGGGTTGAACTTGGGTAGAGATTCTAGTCTGTTTGTGGCATCATATCATCTGCCTGACACTGATTTGGATTTAGTTTTATTATGTTTGAAAGATCAAGTCACAATTCAAATGAGTGTTCTTAGCTATAATTCCAGAAAATCTGTCCAGCCGTTTGTAGATCATCAGTTCTTTTCTAATCGTTGAAGGGTTTTTCGAGTTGGGTTTATTTTAAATTTATCATTGACATCATCATCACCGACGACCTGAAGAAGGTGGCTGGCAGCGGATGGATGCGTATTGCCCAAGACCGGGATAGTTGGCGCTCCTTTTGGGAGGCCTTCGTCCAGCAGTAGACGGCGATAGGCTGATGATGATATTGACGATCATCATCATCATATAAGTATTTTATTTAACCATATAAAGCGGGTATATTTCATTGAAACAGTTGACTTCTACGGCAAGTAGGTGCCAACAATGAAAACAATAAAGAGACATTTCTGCTCACAATATTTTTATTCCTTGAAACATATTCAGTATGTATTTTTACAAGTTGATGAAAGAACAAACATATTTTTATTTATTGTTCTGTTGAAGCGTAGTGGAGATATTGTCATTTAAAAAAATATTCTCATAACAATTAAAACTCAAATTAAAACTAAAACAATTGCTTATACAAACTGCCTGACATAGGTTAACAACATTTGTACATAATCGTTGTAATAAGACTCCGTGAGGGAAAATCGTATAGTTTTAGACGGTTCGAGTCCACGACCACCTTACTGTTGATTGACCGACGTCTCGTGGGGTTACCAGACGAAAAAAATATTGCTACATATGTAGGTGACAAATGTGAATCTTTGGATGAACAAAAATATTTATGCTAAACTTTCTTTGGCCGAATAGTACGTCACAAGCTATCTACATAATTGTTATTTTATTGCTAAAAGAATTAAAATTAATGTATGTCTGGTATCTGTCTGGCTTTACCATTGAAATTTAAAAAAGGGTTCGAAGATTTGAATTTAGACACTGATTTTGGGTTACTTTTTACATATTGTAGTACAGCGTAAAGTATTTGGTTTTTAGATGTGACAGTGAAAAAGATGTATCGTAACCAATAATAGTAGCACAAAATCCTTAAAACCAGTTGATAGTACATTTAATTCTTCGATAGTGTAAGATATTTTATTTTGATTTCATCACATTTGCCTGGAAGCAATTGCTTTCAGTGATAAGGCCGCCCTTTGTATATGTATATTCACCTGATGTATTTCTTGTTCAAACAATTTTGTTGGTGTACAATAAAGTTTATTTCTATTCTATTCTACATTTGGATGTTTTTAATAAGAACGGTTTTTTCACGTTCTTGTAATTTGTAGATGTTTAGCGTGTGTGCATTAGCGCTGTGGTGACAAGCGAGGTTTATATTTCATTTTAAACGAACTCTTTTAAAATTACTTTCTTAGACTAAGATTTTATTCCATTTCAGTATTAAAATAAATATTCGACCCCTTTTGTAATTACAAAAAAGTAGAATTACTTTTTGACATACAAAATTAAGATGAAAAATGTAATATACATTTCAAATTCAATGTTTATTTATTTATTCGACAACCTTTGTACCAAATATGTAACTCGACTCGCAACTTGTAGGTATTGACAGTATCTCTTCTGTAAGCAAAAAAAAATTGTTTTGGAGTTCTTAAGACAAATAATAATTACCCCGTATAATCCGAACTTATTGAACAGATTCGACATAAATATACAGGTATGTACCAAGTACAATTGCGGTGCTATTTTATTATAATTATATTAATATTAATAGTCTATTTTCACAACATCTGGACTATGTGATACGGGCATTAGCGAAATGAAAATAGAAAGAAATAGTGATGACAAAGTTAAATTACATAGTATTTTTGGCGGGAATTACGATTCTGTCATTTTTTAGAGTATTGCAGGGTTGGTGATAAGCGACGAATTCATTCGGTCCACTTCGGTAAGCGCTAGTGTTTGAAGGCAGTATGCTTGTTTGTCTCCTGAACTGAAAATCTATATTTGTCGTCAAAGCGACAGCTATCATAGTAAGACCTGTCATAATTAAATTAAATGTCATGAAGATGCAGGACTGCATTTGGAATTAGTTAATAATTATTTATAATATAACACTTTTTATAGTTGTATTATTTTCATTTTGCTAATGCAGTATCAGTTATCTATACTATAGTTAACAACAGTAAAAATTGCACAGTATTTGACATCGATATATTGTTCAAAAGGCTTCCTAAAAATTTCATTCTATAAAAGTAAAGTGTAAGGTTAGTAGAAACAAGGACAATATTATATAATTAAAAGTTTTGATCACCAGTGAACCATATTCAAGACTAAAATATTTAAAGAGCCCTGTGCACGTTGGGTCAATAGGAGTCTTACACCAGTAACCTCCACACACAGTACCTGTTAACTATAGCTACCATTTATTTCCGTTTACAGATGGACATTGTTGTAAAAAGAGTCGCTCTTGGGATTGGCGTAACACGACTTCTGTTAAACCAACGTGTAAAAGAGCATAACAATATTTGAGACTACACCATTGGAAGTCTAAATATGATTTAAAATTTAATTACAATTATTTACCTTCTAAAATCGTAAATCCAAAAAGATGTAAAAATTGAATTCAAAATATTACCGCCTTTACAAGTCGTGACAGATAAAAGTCTAAAAATATTGCTGTGGCTTAAAATAAAATAATAATCTCAAGTAAGTTGAACAGTGTCGGACTTACAAAAAAGTCCATATATTATTTATTACATATCTATTGCACAAAATAAGCTTCATAAGCGAATGGACGTACGTATTTACGTGCGATTATAACATTAATAAATATTTTTATAACATAACACACGACTAGCATCATAATACTTTCTGCTTGAATAAATAAGAAAATAATTTAATTGCACATTTTAATGTAAATTATGTAAACATCCTCTTACACCCTTAGTAGTTACATCGTACACCTTATTTCTCAGGCCGAAGAGACGAATATTCTATTTTAAAAGTTTAACAGAAAATAGATTTGTCGTTGGCTATAGAAAAATATATACTTCTCATTCGTTTACACGTAAGTACCTATTAACAAGGGAAGGGAAAACGAGAATGGTAATCTCTCTTTACCGGAGGAAATCAGAGTTCATTCAAGTTAATAATAAAGTGTTAAGTTACTATATAACAATGGAATTACTATTAAGAGATGTTTAAATACTTTCGTAGCGCTCAATTTTAAACAAACTCAAAATTTAAAAACTTCGATAATCATTTTGTAAATATAAAAAGGAAAATTCATTATAATGCTTTTGGAATTGTGTGTGTGTGTATCATTATCTGGCGGAACTTTTAATGTTTATGTTTATGCGAATAAATGATTACATAATGTTTTTTTTTTAACTTGACACATCTCACACACGGCCGTCTGATTCCAAACTAGGCAGAACCTGTACTATGGTTACCAGACTGCTGATAAACATACTTATGTATTACTAAATACATACATATTATAGATAAATTACACCCAGACACAGAAAAGAACAGATGATCATGGTGCAGCCAGGATCACTAACCACTAGACCAACAGGTCAGTCATTATGATTGTATTATATTGTAATCAGTGGTAAAAGGTAAAGAGACCGCCTTTACTTTGTAAGTGTTACTACAGCGATGAATTAATACATATTAACTTGAATGCACTTTGTTCAAAGGTCGATGTTCAGTTATAAAATCCATCAATTCTGTTGTTTTTAAAATAGAACATCGTGAAGTAATACTAGATCACAGTCTATGTAAATAATACATATAATTAGATAAACATTTACCTAGAATTTGTTTTACAGGAAACATGTTAACGTCAAAAAGACGCAGAGATTAAAATACTAAAAGTTACTATTAGTTATCTAATAATTTCGCTTGACCGAACAAAATTACTGGTCAAGGCCACAATTAATATTGCGACGAGCTTACACATTTTCGACTTATTAAATTAGGAGTTATAAAGTCTGCCATTCACTCACATATATCTGACGGTATATGTAAGTGCGTTGTGTCATACAAGTTCAACACCAACGCAAAAACGCCTAGACAGCTTGGTGGAGATGTTTAGGAACTGAAGTTCGTCACCTAATTAACAGGTCAGAGAATACGGCACATTACAACCTCGTGTGCCCTTCTCTAGGTGAGACAAAATGTTTTGCTGAATTTTTGTCATATATGTAACTATTTTGGTAAACCTTTGCTAAAGTGACCTAAGTGAGTGGATTTACACTTAGAAATATTTAGACATTTTTTTATATTTTTAAGAAAATTAATTAACAAATATTGCAATAATTTTGTTCAGCCATATAGAAATATATATTTCATGTAGTCTACTTAATACGAAGTATCTAACAGTAGAAATGTACAACGATAACGACTATTAGTAAAACGACATTTTGACTCACACGAGTCGAAGTAGAGAGTACGACCCTGAACTCTGACGTCACTTTGTAGAACATCTAGTTTAAAAATGACATCTTCGACATCCTTTGTTTCATATTTCGAAATAACATACCAACGCATAACATACGCAAGTTAGTTAACAGCTTTTAATTTACTTCTTCAGCCTTATTATAAAAAAGGAACCTTATTTTAATGACTATCCTATGTAAACGGATTAAATCCTTATATAAAAAACAGAAATTGTGTGAATTTAACAACAGCAACAAACATTTAACTTGTGACTCGTGGCCAGAATCACAACTACACCTGCCATATTGTGAAATGTCACACCATCGTAGTTGGATACAAACCTTTTTTACTATTTACTCCACTTCTGACATTCGTTAGATTTTCTCCAATTCCTTAAAAAAATGTTTACTCCTTATAATGTCTTTGAAGTGTAGGTATCGGAAATTAATAAACGAATTATGATTTGGTGATTGAACTGATTTTCTGAAAATTTGGAGATTTTTAATGGTAATTGCGTTATGACCATGTGCCGTTATTTTAGTTTACTTGCTATGCTTACTTGCTTGCTAGTTAATATGAGCTACAACTTATTTTAAAGAAAATAGTAGAGCCTTTCTTACAAGCAACAAAGCGCTTGTTTTTTCTTATATGTTTAAATAAACAAAGCAAGTAGTTTAGTGAACAGTAATATTAAGCAACACTTCAAAATAAATGGGTGAACTAAAAAGAGATGGCATTTTTTTTTAATCGGAATATTTGATGTTGAAACAGAGGATGTTGGTGCTGTGTCAGTGATGTATGTCTTCTATTTATTATTTGAATTGCATAATTTTCTACAAAGAGATGTTAGAGACGACCCTCATGCCTAATCGATCGATTTGGACGGCTTCACTGTGTCCAACTTCTCAGGTTTTTCTGTACTGTTCTGGCTGCTCCTGGAATACATTGAAACAGTTTAAAAAGTGGTTTAGTATAATTTACAGACAGCCATTGACACAAGCGGTCCGTCACTGTCAATCTGTTTAATTATAAATTATTGATATTGGGGGCAATTCTGTTACTTCACTCTCTAACCTAAAATTGACTAAATTTTCTTCACATAAGATGTAAACCTTGTACAAAAAACAAGTAGGTAACATAATATGTCGCTATCGAAATAAGCAATTTATTTGTCGACTAAAGTCTGAAGTGACGCTTAAATAAACTTTAATACCACATAGCGAGAGCCGCTATCCATTGAATACCATCTATTTTGCTATATGTTTTGTAAGCGTCTACGTAGATGTCGAATAAAATAACGTCATCTTAGTTCGTTTTGAACAAGTTTTTTACACCATTTGCATAATTGAAATAAATTGAGAAATAAAGTAGAGCATACGTTAACAGGTTTTAGTGAAATTTAGTGGCGCTGAGAAATAGATGCCAGTAACAAATAGACCTTGTTGCGAAGAAGACAAGGTTGATTTCATGTGAAAAAATTAAATCAGGTTTTAGTTTAGTGAGTGTACAATAGAATCGCCACCATTATCTCTTTTATAGACTGACAAGGAATTGAATAATTTCAGAGTTCCGTGTTCACTTTGAGGTATGGAATCCTAAAAATAGAATATTATAATATCGGATCTGGATGAAATATGGCACAGAGATAGATTATGGTCTGGAATAGCACATATGCTGCTTTTTATTCCGGAAAAATGTACACTTTCCGTATGATGGATTCCACGAACAACAGCTAGTATTTTACAAAAGAGTTGCCTTACCAGTTTAAACTCAACCGTCACAACATGTGGCAGAGCCGGCCCTTATGTTTCGTCTTCGCGGGCAGCTCTTCGAGCAGCGACGTTCGCTGGTTGTCGGTCACCACCGTGCTCTTCTTCGGAGGCCGCGCGGTCTCGGGAGGCCCATCCCGGGAGGGCGCCGCGTACATTGATCTGGAACATGCTTTAGTTTTACTCATTTTCAAAACTGCTTCTTTCTTCAATGGTTCGTGGTGAATAACAGCGTGGGGAGGGGGTTTGGAGAAAGATATCTTTTTAATTACTACTAATTCATTTAATCAAATATACGTTTCGTTGAAGAGATGGTTTGAGTATTTTATACTTGAAAGATAGGCAAGTCATCATCATCCTCCTCCACGCCTTTTCCCAACTAAGTTGGGGTCGGCTTTCAATCTAACTACGATACGGCCGAACTTTGATATTTTACGTGAAGCGACTGCCATCAGACCTCCATAAGCCAAGTACTAGGCGATATCGAAGTTCTGTAGTTAGACCAAGTTGTCGGACTTTTTAGGGCTCGAACAACCCCGACCCCCCGACCGACGGTTTAACGTGCTCTCCGAGGCACGGAGGGGTCTCAATGTGTTAAGAATGGCCACCCATCCTAGACTGACCTGGCTAGTATTACTTAACTTTGTAATGTGTTAACTTACACGGTTACCACTTAGCCACGAGCCCCTTTGAATGATAGGCAAGTATGAAATATATTTGTCTCGTCATTTTTTGTTGATCCAAATTGGTCAAAATTCCTAGGCCCAGCATATAGCAAAAGATTTTATTTTTGTTGACGTTAAGGTTAAATTGAGATACTTCAAAAAACGTATTTCTGACTTTCTAAACATTAACTTTACCAATCAATAGTGTTACTAGTAAATATAATAAAAAAACTAAATACAAAGACAGGCGCTTGCAAGCTTTGCCTTAATAATGTTTTCTCTCTTTCTTCTCTTTCGCCCTCACATCCATCTCCAATCAGTTACAACTATACTTTTGACTATGTTTAATATTTCCAAAACTATTAAATATAGAAATCCCTTTGAAGATCAGTTATTTATTCATTATATGATAGTCAAATGGAAAGGAGTAGAATCTTTAAAAGTATAAGATGTAAATAAAAGCGGTTTTAATGGTTTTTGGAATTTCAATTGTATGAGTTTAGTCTACTTGCAACGTGCTACAAAAAGGTGTGATGGGACTCAATTTAGTTTATGGACTTATGACTATTTCTATAATATTTTTTCTTTATGTCTAATTGGTTTATTCCGATCTCACCCCGAATGCCTTCCCCCTCAATGGCAATGTGGATTAAAACAATATATAACTTTTGTTTTGTTGTTGTTTTTAATTATTATATAATATTAAAATAAATTAATTTAATTCAGGTAGGCACAGGTAATTCATTACCTTTAACTAAATTATAAATATATTTGAACTAGATTTGTGTGTTTCATACACTAGATGTTTTCCAAACGGTTCAGTTATTAAGTCGAAGTGTTCATGATTTATTGCTTCAACAGAAATTCAGATTCTGTCCCATAACATCAGCTTTCTGTATAACGTTGTTGGAACCTGTCTGTACTTTCTACTTCCAATACGACAACGCCTAAATCAGTAATTAAGCGGCTAATCGCCTAAACATTACAGCATAATCTACCATTTCTGAGCATCAAGCTTGGACCTTCGATAAGTAGAGACACATACCTTGTGAGCTTATTTCTGTTCGACCTGGAGGTGATGTTGGAACTCTTGCCTCTTCTCAAAGAGTGGAAAGAGTGTTTAATCGGCTTGACAACCGCCATGCTGGTGCTAGTTTCAGGAATCGGCTTCGAGCAGTTCAGGGTTTGGACAGTGAGTTCCACATCTTTTATTGGCTCGTTTGATGCTGAAAAGATATTTATTGCAAATTTAATGTCTTTATTTCATTAGTTTTTCATCCATTATTCGAAAACATCAATTTAAAAAAAATAAAAAATTATAGATCAACACACACACTCACTGCAACAATACGTTGTTAGTCAATTGTAAAATTATTAAAAAAAATGGTTAACATAATATCATATCAGCCTGCGTCGATCTATAACCATCCGTTTTTCTTCCTGTCAATGGACAAGAAATACGGAAGAAAATCCTGTATGTGCAAGAAGGGTAGTGTGAAAAAGTGATATGGTCACCTTTTCACACTGTCCTAAAAAAAGACAAAAATAAATTATATTGTTAAAGTAACAGTTATATGGAGTTTCTTTTGAACACGCCATGAAATATGGTACTCACCGGTGAACTCTTCAATAGGTTTGTCAATAGTGTCATGGTCAATCCACGTGAGGCCCATCTCCACTTTTTCTGCGAGGTCTTGCCACCGCTGTCGGTTGTCCATGGTGCCGGAGTACAGGGGTAGGATCCAGGGGAATGTGTCGGAGAGAACTTTGTAGAGGGGTAAGCAGATCATGTCGATGAAGCCTACTTGCATTTGGGGAAGTTCATCTTTTTTTTCTCTGGGGAGAAAAGAGATTGAGAATTGAGAATATAATCCTGTAGGACAATATAATTTTTTTTTTATTTATTTTAAGTTTTATTTATCTTTAGTCATTTATCCTATTTTTAGTTAATTGCAAGAGAATTTACTGATTTCTTCGTCTGTGTAGAACATTGACATCGATCTTTGAGAGTATTTGCATAAGTGAACAATGCGTGCAGCACCTAGTACAGGCTCCTGGCAACCCTTGTGACTAACTCAATAATAACGCTTTATCTTTGTATAAAGTTATTACAAATAAAAACAATGTTATAACTGTTATAGTAATTAATATTACTTAGAATATATATCCCTAGTGGGGCCTAGCTTAGTAGGGGTAATATTTTGAATTCTAATCGAATGCTTGTTAGTTTATTATACTACATAATTATTAATTAATGTACCTGTCCATCATGGCGATAGGCTGTTGATTTAGCTGCAGTTTCTCCAGGTCGCCCTGGTCGAAGAACTCGTCCGCCACCAGCTTGGCCACTTTGTGCTGCACTTCCCAGGGCTTGGCGATCGCAGACACATCGCAAGCTGTCATCATCATACCGCAGAGTACTGGGATAAGAGAGATTTTTTTTTAATTACGTCAAAAAGAAGCATTAAGTGAATAGTATGCCACTAATCACTTGATGTTTTTACTCCTTCATCTTAAATATTGGATAATATAAATAAAGTTAGCTTAAATGATTTGCAGGGTAATCTTCCCCGGGTAAAGTTCCGATATGATGCTTTAAATCACTGTTCAAAATGTTTACGTATCTACATTTGCGAACATAATATTATACATTAATTATTTTGAGGCTGTATAAAAGCGGAAGAATACTTACTCATCTACTGACTAATCACGAAATCTAGAAAAATACTTGACCCAAAGGGATGTCTGGCGGAGTTCCTGTCTCTAAATGTTCACAAGTCGAGTTTACGAGGAGGGCTGCCCTTGTGTACCCAGTGCTAAAAAAGGCGACAGATCAGACCCACCAAATTACAGGCCTATAGCTATCACGCTCCTTCTCTCCAAGGTGATGGAGCGTGTAATTAACACGAAGCTTCTATAATACCTAGAAGAACACGATTTGATCAGGGACCGTCAGTATGGTTTTCGCCACGAACGCTGGCGTCGAACAAACGCTGTTTTTGCGGCATATCAATTATATGTTGTATATTGATGACATCCATTGCTATGCAAATGACAGCACCGGGGATACTTATTACAAGGGCCGTGCCAAAATTCTAGTCCGGTCAAATTAGAGATTAAAATAGGGATCAAATAATTATTTCGCTTTTATGAGGGTTTAATGCCATAGATAAAAGGACTTTCCTTTTCCCGTTTTCTTCTAATATTATAGAAACCTTCGATTTAGTAATGCTGAAAAAGATTTCGACTCTTATCTCATTTAAAAATTGCCAAGTCCGTGAAGTTAATTTAATTAAATACATTAATAAAATTGTATTCTCACATTCTTTCTTTTCCGGACTTTGCCAGTCGAACTCCCCGTTCTCCACGAGCTCATGGAATTTTGCTCTCTTTTTGAAGTACATCGCCAGGTCTGTTGATAAGATCGCTGTCTCCACCACTCTCATTACGTTTTTGTAGTCGCAAGGAGATAGAGCCTGAAAAAAAAACAAGATTTGTATGAGATTTAATTTTATTTGATTTTAATTATTTGTTGTTATAGCGGCAATAAAAATACACATTTTGTAAAAATTTTAACTTTCCACCCGTTACGGTTCATGAGATACAGCCCGCTGGGAGAAAGGCGGACAGCGCCGTCTTAATAATAAGGTTCGGTAAAACTTGCATGAATGGTATTCATATATAGGTTAAGCTCACGTGTGTATTTTGTGGATGCCGGACTAGTATTATTGTCAACCATTCCAGCCAAGCAAAGTAATATTGACGTAACTCACTCGAGGCCAGGCTTACTCCGCACTTTAAGTGTGAAACTACAAGAATGACTTGTCGGGCTAATTCAGTGGGCTGCCCATTTGAAAAGTTATTTGGTAACAAAATAAAATAAAAGGCAAATAGCTTACTGGTAATTGAATATTCAGATTAATTATTCTTCAAAAGAAGAAACCCCTAATGTCGTCAGTCGTCAGACAGTAGTTACGCGATAGGCAAACTTCTACCTGAATAGGGAATATGCATGTTGTTTAAATTTACTTGATTAATTTTCCCTTGAATCTTCCAGATATTATGCCTAAACAATTATTTTCTTATATAGTTTGTGTTTAATTGCAAAATATATTAATTAAAATATGCAAAATAAGGGCGCGAAATTCAACTTCCCAAAACGCTTCACCATTGGTCGAAACAAAACAACATGATTCGTAGTGTTACGGAGAAAGATAGGTGTTTCTGTGGTTTTTGCTCTTAGCTAGTGCAATTTAAGCATTCTAGTGATATTAGAAATCATCTAGGACAATGACTGAATGTAGTTTTGTCAAAGCACAATCGGACAATCTACCGAAAATAGGTGCGGTGCATTCATGATGACTATATATTTTGCATCAAATCCAGATTTTACGTCCGCTGAGGTTAAAGGAGTGAAAGCCGCAAGGTAATTATTATAATACTTGTTATATTATAATCTAAAGGATAGGTAAGATATGTAGAGTTAGTTATATTCATGAAGTTTTATTGGACTTTTGTTACCTAGTTTAAGTAGACAAGCAAGTTGCCTTCTGCTTGATATTTAAAACAAACATAAATTACTGCTGCCTAATTCACACTATACTAGCAATTAAATTGTAATATGCTTACATTACAGTGATCTTCACAACAATATAAACACGATATTGAAGATACTTCATCTCTTCTCATTAATGTACACCATTGTTTTCGTATTTTACATTATTGTTTTGTACAGGAAAAAATACTGTATTGGGTGTACTTCTTATAGTGTTTTTACACTGAGGGACAAGGCAATACCTATAAAATGGTTTTTTAACTTTATCCATCGTCTATTAATTACAATAAGTAGTAATTACAACTGGAAATCGGTATAAAATTACTGTAACACTTCAAGTAATTTTATGAAACAAACACTAAGCGTGGAACGTGACGTCATCCAAGGCCCGCGAAATATGGCGGCGTTCAAACAGATCAAATTGTATCGATGTTTTCAATGTTAATTTAAAAATTAATTTGAACATTGCCAAGGTTATTTATATTTTTTATTAAGATAGAATGATAGAACAAGTCAATAAAAGCTAAAAAAAAAATACATGCATATTCCCTATTGCACTTTATTGATTCGGAGCAAAAATCCCTATTTATTCAAATGATTTTACGAAGTGAGTCTTTTGTACCTGTATTATTATGTATTACGCGGTACTAGTGTGGTAAAAACCCTCAACCACTTGTTCGCAACTCCGACGGTTTAGCCATTACACCTTGAGGGTAGTGGAAGTGGGTTCTCTTTTGCAGGGTATTAGGTGTTATGCAAACTTTTACCTGAAAGATGTTGTTGCTCTCACTGTTTAATATCATAACACACTGGTCAAAATGGTGGTGCTCCATCGTCGAAGTTGAATACAAAACGGCGAGAGGACTCTCTGTTTTGGTTTGGAAGGCGTTATTAGTCCCTCTGTGGTCCAGGTCGTGGCAAAGACAAGCTACAAGGAGTCCAAGAATCTCCAGGTCTGACATGAAACGTTCCATTTTGCCAGTCTTCAGCATGGCGAACATTGTCTGGGCTACATTAAGAGCGTGTCTCCAGTTGTGGTATTTCACAGGACGGTAGTTTTTTTTAACACTGAGAATCCAGCGGCACAAGACCTGGAAATGGATACAAGATTTATAAGTCTAGAATCTTTTTGAATAAAATGAGATCATTTAACGTTTTTGTATATAATTTATCTGTAAAAAAATTAATAATAAGTAAGTAAATCAGAATATTTGAGAGTACCACTTTCGATATTAAATATCACAGGTTTCTAAAGCCGATTTCTATATCTTCTTTAAGTTGCGTTACTTTGCTCAGTAACCATAAAAAGCTAAGAAATTGCCTGACAATTATTAGTGTTAAAAAAATACAATTGATTGGCCGTTTCAAAGGTAGGTACATAGGTTAAGATTAATAACTAATATAACCTTCAGTAAACCTTATACTTCCAACCTGAAGAAGGTAGGTAGGATGGACTGGATACGGAAGGCAGAGGACCGGGTGCTATGCCAGACATTGGGAGAGGTCTATATCCAGCAGTGGACTGCGATAGGCTAATCGATTGATTGATCGATATCCTTCAGTATACGGGTGGCCAAAGTCTTTACGTTGCTGTCGTAAACCGCTTATTCGTTGTTTTTTTTTCAGAGCACATAATATCCTAACTAATGTTATAAATGCGAATGTGAGTTTGTTTGTTACGCTTTCACACCTTAACTACTACTCCGATCATCATGAAATTAGGTACACACGTAGTCAGGGGTGTAGAAAGGACATCGGGTACCTTTTATCCCGAAAAATAGTGAACTGACTGACAAAATCTACATTCACGCAAGCGAAGTCGCCGTCGGAAGTTCGTCCTACTAATATTATAAATGTGAAAGTTTGTGAGCATGTATGGATGTTCGGGGCTTAGGTTTGTGAAATCGCGGGGCGCAGCTAGTATTCTATATTAGTCTAAGTAATATTTAAGGTTTTAGTTATATACTAACATCATACGGTATATGGAATTTCTCAACGAGGTTGCACTGTAGGAACATACGCAATGTTGCCCTGCACGTGTCTTCGTCCGCCAGTTCGAAGTCTGAAACATTACAGATTAAGATTTAATTGAACCATATCCATCGACGTGACAGTGGATGTAGGCCACTATCAACCGGTCTTGGAAGTCATTAAGGGAGGCCTATGGCTGAAATGATGATAATGATGATGATTTGACGTGACGGCTCTTTAATTATTCATTCCATTTCAAATATCAACATAATGCTTAACTAACACAATATACTTATTTAACTAATGCATTTGAGAGGTAGATATAGCTACAAATTAATATTAGTGGGATATTTTCAAATAAATTAAGATCTACTTCACTCTAAGACTTTAAAGCATCTTTTAAGCTTTAGGCTAGCTCAAGACATTCTACATCTTCTTGTTAGTAAGTAATTCTTTAACAAACCTACCAGAGGTGTTTATTGGCAATAATAACAAACTAAAAATGCTTTTTATTAATTTCTAATTATCTAATAAATACAAATTCTTACCGTGAAACTGAAAGCTGTACAGGTTGTAGATCTCGGCGGAGGGAATTATATCTTGGCACAACTTGCACGTGTCATCTGTCGAAGCTGTCGCGTGATACGAAAGACATTCTAGCGCCACCTATATTGACACAACAACAAATTTAATATGAAACGATTGTATATTATAGCAATGGTTGTGGTTGACTGCCGTTAATATAAATAAATTATTATGTAACACTCCTCTTGAAATAAAGTGTTGTATAACATTTTGTCTCGTGATTGTGTTTGTGATTATACTTTTTTTTTCATTGTAAAACGAAACACTAGAATTAATGATTTGACAATAGCGGGGTGTGATGTCATAAACTCTTATCTAATTCTAGTTTTTGAGGAAAGTATCGACCGACTTGAGGTTTAACAAAGAGTTAAAAGAGACTTGACAGTTTACTACCGTATTCCTTGAAAACTGTGGTTGTTTTTGTATTATGTCAACTCATACCTACCAGGGGTACTTTTAATGTTACTTTGTTTATTGTATGATTATTACATTCAAATATTACCTTCTGCTTAGCCATCAGCTTACAAGCGTTCTCATACATCTGCGTGTTGTGAATGCCGAGCCCACAGAAAATGGCGAACGCTTCGAATATAGAGATGTCGCCGTCAGTAAACTGGCATCCATTTTCCTGTGCAACATAACGTTATAATATTTTAAGATTCGAATATAATATTGAAATGAATGACAACAATTTTAAAATAACAAGAGGTCGTCCAGAGGTCGAAATTCTATTCTAATTAATTAAATTTATTGATAATAAAGCTAAGCGTATATGCTAAATGTATTTCTAATATCGCAGTTAGACGAATATTATCGGTTTTTATTTTAACATCATCATCGTCATTTCAGCAATGGCCTCCCTTTATGACTTCCAAGAAGACTGGTTGCGATCTTTACTATGTCATCTGTCCACCGCGATGATGCCCACGCTTTCCTACGCTGCCCTTTCGGTCCGTGGTCTCCATTCGAGAACCTTTCGAAACGGGCGCATCAACCGTCCGTACTACGTGCTAAGTGCCACTTCAATTCGCTGACCCGTTCGGCTATGTCGTCGTTTTATAGTTTATTAGACTTTAATTGGTCACGTGGTATTTAACTTTTTTGGAGTGCAGTACTTAATATAAAGTGTTCTAAAGCTGAATATTTTGTATGCTTACGTAGTATTAAGTTTATTAAAGTTATTTGGGGTAAAAGTTTTGATTTGCCACCACCTGGACCGACAAAAACATATTTTTCTCGTTCCTGGGCCGAAAAAGTTTTTCTGGGCTAAAAGCTGGGTACTCTCATGGGTCTTGGTCTAACGATTAGTTATTAAAACTTATAATAGTACATACCTTATTAATAAGTTGTGCAACTCCAATGACATCTTTGGCACCGTTTACAATAGGCATGCACAGCATTGTCCTAACATTTGCCGCGTCATCAATAGTAAAGTCATGAACGATCATACCGTTATCTCGCCTCCACTCATCCACGTCAGATATGTTGAGGGCTTTGTTTGACTGCGCCACCTGTAATAAGAAGTAAATTTAAAAAATATGAGTATTGATTTAACACAAACTGAACACACAAAATGTAAAAATGATTCTAAGATTATTTCGCTGTTCCTTACAATTCCAAAATAGTTCGCTTCCAATATCGCTATGACAAAAATGTCGAATCTCAGCTCAACCCTGAAAGATGGCTTTTTTCTTCATTTCACAAAGTAGTAACACTTTTTTGTAATAGATACTGGTATGGCTTCCATATGACACCTAGTGCTCGTGGCCCCTCATTGTAGTGAGACATGTCAAGGTTCAAAAAATTAATATTTTATTCACTTATTAAGACTTTTTAAGTTAATTTTAAAAAATCTGGCAAATTTCTACAAAAAATATTTCTTACCATATGTGTAAGTATTTACTTTGGCATCAATAACAAAAATGTTAGAGCTTTAGCAGATAGCTTTAGTTGTCCTCTGGTCCTAATCAAACTTAAATATGTCGTAGCCGGTATTTATTTAATGTAGTCTACCCATCGACCCAGGGGTGGCATAAAAGTCGAACTATACCTCTAAGCCTTTATTGATACATTTCTTTTCTATACTTCTGAAGTAGTGCCAAATATTACCATCTGCGATTTTATGAATCTTGGTTTTATTATTGATAGAGGATTCTTTATTTTTGGCATCCTTCCAAGTTCATAAATATTCGCGACGTCGCGTCTGGTCGAAATCCTAAATGTACGTAATCAACTAACTTTTGCTCACAGCTTCGCTTGCCGTAATGTAGATTTTAATAAGCAATTCAGGTATCCCTCCGAAAGAGCACTATTCTGGATAAATGGTAAACCAATGCAAAATTTCAAGATGATCCGTTGTTTAGTTGAGGCGTGAAAGCGTTACAAACAAACTTACATTTGCATTTATAATATTAAAATTAGGATATCTTACTGCTAATGCAATGGAAGCGAGGGTAGACTTGTTGTCGTGTCGCGGAGTGAGGGTAGTTCTAGACTGATGAGCTCCCAACTCGAAAAGAGTGTGGAATCTGGTGAGAGCTGGTGGCGGTAAGGCTGGCAGGGCAGACTTTTGACCGCCTGGACGTTGGACTATTCGTTCTAGATGACTCTGGAAGACAACGAGACATGATTTAAATTTAAAATTTGGAATCGTAATGATTGGACGATTTGGTTGGTCTAATTTCCAGATTATTAATAATGATCCAAATAAGACGAAAATTGTTAAATCGCCAAAAGTAGGTATATTATTTTCTTGTTTCTGTTTTAATTCCACACAGAGTTCTACATCATTGCTTTGACAGATTTTGCAAATATCGTCGCACCAGGTTTTAATTGCTCGGGTGCAATTTATACCAGGTAGTTTGGTGAAGAAATCAGTACTTTCAGAGATTACCACCTACATCCAAACTTATAAATTTTACTTCTTTACTCGTATAATAGAATAACCCCACATACCGATTCACAGTGATCTGTATCCGAAATAAAGACTGCACACCGTTCACACTTCAGCAACTCCCGAGCCTCCGTCATAATCTTAGTTACGAGGCACTCTAAATTGCTCTGTTCCTCAAATATACTCCTGGCGAGGGCCAGCAGGATTTGATTTCGTTTGTACTCCAGCACCGATGACTCAAATAATTGAGCATTTTGGATCCCAATGCCACAAAATGTGAGATATCGGCGGAAAACTTCCACATCTCTTGGCGAGAATTCTTTGCATCCTGGAAAATGAATAAATTAGAACATGTTAAAAATCTTTGATTAAGGAACTAGGTATTTCTTTGTAACTACTAAGTTTATTTATCGACATTTGCGGTTGCCTATGGCTTGTACAATCTTAATGTCAGTGCTTTCGTAAAGCAGTGTTGTTTTATAGGGATCTACTAGTACTATTTATCATCAAGAGGGCCGCCTACGTGCTAGCTGGTGTTCATGTCCTAATGGCCTCTCCAGTCACAGGTAATACAGGACATACGGGTACACGGCCCCAGCCTCTGCGAGCTACTGCACTCTCAGTCCCGTCCGTCCGTCAAGTTTAATTTGGTGAAGAAAGGAGACAAAATATTCAAATATAATTACGGTAACCATCTCGAGTCTGGGTGTATTGTGTGTCTGTTACTTGAATGGTTTTAAAGTAATCGACACACAAATATTAAGTGTAGTCTTTTTAAAGAGAAAACATTAGATAAAATTGTTATTTTGAAAAAGGAGATCTCGAAAAGGAATAAACCTAATGTTAATATTTAGTCGTAATATTGTTTATTCGAATAAAACTCAAAGTAAAGCGAAGATATCAATTTTTCCGCCCACGGATAAAATCAGAGTTCAAATTCTTATAAACCAAAAATAACTAATTTTCTTCCAAATGTGCTTAGAATATCATTACGGGAATTTCTTCTTACGTAAGGTCCAAATAATAAATAACATTAATAGCCAGAACGTGAAGTAAATTTCAATGATCTCAATACCAAGGTGAAAAAAGAACCAGCCTTTTCAGAGATACCAGACGAAATACTTAAATAAATGTACACATAAGTAGTACAAGTAATGCTTAGTTTGTTTGTTTGTGTAATATGTTAAAATGTATGCCTTAGTACTTTCTCTTTTTACCCAGCATCAGTTACGGTATATTGCTATTCAGTAAACCTTAAAACATACAAACGTCGAAAGAGTTTTCGAAGGAAGGTCAATAATAAGGGAATTGGGCTATAAAAAATAAGAAGAAAACATTTTGAAAAAGAGTGTCCTTGGAGTTTATTGCCTGTTCTTCACCATAAGATCTACGTATTGGAACAGGCAACTTCACCACTGACTTAGTCTGACTGACTCCTACTCCTGACAATTCAAAAATACCTATTATTGGTTTAATTGAAATGAATGGTTTTGATTTGATTTGATTTGAAGAAAGAACGGTACGGATTTGTATATTAAAATTGGTATGCTTTTGTCTAATAATACACTCGTACATTCGTTTATAGTAAGAAAAGACAGATTTAACTATCACGCTACGACCTAAAAGAGCGGAGCTGAAACCATATATGCGGGTGGAACAGCTGAGAACGGCTAATCCAAGGATCTAATATGTGAAATGTTTTTTTAAAGGATGGAGACAAGGGGGGGCTTTAACCCTTATTTAAATGTCTCCCACATTTAAATAAGGGTTAAAGCCATGGTTGTTAACCGAGCGAGCGAAGCGGCTACATATAAAGACTTGCCGATGCTGTCTGCCTCTTTCCTCTCTTTGTTCTGGATCTAGTGACCAAAAATAATGGCAATTCTTGCCAACTTCTCCAATTTTTAAAGTGGACTCGGTAGCGCATTAAATTGTATTTGGAAAGTGGCAGATGCTAAATTGAAATGGAAATTACTGAGACTTAAATAAACAACAGCGGTGCTTCCAGTCTGTAGCAGAGTTAGTTAAAGCAGTCAGGATTTTATATAAAAACATTTAGAAACTCCAAGAGTTTTGAAAACTTGGGAAGACTTAGTTGTTTTGAATCCATATAACAGATAAACTAAGAAAATACGAGATACCTAATAAATAATTGCTTTTTGATGCGTTATAATATTCAATTTACTAGTAGTAAAAGGTTTCGTAATAAAAGCTAAAGCATTGAAGAACGCAATGCACTCAAATTATACTTAATCATTTGTTTTATTTGGTAAAAGCCAAAAATATATTTTCAGTTTTGTTGTGTTTGTGAATTTGTGAGTTGTATGATCATTAAATGGTTTATATTAAAAGAAATATAGTTTTTGTAAGATATGTGAAAGTTCGTTAAAAACGCGAAAAACGGTATTGCTTTGATAAAAAAAAACGTTAGCATTGTTTCCGAATCTTGAAATCCTTGTTTGATATCGCTGGGGGGTAGTAGGTAGTAAGTCGGTAAGGTTGCGGTTGGGGAGGATAGGTGGCGTTTCCCCTTACGACCCAAAACTAAAGTGAACAAAATTAAAGTGTTTTATTATTTTCTTTATTCAATAATGACTTTGTTTTGTAGACTTTGTTTAAGTCAATTATTTAAACCAGAGATCGCCTGGTTTTTTTTTTATTATAGGCACAAACGAACAGACGGGTCACCTGATGGGAAGTGACTACCTTCGCCCATGGACACTTGCAATTCATGAGTCACAAGTGCGTTGCCGGCCTTTGAGATAGGAGTACGCTCTTTTTTTTTGTTGGTTTGAAGGTTCGAATTTCGATCATAATTCATTAAGTTTTGAATATTCTGATTTATTCTATGGCCAGTATAACTTGAACTGTCACAGACTTTTCGTACAGTGTGTAAGTATCACCGTCGCGAATAACTTACAAAAACGTCTTTCTTTGGATACTTATGCAAAAGTCAGTTCATCATAAAAATGCGAGATTAAGGATTTACGTAAACGCAACACGCGTAGGTGATATTTTTGTGCGGTACGGTAAATGACCTTAAAAGTTTCGGCGCCGTCGAAGCAGCTGATTGCATAAATGTTGTTTAATTTATTACATTGCAGTTTTTGGCCGTATGGGGTATTTACTGTTTTTTTTTTTGGTAAAGTGTTCTGTTTACGTGTTGTGATAGGTATTACTTTTATATAAAAAAAAATGTAAATTTTCCGGCACAAATTTCCAATGAACTTTTTTTAAACTCGAAATGATGATCTGAACCTACTATTTCAAGATTCGGCAGGCCATTGCTTACACCCGGAATTAGACACGTGTAGCTTGATGTAGCCGTTATCATATGTTGTTTATAAATTTTAGTTTTCTACACTTCTTCGGCATATGCATTTTAAGTATTTAAAATTTCACATTCCTTCATTGGCGAAATTTGCTTAATAAGGGGTACAAAGAATTGTGTCATAGTATTAATGTATATGTAGATGGATGAAGGCCACTTCCAACTGCTGATTGATGATGCTTAAGATTTTTCAGTTCTGCAGCACTCGCATTGATGGCCACTGCTTCGCTACTAATACATAGTCGTATTGATGTTAAATAGCCAAACCTTCCGCAAGCATTTAGCCATGATATGCAAAAATATTTTTACGAATATAACTGGTAGTTACGGAGCTTAAAGCATTCAACCGAAAACTCAAAATGTTATATATATATATTATATTAGTCATTTTACATATTATAGATAAAAAAAGGTATGTCAATGTATGCATTTACCCTTTAATGCATTACTGCCGACAAGTTTAAATCATATTAATCTAAATTAAGAGCGATAATAGCATAAATATTTTCTGTGATTAGCAAAGATTCGAGCATTTCCAAGGCGTACAGACTCATTCTGTACAGCATTCCTAGTTGAGTCGATAGAGGTGTACGTACCATCTGTTTTGTTGATAATTTGCGCAACACCGACCACGTCCCCCTCATAGTTGCAGATCGGCATGCACAATATTAGTTCCGTCTTGTATCCTGTTCGAGCGTCAATCTCGCTGTTAAACCTAAAAAAGAGTATTCAAATGGTTAAGTCAAAACAGTCAATGAAAGAGCTGTGATACAATTTACTATAACTATTTGGTGATTAAAGAGAGTGGCCGTGTGTTTGTTTGCCCGATTTCTTCTCACAATGCTCAACCACGAGTACCTGAAAACGGGTGGTTATACAGGTGTATCTGCCAATGGAACACTTACCTAAATCCCTGAAAAGGCTCACTCACTCAATCACTCTAACATGCAACATTATAGATTTTCTCAATAACAGAATGAATGATTCCGATTAAAAAAAATGTTCGATTAAATTATTTTAACTTTATACGTTCCACCTACTTTTATGAGAAACGGTCATAACTTTTAAACGGATAGTTTAAAAAAAAATCTTTTAGTAACTACTTATTAGAGTGATGCCATGGCCCTCCGTGGCATGACTCTCCGAACCACGAGCCCCTGCTCGTGGTGGCTAAGTGGTAACCGGGTAGGTTAGCACACTTACAAAGGTTATGTAATACTAGCCAGGTCAGTCTTAGGATGAGTGACCATTCATAACACATCGAGATCCCGCCGTGCCTCGGAGAGCACGTTAAGCCGTCGGTCCCGGTTGCCATACGAACATCTGTGGCATTCGTTACGGGTAGTTAGAGCCCTATAAAGTCCGACAATCTGGTCTAACTACAGAACTCCGATGTCGCCTAGTACTTGGATTGCGGAGGTCTGATGGCAGTTGCTTCACGTAAAATATCGAAGTTCTGCCGTATCGTAGTTAGACTGAAAGTCGACCCAGCTATGTTGGGAAAAGGCGCGGAGGATGATGGTACTAGAGTCATGCCCTTTGAGTGATTTAAGTGAGTCTTCTATTGTCAGATACCCGACTACACCCTGTAAATCGACACTAGCAGAAAGGGAATAATCTGTTATTCATTTTGTTTAATAAATTTACATTGGCAAAGCAACCTATTGTTTTTGAGTGTTCGTCCATAATTAAATTTTTTTAGAATAATAACTTCCGTTACTGGTATTTATTCATGTTCACGTTGTATTTATAGTGTCAGGTGTCACACTCTGTCAAACACAGTCGCGGCAGGACGCTTCACTCCTTGAAAAGGGATTCCCGTCGAGTCTGAAATTAGTCTGGCTTCCCCGAAATAAACACGTGAGTAAAACTGAACCGAATCTTTAATTAACATATTTTCCTTCTTTTTATGAAACAAAGATATAAAGAATTTGAATTTGATAATCAAAATGAACATTTTTTGCAAATTTGCAAATTAAATTTTGTGCCTAGAAATTTCATTTGTGAATTTTAATAAATTTATGAAGTATTTATTTTAGAAATTAAAAGACAGAATATCCTTGAAACTACCCAAAGAGTTATATTTCATCACTTTGTGGACAGTTGAAAAAGGTATCGTTTCCTTTTTAATTACTTCATAATCTGTAAATCATCGAATTTAATCAATGAGCCTTTTTAAGGACATGCAATATATTGTGAACAAGGGATGTCTTGTGTCTGAAATGTGAAATCAAATCATATCATATAGGTAATTAAAAGGGGAGATTGGGTTCTCAGAGTGTAGTGTCTTGCTGGAATAACTGAGCTGGACTTACCTGGGGTCAGAATAAGCATTTCTGATATTGATAGGATGTTTGGTCTGTGCTGCGAGCCCTGCTACACCAACGCCAAACGGGATCTTAATTTCTTGGGTACGCGCATGCCGGAGAGCGTCGTTCAGTTCTGTAGATGGTAAGTTCCAATTAAATATCGGTTAAATGATGTCACTTTGAAATGTAAGACATGTGTAGTTGTGTCTGGTTCGGTATGATTGTTATTCCTTCATGTTGAAACGAAAGGACGGATTTGTATGAACGTAAATATACCGGGTATCGAGCAAGATAAGTCGTGGGCGAAAATTATTCAATATTTTAGAAAATTGTTAGTGAAAAAGTTATAAACCTAATACAAAAACATATCACAAAAAAAAGTTGGTTTTCAAACTATGAAACAAGAATAAATAAATCGTGAATTAAAAAAATTAACTTTTTTTGAATTCCGAACTTCAAAATGAATAAGGAAGAATATGAGCGGTTCTAAAATAAAAAAGAATTTAAGGTGTTTGCAACGTGTGCGTGAAACCACTGATATTCCAAAGGACCATGTATACTACGGTGACTGACTACCGGGTGTGCGTACGCTTGCTTGATTAATACTAAGCAGAAAACAAAAGACGTACTAGACACAACAGTTAGCCCAGATAAGACTTTCAATGATGCGGCATCTGACAGTAAGTTTTTAAGGCCAATGTAATTAGTTACAGAACTTGTTAGCTTTACTTTGCACACAATTAAATGTCTAGGGTTTAGTGCCTTGCCTTACAGAGAGTTTGTAGGTACACCTATTGTCTTTATAAAAGGAAACTGAGATAGCATTGTTCGTAGTGTTGTGTTTCACTTAGTCCGAGTATATTACCAATGTTTTACTTGTCTTTTTAGAAGCAATGTAACGTTATTAACTTACAGTATTATAGTTGCTCTTAATTAGTAGAAGGGAAAGAAGTAAGTTAATTAGTAGAAGGGAAAGAAGTTAGTTAATTAGTAGAAGGGAAAGAAGTTAAATAATTAGTAGAAGGGAAAGAAGTTAGTTAATTAGTAGAAGGGAAAGAAGTTAGTTAATTAGTAGAAGGGAAAGAAGTTAGTTAATTAGTAGAAGGGAAAGAAGTTAGTTACATTACTATTATTATTGTTAATAAATATTAATTGTAGTGAGAAGACACTATTAGTTGTTTGAAAAGTCCGGCATTACAGAATTTCTTGCAGAATTCTTATCTACCAGATGGGGACTATACCAGTCAAAGCTGAAAAGTAATGTATGCATTTTCTTCTCGTATTGGTGAGCTCAGTATTAAGCTATCTATGTAGTGTTAGGCCATACGACTCACCTTTATTTTGTAAATTATAGTAGTAGAAACAAACATAAACTGATGAAACGATGAACTATTTCATGGAAATAGAAATGGTTGGTAACGCGCTATTGACATTGCAGACATACGACGGTTTATTGGCACTAAAGGCCGTTAGTGAATAAAGAAATAATTAATCTAACTGTGTATAATAATTAGCATTAACCTAGACCAGTGCTTAAAGTATGTTTCCGTAATAGCCGCTAAGTTCAGTGATCATCATCCTCCGTGTCTGTTCCCAAATAAGTTGGGGTCGGCTTTCAGTCTAACTACAATACGGCCGAACTGAAGCGATTGCCATTTGACCCCCACAACCCAAGCACTAGGCGATATCGAAGTTCTGTAATTAGACCAGATTGTCGAATTTTTTAGGGCTCCAATGCCACAGATGTTCATATCGCAACCGGGACCGACAGTTAACGTGCTCTCCGAGGCACGCTAAGTTCAGTGATATTGGTACATAAATTCTCTTGTGATCTACAATCAAACTAAATTCTAAAATTATCTTATTTTAGTTATAGAGATTCCAAGTATGCTATTCTGTTGTAGCATCGAATAACATTTAGACTTCATTAAGCACTAAATTTGGTTCTGACGTACTAAGTTTATTGAGACTGTGTTGTTGCTTACATGACGTCCTTATAAAAGTTCAAGACGTACAGCGGAATACCAATAAAGCAATTACGAACTAGGTTGACTAACTTTACCAGTTACTTTAGTTGTGTTAAACTAAAATAGCTTTAGTCCTATTTCTACGTTTTCAGAATACGAAACAATTTTCTTGGGTATGAAGACAATATTAAATGTTATTGATTTTTAGTCTAATTGTGAGTTTTGTAATAACAGAATCGGCTTCAATACTATTTGACTGCAGCGTCAGATGTTGCAGGTTTGATTCTCAGCGTAAATATTTGTATAATTTAATATGTGGCTACATCCACCTGCAACAAATCACACTACAGCGTCATCCAGCGGAGACAAGCCGAACTACACAGAAATTACTAATCCTGTATCGCGCAATGAAAGTTCTCGCGATAATTAGCGTGAAGTTGGGCCTCAGTCTTCACGAAATGATCACCTAGAGCAGTCGGAGGTACCTTCTTTTGTGTTGGAGGGACATAACAATCGTTCCTTTACAAATTCATTTATTGGTCTGAGGTTTAATATGTTCCAGAATATTATAATTAATACCACTGCCTCAGTTAAATACTTTATAACATATTTGTTTCCTTAAACATTTCTTTAATAAAAAACTTATTAAGAACACTTTGATCGGTAAGAAGGCTGCGTCTAAATTGGGTGCGCACGTCAGGGCCAGCTATATTTAGTTCGTCCCTGTGTTCCCGTTGTAGGTAGTACACATTGTTTGTGCCCTCACTATGATATATCGATGGGCTTGTCTCTACGTCATCAGATGTCTATGAATATCGGCTACTGTAATTTGAGATTAAGGTTAAGCTATAGAGAAAATATTGTTGTATATAGAATAAACAATTCCGACATATTTTTTGTTGGGTTAGCCATATTAGGTCAGTTTCAGTACGTTTATGGTCACGGCGTAATGTTACATACCCTATAATCTTCTTCAATGAATACTCTATCTAATACAAAAATAATTATTCAAATCTGACTGATATTTTCAGAGATAAGCGCGTTTAAATAAACAAACAGTCAAACAAAAAAACTCTTCAGATTTATTTGATTAGCATAGATATGCTTGACGGTGCTGTGCCAGTGCTAAAAGATCAATGTGTTTTAGAGAGTCTTCATCATTCTTTTGATAGCTTACAGTTCAGGCAACCGAAAAGCCGCAAGAAGGCGAATTCATGCTAAAGGTCCCTGAAAAAGTATTTTTTTCAACAATGGATGCCCAGGCCTTAAATAATAAAATCGTTACTTCTACTACAAGAATGAATACTATTTTATATTCAAATTCAAATTCAATATCTTTATTTCATAAATTTGATCATCAATTCTTCCAAATCATCAATTTAATAAATAATTATTATAATTTAAAATTTTAGATCAACACACACAGAGTCACCGCAGCAATAGTTTGCTTTGTCGAATGTAGAATATTATATTAAAGAAAAAGAAATGGATAACATCATATCATATCTGCCTGTTTCGATCTATAACCGCCCGTTTCCAAATAGTTGAGCCTATATATTTACCGATACGGATATATTTACCGGTACGGATATGTGAATAATATTATACTTACCGGTTTCGGATACGGTTACGGATTTTAAATGATTTTGGGATATCCGATAGTTTCGGATAGGTTTTGGTAAAATATAAATAAATGATAGGATAGGTAATGATTTTGTTATATTTAGGTTACAATTTAGTGGCAAAATCACAAAAGAATAAACAGTTTGCCTTTTATGTGATTATTATAGCCACTGATTTGAAAGTGCAAGTGTACAACCATTTCGGAAATATAAAAATGTGTGATAAAGTTTCTTGTTTATACTCCGTCCCAATTCGAAATTATTCGTAACTTTTATATTGGATTCGGTTACGGTTTCGGATAGATTTTTATTTCGGGTATGCGATAGTTTCGGTTACTGTTACAGAGCTCCATAACATTCCTGTTATTACATCATAAAAAGCTTACCTATGAGTGTACCTGTATAAGGAAAAACTTACTCTGTAATCAACAAGACTTATAATTACCTCCTTGAGTTTTACCAACTTTTGAACTTTCCGTTCCATTATATACTAAATTATGTATTTATACGGGAATTAACATCATCCTCCGCGCCTTTTCCCAACTAAGTTGGAACTTTGATATTTTGAAGCGACTGCCATCAGACCTTCACAACCGTAGTACTAGGTGATATCGAAGTTCTGTAGTTAGACCAGGTTGTCGGACTTTTTTAGGGCTCCAACTACCCGTAATGAATGCCCCAGATGTATGTATGGCACCCGGGACCGACGGTTTATCCGGGAATTAACGTGATCACGAAATAGGCTGACCTGGCAGACAGCCTGTGACCACGGCCAGTGCAACCTGGTCGAAACGTCAGGCAATTCAGAGGTATGTAATACCTACTTTGACTTTTTTTTGAATGTTTTGTATTTTCCATTGAGTTATTGCAATACATTATATTAGAATTTATTTTGTTACACTTCAAACGGTAGCGCGGATGTGGACTAGACGGAAAAAAGTATTAGCGTAACGAAACATGCTAACCGTGTGTTAATTTTGTGTTTACGCCATCTGTATATTCTGCGCGATACTAATGTTATTTGATCTTGGTTTTATAATAATTCTCTCTGTATTAGTTCGAGTAACTTTCACAGATGGCGCAATTTTAATTTCAAGTTATTACAATATTTACTATATTTTGAATATTTATTCAATCCATTAAATATATTTATATTTATACAGCAAAAGGAACTTCGTCTCAACCGGGTTTCCCATAGAAACCTCACACGTTTTTATCTGTTGACACGTATAAAATAGTCAGACAATATTAAAAGATTAAAAACCTTTAATATTGTCAGTAAAACAATTTATAAATTAATGTGAATTTCCAAGAGGAAGGCTATCATCAATGTATCAGTGCCTGTCTTTTATTATTTTCATTATCACGAAAATAAAGGAAAAAATTACTCTACGTGTAGTATCTACATATCCATTACATACGCCATTAAGGCGCCATTAAGCCTGTATGAATGTCTAATGAACGTAAGCTGTATGCTATTTTATCGTGGGTGAGCCATGCTTCGGCACGTAGGGGCCGGCTCGACCGGTGTGATACCACGGCCTCACAGAAAACGGGCAGTAAAGCAATTTGCTTTTCACCGAGTGAGTGAGGTTACCGGAGGCCCTAAAACTTCCCTCCCCCCTCTCTCCCTCTTCCACCCTTCCCCTGCCCCCACCTTAAAGGCCGGCAACGCACTTGTGACTCTTGAGTTGCAGGTGCCCATGGGCGGCGGTAGTCATTTACCATCAGGTGACCCGTCTGCTCGTTTGCCCCCTATTCCACATTAAAAAAAAACCCGGATTGTGGGACAATGGTGCTCTATCGTTTCTGCCTACCCTGGACGAGGGTTACGCGTAGGCATATGTAGGAACTGCCTTGTTAAATTGCCTAAAACGCCACTAATAATGAAATATGAATTTACTCCTTAGCATTCCGTAGATAATAAATACTAGACAATTTATCAGCCTAACAAAATGGCGAGGGCTAATTGCTGGTCTACGATGGATGGTCCACGTATCATGGTCGTGAAGATTTGTATAGTTCGTGAAGGGGTCCTACTGGTGGTGATTGATCCACGTGAATGAATTGATCGAAGTCTCTTAGTGTCGTCGTATTTTAGGGTGTCATGTAGTAGATCCCATAAATAACGTAAAGCGCTAACAATTTTAGAAAAAATCGCGATATTTAATCCAGAAATTTAATTTTTAAAACTGACAAATTGAACTTGACTGTTAAAGCTAATACACACATCAAAAGTGTCTAGGGATCAAGTAGGTTTTAGAGTATCGCCGAAATTGACCATTATTATTATTATTTTAACTTTTTTTCGATCGTTATTGATCCTTTTTAGTGAATTTTACTATTTTAATAACGAATGTTCTTTAAATTTTAATTAAAATTAGAAGATCAACTGTCAGTCAGGATTCCTATAAGAGTGTTTAATAACGTTTTTACAAAACCATTACAATTTCTGCATCGGAACTAAAAAAATTGCATCGATATGGAGCGACGACACCATTTGACACGAAGAGAGATGATGAGAACCGTCGGAATGTTTCAAGCTGGTTCCAGGCAACGTACTGGGGCTGTCGCTCTTGGCACTATACAGAGTGTCATAAGCCGTTTCCGGACACGCTATCGTATCACAGGTAGCGTGGCCGAGCGACATGAAGGACGGTCTCGCATCACCACTCGCTGACAGAACCTGTACATCCAAAATACTTCTCGACGGAATCGGCGGTCATAGTAGGACCACCATGATGTTGGTTAAGAGGCTCCACAGCTCTTCAGGCTTGCTGATAAGCGACCAAACCATCCGACATAGTGATCATACGTGAAGTGCGTCTGCGTTCCCGAAGGCCGCTGAGAGTTCCACCTCTAGCACCCTGCAATCGTAGGGCCGTTTACAATGGGCTTGCGAACACAGAAATTGGGAGGAAGAAGACTGGCGTTGTGTTTACTTTTCCGATGATCTCGTTTCGGTGTGAGGTCGGATACAAGACGTACTTGAGTTTGGAGGACCTCTGGGCGTCAAGAACGTTTGAAATTTTGTCAGGAAGTTCATTCATATGGAGGGGGAACAGTAATGGTTTGGGTCGATTCATAAATCGGTGAAAAAACCGATCTCATTTGGATCAGGGGCAACCTCAATGCTTAGATTTATGCGGAGAGGATTTTTTCAGACTTGATCATCCCTTTGCCAAGCCGGTTGGGTAATTCGTTTCGACTAATGAACGCCAATGCACGTCCACACACGAATAGAGTCGTAATACGCACTCTTGCCGATGTTCGCATTAACGTTCTGTCGTGGCCTGCTCAATCGCCAGACCGCGACCCAATTGAGCACGAATGGGATATAGTCCGAAGAAGAGCACTGCCGAGTATGGATGCCGTGCATACCGCACAACAACTTTTTGACTTGTTAGAAAGAACGCGGGCGGCCATTCCTCAAAGTGATTTTGATGAATTTATTCTTTGGCGTAAGTGTATTATTCCTAAAGGGGCCTACTTTGAAGGCGATACAATAAATTGGAAAGAATGGTTAACATTTTGTGTCTTATTTACCTTTTCCCAGTACTTTCTTGACAGAGTAGTACTTCATCGTAAATTAAGCAATGGGTCAGGTACTGTGTGAATAAATATTTTTAACTAAGCACCAATTACTGACTTCTAATAACTATCAAGTCTCCCATAAAACACGGCAGTACTAAACAGTAATAAAATGCAATAAACATTGAAATTATCATCTATTAATAGATTATTATGAGATATTGAAGCGTTTATTACAAACGCATGACTTGAACAATGAGGCATCAAAAAGTCGGTAAAACGCACCTTCTACGGCGACCACACAAGACTAAAGATGGGCATCTACCCGATAAATACCCTGGAAAATTCCCTGTCTGGTAAATATGAGGAAAAACCTGGGAAAATATGCAAGTCACGGGTAAATATTCTTCAAACGTCTATAAATTGCTTTTATTACTGAAAACACTTTTTTATAGTAATAAAGGTAGTTGTCATTTTAAGATTTCAAAGTAACCGCGAGATCAGATGGGTCCTTATCGCACTGTGTGTACCACAGTAATCGGTGTTTTTTCTTGGAAAAATGAGCAAAAATGTTCGAGAATCGATTCTCAAGATGGACGAACCATCTACATACAAGTTTCTACGCAACCATAGGTGCGCAAGTCATACGTCCAATTACCCGGTTTTTCAATTTTATTTCAAAGTATGTTTAATTACGTTACTTATTATTTGACATTTTAGGGACAAATGTTATGGGCAATGAACTATAACACAGTTCTATCGACAGTATGGAGTAAGAATCTATCGATATATCTATGAAAAAAGATCTCTATATAACGCTGGGACGGGTGACATTTTTATTTCTCACTGCAGTTTCTCCGAGTGAATTGGCCGTGTTAACATACCGACGTTCGTTTGAGATCAGGTTTATTAACATTTTCTGTAATCACGCAGGTCGCTTCACATGAAAGGGCTTTTATTAACATAATTATTGGCTTTGCCATATAGTGAAGTGCTTCTGTCGGAATCCAACCGAATAACACGTAAAACCCAGAAATAATTTATTTTTTTTAAATAATTTTTGTAATAAGTAAGCCATTGCAGTTTTAAATTAAAATCCTCTGTTTTTGGCTCAAATTTACTCATTTACTCATTTCATTTATTTTCTTTTTTTTGGCAAAACAAATAGGAGAGGAAGAGCCAATCACTTTAGCCACTTCGGAAGCATTGAAAGTGCTCGCGAGGGTTCCGCGACAAAACAAATAGAAGAGGAAGAGCCAATAACTTTAGCCACTTCGGAAGCATTGAAAGTGCTCGCGAGGGTTCCGCGACAAAACAAATAGAAGAGGAAGAGCCAATCACTTTAGCCACTTCGGAAGCATTGAAAGTGCTCGCGAGGGTTCCGCGACAGAACAAATAGAAGAGGAAGAGCCAATAACTTTAGCCACTTCGGAAGCATTGAAAGTGCTCGCGAGGGTTCCGCGACAAAACAAATAGAAGAGGAAGAGCCAATCACTTTAGCCACTTCGGAAGCATTGAAAGTGCTCGCGAGGGTTCCGCGACAAAACAAATAGAAGAGGAAGAGCCAATCACTTTAGCCACTTCGGAAGCATTGAAAGTGCTCGCGAGGGTTCCTCGACAAAACAAATAGAAGAGGAAGAGCCAATCACTTTAGCCACTTCGGAAGCATTGAAAGTGCTCGCGAGGGTTCCGCGACAAAATCGATAGCGGCTTTAATTTGTCGCTCGAGGGCACACGCGCTTCAATACACGAATCATATTTTGGCAGCGACCGATTTACCTAGATTATGTTCATTTATTGAGGATTTTCGTATCATATACGATTTTTTATTTAAATAAGCAGTTAGTTATATTTGAGGGGAAATATACCTTTGCGTATGTAGCTAAGGAGTATATATTTGATAACTCGATCCTTAAATGTCAAACGGGCATATTTTTAGTTGAAACGTTTTAAGCTATTCATCACAACTGTTCGTACAAGAGTCTAAATACGACCTTATTTCATTAAACTATTAAAAACAGTAAAACTCCATCAGAGGTATTTAAAATACTGTATATAATTTTTCTATTCATAACTCTACAGCCCATCAATATATACTAAACAAAAAGGAAGAACAAGAAAGTGTATGTGAAAAAAGTAATGAACTGTTTTCTTGTCTTTTTCTTTCGACTTTTGTATACCTATACATTTGGATATATTGAAAAAACTCTTATAATAAAATCTAGTTTTAAGTTATATCTAGTAAGTACCTGTATCTCTAGTGACATCGAAAAGTTTCGCCTGCAGATATCTGTTTGGTGGTGTCCCCTTCGCCAGAAACAAGCTGCCTCTGTCTGCTGATGTGAGCAGGCATACATTTACAAGGATCTGGTGACAAAATGAAAAGGATATTAGCCACGCTTTTCACTTTGTTATAACTAATATAATTAATTTTAAATAGCTATTTTTGTTTAGTTGTTGATTATATTAGTAATTAACACCGTTCTATCATCTGATTAAAGGTCACTGGTCAGCTCCCATGGGTCACGGGATTAAGCTGTGGAAAACCAATCCTATTACAAGTATTTAGTTGAGTAGAAGGGGATTAATAGTAGACTAGAAATATCATTGTGACTACTAACACAAGTTGCTCCAACGGGAAGGTCGGAATTAAAGCCGTTAAAAACATGTACACTTATTAGTTCTATTTGGGTCTAATACACAGTGGATTTCTGGTATTTTTTCTATTCTTACAAGAGGCTCTAGATTGCTGACCTTATCCACGAGGCCTCTGAATTAACTCATATATATATTTTCTCGTTTCTCACTCATCCTCTTATATGTCACATTTTGTTTAGACGGCTTATATTTCTGCTTTCTTTAAATTACTTAGAAATAAATTCAGATAAATGAAAAAGACCTGCTAGGAATACAGATGCTATAGTATTACAACCGTTTTCCTCTTTTTAATTATAAGAATTAAAGACATTACAACATTAAAAGATCAAAAAGCCGTACCGCATTAATCTAAATCATTTCCAGTATACGTACCGTGGTCCGCAAACAAAAGGTTCTCGTATTTCACGTTTTTGTTGGGATACTCGCATTATGTGGAATAAAAATAGCCAAGCCTGAGTTATAGCCGGGAATTAACGGGCATTTACGACCACTAACTTTCGCGGACAACGCCATCTAGTCGGGAGCCGTTGAATTTTTTTGCACTGAATGAAGTAATTTATTTACTAAACAATAGATGTCAGGGTAATGTCGCGTAAGTGCGTTCTCGAACTGCAAACGCAAACGTAGATAGCATTTTAAGGACTTAAATCCGGATTTTGCTGACTTGTCTAATCAATAAATATAATATAACGTATTAGAGAAAGGTCTGGTTACATTTCAGGATCATTATTATTTATAAACGATGTCGAAAAAAAGTTAAAAATATATGAAAATGTTTTCCCCCGATCAAGTGCAGCTTTATACCTAGGCAGAGGTCACAGAACTTTGAGAGTATTTAAGGAAAACAGTTAATTTCCTAGAAATTAGATTATTTGCAGACAAAATGTAAGTCTATCTACCTATATATAAAATAACATTCGGTTCTGATTTGCAGGTCAGACTTATGTTACAAAACTAATTTCATGACACACTGAAGTCAAAGAATTTTTTAAATTGGAATCTATTTGTTTGTTGATAAATTACATACATTCGTTTTTTTTTTAACAAGTCGCGCTTTAGCAATTACTCCTGTGTCGCCTTCACAAACATTCAAACAACGGACACAAAGAACACCCAGACTCGGGTGGGAATCGAACCCACGACCTATGGCATAGTAGTCAGGGTCACTAACCACTAGGCTAACAGGCCAGTCTAAAGGTTTGAGGACAATTTGAAACTGAAGACAAAAGAGAAGAATATAAAGTCTGTATAAATGCAAGGAACTTGGCTTATGTAGTGTAAGGTTTAATCTGTAAACCTTTTAACGGTGAAATAGTCTCAAGACCGACTTTGAAAGGTCTTAAGTCTTTACTGTCCATTAATATTACTCATTAGCAATATGGCTACACGACTATTTAAAACTGCCTATTTTGTCGTGTCTATTAGGACACTTACTCTAAAACCGTTGATTAACAGTGATTCGGATTCCTTTTGGGTGAAAGCCTCTTCCATAGCTTTTCACTTGGTCTTATCTTTGCCGGCCTCCAGCCAGCTCCTATCCGCGAAACACTTAATATGACCATCTAAGGATACGAAGACCATGATTGATATGGTCTTCCTATCCTTCTTTTACCATTTGGTCCTTTTTAAGGTCCACCTGTCCTCTTTATATTTTGCCAAAGCGCCTGCCCACTGCCATTTCAATTTAGTGCTTGTTATCATCAGTTAATTTTGTCTTCGACCTTATCTCATCGCTTCTTATTTTGTGTTTTCTCTTTAAGTTCAAAATGCTTCGTTCTATCCCTCTTTGGCATGTGGTGATTTTGTTTTTTATTTTATTGGTATAGATCCATGTTAAACATTCGTATAGTAAAGTTGGGAGTAGGTATGAGTCTATTATTGTCTTTTTTAGTGATAACTTAAACTTCCCTTGAAAATTTCCTCTGCTGAACAATATTTTTTCCATGTAATGCCCCGTGTAGTAATAACAATAGCAAAAATATCGCATCACCGAACCCATAAAATTGAATAGGAGGTAGGGCAATACAGTTTTATTTTTGAATCTAAGGCACTCGACTATATAAGTAACTACATCCAAAAGAACACAGTGATTAGGCTTCACGACTAGCATCTTGATGCATTACTGCTGGTAAGTAGGATCTCCAGAAGAGAGGAACTTAAGGAGCTACGGATACGAGTACCTCTGGTTTTTCAAAATCGCGCACGCATTTGCCAGGCGTAGTTATATTAAAAGTCTGACCATTGACACATTGACAAATTTGTAGTTTGTGTATTGAAATACGGGCAACAAATATATCTGGTCGCGGTCTCTTGGACCATAAATTAAAACATGTACTCACAAAGTTTTGGCCAAACGAACCTTAAGTAAATAGCTACTTATAAATTTAAAAGACAACTGCAAGAAAACAAGGTTCATCTCTTTGTTGTTGAGTTCGGTCGTTTCACTTTAAAAAATCCATAAAGCGGAGTGCGGGATTAGATGGGATGAAACCGTTTTGCTTCAACATTTCCACGTACTGGGATTTAAGTTAAAAAGGAAAATTTTGCAAAAGAAGGAACAATGTTAGATTTTTTACTTTTTTGAATATTTAACTACGGCAATTACACATTCAATTAAAACACGCAAATGTTTTTAAATACAATCAATGCACTTAAAGTACCAGTACCTATAAGCACTCGTAACTTTATTTCGTTACTAAACTCACGAAACTATGATGATCCTACTAACCGGCAGACAAAGCAGCACTTGGTGTAACTATAGTGTTTTATAGGGTGGATCTCCCCAGAGGATACTATAAGCGGCTTCAATTCAATCAAAATTCTACTGCAAAAATATACTTTATGATGTGGCAACACCCACATACACCGTCTTCTTCCTCTTCTGACACCAACGTAACAAAAAAAAGCATTTCAAAATTGATGACTGCGGTTCATCTGCAGGTAAACAACAACAGTTTAATTAGTAAAACCGTGATCAAACCTTTATTTATAAACCTATTACTTTCTAAGTTACCCTCTATATAAATACCCATCAATATTTCGCTAACTTAATTTAAACTTTAAAGACGTAGAACGAGAGATAGGAATTTAAATTTCAAATTGTTAAGCCTTTCGTGAATATCACAAGCTAGCTAACTTAATGATAACTTGGTTAATTTGTTCCTCTAATGCTATTTGCTTCTCTCGTGTTTGTGCTAAACTTAAACGCGTAAAGAAAACAGCGCATCTACAAATAGCTTTTAAGGATTGATATGAAAACATTATCTAACCAGAAGTTTTCGTATGTAGTTTTGAAGTAAATGCTTTAGACATCAGGATGCCAGCAGTGTGGCATGTGACTTGAATTTACAATCAAAATATTATTACGTATTATAATACATTTTCAAGTTTACTGAAACATTGACATTTAAACTGGGCTGTTGGTCTAGTGGTTAGTGACCCTGACTGCTAAGCCAGTGTTATGTCAGCACTCGCTAATGTCCGCCCATTTAAAAATATTTTTTTTTACATTTTAGGGGCAAACGAGAAGGCGGTTCACCTGTTAGTAAGTGACTACCGTCGCCCATAGACACCTGCAACTCAAGAGCCCAAGAGCCACAAGTGCGTTGCCGGCTTTTGAGATGGGAATACGATTTTTTCTTGAAGGTTTGAAGGTCGTATCTGTCCGGAAATACCGCAGGGGACAATTTGTTCTAGAGATTGGTTGTGCGAGGCAAAAAGTTGTTGATTGCCAATTATCCAGGTGGTAGGGATGATAGTTTTGTCGCGTTGAACAATGGCGAAACGCGGCAGCTGGTATAAATTGTAAATGAGTTCTTACTATTCGTCGTTAACAACATTTGAGTTTGAGAATGGTTGTAAATTATAGTCTATTTTTCTATATAGGCATCGGTCGCTGTTGTTGCTGGTTACTGCTCAAGTTAGTTGCATCCAGCTTTTGTTTTTAATACGTTCATTAGATCGGATAAGCATATAAGTCTCACTAGAACCTCAACAGTGTCTACCCTGGTAAAATTATCTACATGAGAAAAAATATCTTCAGCGCTGGCATTTAAGGCACGGATATACACCGGTTTAAGTAATTAAAGTAAAACTAATGTATAAATATTTTGGAAATACAAAAGCGAGACTCTGTCCTAAACTATCGAACGTATTTTATAAAACATTTCCCAATTTGTAGGCAGAAGAATTTATTTTTAAGTGTACAGTTTATTTAAGCGCTCCGTGTACCAAAAGATTCCTTGTAGTAGACCTCCTATGTAAAGATGAGAAAATGATGATGGTAGTGATGGTGATAGAAATATGCACAAGAATATTACACACTGGGAAGACTATTTATCGCCCAAGATTACTTGTTCTTATTAGCCATTAACCAAGAGATTGACATAAACCAAGTATGACTTGCCCCAGAAGATTAACCACCGTCAAGGATCTCAACATCTTTGCAAATGACAAATCAAAGGTCAAAATATAAGCCTTATAAGGTTTTGTACTTGAAATATGTTCTCATCGGCATGTTTTAAAGCTGTCGAATTCCGACCAAAACCAACTCACCTAACTAAATAAAATGTACTAACAGGTGTTCTACCCGTCTGTGAGCTGTCAGCGGATTCGGCAGACAAGAACAATTTGTGCGGGACGACGTACTATACCGTATTTTTCTTTTTTCTAAACGGACGGAGGTTGACAAGGGGTGTAACCCGTTTCAAGACGACGTATATAATATGCAAGGAATTTGTGAGTTGAGAGTTGTTTGGAATTTCGAATGCTTAACTGTTATTATGTGGAGTATGTTGAATATTATTATTATACATATTGACGCAGCGGTTTCAGAATTCAGTTGCCTAGTACACAATTAACTTAAACCTAGTATCCAGAGACATTTAGCTCCGCTGAAAAGGTTAACATGAATTCTAGTAATGTGTAATTCAGGTTACCAGTGGTATTTTCTTAAAAAAAATGTGCTCAAATTATTTTTTGATTATCGATTTATTTAGAGGTATTTTAGTGACTGATTCACGTTCGTTTATTTTTCGATCAAAGTCATTGGTCGATTGCCATGATAGAAATTAACAGGATTTAATAGCACGAAGACTAACTTATTTACTAAGATGCATTGGTTTTGCCGTTGTTGTGGTTTGAGAGGCGTCACTTCAAATGTGGTTTTCTTACTATGTAAGTCAGAATTTAGTTTGTTAGATTCTGTTTTATCAGCTTAAGTATATTTTATATTACAGGTAATCTTAAGTAAAACCCTTCACTACGTATCATACGGTAATAGGTTTCCATCAGGCGGGCTGAAATGTTTTACCATTATAATAGCAATGTAGATGTGTAGAATATAAAGAAACGACATTGTATTTTTTGCTGAACTAAATCGGTATGGTATATAGGTTTAGGTTTCAAGAATTTTAATATCAATATAAACAAATACATGTCACTTACTTGAGAACGATTTTAACATAAGTAAATAGTGTGAGGTTTGTCACTTTCACTCAATCCAGTGCATTCAGGGTGATTGCAGTAAATATTTATGTAGCTCAGTCCTAAATGCACTAAACGATTTTACATTTTTTAAATTCAACGGTAACTCATTGTAAATCTGTGCTCCTTCAAAAGTAATGGTTTTATTGCCATAGTTCTTGGTAGGGCTATGAAACTGGCACGACGACTACTGAGGACTGTTTAAATTAACTGACACAGAATCCAGATATTCTGATTTTGAGAGGCGCTATAATGTCGGCAACGAATTCGCAGGATTTACGTTTTTATAATATTTGAAAAATTGTAGACTTTATACATTGAAATCTACGTTTAAAGAAGCAAAAGAAGAAAAATTTCCCCTATAGAAGTTATCAGACTTTGAATGAACATCAGGTCTTTTTATAGATATTAATGCGCATAATATAACACGAGATTTTAATAAAAACTTTCGGACAAAAGTGGATTAAAAGATTAAACGCGTTGGTGACGGGCAGTAGTCCTACGAATATATTAATTAAGTCGACACGCACCGACCTCTACACTTCACGGGTTTCTCTTGCTGAGAGTACTAAACAAATTATATTTTTTAAATAGCTATATTTTTGTGTTGTTATAAATCTTAATGTCTACTTCAATTTGTATTTTTAACCCCTGGCGTAAAAAGGAGATGTGTCTGTGGCATCATAGCTCCTAAACGAATGGACTAATTTTGATCTAGTTATTTCGTTTCAAAGGTGACTTGATTGAGAGTGTTCTTAGCTATAATTCATGAATCTGTTCAGTCGTTCAAAGGTCATCAGCACTTTTATAATTGTTGAAAAGATTTATGAATCGGGGGTATTTTAAATTCATAAGTTATGCGTTGACAGAGCTGTGAATACGGGGATGATAACGTTATTCTGTGCATTTGGCTAAATACATCTCGGTAGTGTCATTTACCTTTTTATTTTAAGGCAGCATTTAAGTCAGTTCTAAGGTCAAAGGTTTCATGTGATTTCAAACCTCCACGACCATTATAAGGCGTTTAGCTGTAGATTGTGTAATGTTTGTGTCATCCGCACAATCGCTACTCTTTGCTTTTTAGGGGTTCGTCACCCTTAAACAAAGGTCTGCAAACGGTTACGGTTACGATAATTGTTTACCATTAACCTGGAAAATGTGGTCATAGTAGGAATATCATGACCACATTTTCCAGGTACGTATAGAAAAATGTACATGTTATTTTTAATCGCACTGAAAATTATTTAAGCTAATTCACACGCAGGTTTGCCAGCAAATTGATTTGTACACAATGTTCCAGTTCAATGCGATTATCCTCTATCTATTTAGCTTTTTCGTGGATATTGTTGAGTACAAAAGATTTTTGTTCGAATTTGAGAAGTTTGACAAGTTGACAACGATAGTACAAACAATACAGGTGTTTTGAAATTTGATGTTGAGAATTATCGATAGGTACCTTCTAGGCATAAATGCCCCAAAAACACTATAACGTCAAACTGTATTTAAAGATTAATTAGAAATCTCAAATAAATAAATACTTATGTACCTACATATAGGTCACATTATCTCATAAATATGTTTTCCTCTAAACAGATCAATATCCTTTTGATTCACGCACAACTCCAACATTACTTTTATATAACTTACTGGTAGGTATGTATAGTACATGACGATTCCCCATTTGCCCTTTCATATCCTCACAATCCGACTAAGCCGTTTTACCCCTTTTGTTTACTCACCGAGACACAAGTAAAAGCCAAATAGCTATCATGCTAACAGATTTAGTCAAGGGAGTCCCCCAGGGTTCAACATTTGTGCCTAAAAAAGATGAAATAAGAGGAATCATTTGATTTGATGTTTTTTGGTTTTCTTGGTTAATTTTTACATTGTTGATTTACGTTTTAAATTCTAAACGACAATAAGTAGTCAAACTTGTAGAACTAATAAGCAAATCAAAAATGCAAGAGTCCATGTAATCATAAATAGGTGTGGAACCAGAAGGAGTTATTTTACATAGAGCAAGTCGAAAACCAAGAGTCTCAGTGAATTGAGAAAAAATAAAAAATCAAAGAAACGATGTCCATAATTTTGCAGACTTTAGGGGAGAGGCTTAAGGCGCTTTCTTAAATAAAAACTATGACATGCTCTATTTTTAGGGGTTGTTCCCAGTCCGGCTGCTACAATTCGAGCAAAAACGTATTGTCTTCTTCTTTCTGAAATGTTGAACGATGTTATTTTCTATTGTAAGATGCTAATGGAATATAAAACTGTACTTTATTATAATATTATCTACGTATTAACGGGAATTAACGCGATCACGAAAAGGTATTACATACCTCTGCATTGCCTGACGTTTCTTTATTCTTTAAACTACAATATTTTGTAGGTTAGGAAAAAACCGGAAAGACTAACAGCTACTAATTATTATTTTTGATATATTTAAGGTTTTTGTTAATACCTACCTACCTAGTATTCATTCTACAAGATCTAATCATAAGTAGACTGATGTTAAAATTGTATTTTGCCATACTTTTTGTAACAAAAAGATAGAATGCTTTCAATACGTACGTAACACCATAATAAGAGTATTAATTAGATAGTATTCTCAATATAATGTGAATACATAAAATGAGAAAAAAAGGGGGTTTAACACTTTCCTTCAAAAGACTACGATGTACTTATACCAAAATTGTTAAGGAAAATATTTACTCTCATACGTAAAGATTATATTATTTGTAGTCGTAAGCGAAGCAGCTTTTTACTCGACTGTGGCGAAAGATTATAAGTTTGACCTGTATGTGTGTATGTATGTCCATCCCTATGTTCCCTCGTAACTACTAAACGCCTCAATTGATTTTGATGGATGATATGTCATTAGATTCCTCTTTATTGCGCAAAAAGCACTGGGTATATTAAAATTAAGAAAAAAGCAAATTGGTGGATTTTTAGCGCAAAAAGTATTTTAATATTTTTTTTTTCCTTGTAACCTATCGAGTGGGGTATCAAAATGTAGGATTTTAAAAGAAGATTACAAAAATATAAACATCTATATGTATATTAGTTAGTATTTTTAACGCAATCGGGTTTCTAAATTTTTTATTCATACTTCTTAATTTGTCTGCCCATGTTCGAATAGTTAATCTTTTGTATTGTTCGCACTTGTTTCAAACGTAAATTTCATCGAGTTATCTTGATTGGATAAATCCTCTATCTCGTCAGTGATGACTTTTTTGATCCCGTTATGATCTTATCTACAATTGATTTGATACGAAATGTATTCTTGTATTTTGAGAGAACGTGAGGCATACTGCGTCCTCTTGCTCTTTTAAATTGTTTACTTATTTAAATCACTGAAAGGGCATGACTCTAGCAAGCAGTTACAAAAAGAATTTTTGAAAAAACTATCCGTTTACAAGTTATGACCGTTTAAATTTCGAGACATTGTTACGTTTCTCTTCAGCTGGATAAGTACATTTAAAGATTTTAAATCGGGCATATTTTTTATTTTCAAAACTAAACAATCAGATTTTTTAAATCCATAAAAATCTAACTTAAAGATTTTCCGAAGTATGGATGGAAGTATTTTTATGGGTTTTCGTGTGTAGTGAAGTTTGAATTTCGAAAATAACTCGCGCCTAGTTTTTTTTTTAATTTTTGTTATTAGTTTCCACTTTAATAGCTAACTGAAGTTGGTAACAATGCTCGGACTACTGCTGGTACTCCCCAATCCATTCATATAATCTACATAAGCCTCTACCATCCCACTTCGGGGATACAGACGTGGGCTATTTCTAGAACCTAAATCGATCCAATTGTTCCCGGGGCTAAATTGAATTTGACTGCTACGCGGTTAACTCTATTTCAGAGCACTGTATATGTACATAATATATCATTCGATAATGTGGATGATGACAATTTGATAACTAAGATGATATGATTATACATGTATAAAACCAAAAACAACTGACAGTTTAATGTTCAGACTTATCTTACAAACTATTTCTATTTATTAAAAGAAAGCCTGACTAACTATAAATACGTCGAATGACCGAAACACAAAATAGCGTAAAACAATATTTTTCAGAATATGCCTTATTTACTACACATCAAACACAATTTACGAAATACATTTTTAACAGACTTCAAAAGGAGATTCTGTATTCGAGCCGTATGTATGCATGTCAGCGATTTTCTTAAAAACTAATAAAATTTTGTATTAAAATTTTTGTGACTGTTTCACTAACATATTTTCAGGAAGGCTTTAGTATTTATAACTCATAACGTATTTACTAGGTTTTTTTACAATCAATTATGTTAAAGTCGGTTAAGTTTTAATATTATCTGCTTTTGACGATAAACGCAAATGTACAATGGACTAGATAGGCTCTATAGTAGCAATAAAATTGCCTATAAACATAATCAGTTAATTAATCTGTAGCTTGGTTATTATAAAGCCAATTTTCACGATGAACAGACAAAAGGGGAAGTCGTATTTTGTAATTTAAACTCCTTTTTTATAGGCAACAGTGAACCCAGTCCCGCCCAAGTCATTGTTTCATTTATACTAGGACTTCTGCAAGGATTCGCTTGCTTGTAATTTTTACTTGTGATCTTCTAAATCCTTTAACAGTTTGTGGTTGTGTGCTGTTTAGTTCAGCATTTCTGCAATGTAGTTGGCAATATATGTCCATTTAAAAAAATAGCTGATTCTTCGTCTCAGAACAACTGAGAAGTAAGAAAATATTGCCATGGTTCATCGAATGATCAACGGTTACCGGTATCGGCTTTGTTGATTGTAGCCATCGTTAGCGGAAGACTATGTAAGCTAGAAATGTTGATCCACAATAGGTTCTTCTACAAGATCGATGTAATCAGAGGCAGGTACTCGATTCTTTTGATTCGATTCTGTACCTAAGGTTTTGTGAAACATTAATAGACTTATCTTATTTTTTTAAACGAGCAATTTTTGTATGTATGTATTTATTTGTGTATGTATTTATATTTGAGGATCTCGGAAACGGCTCTAACGATTTTGATGAATTTTTGTATACTCGGTCTCCCAGCCATAATAAAGCTGAAGAGTTTTTTGTTTTATTGTTTGTTAGTTTAAACGCGATAATCTTTGACACTATCAGTTAGATTTCAATGATTCTGTATTAGATAGAGTATTCATTAAGGAAGGTTATAGGCTATATAAAATCACGCTATGACTCATAGGAGCGGAGCAGTGACCATAAACGCACTTGAAACTGCGCGGAATGGCTAGTTGTTTTTAAAGAGGCACATCTAAAGATATTGTTCTGGTTATAATTTTATAAAACTGAAGAGTTTTTTGTTTGTTTGGTTGAACGAGGTAATCTCAGGAACTACAGGTTCAAATTTAAAAAAAATTTTTAGTGTCGGAAAACATCTCCTAGAAAGCTTGTGAACTTTCCTGAAACATCTTGTACAATCTACTTAACCCGACCACTGTTCGAACTTCTAGGATTCAGTAGAACAGTCTTATTGATAAACTATTAGTTCCGTTATCAGTTAAAAGATGGCATGCGTCTCAATTTAGGTAATCTATGACTTCCTCTACTCGTCAATAGACGGCGCCCGCGGGTCAATTTAGGCTTCTGTATAAATATTATAATCGATGACCGAAGACTTCTTTATTTTAAACAAACATTACAAAGTATACGTTTGTTTTATCAAACCGTATGAACAAACAAACCTTCCTTTATTTTTACTCTACAAGTATTTTAAAAGCCTCTGCTGTAAACGAGTGCCTATAAACGGAAGTTTAAATTAACACCACCTCTCCCGTTTAATGTTCCACCCCCCACACGGAGTACTGTTCTACAACAAGCTATTTCAACTTTGTTCTGTGAGGGAGGCAAGCGTATTGACGTAATTGGTGTTGAAGAATTTAACGCCAGGTAATTGTAGTATTTTTAGATGGTTGTGTATCTATAGTTCTTGTGGTAATACTAGTAAAGCTTAGCTGGATGCAGCGATCCAGATAAGGTTTAGTGTTTGTTAGTTTTTTTAATGTATATCATTTGTAAGCCAAAGAGGCGATTTACAAAAGAACAAGCCTAATATAAGGTAAGGTAATCTATTATGACCAACTTTGGTCACTTTGACAGACTTAAAATCATCATATTATAAAATAAAGCGGCGTCTGTCTGTCTGTCGGTCTGTTCGCGATAAACTGAAAAACTACTGAACGGATTTTCATGCGGTTTTCACTAATAGACAGAGTGATTCATGAGGAAGGTTTAGGTGTATAATTTGTTAAGATTTTATGTAAATTTGTTGAAATATTTGTTCATGATTGTTGAAGACGTACCTGCTACCCGTGCGAAGCCGGGGCAGGTTGCTAGTATAATATAAGTATTTGGTTATAAACTGACCATCATATACTCTGAAAAGAGTCACAGCAGTGGATGTAGGATTAATTCTATAATTAAGATCAAAGGAACAATGAAGTTCTGATTAGTACTTATTTATGATTGTTGTTCGGTACCAATATTTCTATTTCATAAAATGAAGGAACGCGGTTCTATTTGCAATACTGATCAATATATGCCGTAAATCTATTGCGTACCCCATTGTTTGGCAATCTCTTTTCTCGGACTATTGCTTTGTTTAGGATCTGGACAAATAAAGCAGTAAATTGTTGTGATTTGTAATCTGAAATATACCAAATAAGTATCAGGCCTATATTTCCTTCCACCGTAACTGACTCACACGTTACTACCTACTTTTCGAATTTGACTATATCTGTTTTTATTCATATAGTAGCCATTCGTGGTTGTTGGCGATTTGATACTCGTAGTATTATAATATAATGTGACCCTGACTGCTAAGCCAGAGGTCGTGGGTTCGATTCCCACCCAGGACAAATAATTGTGTGATGAGCACGATCATTTGTTCTGTGTCTGGGTATAATTTATCTATGATATGTATGTATTTAGAAATATATAAGTATGTTTATCAGCAGTCTGGTTACCATAGTACAGGCTCTGCCTAGTTTGGGATCAGACGGCCGTGTGTGAGGTGTGTGTAGTTATTATTGTTATTATTATTTAGAAATATATAAGTTTATTAGAAGTCTGGTTACCATAGTACAGGTTCTGCCTAGTTTGGGATCAGACGGCCAAGTGTGAGATGTGTCAAGTTATTAATTAAAAAACATACTTAAATACATTCGACAAAGTTACATAAAATCCTGTACAGTGTCGTGTAGACTCAGTCCATATAGAAAATTGACATTGCCATTTGACTTTAAAATAGATATATAACCATTAGTCATAAGTTTTTTATTCTAAGTAATTAATTGGTATGTTTATAGGCTCCTAGCTTTATTCATTTTGAGTTCCAAAATATGTGAGAGATCATATTTTCTACATAATTTTGAAACAATATTTTCGTTTCGCAGTCTAATTTTATAACTATTGTGGGTAATAACACTATAAGGGTTATAAAACTAATAACAGCCAGTTATTGGCACGGTCGGCCGTTCGGGTGTGGCTGGTGGCCACAAGTTTGAGTCTGACTGGTTTCCGGTTACTCACCGCGAGTTGTTTATCGGATAGCCTGCAGCTAACGATGATTAGGTATCCACTGTTTGTATAAAATAAAAGAAATGACGATAAAGAAACTGACTGACCGGTATCAGCCAGTTCAAGTGACAGGTATGCGACCCTCTCGAGCTATTGCGACTGGCTTGAGCAATATCCCTTTTCTTACATTTTCTTTCCTCCTGACCTACTTTTCCCTTCCAATATAATACCAATTTTCTAATCTTCATCTTCTTTGTGGACGGCAATAGACTTGCCCCCTTATTAGGGGGTAATTAGGACCAAATTATAGTGAGTGTTTAATGAGCTTCTGCCTACCTCTTCGGGGACACAGGCTTAAGTGGATGTATGTACATATATATGAGTAATTTTTTTTTTTAATGTTTTACGGCTTGACTAACTATTATCGAAGCGTATGAAATGTCTGTATTACCAGAAGGCTAAGCCCCATGTTGTTGACGCTTTCGTTTGAAGGCTTCGATTAACAGAATAAGTAAGTATTTCAATAAACTGTACGTCAAATTAAATTGACTTCCAAAACATACCTAAGATTTTTTGTAAAAAGTGGGTGGAGGAAGTTTTTTATAGTGAAGTTTGTGTTTAGTTACTATCAAATCCGATGGCAAGCGATGATGAATTACGATAAAACACACATGTGACTTCAACACATCCAAATTTTGTTTGTCGAGAATCTTAGATTCGAACAGAAATTTCCACCGAAAGTCTTTGCTTTTGATGGAAATTTCTGTCAAAATATTTTTGTTTTGTGTCCTTGAGGAACCGCTGCCTTAATTATTTAGTATAAACATACGTCTAGGTTACCATCTGTATTTCTGTAAGTTTGATCTAATATTAAAAATCACTAATACGATTTCATTGTTATGGTCGGTATTTAGCTTACCTTATGGCAAAGTACATCTATGTCCAACTCGTTAGCTACATCTTTGATGAGGTCCATAAACAGGTCGGCCTCATCTAGCTGCTTCTGTGCTGATCCGCTTGGAGAACGGGACCTCTGGAACAAAATACAGAGGTATTTAATCCTAAGTTTGCAATTTTAAGCGATAGGTGTACCCCCCTAAGGTGGTAAAGGAGCGTAAAGCGTAGAGTTGATTACAAACCATCAAAAACATATAATAGGAGTGATAGAAGCATAACATATTTTCAGTAATTAATGTTTGAACTGAAAACTTTAGGTACGTTCTGCACTTTTACTATGGGGAAAAAGCACTGAACTCTTGACCATCACGCTGATAATACATAGATCCACTAGAGGGCGCTAATCTAAACATTGATTTCTAAAATATAATTAGTTCAATATAGCACTTATTGTGTGCGCAATTCATGTGGTAAAATAAACTTTTTTTTTTTCTTTTTAAAAAGACAACTCCCGCATTAGGAATTACTCCTGTGTCGCGGGGGACTTTACAAACATACAAACAACGGACACAAAGAACACCCAGACTAAGGTGGGAATCGAACCCACGACCTCTAACTCAGCAGTCAGGGTCACTAACCACTAGACCAACAGGCTAGTCGATTGTAATTAATTGTCGATAGTTGTAATTAAGGTGAAAATTTATAACGCCTATAGTGCTCAATTAGCAAAAACCTTTATTCAAAATTTCGTTGACGCGATACGTCGTTTTAAGTTTTTACTTCTGTCAGTAGTCTGCCTACTTTTCTTTTATCATCTTTGATATGATGTTTTGTTTAGACCAACATTTTAATTGATTAATCCGATTGCTCTGATCAGTGCAGTTCGATTATTTGGGTTAGCAAAAAGGTGTCCTATCTTATAAATATTACCGCGATTAAGTCCTTATACATATTTTTCTGAACCTTAGTACTTAGGAAACACATAGTATCAAAATTTGACAATTCGATCATCCAAGGAAATAATGTACTTGAAGCCGTACAGTATGTAAGCTTTCTGGCTTTAAAGTATGATTTGGAATGTATATATGTAGGTGCAAAATGAATACAAACCATTTATGCGGACTTTTCTAAGGGTTAGAGGATTAAGACAGCTTGAGTTGAGGATCCTTGACAATGAATAAGGCCCATCTTAGCACCGAGACGAAAGTGACAACAGTGACTTAGCAGCTTTTGTTTAGCTTCGTTTGGGCACAACGTGTGTTAAGAGAACTTTACTTTATGTCCAGACAACGAACTTCTTTACAAATGGTGTTAGTGGAGAACACAAAAGAAAACTGATATTCTAGACAAATTTGTTATTTTTACGGTTCCGTGCCTCAAAAGGAAAAAAGGAACCCTTATAGGATCACTTTGTTTGTCAGTCTGTCAAGACCCTTTTTCACAGGAACCTGTGGACCCATCATGTTGAAATTAATACTAAATACTTATATCTGTGGTTTTTTTGAGCTCTAAAAAAATCAAGCTTCTAAATCAATACAATCAAAAGTTACGGCCATTTAAGCCTGAAATTTGATAAAACTTGAACATTTTCCAGGTTAATCAAAACTTATGGGGATTTCCCAATCTTCCCATTGACCTAGAATCATGAAATCTGGTAAGAAGCAAGGTCTCACAGCACAAGTAAACAAACAATTCGAAAGTCGTTAATCTCTTGTTATATCACATAAAAAAAAGAGTAATATTAATTAAACACTTACATTTTGCGGTTGGCAAGTTGACTTTGTCATAAATTGATGTCTGGGATAGTAGTTTTAGAACTGAAAACTAAAGTTTGTCTTTCCGAAGAGATAGGCCAAAATCTTCGCGAATTGATTCCTGAGATGGACCCCTACTATCTATGTTACATACAAGTTTGTTTGTTTTTTATTAAATATTAATAAAAAAAAAATTTGTTGCATGGTTTTAGGCTTTACCATACCAAGTGGAGAGTAGTGCAGTGTGGTGGAGTTCAAAAAATCTTAACCTAGACTAAATGCTATCGAAAATAATCCAACGGCATCAATACGCTAAAAATGTGACAATGCGTTGACAAACATTTTAATAAAAACCAAAGACAACCTGTTGGTCGAATGTCGAAAAAAAATGGCATTGCAACACAGCCGGGTGCAGCTAGTCTATATCTATAAATAATAATCAATGTTGATGAAAATATTCCTTATGTGATTATGTTGCCGTGCGATGGCCAAGTTATTCTATTTATTAAAGAAATGAGGACGTCTAACACGGACATTATAAAATGTTGTTAGTCAACAAACTAAGTAACAATTTGATCTCACAACATTTTACGGTAGAAGAACTACGTTGCGTCTTACAAGACTTGGGGTTTTAACCGTTACTTGTGTTTATAATAAATACTTTATCTCTCTATATATCTATCTATAATATGGTACTTGACCATATTAAGTAAAGAGATATATAATACTTTATTCATACACCAAGATTTTACAGATATGAGACATGACAACAATAACGTACTTAAGGACTGAAGGAGGTCTTATTATATAAACTAGTCTCTTCCAAGCAACCTTAGGATAGATTACAATAATTTTAAACATTAGTGATTAATCACTGATGATCGATAGTAGTTAATGACTGACGATGGTATAAAAAAATTGCCTAAAAATGAATAAAATTATCCCTCACTACACAATAGCTATGACAAAAAGGGTAAAGTACATACACATCTTCTAGCTCTGAAATGTACGTTCAGTAAACACTATTCATCTGTGTAAATATTCCGTTGTTATCAAAGGGTTACTTTACGATAGCTTCAGCATGTTTCCATAGAAAAAGTGTCCGACTTTTAAGTCAACTCAAGACTGACATTGCCTTCGTACTCGTTCAATACATTTAATAGTTTGCAGTTTATTTGGCATCATGGGGCTGATCTGATGATTTAGCAAGGAGGATAATTGAATAGTTCAGTGGCTTAAGTGGCTATTAGTAAATCAGTCGAGTTTGGGTTCATAATATGATTCGTTTTTTATACGAACAGATTGGGCGTAAGAACTAAGAAGATGTGTATAGAAATAAATACTAATACTTTAACAGGACTAGCAAACGTACTTTGATGTATATAAAAACAACAACTTCAACTGAATGAATTCTAGTTTTTTTTCACTAATAAACACTTTATGTTTTTCATAGAAAAACAATTATGAAAATTGGTCGTATCGAAAACAGAATCTTCGTTTCCAAATAGACACATATTACATAAAAAGGAATTCGTGAATATACTTATTCTATGGTTCATCAGCAATTTACGGGCTAGCTGCATAATGTATATTTAAGTAGCGTTTTGTTGTCAAAGTTCTGAAGGAACCCCAAGAAAAAACCGCTTAGAACTGTTTCCATTTAATATATTCAAGATGGCGGACAAATAGCATGCATAGAAATGAAAATTTTCTACTTCTTGTATTATGAATGTACTAAGTGAGTTTATTGCGGGCTTGAGAAATACCTAGGATCTTTTTATTCCATTTTTAGTCAACGATACTTTGTTTGTTTAGGAAAATAAATACGTTAAAAATTTTTAAGGCGTTAAAGATTACTTTAATAGCGAAATGGGAGCTGGTATTCAGCCGTGGTAATCAAGAAAGCAATTAGTCAGTGATGCTTTTTCTGAATTATAGCTCTCTCGATTACCACGGCAGAATTGTGAACCACCGCACGGACAAACTGAGATATTTTTATTGTGAGTTAGATTTTGCCCGCGGCTTCCTTCGCGTTAGTGTGCATTTCGTCAAACGGTTAACGGTACCTACCCTATTTTATTTTCAGTACTCCTCACAACCTTTGAACCAAATTTCATGATAATCAATAAAGTAGATAAGGCGTGAAAGCGTGTAACAAATAAATAATAAACAAACTCACTTTCACGACTTCGCGTGTAAATTTTTGTGAAATCTATCCCAAGGGAACTCGGAATTCGGGGATAGCCTATGTTATTCCACACTAATTCCATCCATCTTCACAAACTTTCGCCTTTATAATATTAGTATGATTATTTATTGGTTTTAAATAGTTCTAAATCTTACAAACTGCTGGTAACATCAGCGGTTTCCCTCGCTATGCCTTTTTTTTTTTGTAATAATCATTATCACTACATATTATAAAACAAAGTCCTCCGCCGCATCTGTCTATTCGCGATAAGCTGAAAAAGTGCTAAACGGATTTTCATGCGGTTTTCACCAATAGACAGAGTGATTCATGAGGAAGGTTTAGGGGTATAATTTGTTAACGTTTTGTGTAAATTGGTTGAATTATGATGATGACTGTTGAAGATGTCTCTACTGTCCATGCGAAGCCGGGGGCGGGTTCCTAGTATTATCATTAAGAACATTGTCTAAATCATGACAACATGACTAACTGCTAAGCAGTGTCTCTATGTGAGGAATACAGGTCTTATAACCAGCCTAATTAGTAAAAAGTAATATATTAATTGATACATTTGTAAGAAAATTTCAAAACCTAGGAACGTTAAATTTGAAACTCTTAGTTTATATTAGCTATGTAACTCGGGACTTAATCGCGATAATATTTAGGTACAATACCTTTTTGGTTACCCAACAATTCAATCGAATTGGTCCGGTCGTTGTCACAAGTGGACTGATGAGAGCTCAGCGACCTAGTCTCTGTTTAGAAGAAGCGCAGAAAGCTAAAAATTTTAAACAATATGTGTCACAAATTTAAAAATTACCTATTTGAAAATGGTTTCATTTGGTTACACATGTCAACTACGTGTATATGTTCAAGTGTTCAAGTTATATGGCTAATGAAATAAAACATAATGAATTATGGTCGAAATTCCACCACCAGGCTATATCTAGTATCAATAATAAGCAAGTCAGCCATTTCTAAAAAGGTATTTATCCATCGCCTTGTCTTCAAATTTGTTTTGATTAATTTTCACGGATAAAAAAATAGAAGGCGAAAAAGATCCGAAAATACAACTCAGCCGAGCGACAGTCGACTCAAGGTTTACGAAAACAGAATTGCTTTTCAAGTCAGTGATAATATTGATATATAATAAAATCCAAGAATATTTATTTTACGAAAATTTATTTCTTTCCTAAAGCTTCAAGATTAAAAAAAATACGTTCAGACCCATTAGTAGAGAAGTTGAAGACATCGCAAAAATATCTTAGCTCATCGTTTGTGAAAGCAGCAGGATCTTGCGAACTTAAAACTTTTGTCTTACTTCAAAGTTGAGATTTACGGGCATTTGTGTTGATGATCCGCTTGACAGATTTCATTTAAAATTCTATGAAGAAAATACAGACAAATTAAAGTTTCACCAACTCAACTTAGTTATAAAATAATAAAGGTAATATCTATATACATAAATAAATAACGTTTGGATTTAGCTGTGAATGTAGAATTATAAAATGAATTCATTTTGAAAAAGTCTTCTAGGAACATACTCATGACACGGTGCAGTGATATTTTTTTTACATAAAAAGCAATATATGAAGACTAATAAACTAAAGATGGACAGCGTTATCCATCTTGCACTGTAGGTTATAGGACACGGACAAGCATACTTACACACATGTATTTATAAGTACATACATATTACACCTAGACCAATGCAAACAGACATATTCCTGTAAATAATGCACTGAGTGGGAATCGAACCTGTCACCGGAACGTTCCATGACACATTCGGTTCATCAAATATACCTTATTACTTACACTTACATATTGTGATCTCATAGCTGTCAATTCGAACCAATTCAGTAGGATGAGCAAAGCAGATATTTTAATCAATTTATTTACAACAGTAATTGGATTAGATATTTTTTCTATTTAAATTATGTGAAAACGATTACAAAAGCTAAATGCGTTTAGAATATATTTTAAACTCTCATGTTCTGAAAATCTATACGATGACTGTTCAAGTTATACCGGCCAATGAAATAAACCAAAATATTTCAAACTTAATAAATTTGAATATCGACCAACAGGCGTACTCTAGCTGTTTTAAAAACTATGAAATCAATAGATTCATAATTCAAGAAACAAAATGTTAATGTAAGGCAAATGAGTTTTCTGTGCAAAACTTCCCAAGTGAAAGCTGACAGGTTAAGGTCATTGACGTTCCTATTCTTATTTCAAATGAAATCAAGTCAAATCAGTCTTTATTTCCTTAAGAGTATGGTATTAATAGGTTTTACATTAAAATAAGTGCAACTATTCTGCCAAATATGGCATGAAAATATATCTAAACAGTTTCACAGTACATAGATTTATGGAGACCATACATTATTCATTATTACCATACATATACATACATATACATTATTTGAATCACATAGTACATATGCTATGAATGTTAATAAATTAAGCTATGTAATTAGTTTGCTATAAATACAATTTTATACGTACCACTCTCTCAAAAGAGTAAATTGGTTCAATGATTATGATGTACGCTTTTAAGCTTAATTGGTAGGCTCGCTATTTAGTTTCGTACAACCTATCCTGACCTTGATATAGCAATAATACCTTTCATATTATGCCCTATTTCTTTGAAGATTCTCGCGGCCATGCTGTCACTGTTAACTCTACTGAGTATGTGACAATGTTACGGGAGTTTTAGGCATGATAACTACAGGAATTTGATGGCTACAATGGGAATATGTGGTTGCAGCAGACAGAGTCACCTGCCGTTCATGTCCCTGCCGGCATTTGAAAAGATGATCTAAAAAAGGCGACGTTTCGTGGCCACCTACGAGTCCTGAACCTGAATAAAGAAGCAAAAGATACTCCTTCAAACAAAAGCAAATAATAGGAAAGAGATGTCTGCAATCTCATGGTCTCTTTGCACGTAAATCAGCGGGGTTCAGGGTTAATACGGAAGACCAGCGCTGTGTTGTGGCCTGCGTCACAGCCAGCAATAAGCTGAGTATTAACCTCGTAGCCACACCTGCGGGCGTGCAATGGCAATGCAATTCTTTCTTTCTTTCTTTAAATTGGTAAAATTTTAAAATAATGCTGAAGTAGCGACTGTGGTCCTTTAGATATAATATTATTTAAAAAAAGTAAATTCCAGTCAATTGACTATGCTATAAATATAAATATTTTGTTCTTACAATAAATCATAACGTTTTTTTAATACATAAAAATTCATGGCCGCGGTGGACCTAGTATATATAATAACCTAATCTTAATTTTTCGGTGGACTAAACCATGTTTTAGTATTAGAGAAATAAATATAATATTTTATCTTTCCCCATACAACCCATAATTTCTATTTTATAATAAGCTAACTATTTTATATTCAGCCTGATAAAGAATTATACTCGAAATTGGCCTTCATTACAGCTTATATTTTATTGCGGTCACGTAGGTTCCGAAAATTCGTGGAAAAATGGAATTGAATCTGGTACTAATTTAGACGTCGGGCCGCACTGGGATGAATATAACAAAGTCATATATATGCTAAAATTATTGTGGGCGGGGAGCTTTGTCGATATCTCTTGAATTTCATTGATTTTAAGTTTCTGTTTTGTGTTTGACAATAGTTAAACTTAGATAAATGTGTGTATATTAACACTTATGAACTCACCATTTTAGCAATTTATTAATTAAATTATTTTCCAATCAAACATCAGGCATAAACTTATTTCGTTACTTTAATTACTTAAATATATGTTTGGAGTATGACTTACTGGCATTAATATATTCATAATTAGCCTCAAGAAACTCAGACGTACGAAACAGACTTGAAGTTTTCACACTATGATTTCAATATTCCAAATTGAATAATTAATTAATTAATTCAAACTCACAACGTAACTGAATTAACAATAATTGTGTTATCATCTGTACCTTCTGCGCCTTGCCAATTGCTATTATTTCAGGCCTTTGGAAATTGTTAAGGTCCAATTAGTATTTACGAATGTTTCTTCAATACAATTTTAGTTCAGAAGCCGCTTCTGAGAGGCTGCAATATTAGAATACAAAGTTATTTGTTTAAGCTATGAGCACGACTTCACTCCAAGGGTCTTGCCGGACAAGAATCCCAACGAATCAACAGAACACTATATTCATATATATGTTTATAGCGTATATGGAATCTCAATTCGTATTGTAGAAGACGAAATCATAGCGGAGTTTAGATTTACGGCACAACACCATCAATTGAACCTTATATTCAACTGATGCATAATCAATACACATACATGGTTGCAACAACAATACTTTAGACAGGCCTTCTGAGCATTGTTACGAGTCGACAGTGTTATGAAAGATTTCTTAGAAACCTAAAATATTTGTTCGTTTTATTATGTGTATGTTATCAGGTTTTTAACTTTTTCATGTTATTACGGTAAGGTATAACTTTGTTTATGTACGATTGGTTAATGAATTTGCCATAATCTTTTGTAAGTATTAATCACTTTTAAAACCTTAAACCCCGGACTGAAGACTTCCGTACATTTATGGGACTCATGGCAAAATTTCATGCTTATTGATCGACGATTTTAGCCTTTCTGTTAGCATAAATGTAGATAGCAAGTGATACTTTTGTACGTTTCGTTCTCTTCTGCAACTTACCATGTGAACTTCTGTCTGAATATTTGGACGCTACTCAATTGTAAGATGTCGTTAGGTCTCATTCAGTAAATTTGAGTGATGTTCTCACTCACTTTGTTATTATCTCTAGACATTGACAAAAACTGAATACAAATCTACCAATTCTGTTGTAAAAATTAAACTGTTCCTTTTTTCATCTGAACCAAAGGCCTTGCCAAAACGTAGCCACCCCAAACCCCTAAGGGAAACAATGTGCGTAATCGAAACCGAGATCCACGGGCGCAGTATTCAATAAGGGAGCTGAAGCCATAAAATTTATATCGCCTTAGAGTCCACGTCATAACGTTTCTCTATGGTACCTACTGTTGCTGTAGTGCCATTTTTATACTATACGACTTTATATATATATATCTAAATCAGTAATTGTTAATTTAACTGGCCTTTTGGTCTAGTGGTTAATGACCCTGACTGCTGAGCCAGAGCCAGGACAAATAATTGTGTGGTGAGCATGATCATTTGTTCTGTGTCTGGGTGTAATTTATATGATATGCAAGTGTTTAGTAATATATAAATATGTTTATCAGCAGTCTGGTTACCAGTTCAGGCTCTGCCTTGTACAGTAGGATCGTAAGTTTATTTGTCATTTTACTTACTAGAGGATATGCTCTTTCACACAGTCCATCTTTGCTTTGATCAATTAGCGGTTGTTTTTTAGAGGTTTGGTTCTTAAAATTTGTTGTAAAGCCATTTTTAATTTAAAGGTGAATGTTTCTTGGACTGATAGGTTTAGTCCAATTGTTTATAGTATCAGTCGTACCCCATGTCGGTTAATGTAAAAATTCTACATTGTAAACTGTGCTATAGGGAATTGGTAGAACGGTGGATTTTATTTCAGGTAGCAAAGGAGTCGTACGTTTTATGTTTCAACCTTATTTGAGAGTGAGCTTATTCAACCTGTCTATAAAAAGGGTCAAAATAGCCAAGCATCGTCCGTTATATAAAGGTTTATATAAATTAATTGTAAAACTTAATTACACCAGCGGGTTCGCTAGCAATCCTAAAGAAATAACAGAATATTTTTTATAATTTCAAAGTAAGATAAAAACTGTTGACCTTTTATAGCTAAAATAAACACACTTTCGTATTTAGTACTTACTAGCTGTTGCCCTCGATTTCGTTCCCGTGGAAATTATGGAGAAATCTATTCCACGAGAACCGTTATTTTTTCGGGATAAAAAAGGTAGCTTATATGCTACCCCAGACTATAATCTATCTTTGTGCCGATGTGGAAAAACGGCTGAACGGATCTTAATGTACATTACATTAAGATCCGTTCAGCCGTTTTTGCGTGAAAGAGTGACAAACATCAAACAGAAGTAAGATTAGCAGCTATAAAGCAGATGTAAAGCTCCTCTTATAATTTTATTTTGAACGTCACGGTACGTCACAGCACGTCACGATAAATCACGACATGAGTTCTAGGACAGAAATAAAAGAAAAAACCAGAACGTTGAGACACATCGAACTCGCGATCTCTGATGTTGCAATCAAATTTTCGTTTGTTTTAGTAGTCATTTGATACATCACACAGGAAACGTGTATAAGGGTCCTTACACATTGGACGTTTAAGGCATATCATTGGCGATATGTTCAAATCGTCTGTATAACATCCCTTTTAGAAACGACGGGCCTGTTGGTCTAGTAGTTAGTAGTCCTGAGCCAGAAGTCGTGGGTTCGATTCCCACTCAGGACAAATAATTGTCTTCAATCATTTGTTCTATGCCTGGGTATAATTTATCTATATGTATGTATTTAGAAAAAAAAGATAAGAAAAATATTTAGTAATGTATGTATAAGTATGTTTATCAGCGGTCTAGTTACCAACAGGCTCTGGCATCAGACGGCCGTATGTGAGACGTGTTTAATACATTACGTTCTTACCAGCTTCCCTTGTAATAACTAATCACTTGAGGCTCGACAAAATCACAAAATTATCAGAAGTGGGAGGATATATTTGGAAATAAAAAAATACACGTGATTTTGGCTAGGAGGGGTGGGTTAGTCTAAAACCTCTATCACCAGGGGAGAGAGGGGGTTAAAAAGTTGCTAAAAAAATATCACGTGTTTCATGGACGGCCCCAAACTATGTAAACAAATCTTGGAAGACATTTTTGACTTACTTCTAATTATCGTATAACAATGAAACTTTGTAAGTATATGTAATTCAGGTGGCAATACTATAACGTGGCATCTTGTAGCTCATCTGATGATTTAGTCATTAGATGGATATAGAAACTCTTGAGTGGCTACAAATAAACGCCTGGCGTTTGGGCTCATATGATTTGTTTTGACGAACCCATTCACGAAGATTGGGCTTAGTAATGTTCTGATGATGGAGCCAGGACTTGGATAGTGGAACTTTGGTTTGCTATTAAAGTGAGTACTCGAATAAAAACTTTCGTGAGTGGTATTCATGGAATGGAATGAAAGGAATCGAGTATAAGCCGGGGGCCCCAAGTAGATCCACATCCTTTGGGGAGCGCAGTAAGTTAGTTAGTAGAAACTTACTGCGCTCCCCAAAGGATGTGGACCGTCGACCGGTGACTGTCCTTGAAACTTATGTCCCACGAAATAGTTACGGCTCCAAACACTGACACAGTAAGTTCAGTGTGTACCACAGTGCCTGCGATAAAAGATTTCGCTACACACAACGCAATCGAAGCGCAGGCGTCCACATCCCGGCAGTCGTTACGACAAATGAATCGGTGGGACAGACAACAATCCATTTTGGCACCTCCAACTGGCGCGGCAGGACGCCTCACCCTTGATAAAGGGCCCCCGTCGGGTCTGAAACTAGTCGGGTATCCCCGAAATATACACGTGAGTAAAACCGTATATTTTAACTAATATGAAAGTGAGTTTTTAATTTTTTCTAAACTTTAATTTATTTCACTTCTTTGAAAACTCGCAAAGTTTAAAAAGTATCTAATTTAAATAAAATTAACCATTATCACAGAGCAATGAATTGAATACCACCTCTCTTTTTGGCAAGCGACATGCTGTTGTCGGTATAAACAATAGAACTATGAATATAAAAAAGATGATTAGCTACCGTGATAACTTCTATTGTTCTTGTTCGAGTAAAATACCAGCCAGTCATCTAACAGCTATGCTACTTTCAGACAGACAGATAAAGTGACAAGTGTTGGTCTAGTGGTTAGTGATTCTGACTGTTGAGCCAAAAGGTACAAGTCCCACTCAGAACAAACAATTGCGTGGTGAGCACCATTATTTGTTCTGTATCTGGGTGAAACTTATCTATAATAGGTATGTATTTATTATTAATATGTAAGTATGTTTATCAGCAGTCTGCCCAGATAGCAAATGAGCTTGCCACAAGCTTGATTTTTGATTAAAAATAAATTGTCACGTCAAATATGATAAGTTGCTGCATCTTTGTTTGTTGTTATTGTATTTAGTAACCGTCTAGGTACCCATAGGACAGGCTTGCCTAGTGTGGGGCCATTGGACATTCTTACATTGTACATGTACCTATAACTTTCCGCCAATAAACAGTTTTTTTATTTATTTTTTTATTGAATTTTCATCATGCAAGTGTGTAATGTCAATTGTCAATGTTGCATATAGGTTACCTATGATCTTATAAATAACACTTAATTGTTGGAGGTCTTTAAGCATAAGAAGCTACCCTATATTGGCGTGAAATTGTTGTCATGGTTTTGGAAAGATTTCCAGTTCAAACTCACTTTAAGCAATGTCAAGACGTACTTTTTAAACTACCCTATGTCTTTTTAATTTAGAAAATCTTATTAGTAACAGGCTCAGACTAACCGGTAACAGCCAGTTCGAGTAACAGATAGGGGACCTTATCCTGCTCGAGTTATTGTTAACATTGCGTTGTCTTCCCTTTTCATATACTTTTTCCTTTCAAAATACCCCGAATTTTTCCATCTTTAAGTTCCCAAAGTGCTCGGTTGACGGCAGCCCCTTTTTGCGTGAGTGGGGCCAAATTATAGTTGGCAAATGTGTGTCTGTGCGTGCGTACGCGGTATATGTGTTTGTGTGTGTGTGTGTGTGTGTTTGAGCATAATTATATCTGTAATAAATACTAGCTACCCGGCCACGCGTTGCTGCTGTGGCTAAATAATTTCAATAAAAAATATTGTGACTATAAATTGAAGTGTACAAAATTTCATTAAAATAGGTTCATGAATTTAGAAGGTTATCTCGAACAAACAACGTGACACGAATTTTATATATATCCGTATAGATTGCTTTTGGAAGTGTATGTAATTGCTTAATAATTTTATCTAACTCATTGGTTAGTTGGTACGGTGACATCGTGACATCGCAGATATTGAGTTATGAAGATACATAAATGATAGCAGTGTGGGCGAGGCATTAGGAGCCATTCTACGCAGACAGCCGGTCTAGAAATACTACACCAATGTCGCCATATTGCGCGTCACGTAGACGTTGTACGTTTTTTTGTCAATATGCCAATATGTGACTCCCACTTCGTATTGTTTTGGGATTTTTATCTATTTGTTAGGAAGCTAAATGTCGGACACGTGCTAGGTATTGTAGCTGGGCTTGGGATTGAGAGTTTTTGGCATTCACATTATTTTACTTGGACTTATTTTACAATAATTTGTACCTACTTAAACGAATTTAAAAAGTTTCAAAAACTTTTTTTTTTGTGTAACGCATGGTAAATCTTGCAGAGTTGAGGTTTACAATGCCCTACCTGAGCGAGAGTACGACGAAACGAAGCTGGTAGTTAGAACATATCAAACAGAATTATTAAAAAGTAACTGTCAATTGATTAATTCGAATTTCTTCACAAAAATAACATAAACTACTACTGCGGTACACCTATACACGCCCTAATTTTTTTTCAGTCATCTCCCCGCACACACCGCTAACACAAGGCTTATGTCCCTGTGTTTGCAATTTACGACGACATTGTATTAATTTTGTTAAGTTCCCGTATAAACTATATGTTTTTGTATATAAATTGTAGCACTCTGCAAGTGCTACAATTTATATACAAAAACGTCTCTCATAGGTATACATTAAATAGAATAAATTTAATTCATGGTTTATGTCAAATTATGTCCATACTGCCAATATAAAACTCTGGTTCATTTATAATGACATTAAAACTGACGCAGTAGAACAAAATTCAAGAAATAATATTTACAATATTATTATAACAGTAGTGTTTTTGATATCATAGCCATCACGAATGACACCCGACACCCCTCTAAAATTTGACTAAAAACAAAACGCCTGCAGGAAATATCACCGCAACAGTTTTACAGACCACCGATTGCTCAACAGATTGTGCCCGACAGCGCACTCGTGCTTGCAGTTAGCTGACTACGACTACTAGAATTGCATTTGTACGACGCTGTACGACTAAATACTATGTAGTATAGCGGGCATCCTTTATGTAAGTTAGCTTTGGTTATTTAAAGGCAGTATAAGTGTACATACATCGATGGATCCTACGTAAAGTAAGTCATGTGTAAGATCATAATTTTATAGGAGTGTGACAAAGATTAAATTTTTATAATTTTTTTAGTTTTTGTATTAGAATTGTGATTTTATTTTCAAGCTTGTGTTTTGGTAACTATGTGATCATTAGTAAACCTACCCCTATAAAACCACTATTATATTAGTAAACCTAATTTGTTAAGTTTCTCGTGTTGTCGTCGGAATCGTGTGGCAACTACACACTGTCAGTGAATGATGTACCGAAATTGGAAACAGCTAACTTGAACTAGTATTCGTAAGATTATCTTCGAATCTATTCGTGTATTTTAAAGTTTTGTGACCTAAATCACTAAATAGGATTTATTAATTATCGAATTAACTGAACATTTAAAAGACCTAAAAATGTTAGTTGACTCACTATACGTAGGAGCCATCAACATACACACACACCTGTATCACCGAAGAGATAGGATCTTCTCCACAGAATCTACGTTTTGGAACAGACAACTAGATTCACGACCGACTTATACTGCAGTCAGTATAAATCGGTCGTGAAGCTAGTTGCCTGTATTTTTGTAAAGGTATTTTTGAATTGTCAAGAGGAGTTAGTACTCCTGCTGACAATTCAAAAATACGTACAATGGGTTTACTTGAAATAAATAATTTTGATTTTGATAGGCCGAGCCGTATTAACCACCCACATTGTGATAACTATAATTTTGTCTTTTTCGTGCAGTAGGAAGCGAGCCTATTGCTGTCAACCCGTCACGGGAAAATGGAAGTACATTGAAAGGGACAGGTCCCCAGGTAAGGCAAGTGTAGGGAAAGGATATTGCTTTTACACTTTGTTGCATTTCCTTATAAATTTTATTCGTAATATTGTTGATATTTTAAAACATATATAAATGAGCCAAATCGTTACACTCGTTGCCGATGCGCTTACTGATGAACTGAAATTTATTTTTATTTCCAACTATCGATCCGCCCCGGCTTCGCAAAAGTGCAATGTAGATACTAATGTGGTGAACGATTATTGTCATATGATTAAACAAATTAACACAAAACAATATGAAACCTTACGTATAACCTTCCCCTTGAAGCCCTCTATCGTTTGGTGAAAACCGAATTAAAATCCGTTGCGTAGTTTAAAAGATCTAAGTGTAGGTAGAGACAGCGGCAGCGACTTTGTTTTATACTTTGTAGAGAAGGCATACGGCTGTAGATATTTCGTGTTTTACTCATAAACTATTTCCGTAACACAATAAAAAAATAGTCCAATTAACGACAAGTTTCAGTCCCTAATCTAAAAGGGTTCGTTTGGATTACAGCGAAACGGCCCTATTGATGTTCTATAAGTCAGCCATTGGCAGGACTACTGGGGATGCTAGATGATGTTTTTTCATGGTTATCAGTAGTTGTTTAGATTAGATTGGCAAAATAGTTTAAGGTATAACGAAATGCCAAAAATTAGAAAATACTATGTAATAGTTCTGTGAATATCTTTATTTTATAAAATTGATCACCAATTAAAAATTATAGATCAACACACACAGAGTTACCGCAACAATAGTCTGCTTTGTCAAATGTAAAATCACAACATATTATAAAACAAAGTCCCCCGCCGCGTCTGTCTGTCTGTCTGTTCGCAATAAACTGAAAAACTACTTAACGGATTTTTTCATTAATAGACAGAGTGATTCATGAGAAAGGTTTAGGTGTATAATTTATTAAGATTTTATGTAAATTGATTGAAATATGTTGATGATTTTTGAAGATGTCTCTGCTATCCGTGCGAAGCCGGGGCGGGTTGCCAGTTATAAAAAAAATGAATAATATAATATCACATCTACCTGTGTCGATCTATAACCGCTTGTTTCCATTGAGCCCTGTGAGACTAAACTTACTTCTTAGCATACGAGAGTTGCAATCACTAGTATCCACACCACACTTAGGGACCAAGAAAGAGATTGTATTTCATAACAACAAAACTGAAGGTACCAAACAATCGCATGTCATGGAATGACCAGCACCAGTTATTATATTATCTATGCTTATTGTTGACATCAATTGGCTAGATATGGCATAGGTACTCAAATCCATTCATAAATTCTTCTCTTTATCTTCTCTCAGCAGTCAGGGTTAATAATCCAGCTGCATCCGACTAAAAATCATCTTGCATTTTTTATTCATTTGACTTCATTATAGTATTTCATCGGATATTTTACATAAATATTAGTAAACATTAATCCTTTCAAGAACATAACATGTAACAAGTGCATGATATCTCATTGTTACCTAATTAGTTAGGTACCTAACATTAAGAAGGATTGAATTAGACATTTTCATTTCCTAAATTAATAGAATTACTTGGCACATACACATACTGGGTCGTAGTCGTAGTGTAATGTTGAATAGACTACAGCCTTTCTCAAGAAATGAGCTATCAAATTTAAAAACATTTTTTTCAAAACCAGTTCTAGAGATTAGCCCGTTCATCTGAAGAAAAACAGCTTTATTAGAATAGTCATTACTTGTGGAGACCTTTTTAAAGAGGTCTACGTCCAGCAATGTTTTACTATCATCTCATGGCTGAGATAGAACGTTATAAAGCGATTACGTTAAAAGCAATTAAGAATATGATGCCCTTGATTGTCAGTTTTTTTTTTAAATATTGTAATTATAAGTATTTATGTGACGTGTTTGTGTGATTTTCTTATTAGTATTTCTCTTATTTAATGACATCATAAATATATATTTATTGTTATTTTTGTGTCATTCTTGAGAAGTCTTTATGGCAGTAAATATTTTTTCTTTTTTCATTCCTTGTAAGAGATCCTTATAAATAAACAACTTATGTTAATTTGTTAGAGTAGTTTTTTTTAAATTAGTATAGTATATGAAAACAATTTTGAAGGTAAGCATAAATACTAAGCCCCCTATCGTTTTCTTTTCCTTAATGGCGATTGAACTAAAGAAGCACCATTCTAGCGAGCCAACACGTAGAACTAATTGCTTTTCTTCCTTCCTCGTAACCACACGTAGAATAAATTTCTTTCTTTTTGCCTACATAAAGGAGAAAGGTGAAGAATTATGGCAGGTACATTTGTTAGTGCCTAGTGTTTTATTGATTCCGCGAGATAATGGATAACGTAATGGATTTGAAACGAAAAACACATAACACATCATAAACGCCAAATATACATCCTTGACTATTAAGAGATGGAACACCACGACTGGTCTAAGACACTCGAAAGCTGTCTCTGCTATCCGTTAATAAATGGCTAATAAAGTTAATAAATTGCTATGATAATAAGGTATCTAAAGAACTTCTGGAGCTCAAAAGATACAAAACCTGTGCAGTAACAAGAGTCCTCACCGGACACTGCAAACTGAACAAACACATGTTTAATCTAAAATTGGATGAGAACACAATTTGCAGATTCGGTCAAGAAACAGAAGAGACTACAATGCATATTTTATGCTCTTGTGGCCCACTAATGCGGAACCGAAGTATTCACCCAGGGTTGCACATCATGCAACCGCATGAAATACAAACAATCACTGCTGATAGGATCTGGAGGTTTCTCGAAGCCATAAGTCTGAGCAGTGAACTGTAAACCAGAAGTGCGCTACAAAAGACCAGAAATGGTCGAGGTAGCACCAGGCACTCAAAACAATAAAAAAAAAAAAAAGGAAAAACACTAAAGTTCAGTGACTATGTAATATTTATCCCATATCATTATTAAAAAATTATCGTTAACAGTACGTTACAAAAACAGGTTTGAAAATTCTATTAATTACACATAACACTTTTGTTAATAGGTTAATATTTTGTGAAAAAATGAAGCCTAAATTTAATTCGATGCCACAACTTAATAGCGTATTCGAAATCTCTTAACCAATATCAGAGAGTTCTAGAGATAAGTTTAGTGAGACGTACATACATGTAACTGACAATGGTCCCAATTCTGTTACTTCACTCGCTAAATTAAAATTCACTAAATTGTCTTCATATAAGTTGTAAACTTTGTACACTTCAAAACAAGGTCTTATTTCAAATTGAAACAAGTAGGTAACATATGTCGCTATCAAAATAAGCAATTTATTTGTCGACTAAAGTCTGATACGCTTAAATAAACTTTAATACCACGTAGCGAGAGCCGCTATCCGTTGAATGCCATCTCTTTTGCTCTGTGTTTTTAGTAAGCGTCTTCGTAGGTGTACATTAAAAACACGTCATCCTTGTTCGTTTTCAACAAGTTTTTATACGGCAATTATACCGCGTTTGAATAAATGGAGACTCTCGCTGCGTGGAAATAAAGTTGAGTATACGTTGACAGGTTATAATGAAATTTAGTGGCGCTGAGAAATAGATGCTAGTAACAAATAGACCTTATTACGAAGAACACTAGGTTGATTTCATATGAACAAATTAAGTCAGGTTTTAGTTTAGTCTATTGTACAATAGAATCGGCACCAATATAGAAGTATAATGGTGCCGATTCTATTGTACACTCGACTAAACTAAAACCTGACTTAATTTCTTCATATAAAATCAACCTAGTGTTCTTCGTAATAAGGTCTATTTGTTACTAGTATCTATTTCTCAGCGCCTCTAAATTTTAATAAAACCTGTCAACGTATACTCAACTTTATTTCCACGCAACGAGAGTCTTCATTTATTCAAACGCTGTATAAAAACTTCTTCAAAACGAACAAGGATGACGTGTTTTTAATCTACACCTACGGAGACGGTTACTAAAAACACAGAGCAAAAGAGCTGGCATTCAACGGATAGCGGCTCTCGCTACGTGGTATTAAAGTTTATTTAAGCGTATCAGACTTTAGTCGACAAATAAATTGCTTATTTCGATAGCGACATATGTTACCTACTTGTTTCAATTTGAAATAAGACCTTGGTTTGAAGTGTACAAGGTTTACATCATATATGAAGAAAATTTAGTGAATTTTAATTCAGCGAGTGAAGTAACAGAATTGGGACCATTGTCTGTTAACAACAATCTCGCCCATGTTGATATAAGCAGCAAAATCACTAAATAACAGTAACTGCTATGTTGTTCGTACATCCATCAGCACTCAAGTAATCGTTATCTAAACTTAATTTTTTACACAAAAACTACTGGACCGATTGCGATGAAACTTGGTATGTAGATAGCTGGAGACCTGGATTAATTAAGGCTACTTTTTGTGCCGACATTCCCACGGGATCGGGACTTACGAGGGTGAAACCGCGAGGCGCTGCTAGTCCACTTATAATGCATGCCTAGCTTTTTATTACCCACCATTGTCAGGCCGGCCAATAGCGTTGCAGTTACATACACACTGGTTACCAGCTGATATAACCAGTCATAACTATATACAGTCTTTTAACTCATTTTCATTAAATAGTGAACTGTTTTATCATCTATAGGTATAAATAGGGGCAAACTATAAGTTTTCACCTATTTTTAACCGACGGAAAAAAAGGAGGAGGTTCTCAATTCGACCGTATAGTATTTTTAATAAAATAAGTACAAGTTTTTGATGTGGCGACAACATGTCATTTGTTTGTGTAGTCACCATCAGTTGACAACATATTTGCTTGAACCAGGCTTGAAAGATTATCCCACCACTAGGAGGCGGCGTCCGCGTGTGCCTGGACGTCGCCTGAGAGGTTTTACCCGATGGTGGAGCCCGCGCTTTTGCGGACAGGCGATAGGAGGGGTCCGGTTGTCTTAATAAAAGCTGTGCCCGGAACCCTCCTATTTCAGGCGTAGTACGGTACACCGTGTGGTTTTAGTCGGTTCGATTCCGAAACACCGTCCCTCCGAAAGCCCCGGTGGGGTGACGGCCCGAGGTTCCGTTTCGGACCCGACTTGGGCCCTATTTCAAGAGGTGAGGCGTCCTACTGCGGCGGTTGCAGTGCCGTACTTATTTTCTGGATGAAAGGGATACTCTTTGTACTTTTCTGTATCCCTGGCAACGTGTACGCAAAATGTCACTATGATCGATTAATGCCCGGTTCCTATAATCAAGAAAATTTCATTGAATTTTCAACGAAAATCTTACCGTCCCTAAGCAAAACGAATCGTTTCTTGATTATATCAAAATCAAATCAAAATCAAAACCATTTATTTCAATTAAACCAATAATAGATATTTTTTAATTGTCAGGAGTAGGAGTCAGTCAGACTAAGTCAGTCGTGAAACTAGTTACCTGTTCCAATACGTAGATCCTATGGAAAAGAACAGGCAAGAAACTCCAAGGAACTATAGGAACCGGGAGTAAAATTTTCGTTGAAAATTCAACGAAATTTTACCGTCCGTAAGCAAAACGAATCGTTTCTTGATTATAGGAACCGGACATAACTAGTTTAGGCGTGAAAGTGTAACAGACAAATTATCTAGCAGTATTGTTTACACACCATAACAAGTAAGAGTATCATTTTAAGAGCCTAAACTAATTATTGCTCACCGCTAATATCCGGGGGCGAATTTAAGTAATCAACTTGTAATTGCCTTTTACCAACCTACTGACCTCTCCCGAAATAGCCTTTGACATGTCAGGGCTGTGATCTTGACGCTCAGTAAGAGGATTAAAAGGTATAACAGGTTGTATATATTTTCATTACTGTCTCAACACCATTTTTTAAAGGATCTCTGCGGCAGTAACAGTCGCGACCACACTTGGTCTAACGATGGGCAGAAGCCCAATACGAGCCTGTTCTCAGGCTCGTAGTTGTAGTTGGATTTCCGGTTGTGAAAGCGCTCAGAAGACTTTTTAAACTTAGACGGATTCTCGACCACCATGCCCCTGGGGCCTATATATGGCGCGGCGCCTCTTACGACCTGAACACGGCTACGAAGTTTAGTACTATGCATCTACCATAAGTATATGGTAGGTCTTCAGAGGCTTTGGATAGTAATCCAAAGCCTCTGAAGACCTTCCCCCTGAGCCTATTGATGTCTAAATTCCTTTAAATATTAGTACTACAAGTACAATTATAAACTGTAAAAGCGTTTTTCGTGTATAATTCCTCTCCTAACTTAAATTTAATTACGGGGGACCACGTGCAATCCACGAGGCCATCCTCCACGTTACAGCTGGCGCCAACATCAGCCTAGGTATGAAGAATGGAAATCTCACAGTACTTTCCTTACTAGACTTTAGAAATGTTTTTAATACTGTAGATATCCACATCCTATTAGGCATATTACGCTGTATTAACATATCTCCAAAAGTACTTGATTGGTTTCAAGGTATGAAGATTCCTTTTCTTCCTGGTTTAACACGTCTGCTGGCGTACCACAAGGTGAGAAAGAAGAAAATTATTCCCAAAAGGAAAACCTTCTCTATGGAAAAGAGATCAGTATATTTAATACCTATATTCGGTCTACTCTTGAGAACCACGGAACAAATTTCAAAGCGATTTTTATTGTTAGGATCTGCATTTACCCAGCAATAACATACATACATACGCCTGTACCCCTAAGGGATAGGAAAAGGCCTATAAGGGGGAGGGAAGGGTTAGGGCTTCCGATAACCTCACTCACTCGGCGAAAAGCAATGTTCACTGCCGGTTTTCTGTGAGGCCGGTGTATCACTCCGGTCGAGCTGGCCCATACGTGCCGAAGCATGGCTCTCCCACGATTAAAAATTATAATAAGAAAATTATATAGTTATTATATGTATGTATTTAGAAATATCTATGTATGTTTATCAACTGTGTGGTTACCATTGGACAGGCTCTGCCTAGTTTGGGATCAGACTGCCGTGTGTGAAATGTGTCAAGTTATTATTATTATTCTATCAAAAATGTATACTACTGACTTTCTTTAAGGCTAAGTACATCTATGTCAAACTTTTTAGTTATATTTCGTACAAAGGCTTAAATCGCAACAACAAATAGACCTTTTTAAAAAGTTCCTTATAACAAAGGTGTTTTTAAAACGATCCAGTAATGATTTACTGAATACTAACAAGTGAACGTATAACTCTGAAAGAAACGATCGAATAATGAAAAGGGCGACTAGAAACCTGTCGGTCCAGTAATGGAAGGTCTTTTGTGATGTAACGGAGCTTGTTTTTTTGAAAGTTTGAAGAATGAACGTTACCTTTGGTTATTGTAGAAGGTGCCATTGTCATTTCTGAAAATAGACTTCGAAAGAAAATACATTTTCCAAAGATGCCAAAGCTCGATACAATCGTCTTTGAAAGTTGTTAGGTCATTTTTATAGAACATCTTAAAAATGATAAGTTTTTAGAACTTATTTTTAAGTGAAAATGGCTCGTGTAAAAATTTTAGCTGTAGTAACGAAAACTTGACAATGAGGTGTAGAAAACGTGAACTTAGATTTTTCACCTTATAGGTGAGCAAACGAGCAGATGGGTCAGCTGATGGTAAGTGACTACTCATAACTCCCACAACTCATAATATGTGTATCTTAATCATAACTAATCCCATTAATATTATAAATGTGAAAGTTTGGATAGATGGGTGTTTGTTACTCTTTCACGCCAAAACTACCGAACCGATTGCGATGGAACTTGGTATGTAGATAGTTGGAGACCTGGATTAACATATAGTAAAAATACACATACAAACACATACAACAAATACACATAGTAAAAAAAATATATATATATATATATATTATACGAAAGTGAGTTAGTTTGTTTCGCTTTTTAACCTCCAAAGCGAAAAGGAGGGGTGTTATAAGTTTAACGTGTGTATCTGGGTATATTTGTGTCTGGGTATATCTGTTTAGAAGCTGAAAGGAACACAGACTGCTGTGTTCCTTTCAGCTTCTAAACAGATATACCGATTTTGATTTAGTTTCTATTGTTTGAAAAGTGACTTTATAGAGAGTGTTCTTAGCTATAATTCAAGAAAAACTATTCAGCCGTTCGAAGATCATCAGCTCTTTTCTTATCGTTGAAAGGATTTTTGAGTCGGGGGTAATTAAATTTTTAATTTAGCGATAAGGACCTAAGGTACAAAAAGGTTCTGAGATCCAGGGATTCATGAATTAATTTACACATTCCACATTAAAGCGACCGAAGCCACGGGAAATGCTAGTTTTGAGTATAATGAATGTGTGTAATGAGAATATGTTTTTTACTACTAAGTTGGAAAACAAGAATACGGCTCATTTGATAGTGAACGGTAAAGTTTATTTTTCTTTTTCCATTTCCTTTTTAGTTCGTCGGTTTAGCTTTTGTTAAAAAGTTTTTATTGTTCTATGGTGTCATATAAACTTTTTCTTCTTTGCGTTATGGCTGAGAATTTTTAAATAGCCCTCGTGACAGTTACGAGTAAAACATAGCACACTGATATGAATTGAGAGTTTAGCAACATGGTCATTTTGCAGCCAAGACTATTCTCTTACAACAGGTTAAAAGGCGTAGGAGAGATAGACTATCTAAAGTAAAACAATTGTTATCAGACAATGTAACAACATAGAGACTTAATATTCTTTCGTCTTCTCGAATTTAAACGAAGCTTTAAGGCCAAAGGCACACCTACTTAACAATATGGAAAATAACAATATAGCGGTACGCCGGCACATTTAATAAACGAGCAAGTACATAATTTATATGAAAATAAGCTGAATAATACACAGTGAGTACCTGGAACCCTTACTGTAATGTATTTTAATGTAACCTTCAAATGTAAGCTAAGGCTTACAATATTACGGCGACCACTAGACTGAGATTATTAACATTTATATATGTTTAGTAAGTAGTTTACTAGCTTTTGTTATTATGATTGTTGTCATTCGTTTTAGTTGTAATATGTTGTTGTAATATGCATATTGCGGTGGGGTCACTTGGGGCGTCCGCTACAGGCAGGTAATTAGTTAAAAAACAGTATAATAATCACATCAATCAATCAAAAATATTATTATTATAATCAATCACCAAATCATCATAATAATAATCCAGTAGGGAGTCCTTAGTAGGATAATAGATTATGTTTACGAGAGAGGGGGCGGAACTGTATCGAGCTGTGTCGAACCTTAAACAAATAAAGGCCGATTCACACATATCAGTGAAGTCACAGTTCTGGCAACGCGCACAGGTCCGTATCAGTGCTACAGCGACGTGGAAGTGCTTTAATTCACACATGTCAGTACTCATTTTTTTACGGATCTTCAGGCACAATGTGTTCGACGTAGATCGTTGCTATGGCTCCATTAATAATGCGGAACTAGCAATGATAGCCATTGTTTTAGACGAAGAAGAAGAGTAGCATCCAGAAAAAAAAAGAAAATGGGTGCAAGTGCAAGATGCATGGCAACTAAGAGAAACAGAAGGAGAATTCATGACATTACACAAATAATTAATTAAAGACGAACGGAAATATTTTTAATATTTTGGAATGTGAGGAAGCTGTTTCAATATTCTTCTGCAGAAACTAGAAAGTAAATTAGTAAAGATAGATACTTGTTGGAGGAACAGTTGGTTTTGTATACATATTTTAACTAGATTTTGTATACGAACCAATTCGATCAAACGCTCGTCCTCCATTTTGGTTTTGATGCAGCGGCGACCGGCGACCGTGATCCGATAAAAAATATCGTCGTTGACAATTACGTCCGTGATTGCCGGCGCTGGCTCTATAACTGAGAGCACTGTGCCGTCACTGACACTGACAGGTTTGGATGCGTTCATAGAGAATGTATGAAAGAATAATTATTACGGTTATTACGGTGGCGGTACTGTGCCGGTATTGTGCCGGAACTGTGACTTCACTGATATGTGTAAATGGGTCTTAAATCAAGCAAAACCACTTGATACTAAAAAACGTTAAATAAAAAAGAATCAAATTTTATAATATTAATAAATATTTTACTGTAATTACGTAATTTTATCTTCGTATTAAGGTTTATGTTTCGAATAGAGCGAATACTTTAAAGTAGGTAGGTACTATTGTATTTTGCCTAAGATAGTTTTTATTTTAAAATCTTTTCTAGAGTCACCGCAGAAGATGTGGCCTAAAAAAAGATGAGTATCACTTAATAGGTTTATTTAAAAAAATATTTTAACATCTATTGATTTTTTCAGTTAATAAATCACTTATAGCTTTGATTGAAATATAGTGTATATTTCAAACAAAGCTGTAAATGATTTATTTGATGCTTGGAAGTTGATTTTGATATAGAAATATTATTATAATGTCAGAGCCTTTCTTTTGTATGAGCGGTCGTGTGACAAAAATCCGGTCTATACGGGTATACATTCATTATAATCCTTTAAAACGTATAAATGTCTCTAATAAAAAGGCTCATATTATTATATATAACATATAGTATGTTCGTTCCCTTTGTTTGTTTTATAAAAAAATAAATGTTTAAATTAATTTTTAAAACAAGTATTACCGACTCCAATGCTTCTAAATCATGATAAATTGTAATAAGTTGTATTATACATCTCTTAATTTTCCTCCCTTAGCGGTGGAATATTTTCTTCAAATTTAAATGAGACCAACCTTGAGTACAACCAATTCACTTAAAAAGCATTATTGAAATCTGTTCACAAATGGCGAAGATAGGCGTAACATAGTAAGTATACAAAAAAAACTGTAGAATTGAGAACCTCCTCCTTTTTAAAGTCAGCTATAAATGAATTACTGTTGCACTAACCTATACAATACAGTTCTACCTTCTTACGTCATAGGACGTCATCTGTGTGAAGGTTTTTATTTAATAATTACTGTTATTAATAATAGTTTTGCGAGTTTGGAAGTATAAATGTTCACATAACTATGGTTGGATTCACGGTATATAAATATTATGTATGTAGAAAACAAAACACTGAGGTTTGAATAGGCGAAATGTTTGAACCATATTATGTAGATTCGAGAACTAATAATAATATTAAACTGAATATACCTAAGGAATAAAACCAATAAAAGTATTTCACTAAATCCTTTCAACTACAAGGTCACTCAAACACAGTAGATAAATAAGACCTTTTATATCAAAATATATTTTGTTCATAAAACGAAGAACAGTTAAAATAACCGCAGACTGAGTACATTTTCAGAAAGTTAATATTTCCCAAACCTTGAACTTGCCCTTTCCACGTAATATTCAAAGGGCGCACAATACGCCACATTTCGACGGAAAATTTCGACTACGAGTATGTTTATTGGCTTTCGGTAAGATTGGCGGTGTTTAAAAAAAGTAATTTTCACAGCTCGTTAAATGGTCGGATTCTGCTGAAGTTTTGAGACGATAATAAATTATGGATTTTAATTATCTACAGTTTATATTGGCAACACGAAAGCACACAACTTTTTCTTTTGATGTTGGCAAATTACCCAATTAGCAATAGCGGAGACGGTTAATAATTTAGGCACAAGCTTCAGATCAAAAGTTTCGCGTTTCGGCCAAAAAATCATGTTCAAAATCAGCAGAAACACCGGCCGCGCCGAAACTGTGTTCCTGAATTGTTGCGCAGCGTAAGAGTAAGTTCGTGAGTCGTGGTCGCTATTTTATTTCTATCTAAATAAGTTTCTGTTTCAGCAGAAACTGAGACCGAGGCCGAAGGTTCGGTTAAGGTGTCGGCTGCAAATCCTGTTCCGGTTTGACACTAATCTGAAAGCATTTTTAAATGTTTTGCGAGGCAAAAAAATTGGGAATAAAGTTAAACATGAAAATCCGACTGATCTAAATATAGACACAGTGAAAAAAAAAACCCGCCTTCCCGGGATGCCTTTTACGGCGAGAACATCGATGTGTCTTGCAGGTGGCTAAGTTCTACAGGGTTGCAAAACACTGCTTTCCTAGTTTATATAAGGCAAGAGTAGTAACCAAATAATAATAATAACTAATAGTACGTACTTTTGGTCAAGTCTATTTCGCCGTAGCTTTTTTATATATATATAAATATATATGTTTTTTTAAAGACTAGATACTAGTAACGTGGGTCACACATTACTAGTATTCTTGTTAACCCCTCGAGCTAAGCTAAATGCTTGTGTTAGGAATGGGTTCACGTCGGTAGTGCACTGGGTGGGGTTCGAACCCGCAACCACTCGATCGCAATATAAAAATTGACTTTGACGTTAAAGCTTTTGTTCTCTGTGTCTCTGACAACGTCTTTACGTGCATGATGATCGTTTTTTAACAGGAAAAAATATCGGTGATTTTACAATCATTATTTCACTATAACAGTCGTCTTCTTCGTGAAAATAATGATTCACTTTCTCTCTGAATATTTTTTCACGACTTGTACGTATTTCGTTTATCCCTTTCTTTGAATATAACAAGACGAATAGTCACTAATAGACACACGTCAATCGCAGAGACGGCAAAAAGGTCTTGAACCTGCCCAATAACTGTCAATTCATTAATAGTATGTATCAAACTTTAATGTACCTTTCCAACAATTATATTAAGTCAATATTGAAGAAATATGTTTTTAAGGATTGAAAATTTTTAAAAAACTTTTACGCGGTGTCGTTTCTTTAGAGTGTCCTCGAATATTATTTACTATCGTTGTTAGTGTACTGTCGTTATCCGCAGTTTTACGGTAAAGAATTAGGATATCGAATACCAAAAACGATTAATTATGATACATTTTTTGGCTTCAAAATTATTTCATTTGTCTCCAAAAAATATCAAATAATTTACGTGAAATACTTGTTACCCGCACTTCAAGATCAGCCTCTCCCGTTAGGTAAAAAAATACAATTTATTTTTTGAGGCCTCCGTCGAAACAGTAACTTATTTAAGTAAGTCATTTATGCCACATTTCAAACACCTCTCACAGTAAATCATTTTTGTCTCAACTAAAAGCTTTTCCGAACACGGGTAATAATTTTTACCCCGAACGCTTAGCGAAATTTTTTCGAGTTAGTAATTTCTTATTTTTGGAGTTACGAACCAAATTTTTGATTTAAGTCTTTTGATTTTAGGGAATATTCTGGAATTTTTAAAACAAAACATAAATTCTATGGAGAAAAAAAAAAATGTCCAGATCTCACTGGAAATGTGTATATAATTAAGAAAAGCAATAAAATTTTATGAGACCACAAGAACCACATTTCTGAAGAACAAAATAATAATAGCTTCATATCTTAATATTGTTGTTCAGTCTGACAGATTTTTTATTGGCTACACACAACGTTCAATTATTGTAACACGTTATCAACTTTGGCATAATGTTTTAAATACATACTAGAGATTGCTTGATGATCCAATATTGACCATAATTCATTAACTTTAAATGTTTTGTTTTATATTGTTGTCCAGTATAACTTGAACTCTCATTGTAAACACTGTCCATGCCACACATAACATTACTTAAGGGCCACTACAGTTTCACTACATTTATACACACTAGCTGCGTCCCGCGGTTTCACCCGCGTAAGTCAGCCAAGGCAGGTTCAATCGAAATCTCCAGCCATCTAAATGCCAAGTTTCATCGCAATCGGTTCAGTAGTTTTTGCGTGAAAGAGGAACAAACATCCATACATCCTCACAAACTATCACGTTTATAATATTAGTATAATTTTAATTAAAAATTTTATCTTTTTGCACTTCTTATACATATATAAACTTTCCAAGTGCCACGTTCCTCAAGGACTTTTCTCAAAAAGGGTTACAAAGAATTCTCTTAACGTATTAATATTTTGATGTCTAAAACCCTACAGCGGTTGAGGGGCCCAGTGACAATAATTCTGGGGAAAACCTGATACTTGATGAAATTCTGCTAAACTTGACACAACCCTCAATAAATCTGGGAGTAAGACAATATTTCTTCCGTGACAGAATAAACTCCACGATCTTAACTTGTCTAATAATATAAATGCGAGTTGGTTTGTATTTTGTAACATTAAAAACTACTTAAATACTTTATCTAAATTACTTTATCGTATACCTTTAAATTCTGCATACACGTTTTTAGGGGCACAGAAAAGGACATAGGGTACCTTTAATCCAGAAAAAATATTATTCTCGACGTATATCTGACTTTATTCTTAAAACCAACATAACCACAAATAAAGCCTTCTTCTACAGTGATTCTGACAAGGTGTATAGACAATAAATTCCCTGTGCTGTCAGCGTTGTATTCAAGTTCTATATTGTAATTGCATAATATTAAATTAGAAATTCCCAAAGCTTGGTGAATTTCATACAACATGATAAGCTACCTTGCAAAACTTTGCTCTATGTTGTTGAAAAGTTAATCACAGCAACAGTAACTACAAGTTGAGCTTGTTCAATAATAGAGTTAACGATGAAAGTCGATGTGCGATAAATTTGATTTTGTTTTGACCATAATTAGGTGAATGCTTCAACTATCAAAGAACTTCGTATTGTACAATCCGGTTGCGGACTTTTTTGTGCACTTCCATAGAAGATTTATGACATGTTATATTAAAGAAAGTAATTAATTCATATATATCTTTTCTTGACCAAGGTATTTCCACTCAGCCTAGATATTTGATGTATAAATATGATTGATATAAGAAGGGATCATCTCTTTATCTACTAAGCCAGTTCTAAAACTTTTCCTGCACCTTATGGTAGAATCCGATGTTCGATTAATATCCCAAAACTTTCTCAAAATAAAAAAGTACCACCTACTGAAGTTTATGTCGCATCGAGTTAGTTGAGTTGATGAGTCAAGTGTATTGTGATTCAGAGATATAATTGTTCTAAGTCTTGGTGTATTTTGTATTCGTTAAACGCCGTATACACGGCACGATTTCACGCAAAATCTGACTAGATTACCAATCGAATCGTTTCGTCTGAACGCAAATCGTCGAATTCAAGGTCATTGGGTGGTCAGGACCGCCTGACTTGATCGCTACACATCAAATCGGTTATTTATCGGTTATCGGTATGGACGCTAATCGGCCTATTTTATCATTTAGTCTGCCTGCAAGCGGCATTCTGAGCGGATGTGTTATGATTTTTTTTTAAAGGATGTGTGTGTTTACGCATTATTAAGGCGTTTTTTTAGTTAGGTGGTGGTGGTTATATTTATGAGATGATTTATATTATTAGATCAATATAGGATTACGTGCGTACGCGAAATATGTTCATAAGCCAATTCAATCGCAAATCTGATCAGGTACTAAATTCGTATCGTGTGTATGCCGTTCTACTTGTAAGTTTAAATAGTCATCAGCGATAAGAAACATTCCCTACGGTTAGAATAGTGTTTGAAACGAAAGAATAAAGTCTTTTTATTTCTTTTTTTGGACATTATTAAGAGGTTTCTAGAAAAACCTTTATTCAAGAGTAAAGGATAAATAATAAAGAATAAAGTGAATTATTATAATAACTTGACACATCTCACATACGCATACGGCCGTCTGCTCCCAAATGTACTATGGTAGCCAGACTGCTGATACATACTTATATATTTCTAAATACATATATATTATAGATAAATTACAACCAGACACAGAACAAATGGTCATGCTCATCACACAATTATTTGTCCTGGGTGGGAATAGAATCTACTAAGAGCCTTATAATTTTTTTCTTAAATAAACTTATATTCAATCCCTTTATTTCTTTTGGCAATTTATTATAAATCACAGCAGCCATATGGAATACACTTTTGTGCATAAGAGCAGTATTGGACTTTCGTATACACAGTCGATACTTATCTCGCTGGGACCTGTTACTGTTTTCTGAAGCTAATATAAATAAGTTTGGATTAAGTCTAACAAAGTCTGCGACTTCATATATGTACAGACTTGAAAGAGTTAAAATTTTATGTTTCACAAATAGTGACCTACAGGTTTCAGTCGTCTGCAGTCCAAACATAGCCCTAATACATCTTTTCTGTACTGTAAGTACAAGATGTTTATCAGTCGAGTTTCCCCAGTAAATTACACCTTACCTCAGTACCGAAACTGCCAAACCATGATATGTCGTCAGTAATCTAATAATAACACTTCCCATCGGGCTGGCTAATTCATAAAGAGCGTAGACAGATTTGCATATTTTTTTGCATAACTGTTATATGTGTGACTTCCATGTTAATTTATTGTCTATATTGATACCAATAAATTTTGTTGTCTGTACTTCAAAAACTGGCTCGTTTCTGTAGTTAACGTTAGGTAATAGAGTAGACACACGGTGGTTAACATTAGGTAATAGAGTAGACACACGGTGGTTAACATTAGGTAATAGAGTAGACACACGGTGGTTAACATTAGGTAATAGAGTAGACACACGGTGGTTAACATTAGGTAATAGAGTAGACACACGGTGGTTAACATTAGGTAATAGAGTAGACACACGGTGGTTAACATTAGGTAATAGAGTAGACACACGGTGGTTAACATTAGGTAATAGAGTAGACACACGGTGGTTAACATTAGGTAATAGAGTAGACACACGGTGGTTAACATTAGGTAATAGAGTAGACACACGGTGGTTAACATTAGGTAATAGAGTAGACACACGGTGGTTAACATTAGGTAATAGAGTAGACACACGGTGGTTAACATTAGGTAATAGAGTAGACACACGGTGGTTAACATTAGGTAATAGAGTAGACACACGGTGGTTAACATTAGGTAATAGAGTAGACACACGGTGGTTAACATTAGGTAATAGAGTAGACACACGGTGGTTAACATTAGGTAATAGAGTAGACACACGGTGGTTAACATTAGGTAATAGAGTAGACACACGGTGGTTAACATTAGGTAATAGAGTAGACACACGGTGGTTAACATTAGGTAATAGAGTAGACACACGGTGGTTAACATTAGGTAATAGAGTAGACACACGGTGGTTAACATTAGGTAATAGAGTAGACACACGGTGGTTAACATTAGGTAATAGAGTAGACACACGGTGGTTAACATTAGGTAATAGAGTAGACACACGGTGGTTAACATTAGGTAATAGAGTAGACACACGGTGGTTAACATTAGGTAATAGAGTAGACACACGGTGGTTAACATTAGGTAATAGAGTAGACACACGGTGGTTAACATTAGGTAATAGAGTAGACACACGGTGGTTAACATTAGGTAATAGAGTAGACACACGGTGGTTAACATTAGGTAATAGAGTAGACACACGGTGGTTAACATTAGGTAATAGAGTAGACACACGGTGGTTAACATTAGGTAATAGAGTAGACACACGGTGGTTAACATTAGGTAATAGAGTAGACACACGGTGGTTAACATTAGGTAATAGAGTAGACACACGGTGGTTAACATTAGGTAATAGAGTAGACACACGGTGGTTAACATTAGGTAATAGAGTAGACACACGGTGGTTAACATTAGGTAATAGAGTAGACACACGGTGGTTAACATTAGGTAATAGAGTAGACACACGGTGGTTAACATTAGGTAATAGAGTAGACACACGGTGGTTAACATTAGGTAATAGAGTAGACACACGGTGGTTAACATTAGGTAATAGAGTAGACACACGGTGGTTAACATTAGGTAATAGAGTAGACACACGGTGGTTAAAGTGCATCAACTTAGTTTTTCCAATGTTAGCCTTCAAATTGTTAGCATCCAGCCAGCGACAATAGCTGTCAGTGTGATATTTATATCACGCTCATAAGTCTCATCAGTCAAGACATTGATTAATTTAAATCTTAGTTGTAATCAAAATCTTAGTCAAAGGAACTTAAAGATACTCAACGAGCAATAAACTTAAGAACAAAGAGTAATAATAGTCACAAACAATGGTATCTTATGCCCATAGTCGGTACAATGATATCACTGTGTCAGCCATCGTAGGTGTGCTCAGATGGGTATGCGCCGAGTAACATATTCGTTGATTTTCTACCTCACAAAGGTGGGAGATTCTTTTTCATGTTCTACCACTCACCCCGCCTTTGAGATATAGAAAGCATTGAACCACAAAGGCCGGCAACGCACTTGTGACTCTTGAGTCTGCACGTTTGCTACCTATACCATAAAAAAATATGAGAAATGTCGATCATAACTTTTAAACGGATAGTTTTTTTCAAAAAATTACTTTTGTAACTGCATGCTAGAGTTATACTTTTTCAATGATTTAACTTAGTGTTCTGTAACATACCCTGTATTTAATGACACTGGAATGCTAATCCGCTGTTACAGTACGTCTTTCTCCCAGCTATTGTCGATTTAACAGATTAACGCCCGGTTTCTGAAAAGCTGATCAACGCAAAATATTTACTAATCGTATACGAGTATCAAATATCTTGTCAAGCTGGCACTTTCATTTGCTCATTGGATAAGTCAACATACCTTCTGCCAAATGTTTAGTACAAAATCTTATGTCAAATGCAATAGATAAGTATTTTTTATCAACGTTTCAGAATCTTGTACTAATTTGACACCACTGTTAGTTGAAGAATTATTTGATCAAAAAATCTATATTTAAAATAATATTTATTTGAATGGAATTTATTTATTAAAGACTAGCTTTTGCCCGCGGGTTCGCTTGCGTTAAAGTTGTTTTTCTATTTTATCATATTATCTTATCCCGGGAACAATACTTTTTATGGGGATGAAAGGATACCTTATACCCTTTTCTGTAGGTGATTATCGGTTCAGTTGTTTAAGCATCCAAGTGTAACAAACAAACTAACTCATTTTCTCATTAATAATATTAGTTAGGATATACGGTTTTATCTACGTGGCGCCTGGCACCGACGCGGAATATAGTTTTAACCCTTGATAAAGGACCCCCTTCGGGTCCAGATCCTATATCTATGCTATTAATATAACAAGCTGAAGATTTTGTGTTTTGTTGTTTTTTTGGATGCGCTTATCACTGGAACTACTAGTCAAATAAGAAAAAATCTTTTTGCATTTACTAGCCCAACTCTTGATAAAGGTTCTAAGTTATTTAACATCACACTAAGACCCTAAGGAGCGGAAAGCTGAACATAGACGTATGTGAAACTGCAGAAATTCAAACCTTGTTCCAGACGACAGTTGTCAAAGAGAAGAGTGACATTCAAGTGGGCTCGCTAGCTGTTGACTCAGACACTCTTTTATAATGGAGCAGTTTACAATAAATAATATAATTACCTAAATGGACAGCAGGTAGTGACGTCACAGAGAGATATCAATAACAGGACTTAAGATAATGTGTTAAAAGCATGTCGAGTGTTTTGTCCACTTTGTGCCGTGAGTGTAATGAAGATAAAAATGTATTGATGCGGCATTTTGATCAGGATAATATCTACAACCGATAATTTATAAAGGACAGGTAGGCTTGTCAGTCCAGTTGGCCCGTTGATGTTCCTGTCATAGTGGCCTCTCAAGTCACAGGACGGACATTCGGGTGCGTGACCCCGGCCTCTTCGAGCTACTGCAATCTCAGTCCCTTTTCCCCATCCAAGACTTGCGGAATCCCTTCCCCTAGCTTCCTCGCCCTATCTGTTTTCCTTACCCCAATTTACGTTCTTCGTCCCGTCTAAAAACGTCCAAGGAGGAATGGCGTCAGACAGGCGGCCGGCGATAAAAGAAACAAGCCAAACCTAAAGTAAATTGAAAAAAGAGCAAGAAGGTGATGATGATGAGGTAGGCTTGTGAGTCCTTTTCCCGGCTTCCACGAACGCATGCCTAACATGGCGATGTCGCATCGTGTTCCGAGCGCGCTTTTCTATTTTGAAGGAGAGCAATGCTTCCCCATCACCACGTTGTGGCTTGTTTATTGACAGGTGGCCAAGGAGTGCCGCGGTTTTAGATTTAAGCCATGTTATTGAACACCTCTTCCTTGAGGTGGTTTCTACGAACAACAGAAAGACTTGTCCGTCCGTCTGCTAGTAGAGACATTTCCATAGTGTCCTAATTTAAGCATTTTTGCCCCCTAAATCCAAATAGTACCCGTAGTAGCTCTATTTTGTTACATTTGGGGACTTAACTTATCCAACAAAATGAAAAAATCTTTTAATAAATGAAGAAAATACAAAAAAATACAACAGAATTAAGAACCTCGTCCTTTTTTGAAGTAGTTTAAACATATTTCAATGTGTTTTACAGTTTTTACCTATACCTTCAAAGTTCTGAAGGAACTATAGTAATAATAACTTGAGACACCTCTCACACGGCCGTCTGATTCAAATTCGGCAGAGCCTGTGCATACTATGGTAACCTGACTGTTAAACATACTTATAAATTACTAAATACTTACCTTTTATAGATAAATAACACCCAGAAACAGAACAAATGATCGTGCTCATTACACAGTTATTTGTCTTGGTTGGGTATCGAACCCACGACCTTAGACTCAGCAGTCAGGATCACTAACCACTAGACCAATAGGCCCATTATGAATATCGTGATATTGTCTAATATCGGAAAGTTAAAGGTCACTTTGTTATTATTTTTCATTAAAAGAGAATAGGATTACAAAACACAACAGAAATCATTTTCATTACATCATTTTTCAAATATGAAATTCTAACATCAACAATAATTGTTATTCCGTTTTTGATACGCACAAATATCTTTATTAAACCCTAACAAATGGAATGTTTGTATTGCGAGAGCTGTTCATCCACGAACAGACAGACTCAGAGTAAATATCTGTAGACCGCACAAACATTTGTCTTGAGAGGTCAAATCCACAAAGCTCACAGGATCCGTGGTTCTGACATTGCTTGAATTAGCTTGTCGATATAAATTATTTGTGTGATAACACTGATAACATTTAAATAATTTTCAATATATATTTAGGGTGTATAAAATATATTTTATTTCTAAGAGGTATCGCGAGGTTCCACATAGGCCTACTTTAATGTATACTAATATTACAAAGAGATTATGTTTGTGAATTTCAAGGTAGAAGACTTAGAAAAAGGATATCTTTTATTTTGTTAGATAACACAGTTTCATAGTATGTATAATATTTTAAATTATCTGTTTAAAAAGTTTAAATTAAGTGATTAACATCGTGTAAAAACATTAATTTAAATTAGTTTTACTAAATAAATATTATATTCCTCTAGACTTTTGTATAAAACTAGTATGTGATAAACAACCAAATGATTTATTTTGACTTGAAATATACGTGGGGTTCGCTCAAAGTGTTTCGTAACTTATTAATAAATTAATATACATATAAAGTAATATATTTACTGCTCTTCGTTTTCTAACTTTTAAATGTCGATGTACGATTTTTTTAATTTGGCTTAAAAATTTTCTTCAAATCTCATAGGCGATACGCCGGTTTTATTCAATTAGTTGCCTGACAGTAGCCACATTTTCTTCAGTGATCGCAGTTGAGGGCCGACCTTCACGAATTTCGTCATGGAGAGAAACACGGCCACGATCACATTCTGCATACCAACGCCTTACGGTGCTCAAATTAGGTGCTTCCCTCCCAAAATCATTTTGAAGACGAGCAGTGCAGTCTTGCGGAGTCAGTGAATGTTTAAAATTATAAAAAATCGTTGCGCCAAAATTTTTTCGCGTTAATTCCATTTTTGCTACGGACGACCAACTTCAACTTGTGATAAAATACAATTGACACTGATTTCCCGCCAATTATTTTTTAATCAATGTTTGAGTCTTGTGTTTAAAAAAATAAAACATTCGAAATTCAAACAGTAATGAGCGGCCAGGAGCGCAGAACTTTCAGTGTGCCCTATGTATTGTTTAATATTTTACCCTCAGGGCTGGTCGTTGTGTTAAAAGTAAAACGAATATTACAAGTTGAAATTTATTTTCTTATGGTTTTAAGGCATGATTTATGAACGCTTAGAAAAATAAATAGGTTAATAATTATGACAATGATTTGTAAGGTTTACTTTCAACAGCATGTTATTTGATTGAATTGTTTAAAAGATAATGACTGCTTATGCATTTAGGCTTCGAAAATTAACGGGTATAAAGCTGTATCACTGTTCTTACTTTTAAAACAAGTGATGATTATTTCTCAGTCAAAGAATTGACCTGGCGCTACATTTATTCTTACGAAATTTGATTACTAAGTACTTGATTACTAACTATTACAAATAGTATGAATCTGAGATTTAATTGTTTGAACGCACCAATCACAATCTACAATAGTTTTATCTCATAAATACCCGCAATCATGCCTGATGATAAGCGTTTAACCGCATGAACCAGATATGGTTACGGATATTAAATTATTTCGGATAAACTGATAGTTACAGATTGATTTAGAAAAAATCGTAGATATGTTTAAGTAATAATTTGATATTATTTGTACGTTATCATTTGTTATTAAAATCACTTAAAAAACAATTAACTTACATAAACTCATAAGTATGAGTATACATTATAAGATTTATAACTACAGATTATAACTACAAAGGTGGGTAAACTACTTTTAGGTGTGATTAACTTACAAATAAAAAACAAAATTATAATAATCCAGGACAACACGAAACAACCATTTCAGCCACATAGAAAATATTAAACACCTGTCGTAATGTGTCTCATTTAGACTCAGCCCCTATCCGAAATTACTGGAAACTTTTATATAACATTCGGTTACAGTTTCGTCTAGATTTTTATTTCGGATATATCCAATAGTTTCGGTTAAGATTACCTTCACAAAATCCCTGCCATAAACACTCACAACACCGTTGGAACTCCTTATGCGTTGGCAGCACTGGCAATGATAACAGAAAAATGAGCACTGATGAAATGTTATAATGTAATAACAACTTTTATAACCCCACTATTCTTCGATATTTATCAACCGACCAATAGCATTACGTTACCGGTATAGCTAGTCATAATAGTGCCTATTAACTAATTTTGATTAAATAGTGAACTGCTTTATCATCTATTATAGTTTGTCCCTATTTATAATAAAGTAACTAAGAGTTTTTGATGTGTCGACAACACCTACCTACTACCCTTTCAATATACTCCCAATTTTAACATCTTTAATTTCCAAATTGGTCGGTTGTCGGCAATAGGCTTGCCCGCTTTTATTTCAGTGGGACCAAATTTTAATTGGCTAAATGTTGGTGTTCTATACGCCTCTACCTACCTGTGTATGTAAAAATACTTGAAATGATATAGTTATTGCAACTAATTATTATTATATATAAAAAAATATTATCACTAACTTAATTGGAGCGCTATTTTTAGTTGCATTAGTCGACATAAGTTTGTGAGCCGATTTGCTTAAATAAATATAAAATACCACATCCTATCCTTGCTTTGTTAGTGATGCTGATAAGCACTTGTAAAACATTATCAGTGTTGATAAGATAGATACGCCAAATTGAATCCAATCACTCCAAGTGATGAGATGTCATTGTGTCACTCAACATCGTAAATCTTGTTTTTAGCGATTTCCCTGTTATTTACCATTGTTGATAATCTCTGCGGTGCGGCCGTAGTACATTCGACTGCCACATCGAGAGCCCAGTGCATGCTATTTAATATATAGTTTGCTTGAATAGTATGTTTGTATTAAAAAATATATTATACGAGTATGTTTATCCGTGTTCGATCTAGAAAACGCTGTGTAATAATACTCGTATGTCCCGGAAATATATCTTATCTCTATTTCTTGCAGGAGTTAAGACATGGTTGACTTCTATACGAAGAGAAGCCAAAAAAGCTGAACCTAACTGTAATTTTGTAAAAATAAATATTTTATTAGTTAAGTTTATATTGTTTGTAAGAAACGGGCGAAATATAAAACAATAAACTTTACTTTATTAGAAACAAAAAAGTTGTAAGACATATTGTAGAAATATTATATCTACATATTTGTTACATATTAACTTGAATTATAAAATATATTTACTTGATACTGTGTATGTTTACACAAAGAACACATATTTTTACCTACGTATAGATTCGTAAATGTATGAAAAATATAATTATTAAATTTAAAAATTTCGTGTTACGTTGTTTGTTCGCTATAAACTTCTAAACTAAAGAAACGATTTTAATGAAATTTTGCACACTGAGATAGGATACTTTAATTTATTGTCACAATTTAATCAAAATATTTTTTTATTGGAAACTAGCAGCGCCCCGCGGTTTCACCCGCGTAAGTTCCGATCCCGTGGAAATATCGGGATAAAAAGTAGCCTATATGTTAATCCAGGTCTCCAGCTATCTACATACCAAGTTTCATCGCAATCGGTTCAGTAATTTTGGCGTGAAAGAGTAACAAACATCCATACATCCATACATCCATACATCCATATATCGCTACGTCCATACATCCTCACAAACTTTCACGTTTATAATATTAGTCGGATTACTTAGCCATACAGCATGGCGTGGCCGTGGAGCTGGTAATAATACAATAATATCTAATATACAGGATTACTGGTATATGTCATCAATCCATTAAAAGGATGTAGAGGAGGTCATTTGCAACCAAATGACCCACTATGATGACAACTTTTGTTTTTTCGAAGTCATCGTGGTATACAACATTGAAAATTTAATAAAAAAAATAATAATGTGAGAAATTACTTTTTTATTGTTTTATCTAATAATATCTAATTATTATTTATTGAATTCCCACGAAAAATAAGCAAAAGTTATAGGTAGGTACATGTTTTGATCCAAAATTCCAATTTATTTTATTTAATCCATTAAACACATATCCTTCACTTGAGTCTCATAGGTGTATGGTATATACACTTGAGTCTCATAGGTGTATGGTATATACACTTGAGTCTCATAGGTGTATGGTATATACACTTGAGTCTCATAGGTGTATGGTATATACACTTGAGTCTCATAGGTGTATGGTATATACACTTGAGTCTCATAGGTGTATGGTATATACACTTGAGTCTCATAGGTGTATGGTATATACACTTGAGTCTCATAGGTGTATGGTATATACACTTGAGTCTCATAGGTGTATGGTATATACACATTGAAGCGATAAATCCCAGTATTTGAGTTCGCTCAACTTTCGATCCGATGCGAAAACCTATCAAGCGTCAAGCGTCGGACGTCCGGGACTCGAAATTGAAAGGCTTTAAGGGTTTTTGGTACTAGATTTTTTGATGGCATTGTTAATGAAATCGTTAATTTTCAATAAAAAAATATTTCAGTAATTGTAGATACTAGAGTCTCTCGTGGATTCAGGAGAAGAGTAAATGGAAGTAGCCATGTCTACGTCAAACAAAAAGAAGATATTGATAGAAGATAAGAATAGGTGCATATTAAATGTGTAATTCGGGACTGAATCGCGATAATATTTAAAAGGTACAATTACCTCTCTAAAAAAAATTAAGAAGAGGTGCTTCCGCTCTTACGGTTCAAAAATTTTTCAACCAAAACAATCATCCTACTAATATTATAAACATGAAAGTTTGTGAGGATGTATGGATGTATGGATGGATGTATGGATGGATGTATGGATGTTTGTTACTCTTTCACGCAAAAACTACTAATCCGATTGCGATGAAACTTGGTATGTAGATAGTTGGAGACCTAGATTAACACATAGGCTACTTTTAATTTCGATATTCCCACGGTACTGGGACTTACGCGGGTGAAACCGCGGGGCGCTGCTAGTGTAGAATATACGTAAGACAGGCCAGCGCAAGATATTCTTTTATTTTACCACAACACATTATAAAACAAAGTCCCCCGCCGCGTCTGTCTGCCTATCTAACCGCGATAAATGAAAAACTAGCAAACGATTTTTTTTGGCGGGTGACACCAGAGTGATTCATGAGGAAGGTTAAGGTGTATAATTAATCAAGGTTTCGTGTGGCTGAAATATGATAGAGATCGTTGAAGTTGTCGTTAAAAATCATACGAACTAGGGGCTTTACGGGGGTGCGCCGCTTAAACCAATAGGTTTATAAGCTCTGCTACCCCTGCGAAGCCAGGACGGGTTGCTAGAAAATTACAAGAATATATATATTGTACTACCCTTATTTTGTTTTCTTATAAACATTTTTAAAACCAACTGTGTTACTTGTCAATGAGGGCTTGTTATTATTCCCGTCCCAATGAAGCTTTTCGACCTAATCCATGAACAGAAAGATAACGACTGGTAATCATGTATAACTGTGGTCTTAACTGTAGTTAGGAGCTACCTTCCAAGTCGGACTGTCTCAATTCGAGCACACTGCTGAGCCCTATATCCTAATCCTAACTAATATTATAAATATGAACGCGAGTTTGTTGTTTTTTGTCACGCTTTGGCTACTCAATCGATATTTACGCCCATACACACGCATACACAACATACATATACCCAGTGACACACACCCACAAATGCACACACACACAAACACATAACTTTCTTCCTTTTTTTTATGGTAAACGAGCAGACGGGTCACCTGATGGTAAATGACGACCGCCGCCCATGGGCACCTGTAACTCAAGAGTTCGAAGTGCGTTGCCGCCCTTTAAGGTGGAAATAGGGGAAGAGGGGGGAAGAGCGGGCAGACGGGAGAGGGGGATTAGAGTGGAGGAGAGGGGGAGAGGGAAAGGACAGGAATAGGGGAGAGGGAAAGGACAGGAATAGGGGAAAGGGAAGGGTTAGGACCTCCGGTATCCTCGCTCACGCGGCGAAAAGCAATGCAAGCATTGTTTCACTGCCGGTTTCCTGCGAGGCCGTGGTATCGAGCGGAGTCGAGCCGGCGCATACGTGCCGAAGTATGGCTCTCCCACGTTAATAAGTCTATATTATTTGTTATTTGGTTTGTGGTCTGTATCGTAGATTGGTCATCTCATTCAGGTATTGTAAATTACGGGCAGAAGCAAGATAACCATGACACAAGAATTTTTAATAACTTACTAAGGTTGTCTCAATTTGTGGTATTTATAAATGTATAAAAAATCATAGACTAAATATTTTACCCCAGTTTATTATATTATTATATTACCGATCATCATGAAATTTTGCGTTCACGCTGTCAGGGGACTGAAAATGAAAAAAAAAGTACCAACTGGTTCAACCAGAAAAAAAAAACTGTTCCCGAGGGACACCTGTACTGGTTGACAAAGTCTATATTCAAGCGAGGGAGGCCGCGGGCAAAGGTAGAACAGTTCTATTTTATAAGGATAAACACTATAAAAACGTTACCGTTCTAAATATAAGCGGCGATAGCGTAATGGCTAGGGCATCGTACTCGCAATCAAGTGGTTGCGGGTACCTTACCCAGTGCACTACCGACGTGAACCCACTACGTGTAGTATTGTTTCTATTCTTTCTTAAAAAAAAAATGCTTTCCCATATGTTGACGTGCGTCAGTCAATTTTCTAAACGCAAAATACAAAGTTTGTAATCGCAAAAATATTTTTTATAGTGAGAACTACTTTAGGCACGTTTGTGCAGTTTTGCTATGGGAAAAAAAAGTAATGAACTCGTGACCGTCACGCTAATAATACATTTATAGATCCAGTAGAGGGCGATAATCTAAACATTGAGTTCTGTCAGCTCCTTAATCAAATAAAATCAAAATCATTTATTTCAATTAAACCATTATGGGTATTTTTGAATTGTCAGGAGTAGTAGTCAGTCAGACTAAGTCAGTCGTGAAGCTAGTTGCCTGTTCCAATTCGTAGATCCAGTGGAGAAGAACAGGCAAGAAACTCCAAGGACACTCTTTTTCAACATGTTTTTTACAAATCACTGGTTACATCCTACTAACATTATAAACGTGAAAGTTTGTGAGTATGTATGGATGTATGGTTGTGTGGATGTGTGGATGTATGGATGTATGGATGTTTGTTACTCTTTCACGACGAAACTACTGAACCGATTGCGATGAAACTTGGTATGTAGATAGCTGGAGACCTGGATTAACATATAGGCTACTTTTATCCTAATATTCCTACGGGATCGGGACTTGCGCGGGTAAACCGGGTGGGCGCTGCTAGTTGCTTATATGCGCAAGTTAAATGTGAGGACAATGTAACGTATTGTTCTAAACTATAAACAGTCGCGCAAACTACTTATTAATTAATGTCATTAACCTGGTAATGTGACGTTTTAAGTATGTCGTCTTTACTTGTGCTCTGAGACCTTGCTTAATGGGAAGTATAATATAGGTTATGATTTACCTACGACGTTTTAAAATTGGCTAAAATATGAGCTTTTACTGCCGTATGCTTGTTTTTTTACGAGACCTGATGGTAAATGAACTCCGCCGCAAATGGACACCTGCAACTGAAGAGTCACAAGTACCGGCCTTTGATGAGTGAGTACGCTCTTTTTTTACAGCTTCAAGGGACCGCAGACATAATTATTTAATGCTAATTTCAACTTGATACCTCCACGTGTTCCTGAGAAAAAGGGTCTTGACAGACAGACAGACAGACAGACAGACGGACAACAAAGTGTTTCTATAAGGGTTCCTTTTTTGCTTTTGAGGAACGCGACCCTACAAAGAAGTTTCGCATCTTGATGCATAAATATTTTTCTTGCTCTTACTCGTAGATAAATAAGTGTTATCAGACTAGTTAATTGAATTTCTTGTAGTTTGGGCTTGTTTCTTTTAGGCCGAAGTAATTAGTTACGTCCATTGTTCCAAACAAAGTCTTTGGGTTATCTTAATTACTTTCGTTGGATAATTATTGTATGACGTTGTATTCTACAAACAGAAGATCGTGTTAATGAACCAGACATTGCTTCAGACACTTGACATCCTACTAATATTATAAACGTGAAAGTTTGTGAGGATGTATGGATGTGTGGATGTATGGATGTATGGATGTATGGATGTATGGATGTTTGTTACTCTTTCACGCCAAAACTACTGAACCGATTCCAATGAAACTTGGTATGTAGATAGCTGGAGACTTGGATTGACATATAGGCTACTTTTTATCCTGATATTCCCACGGGATCGCGACTTACGCGGATGAAACCGCGGGGCGCTGCTAGTATACTATAATTTATACATACCATAAATCACCTGGCGGTCGAATTTTGACCATTTTGTCATAACCGGCATAAATTGAACTGTCATTGTATAGACTTTTGTGTCATGATAGGTTAAAATATATACTGGCTCCCTATACCTTTACGTTTTTATAATTTTGAACTGTATAGCAAACTAGCCGTCCCCGCAGTTTCACCTGCGTTTATGATCACTGCTCCGCTTCTATTGTTGCATAGCATAGCGTGATGTTATATAGCCTATACCCTTCCTCGATAAATGGGCTATCCAACAGTAGAAGATTTTTTTGAATCGAACCAGTTACTGACATTATCGCGTTCAACAAAATAAACATACCCTTCAGCTTTATAATATTAGTATAGATTTAATGAAATCACTCTCAAAAATATAAGGTAATAGTGCAATAAGTAACAATTAAACATTTAAAATAGCCCCGACTCAAAAACAAAACACAGGAAAGTAAGAAAAAAACAGTTTCTATCAATAAATTAATCATTGAGGCTATTCCAATCAGCTCAATCATGATACATGTGCTCTAAGTTGATGATTGAGTTTAGTATCTGCTGATTCCAGATATTGTTGCAGCATCATCCTCATCATCCTCCGCGCCTTTTCCCAAATAAGTTGGGGTCGGCTTTCTGTCTAACTACGATACGGCCGAACTTCGATATTTTACGTAAAGCGACTGCCATCAGACATCCACAACCCAAGTACTAGGCGATATCCAAGTTCTGTAATTAGACCAGGTTGGCGGACTTTATTCTTCAGTGCTCCAACTAGTCGTAACGAATGCCACAGACGTTCGTATGGCACCCGAGACCAACGGTCTTGGATAGTTGACGCATACGCTCAGTGCAGCGTATGCACCAATCGTGCGTGGTTTTCAGACAGTAGTCCTGTAAAGTTCTTGGATTACTATTGTAATCCGCGCGACCTATTACGTAAGTATTTTTGTCAAGTTATTATTCATGTTTTTTAACATTTTATCATTTTGAAATGTACTTGTTCATATACCTGTCTTTTATTTAACTGTGACAACGATATAATATAAGGAGCAGAACCAGGAGTCTAAACTTGAGCAGGAGGTAGACCTCTCAAATGAGATATGGAAAATAATTCTATAGTTCAGTTCAGTTGATGATCAGTATAATTGTTCTCTGGTGTCTGGTAAGCAACTGTTCCAACAATTAGAGGCATAACATTGTTTGTGCATTGAATGCCCAATGCGTGTATACAGCAATTACAAATCTTGAAAAAATCACTCGTTACGTGTTTCTCAATTCACTCTCTTTGACATGAATGAAACCGGTGGCTCACCGGAAGACACAGCAAAAATCAATACCATGGAATCAGGCTTTCAAAATAAAAGACTTTCTGGACATTTCTGAAGTCGAAGCCCTACCATCTACCTCAACATGATCGAATAGCAGATCACTGTTATGACTGCGAGAGGTCAAGGAATACGTCGAATGTCGCCGAATAAAAGCATTCGCCGATCAAGTAATTCTTGTCACAAATTCGTTTGGGCGGATTATATTCCAAATATGTATGTTCTTCTTATTTAGAAACAAATTGTTAGCTTCATTATTTCATTTAAATTTAGTGTTTGATCTCAATTAAAACAAAAATGCCATTTTTATATTCAAATAAGCAGAAGTTTTTCTTTTTCTTTTTTATAAGTACTTAAAGTGAATATTTTATTTTGTGTTGACTTACATAATTAAGAATACTGTATGTTACTTCGTTCATAAGCAAAATAAACGCAAACTGATTAATAAATTCAAGTTTTATTCGTATTTTTAAATGGATTACATATGTAATCCACGCGACTACTTACGTTACTTTTCCATGCGCGACGACTGTAGGGTTAAAGTTCTCTCCGAGGCACGGAGGGGTGTCAATGTGTTAAGAATGGTCACTCATCCTAGACTGACCTGACTAGTGTTACTTAACTTTGTAATGTGCTAACCTACTCGGTTACCACTTAGCCACGAGCCCGATTGTTGCAGCATCACGGTAAATTGCAAATCGATAATATCAGTAAAGGTTACTATCCTCTTTACAAGGATTAGAAAAGTGCTGATGGTTTTCAAACATAAACCATATATAGCCAAGGACATTCTCTATCAAGTCACCTTTCTAACAAACGAAACTAAATCAAATCGGTTATAACACCTCCTTTTCAAAAAAAAAAATATATTCCAGCGGAACATTGAAACAATGTTTTACCTAGTAAGTAATTGGGAGGTATTTGCAGCATTAGGACCTTTTAAGAGTAGTCAAATGTAATAAAATACATTACAGGTACGTTGTTTTTTTCATAGGAATTGATATTCATTTCATATAACTACCTGGAAAACTCTCTGATTAAATTTAGCGCGGGGAAATATAGCTGTTTAAGCACGTAGGCACATACCGCGCATAAACAAAACGCTGTCTATAATCGCACTAAATTTTATAAAGGCTTTTATTATTCACGTATTGGATAGATTATTTTCAAAGATATATATTACAATAATTTTCTTGGAAACCATTTGCGGTGTGGGTTGGTTTTATCTGCTTTAATGGTAAATCTTCCGGTACATTTTAACATAAAAGAGTATCTACATCATATTTTCCCCTACAATCCTTAAAAGGGTAAGATTTTAGTAAGAATTTCTTTTGTGTTTTTTGGGAAACAAGCTTCATAAAAGAACAAGTATTTATTTAGGAATTGAGTATTCAGAATCTAACAATTGTTTAATCAACCGACTTCAAAAAGGACGAAGTTCTCAATTCGACTGAATGTTTTTTACGCGTTTTGTTACGCGATATCTGCACCATTTGTGACCGACTGGTTGTACTCAAAGTTGGTCTCATTTTAATTTTAAGAAAAAAAAAATCCATCTCGAAGTGTGGAAAATTAAGAGATGAAGAATATAGCTCATTACAATATATCATGATTTAGGCGCAATAAAGTCGTTGATACTTAAAAAAAAAGTTAGAGCGGCCCTAATGACGATAAGCAGGTGTAAATTCACCGGATCTTTGAGACGTTTGCGTGGATATAGTCGGCAATAAAAATCTTTTTTAACCCCCAACGCAAAAAAGAGGGGTGTAATAAGTTTAACGTGTGTATCTGTGTTTTTGTCGGTGGCATTATAACTTCTTATTGTCGATTTAATGAAGATTTGGATTTAGGTTTTTTGTTTGAAAGGTGACTTTATCAAGTGAGTTCTTAGCTGTAAATTAAGAAAATTTATTCAGCCGTTCGAAGATCATGAGATATTTCTAATCATTGAAGCGATTTTATACTTATTATGTCATCTTGTAGAACCTTGTTGGTATAGTAGGTAAACCACCCCCAGTAGGTGGATCACCCCCATAATTATATTAACCCCCAAAAAGTACCGTGAATGATATTCGTATTTATTAAAGATACGGTCGTACTCAAGTGTATATTTCGGGACAAAATATAGAAATGTAGTATAAGGTGCGGCAAGTCTCTTGACCCCTTGTTAACTTATTATAACTAAACACATTTTTTTTTTAAATTTTGTTTCTTACTTCTGGTCTAAACGAAACTATTCAATAGTTTCGTTTAGACCATAAAAAACAGTCATCATTTTAATTTATGTGACTACCGTTAAACACATTAACGAGTACAAAACCATTACACACACAATACAAATAACCATCAAGTTGTATAACGATCCAATTGTATAATGACGTAACAATAGAATAATTACCTACCTTAACTGGAGAGGACGATAACCATAGCTGGAACAGGTCTGATGTCACCGAAGTGCTCCGAGCTTCGTGATGAGGCCTCGGAGATAGAGGGCCCAATGATGTCAAGCTATGTAGCCTTGTAACCTCATCAGTATTCGCGCACTCACGGATATACCTCTCTAAAACTTTTGGCTTTGATTCTAATATTTTCTTCAACTCATACAAGTCTTCATCACTCACATCACAATCGTCCGGAGACGACCTGTCTATAACCTCTTTAAATTCTTCAGTACATTGCATGATCAGTTCATTTGTCGCCAGAACATCGTATACCACCTTATTGCCTAAGTTTTCCGGATCTCCATCTTCAAAGTAATTATCACATTGATTAGAACGCAGTTCAGCACAACCATTCTGTTCAGTAATTTCAACAATTGTAATCGGTGGGTTTTCTTTAAGCATGTTGTTATTTTCTATTAATTCAGGTGCCTTTATATCATCAGGCAGCTCATATACTAATCTCATAAGTTCTTGAGAGCGTTTTGCTCTCTGATCTTCGATTGCTTTTTCTTTTTTGTTGTTTGGTATTTCAAAATTCGAGCACTCATCAGTCTTTTTCGCGTCTTTTTTGTCGACCACATTGATAGCTTCTTCGGATGTCATGGCAATTAATTCCTGGACACTTCCACAAGATTTCGTGATCCGATATTCCACATCTCTCAGTTTTCGATTACCTGTTAACAAACAAACGAACAAAGGTTAGATCGAACTAGACTAAATAAATACACGGTATTGTATCAAGTTGTGTACCAACTTTGTTTATTGTTCATTTGCAGTGTGGGTTTATGGATAAAACTTTGTATGAAGTTTTCAGAGTTTAATAGAGATTGTTTAATGGACTTTGTTTAAATACACGAGGCTGAATAGTTAATAGTGTTGTTTGATAAATGGTTTTGTTTGACATTGACAGAATTCGATTGTAATCATTTACTTATTAGATATATATGTTACTTCACTGCTCATTTTAAGTTAAATTAAGAAAAAATAATTTATACGTTCCATTATACTGGAATTTACATTTTAGTCCACAAAACTTTTTTTGCTATTGAAAGTAGTTTTGAATACAAAAAAAGATATCAAGATGATTATTTTAAACGTATAATCATGAACCGAAAATGATGACTTTACCTAATTGACTAAGCAATCAATAATCTGATTACACTTCACCCTTCTCTGTTTTAGATCCTAAAAGATCAGATAAATCAACACCTCTGCATTTGCAGATTGTTAAATGCAATTCGCAATAACATTGTTTCTCTCGGGTCTCTCGGGTAATGACTTTCACCTTAAATCAGTTTAGGTCAGTATATCGATTGATTGTACCCGACCAAATTTGAAACAAATAGAGTCCAGTATATAATATATATGGATAAAACAGGTATAGACCGAACTGCTTCATGATAAGTACATTTGATAGAAGATACTATACAAATTATTAATATTTGGGTAGTCGATACCTCTGCCGGGGGTACAGGCGTGAGTGTATAACGGAATAAGCGTTTGTCTTCGAACTCACCTAATGGAAAGAAGAATATGGTATACGCCTATCTCAAAGAAACCCTCTCTCTCTCTCTCTTGAACATCCTAAGCAAGCAGTTCATTACATACTTGGGCGACTCGTACCAAAAATTAGATGTCAAAGTTTTTATAATCTTATTAAAAAAAAACGATAACGACAAAATAGTACTACCAACAATGGCCTAATTTTTCGTAGCTCACGTGACACGTCGGCGGTTAGAGTTTGATTCAGTTAAAGTATTCAAAGCTCATGTGATCATAAGCAAGTAACACTTGCTAGCTTAACGGTTAGGTCAAAATATTGGTAGCAAACAAAGTTCTCTACAATGTTCTCAAAGGTTTTTAAAGTCGGTCAAATGTCAGAAGGTCAAAATGATGAGACGTCTAGAACACATGGTCGAAGCTACGCTTTATTTGGGCACCGAAAGCGCTATGTAATGTAAGAGAATGTTATCTAACGTTAAAGTCTGCCTTTTGGCACAAAGTCAGTATGATCTACTATAGCCAAACTTCTCTAAACTGAAGAAGTTTAAGTACAGCAAAACAAAAAACTACGAAACGTTTATTTTTAATTTAAAACAGAGTTGACAAGCACCTAATATATATTTGGGAGCGACCGCAGCTATTGGACGTGGGTAAACACAAATATTAGCCATTCATTTTGATGTGAACCCGACCGATCCCTACTGATTACAGGCTTCACAATGGGCGGGTTGACGAAAGATTGCTATAATCACTAGCGCCGACCGTTGGCAGACATATCGAGCGAATATCTATTTAATAATACGTGAAAAGAATTCTTTGTTCTTTTCAAATTAAGTTCATGCGGAGGTTTGTGAAATTCGGAATATTTAAAGTTTAGGCAGAAGTGTACGCTCTCACGCAATAACTGCTGAACCGATTGCGATGAAACGTAAATTGGTATGTAGATAGCTGGAGACCTTTGTTAACACGTAGGCTACTCTTTATCCCGATATTCCTACGGCACCAGGACTTACGCGGGTGAAACCGCTTCAGAGCTTTATCAATAAAAAAAATTGCAAACATTTTTCCCCTACCCTCAATGGAACTTTATTTAAAGCCCAAGTTTCGACCTCTTTCCCTCTGTCTCTGGACCACTACCACTAGTATTATCTATCTTGCTACTACTATTCCCTGGCGAAACCCACAAGCCAATAATATTTAAATCGAAAATCTTCATATTAGACGGTCTGCACAAGCGGTTATTTGTGCCTTTTCAAACTGGCACTCGTATTCTCGTTACAGATAAGATAATAGTCACGGCTGTGGTGACACTCTCGCGTCCCAGTCCACCTCAACTTTTCAACTGTACCCGTAGTGCTAATTAACAGCTACCTACCCCTGTCTAGAGGGTTGTAAGTAGAGCAGTCACGAACACTTCAAACAGAAATATCTTCTTTAGAACCTCACCTTTTGATTTTGCATTTATTGGGTTGTATCGCATTTTTTTAGAGTGTATCTACAGTCTTAAAAATGACAGACATTTTTATTAGTTTACTTAATGTTCTTCCGGATTGTCTTTTGTCTGCCTTCATGAGAAAAAAATATATAGACACCGTTTAGTATTTTAACACACAAAAAAATTGACAAAGAATAAACCTAATTTGATGCGTAATCAATTAAATCTAGCGAGCGAATGTACGCAAGAGCACTTACAAGATTGTCTGTACTGATGTTATCCATTATTCAAAATATAAAACTACCACCAATTTGATAAACAACTTTATTACAAACTACACTTAAGTGGTGGGACATCAAAGAGTACTTTATGAGAAATAACAGTAATTTTCAACGTTACCAATATCATTTGGCAGTAAGAGCCTACTTGGCATTCATTCCATGGTAAACCATGATGATATTATAATGGCTAAATTTAGAACTATCTGAATTAATGTTGATGTCACAAATTTCCATGGAATTCCATTAGACTAGGTATTTTGATATTTTCGAAGATTTTGTTGTCAAGTGAGATCACCACAAACTGTTGGTTTATGTAAGAAAAAATCTATTATGTGTTTACAAAATTAAATATTTATATTATAAATGTTGTTGATTTGACATTTACCGATTGTGCTATTCGAAATTAGGTCGGTCAAGTCTGTGAAAATAGAATAACCTGTAAGAATAGAAAAACTTCCAGCCATTGCGAGAGCAATTATGATATTATATAAACATTATACGAAATTAAGTGAGGTTACCGGAGGCCCTAACCCTTCCGCTCCCCCTCCCATCTCTCCCCTTCTTAAACCCTTCCCCTACTCCCACCTTAAAGGCCGGCAACGCACTTTTGACTCTTGAGTTGCCGGTGCCTATGGGCGGCGGTTGTCATTTACCATCAGAAGACCCGTCTGCTCGTTTGCCCCTATACCATAAAAAAAAAAAAATAGATATTTCAAAATATTAATTTTGCCTCTCGCTCCTAAAGGTCTTGTGCTAGGGCATTTTTACTAAGCTCATATGCTTATTATGAACAAAGAACGGCGCCACCAAACTCACACATTTTAAAATTAATCGGTACATTATAATGGTTACATCAAAAAGTTATCATATAACCACCGATACATATATATAGAGATACATATATATATATATATATACATAGAGATAGAGAAATCAGTTTAAATATTTCGTGATTTTCATAGTCACAAGTCAGTGTTAACTCTAGAAAATGCAAGATATTTACTTCATATTCTGATATAATATATATATATATAATATATCTGATGAATTTATCTATATTAATAATTCAGTCAAGGGGTACGGTAGACTCGATTGAAACCTTACCTGAATAATAAAACATAAAATAATAATGATTTCGAGTCGACAACATATATCCGCAAAATTCGGATTGTCGAGTATTTTGTTAAATTCTAATGGTGCAAATGGCAGTCGCCATATTGGCCACTGGGAGGCCATCTTGAGTGTCACATTTCACCCGAGGGAAGCCGGGTTTTCATTTAAGTAATATATAATTATGTCAAATAATACTTTGTCTTTCGTTAAAAGACTATTACAACTGTTAGTTTTCTTGGATGTAAGTTTCTGTTTGAAACAAATTAGGGACTTCAAACGTTTTGCTGCAAATTGTCTGTTTATTGTTGGATAAATAATATCTCTTAGTAAAGTTCTACTAAATTTTACAAGTTTTAAAGATTAATATTTGTGATAAACAAGTCGTTAGCGATAACAGGAGAAATCTTCTTAAAATTCATCTCGGGACGAACGCTGATGTTGTTTTAATAGCACTAAATGGTACAGAAAGAAGGATTGATCATTTGCTTTGGTCATTATGCGATAGAGGAACGGAAATTTTATTTTTATCCCTGTGTGATGAATGAGGTTTTAATTTTAATACTTTATATACGTATGTTGTTAGCATTCTGTTTTAATATTTAATTGTTTTTAAATGTTATTTGAAACTGTATGTTTGAAGTGTGTTTTACAGTAACCGTCCTCGCAGCGAACGGAGCCACGGTACGGACCTGAGAATAAGTGTTCCCAGTTCTGGTCTTATTAATAACATATTCTCAGTTCTGTAGTAAAAAAAAGGATTACATTTTTGCTATTTTGTGCTCACTTCCTGCATATTGACTTGATGTTGTGAACTAATGCTGTGTATTTATTTAAGGACTCCTGTTTCTTTACTGTATTAAGATTATATAGTGTTATTTTTACCAATATTTATATCTCTAACAACCAACATAATTATAATACTATATATTAACACGTGCAGGGAATTCTATGTACGCATTTTTAAGAAAATGTTGCGTACCGAGAAACGTGAAATTTGGAATATTCAAAGTTTATTCAAAGGGGAAATGTAGAAAGCTAAAATTTTAAACAACATGTAGTACAAACTTAAAAATTACGTGTACTACATCAAGCTTCACGCTTCCAGTACACGTGTGGACATGTTTTGGATTTGAAATGACTGTATAACCAAAAAAAATAATCAATTATTATGGTCAAAACTCGAACGAAAGGCGATTTCGTTTCAAGGTATAAAATTATGATATTCACAAAGCAGTTCCCGCGCGGCATATTTATATATTTGTGCGGAACCCTATATATCGATACCCTAATAGCCTAAGTTACTTCTTATAACACCAGCTATCTGCCAGTGAAAGCCTAGTTTAAAGCGGTCCACCCGTTCCGGAGATAAGCCGGAACAAACAGACAGACAGTAAAAAAAGTTCAAACCTAATTTTTAGAACAGACACTTCAATTTTATTTATTTGTGTTGATGATACACATGGATTGGGACTATAAGCAATAGCTCAAGTACGTGAGTCAAAAATTTTACTTAAAATTTCCTTACTACTACGTAAGCTTGCTAAAGCTAGGGGGCAGCTGCCCTTACCTTCCCTCTCCCCCCCCCCCCCCTTCGATACGTCCATGTGTCAGTAAGTCTGCGACATACTAGTAACTGGAACTGGCTGTTACGGGGAATGCGGAACTCTCTAATACAATTAGATTTAACTCAATTCTACTTCATTAACATTGATCAAAATGTTTATTTTGAACAGGTGTGAAATGGCTTTTATGCAAAATGGAGGAACAAAACCGTACACAAGCGTTTTGGATTCTTTGTTTCTGTGTGTTCTACAACTGCAAATGTCGCGCACTCGCGCCTCGTGGAGAGCAGAGGAAATAGTTCACTTTGCGAAATACTTACCTACTGAAAAGCTTGCATTGCCTGCAAGCTTGGCATTGGAATTAAATATGTATATGTATATATATTTATATATTCTAGAACAAATGAAAGAAAATAAATTTTTCATTTGTTCTAGAATTTACTATATAAATTTAATACACCTACTGGTAGAGAACGTCTATGACATTAAGTTCGCAATTGTACATTTTTCTGCATAAAGTGAATATAAATAAATAAAAAAAAGTTTTTAATCCCCAATAAAAAGGAAGGGTGTTATAAATTCAACGTATGTATTAGTGTGTCTGTCTGTGGCATCATAGCCCTTAACGGATCTGCCGATTTTTGTTTAGTTTGTTTTTATGAAAGGTGACTTCGAGCTTTAATTCAAGAAAATCCTTTCAGCCGTTCGAAGATCATCAGCACTTTTCTAATCGTTGAAGAGTTTTTGAGTCGAGGATATTTTAATTTTTTTATTTATGCTTCACAGTTCACAGATTCGTCGGATAAAAGACGTACTTACTTCGTTTTTTTACACCACGATGCGAAATGACGAAGTTCAAAAATAACATTGGATTCAGGGTGTCAAAATTAATAAATCTTTTTTTGACACAAAAATTATACAGTCTCATTTTAACTTGTCTACAATATCTTGTGCGATTCACAACGTGGTGCTAACAGCTCGTGGTGTGAAATAACGAAGTACCAGATGAAAGCGAGCCCCGACCACCTTTTGTGTAAGTCTTTTGGTGAGGGCTATGTTTAGCAGCAAACGTCAAAACGATGAAAATGATGATGACACTCATCACTACATATTATAAAACCAAGTCTCCCACCGTGTCTGTCTGTCTGTAAGCGATAAACTGAAAAACTACTAAACGGATTTTCATGCGGTTTTCACTAATAGACAGAGTGAATCATGAGGAAGGTTTAGGTGTATAATTTTGGGTTGCTAGTAATTTTATAAATTTAAAATATTTTAAGATTTCCGCAAGTTATAAAATAGCAAGGTCTTGTAAAAGCAAAATCTATTGTGTAATAGTATCGACGTCGATAGATTAACGTGTCTCAATAGTGATGGGCTTATATAGAACGGCGAAGTTCCACCCCAGTAATGTCACCATGATTAAAGGTGGGACAACATTAATAATGTGTTTACGTTTTTTATATTGCTATGTGTATTACACAATGCCATGTATCAATAATGTATTATTATCTATGATAATGTTCTACTAATTAATAAAAAATAAATGAATAAATATTAATGCTTTTATTAATCACGTTATAGCAGTGACTGGATTCGAAGTCGAATACCACCGATAGGTGATTTACTAAACTAATAAATTGTAAACTTTAATAATAATTAGAAACGATGAATGCAGCCAATTTTTTTTACAGCAGAGCATTATTTAAAAAAAAGCGAAGAAGTCAAGAATAAGACCCGCCCTGGTTAAGATAGTTAAAACCGTTTGTAAGTAAATCCATTTATGCCGCGTTCCAATAATCAAGAAACGATTCGTTTTGCTTACGGATGGTAAATTTTGCTTGAAAATTTCAACGAAATTTTACCATGGAGTTACAAAGGGTTTTAACTATCTTAACCAGGCGACCTTTTTTGTTTTAAATCATAAAGAAAAACTGGTTACGGACGAAATTCTATCGCGATACAAAAAGTTTTTTAATTTTTAATAATCTACTATATATAATATATATATATATACGTGAAGGAAATCCTTTCTACCGGCTTTGTAGCAAATTTTGCGAACAGAGGAATCTGAAATACTTATAGTTCATTAGTTGAAGATGTTCAGAAAGCTAACATTTATAAACAATGTGTTATAAACTTAAATAATGTTAAAACGGCTACAAAAATCTACACGTGTCCAGTATTTACGTCATGAAATAAAAAAGAACATTAATATATCAACAAACTTAGTGAATTATGGTCGAAACTTGACCGCCTGGCAATCTCTAGTCCATTTTCAAAATATCTCACGGCTAGTCGCTGTCCTACCTAAATAGGAATGTCCTACCGTCGAAGGGCAGTGGGGTAACCCTAGTCGACAATATAAATGTAGGTACATTATATTGCTCTAGTTATTATTGCGTTGTGTAATTAGGAATTTTCATTTTGATCGCGTGCTCTGTTAATATAACTTTATCTGTTTCATCGACATTTTATCGTGTATTTGTCGTTTAGAATAATTATATTATGGTAAGGTTCATTTTTTAGTGGCGAGGAGACCTACGTCCATGAAGTTTTGCATACACGTTGTTAGGGCAACAGAAAAAGATTTAGGGTACTTTTCATTCAGAGAAAAAGTAATATTTATGGTTGATGGAAAAAATACTTTCACGTGAGCCAAGTCGCGGGAAAAACTTGTCTTTAATAATCAGAGGAACAGAAAAAGATTAAGGGTGCTTTTCATCCAAAAAAAAAGTACTAAGTATTTATGGTTGATGCAAAAAATACTTTCACGGGAACGAAGCCGCGGGAAAACCTTGTCTTTAATAAATATGTGTGAACTCAAAGAAGTTTTCATTGTAATGATTTAAAAGTCAGGTTTTTTTTGTCTCTCGGAGGTGGATGCGCACTGGTGAACGCAACCGCTCCATGGTGCCAGACTTAATGCAATTGTCCTTACATTCAATAGAGAATAGCATGTCCTACTAATATTATAAACGTGAAAGTTTGTGAGGATGTATGGATGTATGGATGTATGGATGTGTGGATGTGTGGATGTGTGGATGTGTGGATGTATGGATGTATGGATGTTTGTTACTCTTTCACGCAAAAACTACTGATCCGATTGCGATGAAACTTGGTATAGTTGGAGACCTAGATTAACTCATAGGCTACTTTTTATCCCGATATTCCCACGATACCGGGACTTACGCGGGTGAAACCGCAGGGAGCTACTAGTATATCATAAAACCAGTTATTAAATTCTTTCTCAATAACGTTGTTAGCTCTTGTACTATAATGTTTTAAGTGTATTTCCTTGTAATTGTTTTTGTTAGATAAGGGATGTTACCATACAATACTTGGCGTTTATTATGAACTGTTGTTATGTGTGTGTGTGTGTGTGTGTGTGTGATGTTACATAGCCTATAATATTCCTCAATGAAATCTCTACCCAATAAAAAAAGAGTTATTCAGATCTGACTGTTAGTTTCAGAGTTTCAGAATCAAACAAAAAACTCGTCAGCTTTATTATATTTAGATGGTAGCCCGCAAGAGCTCTGTGGAAGTGAACTGGCAATGGTGGTAATGGTGGTAGTAGCGAAATTACCATTTAAATCAATTTGCTGTACGTGTACACAGTTTGAACCACGTCACTTAAACGATTTTACATTTATATAGGTACATTTTTAAAACTGAACCCGACACAATTATTTTAATTTTTTAATTGTTTTGTGAAACGCTTGGGAATCACCCATTTATATTTTTCGAGTAATAATCAGCACTCAACAACCCAAGCCCTTTTCCATTGCAAAATATCATTAAAAATATGGAAGGTGTTACAGCACTCAAGGCTCGCTCGAATATGTTCAAAGATATAACGAGGTCCCTTTATACATGAATATAATATTTAAGGTCCGTACAGCTGGCCGTAGCTTTTCATCATTATAGACTCTACTAAAAGGCGACTACTTATGTACACAAATTTCTAATAGTTTTTTTAAATGAAAACTTCTTTAGGCACGTTGGGCACTTTTGATATGGGGAAAAAGCACTGAACTTGCGTGACCTTCGGTCTCTCTAAGTACCTTGAAAAATCAACAATTTATTTATGGGACCGATTTTGATGAAATAATATGTATATTAAATACTAGTTATTGATTTTGATTACATATTAGTTGCATAGGTAATAGATATAAAATATTAGAATACCACATTCTAATCCTATTGGTATTTTATTGTAGTATTACAAACGGATATCTACCACTTTTTAAAACTAATATCAAAACAAGTTCATAGGATTTAGGTACAGTAATGAAATAGTACAAAATTACTGTTCCCGAGGGATGAAAATAATGTGTAGTTGGTCTTCCGGCTTGTCATAATCTACATTTACACGAGGAAAGCCACGCGCTAATCAGAAAATAAAAACTGACGACAATAGTGGTGGTTTGTAATGTTAATAGGTAGCCTATCAATATGAGAGACGTAACCTCTTGTTTGCGGACTTTCTTTTAGTATTTTAGTTGAAAAACTCCCGCATAAGGAATATTTCTGTGTTGCGGGGGGCACAAAGAACACCCAGACTCGGGACAACAATTTGTGGATCACACAATTTTTTTAACCTGAACAAAGATTTGAACCCACAACACTCGGCGCGGCGTAGTGGCGAGGTGACATCTTAAACAATTTAGCCATCCGTGCAGTCTTCGTTATATAAAACGCAATTGTAAATTAATGTTAAATTAAATATTATTCTTTCATACCATTGTTATACGTTCTGTAGATAAGGAATGACAATAATGCCGAATGAAATCAGAATAGATAGGTATTTGGAATTGTGACGGCATTCTTGATATTACGTGGCTTTGCCGTGTAGTCACTGGGCTTGCATTGGTGAGTTATATAAACAGCGGTGATTTCTAAATGGACAAAATATCATGTAATATTCTTTTGTGTTTCTCTCTAAAACTATTCTGTCGTATTATGAAATATTTAAATGATAATGATAAATGTAATATTTGAATGATTTTTACGTGGGAGAGCATGCTTCGTACGCACGTATGGGCCGGCTCGACTCCGCTCGATACCACGGCCTTACAGAAAACCGGAGGTTACCGGAGGACCTAACCATTCCCTCTCCCCTATTCCCGTCCTTCCCTTCTCCTCTCTTCCAGCCTCCCCTTCTTCTCCTACTCCCACCTTAAAGGGCGGCAATGCACTTGTGACTCTTTGAGTTACAGGTGCCCATGGGCGGCGGTAGTCATTTACCATCAGGTGACCCGTTTGCTAGTTTGGATGGGTATTAGGGGTATACCATAAAAAAAAAAGATCAAAAACGATATTTTCGTTTTTTAGGCATATAATGTGTAAAATAATAACGGATTTTTCACAAATAAACCTTTTTTTCTGAAGAGTAAACTTTATTTTACAAACAGAGCTGGACAAATATAAACGCACATTTTTCGAGAATTGATTGTGACGAAACATAGGCTAATTAAAAATAAATTAATCATATGAAATTAGTTCAATAAATATAGTTTTAACTCTTATTAATAGTACGTGGCATGTCCACGACTTTTAATAACTACTTTGCAGCGGCGAGGCATCGATTATTTTAATTTATATATTTTTTTAAATAGAGTTCCATTCTGCTAAACAAACATGTTACAGGGTTCTCCATGCTGTAACGCATCTTAATACGTATCAAAAGATTTTAAATATGGTGCGCGCGCCTCCGCCATGTTTTTAACCGACTTTTAAAGTTCATTATTTATAAATTACTTCTGTATAGGTACTATGCGCCTTCTGGTTCAGTAATATGAATGTTCACTACATGACAATCATATGTATTTAATAAATAGATAAAAAACATTATAATTTTTGTTAAAACACTCGAATGTTAAGTATGCGGTAGGCAGTAGCTAGCGGCGGACGCGTTAACATATTCTAGGCGACTATCGATCGCGTATTGTTCCATTGTGACACACGGACAATTATGTTGAAGAACATTAATTTATTTTATTATTCGCATTTAGACATGTTAATAGCATAGTCTTTTTTATTTCACGGTTTCAATTAATTTAAAAGGGCGTTGAGATAAAATCATCATAACTATTTCAGTAAAGTTAATGACGGCAGACCTAAGAATGAATTATAAATCAAAAAACCATTACTGTTTTTTTAATTAAGAGAAAAACTCTTTATCAGTCATCCATAGTCAACAAAGCATACCCGTACATAGCCTTTACCTTCTTTGTATATTTGTCACATAGTATTTAAAATCAAACCAAACATATTTTACATCCGATTTCCGTTCGCACGGATTAGTGGTAACCTATCTGTCGAGTACCTGCACACTCCAAAGGCAATTAGTGTAATCGAATTTGTAACCTTTGTAACCGTGAATCATATATACAAAACGTGATCCGATTCCTAATTAATTTTATTTCAAACAGGTCGTAATTCAATAAAGTTGTGATCCCGACGAGATTGGACGTGGACTGCAATAAGCTGATTGATTGATGGACTAGAAGTGTTTTTTTTTCCGCTTAGGATTATCAGAGCTCCACGGGAGAAAGGTGACAGCGCACAAGTAACATCTATGTTGTTACAAATGTGTAATCATAACCTTTAATTGAAGTTAATTTCAAATCATTGAAATTTGTACCCTTTTTAAGTAAATATCGCGCATGGAGGAATTTCACACTTGGAACACATAAAGTATATATATAGAAAAAGTGCAGGAAGCTAAAATAAATTAATTATCTACGTCTATGAGTCATGGTACGGATTACGTTAAACGTTTTACAATGACAGTTCAAGATATCTAATTACCACCAGGCACTATCTAATTACCACCAGGCACTATCTAATTACCACCAGGCACTATCTAATTACCACCAGGCACTATCTAATTACACAAATATCTGTAAAACATCTAAACTCCCTATTAATTACCAAAACAACATGCAAACTTAAACATATCCATAATGATAGCTGTTGACACAAATCATAAACGGCAACCTAATAAGTGTTGGCCATTAAATTGATCGTTAATTAGTATCTGTGTACACTAGTTGCCAATAATGTCGTTATAACTTGTAGTTGAAGATGAATTAGAGGAAAGCACATATTATTAATGATGTGTATGTCATTTACTGTACTGTAGCAAAACATGTATTATATTATGGGTTTCAAGCATCTTGAAAAGAACCCTTTGGAATGTATTGTATATCTATGTTTGCCTTAAAAGTTTAAAACATATCCCGTGTGTTTTGAATAGTCGAGTGGCTGTGGTTGTAACCTTTGTATTTTTAAGTTTTAGAGTTTAGTTATTGTTGTTTAGATATGGAAGGAAGAGCAATAGACGCTATGTTAAAGATTGGGAGATGCCTATAATCAGCATTAATTAAAATTATAAATATAGTATAGTATAGTGATAAAAATCTAACATTTCGCTTGGTAAAGGTTTGTTTTAGCACTAGAAGGTTTTAGATACTAGTGCTATAACAAGCCTGAATTTCCAAAAAAAAACAATTTTTACATTCTGTTATTTTTCGATTTCGATTAATGGATGCAAAGTACACTTAAACTCAGAATTATCTGTAGATAACACAAGTTATTCCTTGTGGGCATCAAAAGAAGGATAAGCAAAAAGATGCAGTAGATTTATGTTTCGCTTATTATGGAGTCACCGGCGAGGGAGAGGAGGGAGAGGAGGGAGATACCTCCATCTAACAGAAGCTATCCTTTGTTAAACACTATTAGCGTATTGCTTTGTTTCTGAAGTTATAAGTAATGTATTTATTTTTAAATATATTATAGTTTAAAAACTTTATATAAAATATTTAATTTTATATCTTTTATTTTCTTCTCTTAATTATTTTTCTTATTTCTTAGTCTTATATTGGTCCCAATTCTGTTACTTCACTCGCTAAATTAAAATTCACTAAATTATCTTCATATAAGATATAAACCTTGTACACTTTAAAACAAGGTCTTATTTCAAATTTAAAACAAGTAGGTAACATATGTCGCTATCGAAATAAGCAATTTATTTGTCGACTAAAATCTGATACGCTTAAATAAACTTTAATACCACGTAGCGAGAGCCGCTATCCGTTGAATGCCATCTCTTTTGCTCTGTGTTTTTAGTAAGCGTCTTCGTAGGTGTCGATTAAAATAACGTCATCTTAGTTCGTTTTGAACAAGTTTTTATACGGCAATTATACAGCATTTGAATAAATGGAGACTCTCGCCGGGTGGAAATAAAGTTGAGTATACGTTGACAGGTTTTAGTGAAATTTAGTGGCGCTGAGAATTAGGTGCCAGTAACAAATAGACCTTATTACGAAGAACACAAGGTTGATTTCATATGAAGGAATTACGTCAGGTTTTAGTTTAGTCGAGTGTACAATAGAATCGGCACCTTTGTCATTGATTTTAGATACGAGCACTAATTTTCAAGTAAATCGTCTTGAAGTTGGAAAAAACTACGCTGAAAGATTCCGTTCCATCATGTGAATAGATAGAGGTCAAGTTAATATAAAGCTCGTAATAAAAGGAAAACCAACTTCAACGCGTCGTAAATCAAGCCACTTAAAACTTTAATAGGCCATTTTGAAATCCCTGCGATTGAAATTATTTGCGCAAATGAGATGGGATTACTCTGATGATACATCAGGCATAATTGTGTATATTCACCAGTTGATCGGTAAAGATACACATAAAAAAGGAGGTTTTGATAACTTTTAAAAAAAATTTAAAATCTTAAAAATTTATCGTAAACTCCCACAATAAGCTTCGACTGGCCTGTTGGCCTAGTGGTTAGTGACCCTGACTGCAATGCCATAGGTCGTGGGTTCGATTCTCACCCCAGTCTGGGTGTTCTTTGTGTCCATTGTTTGTATGTTTGTAAAGTCCCCCGCGACACAGGAGTAATTCCTAATGCGGGAGCTGTATTTAAAAAAAAAAAAGCTGTCGGTCCCCTGGACCCGTACATACGACGCGTAAGCAACACTAGGCAATAAAGCAATTGTGGGATCGTTACGCAATCTCTGGAGTCTAATGGGGAAAGTGAGCCGACCGCTGGCCCGCGACATGTTACAATGCCGTATTTGTTTGGGTTATAGGTCGATATTATTGGATCCATTTATTTATAACATATATATCCTAACTAATATTATAAATGAAAATGCGAGTTTGTTTGTTTGTTTGTTATGCTTATGCTCGACCGATCCTCATGAGATTTTGTAATCACGTTGTCAAGAGTACAGAATCTGAAAAGGCCAAGTGTTACTTTTCATCCAGTAGATAATTGATTGAGTGAGTAATAAGTAGCAGAAATATAAGTTATGTGTTTTATTGACCGTTAAATTGGAAATAAAAGGTTTAAAATTTTGCTTTTCAATGTCTTCAATACTGTACCTGTTATAATGATAATAATAATAACTTGAGACACCTCACACACGGCCGCCTTATCCCAAACTAGATAGAGCCTAACTATGGTAACCAGACTGCTGATTATACACCCAGACAACAATATACAATAGATAAATTACACCTAGACACAGAACAAATGATCGTGCTATCACACAATTGTGTTTTCTGGGTGGGAATGGGAAGAGGGTCGTCTCTGGTCCAGCAGTCTGAATCACTAACCACTAGAACAACAGGCCCGCCAATACTGTAGCGACAGCCAAGTTGATAATATAAAACCTAACAGAAAAGATTTTGTTTTCATACAACTAAGATGTGGTTAATGGTATATGGACTTGAAATCCCTAGCGGTGTCAATTTTGACGTGACGCGTGTGTGTGGTGCATGGTGGCGACCGCGACCCTAATCTGACAAAAAATATAATTACAAGAAATTCTGGTTAACCACGGTCTTTATAGCGCCGAGATACTTTACCAGTCAGTCTCTAAAGCGAGCAGGAATTTGTCTGTTTTCCACGAAGTGACATACACCACACCCAAGTGTAAAAGAGGTTCTCAAAACTCTGGGTTTTAACCACGATCTATAAAACACAGTTACAATCAGATTAAAGCAGTTTTTCATAATGATATGCTTCCCAGTCTTATCGTGGGAGAGTCATGCTTCGACACGTATGGGCCGGCTCGACCTGAGAGTTACCACGGCATCACAGAAAACCGGCAGTGAAGCAATTCTTTCATCTCTTCCACCCTTCACCTACTCCCACCTAAAAGGCCGGCAATACTGTACGCAAAACAATACTGCTAAAGCTCGAAAAGGGCACCGAAGAGCGCGAATATAAGCGCACATACTTGCAGGGTGGTCTAACCATAGGCGTTTCGAGGTACATGTTTGATCACCGTGGAATTCACCACTGAATTTTCCCAGTTCGCTTTAGCAACGAAGAAAAATATCGTGAGGAAACTGTATACATAAAAGTTTTTATAATGTTTTCAAAAATTTGTAAAGTTTTCCAACTCACACCAGGTAACGTTGTGAGGAATGGCCTTTTACACTTTGACAACATCGAGACAATTCACAAAAATACAACTAAATAAGAACATGAACATAAGCCTAATGTTAAAATGTCTTCTATACTTCGCTAACTTTAGAGACACGGTTCTAGAGTACGGAGCCTTGTAAAATATCTCCAGATAATTACCTAGGAATCTGATATAATCAATAGCCTAAATATTTATGGGGTTTTATTAAATATTTTGGTACAAAGTGTACCAAAAAAATACACATAATTTTGGGTAGGAGTTGAATAATCTAAAGCCTTACCATGTATCACTAGGGAGAAAAAAAAAAGGGTAAAAAAAGTTGCTAAAAACATCACGTGCTTAATGGACGACCCCTAAAATCTAACAAACAAGTTGCTTCCAGTTTTTAAGCAATGTAAATAAGTTTTATAATCTAATTGACGATTTTTTGTTACGTAAACTGTTCCTGCCGCAGGAAATTTGTTATTTTTTAAAATGAATTAAGAAAGTAAAGAAAAAGATAATTTATTAGAGGGAACATAAAGAGCGTTGAACCCTTAATTGATAGTCGATAAGAGGCCTGGCAGGAACCGTTAGTTCAAATCAGGATTGATTTGACTTGTCGACTTAAACAAGCGTCTTTCAAATCATCATCTTCCTGCCCAACTTTATATGGGATAGGTAATATTTCTATCTTTTATATATATATATTTCTTCTGTGCGTGTGTATGTTACTGAACTCCTCCTAAATGGATGGAAAGATTTTATTGAATTTTTTTGTGTGTCTTCAGATGGATTCGAGAATGGTTCAGATTTACAATTGGACCCGGTAGATGGCGCTGCGATAGGGTTACAGGAAAAATATTGTTTACGTTCCGGCAGGACGACGCGCTTTTGACATACATAACTGTCAGTCGTTTGAAAGTTGGCGCGGCAAAGATACACATAAAAATTCGGTCGGTTCGGTCGGTCGGCGCGATTGACAAAATGCGCGCTGCACATATCGTTTAAAACAGATGCATCGGTCGGAGCCATGTTTTTGGTTTTTTTGTTATTAATTATACCAATTCGAATTCAATATTCATAGTTAAGACAAGACATCTTCTGTCGGGTCAGCTAGTTATATTATAAATATTAATCTGAAGATTATTTAACTATGGTTTAATATAAATTTTGTGGTAATTTCTAACTTTATACAATATGTTGTGTTTGTTCTAGTTTCGTGTTTTTTATTAAAAAAAAATTTTTTACAACATTGTAAAGGGTTTTCTAGTGATCATCAAAAATAGATAAATTTAATCATACAGATTACCCTATTTTTTATTCTTCTTGAGTGGCAAAATAAGTATACGGCATTAAAAAGGCTACGAGGCTGCATCTGGAAGGCTCGAATAAGAATGTACCTTAAAAAATTGTTTGTATTTTGAATGGAATTAAAGCACACAAGAAATAAATTAAAACTTTTGATTTATTTAGGATACAAAGTATAATTAAAAACGTCAACAATTCAATATCAATTACAGCAAGGTTTGCAATATAAAAAACATCATGAACTTTTATAAATTCAAGATTGTTTTTTTTTTTCAGTCGATGGGAAAGCTAAAAATCGGAGAGAAAGACTTGGCTTAGTCGTCACCGAGTAGGTTAGTACATTGAAACTTTAAGTAATACTAGCCAGATCAGTCTTAGTATGGGTGAACATTTCTTAACACATTAATGCCGCGTTCCAATAAACAAGAAACTATTCGTTTACTTCTTACTGACGATAAAATTTCGTTGAATTTTCGACGAAAATTTGACCGTCCGTAAGCAAAACGAATCGTTTTTTGTTTATTGGAACGCGGCATAAGAGTATCGAGACCCCTCCGTGCCTCGGGGAGCACGTTAAGCCGTTGGTTCTGGTTGCAATACGAACATATCTGTAGCATTCTTTACCGGTAGTAGGAGCCCTAAAAAGTCCGACAACCTGGTCTAACTACAGAACTTCGATATCTCCTAGTACTTAGGTTGTGTAGGTTTGATGGCAGTAGAATATCGAAGTTCAGCCGTATCGTAGCTAGACTGAAAGCCGACCATAACTTAGTTAAAAAAAGGCGCGGAGGATGATAAAAAAAATCTGAAGGAAAATTCACTAATGTATTATCAAGTCCACAAATTGTTCACATAAGTACGTAATGCCTTATCCTCTTATGTTGTACTAGATTAATGTACAGTAACTTGACTAGCTGGTTTGTGGTCTAATACCTTATATTTACGCTTGTATTCTTGAGGTGTCAAAAACAAAAACCGTTATTGAGCTTCTCTGTACAGAAATTTGCAATAAGCTATCCCGTCGGACTATGAGAGTAAGGGAATGGGGAGTGCCGGTGAGTTTGCGCGTATATATTGCTTTATAATGTTTTTGCTACACTTTGCCAATCTCAGTTATACTTTTAAACCATACGGTTAAAATATAATTGTCTGATTAGTTTTGGGCTCGATAATTTGAATCCGGTTGAATACAGTGTGGCGCTTGACAGGGACGCGCTAGGTCGCTTCACGTCTTGATATAGAGCCACCGTTGGGCAACCTCGAAATACACACGTGAGTAAAACCGTCTATTTAAAAAAAATATAAGTACCATTCATGTATGTTTTTATTCTAAATAATTTCATGTCATTTCAACGAATTTTATATTAAAAGGCGAATGTTTTACTTAACAAATGCGATGTAACATAAGGGTTATTACACTAAGAGTGTGTGATTGTAGAATCTTGACACGCTTCGCACGTGACCGCCGCACGCCTCTCATTGGCTCGAGGTGTTCACGTATTGGTGTAGAATACTAAACTGTGTTAACTATTAACCTGTTGGCGAATGATTTTGCCGTTTATTTCTTGCTTTTCCAAAACAAACGTACTAACTACAGAATTTTTTACACCTTGATTACATTTATTGAAGACAGGTATAAATTGGCTTGGTCTCCTCGTAAATAACACTATGCAAGTTGCTGCGTTCGTTGAGTACATTTCTTTTTCCACTTGTTTCAACACAATTCCACATTCACTTGAGTTCCAGGCTCAATTCAGCTACCAGTCTCCAAAGTCATATCTCCAGTATGATACTGTATCAGGTCATGAGAAACCTAAAGATGCTCTGGTGGGAACAGAAAGGGAAGCTTACCTTCGTTAAAGTTAGTTTTGTATAATTATAGTTTAGAAAAACTAAAAGATACGCCGACCGAATTAAAAAGTATAAAAGCCTTCCACCACTTATCTCCTAGGTTTATTATCAGACCATCATTACCAAGCGCAATCTGTTGGACTTGTCAATACGAATCATTTGAGCCCAAATTCGTTGATTAGTAGCCGCTGAAAGCCAATATGCCAAATTATAGTATTGCCAGGCAAACTACATAACCCACATAGAAAGTTTCATTTCAGTACGACAATTAGAAGTAATAATAATATAATAATAACTCCACACATCTCACACACGGCCGTATGATCCCAAACTAGGCAGAGCCTGTACTATGGTAACCAGACTGCTGATAAACATACTTATATATTTCTAAATATATACATATTATAGAGAAATTACATCCAGACACAGAACAAATTATCGTGCTCATTACACAATTATTTGTCCTGGGTGGGAATCGAACCCACGACCTCTGGCTTAGCAGTCAGGGTCAGTAACCACTAGACCAACTGCCAGTCAGTAGGTTAAATTGGACTTTCGAGATTCGTTTGTATACATAGTTCGTTAGTTACAAGTGAAGGTAATTAAAGCATGTTAAATAAATTGGCCCCATTGTTCATATTTTTCTATTTAACCATTTATGTACTTATTCCTATCAACTTCTTCTTATCTTATTTTAGCTGGTAGATAATCTGATGTATCTCTTGTCTATCTATTTTTAGGTGTATCACGTGTATAACTTTATATATGGATACGTGTCTAGGAGTATATTTTGATGCACGTATACCTAGAGCCCATAATCGTCCTGTGAGCACGTTCCTCGACTCCGTGCTTGCAATAAAAATTATCTTACAGAATAACCCAGTAATAATTTTCAAGACCCAAAAACTGAATATAATGTGCTTATGCCTTTTTTTTTTTTGGTGACGAGGTGGAAGATCCTCATGGATGTCCTCCGTCCTTGGGGGGGCGAAAGGGACTAAAAACCACCCCGGTGTTCCGCTACTTGCCTATGATCGGGGGAGCGAGAATCGCAATTGCATTCTTCCGCAACCCCCGATTGGCATTGACCCGTCTCACCCTAGACGGATCCCGTCACCCAGTGCGACCATCACCCGTCGGCCGCACTCCTCTGAGAGCGCACGCGGAACACTGCCGACTGCCTCTCGGGCCTGTATCTGTTCGGACGACGACTTCCCCAAAAGTTCGCCGTCCGCAGGCCGCTTCCTAAGGTGGCCGGAGATCGTTAAACGCCCTCCGGCGCCCGGTGCGTCTGCTGCGGGTAGAGAGAGTCGTATTCCGCTCTCTCTCCCGTTCCGCCGCCTCCTTTGCAGACATCACCTCCTCGCAGAAAGAGGCGACGGCGTTCCATGCACTCTCGCTCCGAACCATGGCCAGAAACACGGTTGGAAGCGAGAGACTACCCGCAGCACCAACTGCCACGACGAGATCACAGCGCTGACTAGCCCAGGCTGGGCATTCCGCCACCGTGTGAAGCGCCGTGTCCTCGGGGCAGTCACCACAATGGTAGCACCGAGACGTCGGCTCCCGGCCGATCCGACACAGGTACTTTCCGAAACAACCGTGTCCGGAAAGCACCTGCGTCATCCGGAAGGTGAGGGCTCCGTGCCCTCTCTCCAGCCACTCTTTTAGGATGGGTCTTATCGCCGCTATAGCGGCGTGCCCAGCGCTAGGTCGCGCAAGTCGTAGCTCCCACTCCACCACCAGGATCTGGCGGAGCTCGGCTCCGTGTGCTTATGCCTCAGCAAATTTATGCCAAGGGACAATTATGGCCGTCAGGAATGATTAACGTCAGAAAAAAGTACAAAGTATTTACCAAAGATTAAGTGAATAAGGGTAATTTATAGAAGGTAAATGTATTTTACATATTATGTAGTACCTGCTACCTACCCTGTTTGTAATATATTTGTTCAGCCTCACGTTTATCCGAAATATTTATTTTCCGCTGTATGTAAATTTATTTGCTAAGGCTCGAATGTTTTAAATGTAAATACAAGGAAATGAACACATTTGGACCACTTTACAAAACTGTAATAACTTTAAATTCATCCATCCAGGACAAATAATTGTGTGATGAGCTGGATTATGAGCAGTTCACCAGATTCTTAACTTACCAGATTATCCCCGATCATTTCTCCTGTGTCTGGGTGTATGTATTTAGTAATATTTAAGTGTGTTTATCAGCAGTCTCGTTACCATATACCATGGCTCTGCCTAGTTTGGAATCAGATTGCCGTGTGTGAGGTGTCTCAAGTTATTATTATTATTTAAAAAAGATTGAAAGTTCAGACTTTACGAGTTGACTGGCTATAAAGGATTTCCTGCTGATTTTTTTTTATATTTGGACCTATCCGATAGAGGAAAACCTCACATAAGAATACATTTTTTTTAAATATCCGACTCAAATACAAACTCCGGGAAATAAAAAAAAATCTTCTGTCAATAACCTAATCATTGAGACTATACCAATAAGCTCATACACGATATCTCTGCTATAAGTCCGTGAGGAGTTCGGTATACTGCTGATTAAAGATGATGTGGCAGCATCAGGTCCAGGTTACTATGTTATTGTAATATCATAGAATTCACCGGTTACTAAATTTTAAACTGATCAGACCTGTAGAAGATACTCACATCCCTTCAAGCACTAGAAAAGAACTGATGAACTTTGAACGGCTAAACCGCTAAGAACACTTTCGATCAAATCACACATCTAACAAAATAAACATCAAAATCGGTTCACCTGTTAAGGAGCTATGATACCACAGACATTCGGATACAGACACACAGATACACATGTTAACCTTATTTGAGATCCTGGGGAGAGTAAGGTCGGTAACGTGTGAGTGGAAGTGTCGGGAGTGTTGAAAAGCACTTTACCACTTGTTTTTAGCAATATTTTCGGACTACGGGGTCACCCCAGATACATATCAGTGTGCATGTGATCCTACTGTTACTAAAATAGACAGGACTTTGTTTTTTTTAAATGTGATTGTCTCATTGCTTTTCAGTTCAAAGGTTTTTGGTTTATAGCACATATTAGTACCTACTAGTACTTATTGGTTAAAGTTACGAGAAAATTACGTATGATTATTTCCAGGATAGTATAAATGAATAAGATATCCATTGGTAGTTACAAAGTTATTCGATTAAAAGAAACAATTTGGAAATAAAAACCTGTTTGGTACTCACGCTCTCCTAGGACTCTTAACGTTTAAATAATTCTTGAGAAAATTTGGTGTGGTTTGGTGAAATGATTACTTTAGATTTTTTTTTACACATTCATGTGTGAGGCTGTGTACTTGAATCATAATGGTTTTCTATTTCAACCTCAGGGTGGAAGCACACACAGCAGCCCCGAAATTCAATTATCTTTGCGTGTATTACGTCTATAGATTTTATCGTTGGTGGGTGTATTATACTTGTATTTATATATGTCTCTCTGCGTCGTCGTCAGTAGTCATAGTTTCATGAATAAAAAAATAATTAAATATGTTGTAGTTTCGTTGTTTAGTGAATCTTCACATTTTGATTGTGCGTTTATAATAAGAGGATCAATAAAACTTAAATTAACGACCGATGTGTAGATTTATTATATTGACGTAGTGACGGACCTGTTAGTCTAGTGGTTATTGATCCTGATTGTTGTACCACAATCGTGGGTTTGACAACCAGGACAAATAATTGTGTGATGAGCACGATCATTTGTTATGTGTTGGGTGTAATTTATCTATAATATGTATGTATTTAGAAAAATATAGGTATGTTTATCAACAATCTGTATAGTACATACTGGCTCTGCCTACTTCACACTAATGAATGGCTGTCTAACTAAACCTTTTCTATGTAAACTCCTCAACGTTTTCAAAGAAGAACTTGATTGGGAAGGGGTCCTTGTTTTTGGTATTATGTTTTGTTCTGATTTTCCTTTATCTTAATTTATTCCCTTGCTCACGATATATTACAATATTAACCCGCAATAAACAAAATGAAATGTTCTCTAATAAAATACACGAACATACAACATTAGCATAAACCAATAAAACATAACGTTATCATTGCAATCAGAGCTCTTAATAACATAAAAGCGCCGAAAGCCGTTGTAGAAATAAAACGTTCAGATAATACCGATAAGAATTATGAAAATGTGAGTTATGACCTTACACGAATTCTAAACGAAATTCCACATAAAAAAGAACATTATCAACCCCTAATAACCTTAAGCCCACCCACGATATGGTTTCCGCTATCATTATTTTTTGCACCCTTAACTCGTTATCAAAGGGTAAGGGGTAATGTGATAATCGACACACTTTCTTTCAAATATTCTCTTTTTGTTGACACGATATTCCAGCAACCGAAAATGTCAGACAAAGTTTTGTCATTCATATTAATGTATGTTCCGACTGAAACATAAAAATCACTTTTTAGTTTTTTTCACAAAGTTCAAAGTTCAAAGCTTGCTGACACTCGCAGCTACGTTTGCATGAAAAATAAAAAAGAAATACCAAAATACCGCTTTGCATCTTACTCAAGGGAAAATAAAATAAAAATGAATAGCGAGACTTTATTTTAGAAATGGAATCTTTTCGTTTTTTTTAACATACTTTAGGGAATCATTTAAAGTAATTGCATGAAACTTTATTGTAAATTCATATATTACAAAAGATGATAATTACATTACGAGGGTTATAACGAAAAGTATAGGTATGTATATTTGGCGGAAATAAAGGCTATTTGTATTTGCTATTTTATTGGACCAAAGATCTTTATCACGTTATGCTTCAGATCTGTGGCTCGGCGGATGGAGCGCTAGGCGAAAAAAGCGCAACGGAAAACGCTGACCGCGAGTTGATTTTTTTATTTACGCCATCTTTGGATTCTGTGCGTTACTAATGTAATTTAGTGTTTTATACTTACTAACATTCACAGATGGCGCAATTTTAATTTCGAGTTTTTACAATTTTTACAAGTTATACTTCTTTGGGCGCGTTATGAAAAAATGATGAGAGTGAAATTTAACATGCTCGCGCATCACCGTAACACAAAAGTAACAGGTTGAAGTTGCCCGCTAAACCGCTCATTAAGTCTCGAAAAACCAATGAAAAAGAAATAGAACCTCTAATAGGCGCGCATGTTGGCACGCTCGTCGCCTCTGATCACTGTTTTCATATTTATAATATTTATCCAAATGTTTCTAGTTTCTACATTCACAACACGTGTTTTAGTTTCATACAAGTGCGAATTATATATGTGCTAATAAATGATATTTAGTAGTGATTTAAATTGAATATTTTGATTAATATTAGTTACTATTCGTAAATATTAGTGAAAAAAAATGTGATTATTTACTTTTTTAATTATGGCAAAGAAGTGTAACTTCTCACGCGCGTACAGAAGTACACGGATCCATTTTCTTTTTTGATACAATTAATTCAATCTATTAAATATATTTATATAAAGCCAAATTAACATCGTTCCTACCAGGTGTCCCAAAGACAACCCACTACCTAAAAAAAAAGGGCAATAAAACTTTCATTGTCTGTTTTTTGCACCTTTACTGTAGGGTATTTTGTAATAATTTCTAAACTGCAATAAAAATTCTAGGAACTGAAAATATCACACATTCTAAACTTTTTAATAGAAATCGGCTGTATTTTTTTTTAAGTTCATTATTATGTCATGTATTGAAGTTGAGAAAATATGAAATGTTCATTCACAATCAATACGTGTCGTAGCGTCGTGTGTGACGTCGGGACACACGCTGCGTAGACAAGTTGAGCCGACGACGCACGACGCACGAGGCTAATTAACTCAACACTACAAACATGACATCTCAGACGTTTAAAATAAGATTTAAGATTTGAATGACTCTCAAGGCAACAAAACGACTGAAACATTTTAGTTCCTCCTTCTAGAATTTAATTAAATTCTAAAGACAAAGAGATCGTTTTGAGCGATCAAACCGAAAATTTTAACAATGTGCGTAAGAGCAAATTATATTATTACTAACAGCGCCCCGCGGTTTCAACCGTGTAAGCCCCGATCCCGTAGAAATATATAAATAAAAAGTAGCCTATATGTCAATCCAGGTCTCCAGCTATCTACATACCAAGTTTCATCGCAATCGGTTCAGTAGCTTTGGCGTCAAAGAGTAATAAACATCCATCCATCCATCCATCTAAATTTTCACATCTACGAGTATAATATTAGTGGGATTGAGATTTCAGTTAAGGTATTTTCTCAGTAGCAGAACGGAGTGTGGAAACGTGCGGTACATAGGGCTATAGGCTCGTCTTTGTATTTATTTATTAAACTTTTACATATAAAAATACACAGTCGGACTATTAAGTCTAAATACGATGGTTGGAGAATGCCTTTGGCATTAGCCATAGGCATTCGCTAACCGTGTCGTCGTCAACCTAAGGTGATGCAGATAGTCACGATTGTTTTTTAATAAGTACGTAGGCAAAATATGTATAGATATCTAAATTTAAGTGTAAAACACCCCTACACACCCCTAAGTATATACATAGGCGTTAGTATTTATAAACTAGCCAATTAAAACGGTTTTTTCGACCGTTAAATGAAGAGACGCCAGCAACCCTGTTCTGTTTCAGAGAGCAATTCAACTAATGTATTTTTGTTAGCACATAAATCTTTCCAAAGCGAGATAACATTTTGGCTAACATTTTGTCAGCTGGTCGGAGCACAGATTAAAAAACGATAGGCGCTGTGGTGAGTTAGGTTTAATGCCAAAATAGGTTGGAACCTTTGATATGATATTGCACCATTAAATTAGTCTAAGTTAATTTTGTTCTGTCTTAATAAGTTCAAAAATTTCACACTGAAAGATTTTAGGATAGGCCAGTAAGATAAGCAGCTAAAGAAAAATGTATTGAAATTTCGAATTAAGAACTCTTTGGGAATCTGTAGATCTTTAATGATTTGATATGTCATTTGTTTTTACAATTTGGCGGCAATTTAAAATGTGTCTGTCATGCATCGAAATGGATTTGATTAGAGAATTTTTTCGCTCAATTTACAACTGGTTTAATGAGTTTAAACGTGGTCTAAGCAAACTCACAGATGATTCTCGTGAAGGACGTCCTTCTACGGCGACTACTGAACATAACGTGAGTGCTGTGCGGCTAATGATAGAAGGGTGACATATCAACAGATTCGGGCAGTTTTAGGCATTGGTCCGAGTCAAGTATAAAAAGACTTACATGAATATTTATGCGTCAGAAAGCTTTGTACTAGATGGATTGGTGCTGCTCAATGCCTGAAAAGTATGATGGAGGCGACTCGAATGCTGTATATGACATCGTCACGGGTGATTAAGGTTGGATATATTGCTACGAACCCGAAACCAAAAGACAATCAGCGCAGTGGATGTTTCTATTGCAAGACTTGCCGACAAAAGTAAAGAAGGGCAGAAGTCAAGACAAAAAGATGATTGCCTCATTTTATTTACGGACGGGTCATTTTGTAACAATCATTCTAGAAGATAAAAGGACTGTTACTGCACATTTGTATGTCAGTCATTGTCTACCAGTTGTCTTGGAAAATGTTAGACAGCAGCGCCCAAGAAGCAGGATCCTCCTCCACCATGACAACGCCAAATTTCAACTTTGTCTGTCATCTGGACGTGGTCAGTGATAAAAATGCCCATTTTTAAACAATAATATCTCAATGACCGTTTGAGCAGTATTTTTGAAATTTGAGGTTCTAGTTAATCTAATGGGTTGAAATAAATAAACTAAATTTCATGTTATTATGTTAAATATATGTTGAAATATTAGGGCGTCAAAAGTGGCTCTAAACGGTTCGTGTAATATAGTATAGTTCGTGTATAACACACGGCTACTCGCCAGTTCCTTTGCTTGAACTTGGCTTGACAGGCTGCCGCGTGTCTAAATATTAAACATTTTGTGATAAAATTAGCCAGACAAAGCTATCTGTATGTTACGTTTTGGGTAGTGATATACATACAAACTCTCGCATTGTACACATACATATACACATCATGGAATTTATCTAGCATTTGTGTGTCTAGTCGAAGACAACAAATCTGGTAATATTACTTTTATCTCCGTATACCCTACACACTCCAATCACGCTTCTAAGTGATAAAAAGAATGAAGTCATCCAAATCATTAATGAATACAGTCATGCGCTCTAAGTTTTTGTGAGTTTCGGGATACACAATATAACTTAACATGACATTTTAACGATCATATCAACACAACACTTAATTGAACCAATCTTTCTAATAATGAAAAGAAAGTTAGATGGATAATCATCAAGAGATATGCATAACTGCATGCATGATACTGTTTTATTTCTTACGGAATGTTGGTGAGGGATAGTTAAATACAATAGCCGTCTCGTCTCACGATACAAACGTTAAACTTCATTTTTAAATTCATGATATATTTTAAATGGAATGTCTGATTCAGATAATTCAAAAGGTACATAATCTATAGGTACGGAAACAACCTTGGCGAAAAGCAATTGATTTGGATAACGATATCAAGGTATGAAAAACGTGGTCTAGTTTTTACCAGCGGGCAGCGTTTCTATTAACTTTTAAAAGAAAAAAAACTGGACAAATGCAAATCTGATTCACGCGCCGAGGGTATATTTCCAGTCCGGAACCAAATTCAAAAAGGAGCGAGAAATCTCTCAGATCTCACTTTTCAACAGTCACAACTCCCGATTTTGAACTCGGGGTTTTTCAAATACCCTGCAATAAGGATATATAAATTGTAAATGTAGAACGAGTCAGCACGATCGTAGATGTAGCACGAGTCAGCTCGATCGTAGATATAGCACATTACATGTTTAGTCAGCACGAGTAAAATTTGCTTATCACTAGTAACTGTTATCGTATTTGTGGTATCACTTAATGAATTACGTAGTCGATACACTTAATTAAACTTACGATCTTACCGCTGAGATTTATAACCCATAACACACACACACTTATAGAAATATATCACAGCCTAAACGATACCTATTTTACTAAAACGCATTTAAAGCAAAACATAAATTAATCTTTTGTGACGCCAGGCAATAACAAAAACAGGATAGAGGTGGACAAGCCACATACAGTGACAGGAAATGACGTCACTTAAATCAGGTGTTATAACCCATTAGCAAAAGGAAAATGTGGTCGATGCTTATCTTTTACAAAAAAAAATATAAAAAAGAGAGAATTCTTATTTTTCTTTGTCTATAAAGTCTTTACGTATATTTAGTTCTTATTAATTCCAGCTGATTAACTTCCAGACATTCCGTAAAACGGTTTTCTTGAAAAGATTTTCTTGAGTCCAATATGACCACAAACAGATTGTTGCTATTAGTTTTTATTATTAATAAAACATTGGGTTAGAAACTTTTGTGATTTAGACAAACTCATAAAATCTTACGTGGTATGGGGTGGATGTTTGTTAATCATGCCATGACATTGATGAAATTGAACATGAAATTTGGCATAAAGATAAATTATAGTGTGGAATAGTACAGAAGCTACTTTTATCCTGAAAAATGCACGGTTCCCTTGGGATAGATTTCACCAACATGTCCATGTGAACGAAAACATATTTATCAGACCTTTTGTAGATTGAACAAAATGTTTCCTTTATTATTATTTGTTTTTTGAGGTCATCGAAGTTTCCTTAATTCCAAGTAAAAATTGTCCCTAATATCTTTTTCATTTCGTGTTAATTTGTGTTGCCGACCTGTGGTCTTTGTGTAACCACAATTTATAACACATTAGGCAGTTTCTTGTGAGTATAGAAGGTGACTAAGCTACATGTCTGGTAGGACAATGGTGACACGGTTACTACATTATCAATGTACCTAGCGCAATACTATTGGAAGGGTTATACAAAATACGTAGGACTTTAAAATTTTATACCTTTTGTGTCTTCGGTTAAACAGAAAAGTCTTGAGTTTTTCTTGAGTCAAATTTAACATCCAATTATATTTGTGTTTGTTTTACTAGTTTGCTCCTTGTAGGGAATACGTTATTGGTTATTACTTCTGCTTGACTTAGTCAACTTCTAAGTTAATGACAGTAATGTAACAAAGTTTATATTACAATACTGTTATAATAAATATCGCATGAAACTCTAAAACCTGTGGCGAAATAACAGAAAAGTGTAATTTCCCGTTCATGCCGAAAATATAACAATCAGTCTATATTATGACTAGGGACTTTCTCTTGCATGTAGTCAAAATTATGTAAAAAGATATTTGCTAATAATTTCCCAGAAAATTTATAAGTATACATGTGATGTGTGACATGTACATGTAACCACTTTAAAAGGGCTCATTGATGCTTGACTTAGCCTGGACCTTAGAAATACGGTGGCATTAACCATTAATACACGTTATAAAGTACTCGTAGTGTCAGGCACAATAGTGGGTATGTCCCCTAAGCCCCCTCTATTCCCTCCTACTGATTTATCAAGGAGCGAAGCAGCCTGTCGCCTGCCTCCATCAGACGCTTTTGATGTTATGTCATACAATTAGTTTTAAAAAAAGTTAAAAAAAAAAGACAACTCCCGCATTAGGAATGACTCCTGTGTCGCGGGGGACTTTACAAACATAGAAACATCGGACACAAAGAACACTCAAGTGGGAATCGAACCCACGACCTGTAGCATAGCAGTCAGGGTCACTAACCACTAGGCCAACAGGAGAGTCTCATGCTGTAACTCATCCTCTTCAATTTCATAATTTTTATTTTATTTATTACTAGGTTTTTCTCTCAGCTTTGCTCGCGTTAAAATATTGTCATATCTCTCGCGAACAGTACTTTTTTCGATATGAACTTTTATCGTGGGAGAGCCATGCTTTGGCACGTATGGGCTGGCTCGACCGCAGTGCTACCATGGCCTCACAGAATACCGGCAGTGAAGCAACGATTTCATTGCTTTTCACCGAGTGAGTGAGGTTACCGGTTGATGAAAACCGTACGAAAATCTGTTCGGCAGTTTATCACGAACAGACAGACAGATCGACGCGGCGAGGGACTTTGCTTTATAATATATAGGGAAGACACATGTTGCACATATTACGGTACTAACATTCTTGTTAATGATTAATGAAGTCATTTAGAAGCTTCATTACCGTGTAATTATTAATGACGTGGGAATCTAAACGTAAACAAGGCATAACAAGTTAAATTGCATCGTATAGTAAATAATAGCTCAATGATTAACTACAGCGTTATCTAACGCGATCAAAGGAAACAATCTTCTAGTTGATAAGGAAGCTGTCTCTTCATTAACGCCACGAACATCGCGTGACTACATGCTTGTCCTATTCAACTAATAACTGCTCCATTTACAATACAACTGTACCAGGAACTTGTGCAATATCTTTAAAAGACTTCATTGTGTAGTGTAGGCTAATGGTGAATTGAGACATGGTCAGTGACTGTAAATCTCATGAAGTAGCTTAAAATTCTTCAACCAGCTAAAATTGTTACCATGTTATTTAAAAAACATAACATTAAACGATGGATGTGGCACGACGTATGTGGCGTGGCGGTTGTACATTGCAACATCAGTGAAAATACATATCTGTATATGATATGTTTGTTTGTGTACCGTTGCCTATGGACGCAACTTTTGAAAACCTGGTGTCTTTTATTTTATGGAATAGGAAACGATCAGACGGTAAATGATGGTAAATGATTACCGCCGCCCATGGGCACCTGCAACTCAAGAGTCACAAGTGAATTGCCAGCCTTTAAGGTGGGGGTTGGGGAAGGGTGGAAGAGGGGAGAGGGTGGGGAGGGAAGGGTTAGGGACTCCGGTAACCAGGGTTAGGCCACACATATCACACCGGTCGAGCCGGCTCATACGTGCCAAAGCATTTCTCTCCCACGATACTCTTTGACTTCCCGGGGATACTCCATTCACCAGAAAGATCATCACCACCAAGACTTTAACTACAGTTTTTCTCTGAATCCTTCCTCAGTTTGACGGTTCGGATTCGAACAGTAATGTACTCGTAATCTACGTTTTTTCTACGCCTTCAATTAATAAATTGTATTGTAATTAAAGTAAAATATTTGGATTTGGGTTATTGTGTTACAAGCAATAACTTTAACACACATTTTTCCTCATAAAACCCTGCACTCTTCAAACTCCCCTCATTTTCTCCCCCCATGTTGTATAAAATTTACTGCACTTTAAGAGCTGCGCTGGAATTTCATATCGCAAGGCTTTTAATCATAAGTCTGTTGGAACAATATTATATTTATTACGTGCCCTGAATTTTAGAGGTTATGTGGAGCTAGGATCGAGTTTACACAGTTCAGTAAATATTTTACTATATGAGGAGTTACAGAGAAGACTAGCTATATTTAATTCATAGTCTTACTTTCAGAATTTGCACGGATGGCGCAATGGTTTAAGTTGTCACCTCGCCATTACGCCGCGCTGAGTGTTGTGGGTTCAAATCCCACACGGGACAAAAATTAGTGTGATCCACAGATAGTTGTCCCGAGTCTGGGTGTTCTTTGTGACCGTTGTTTGAATGTTTGTGAGGACCCCGAGACACAGGAATATTCTTAATACGGGAGTTGTCTTCTGAACAGATTTCCTTGAATTATATCTAAGAACACTCTCGATCAAATCACCTTTTAAACAAAAAAATACCTAAACTGATTCACGAGAGCGATGCCGTGGAGAAAAGCTACTTTATTTACATTAGAACGTGTAGGCACGATCCGGGCGCGAGACGTGTCACGTGCGGGCCATGGATTGGAAATGCTACAAACATTTTATATGGAGTATATTACAAGCGGCGCCCGCGGCACGGACGAGTGATCACAACCGAGCCTCGGTTTCAGCGGCTCGCACCCGGCACGGTCTAATGTGAGCAATCCTTGAAGCTAAAAGGTATATTACGTAAGAGAAAAGACTGATAGGTATTAAACACTTAGGATGTTGATGGAATATCCGGATTGGTTGTACAAAATATTAAGTAAAGAAAATTACTAAATAATGGTTTAGAAAGGTGCATCTACGAGATTAAAGCATTTCTGAAGAAAAACATAATTATCAACAGAAGAACCAATTAAAAGAAGAAGACTGAGAAACCTAGATTCATTTGAAGATGACTTTTCATAAAATATTATATTTCTATAAATCTCTATGTATGTTTGATTATTATCTAAGCTAGCTCCTGTAAATAGCTTTGAGTAATCCTGAAAAGGTACTTGTGCCAAACAGCGTAAGCCTGTATAGTGTATGCCCTTCTCCAGGCTTTAATTAAACTTTAATTAAACGCTGAAATACGACTTATCTAGGTACAGGTTGTTCTAGAAATTGTTAGTCTCAATTGAAACGATAGGGGTGTGAGGTACACCAATAATTTCGGAGGATGATACGTTGGGTTACATAATTTCTGTTCCAATAGGAGCTATATTAGTAAAGTATTCCAATTGCCCTTAAATAAAAGTAAATACGCTTAAACTATGTTTACAAAACTAAACGTAATAAATTTTCCATTTACTCTATTCACGAGTATATCACACTTTTACACTTAAACGCACTTAGTAGTATGCGAAGTCATATTTAGCATTATTGTGTTAATAATACCTAATTTTTGATGCGACTGTACAACTGATTTGGTTATAAGATCTGGAGGTTTCTCGAAGCCATAAATAAGTCTGAGCCAAAGAGTATACAAGAACAACGTTGGAAATCTGAGCAGTGATGTATAAAGCAAATACATCGCGCCACCATCTCAGCCATGGGGGTAACGGGCAGCCTCACCCGTTACAACCAGGCCAGCGCTCATGGATGTTTAAATTACTTAAAAATATAGGGATTTTCTAAATAAAACATTGCCAGTCAATTTCGATATCATATCAGGAATGATTATGATTAACTGAATTTTTAGATAGACCTATTTTCTGCAAAAAGAAAATTCGTACTTTGTTTATTAAATGTGTACTAATACCGTAAGTCGTTCAATGGCACAACACGGATACAAAGAACATTAGTACACATTGTGTCATCAATCAGGAATGTAAATTAAATGTTCGTTAAACAAAGGATAATGACAACTTTGTCACTTCGGCGTAACGAGAGGTTAGTGTTTCCATTTGGTGAGGTTGGGCTTCATTGTTAGCAATTTGCGTACACAAAGAGTATCGAAATAAAATAAATAAAGATTTGTTGTAAAGGATACAAATATGTTAAAAAGTATAAAGAAAAAAAGTTTATAAAAACTGCACGAAATCTCTAAAAACGTACTTGCAATCAAGAAGTAGCGGTTTCTACAAAAACGAAAAAGGTTTCTTTTCGAGAGCTGTGTTTACAGTTTGCATACAGTTAGTTTGCGTTTTTTTTTTTATGGAATAGGGGGCAAACGAGCAGACGGGTCAACCTGATGGTAAATGACTACCGCCGCCCATGGGCACGTCTAACTCAAGAGTCACAAGTGCGTTGCCGCCCTTTAAGGTGGGAATAGGGGAAGAGCGGGAAGACGGGAGAGGGAGAATAGAGGGGAGGAGAGGGGGGGAGAGGGGAAGGACGATAATAGGGGAGAGGGTAGGGTTAGGGCCTCCGGTAACCTCACTCACGCGGCAAAAAGCAATGCAAGCATTGTTTCACAGCTGGTTTTCTGTGAGGCCGTGGTATCGAGCGGAGTCGAGCCGGCTCATACGTACCGAAGCATGCTTCTACGGCACTTTAAAAGTTTTAGGTAATGCACAGTAATAAATAAAATCGTATACTTTCTTATTTTAACATTAATTTTACTATATATTAAATTGTATTCCTGCTAGAGGACAGTCGTTAAGCTGCTGTGGCCTGGCTACTAGTTGTCCTCTATACTTAGTAAATAAAATAACACTAATAAAAGAGTAAGTGGGAATGGCAGTGAGAAAGTTAAAATTATTAGAACCCTTGTTGTATCCTATATAAATATATATATATATATATATACTCGTATATTAAATATATTTATATATATGTTAAATATATTTGTAATTAGCAGCGCCCCGCGCCTTCACCCACGTAAGACCCGATCCCGTTCGAATATCGGGATAAAAAATAGCCTATATGGTAATCCAGGTCTCCAGCTATCTACATACCAAGTTTCATTGCAATCGGTTCAGTAGTTTTGGCGTGAAAGAGTAACAAACATACACACACACACTCACAAACTTTCGCCTTTATAATATTAGTGTGATTAGTGTTATAATATGAACTAAATTATAATATCAAATATTGTGTTATGCTTTGTAATCATGTTATCATTTACAGCGCCACCTTAAAGATTCTTAACATTTTGAAAACATAACAGACCATACTTAAATAAAACTTCGCCCGTTAAGGCGGCCCGCCGGCGCTGTCACTGAGGCCCCAATTATCCCGGATTCGTTGCGGTTGGTTCGTCACGCCAGTGATGAGTAGGTACTAGTTATGGGAACTACGTCCGAGTTACTCACTATATTATAACACATAACAGTATTGTGTGTTTTGTGGTTTTCTGGCTGAGAAATTATTCAAAAAACGTATTTTATTATATATATATAGAGAGAGAGAGAGAGAGGGTTATGATGGCCAGGGTCATACGCGGGTGTAGTGCGCGGTGCGTACAGGGCAGTGGGCAGAGCGCTAGCTTGGGACTCTTTCCCTCCGACTGTTGCAGGCGCTTTCCGGGGACGGCTGTTTCTGCTAGTAGGTACTTGTTACCAGGATGGAATTGAGTCCCACCTGCAACTTCTATGACTGCAGTGAGGTTTCGGTTCATCATACGCTTGCAGTTTACCCTGCTTGGGCGACGGATCGCTAAGAACGTCGTCGTACGCCCCACGGCCCGGTACCTATAGATATTTTATCACTGTCGCATCCTTCAGCGAGGCAGTCATCATCGCGAAAGAAGGCAGCGGAGCTAGACCGGTAGGAAGATCTTTACATGGGTCTCCCAGTGCCTCATGTCCCTCTGAGTGTGGCCACAGGTGGTCGGGAGGGGTTTCCCCCTCGACTCGCTGTAACGGTCAGTTGCTAAGGGCGACTGCGCGTCGATCTTTGCTACCAGGTATATACGTTTTCGTTCAGGATACATTCTCATTTGTCGAGACTTTTTCAGTTCAGTTCAGCATTAGGGAGTAATAAACTTCAGTAACTCTCACTTATTCAGATAACTCACATAGAAAGTCACACAAAGTCAGTTTCCCATGTGTTTTGTTGTTGGTGCGATGTGAAGACAGGACACAGCAGATTACTGTTCAGTACATTCTAGACACGCATTAAAAACCGTGGTTAGACAGAAGTATAAGCAGTGTTATTTTCTGATGAGTGAGGTCTCCACAGCTCCGTGGCGCTCCGTGACGTCATTGTTATGGCAAATGTTTATAAGCATCGATAACCGCTTTCCATCACAACTGTGTACTTGTTTTCTGACTTACAAAGGTTCTATATCTATTTACTAAGGCAATGAGGAAAAGCATTCCTTAATTTTCTTGGCAATTACTGAATAGCTTTTGAAAATTAATAGTTACATATTACATAAAAGCTATTAAAATATATTTATCACTTAAATAAATCATAATAAAACCGAGCAACATCATTACCCAACCTTTCCAAAACCAACTTACCAAAGTTCTCCAATTCACTCAGCGATAAATTATAAAACCAATATTGTTCAGATCCAAAATAATAATTGCATTAAAATAATTCACTTGCAAAAGCGACGATCAAAGGGGTATTTACGTCATCGAGCGGTTTTGTGTGTGAGACCCGTTTGTGGGTCAAGACTGTTTACCGAGCCAGGGCTGTCGCGAAATATGGAACATAATCGCTTAACTACTTTCTAGCTTCAGTGATTTTGTTTGCGTTATGTAAGGTAACATTTCCTACCTATTCTGTGGTTTGTTCCTTTAAACGTATCATTTAAAAAACTTTTTAAATAGTTAAAAACACAGTTTCATTCAACATTTTATTTAACAACAACGACATGTAATAAATCTAGAAAAATGGTTGAGGTTTGTTACGAATCGATTTTCTAAAATCCGGAAGTAGAAATACATTCAAATTTGTTATAAATTCATTGAAATTTTATTGACACAATGAGTCAGCTAAGTGTGGCGCCTGATAACGACGCGGAAGGTCGCTTAACCGCTTGATAAAGACCCCCGTCGGCTCCAAAACTAGTCGGGCATCCTCTAAACACACGCGATTAAGACGAAAAAGACAGATCTCATAATAAATAGGTTTAAAAGATGCATAATTTTTGTAAAGGTAGCTCGTAATCTTATGAACCTAAGCAAATTTTACCTAAGTTCGACAGCCCTAGCAAGTCATAAGATGCAAGCGGACGTAGATTGTCAACAAGAATAATGTGTCAGTTACATGTATATAGGTCTATGGCTCGGCGCTCGCGCACCGCTCTGTGTAATTTAGCCCTTGAGATCTAGAGGTACGGTTTCCTTCGGAAATTGTTCATGCTATATATATGTCATTGTCAATAATATAATTTAACTAGACATTCATGTACTAGTCCAGTCATTGCTGTCATAATTGATGTAATTTTTATGTTAAAGAGATAAAGTTAAGATAATTTAAGTTTCTGTTGAATTGTATGTTGTTAGTCGTTTTATGAATATTGTTACGAAAGTGGGTGCGGGATAGAAAGGTCTCTGTGATGACTTTTTTTTTCACTTCTTTACACCTGGACTGAGTGACGCGTCCGTCTTGACGGGGCGTAGCACTGACGCGATGACGTGGTCTTCAGAGGAAGGTGCGTTCTGACGATAACACTACACCCCCATTGAACCAACTAGACTCGAAATTTCGATAGTCTTTTCGATTTTATTTTCATTCTTTACTTTAACCGTCTATCTGTGGATCACTTCCGAGCCTCTTAAAATATTCAAGGACATTCCAAAAATGGATATTCAACGAGATGCGAAAACGAAATTCTTAATGACATGTGTCAACATTACCGCGAGCTAACAATGGCGTTTCAGATGACATGTCCCAATAATATTCTTTCTGTCTACAATTTGTTTATTTAGCGTTATCTTGGAAAGAGTGAGGCCTATGTGCAACGGTGGACGTCCTTAAGCGGCAAAGAGAAAGAGAGAGTCAGAGAGTGGTCGCCTGCGGGACTTCTGGACCGATACGACCTTCAAACCTTCAAGAAAAAAGCGGACTCCCTTAAAGGCCGGCAACGTATGTGTGGCTCTTGATTTACAGGTATCCATGGGCGGCGATAGTCATTTACCATAAGGTGAACTGTCAGCTCAGTCATTCCTGTCATAATTAATGTAATTTTTATCTTAAAGAGATAAAGTTAAGCTAATTTAAGTTTCAGCTCCTTTGCCCCCTATCCCATAACAAAAGAGAAAGAGAGAGAGTACCTACTAACTACTTTTGTAACTAAACAGTAACTAAAAAATAGTTACAACAATTAACTATAAGTAGGCTTTTGCACTTTGACCACCATAAACATACAAGAGTAGAGTAAATAGGTTTCTTTTGGATAGTGTACCATCTTCATTGTCGCTTTCCATCAGGTAAGGATCACCATCCACCATCAGCAATAACAAAATGCCTATTTCAATGAACAATAAGAAAACCATACCCTACGAACGACAATGGTGCCGATTCTATGTTCACTCGACTAAACTAAAACCTGACTTAATTTCTTCATATGAAATCAACCTAGTGTTCTTCGTAATAAGGTCTATTTGTTACTAGCATCTATTTCTCAGCGCCGCAAAATTTCACTAACACCTGTCAACGTATACTCAACTTTATTTCCACGCAGCGAGAGTCTCCATTAATTCAAACGCTGTATAATTGCCGTATAAAAACTTGTTCAAAACGAACAAGGATGACGTGTTTTTAATCTACACCTACGAAGACGCTTACTAAAAACACAGAGCAAAAGAGATGGCATTCAACGGATAGCGGCTCTCGTGGTATTAAAGTTTATTTAAGCGTATCAGACTTTAGTCGACAAAAAAATTGCTTATTTCGATAGCGACATATGTTACCTACTTGTTTCAATTTGGAATAAGACCTTGTTTTGAAGTGTACAAGGTTTACTTCTTATAGGAAGAAAATTTAGTGTAGAAATAGAATAGAATTTAGTGTAGATAGAGTGTAGAAAGTTTAGTGTGTAGTTTTAACATACATATGTTTTGTCCTGCTCAACCCGTTATAATTAGATATTGGGTAGACTGCTCCATGTTTATTGATTGTTTGAATTTCGCTACAAAAGTATGGAAGTGGTTTACGAGATTATTTCTTTATACATATGAACTCTGACTGTCTCGGTATTTATTCATGATCATCATACTATTGGCTGAAAATTATTTAGTGTAATATTATAACGTCTAGAAATGAGCGGCTAACTGGCTAGGCAGGTCTTTCACAAATGTAAATGATTTTAGTTTATTTTCGATTGGGAAATAGTGAATTCAGTCTGTCATCAGTATATAAAAATGAATCCCATTTCCCTTGGTCAAGCTATATCTTGACAACGACTTAACCGATTTCATTCATCTTTTTTATGTTTTCTAACACTTTAGAGTATTTTCCATACTCTATACTCTAGAGAAGGATCTTACGGAATGAAAACATTTATTAATTTGGATAGGTTTAACCAAGCGAATGAAAACGAATCATATGGGCCCAAACTCAAGGGGTACCTAGTAGCCTATGAAGGCCTCGCTCCATCATCAGATCAGATCCAAGATGCTAAATTATAGTACTATCATCCAATCTACATTTAATACGTAAGTTTCATTTCAACACGACAATTAGAAGTAATTTAAAATCGATTTCAAAGATTTGTTCACATGATAGTTACAAGTGAAGCTAATTAAAGCGTAATTAATTACAAAATACATGGCATTTTTTTTATGGTATAGGGGGCAAACAAGCAGACGGGTCACCTGATGGTAAATGACTACATCCGCTCATGGGCATTTGCAACTCAAAAGTCACAAGTGCGTTGCCGGCCTTTAAGGTAGAAGTAGAGAAAGAGGGGGAGAGGGTTAGGGCCTCCGGTAATCTCACTCACTCGGCGAAAAGCAATAAGTGCATTGCTTCACTGCCAGTTTTCTGTGAAGCTGTGGTATCACTCCGGTCGAGCAGGCCATACGTGCCGAAGTGCCGGGCTCTCTCCTACGATAAAAAAATTACAAATTTCAGCATACAACTCGAAAACGCCAAATTATTTAGATACAAAAGTGTATGCCATATTAATTAGAGAGTTCTGTTATGAATACTTTACGTGGCAGTACTTCACCGCCATCCGACCGTCAGACGTTCGTCGGTGGCAAGTTTTAGCTCATTGAGATAAAATCAATACCTATTTAGAGTCCATCAACTTCGCTACTAATAAAACCGCTTCACCGTTCATGTTTTAAAATGTTTATAAAAACAACGATTAGGGGTAAAAATAAAGGTAGTCGACGAGCTCTGCCGCGCGGCGGTAGAGCATTCGACTTCCGCGTCAGGTCACGGATTCGATGCCGTTCAGAGCAAATATTGTATGCATGACTATGTTTATTTAGTGGTTTTGATACTTTTATGTACCTACTGTTTTTAAATACTCGTCCAGAAATTGTTACGTACCTACTTACCATTTTACTATTGCATATTTTTAATAGAGCACGTATTAAATTCCGTGATTGATAATTAATATTGTAATTCATTATTACATAATTTTGCATGTTACAACGTAATTAATCGAAAATGAACTCTTAGTTTGGATTATTAAAAAGGCATTATTGACAGTTGAAAAAGACGTAGCTTGGTCGAAATATAGACGTTGTGCGATAACGATAGCGTTTTTTTTTTCAGTATAAAAACCGATTTCTTATCTTAATAAATATAAAAGTTATAAATACAAAACTTTAGTAACAAAAAGAGGAACAAATAAAAAATAGCACAACAAAAAATAGTCAGAATGAGTGAGTAAACTCAATAGCGACACGTATACCACGTAGTCTATTGGCACGTCCTGCAAACGTTGTGTACAACTCTACTGATTAGAGATCCGGTGAGTAAAGAGAGAATGTGGTGCAACGAGAACAGACCTATTTCACCAGTACATGTTTGGTCGCTGTTTGTTTACTCACCAGTTTCCTCTGAATAGGACAGTTACATTATTACTATACTAGCAGCGCCCTGCGGTTTCACCCTCGTAAGTCGCGATTCCGTGGGAATATCGGGATAAAAAGTAGCCTATATGTTAATCCAGGTCTCCAGCTATCTACATACCAAGTTTCATGGCAATCGGTTCAGTAGTTTTGGCGTAAAAGAGTAACAAACATCCATACATCCGTACATCCTCACAAACTTTCACGTTTATAATATTAGTAGGATTCATTAATGCCATTGATGACCTTGAGCAGAAACGGTTGGTATGTATATTACTTCTACGGAACCCTAAAAAAATTGCTATAAAATATTAATCTTCGGCGCAATAGTCTTGAAATTGACATACTGGGTAAATCAAGTGTACTTGTAAAGATATAAGTTAAGTGTACTAAATCACTAAACAAGTATGGTATTGATTACCCTGTTCCAAACACATAAAAATAAATTATTTTCAGAATAAAATATGGTAAACTCTATCGGTATTTTGTTCTTAGGGTGCCGCGTAAAAATGTACACATTCATAGATAACACTTTCTAGCAGTTGAAAATTGTTGTTGCGCTAGTGAATATCGATTGTGAGAACAATCTCAAGAATGTTAATGTTATCCTTTAATGGAGAAGTTTGCTGACGAGCCTCGAACTTGGTATTTCTGAGAACAAAGCTTTTAAAACTATCGATTTCTGTAAAATCGTTAGCTACACGAAACACGAATTTGACCCGACTATGTAAACATCGTACAACAGACTACGGTCGATAAACTTTATTGATGATAAGGAACTAAATTATGTTTCTTGCCAACTTAGTTACTAAAACGTTATTAAGACCATTTCAAGTAAAATATTTTTTAATTAAGGTCAAATTTCAAAATTCTATGATTCGAGAAAATGAAATGTTAACTTAACATATATATTAACTAAAATAACTATTTTTATTCCTAATAATTATCACAGAAATTTCTTACTAAGAATAAACACTAATAAATTTTAGGAAATTTGATTTGATCCAATACAACATCAAAATAAACTCTCTAGAAATAGATAATAGTTCTATTTATGTCAGCCAAACGTGTCCAATAGACATAACTAAGCCTTTGGGTGCTTTGTGTGTGTTTAATGAGAACGAGGCGAGAGACAAACAGATTTCTAATTAACTAGCTTTGGATTCAGGTATAGCCCAGTGTTAAGCTTTTGAAATTTGTGACATTGACGATGAGTGATGTTTATGTGTGTAATGTGATTATTAAGACTTTAAACTAAGGTTAAACATAGCCCAACGGATCATCAAGTTAAGGTAGCATAAGGCAGGGCGCTCAGCACGCAGCTTATATGCCCAATGGGGTCGAAAAATAAGTCGAGACCTGGAGCCGCAAAGTGCAGTATAGGACGTTCACATACAGGTTGGATACACGACCTGGTAAAGATCGCAGGTCCTCGGTGAATGCGGGCCGCTTACAACCGATATACATCAAAGTTAATGAGGGAGGCCTACATCCAGCAGTGGAGGTGTTAAGGATGCAGATACTAAAAAAAACTCTTCTAAAAGTATTTAATAGAGAGGCGCTCCCTTGCGTCCAAAGTTTGACGTTATAACGACCCATGTGGTGAGGCGGTTGAGCATTCGCGTAAAGTACAATATATTTGTATTCACGGAAATGTCTATTTGCATATTTAGTGTGCCTTTACATGTTGCTGTTTTTTACTATACCATGCGGGCGATGATGGTAACTCGTAGGCCTTAATATGTATAAATTAATCAAATATAGCTCATCCTACAAGAGGTAGGGTACAGGAGGTCTGTGCTTAAATAAGAGTCACTCTACAAGAAAGATAGTGTCTTCACCTAAGAGGGCAGTAGGTCTTGTACCATATTTTATCGTAGATTAAAACAGAACGTAGCTTCTCAAGAAGCTAAATGTAGGACACCATTTGTATTGCGACTTTGTGTAGGCACCGGTTGCCACTTGCCCTATTTATCTAAAAAACGCCGCTACCCTTTGTGCAATAAGGCATTTCTCGTTATAGCTACGAGTAAGTTAATTTCATTCCAGCGTCGGGCGACGTCGTACAATCATTTCTTAGCGCCGCCGTGAGCGTATTCTTGAGAGCCTCTGTAAGCGCTGATATGAAAGCTTTTCTATAAATTACCTTTAGAATGAGGAGAAAGATTGTATGAACATAGAAATTGTACACAAGTACACCGTACTTGCTTATGGTAAGTTGTTATTTTAGAGCTACTCGTTAGCAGGAATATACACAGTACAGCAAAGATTTACTATTGCAACATCTGTAAATATTGGAGCCTATCGACTAGGATGCCAGCACTACCAGTTACCAAGTTACTTGACTTGACTAAAACTGGCTCATAATCTATATAAATAAAAGGAGTAACTTAAGCTACTTTTATTTCGGAAAATACTTCCGCGAAAAAACCTGAATACAGCTAGGCTAATATAAAATGTACATAACACTGAGCAACTGTGTTAATAAAGCGTATAATTTTAAAAATAAATGAATAACCATTGCCGGTTGTTGTGAAATATAATGATATCTTACCTTCGATCAAATATACTACAGATTTATTATCAGTGCTCGAAAAATGGTACCAACTTAATCTATCTATATAATATATATCTATAAATTTGCTTAAATGCAGTTAAGCGGGTAAGCACAGTTTAGCTATTAAAAAGCTTCGTGCCCGCGTTATCGGTGTGACGTTTCAGGTGTAGCAGAAAAATACTAAAACGACGCTTTAGAAAAGCAAAGAAACTTTCGCTATGAATAACATTTTTATCATAGCTCTATTTTTTTTAGTATAATAATGGCATTAAACGATAATTTAAAAAGTTAGATATCTTTGAGATACGTAGCTACGTACCTGTGTTTTTCACTCTGGCAAGCGTATGTCTGTGACATATTGTTTACTCAATCACACCAGAACGACTGAACAGACCATAATGAAATTTGGCACATATAGATTATAGTTTGATATAGCACATAGGCAGCGTTTTATCCTTGAAAATGAACAGTTCCTGTGGGATATTTCGACGCGCACGAAGTCCCAGCAACAATTAGTAATACATAGACATACATTAAACAAATGTAGTATCCCCTTTCAGATAATTATTTTCAGTTGACTTCGGTTGGTAGCTCTAAGCTTCGAAATAAAGGTGTGACATTTAAAACCAGAAACAAGCACAAAGCGGATGTACCATCTCATCCGACTACAACAAATATTCCTCTTTTATGGACCATTTGTCGTTAAAAATGGTTGTTATTTCTTCTCTCTGCTATTTCAAAAACTTGTTTTCAAATATACAAAATGTCAAAAACATTAAACAAAGGTCTTTTGAACTATGATTTGTGAAGCATTTTGAATGTCTCTTATTGTTATTTATTTTATTAAATCTTCTACTTTTCATGAATATTGATTGAAAAAGTTATTTTTATGAAATTTGTATGAATTGGTTAATGGTTGGTTGACAAAATCCACCGAGAAATGGATTTCAGCGAAATATGTAGCAACGACCGATTCTTCATCGCACAATGAAATAATTCTCGCTTTGATTAGTACACATACAAATAACCAATATCAAAAGTTGGGCCGCAGCCAGTCAGGTATGATAACCTCATTTGGTCTGTTCTTTCACAGTTCTATATTATAAAAATTCTGCGAAACCGTCAACAATAAGACCATAACAAGTTTTTGGGCCAATAGTCCAAGAGCCCAAGAGCTACAGAATGGTTCAATAATGTCGTTTAACACACATTTAGTATTTATTACTTTATTTATCAATGTTTTAGTAATCGTTGATTAAAAAAAAAAATGTTTACTGGTTACACGTTTGAGTTAAAATTGTAAAAGAAACAATTTTATTCTTAATTTCGTACATAAATAAAAATAATGTGTTAAATTAGGGGATTCGCTCGTGTTATTTTACACATTCACCAACCCAAAATCTAACATCACTTGACGAACTTTCACGTAAAGAGTTTTACCAAAACATGTTTCTTTTATTTTCATACCAAAACATATTCAATATGGTTACGTCATCATAATATAGTCTAACATAACATGATTGCGTCAAAAAAAAATCGAGTCAGTTTTCAACATCGAATACAGTTATAAATAACAAATCGTGCAGAAGCAAGTAGGTAAAGGAACCTCTAGGGACGTTGCGTCCGTACTTCATAAATTTACGATCGGAAATTATTTGTAGTCCATCCCTACGTGCGAGCAAAAGTCGGGTATTTATATCCCACTACCGTTCGACTTCCGCTCCATCCGGATGTGTCTGATTGAGTTCCTGTGAAGCCTTCAGGTGTTGCGGGAGTAGACATCTCAAGATTCAGTCTACGTTACGTAGAAATTTTTAATTACAAGCCTTCTTTTTAACTGCTTCGTAACCAATAAAAATAAAAAGCGGCGTTAGCGTAATGGCTAAGGCCTCGGACGATCAAGTGGTTGCGGGTCCGAACCCGACCCAGTACTGTACCGTCTTGAACCCACTCCTAACACACCAGAATTTAGCTTAGCTGGAGGGTTTAACAAGAATACCAGTAATACCAAAATTTTATAATACCCACGTTGCTAGTATCCCTTGAAAAAAAAAAAAAAAAAGAATGTGGCCCTCCTGATCAACGGTTATTGTAGTCTCTAAGGCACGGTAATATTGATAGATAATATTACCGTGTCTTAGGTCACTTGTGTACTCAGTTAAACTCGGTTCAATAAGGTACAGGGACGTGATGGACGTAGTTACAATGTCCTTAAAAGTTCTCTGTGGGTCGCATATTTCTAGTATTTTGTTAACCCATCGAACTAAGCCTAAATGCTTATTTTATCGGAGGATTAACGTCGTAACTTAAAAAAGTACGCAAATTAAAAAAGTAGTGGTCTGATAGTGGAGCTGGCTTTTGCAGTATACTTCCTTAAATTTGATGGACACGAAGTTATGTCATCTTGGCATTTGAACATATTTCAATTCGTTATATTTATCTGTATAGCTTTTAAACTTTTTGGTCGAACTTGGCCAATATGAACCGGATTCGTTCAATTTTTAAAAACACAAACAGTTTTTTCTTTCTAGAATTGTTATAGCCATGACTAGAAAAGCCTCTGGACCTCATTTTATTATATATTAGATATATTCATCTAAGAATAGTATTATTTTCTAATAAACCTGTTTTTTCTATGTAATTAATTAATATTATCAGAAGCGGGCGAGTTAAAGCAAAAATTGTTAAGACTTAACGCCATTTAATTGAAACTCATTTGCAACGCCAGTTACAGTGCTGATCGATAATGCGTCGCATTTAAAGAAATAGAGAAAATAGACCTTCATGAAAAGGCCTTTTATTCCTACGGATTCATGAATGAAAATCATTCTAACAAAGGCTTTGGAACAGCGTTGGGACATACAAAAGGAAGCAGCCAGCTGTGAAAGCGAGTAGTCGGACAAGTTGTGATTGATGATGGTGTTTACAGAAATAAACAGGAAGGAAGAAATAAAATGAGGTAGGGCACAGCTGATTTTGGTTTGAATTCGAGTCGTCTGTCTAATTCTGTATTTTCACTACTCGCGTAGACTTCGTTAAGTCTTTACAAAACTTCTAAGTGCTCTTCAAACCATTGTTAGAATATAAATAGTACCTTACCTTTTTTTTTTGTAATACATCCGACACAATGTAACAATTGTTTGTGATAATAAATAAATAAATAAAAATAAATGTGTGCAGTTTTGTTCAACTGGTGAGATAGGACAGTTTTTTGAAATTGCAAATTCTCCAATTATAATTACAATCCTGGCTTACATTTACATACATATTCTTAATAATCTTCCATTACGAACTTTATCCAACATTTTTCTTTTGATCTCAATGTAATGAATATTAAAAGAAGAAAACTCACTTTATCCGCCTTTAATTTGTGTTGATAAAGAAAAATTACTTCCAAGCGACTTTGCTTTCATTAATGTTCCTTTTATCTTAAAAATTTAAGTCGGTATCATTAATTACATTAACAGTGGCGGCGTTTTATTACTTATTGGCAATAAAATTGACTTACAGACTCGTGAATTAATTACCGACCCCCGCAGTAAGTAGATAATAAATAAATCAATACTTGTGTTTCGAGGGTTGCACTTTACCGGGGTGACTTTGGAAGAAACCTTGACATAGACCGTGGAGATTGATCATCATTGTAGAGGAACGTATGTTAGAAAAACCTTCCAATGTTATGGATCCTCTGACAAGGCTAGGTGATATTAGAAAGTTTAGATAATAAGCATTATTGTGGGAGAGCCATACTTCGGTACGTAAGGGCCGGCTCAACCGGACTGATACCACGGCTTTACAGAAAACCGGCAGTGAAGCAATGGTTACATTGCTTTTCGCCGAGTGAGGTTACCGGAGACTCTAACCTTTCCCTCCCCACCCCTGTCCACCCTTCCTCTACTCCCATCTTAAGGCCGGCAACGCACTTGTGACTCTTGAGTCGCAGGTGCGGCGGCGGGTGCCCATGGGCGGTGGTAGTCATTTACTATCAGGTGACTCGTCTGCTCGTTTACCCTCTATACCATAAAAAAGAGCGACAACTTTCATTGCGCGATGCAGGCGCAGTAGCATTTTACTAATTAAGGGGTAAAAAGTTGAACAACAGTCAAGCGTGAAGTAGTGTGGCCTATGAATAGCGATACTAATGGTCTGCTCACTTGTGGTAAATGAATATTTACAAAACATAAGAAGATAAAACCAAAACATTTCAAGGAAAATATTGCTTCATCCATCACAGCGGGACTAGTGGCGAGGGACGTTTAATTAGTGTTTGGTTTTCCTTGATTTTGTGACTTGATTGTTTATTAGGTCTACTGAAAGCAGCTAGGAAACATAAATCAAATCTGCACCAAAACATAACACTTTTCACAAACTAGGCAGAACCTGTACTATGGTAACCCGTCTGGTGATAAACATTCTCATATATTCCTAAGTACATATATATTATAGATAAATTACACCCAGACACAGAACAAATGATTGTGCTCTTCACACAATTATTTGTCCAGGGTGGGAATCGGACCCACGACCTCAGCAGTCAGGATCACTAACCTCTAGGCCAACAAAAAGATAATCATATTTATGCTATCAAAGATTTTTAACAAATTTAAGGCCATTTTATTAAAAGAACTGAAACTTGATTGATATCAATTACGTTAAAGAATCTTTGTGCTCTGTGCACAAGCACTTAGAATAGAATAGAATATTCTTTATTGCACACCATATAGAATTACAATAGATCTTAAATTTAATGTTAATGTACAATGGGCGGTTTTATCGCTAAAAGCGATCTTTGCTAGATAACGTTTGGATGGATTTAGTGTCAGGAGTATATGGTAGCTGACGGTGTACTACATATAACAATATATAGGTACATACACTCACATAGACAAATATATATACATATATATACAATTTACATATCACAGAAGTATTCATATACACATCAATATTTAGCAAATAAACATTACAATATTAATAGTGACAGCACATTAACTTGTTTCGAGTACAGTAGAATATTGATGGAACTATAATCCTAGGTCTAGGTAAATGTCACAAGACTTTTAACTATTGATTTGAGTGCGTGTATGATTTGAGCGTTCCTAATTTCACTTTCAATCAATTTAACACATTGGCAATGTATTCCACAACTTTCTTGCAACAACAGGAAAGGATAGGTGAAAAACGATGTGGAATGTTAAGTATTTCAAATTCCAGGTTTTCTCTTTCTCTTTCTAATTTTTACCTATAAGTTTATTGATGGAGTAGGCACTCCGGAGTATATTACATGTGATTACCTTATCCTTTTTAAGTATACGGCACCAGTTTGGAAATTCCGAAACTTACCTGAAACAAACAAAAATTACAGTGTGATTTACAACAAAAAATTAAATATTTTGTGCCACCCCCCGCGTCTTTCTTAAGTAAATTTTATTTGAAGAATTGTTGTTATACACACTTATATTAAAAAAAAACCATAAAACTTCAAAAAACTTGTATCCCATTGTAATCCTAACTAATATTATAAACGCGAAAGTGAGGTTGTTTGTTACTGTGTTAACGTCCCAATTACTCAACAGATTATCATGAAATTTTGTATGTTACACGTTATCAATAGTGAGATATCTTTTTTTACGAAAAAAGTAGTATTCACGTGACACAGTAAAATAACTTTAACGCAAGTAAAGCCATGGCTTAAAAAAAGTTCCTAGTTCTTTTTTCCTTATAAAATTTTGCTTCTTCCTTCTTTCCCTTCTTACAACAAATACATTCACAAGAAGGGTTTGCGGCCATAAAAGAAACCAGCCAAAATCCTTTGCAATTATTGCACGGATGGCGCAATGGTTTAAGTGGTCACCTCGCTACTACGCCGCGCCGAGTGTTGTGGGTCCACAATTAGTTGTCCCGAGTGACTTAACTGGCCTGTTGGCCTAGTGGTTGGTGACCCTGATGCTATGCCATATATCGTGGGTTCGAGTCCTACCTGAGTCTGGGTGTTCTTTGTATGTTTGTAAAGTTCCCCGCCACACATGATTAATTCCTAATGCGGGAGTTGTCTTTTTACCCAAAGGAGTTGTCTTTTTACCCATAGAGTCTGGGTGTTCTTTGTATTCATTGTTTGAATGTTTATGAAGCACTCCGCCACACAGGAATATTCCTAATGCGGGAGTTGTGTTACCCATTGCGCCGACCCCAACGAAAATTTATAAAAAGGCAGGAATATGATGATGACATACTACGCATAGAGACACCCAAACCAATGCCAATACACAAATTCTTGTACTTATACAAATATTTGCAGTGAGTGGGAACCGAACCCACAATCTCTGATGTAGCAGTTAAATGTAATGCAGTGTAATGACAAGCTACGTAGCGCGTGGTTAGCGGAGTAGGAGTCAGTTAGATTAAGTCAGTCATGACGCTAGTTGCCTGTTCCAATATGTAGATCCTATGGAGAAAAACAGGCAAAAAACTCCATGGACACTCTTTTTCAAAATGTTTTTTTACAAATTTCTGGTTACATTGCTTATAAGCGTAAATGAAATGTGAGAACAATATAACATACCTATTTTTTTCTAACATATAAATAGACGCGCTAATTACTACTATACATATTTAAGTAATAGCAGTCCGGAGATGACGAGCCCCGACCAACGGCACCCGTTCACGAGTATGACGCACACGCCAGCCGTCGTACAGATCAACCATGTTGAAGGGAATCGAACGACCCAACACATACACCACCATCGGCAGGACTTCTAGGCGAGCATCACATACTCAGAACTGCCGAGCAACATAGGAAATTTAACTAAATAAGAAATAAAATAAAATAAAGAATAAATTACACAGTTCTCACATGAACAATTCAAAATTTTCTAAATTAAGCTTAAAAAATCATAATAATGAATAACTAAAATAAATGTAATACCTTCAATGTCAACACAGTATACCTATAGATAATGTCAATGTTGAATTGTGGGCGTTTAATACGCCTGTGCTATCGGAGGACGGGATATGTATTTATGTGTAAGCAATATACCGTAAACTCCAAATGTATCACTGTTTCCTAACAGACTATTGTAGTTAGGTTTGTTTAATCACCGTCAAATCTCATTAAAGGTTCTATTGAAAGCCATTAGTTGGCTTCTGCGGTATTGTGGCGTATTCCTTGATGGAGTTTACTAAATGGTGAACAATATACTGTACACAATACAACATTTGGTGTATGCTGCTATTGATTAAATATCTAAGGTTGTACTCACGTGTGTGTCGAGAATGCAAGACCAATTTCGGTTAAGGTTGATGTTTTTTTTTATGGTATAAGGGGCAAACGAGCAGACCGGTCACCTGGTGGTAAATGACTACCGCTGCTCATGGGCACCTGTAACTGAAGAGGCACAAGTGCGTTGCCGCACTTTAAGGTGGGAGTATGGGAAGAGTAGGAAGAGGGGAGAGGGGGGAGTGAGCAAGGACGGGAATAGGAGAGAGCGAAGGGTTAGGGCTTCCGGTAACCTCACTCACGCGGAAAAAAGCAATGCAAGTATTGTTTCATTGCCGGTTTTCTGTGAGGCCGTGGTATGGAGCGGAGTCGAGCCGGCCAATACGTGCCGAAGCATGGCTCTCCCCCGTTTGAAGGACGTGGAGGGACGTTAAGGAGTTTCTGGGTATAAAATGGACGTATTTTCAAAAAATGTATTTATGTTTGTTTATCCGTGTCCCATTACCCATAGTACAAAATTTATCTCATGTTAACTGGACATACTAGGTATAACTAATAATAATAAATTTATGTTGCAACAACTGCATTGTTACCTACCGGAATGCGAAGTGATAATGTTGGTGGTAAGGATGTCGTTGAGTTTATTCTAAGATTGTTATTAATGATTGACTTGGACAGAATAACAGCGGCTGGCATGCTTTGCGCTGTCAGCCATATTATGCTGAATTCAAGACCATTTAACAAGCTTTTGTCAAACTTGCAATGTATGTATATGTGTGCGCCCACGAATCTTCGAAGCTAAATTAGAACCACTACCCGATTGGGCTCAAATTTGGTGTACATATCTTTTTTTTTATGGTTTATGGGGAAAACGAGCAGACGTGTCACCTGATGGTAAATGACTACCGCCGCCCATGAGCACCTGTAACTCAAGAGCCACAAGTGCTTTGCCGCCCTTTAAGGTGGGAGTAGGAGAAGAGGGGGAGGGGGGAAGAGTGGGAAGAGGGGTGAGGGGGAGAGGGGAAGGACGGGAATAGGGGAGAGGAAAGGGTTAGGGCCTCCGATAACCTCACTCACGCCGCGAAATGCAATGCAAACATTGCTTCACTGCCGGTTTTCGGTGAGGCCGTGGTATAAAACGGAGTCGAGCCGGCCCATACGTGCCGAAGCATGGCTCTCCCAAGTTATCTTCGGGTATAATACAATTAATACAATTATATGGTACCAGGGAGACCTCCTGATGATGAAGCCGGGAGACGGCTATAGGAACTTCTTAACAGCTAAAGAAGATAAACCAATCGAGTTTGCTTTGATTCGTCTTGAGGAGTACTTTGAAAATATTTACTGTTTAAAATCTTTAACTTTACGAATGCCAGGGTTTTTGGGGTTTACTGCTTAAGAATCGATTTTCATATAAGGCGTCCGGTATGAAAAAAAATATGAATAGTAAATTTAGTGATCGGAGGGCAGCGTCTACAAATGATGAGAGAGATAGAGAGGGAGAGAGAGAGTCTCCAGTCTGCTTTTTTGAGTGACGGAGGTAATAGAGAGAAATACTTGGAAATTCAAACGGTCATAACTTTCAACGGAGTTTTTTTTACAAAAATTCAGTGATTTAAGTAGGTGTTCCATTGTCAGATACATTTTGTATAAGTATATGTACCTATAATATGACTAGCAGATCCCCGTAGTTTCACTCACATTCACTGCTCCACTCCTCAGGTTCATAGCGTGATGTTAAATAGCCTGTAACCATCAGGCTATCAAATGCACAAAGATTTTTTTAAATCCGATTGGTAGTTCCAGAGACGCGCTATTTATTTTGACATTACAAACATACACTTCAATTTTATTTATTTGTATTGATGTATGTTTTTATATGTTTAAAGTTTACTTGTATGTATACTAGTAAGATATTTTACGTCACTAAATAATTTAATAACGTGCACCATACTGCCCTAATTTATCTCCATTTCTTTTTCTCCATGTCATGGTTGCCTGTAAGAGATTGCCATAGAGCGATAAGGCCGCCAATTGTATTAACCGTAATTTTAAGACATTTTGCTTTTTAATATTCCTGGTGTACAATAAAGAGTTATATTATTATTATTATTGATTACTTTTAGTTCAACAAAAAAAATATAAGTTTAATAATATTATTGATCTCATAAGTGGTCACCGTCAGACCAAACGAGGTCTTTGTTTTTGAATCTACAAACATGCGTTCTGGGACATTACGCATGCAAATTTTTTATGTTCTCCTTTTTAGTACCTAGGTGTTTTGCATACAGACCACGGTACTGGGGTTTACCACATAGGTTCACATACACAGTTTTCCTTAAGCGTAATCCTAACACCTACACATACTTATGATATTATTACAACTTGAACGCACTAATCTCAGAAACTACTGGTCCGAATTGCAAAATTCTTTTAGTGTTGGATAGCCCATTTATCGAGGAAGGCTATAGGCTACATAACATAACGCTACGACTAATAGGAGCGGAGCTGTGACCAAAAAACGCAGGTGAAACTCAGGGACGGCTGGTTTACTAATATTTATGTAGTAGTACAAAACAAGTTCGAGGGCTAGGTCTTCGGGCCAGTTCGGGCTCGAGGTATTGCTTACGCTCCTCAATCCGAAAACCGGCAGTGAAGCAATGCTTGCATTGCTTTTCGCCGAGTGAGTGAAGTTACCGGTACCTCAAGACACTCTAACCCTCCCATCTTGCCCCCTTCCCGTATTCCCACCTTAAAGGCTGGCAACGCAATTGTGACTCTTGAGTTCCAGATGTCCATGGGCGGCGGTAGTCATTTACCATCAGGTGACTCGTCCGCTCGTTTGCCCCCTATACTATAAAAAAATATGCAATATCCCTTTACTTTCATTGCATTCCTTTCCGTTTCAATGTACTAAAAAAAATTCCCGTTTTTAATTCCTAAAGTGACCAGTTGACGGCATTAAACTGGCACGTAAGGGGGACCAAATTTTAGTTGGCAAAATATGGGTGTTAGTTATGCCTTCGCCTTACCTACCACTTTGGGGACACAGACGTGTACCTGACAGATAAACAGACAGACAGACGGACAACAAAGTGAACCTAGAAGAAAGATCCTTTTTTCCTTTTGAGGAACGAAACCCTAAAAATCAAAATCTTGTCGTGAATCTCCTAATTTATTTATTGTTTATGTTTAAAAGTGCGCGATTACAAAGCGGAATATTCTCCTTCCTAGTTCCCTCTAGCTACGGTAGCGCTACCTAAATACACGCTTTTGACAGACATGTTTCATACGCAGCCATCGTCCTCCTTAACTCTACCTTCCAAAGCCATTACGGTACCGTTTATTAACATATTTCGTTAGTAAAATTTCTATTATTTGTACCTACATGGAGCTTTATGAATAATGTATTTTGAAATAAATTATTCTAATCTTAATAAAAATAACATGTATTTTAAATTAAATACTACAAGTCAATTTGATTTTTTTTTATATCGTAAAAGAAACTGTGGGTGTTCAATACCGGGGTATACTAAAGACAATTGACAGGTGGTTCTAGTCAACTGCTGGCGCACTAGTATCACATTACTTTGATTAATAGCTATGAGATATACAAGCAAGGAAAATTGAGATTAAATAATAATATTTAGAAATGTATTACTCCGTCAGTCGGCCCACAAAAAGGTTCTTCTCAGTTTTTCTTTGTAATACAGATTATTAAAGTTGTTTAAATTATTTTTGTATCGAATGTATACACATTGACATATCTGTAAATTTTTCTTACTATATAATAAGTTATTTAGACGCTAAGGATTTTTATTTTTAACCTACGACGCAAAAGTATGTGTGTGTGTCTGTCTGTGGCATCGTAGCCCTCAAACGGATTGACCGATTTCGATGCGGTTTTTTTTAATTTGAAAGCCAGTTTCCTTGCGATGGTTCTTAGCTATGTTTGTTTAATATCGGTTTAGCAGTATAAAAGTATCAGCTTTTTTACAAAATGATGTAAGGCATTTTTGTTATTATTTTGTGTTGGGGGTTTTTAAATTTTTAATTTATAGTTATATTAGTCTAAATGGTGGTTAGTGGACAAGTGTGAAAAGGTAGGACAGAACCAATTTCTGTTCAAATAAAAGCAGCCTGACTGTTTATGTATCTCGACTTTATAGCAGACCACGGCTAGACAGAGCTTCTAGCGTAATGGTGTTTTCTCTATTGGCAAATAGGATCTTCAAAACAGTATAGGAAGAGGGTTTTCTCCTTTCCAAACACGCGTAGGCCTTATCCAACAGATAATATCTTGTTGTACCGTTAAAAAATATTATTTTCGCTGTGTAATTTATTTAAAAAATATACAACCTTAGCAGGATCTTATGCAAAGTCAGATGGTTCCTGTCCGGTTCGACAGCTTTATTTACGAGTGTGTAGTATTTATTGCACTTGGCACTGTTTTGGATGTAATTAAGAATCCTGTCACTGTATATTTTAATTTTAACAGAACATATATCATTCGATTTTGGAGAGATATTTGCGGACTTCACCAATGATAAATGGACATGGGTTTCACTCGAGGCATAATTCTTCGTTATTATTCGCAGTATTTTTCGATAATTGTACACTTTTTTGCAGTACTCTGCAGTATCAGTACTCTTGTAATACAGGTATTCTGCGTAGCACAGGAGCCAGGGACTTCATGCAATTGTGTGAAAAAATATGTCAATAAAGATTATTATTATAAAAAAAAGGTGTGTGTCAGCTTCTACGCATGACTGAAGTTTACAATTTACTGGAGTCTATCTCTCTCTGCCTCTCTCTGATCATTTGTACACGCTGTACAGTATATCCCACTAATCCTACTAATATTATAAATGTGAAAGTTTAGATGGATGGATGGATATTTGGTACTCTTTCCCGCAAAATCAACTGAACCGATTGCGATGAAACTTGGTAGGTAGAAAGCAGGAGACCCAGATTAACGCATAGGCCGATATTCCCTCCGGGATCGAGTGGTATTATAAATGTGAAAGTTTAGATATATGGATGGATGGATGTTTGTTAAAATGTTCAGTAAAGTTAATGTTCAGTAGTTTTAGCGTGAAAGAGTAACCTCTTTCACGCTAAAACTACTGAACCGATTACCATGAAACTTTGCATATAGATAGCTGGAGACCTGGATTAACATATAGGTTACTTTTTATACTGATATTCAACCGGGATCGGGACTTACGCAGGTGAAACCGCGGGGCGCTGCTAGTATTATATATTAAGGTATATAAATCTACTTAAATACGTCGAGCTTAGATTATACATAGGTCCAGATGCCTAATCCACGCCCCAAAACTGAAGCCAAAAAATACAAGCGACTAATACAAATACAAGCGACTCACTCGTCACACGCGAGCGAACGTTCGCCGCTGAAGTAAGTCTAGAGGCGCTATTTATATAATATTCAAAAATGCCTGGTTGTGCAGTTACATCCTGTAAAAATTATACAAAAAAATCTTAAGTGTCCGAACATCACATTTCACTTGTAAGTATTCTATTTCCTAATGTAATTTATAAACAATAGAACAAATTTTCAAATTAATAAAATTGCGGACGCCATTATTAGAGATGTTGCCAGGGACTTGAATTTCATTTACCCATAACGCATTCTAGCAGTATGTATAATTTTCTTTGCCAAACTTGTTATTTATAGAAAGACGAGAAATATGCTTACTGTTAATGTTTGCGAAACTGGAATCCTTAAAATATTCTTAATTTCTAAGCTCTAGCGCCCGGAGTTCAATGTGTCCGTCAAACGATACTTTGGCTATAGGATTGTACTCGTATTATAATTTATTATTACTACTCCTAACGAACACAGCTATAGAGCACTTAGAACTTGTAAAATTTTGCTAGTTACTTGATAGTTCATAAAAAAAAAAATATATATATACATTAGGGTGGGCCAAAAAAACTATTTTTTTTTTTTTCATTAGTTACCATGAAAATATTGTGCAAGATGACGTAAAAATAAGCCTGTGAAAACAGCAATTCGTTGGAACGTGACCAAATTTCAAACAAAAAAAAAAAATATTTATATATTAATATTATATCCAAGTATTGTTGTAAATATGTTTATTACATTTACATGGTTTGAGTGGCTGAATGAAAATTCAATAATGCCCCGGTTTCCTGATACTTTGAGTATATAAATAGTTCCTACTATGTAGCTTTATTTTTATTTTACATTTGTCTTTTTAACTAAACGATTAAATAAAAAAAAAAATAAACGAATGTAACACATTTAAATACATTTAAAATGTCTTTATTTAATATTACTTACGTCAAAAAAAAATTATTATGTTTCATAAAAAAGTCCCTAAATTTTGGGGTAACCTCTATCCACTGGTAGTAAAACCGTCACGCACACAAGCGCAGATATTGTATGTTGACACTCGCGTTGGGCGGGATACACTCACACAGCTCCAAAAAGTGGCTTCAAAGTAAACGGTGACTTTTGTACTGGTCACGGTATCTGGACCTATATATAATTTCCGATCACTAAATACTTTTCATATCCAAAAAATCAAAATCCTAAACAAAAACTACCTACCTATAAATTATTCCACTAATATTATAAATGTGAAAGTTTGGATTGATGGATGGATGGATGTTTGTTAATCTTTCACGCCAAAACTACTGAACCAATTGCGATGAAACTTGGTATGTAGAGATCTGGATTAACATATAAGCCAGTTTTTATCCTGATATTCCCACGGGATCGGGACTTACGCGGGTGAAACCGCGAATCGCTGCTATTATCTGAGCTTACCTACATATTTTATGTAAAATCCTGAATTTTATTTATTTATTTATACTATTAGTTTATTAAAATCATTTGCATCACTCTATGTATTTGATTGATAGATATTACCTGAGAACTCAAATTCGCCTCTGTACAGCAGAGCTAATGTACACGTAAAGTCACGTAAAGATGGCCGATTAACATAAGGAGCTGTCTTGATTTTTTTATCTAAGCAAACATCTCAGTAAAAGGCCGCATCTCAGTAGTATCCAGCTTCCAATCCAACAGACGCCCGTATTCCATTTCCTCTTCAATCGCATTCAGTAGACTTTTGGATTTCATTTCAGATTATGTAATGTTTACAGATGAATGGTCCTATAATATTATCGGTATGTTGTCGCCACATCAAAAACTCTTATTTATTTTATTAAAAATAGGGCAAACTATAATATTATTATGACTAGTTATACCGGTAAAACAATGCTATTGGTCGGTTGATAAATATTGAATGATAGTGGGGGTTATAAAAAGGGTAGGAATCTATTATAAGTTGATAACAATCACTTGAGTGCCGATTGAGGTACAAACAACATGGCAGTTACTGTTAGTTAGTGATTTTCATAGTTATAGCTGTGGTGATGAGACTGTTCACAACAGCAATGTTTGATGTCTTGCGAGAAAAAAATATTGTGTTTATATTTAAATGTGGATCACCGCTATTTTTTTGCTTTTTTCTTTATCTAAATACTTATGTTAAGAATAGGTTTTATTCGGGAGTATAGATATAAATATGTGTTAGTGGAAGTCGCAACATCTTGCCTGCAATTACGTTGCTTGTTTTTGTTAATATCGTCTGACTATCTGTCGATGTCAATGATTTGATAGAATTTAACTATATATTTAAACGTATATTAGGTATAACATAGATATATACGATCCCTTAGAGAAATAAACCTCGTTTGCATACATTTCGGTGACAAGTACTTATAATACTACATACGTATTATTAAATACTTACCTACGAATTAATTATGTATTTCCATGGGAATTAACGCGATCACGAAAAGGTTTTACATTTTGAATTGCCTGAAGTTTCGACCAGGTGGCACTGGCCGTGGTCACAGGCTGGCTCAGGCTGAGTCCTTACCTTTTCGTGATCGCGTTAATACCCGTGGAAATACAGAATTATATCACGGAACGCGAAAGTTTAAAAGTTAGTAGGTACTTACAAATTAGTGAGTGTGTGATATAGTTTGTTACGCTTTCAACCGAGCATCGTGGAATTTTGTATACTCGATGTGGGGGGTCCAGAAAAAGGGGATAGGATACCTTCCATCCAGAAAAAAAGAACTAGTCCCGAGAGACAGGTTGATTGACAAAACCTATATAAAAGCGATTGAAGCCGCTGTAAAAGCATTTAGGCAGTGACATTGTATTAGCTCTTTGGTAAGTGTACTAGCTTCCAACTCAAAGGAAATCTATATACATATCTATAAAAATATCAGACAATGTAGACAGAACGTAATAGGTACGCCAGTCCTCTGTAAGCTCGGGTAGTTTCCAGTTAGAGCGGCTTGAATCTAAGCAGGCTGGCTGTGCCGATCTCTTTCAACATGTTTAATGTAAAAATAATTTATTAAATATATTCTTTACAGTTTAGGTCATTTTAATTATTATATTTTATTATATTTTAAAAATTCACTGTAAGTGGATAAGTCCACTTACAGTGAATTTTTCGTTATCAAATAGTTGTGCTTTACAGCTAAAAGTCCAATCTTCGTAATGTAAAAAATAAAAAAGCACCCGTCTCTAGGCCAGACATTTTCTATTTTACGTTAGTTAATCATTATTCCGGCCATGTCTCCCAATACAAAAGGCTGCGGACATTTCGGCCTATCTCTGTTCTGCCGCTGAGTAGGCGGACTAAAAGCGATACTTTCTATATCTGCCGTATTGCTTAAACTATACTAGGGTTTTAGACATTCTTATTGGAATTAGTTTAGCGAATGATAACGCAAAATATGAAGACTTAAAATTACGTTTAAGGCCGAGTACCACATTAAATTGCAAGTCCACAACTCACAAGAATAGAAACTAAAAGGGTCTTTTTAATAGCTGGCTATATTTGTAACTGTCTAAAGAGTCGATTGGCAAACGATACAAGTAACAATATTTGTTTACTACAATTTAAAATCATTACAACAAAAATAATTATTTAAAGTAATTAAAGTTATGTTATCTTAATTTTTTTTTTATTATTTAAGATAATATAATAGATAATAACATAATTCTTGTGGTCTAATGTGATTATTTTATGGTCTAAAAGATATTTCATCATAAAATTTACGATAACTACTCCGTAAATCTCTTTCCAGTACCAGTTCATATTCCTACCAACCAAACAAAAATTATTATAAGCCAATTACAATCCTGTCGGGTCCGGCAGGATCCGTTGGAATTGGTATAGGTACCGGCCGGATCCGGCCAGATTGAAGTTGGTGCTGGATTGCAATACCTATTCCAAAGGAACCAGCCTTATCCCTTTGCAATGTTACCTATTGCGCCGAATGAAAAGAGCAGGAAGATGTTGTAGATAATTATTATTTAACTAAATCCACTAAGAAATAAAGAACTTATTTCAAATGTAAATATATGTAAAGAGTCCAGAGATATCTGTTTGTCCCTACTCCCGGTACTTATCATGATTGCCTTCAGCGATTAGGTACAAACTCGATTGCATTAATTGGACAACACATTGCCATTTAAGTTGGAAACTGTTCAATGTTTAATTGTTTGGGTTCGATTCAAAGGTTTTTGAATTTATTGTTTATATGTCTGTTTAAAAGTACCTCTACCTGTATACAATATAAACTTTTTCTCAAAAAATAATAAATATATTCGTTACGAAGTTCGACAGCGCTTAAAGAAAGATCAGATATCGTAATATGATATTATATAAATTATTTTACGTAATTTAAAATTACTTCAAGTACTTAAATTAACGTTGGCTCTTTTCTACAAGAAACAAAGAAATCCCCAGAACAAAAGTGGCCATCATAACTTTTGTTATTACAACTTTCAACAATTTAATGGGCAAATTAAAGAATCGGAAATCGTTTTGGTAGCATTTCTTCCAAAACGGTTTCCGATTCTTGAGAGTGCGAGTGAAGACCGGAGAGCGACCAAGTGCATTTGTAAACCATCTAATATGTAACCCCATTAGGTCTAATAAAGATCTTTTTAACCCCCGACGCAATGTGTGTGTGTGTGTGTGTGTGTGTGTGTGTCTGTGTGTGTGTCTGTCTGTGGTCATCGTAGCTCCCAAACGGATGAACCGATTTTGATTTTGTTTTTTTGTTTAAAAGGTGAATGAGCCGGGAATGTTCTTAGATTTCTGAAATTCAAGAAAATCTGTTCAGCCGTTTGAAGAGCTCTTTTCTAACCGTTGAAGGGATTTTCCAGTCGGAGGTATTTTAAATTGTAAATTCATACTTGTAACCTATAAGGTGCTCTTTGTGGAAATCTGCATGAAGACCCATCAGCAGTGGATGATGATTAAAATTAATTACTTCCAACAACGATAACAAAGTAACCGAAACTGTAGTGTTTGTATGCTGTATGTCTCCTACTACACCAGCTAGGATAATCTAATCAGAACAACACACAAGGATGGAATTTACCTTCTTCACTAGAAAGTTTTAAAGATCATGATATCAAAAAATAATCATCTTCGTAGAAACCAATCGGATTTTTAAGTCTCAGCAGACGTGGGACAACATAGCATTGCTGAAGGCTGATTGATAAATTCCTAGCTAAAAGGGACAAATTTCAAACTTTCGTTTTACATAAGTAGTAAGTTGAAATCAACTAGGAATCAAAAGTATAGCTGTTTGGCCAGATACCGGATATCCGGCTAACCTTGAAGTTAAAAAGCCGGTTATCCCGTCGGAATATCCTTACTTAACGAATACTGCATTCATACATTACTTTGTTTTATTAATATAAATAATACAAGCTAACTACAGTTAGTGCTGTGTAATACAGCACTAACTAGACACAAAGTAGCTAGTTAGCTTGTATTAAGGGGTCTAGAATACAGATATACAAACGTAGAAATACAAAGACTAAAACAAATAGCTGCATATATTTGCATACAGTGAGAATTGAACCCGCCAAAACCCACATTGGAGTCGACTGCTCAACCACGTAGGTCGATAACGGATTTAAAATAAAGCAACCATGCCTTTTTATATAATAAATTAAAGAATTGATCGCTACTTATTCGAATAATCAATGTTAAGTACTATATTGTCTTCCTGTGGAAAACTTTGAATGGAGACAATCTATATAAAGTGTTTACATTCTAAACCACTTGAGATTAGATAAAGCTTTTGAAGATAGCTTGATAAGTGACGTGACAGGTTCCGCGTCTCCAACGAGAAGATTTACATTAAAATATTCAAATACACGTAAACAAAACACGATGAAACAGTAGTGTATTGAAGTGGCAATTGGCTGGCCACGTCTGCCGAAGGACCGCCGGCTGTTGGAGCAAACATATAAGTGGAGACCGCGAATCGGTAAACAGAAGGTAGGACGCCCTTCAGCTAGATGGACTGTTGACCTGGAGGATGTAGCTGGGATGGACTGAATGTGGAAGGCCGAGGACCAGGTGCTTATGGACATTGGGAGAGATCTATGTACAGCAGAGGACTGCAATAGGCTAATTGATTGATTGATTTAGAATAATTTAAATTGAGGTACTGATTTGTCACAGTTCATTCGAAGCTATTAACGCTTAAGATTACACAGGGGCACTTGGCTATAAAGCCTTCTCACGGTGCACAGTGCACGCACGCTCCCAAAACAGAAATGCTTTGAGACGCTTTGGTCCGCTCTGGTTTTATGTTTGCCATTCTATTTTACAAAAGGTAGATAGATACATAGTTACTCTTTATCATACCATAAATAGGATCCAATCACGGACAAGGAGAGAGAATGAGAAGACAGCAGTTCGTATTCTCTGAAGCTTGTAGAAGTGTTGGATAACGACACACACCTCGGCCTTAACCGCAAATCATTATGAATAAAAATTATGAATTGCCACCACAAAGAAGAGGAAAAATCTACACGGATTGTTATCACCTTATTCTTCCAGTTTTATTTAGGGGTGAAACCACTATAGGCTTGTCTTTTGCATTTCGTCAAATTTATATATTTTTAATAATTTAGGTCAAATCTATTTCAAAATTGCTGTTAAAAGTAACTGATTTTAAATTAAAAAATAAAATATCTTTGCCTAAACCCCCCACTTCACACCCCTCCCCCTGCTTCCTCGCGCCTCCTCGTGTGAAATCAAATTGATTGCTACTCTCGTGTCGCCGGTCTTCGTTATCGCTTCAATTACTTGCTGATTGCTAAATTATTTGATATTCGTTTATGATTAATGCTCCACTGATTCCATTAGTTGCAAAACCTAAATATTATGGAACACAGACTACTCTTCTTCAATAAACGGCCTATCTGAAGTCTTGGAGAACCACATATTAGAACGTTTAAATATACTTTTCAAATGTTCTTGTATAGGTCGCAGTTAACAGCCCGCACGATTTTGAAGTCGCAAGGTTTTAGATCTCTTTTGAGTAGTATTCGATTTTGTTTACCTGTATAGGATGGGGAAATGTATTCTGTACCTCTTATTGAGGAGCTCCACGGTTGCAAGAAACCACCCGTTGAGTCATCGCAGCTCAGTAGTAGAATGTAACCGGTGGAGCCGCTTATACATGAGTCAACAGGACAGATGGAGACAATTTCCTCCCAACAAACGCAAGTGTTTCTGGCCATAACCACTTTGAAAAAAGCTATTCCCTTTTGTGTGTCCAACATCATTGACTCCAAGCCACCGGGGTTTCGATTCATATTCGCAAATAATTTCTGCCTCTGTTTATTGTATCCCTAACACTTAAAATCACACAGCATTTATGAAGCTTGTCTAAAGCGTACAAAGCTGATGCGAGGCACAAATTAAACGAAAAGCCACCAGCTTACCTCTTACGATCTTACCTCGCCAACAATCTACATTATTAAGAAGTATATTACATTAACTCATTTCAGCGGGCGCCAAAGGGCGTCTGACCTACTTAGAGCTAGTGGCCTTTTAATTAAGTCTTACCTTTAAATATTCTATTAATTGGGATAACAGTTTTAATTGTTCCAATTCATCAGTAAGGTTTATGGTTGTGGGTCTGGCATTAAAAACAAACAATCGTAATGTTGTAAAAGTATCTATAAGGTACAGTGAAATCTTAATTTAACGAACCTCCACGTAACGATTTCCTTGATTTAATAAATTCTTTAAAATCCCCTGGAACTGCCCGTAAGACCTGGTGCAAAATATACCTTTACATTATGAATACCTTCCGTCAAAAACCTCTTTATTACGAATTTTGAAAATTTATTTGAATGTAGAAATGTTTTATTTATGTAAAATATTTTAATTATTGTTCTTTAATTTCTAAATTTAATTATACATCTGCCAAGCACGTCTCTGTATCACCCAAAGGTTCACTGGTAGAAAATGCCTTCGGCATTCATTTAGCTTCATGCAATGTAAATAAATAAATACATTTACAATCATTGCAAAATATAAATAGAAACTATAATATACCTCTGTTTAACAATTATTGTTAACCTATATAACTTTTTTAAACGTATCCAATCCATCACGTAAGATTCCACAAGAATTTATACCTATCTTGACAGGTTCAGGCAAGTTAAATTTATTGTAAGACAATCACTGTTGTTTAATGTAATGTAAACAGTGATGTTTGTCACTGTTGTTTGATGTAGGTTAAGTAATGTAATTGCTGCTGTTTATCACTGTTATTAAACAATGTACAGTTGCAATGGCTGAGGAACGTTAACCGCGCAATGAAAAACGAAAAATCATTGTTTTGCTTTATTTGTTATAGGGAGAAAGTTCTCCCTATAACAAAGTATGCATAAGAGTCTGTAACTTTGAGGTTAATATATATATATATATATATATATATATATATAAACAAAGGAGATAGCCCACTTTACGGCCCACACGTTACAGAAAAGACAATTAGTGGAAAAAAATTGTTATTTTATATCAATCCAAAAACACAAGAAATTAATTTAATTTACAGTTGCCAAATAAAAATATTTGTATTGTTAAAACGAATCTAATCTAACCTCTCTATAAAAAACTAAAATTTTATTAAATTCCCTGGTATAACGAAAATTCTTATATCGAGCTTCGATGTATCGAGGTTTAGTGTATTTGAGTATTTTGCTATTTGTTTTGTCTGTAAGCAGCCATCATCGCTTATCGATTTGATATCTTAATCTCGATAAAAAATACTTATCTATTGGTTTTTCGTTTCTCTAAATGAGAAATTCTGTCATATTCATACAAGTATTTACACTGAGTGTAAATCGAATACGGCACCTCTGGCGTGGCAATTAAATGAACTACCACCACAAGGTTTTATTTAAGATGTTCGACCAGTCAAGCGCCATCATTTGATATCCATATTGAGGGGGTTGTAAAAAAAATATTGTCATCAGAACTAAAAGTGTGTACCAAACTCCAGATCAAGCGGTCAACAGGGAAGGAATAAAATTTCAAGTACTAATTTTGACCTAAAAATAAACAGGGCAAGTAAATAAATAAAACTGTTTAAAAGAGTTCCATTATATACCTACTGGCTTTATCATCAGATCATCGTTACCAAGCCCAAATATTGGACCCAATATTGGACTCGTTCTAACAAATCATATTATGAGCTCCAACTCGAGGGGTTTGCTAGTAGCCACTGAAGAGTTTCGCTATCTACCTCCTGACTCCATCATCAGATCAGCTCCAAGACGCCAAATTATAGTGTTGTCATCCAAACTACAAATACCTCCTAAGTTTCATTTCGATATGTCAAAAAATATATATACGGTCGAATTGAGAACCTCCTTTTTTTCGTCGGTTAATTAGAACTAGCCTGTTGGTCTAGTGGTTAGTGACCCTGACTGCTGAGCCAGAGGTCGTGGGTTCGATTCCCACCTGAGTCTGGGTGTTCTTTGTGTCGTCGTTTGTATGTTTGTGAAGTCCCCCGCGACACAGGAGTAATTCCTAATGCGGGAGTTGTCTTTAAAAAACGATTTGTTTACATAGTTAGAAGAGAAGCTAATAAAAACTATAAAAATTAAAAACACAACCAATAAACGAATAACGCGTCGCACAGCCGCCATATTGTTTTTTTTTTTTCAGTATATAGTCAGTGTCACTAGACATAATGTAAGGATTCCAACGATACCCTATATATCCAAAGGCAAAAAATTAAAAAAATCTGTTTAGGCATTTAAAGGTTATGATGTAATAAAGAACACTCACACACATACATATGTATGAACCCTGAAAACATTACGAGGAGTGTAAGTTTTTGGGCACTCTTTTGTAAAAAGTGAACCAAGACATAAAAATATTTTTATGAAACATATTAAACGTTATGAGGGTGGAGCACCTGAAAGGGTGAAGAAGTGCTACGACCAGATGTGAAAAGTTAAAATAATTACAGACAGGTATAATTCAGGGACGAACGTGGGTAACTTTAACCATTTTAGCTCCCAGTGGAATTCATTTATTGAAGCGGACCTATTTTGTGGGCAAGTTGGACGTATATTTTTAAATTGGTTATGTATATATTTATAAATATGGATGTTGATATATGTATACCATCTATGTAGAAAGGTGTGTTTGTGTTTTAGAATTGTTACGTGAATATAATTTCGAATAGTCGGAAAATATTATGTTTCGTATACATTTTTGTAAATTGTGCTGAATTTTAACGTTACAGTGTACATATTTTTATACGGATATTTCCTAACATGTCTATAATAATTTCTTTATATTTCATAATTTACGATAACTAAAAATGTACTACGATTGTACCTATACCTATATACCATCATATATTTATACCGTTGTCTATACAAATACAAATAAACAAAATTGGAATGTTTACACTGTTACACTGTACGAATTTTTTTTTATGCCGTATGGCAAAAATTCATTTAAATGTTTTCGTCTATCAGTCTGGTTGTTTTGGCTAATCTCCCAAACAGGTTGACCAATTTCCACGGCATTTTCACTGTCTCTAAAATAGCTGATGTTATAGTTAGTCCAACTTAGGCTACTTTTATTTTGGTTCCTTGCAAAAAACATAAATATATACACGCCAACTAAGCCGCGGCTAACACAGTTAGTTCACCAATAAGCGCATGTCGTACGTGCCGAAGCATGGCTCTCCCATTTATTACCAGCTTTAGCAGTAGGTACCTACTTTTTTCTGGATGAAAAGTACCCTAATATTCCTTCTCTATCTCTGACCACGTGTACGCAAAGTTTCATGATGATCGGTTGTGGCGTAGTAAGGATTAAACGACCCACACTTGACAACGTATTTAAATATGATTAAACAAACGTACCTATTATATAAAAGTGTGATTATATTTTCCGCATGGTGATGATGACTGAACGAGTGATAGATAGGAACTTTAGTAGGCTATTAAAGAGGATGATCAAATCATAAAACAGTTCAATATTTTCCTGTTTTTGCATGCGTTGACCTGTACTTATTCATTTATCTTTTTTATTTATTTTTGTGAAACATAGGTTTAAAAAGATCTTAGTGTATAAATGTTGATGCACTATGTCCTACCACATAACGTGGTGTACAAATTAACATGGTTAGTAACGACGTTCAGATTATGTATATAACGACATCTTTTAACAGTTTTCAGCAACTTCAAGACGTCTCATTAACTAGACAATTTGCACGTATGAAAACCCGATGACGACACAAGATTAAAAAAAAAACTAAATAACACCTGAACTAAAAAGTAAAAAATGATTTTTGATTGTAAAAAGCGTGGGGTGCTTGTCAAGCAGTTGATTCCATAAATGTTGTTTAATTGATTACATTGCAGTTTTTGGCCGTACGTATTTATTTATTTTTTCAGTAAACTGTTCTGTTTACTCAATGTGATATCACTTTAGATAAAAAAAAATCGGCAGAAAAGTCCAATGATTTTCAAATCAGAATAATGGTCTGAATACTCACTATTTCAGAAAACATTTTATTATACAAGGTGTAAGAAACACCGTACCGAATATGGTACGGTGTTTCTTACACTCTGTATAATAAAATGTTTTGTTATATAATAAATAACAACATGGTATATTATACAGTATACACTGTACATGGAGGGGTGCGCGCCGGAATATATCAAACTGATATGTTTGCACGTATTTCCTAATAATTACAATTTAATTAAATAATCACGTACATGCGTACTAATGATAGCCATGCCTACCTTTCCCTTTCAATAAACTCCTGTTTTATTCATCTTTAATTCCCAAAGGCTTGCCCGCGATTACGTGAGTGGATCACTTGTTTGTATGTATGTTTTATGTACATTTATATGTATCACAATTGTGAATGTCAGAATAAATGTGTTTCTCTCTCTCTCTCTATTTCTCTCTCTCTCTCTCTCTCTCTTTCTCTCTCTCTCTCTCTCGCTCTCACCGCTGCATAACATAATAGACCCGCTAGAGATTAGAGTCAAAATAAAAACTGATATCAATTTGTGGGCATGGCAGTGAATGTGAAAGGTTGGTTACCCTCACTCTACATACAGATATTTCGCATTTTTCATTGTATTTTTTAATTTTCGGCTGTTGAATTGAATTTGAATTCGCGTGGAGAAGGTTCCATACGATGAATATGTATCTACCATGTTTTAAAGCGAAAACTTCTTTAGGCACTGAACTCGTTACCGTCACGCTAACAATACATATATAGATCCAGTAGAAGGCGCTAATCTAAACATTGAGTTTTGTCAGCTACTTATTATATACTAGCAACCCGCCCCGGCTTTGCACAGGAACAAATTATACACCAAAAGATTCTTCATGAATCACTCTATCTATTACTGAAAACCGCATGAAAATACGTTCAGTATTTATTCAGTTTTTTGCGAACAGAGAGACAGACAGACAGACGCAACGGGGGACTTTGTTTTATAATATGTAGTGATATATATGTGTGTATGTGTTTTCACTCATGACGTGTAGTTCTAGGACTGACAGTTTTCTTTTTCAATCTGACATAAATTAATGGTTAACCAGGGTACCCCATTGAAAGATAGGTAGTACGACTCAACATTATTTATGGACCGCACAGTGGTGGATTGCCAGTTTTTAAGGTAACAAGGAGTTCTCCGCAGTTTCACCTGCGTTTATAGTCATTGCTCCGTTTCTAAGGGTCGTAGCGTGATGTTACATAGCGTATAATATTCCTCAACGAATACTCTATTCAATACAAAATGAATTAATTATATCCGACTGACAGTTTCGATGATTAGCGCGTTGAAACAAAAACCCGGCCAAGTGCGAGTTGGACTCGCACAATAAGGGTTCCGCACCACCATACAAGATTTATAGCAATACAAACTCTGTAATCGAGCAATAAAGCAAAAAAAAACGCGTTCCTAGTAGGGGAAAACATTAATTTTTAAATTTATTTTTATTATGTGTTGTTATAGCGGCAACTGAAATACACATTCTGTGAGAATTTCAATTGTCTACCTTACGGATCATGAGATACAGCCTGGTGACAGACAGATGGACAGTAGAGTCTTAGTAATAGAGTCCCGTTTTTACCCTTTGGGTACGGAACCCTAAAAATCAAACAAATTTCTACTTTATTATATGAGTAAAGATATATAAGCATAATGCAGATAATAATTGATGTAATAATTAAAATTCTTCCATGATTAAAGTAGGTATTTGCTTCATAAAATTACTAACAATTTAATGTAGCAAATCACTGTTCCGAATAAAATCATAGTAATTACGGTCTCGTCTTCAAGTCTAATATAGGATAACTACTAGTCTGTAGCTCCATACAGCGTAATTAATAGGAAGTATTCTAAAACTTTTACTGCTTATCTTTATGGCTAGCTTGGCCTGTACTTATCAATGCAACCGAATCTGCCAACATACTTTTCACCAACTACAAAAAGTTATAATTAATTAAAAAATTTGCACAAGTATTAAAGACCGATGACAATACAAGACTAAATTAAAATAATGACGCGGCTTTGATACTTACTAGATGTGTAATTCGGGACTTAATCGCGATAATATTTAAAAGGTCCAATATCAACAAGGTAAATTAAAAGACTTGAAAACCCCCTCCCCTAAACGATTACAAAAGAGCTGATGATCTGCGAACGGCAGAATAGATGTTCTTGAACTATAGCTAAGAATACTCTCGATCAAGTCACCTTTCAAACAACAAAACCACACTCAAATCGGTGCTTCCGTTTGGGAGTTATGATGTCACAGACAGACACAGACACGTCAAACTTATAACATCTCTCTTTTGCGTCGGAGGTTAAAATAAGAAAAGAAATTAGAGATTAAAAAGACTAACAAACTCGCTTTCATAGCAAACCGAACTAAAAAGTAGAAAATATTTTTTGATTAATACATTATATAGTTTAGTAGAACTAAAGAAATCGCTTTCATAGCAAATCTAACTAAAAGTAGAAGATATTTTTTGATTAATAAATTATTTATAGTTTAGTAGAACTAAAAAACCCGCATTAATAGCGAACCAAATTTAAAAAGTAAAAAAGAATTCCACACACAAATGCCAAATTATAGTACCTACTGTGGCAGTATAGCAGTATAATACAAAGTTTCATTTCGATGCGAAACCATAGAAGTAGATTAAACTTTTTAATGATTGACTTCCAAGATTTGTTTACATAGTTATTTAGTTTGTTAATTACAAGTGAGGCTAATAAAAGCGTGGGGCACTTGGCATCAAATGTAACAAATAGTTTATTGGTTTATAGCTATTTATAAAAGTAGAGATATTATTCAAATATAGTAAAAAGCAGCCCACACTCTTTTACAATCATAATTTTTTATTTTATTTTTTAGTTCGGTTTGCTATTCAAGCATGTTTTTTAGTTTGTTTTGAACTATAATTTATATACACTGGTGACTAAATTGACTATTAAACTGCAACTTCACAGGTTGCGTGTTCGATTGCCGATCCGTACAAATATTTGTACTTAGGAGTACATTTAATTAGTCTGGGTATTTCTATGTATAATAGTAGAATGCCAACCTATCACATATTATAAAAGAAAGTCCCCACCGCGTCTGTCTGTCTGTCTGTTCGCGATAAACTGAAAAACTACTGAACGCACTTCCATCCCAAAAAAACTGTGTTTTAGGCATAGGTATCGTGTATCGAATAACTATACGAGCTTAAAAAAACACTATTATTATTTTTTTTATTTTTAATGTTATAGGGGGCAAACGAGCAGACGGGTCACCTGATGGTAAATGACTACCGCCGGACATGGGCACCTGTAACTCAAGAGTCACAAGTGCGTTGCCGGCCTTTAAAGTGGGAGTAGAGGAAGGGAGGAAGAGGGGGAGAGGAGGGGGAGGGAAGAGTTAGGGCCTCCGGTAACCTCACTCACTCGGCGAAAAGCAATGAAAGCATCACTGCCGGTTTTCTGTGAGGGCGTGGTACCGAACGGAGTCAAGCCCATACGTGCCGAAGCATGGCTCTCCCACGTATTTTGACATTACAAACAGACACTTAAATTTTCATCATGTATACGTACGGGAATTAACGCGATCACATAATAGGTATTACATACCTTTGAATGTCCTGACGTCAGACAATTCAAATGACGACGTAATTGACGTAATGTGTTTTTGTACGGTGCCAGCCCTACTCATGGATCTCTAACGGCCCTACTCGCCAGCAGACATATACATATAACTTCTAGATTTCGCTCGTGGCTTTGGTCACGTACGTTATTTTAACAATACTTTTTCGGAAAGAAAGATTCCGTACGTTTTAGTACCCCTGATCGCGTTTATGCAGAATTTTTTGATGAGCGGTTGAGTATTTATGCCATGAAAGTGTACACAACAAAATAATTAACAAACAAACTCACTCAATGTTATGTTATTACTGCTTATTAACAGCGGACTTCTGTCTTCCTCCTACAGCTTAATGAATATGTGTAAAAATATGTAGTAGAGTAATATGTAATAAATTTTTGGTTAATTTAATTGGCCAGTATAACTTGAGCTGTCATTGTATTGACTTACTTCAGGTGAGGTAACTTTAGGTCAACATATATGTACACTAGACGCGTGTAGCTTGATGTTAAGCCGTATTTATGTATTTTTTAAATTGTAACACATATTGTTTAAAATTTTTAGCTTTCTGCAATTCTTCTATACATAAACTTTCGGTATTCCACGTATTCTATTTCACGTTTCTGCATTGGCAACATTTTGCTTAAGAATGCGTCCAACGTTTACGTATTAATATATAGATTTCATTACAATGAACCAGTAGCCGTCATGAATGTTGATCAATAATGTGTTAACCGACATGTAATGTTACAGCTTGTATAGCACCACAATAGTTTATAAAATTAACATAAAAAATAAAATGTATCCTCACATTATTGCATTGGCTGATTATTAGTTATGTTTGTTAGTTATTTACGATCAAATGCTTTACTTAAACACTAGCAGCGCCCCGCAGTCTCACCCGCGTAAGTTACTGAACCTTGGTATGTAGATAGCTGGAGACCTGGATTAACATATGGGCTACTTTTTGTCCCGATATTCCCACGAGATCGGGACTTACGCGGTTGGATATTTGTTACTCTTTCACGCCAAAACTACTGAGTTTTGGCGTGAAAGAGTAACAAACATTCATCCATCCATGCATCCATCCATCCAAACTTTCACATATATAATATTAGTGGGATAACTATGCAATAACTGTAATCAATAGTAAAGATTAATGAACTTTGAGTGAACTAGTTCGGACGTCTGGTAGTTAGTCCAAATAGAAAGAAATATAAAGACAATAATAAAAACCTACCAATCTATACTAACATAATAAAGCTAAAGAGTTTATTTGATTGTTTGTTTGTTTGTTTAATTGTAAATCGCTGGAACTATCAGTCAGATTTGAACAATTATTTTTGTCTTAGATAGAATATTTATTGAGGAAGGTTATAAGCTATGTAAAATCACACTACGGCCCTCAGGAGAGAAGTGACCACAAACGCAAGGAAAACTGCGGGAGCGGTTAGAAAATGATTAAGTAAATATCTTACAAGTCAAACTAGGATAATATATAGGATAATATATAGGATAACCTACATGCCAAAGTTCACAGGGTTTATACAAAACGGTAAATTCATTTCGTCACACTGTGCGCCAGTTTTTACGATATAAATTCATTTCATAAAAAAAATTCAATCGGATTGCCAGATTTGAAGGAAATTCTGTTATGCTCCAGTGCCTTTTCAGTAAGGTAGAATCTCTTGTTAGGTAGTTACAGTCGTAATCCTATCTAATATTATAAATGCGAGAGTTTGTTTGTTACGCTTTCACGCCTTATCTACTCGACCCACGGGGGTCACTCGGTGTACAGAAAAACACATAGGGTACTTTAAATCCAGGATAACTAGCCAGGATAGCCCGAGGGTTACCAGAACTATAATGCGATCGAAGCAGCGGGAAAAGCAAGTATATTTTAATATTCTTAGATAACAATAGATGAGATTATCGCAATATTACTATTCGGCTTTATCGTTTGTTATTGTCAACGTGAAAGATAAATTTTCAGCTATTTTACGAAGGTTATTAACAAAGACAATAGATTATGCGTGCAAGATCGGGAATACCACACACAACTTTTGAACAATACATTTAGGTACAGTAATCTATACATCAAAATAAACTTAACACAAAACAAGTTATTTTTCGGCATATTTTCTTGCATGGATTACTCTGTCTAGTTCGGGATCAGACGGCCATGTGTGAGGTGTCTCAAGTTGTTATTATTATTAGGTATCTCTTATTTAGATTCCGACCGATGTTTTTGTTTACTAACAAGTTTCGCGTTCCACGATAATTATGTTAACGGGAATTGACGCCATGTTTTTGTGTACCATTAGATAATTTTATAATTAGTTACTAATACACACAAACTTTGAATTACGGGTTGGAGTTGCGTGAATTGGAACCGTATGACGTCATTGGTTAAATGACTCGCCCATCACTACATACAATAACTTAGAAATATTTTTAAGTAGATTTCGAAGTTCAGAATACATATTGGTTTTTTTACCAGTTGTAGAGTTTTCCAAAAATATCTTCACAGGAGGTCTAGTTATGATCCTTAGACCCCAAAACAACCGCCAGTTAAAAAGTTTATATATGTATGTACCTCAATGTTACCGTCACGATAGAGGTCGCAATTATGCATCGATTGCTTTCAAACTTGGACGTGAATGGGGGATATTCCCCCAAAGGGAGGGACTGGGGGCAGATTTTCAAAAAATTTCGTAAAACACGAAATCTACCTCTGCGGGCCTGCTGCGGGCCCGGTTTTTTTTGTAAGTTTTTATGACGAAGTAGCATTTGTTAGCGACTTCGCTCGCGTTAATGTACATTTAAGTAATATTTTCGGGTATCCCTCGAACACAGTTAGTAATTGTACCCTATGTGTGTTTTTATACCTCTAACAACGTGTATACGTGTTATGAATATTATACATACTGGTATGTGAGAAGATTCTTTTATGGGTTATGGGCAAATGAGCATTCGGGTCATCTGATGGTACATAAGTGACTACCGCCGCGCATGGACACCTGCAACTCAAGAGTCACAAGTGCGTTGCCGCTACTGCAGTACGTCACCGTCAGAGACGTATCGGAGTAGCATTTAAGCGAGAGCTACATTAGGCCGACGCACACGTCTGAGACATCTGCGAGAGCTACATTAGACGGACGCACACGTCTAAGACATCTGCGAGAGCTACATTAGGCCAACGCACACGTCTAAGACATCTGCGAGAGCTACATTAGACGGACGCACACGTCTAAGACATCTGCGAGAGCTACAATAGGCCGACGCACACGTCTGAGACATCTGCAAGAGCTACATTAGGCCGACGCACACGTCTGAGACATCTGCGAGAGCTACATTAGACGGACGCACACGTCTAAGACATCTGCGAGAGCTACATTAGGCCGACGCACACGTCTGAGACATCTGCGAGAGCTACATTAGACGGACGCACACGTCTAAGACATCTGCGAGAGCTCCATTAGACGGACGCACACGTCTAAGACATCTGCGAGAGCTACATTAGACGGACGCACACGTCTAAGACATCTGCGAGAGCTACAATAGGCCGACGCACACGTCTGAGACATCTGCAAGAGCTACAATAGGCCGACGCACACGTCTGAGACATCTGCAAGAGCTACATTAGGCCGACGCACACGTCTGAGACATCTGCGAGAGCTACATTAGACGGACGCACACGTCTAAGACATCTGCGAGAGCTACATTAGGCCGACGCACACGTCTGAGACATCTGCGAGAGCTACATTAGACGGACGCACACGTCTAAGACATCTGCGAGAGCTCCATTAGACGGACGCACACGTCTAAGACATCTGCGAGAGCTACATTAGACGGACGCACACGTCTAAGACATCTGCGAGAGCTACAATAGGCCGACGCACACGTCTGAGACATCTGCAAGAGCTACATTAGGCCGACGCACACGTCTGAGACAGCTGCGAGAGCTACATTAGGCCGAAGCACACCTCTGAGATATCTGCAAGAGCTACATTAGGCCGACGCAAACGTCTGAGACATCTGCGAGAACTACATTAGGTCGATTCACACGTCTGAGACGTCTTACACGTGTAAGGTTGGTGTGCACATAAAATAAAAATAAAATAAATAAAAAATAAAAACGACATTTTCGACTCTGTTATCTTTAGTCAATATAATTTCCATATACGCAACCTGATGATCATCAAACTAGGTAAATTTTTATAATTTTGCCAGCGGTTTCACTCGCCTGAATGAAGATTTTGTCAATAAATTCAGGTACCTATCCCTCGGGAAAAGTACTTACTTTCTGGATAGATACGCTGTCTTTACTTATGGGATATGGGGAAACGAGCAGAAGGTTATAAATATTATATTTTTTCATACAAAACAAAAAAGCAGAAAACGAATTTAGCGTTTTCTGCTTTTTTTTCTTGAATGAAAAGACATAATATTTGAATGAAAAGATATAATATTTGAATGAAAAGATATAATATTTGAATGAAAAGATATAATATTTGAATGAAAAGATATAATATTTGAATGAAAAGATATAATATTTGAATGAAAAGATATAATATTTGAATGAAAAGATATAATATTTGAATGAAACTAGAAAACTATGGAGGGACTTGGAATTTTGAAATAAACTGAGGTGGTTGATTGGCAGCTCGTTGGAACATATAAAAGATATATTGTGATTCTAATATTGTATAAAACTTCACTGTGCTATAATATATTATGTCCAGATACCAGAATTTAATTTATCATCTCCCGTAAGATATACTACTATCCCGTGAGAAAGTCCTTTTGATAGAGCTACAATAAATACATAATTACATGATGATTGGTTGAGGAGTTTAAAAGCGTAACAAAGACACTCAGCATTGTGTACGACTATATAACGTACTAGCTGCCCGCGTAACTTCGTCTGCGTTTGTAAATTTCCCCGTTTTTGGAACATTTTTCATTGATGCTCCGCTCCTATTGGTTGTAGCATGATGTTATATAGCCTATAGAGTTCCTCGATAAATGGGCTATCCAACACTAAAATAATTTTTGAAATCGGATCAGTAGTACCGGAGATTACCCCGAACATCCAAACTCACAAACTTTACCTCTTTATCATTTTAGGATAGAAGTTTAATTTAAAATATTTTTATTTGAAGTTTAATTTAAAATATTTTTATTTGAAGTTTAATTTAAAATAATAAAAAAGGGGTTATTGGGATTCTTCGAGGAGTTAGGGTGGCTCGAATAGCTTTTATTTCCACCAACGCAAAATACGCGCTTTGCCGTGAAATTGCGGAAAACTGCCCGGGGCAACCTAACCTAACCTACATCACGTTTATTAAACTCTCTCTGAATATCTGAAGATTAAAACGAGATGACAATCTAAGATAATCTTGTAGATTGTCCAAACAATTTTCTGCTATACACAGTTATCTCTTGAGGCCGGAGTTACGCAAACAATTCACTGTTTTTCTCCCACCTCCAACTGCTCCAGAACAATCGTCATCCATCATTTTCTTTTCTATGTTTTTTCTACTTTGTTAATTTATTATGTCCCGTGTTACAACTGTTAATAACATTAGTTTTGTGCGCCCAGTAATAATTGTCAATGGCTTTATTCTGTACTAGCAGCGCCCCGCGGTTTCACGCGCGTTAGTCCCGATCCCGTAGGAATATCGGGATAACAAACAGCCTATATGTTAATCCAGGTCTCCAGCTATGTACATACCAAGATTCATCGCAATCGGTTCAGTAGTTTTGGCGTGAAAGAGTAACAAACATCCATCCATCCATCCATACATCCATACATCCTCACAAACTTTCACGTTTATAATATTAGTAGGATGCATTGTTTCTAAAGAGTAGAGGACGACTAAAGAAAAAATTAATAAACCACGAACACATTGCGTCTACGGGAAATAAATTTGGGAAAAGAGTAAGATGATCAATTTTAAGTGACGTAATTTAAGCAGCGGTAGTATAAAGATGGAAGAATCGAACTTCACGACGCGATAAAGAACCACAGATTACAAAATGTTTCCACGGGACTTTCATTGGCAGATACCTGGTGTTAAAGGAGTAAATTAGGCAATCTTTTTTTTTATGTTATAGGGGGCAAACGAGCAGACTGGTGACCTGTAGGTAAGTGACTACCGCCGCCCATGGGCACCTGCAACTCAAGAGTCGCAAGTGCGTTGCCGGCCTTTAAGGTGGGAGTAGGGGAAGAGGGGGCGAGGGAAGGGTTAGGGTCTCCGTAACCTCACTCACTTGGCGAAAAGCAATGCAATCATTGCTTCACTGCCGGTTTTCTGTGACGCAGTGGTATCACTCCGGTCGATCCGGCCCTTACGTGCCGAAGCATGGCTCTCCCACGATTTTACTACTTTTATTTTGGATATAAAATTAGGGTTCCGTATAAAATATATAAATATAAACACGCGAGCGAAGCCGCGCGGGGAACAACTAGTAAAATAAAATTTGTCTGTTTGTAATGTCAAAATAATAGTCTTTTTCAAGCTCTTACAGTTATTTGCACGCTACCTATGCCTAAAATTCAATTTCAAAATTTTTGTCTGTCTGTCTATCTGTTCCGGCTAATCTCTTGAATAGGTAGACCGATTTCCACGGGACGTTCACTGGCAGATAGTGTTATAAGGAGTAACTCAGGCTACTTTTATTTTGGAAATAAGAATTAGGGTTCCGCGGAAAACATATAAATATGTACACGCGAGCGAAGCACTGTCAGATATTGAAACCATGCAATTAAGTTATAGTAAATAATTTGTTTTACGAACACGATATGAAACGAACTTTCAATGAGCCTTTCACATAAAATAAACGATTTCATGATGATTTCATTAAAATTCGATATCAAATTGTATTCCAAACAAAGAGTCAAGTTTGCGTAATTTCATTTGTTACGTAATAAATGACGAGGAAACGGCAGCTGGAGCGTTTTCCTCATACGAGTGCGACATTTATCAAGCAAACTTAGTCACTCCGCTGTAGGACGGGCCAGTGGCGGAGATTAAAGTTATTTGTACGTAATTTTGTTATTACTCATCTTATTTCACCCGCTTTTATAGTCATTGCTCACCTATTAATGATCGTAGTGTGATGTTAAGCCTAAGATAATGTTGCTCAACAATTGGTCTAAAAAAATCGATTGGTGCTTCCAGAGATAAGTGCGATCAAAAAAAAAATATAAATAAAAAAAATTCAATGGTGTGATGAACGAGCTGATGATCTTCGAACGGCAGAATAGATTTTCTTAAATTATAGCTAAGAATTATAATAATTAATGTGCTTCCATTTTAGTGCATGGTCTTAATATTTGCACGCCTGACAGGCAAAACATATCTGATCTTTTGTTAGTTTATCTGTTCTGTGTAAGTCTTAGTTCACACTAATATGACTTTTCCTGATCTCATTAATCGTAGTTGACAGTGGATTAGACCGGCCCACTGTCAAAGACCGGTTTACTCTACAGCAACGGACTCCCCAAATAATCTCCCCTTTAATATTTTTCACCTGGTATACTTATGTGTGCATACTCATGTTTAAGCAAATAAAATTATCTTATAATATTATCTATGTATTAACGGGAATTAACGCGATCACGAAAAGGTATTACATACCTCTGAATTGCCTGACGTTTCGACCAGGTTGCACTGGCCGTGGTCAAAGGCTGACTCAGCCTTTTCGTGATCGCGTTAATTCCCGTTAGTACATAGATAATATTATATCATGGAACGCGAAAGTTTAAAAGTTAGTAAAATTTTCTTATTTTATCTAAAAATTTTAACTTAAAAGTTAAACTCTTAAGTTTTCATTAAGAAAAAAAAGAACACTCTTGATCAAGTCTCCTTTCAAACAGAAAAAACTAAATCAAAATTTCTCTCTTTAGGAGCTACGATGCCACAGACAGACATCCCTCGTGCGTTAAAGGTGAACACTTTCTCCGCTACCCTTAATATGTAAGAAATAACCTTAGACTGCTCCTTAAAAAACGTCTTTAGCTTTATGGTACCTATACATATTATTGGTCTTATGTAGCGCTACAGGTATTCTTAAAAGTTGGAACTTCATCATCATCATCAGCCTATCGCCATTCACTGCTGGACAAAGGTAGTATTACCACCAGAGTGACGCCTGACGCCGACGTGGCGGGACGGTTCACACCTTAATGAAGAGGGCCGAAACTAGACGGCCATCCCCGAAATACACACGTAAATAAAACCTATATAGGTAGTAGGTATTCATTTTAACAGCAAGAGCAAGAAGGCTCGCGGCTAAGTGGTAACCGAGTAGATTAGCACATTGCAAGGTTAAGGAATATTAGTCAGGTCAGTCTTAGGATGGGTGACCATTCTTAATACACCGAGTCCCTCCGTGCCTTGGAGAGCACGTAAAGCCGTCGGTCCCGGTTGAATGATACGAACATCTGTGGCATACGTTACCGGTAGTTAATAAAGAAATAAATAAAATAAAATAAAATCAAATAAATAAAATATCGAAGTTCAGCCTTTTCGTAGTTAGACTGAAACTTAATTGGGAAAAGGCGTGGAGGAGGACGATAATTTTAACAGCACAAGTAGAGCAATGCTTTTAGCTGGTAGCTACAGTTACCAAAGTTCAAATGGCTTAGTTGAGAACGCGCGAGTCACCAGTAATCATCATCTTCACTAAATATTGCACGGACTATGTGTTTCTTGATAACGTGGTGGATGATAGCCCGTCAGTTTAAAAATTCAAATAGTGATAAACTTCATATTTTATGAAGTAATGCATGTCTTACACAATTCTCCATTATCTTCTTTAATTATATACATATAATATTATTTTTTTATGGTATTGGGGGCCAACGAGCAGACGGGTCACCTGACCGTAAATGACTACCGCCGCCCATGGGCACCTGCAACTCAAGAGTCACAAGGCCTTTAAGGGGAGAAGAAGAGTAAAGGGGGAGAGGAGGGAAAAGGGTGGAAAGAGAAGGGTTAGGGCCTCCGGTAACCTCACTCACGCGCCGAAAACCAATGCAATCAATGCTTAACTGCTGGTTTTCTGTGATGCCGTGGTATCACTCCGATCGAGCCGGCCCATACGTGCCGAAGCATGGCTTTCCCATGTGTTATAAGTTATATGCTTGTGCTAGTAGTAGGTTTATGTTAATGTGGGTGAGGTTTGTACCTCTAACAAATTGATTACAATCCCAACACCTACGGTATCTGTAAATTCCATATCTTTAAGTTAATCGAGTAAGTCCCAACAGATAGTGAACATTACTGTGGTTTTCTCATCCGATCGTATTTAATTAATGAAGCTGTTAGTGGAACAACTTTGAAAATTTATTCTACGATATCTATTTCGTTGAGAGGGTTCAAGTAATATGGTTAGGGGTTGAATAACTTACTCTTTCCTTTATTACAGGTTTAGTGCGCTCAGGTGACTTATGTCCGCAGATGTTGGTGATAAAGGCTACCAGCGTGTCGTAACATATTCGAAGACTGGATAACTGTGACAAAACGGTGACAAAAGTCACCAGTGCCATCTTTTCTTTATATTAAAACGTTGTGTTTAAAATAAAATGAACGGAAGTAGCCAACAAGCATATGACTTGCCTAATTGTAGGTAAAAGAAAGAAGTAAGTAAGAAAATGAGTATATTTAGCTAAACAAAGCATACAACTTATTTTATAAATATTAAAACAATTATACTTTCTTATATTATGTCTAAAAGACTAGACCTCAAACTCAATCAACAATGAGATGACATTTATTTTATAAATAGTTAATTAAGTTAACTATTTGCATGCCTGTTAGACCCGTGTAAGGGGGTATATTTTCAGTAGTCTACGTCATATATAACACTAAGATAGTGATGATGATGATGACAATAATTAAAAAAAATAACAAGTTTCTTTTCATAAATTACAAATTTCTCATTAGTATTACATTTCCGTTACTAGAAGTGTTCTATTGTCATCCATCACCATTCAATTCAATATGCGTAATTTTAAAACTAATGAAACACAATCAACACGAAATCAATTTCCACAAATGAATCTAAATTAGGAAATAGTTTGGCTATCGGTTTAACAGTCCCATTAAAGTCCCAACGGTCATTGGCCTTTTAGTCACGTATCACGTACAATCATAATTCGGAATCAACGTATCACCTGCCAGTAATGAATTAGTTTTATTAGCATAAGATTAATAAAAGATTAATATCAATCAATAAAATTAACGAATATTTGGTTGATACTGATAATAATAGTTCATAATCTACAAAAGGTTTACACCTTTGGCTTTAACCGAATAATATAAAAACGATTAATACATATTACGAATGTAAAGAAAAAGATAAAGAAACAAACATCTCACCTGATGGTCGTCAAACGAGTGAGGCCGCAAAAAGCCAGGTATTCATAACTCGCGGTTTCAATCTCCTCAATGTAGATTTAGTCAATCAAGGTTCAATTCAAGTGTCCCTCGGGAAAAATACTTATTTTCCGTATAAAAGGCACCTACCTACCTACCCTGTCCTTTTATTTACCGATGACAACGTACATCCAAATCTTCTTGATGATCGGTTGAGTAGTTACAAACTCACATTAATAATATTAAAGTTTTGATTACAATGCCGAAAACAGGTATCTCTCGTACTTGCCTGGAAGAGATTTATTTGTATCTTCTACAAGTTACACAATTAACATATGTCTTAACATTTGGTTTGTATGGAAGATCAAATAAGGTACCTGCGTCAGCTATCGTCGTATGAATGTTTGTTGCTGCGAATGAAACTTGGTATGTAGACAGCTCGAGGCCTGGATTAACACATAGGCTACTGTATTCATACGATAGAGGATATTCTCACGGCATCGGGACTTACGCGGGTGATACCGCGGGGCGCAGCTAGTGCATGATACTTCTACTGTAACAATGTTGTACAAATGAAGTGTCATCTATCTATCTATCTATTACACAGTACAGTCCCAAGAAAAGACTGATAGGTTATTGATTAATATTGTTCATCCGGAAAGACTTTTAATGCCTGGTATAAAAACTCCATTGTCTTTTTTATCAAACCTTATCACGATCACACATTTCAAATAAGTAGCAATAGGGATTGAAAAAATAAAATATATATTATACGTACAATTAAATGTATAAGGAAGCAAAGACAAGGATGTATATTCTATATGCGAAGTCAAAGGTCTAGTATTCGAACGCGTCGGCCAAGAATAAAAAAAATAAATGGTGAAATAGAATTTTGTTTTTTAGTAATTATTTCTAATCTATCAGGCGATCTCTTAAAACTAATTAATTATATCAAAAATTTACTTGATAATAAGATAATTATAACAATCAAAAATGCGTCGGTGATAAACAATGACGCAACAAAACCGGACAAGTGAGAGTCTGACTCGCGTATTGATGGTTCCGTACAATCTATGTGCGGTAACTCCCCAAGATTTTTGGTTCTTTTTAAAAATACTCCCCAACAACGTCACAGTCAATTATCCAAGAGTAAAATATAAGTTTGTAATCACAAAAAATGTACGTGCAACAATAAACTTACAAGTTCCGAGTTTTTTTCATTTACTTCTCGCCAAATTTCATGATTTTAGGTCAATGAGAAGTATCCTAAACGTTTTGATTTACCTGCGAAGTATTAAAATTGGTTAAAATATATAAGGCTTAAATGACCGTATCTTTTAATTGTGATGACTTAGGATCTTGATTTTTTTACATCTTCAACGAATTGTAGATATTAATAATTAATGTTAATTTCAAATAGATATCTCTACGCGTTCTTGAGACAAAGGTCTCGACAAACAGACAAACGGCCAACGAAGTGATCCCATTAGAGGGTATTTTTTATTTTCAGGTACGGACCTTTAATAAAACCCTTTCGAGCATCCAATGTGACCCCAGGTGAGGACCCAATTAACGAATTATATAAACTATAACAACCCCTAATATTTCACTTATAGCAGGGTTGGGTGTCACAACATCTCACAACATTGTTTGTCGTTACTTGCAGATAGAGGAAGATAAGAAAATAACTATATTAAGGATAACTAATGGGTAAAATTTCCCTATATAGATATTATTATCTACTACTACGCCAAAATATAACGAATAGTAGAAATAGAAAATAATTATTTCAATTATCTTCTATTTCTACTATACGACATTTGAGCCGATAATGGGCAACATTTTCCTGAAGTGACACAAATATTGAGGCCATAGGTAATCCACCAGCCAACCTCATTCGTAATAAACTGACCACAACGTGTTCCAATATTATTAAATTTCATTGTTTTTCTAATTTAAAATAACATCAATTTCATTCATAAAATAATTAATTTAATTTAAAACCCAACTACCGTATAAAAATTAATACGGTAGGTTCTGTAGTAACATCACAAAATAACGATTTGGACGTCACACATCGCTGTTCCAAACGTGAGAAAATAGTATCAAATCTAATTCCAGAGTCCCGTTACTTTATTTTCAGGAAGATTGTAAAATTTGTTACTTTAAGTAACTATAGTTTAGTTAAACTAAAAAAAGAAACACTGAATTAATAAGTAAAACAGAGTTCTACTATTCATCTCTTGGCTCTATCATCAGACCATCGTTATTAAACCCAATCTGTTAGACTCGTCAAAACGGGTCCAAGCCAATCCACCACACGAGTCAAAGCCGAAACTCGATGAGCTTACTAGTAGCAACTAAAGAGTTTAATTATCCAAATCCTGGCTCCATTATCAGAAAGCACCAAGATGCCAAACTGTAGTATTGTCATCGGAACTACCATAGACATAGAAAGTTTAAATTCGTTGCGACAATAATTATTAGAAGTAGGTTAAAATTTACTTCAAAGATTTGTTTACATACAAGTGTTAAAAACCTCCCTATTAAAATCACATTATATTACGAAGGTGATGTGGCATAAGTCGATGTCATAAATAAAGTGATCAATATCATTAATATCATTATCTACGCCTATAAAAATCACATGACGATAGGCTTTTGGTGATAAAAAAAGATACAGGCATATTTTGGCATTGCGTAATTGGAAATACCTAAAGATGTGCAGACAAGAGATGATGACATTATTATAGTAGCTGAACTCATACAATAAGCCCCAGCCCATATTAAAACTAAAAAAATGATATAAGTGAAAGGGCTAATGGAGTCCTTAAAAATAAAAAAAAGTTATTTAGACGACATTTGTTGGCTGGCTGGTTGTAGTGGTTAGGGATCCTGACTGCTGAGTTGGGTCGTGGATTCGGTTTCTATCCAGGACAAATAATTATGTGATAAGCACGATCATTTGTTCTGTGTCTGGGTGTAATTTATCTATAATATGTATGTATTTAGAAATATTTAAGTATGTTTATCAGCAGTCTGGTTACCATAGTACAGACTCTGCCTGCCTTTTTTAGGATCAGACGGCCGTGTGTGAGATGTGTCAAGTTATTATTATTGTTATTTAGCCCAAACTCATCAAGTGTATTGGCTAAGCTGTCGGACTTGGATCAAGTGGTTGCGGGTTCAAACCTTTTCCATTGCTCTACCGCTGTGAACCCACTATTAACACAAGCATTTAGCTTAGCCAACAAGAATACTAGTAATGTATGACCAACGTTACTAGTATTCTATAAAAACACATTTTAGTTGTTGAAAGGGGAAGTTTTAAATGATACTAGCTGACCCGACAGACGTTGTCATGTCTTAACTATGAATATTGAATTCCAATTGGTATAATTTGCAGCGTGCATTCTGTCAATCACGCCAATTGTCGAACTACTGAGAGTTATGGCAAAAACGCTAAGGTTACATAAGAAAAGTTAATATGATCGTTAAGTTTTCTTAAATTTTCTAATTTTCCGCACAACTTTCTTAATTTTTTGTCTCATAAGAACCTTCTCCTGACAATAACAAACACAAAAAAAAGAATGAGCGAAATCGTTCCAGCCGTTCACGCGTGATGCCGTGACCAAGGGAAATAGGGATTCATATTTATATAGTATAGATTTTTGTTTTCTGTTTATGAGTAGGTAAATGAAAAACAATATTGATATCTTTTTATAAATTGTACCGAAATGAAAGTAACCCACGTAAACCGTATTTACGTGGGAGAACCATGCTTCGGCACGTATGGGCCGGCTCGACTCCGCTCGATACCACGGCCTTACAGAAAACCGGTAGTGAAGCAATGCTTGCATTGCATTTCGCCGCGTGAGTGAGGTTCCCGGAGGCCCTAACCCTTCCCTCTCCCCTATTCCCGTCCTTCCTTTCTCCCCTCTTCCCCCCTCCCCCTCTTCTCTTACTCCCACCTTAAAGGGCGGCAAAGCACTTGTGACTCTTTGAGTTACAGGTGCCCATGGGCGGCGGTAGTCATTTACCATCAGGTGACCCGTCTGCTCGTTTGCCCCCTATACCATAAAAAAATAAAAACCTTATTGCGCACTGATGTATTAATACGTAAGCATGAAATAATCATAGTTAATAAATTTTCTTATCTGTAAAATACAATACTATATATATTTGTTTTAGAATGCTCTACACCAAGATGGTCAAATTAGGTATTAGACATTGGTAAACTTACTTCTAAGAAGTACTTATATTTTCAACAAATGACAGCATTTCAAAATCTTGATGACTTCTATAATCTTTTATATCGCTGTAATCTTAACCTCTTGTGTTTTATCATCCTCCATAGTCATACGATGGATATGTTGAAAGTTTTACGTTTTCTGTCTTCTTTTATTTTGGTTTCGTCACAAAGGAAACAGTTTAAATTTCTTTATAAGAGAATTTACCAAACTTAGAACGAGCCCTATCATAAATTTTGAAACCAATCTCAAAGTGGCCGTCAAATATTCACCGCTCCAAGAATATTCTAATTGAGATCGATGGAAATGGTTCATCAGTTGCAGCTGTGATCTAAGTAATGATATGAGTTAAGAAAATCAGGCTTTTATCATTCAAGTCCAATCATCTAATGATTGGACCAGAATAAGAAATGGTTTCTAAAGATATGGAATACATCGAATGATTGGAGTTGTTTCATCTATAGGTTATGTGCAAATGATTGTAAAAGTAAAATGTTTTAAGTAGATCTCAAGTTTAAACTTACGCTTATATATTATATAGGTACTACATCGTTCTCAATACAAACTGTTTGAGTCACACAGAGAGATAAACATTGCATAACAAAGGTCATATTAACTTCAATTCTAACAATTTGTGTATATAGATGATCGGTTTGATTTAATAAATTTATAAGAAATAATTATAGCTCTAAATTTTGTTATTATACAAACATACAATAATAAATATAAAAAATAGTGCTTAAAAGAGACTTACTTTTAAGCACTATATTATACTCTTTTATTGTAATATTTGATAGACCGATTAATGAAACTCGTTTGCTTTTTGTAATTAATGGATTAGATGGATTTCTATATTTTCATTTTCTTTAAGACAATTTATTATCTTTTTGGAATATAAAATAAAAATAAAATCAATGTAATTTTTAAGTTTATCATTTAAACATAAATTTGATCGGTTCATTTACTTAACCGTAGCTTTTAACACTTTCATTTCATATCATATACTACACAAGAATTTTGGAACCAAGAAATTATAATAACGAATAGTAAATAAACCACAAATCAATATTTCAGCTGATATCTTGCCACTCATCAATGATACGAAAACTCTTGAACGTAACACACATCCTGGTAAGATAAACCATGTCTTTGCTAATCTAAAGGACCAGCTTACAAGCAACATCAGTAGGCAATACCAATAATGTAATGACATCTACAATCCGTTTACTTACTTCCACTGAAAATATACTGTTTAGCCCATGAACATCGATGACAACAACGATCTGAACCTGAGTCCACGAATGTATGACCTCACAGGGTGGGGAACAAAACACTACCCACAAAATAGGTTTACACCACCAATTTAATTTAGCAATCTTTATTTTCAACACGCGGTTTGAACGTGCGAAGTAATTCAACATGCAACGTGCGTTCAGTGTCGCGTCCCGCGTCAGACTGAAGGCTCGGCGAGGTGAGCTGGGCCAATACAGCCCCGCTCCCCTTGCACCCCGCCCGCCCAGGCACGCGTCTATACGACAGAGCATAGACTAGATAATGTAGATGAGATAAGTGCTGAAAGACCTTGGTGGTCAACTTAAAACCTCAATACAATATTTATGATACAAATCTAAGTACCGCGACAAGAGAATCACAGCATCTAATGTTGTTAAATCACGAAAATTCAATCAGGGCGTACATGCAAATTATAAGACAAATGTTACAAGTAAAGTAAACACAGAAGATACAACATCGCAACATGTCGCTCAAAGTGGTGCAATCAATACCGTAAATTAATTAACAAACCTTGAAATAGAAAACTAGAAATCCTAATGAGATAAAGAACTGAAGAACTTTTTATCTTAACTGATAATAAGTAATAATATATGATACACTTGCTAGCAGCTTGAGCACATTCAAATAAATTCGGCGACGGATTTCCATCCTTAGAGGTAGGTACCCAGAGATGGTTCTGAGATTTCCGACTACAGTACAACGATGACGTTAAACCGCATATCAGACGGTGAACTTATATAGTGACGAGTGTTCCAACCGAAATCCTATAAAAAATAGACCAGCAAGCTCACAAGATGTTTTATCCTTTGGAACCTTGTGATTGTTGATGAGTTCTTTTCTTCTTTTATTATAAAATAAAGACATTTTAGTCTTAACTTCTCGGGATAATACAGTCGTATGTCATTATTTTCGAAATAGCACTTTTGCCAGGTGAACCACAGGGTGACCAAACTTTCTCCTTCAGTTTTTCCAATATTTTAACTCACAGATCACTTCACCGCACCGATAAAAGGCTCGAAACTAGTCGGCCATCCCCGAATTACATACGTGAGTATGTAAGCTTTAATTAAATATTTACTTTTAATTAATATCACTAACATTTTTTATTTAGATTTGTTATTTTTTTAATTGAAAAACTAAAGTAAGCGTATTCGCCTGATTGATAAGCGATTAACAATGGTGAGATAGGTTATATCTTTCCGTGGGATACATTTGATTTTGCCATGTGAACTAATTATTTATTAATAAACAAGAATTTCGATAAAACACAAAATATTGTAAATCTGATGATAATCTCGAACATAAAAAATTTGACTGGAAATGTCGTTTGCAACAATGTAGTATGTTATCGCAAAATCTGAAATTTTTGGGTCATTGCATCATTTTCTGTTTCAGAATTGAATTGGGCCGTGTAAAAATTTTCATGTCTCAATTAACTTCGAGCTTAAGCTAAAGGGGCTGCTATACAAACTTCGACTAGATATAATATGATCTTCAGCTACTGTCCTAATCAATCTACAAATACACTGACTGGCCGTGGGTCTGGTAGTTAGTGACCCTGTCGTCTGAGCCAGAGGTCGTGAATTTGATTCCCACCTAGGACAAATAATTGTGTGATGAGCAGACGATCATTTGTTCTGTGACTGGGTGTAATTTATCTATAACTAGCAACCCACCTGGGCTTCGCACAGGTACAAATTATACACCTAAACCTACCTCATGAATCCCTCTCTCTATTAGTGAAAATCGCATGAAAATCCGTTCAGTAGTTTTTGAGTTTATCGCGAACAGACAGACAGACGCGGCGGGGGACTTTGTTTTATAATATGTATGTTCTTAGTAATATATAAGTATGTTTATCAGCAGTCTGGTTACCATAGTACAAGCTCTACCTAGTTTGGGAACACACGACCGTGTGTGAGATTCACAGATTAACAACTTCATAGATCATCATAAAACTTTACCCACGCGTTGCCAGGGATAGAGGGGTTGCCAGGGGTACAGAAAAGATATACAACTTTCATCTAGTAGTGAAGGACGAAAAAACTACTTTTACGTGAGCGAACCTGCGGCAAACGCTAGTTTCTCTATACAAGAACTGGAACATTTTACTTCAGTTAGAGACAGACAGCTGGACGTGTCATGAACACTGTTTATTGCACTCACAAAATTAAATTACAACATAGTTTCGCTATATTCCCCAGTAGACATTTGTCGTAATCTTCTTTATTTTGTCTCTGTCCAATTTCCTTGGGTGTTTCTTTTGCTTCATAGCACAAAAACAATACTAATCTATCAAATAAAGAATTTAACAGAAAATGTTTAAGTGTAATACTTTTACACAAGAAATCGGGATGTAGTTGGTGCTCCTTAGATATGCAATTCTTTAAAAAAAAATTACACTTATATTATACATTTTGATGTTGATATGTGAATCCACTATGTAATGTTTCTTTTTAACGTAAAAGTTGCTTTGTCTAGACTTAAGTTGCATCCTGGGGGTAACGGGTCGGGCTGACCGTTACCCTTGCAGAAGCAGGCCCAAGACGGTGGCGCGACGTGTTCCACGCGCACCTCTCTAATCTGGAGGGGGGTAAGGCCCCCCGTACTCCATGGTGTGGTCGGCTGCTGAAGGCCACCAAGGTCTGCAGGGGTTCCCGGAGGACTCCTTCCTAGGGTATACCCGGGTCCTCCTGCAATAGACCTCCTTGTGACGGAACACCGTGTGGTTTTAGTCGGTTCGATTCCGACATACCATCTTACCGTTAGCTCCGGTGAGGTGATGACCCGTGGGGGTTTCCACACGACAAAAAAAAAAACTTTAGTTGTATAAAATACATTTTGATGATGTGGCGCGGTGGCAGTGCATTCGACGGTAATGTTTGAGGTCGCGGGTTTGATTCCTGTTCAGTACAAATATTTGTATTCATTATGGATTTGTATGCATGTGTTTGCATGTAAGCATTAGTCTGGATGTTTCTATGTATAATGTGTATTTGTAAATATTTACAATATGTATAATCACTTGTATCCGTTCCACAACCCATATTAGAAGCTATGCTTGGGTCTATTGCGCTGTGTAATAATGTCCCAGAATATTAGAATTATTACAGGACCACCGTGGGATATTGATGAATTATTGGCAATTTGTCGACGCTGTTGTTCTTACATGTCTGTGTTCATAATCATTATCATCTCCTCCCACTGTTTCTGATCAATCTAGAAATAATGTTTCACTAACAAACAATTAACTATTATTTTCAAGAAATAACTTTAATTATATTCGTATTCGTGAGACATTGTTGTAAACATCCACGCAATTGTTATATAGGCAGAAGCTTGAACTGTTTCTTGCGCGTGTGAACTGTTTACATTCGTGTTGACTAATTCTTAATTATTTATTAAATAAACAATTAATTAGTCATGTAGATACAATGATATTGCAACAAATGTAATAAATGTACACAAAGTGAAGGTCAGGAACAGTTTTAGAGGGGAAAGAATAACAAAAGGGCATAGTTGTACCACTTTTTAGACAACAGAATAGTTTGAGATCATTACCTAACATTTTTGGAATTTTACTCATGTAAGTGTTAACGAGATGTAAGCATCGTAGCGCAGCGCAACGCAACAGACAATAATATATACCTACTTAAAATAAGAAAATTAACAAATATTAAATCGGTGGTTTTAAACACAGAACTGAGAATAAATAAGAAGTGCGGTGGGGGCGGGGCACGCGCGCAGATGCTTGGAGCAATCGTACTCTCGTATATACTTTCGCAGGGGACGTAGGTGGGTGAAAAAACAATAAGTATGCCGAGTTACGCTGTAATTATGTGTCGAATAAATAATATCCAACTAAAAATTAGAAAATAAATTTTAATAAATTTATAATTGGAAAAAAGCGTGGGGTGCATGCATAGTGTCAATAAAATGTTTATAACTATTGACACTACGCACGCACCACACGCTTTTTTAAATTTTATTTTAATTTTTTTAGTTGGATTTCTATAAAATCTAAATCTGTTTTTAGTTTTTTTAAACTATTACTTATTGTTTTAATCGAATTATTGCATTGTCATCGTTCTTTGACAGGTGTGCAAAATTTGATTGAAAGCTGGCCGTTTAAAGTGGGTCAAAATCGCGCCGTATAGAGTCGATTACAAACAAACATACAAGTGAAGCTAATATAAAGCGTGTAAAAAGAGGTAAGAAGTGCAGTGAGTCCAAAGTAAGGATATGTGTTTGCCTCACTGCTCCCGCGTCGGGTGTTGTGGGTTCCAATATCACACGGGACAAAAATTGTGCTATCCACCAATTGTTTGAGTCTGGGTGGTCAGTCTGTTGTTTAAATGTTTGTAAAAATAAATAAAATAATAACCACAGATAACATAATACTATAATAATAACTCTCCTTTCTTTCTCTCGCGTTTCATATATTCATTCGACCACGAGGGATGTTAAATAATACTGTAATATAGAGAGTAATATATATGTATATAGTTATCACAACTTTTCAGATTAGTTTTAATCTAACTTTCAACGCAAAGTCGCAGAGGACACCTCTATCACGTTGATATGTCAATTGTCTCGTTGTGGAGTTAATAAAAACTATTGTATTTGACACGGCGTGGATGGATGTCACCTTTCTCAAGGGACGAGGTGACATAAATACTGGATATCGAAGAATGTGAGGGAATATCCCACTGAAAATTTATTATATAACGTAAACAATAATATTTTTGTAAAAAAAATACTTATTTTTTTAAACACAAACCTAGTTATGTTATGTATAGTTATGAAAGAAAACCTTTTTATAGAATTATGAACACTTATGGAACCTCTTTGGGATATTTCTCTAGTGCGTGAGTTAAAAAAAAAACATTGATATAATTCTGTTACTCTATAATAAGTTAATAGGACTAAATTATATTTAATTGGAAAATAGTGTATACATCTCTGCCTACCCCTTCGGGGATACAGGTGTGAGTGAATGTATGTATGTATGTACGTATATATGCATGTATAAACATCGTATTACGGTTTTGATGACAATGGTAACTCTTGGTGCAATAGCAGATGTGTACGTTAACCAACTCGCTCGTAACTCGTGTCTAATTTAGTTGCGTAGAAAAACGGAGAATATAATTTGAATATAAGTTTTTTTTTAATTTGAATATTGCAAGTTTAAAAGTTAACTTTGTATTTCTTTTAACGAAAAAAAAAGTATGTATATATTTATGACGATGATTTAAAGCTTGTTTTACATTACGAATGGCATTAAATTAATTTCATGGGATTACTTTCACAAACAATTTTACGTGTAAACATCAAGTGATAGAATACATGCATTAATTTCATGACAATGGAATAGTAATTTTGTTAAAACTAATGCCATTCAAGTAACAAAAGCGCCTGTGCTGAATATACGTGTGTTTTGTCGATTGAATGAAATTGATTGAGTCGCTGAGTATTTGCCGCTTTCTTCATTTCTGTGATAACAAGCAAGTCAACACAATGTTAACGCAACTTACGCAACGCTAAAAAGTGTCTCATATTGTTGCTTATGGGTCAAAAATGTTACCCATAGGCTGACCTTTGTCGAAGCGTTTTTTTTTTGGTAATGGGTAAAAAAAAAATATGTCGCAGCAGGACTCCAAAGAGGATGACCCACCCTCTTTAAAGACCTGGTGTAATATATTTTTCTATTCCTTAAAAAATCAGCTCTAAGGGTTATAGTTCATGGCAGGTATTTTTTTTAAATGGAAATACTACTATATAATATATTACTCGTTCTTGAATACTTATAACACGTCAAGTTAGGTCCTGTTAAAGTTCAGAGTGTCGCGCCTTAATCTTTATGCTCCATCTCCTAGATAGTTGTGCTACAGAAATACGACTATAGAATTGAAGTGTAAGTAAATTACCTTTAACCCTAGAAAGACTTAGTATTTTAAGTTTTCTACAGCACAAATATTTCTAAGGATTATTGTGAGCATGTTGTCTTTATAAATCTTCTTCTTAATGAGTATACGTAAAGTTTTTATATATATTTTTATTAGTTATCAACAAATAAAGAACAGACTGAATGAAGAAAGAAGAATCAAAAGTATGAGAAGGATATAACTGACGGCGGCGTTTGAGTTGTTCGGTGTAGGACAGATTCCGGATTGGACAGATTCGTGATTCGGCAGATTCCCAACTCGACAGAGTCGTGGTATTGGACAGATTCTTGGATACGACAGATTAGCTATACGACAGACAAATAATAGTCGTGCACTAAATATAATTCGATATAATTCGATTTAAACGGTTTACTTAAAAGTACGTAGGTACTTATACAGGAACTCATTAGCGATTTACGAATAATCATTGAACGTTCAGTTATCTAGCAGGCAACTTTATGTCATTGAACGTCCAGTTATCTAGCAGGCAACTTTATGTCATTGAACGTCCAGTTATCTAGCAGGCAACTTTATGTCATTGAACGTCCAGTTATCTAGCAGGCAACTTTATGTCATTGAACGTCCAGTTATCTAGCAGGCAACTTTATGTCATTGAACGTCCAGTTATCTAGCAGGCAACTTTATGTCATTGAACGTCCAGTTATCTAGCAGGCAACTTTATGTCATTGAACGTCCAGTTATCTAGCAGGCAACTTTATGTCATTGAACGTCCAGTTATCTAGCAGGCAACTTTATGTCATTGAACGTCCAGTTATCTAGCAGGCAACTTTATGTCATTGAACGTCCAGTTATCTAGCAGGCAACTTTATGTCATTGAACGTCCAGTTATCTAGCAGGCAACTTTATGTCATTGAACGTCCAGTTATCTAGCAGGCAACTTTATGTCATTGAACGTCCAGTTATCTAGCAGGCAACTTTATGTCATTGAACGTCCAGTTATCTAGCAGGCAACTTTATGTCATTGAACGTCCAGTTATCTAGCAGGCAACTTTATGTCATTGCCATTTAGCCTGTACTTTAATCAAATGCAGTGCCTATCATTTGTTTTCCTGTTATAATTGTTGTAAAATACTGTAATTATATTACACGGTTGACTAGGTATATTCAAAATGAATCTCGCCGGTCCCCTCAGTGGTGAAGTGAATTTAAAATTAATTTTGAGTGAAAGGGGAAAACCAGTAGTTTTACGTGCCTGACATAGATATAATTTTGTAACAAAAAATAAAAATGGTACCTACACAAACTGGCGATGTGTTAATAAGGCAGAGAGTAGCACTTCCATCAGATTGAATAAACAAAATCGAATTGTTAAAGAGTCCAATCATCTTTGCATGCCCGATTCACTAAAAATGCGGTTGATAGTTTCATAAACTTGAAAACTCAAACCAATTGAAAGGTTTTTGAAGATTTTGTGGACGGCGTCGGCTTAGATGATGAAAACAAACCAATATTATAACAGAAAAAAAGATGTTTTGTATAAAGCTAACAATTATAATTTAAAATTAAACCCAAAAACTGTAAAAACCTGAAACCTTACTTGATTATGGCTTGATGAAAAATCTTGATTTTTGGTCGCCACTGGCGAAAGAATATTTGAAAAAATACAAGTTTTTTTACGGCGACGGCACCTTCAACATTTGTCCCAGTCCTTTTTACCAAGTGTACAGTTTACATATAAGTATTCCCGTAGTTTACATTCTTCTGGCCAACAAAACACAAGCGATCTACGCAACCATTCAAACAGTAAAATCAGTTTATCCTAGTGTAAAAGTAACTGGCTGTTACTATCATTTCTTGGAAGTCTTACTTAAAAAAAAATAGCCAAAAAATAGTTTTAATAAGACTAAACAAAAAATATCCATCTTGCGTATTTGTATGCAACTGCCATTGTTGCCTCTGATTGTGATTCCGGAAGCCATATTGAGCATCTAAGAACTGGCTAATAATTCTGAGTAATACAATGTATTCAGCAATTATTTCTCAACACAGTGGATGGGAATATATACCGAGAATGTTTTCACTTGTTACAATGAAAATTCCAGAACCAATAACCCTATCGAAGGTTGGCATGGGCGCCTAAAAAAATGATTTTCCATTAGCCCACCAGATCACATTTTTCTGCAATTATTAAGGAAAGAATCCAAACGAGTTAAAAAATAACAAATTCGTTGTAAAGGGAAGCGTCGTGACTTAAAATTAATGGAAAAAATAATCAAATAGATAATATTGTTACAGCGGCATTGAAGAACGAGATTAGCGTAAGCGACTGCTTAAAACGGTTTTGTCTCACATAAAGTCGAAATCCTATGATGCTCAATTAAGGCTCAATTATTATTCATTATTCGCAATTCTCGACTATTAACATATATTTTTTGTGTTTTTTTTTTATATTCGTGATCAGTGTCATCTATGTTACCCGAAGAAAGTGTTTTTGAAGATTTGTCAATAAGGTCGAAAATGTCAGTATTATAATATATATTTTAGTTTATGGTGGGAAATCGCTTGCACCCTTTTTTCGATTGTCCCTTTCTCTACTTTGTTTACCTATAGCGATGTGCATTTGTCTTAAAAGTTCCAATTTCAAAAAGTTAATGGTTTCAATGTTACTCCAATATAAAAAATATATTTTTATTGACACTTCATTTAGATTATAGTTTTACCTTTTTGTGAACTTGCCATTTTGAGAACTTGCGCTTATGCGAATAACAGGACTTTTTTTTGTAATTTGTTTCCATGGTTCTAAAAGTTGAAGGTTTTGCCTTTTTTACTTCCACTTGCTATTTTATTTAATCTGTCGTGTCCAAGAATCTGCCCAATCCAACTCTGTCGAGTTGGGAATCTGTCGAATCACGAATCTGTCCAATCCTGAATCTGTCTTACACCGAACAAGAAACCTTCGACTTAAACTCTACAACCCAGTGTAGAGTTTAAGTCGAAGGTTTCTGTCACGAGAGTCTGAGAGAGAGAAAATTGCCTTAACTTGCGTAATAAAATCTCAATGTGAACAGATTTTTAAAACCTTCTAGAACATTTTTAAAAACTCAGGTAGGCAGGGTGTTAAGCAAGTCATGGATCATTTCTTCCTAACCGCTCCTTCCTAATCGCTCTTTAATAAAACCTTTCACTTTGCCTTATTTAAGAAGAAAGCCAAAACAGCCAGCAAGTTCCCTTATTATTGTTATTTAACTTCCCTAAACATTGTATTCAGAGCATCGGCTGGCAAACTCAAAATCTTTCCACTCTTTGAATTTCCCACCGATAATCTGTAATTTAACTAATGACTTGCTAAGCTTCTATTGAAAAGTTTATATCGCCGCGATAAATACCTGCCGAATTCACATAATGCACAAAGTTGTAAATGGTTTGTTTTGTTTGAAGAGTTCGAAGAGAACGTGAGAACGAGACAAAAAGTTTTTAAAAACAAGCCTTTGTTTTAAGCCAAGACACGCCTGAGTGCTTATAACTCAGAGCTTTGTTATGAGACCTTTTGCATGGTGCCACATTATTACATTTAACTAGCTGCGCCCTACGGTCTCAGCGATGCCGTGGGACTATCGAGATAAAAAGTAGCCTATGTGTTAATCAGGTCTCCAGCTATCTACATTTCATTGCAATCGGTTCAGTAGTTTTTGAGTAAAAGAACAAGAAACATCCATACATATTCACAAACTTTCACGTTTATAATATTAGTAGGATTGCATGTTGAGTCCAAATTAGCTTAATGAGGTGAGGATCTGGTAAAACCTTTTGTTAATTTTCGTTTTTAATTAATTAATCTAACTAAGAATAGATAAGATAGTTAAATTAAGTTATAGGGTGACCATGATGTGACATGTTTTAAAACAGCAAAAGGAATGAGATGTATAATTCTTTGAAGGGAGGGAGGAGGTACTAAGGGAGGTGAACATGTAAACCTTCCTTACTGATAATGTAACATGTTTTAAGGGACTACTTCCACAATAATATGTGGTGGGGGACATATACCCGTTCTTAGATCTACTATCGTGAAATGTACAGGATTAATTATCTTACGACAGTTGGCGTGGGAAACCCTTTAACCCTTCTTACAGCGCCATTCGTCCAGACACTTTTAGATAATTATGTATATATACGAGAGTTAACGCGATCACGAAAAAGGTACTACATACCCCTGAATTGCCTGACGTTTCGACCAGGTTGTACTGGCCGTGGTCACAGGCTGACTGGCTCAGTCGTGCACGCCTTCCGTTGTGCGAATGAAAGCGAGGTGGCATTATGACTGGGTTACATGCTGTAGATAATTTGGATCTAACTTCCCGATTGAAAGTTTTGTTTTTTAATTTCAATCACTTCACGTACAACTCTTGAGTAAAAGTCACATTCGATGAAGAGGACTTGCGTACGGTGAAATTCGCGGTGTTGAATTAAGGTGATTAGTGCGACCAGAATTACACTTTATTGTGTCGGAGCAAGAGTCGCTATTTATTGAAATAATTTTACATAGTGGGACTTCTGTACTTGAACTAATACGTATTTTGAGGCAAGGTGCTGTTTTCTGCTTGTAAAAAGACTCACGCACGCACTTGTGTTAACAATGCATAAGGTTCACCTCTGGCGTGAGAATGTTTATAATAATAATCATTTATTAATTTGTTTAACATAAGTATATAGATATAGATGACAACATTTATTATGTCTACTATGTTATGCAATATGGCGTACAAATGCAGTAACAAATACTGAGAAGAAGTTTGAGTTGAAGTTATAGTTACAGTAATAAAGTGAGTGTAAGATCAAAATCAAAGTTATCACTCGTGTATATTATATAAAATTATCATTAAAGAATTCTTAATTAAACTAAACACATTAATTCAACTATAAGCAAGAAGGTGATAACTTTAAATATTGTAGTATGTGTTATAAAAAGCCCACAACTTTTTTACAATAAACTGACAATTTTACAGGGTCCTAAAATAATATTAATAAGAAAATCGCAAAAAAAAAACAATCTGTTAACTCTATTTATCCTTCTGACGTAGATTTATAGGATCCCATTGTACATAACACGAATAACCCTTAAACAAACTTAAAGATTACTTCCAAATCTCACAACACTTGAGTAGGGTCCGCCCCTAAACTTGTTCATGAACAGTTCTCCGATAACATAGTGGCTGAGCTTCAGCCACTATGTTATCGTGAGCTTACTTTAATTTTATTGAATAATGTTGAAAAGGCTCTTAGCTAAGTATTAACCGAGTAGGTTAGCACATTACAAGGTCCAGAAGTACTTGACAGGTCAGCCTTAAGATAGTGGACCATTCCTAACACATTGACACCCCTCTGTGCCTTGGAGAGCACGTTAAGCCGTCAGTCCCGGTTGTAATAAGAACGGCATTCGTTACGGATAGTTGGAACCCTAAAAAGTCTGACAACCTGAGCTAACTACAGATCTTCGATAGCACCTAGTACTTGGGTTGTGGAGGTCTGATGGCAGTCGCTTAACGTAAAATATGGAAGTTCGGCCGTATCGTAGTTAGAATGAAAGCCGACCCCAACTTAGTTGGGAAAAGGCGCGGAGGAATGAAAAGCTCTTTTTTTGAAGTGAAAACTTCTTTAGGCACGTTTGTGCACTTTTGCTATGGGGAAAAAGCACTAAACTCGTGGCCGTCACGCTAATAATACATATATAGATCCATTAGAGGGCGATAATCTAAACATCGAGAAAGAAGAAGTTGAAAAACCACAGCGTTGCTACGTACATTATTGTGACAAATAAACTCCAAACTTACAGATAAACTGTTAAGCTTTATAATAAATAAAAAATAAAAACAGTTAAAATTAAGTACTGACTTTTAAGTACATAAATATTAAATCTAGACAAGACAAGATCGCACTACGGATACGGAATTATTATATAATCCAAAAGTTACTTCACATAATCATAAAACCCACGAATCTCATCCAGTTGACAGTACAACGTGATATGCAACAGCAAAAGGCGTGACGTCACCCTATTGCTAGTTAGTTGAAAGTCAAGGATGACACGAAATTAAAGACAAACTCATAACGATATAAAGTTAGTTATTCGAATCGTTCCATACAAATTCAGTTTGAAACAATACCTTCCTAACTCTGAAAAGCTATTTGATTAAAGCTCACCGTATCCTCGTTTTAAATTCACATGTAAAAGTTGTATTTTTAACTGGTAAACTTTCTGTTACGGTTGAGCGAGCGAATGAGAGCTGGCAATTGGTTTAACTAGTAGGAAGTGCAGCAGACAACTCATGCGAAAAAAGTGTAGGCAGAGTTTTATAGAAATGGCTGGCCTTTAAATATTTGTACTCTTTTCTTGTCTATTATTATTTGGCACTCACAAAACAGGGTGCAAGTCTATTACCGTAATCGGGGCACTTCGGACATTAAAGATAGAAAAATTGGGAGAACTTTATTAAAAGGAATAGAAATTGTTAGCAGAATGGTTTAATAGGTTACTGCCTCCCCCCTTCTGGGCTACAGGGGTGAGTATATGTTATTTTTATGCTACTAAGGTAATGATTCCTACTGCTAATAGGTAAATTACCGCTGTGGATTTTCAGGATGTTCGCCAAAAAAGGTTTTTTTTTGTACCGACTCAATGCCCCGTATCGACCAGGTGATCATGGCTACAGGTGAAGTGCTGTAACAGATATGACTGCGATTAAGTATTGGGACTTAAGTTAATAACATAAATTAAAATTTTTAAATACCCCCGACTCTAAAATCCCATCAACTAATACATGATGATCTTCGAGCGACTGAACAGATTTTCTAAAATCATAATTAAGAATACTCTCGATCAAGACACTGTACCGCACCACCCACAGAACTGAAAATATGTGAGAAGATCAAAGTGGGTGAGACAGGCGCTCCGAACCTATAGCAAACTCTCGTAGCTTCGGTAAACACGTGCAAACATTTTCGTACCCGCGTGTATACTTTCGCCGGGGACGTAACTGGACAATAAAACAATAACTATGCCGAGTTGCGTGGTAATTATGAATTGAAAACGAAGTTAGTCCAAGCAGTGTGTCCAAAGGTACGTACATAAATTTCATCTGTGAGTCCAATGTTTTTTTGTTTTAAGTAGGTAATTTTGACAAAAATTCACAAAGTATTATCTAATTTAAGAGACAAAACAGTTATGATCGAATCTATTTAAACAGTTATACATTGCGTATCATATTTGAGTACTAGTTAGTACTCAAATATGATACGCAACCATCCTAGGTTGGAACTACGAAAGCACGCAATGAACTACACTCCTTACAGGAATATTGCTATAATATATATTTTGCACGAAAATATTTGATAAATGTTAAGATGCACACGCGTTACCTCTATAGACGTATGCAAGTATGTATAGCAACCGATACCTTATACTAATTAGCATAAGGCTGTAATTGAATTAGTATTATTATAAATGGCATTTAGGATTCATATTTAAACAATGTTTTGTGACGAATTAGCGTAGAGTTCTGTATGTGTGTAAAATAATGGTTATTGTCTAAGTGACTGCAACTGGCGACACATGATTTGGAACAGAATACAGCTGATGGCATTTCTAAATACATATTCTCAGTTCTGTGACTCCGTCTGTACAATATAAGCGGATTAATGACGTGATGTGAATGCATGATGACTGCCGAACGGTGGCAATTACTGTAATAAGGAGATCATTATTGCAAGTTAATCATTGGTGGAGAGAGAGTTGCTATTTATTCAAATGCGACAAATATGTCTCGTACTATTAAATAATCATGCTTAATTTGAAAAAGAAAATATTAGAGAGTGTTTCGAGCATAAGAAGTGCCTCACTAGATGGCGTTATCAGTGTTAGTTGGATCGCGGTGTTAATTTCTTTATTATTATTTTATTATTTAGTATACATTTGCAGATCTTTAAAGCTAATACAATTTATAAACTTTTAAACTGTCGTGGTCCATGATATAATTATATATTATTCCCGGAAATACATAATACAATTTGCTGTATTTTTTGCCATATTATTATACTATTAGACATGCAAAGAGATGACAATATTAATATCAATTAATAGATTTGTAAAAACTTACATTAAAAAACTAAGGTTTTCCTCTTGTATATTAATGATGTCATATTATATTAAATAGAAAACTATAAATATATTAATATTATCTCAAAAGTGCGAATATTCTAGGAAAACAATAATTAATAGTTCACTCAATCCATACAATTAAAATGAGATAACAAAGAGAGGTAAGAGAGAAAATACTAAAATATAAATGTTATGTCATGGGTGGCACTGAAAATCAGTACTGGGGTGGGTTATACCCATCTCAGTTTATGCTGTGTGTCCACCCAAATTTCCGAAACACGACGTATCTTCCACTAAAAACGATGTAGGTACGAAATAAAAAAACATGACCTGCTGCCACGTCAGACATTTGACACGTGGGTGGGTGCCACGTTGCCATGTCGTGCGTGACGCGCAGTGTTGCCACTTGCAATTTTTAATAAAATTATGCTGTAATTAGTGTTAATAATTCGTCAAAAAGTGTTTTTTTTTTTTGGTTGTAAAAATTTGTTTGTAATAGTTATAGGATGTTTCGGAAATAAAAATATGTTTCGTTCTTTCTTTCTTTCTATGTCGAAATATGATAATAAAATGTGAATAAAATAAAAATGTCCTAAAGTAATAATAATTGTGATACGAATGCTTGACCAATACTACATACAATTGATGTTCTCGATATCCAAGTATTCTCGAAGAACATTTAGCTGTAATCAGTTCTTGACGACGCTTCTTAAAAAGTAGTGAATTTTCAGTAATTTTAGGGTATTGTTCCTCAAAAGGTAAAAAAAGGAACAGTTATAGGATCACTTTGTTGGCCGTCTGTCTGTCTGTCAAGACCCTTTTTCTCAGGAACCCGTAGACGCATCAAATTGAAATGAAAACCAAATATCTTATATCTGCATTTCCTTGAAGCTGTAAAAAACTGAAGCATGTAAAGCTTCTAAGTCACCGCAATTAAAAGATACGGCCATTTAAGTCTTAGATTTGTTTAAATAAAATAAAATGTTTTATTTAGTCTCATAGTTTCGGTTTACAATATTATGAGGAAGCCCCGGTAAGTTATAAAATTACTTGTGTTGGGGCTACCTCGCTATTTTTTATGTTACCAACGTTGACATCATTTATAACGACAGAAAATTAGAAATAAAAACTACAAAAAACAAATATATAATAATAGTAATAATTTAAAAATAAAATGTTAACAAAAGAAAACAAGTACTAATATAATTGACAGCTCTTAGCATTTTATGTGTAGGCATGTGTGTGTGGTGTGTGTGTGTGTGTGTGTGTGTGTGTGTGTGTGTGTGTGTGTGTGTGTGTGCGTGTATGTGTGTGCGTGTATGTGTGTGTGTGTGTGTGTGTGTGTGTGTGTGTGTGGATGCATGTGTGTGTGCGTGTGTGTGTCGGTGTGTGGGTGTGGTCACAAATACATTTCCTAATATTTAACTAATTCTGACCATCACAATTTCTGTTTCTTCATATGTAAGTGATTTTAAGCATTCCGTTACAACTGCTTTGCAGTTATGGAGTTGCACAGGATAAATATTTAATTTGGAGTTTATTTTATTAAAAATATAGGTCGATTGAGTTTTAAATTGACGCCTGGCAAAAACGGTATTAACTTTTGGGGAATGAACTACATTATATTTACCTTGTTTATCCTGGTAATCTGGGTTGTAGGGTATTGTTTTATGCACACACAGTGTAATATTTAGGAGGTATAATTTTCTTACAGACAGTAGATTGCTGACTTTATACAGGTTGTCTGTAGAGTATCTAGATGGCCTAAAATACATCACCTTTATTATTAGTCTCTGGGCTCTTTCAAGTTCTATAAATTTTGTTTTTGTGGCATCACCCCATACTGGTATACAATATGTAATGACCGACTGTGCCAGGTTAACATATATTTTATTCAGTAGCTGAGTCGAAGCTATTTGACGTAGGCTTTTGAATATCCATATTAGTTTTCTGACTCTTAACATAAGAACTTCGATATGGGTGTGCCATGATAATCTCCGGTCTACTGTTACCCCCAAATATTTCGTAGAGTTAACTTGTAAGCCTAGAAATTGACCTAGAATCATGAAATTTTGTTGTTGTAAGAAAAATAGAAGAAAAAAGAAGTAATATTAAAGTGAAATAAAGAAATGTAAAGTAAAATATTGAGATTGGCAAATTGACTTTGTCAATGGATGTATGGGAGAGTAGTTTTAGAACGGTTTTTTAATATTTAACTACAACACACTGTCCATGCGATTTTGTTTCAAGTTACATATTAATAGGACCACCTAGTCCTTTTCCTATGTTACGCGTAAAGCTACAATGGTAGATGCAGGCATTTATTTACAAATGAGTTCAAGGTTACTTCTGATGCGTAAAACGCATTATGATCAAAGCTCTCTATTTCAGTCCCCTATTACAGGGGTGATTATTAATTCACACTGTGCATTTGTAGCTGTTATGTAAACTGTCAAGTGCCTTGAGGTCATAACTTTTTTTTATGGGATACAAACGAGCAGACGGTCACCTGATGATAAGTGACTACCGCCGCTTGGTGTAGACCAGGTGAAGGCATTTTGCAAAAAAAATAAAAATAAACTGTCAGTCGCAGAACTGCACGTCAGAAATGAAAATACATTCACACATATATATACATATACACACACATATAAGTCATCTGAGCGTGACGGTCACGCGAGTTCCCTGTTTTTTCCCCATACCAAAAGTACCCAACGTGCATAAAGACGTTTTCACTTCAAAAACAAAATTGTTTGGATACAGCAAATCAAATTTGTAGTATCAGCACGGTATCTGGAGATGTGCTAGATTGACTTAAAGGTTAGCCTGTTTTTCGTGAGACTGACTGAAAAAATGTGGTTGTGTAATACAACTCTCCTAACTTTTTCATGGATATATTGACTCGACTATATAAAATAAATAGATATTTAACTTTTCAGCAGCAAAAGGTTAACTAACTAAAGCTAAACCAACTTCAAGGAAATTGTTACAATACGTTAGTAAATCAACCATTAAAATTGGTTCATACTCTATTAAGAAAATCGTGGACAGGAAAACGACAGAAACGTGGAAAGGAGGTTCTCTATTGGATATGTATGTATGTTTGTAACATACATACATATCCAATAGAGAACCTCCTTTTTGAAGTCCATTAAAAATGTAGGTACTCTTTGAAATGCGCGCCTGATTGTAAATGGTTGGTAGCGCAATGGGGTTAGGTGACTTGCCATAGCAGCATAGACAAAACTATGCAGATCTCATGCAGATGATATTATTCTGTAGGGTGTCTGAACTTCCACAGACACGTCCATTATTAGTATAATTTTCTAGCCGACAGGGATAGAATATTAACAAGTACTGAGGTTTGTTATGTAAAAGTATTTAGATCATACAAATAATGACTTTTGCGTTGCGTTCTCTTTCCCCTTAGCACGGAGAACACCGGGCCGCCTTATGACAAGCAGATACAGGTGCATAAATTGTTAAGACTCCAGTAATGTGCCATAGTCTCATAATCCTGACGGTCTCCCCCTCCCTTTACAAAACTCTGGCAACCCTCAGCATCAAAAAAATATCACCACACCGGTATTGCCATTTAGTTTCAATTAAAGGAAAACTCTTCTTGACATGTCAAATCTGTTTCATCTATTGTACAAGAATAGTATAAATAAGACAACTATGTAGCTCTGAATCAAGAGGTTCTGTGGGATAATCAATTTAAACTAGAAATATTTTAGAAACACTTGTCCACAAGAAATTTACAATTGAATTATGTGTTTCGCGAAACGCTACGTAACTTTTGCAGTACACTGAAAACTTACAGTTGCTGATTGCATTCCTATCTTATTTTACTTTGAAACTACAAATTCTAGAACTCTCGATACTGCCTCGTTAGCTAATTGTCATAACTTGCAACTTTAATCTCTCTGCGATAATTACATCAGGGGCTACATTCATTGCCTTTTATTTGGGGTCAAAAGGTTTTTGCTGGCCGGCCGCCTGCCTGACGCCAACCCTCCTTAGGAATATAATCGTTTTCAGACGGGACAAAAGAAGATAGTAAATTCCGTATGGAAACCGGTATGAAGCAATGCTTTGTTGTGTTTTGCCGAGTGAGTGAGGTTACCCGAAGCCCTAACTTCCCCCTCCTTCTTCCCCTACTACCCTAAACGCCGGCAATGCGCTTGTGACTCTTGAGTTTGGGGGCGGTGGTCACTTACCATCAAGTGACCCGTCTGCTCGTTTGCCCGTGTGCCCCTATCACACAAAAAAGCACAATTTTCAAATATGTCCTCCATTTGAAATTTAACTATTCGTAAATTGTTAATACATTACAACAACTATAGACGAGTATTCGAAGTTTTTGGACCGTGAACACGGCGCCGACCATTTATAAGACAAAGAGCTTAAACAAACAATACTTGATGAAATAATTTTGGCGAATCCCCTTTGTAAAGTTATATTTTATACACGGTTATGTTTTTGGTTGAAGAGTTTAGAACAATTGACGATAACGAAAGGGTGGTTTCTTAAGGTCCTGTAAAACTGTCTATGTTATTTGCGTCGCAAGTGTTGATTATGAAGCCGTCTAGTAGACTCGGAGGATTGATAAAGTATTTTTTACTTCTTACTTACTGTACTTTATTTCAGCTTTTTAATAATCGCTACTTCAAAGTTTTTCAAGTTTTTTCGCATTTTCCCCAGCTTTCGGAAATATTATGTGTTACCGCCGATTATACTACTGTTTTTACTTTATTTCTTATCATGATTGTATTATATTTATGATGTGCAATAAAGAGTATCTATCTATGTATGTATATTTTGACAATGACGATCATCTAACTTGTATTTTCTATCTCTCTCTGGTATGGACGAAAAGTACGTAATGTCCCTTTCTGTATTCCTGACGTGTTTGCAAATTTTCATGATGATCGTTAAGTAGTTACGGCGTGATAGTGTAACAAATAAACTCACTAACAGGATACTCGCTCTTGTTTATTACTGAAAGGGTAGACCTAGGTGTACCACATATTCATCTTTCGCTAGTTAATTGTAATAAATGCAAGCCTTTTGCCGTTACAGTAGCCTACTGGCCACCCTGAAAAATTTCTTAACAGGAAAATTCAATACTAATCGTGGGTGAAACCGGCAGTGAAATAATGTTTGCATTGCTTTTTGCCGAGTGAGTGAGGTTACCGGAGGCCTTATTCCTCCCCCTTTCACCCCTCCTTTTTCACCCTTTCCCTACTCCCAACTTAAAGGCCGGCAATGCACTTGTGATTCTTTAGTTACAGGTGCCCATAGTCACTTACCATCAGGTACCCGTCTGCTCATTTCCTTATTTTACCCGGGTCAGTTGATGTCCTTGTCCTAGTGGCCTCTCCAATTATAGGACGGCCATACTGTTCCCTGGTACGTCCCCGGCCTCTTCGAGCAAGCCTCACCTCCGTTTCTTCATCCGAGACTGCGGTATCCCTTAGGATGGGATGTCTCGGATGGGGAAACGGGGGAGGCTAGGGTAAGCCCTAGCTCCCACGCTCTACCCGTTTTCCTTACTCCCTACTTATAAGAACAGGAACCAATCCATATACATGCCGAAATCGAGCTAACAGAAAACTCTCAAAATGCACCTTCTATCGACCCTGTTAAGATCAAAATGATCTGACAATTTTGACTGAACAAAACATTTTCATGATAAGTTTACAAACCCACATAGCACCAGTTATTCAATTAACTAATAAGATCTATGCCCCATGATAACCGGACAATTTAAAAAATCTATGAAGTGGTTTTTTTTTTATAAAGAGCCATACAACGTGATCCCTTGTATTTTTATCAGTCATATATAGGACTAAGGACCATGCGGGTTGGTTCTTGTTTACATAGAATTAGATATCTCTTATATTAATAATATTTTACTATATAAACAAAGCAAGTGTAATAAAAAATGCAAATAAACGTAGTCAGTTGGTATTTTCGGAAATTCATGTTAAAGTGAGACAGCAGACGAGACAATCTCGTACCGTATTAAAAGCAGGTTTCTGCAAACTTTTGTTAATTATGTAATCCTTCGGTTTAAATTAAAATATTACGTAGTAGGCAAAAATGCTAGAACTATCTAAGAACTTAATAACAATAACGATTTAAAATAGAAGTTCAACCTTAAAAAGAATAAAATGAACTCAAACCGTTTGCTTTGATATGCAATATGTATATAATCAAGGGCAATTTGATAGCTATAATTATTTTCTTATATTCGTGCATCTGTTGTAGATTTTTCATTCTACAATTTGAAATGAAATCTTTTTTTTATTAAGAGACCGGGACCCATGAATAGATTCCAGCCGGAGTTAATTAATAAAAAGTCACAGACAATAGCTATAGTCATTTAAATACAAACGGTATAATATATTTCATGCCAAACATTTTAAGTAAAATAAACACATTGAATGAAACTTAAAGGGCACTTATATACAAAGCAAATCTTATTTTATGTAGTACCTTATTAGTTTTAGTGAGTGTGTTAAGTGTTCAATAAGACAAAATAGAATAGAACTATATTGTACATCAATTACAAGGAAATCGCAGAAACAATATGTACTATGGGCGGCTTTATCGCTAAAAGCAATTTGTTACAGGCAACATTTGCATGGAAAAAACGACAATAAATAAAATAAATAATGGGTACTTTTTTGGTGTTAGAGAGGTGCAGTAGTTTTTATAAATAGCCGCACTCTTTCTACAAGTTTCCAGTAGAAATTTATGTGCAGCAAATGATTGGAATGATGATAATGATGAAGATGATGATGAAGCCATCAGCAATTTGTAATGTAATACGTAAGTTTATTTATTATTTCCTATAACATTTTCCAGTTTCCAGGGATTCGGATAGTATAGTGAATATCTCTTCCGCCGGCTCCGGGAATCTGAGTACCGTCACCGTGCGTCCCAAGGGTCTACTCAAAGGCCTAGACCCATCTAAATCCGGTGGACCGGATATGATACCACCTATTTTCATAATTAACTGTGCTGAGAGTTTAGTGACCCCGATTTGCCTACTGTTTGAACGGTCCCGAAAGGGAATGCATTGCCCCTGAAATGTGGAAATCGGAATTTGTTACACCAATCTTCAAAAGTGGTGATAAAGCGGATATTAACACACTATCCATACCTATCCAGGCCCATATCTAAATTATGCCTAATTTCTAAAATCTTAGAGCGATTGGTCCACAAGAAAGTCTACTCAGCAATAAAATGTCATTTTAGTAACGAACAGCATGGCTTTCTTAGAAAAAGTCCAAAAACTTCTTGTGTTACCTAATGATATCTGGATTATGTTATGGAGAGGCAGTGCCATGTGGATATGATATATACTGACAAATGTTTTGATCGTACAAAAGTGTAGACCATCGTGTACTTCTTCAGAATCTATTATCTGCAGGCATACACGGCGATTTGTTTCGATGGTTCTCGTCGTGGTTGTTCCTCTACCTGGCACTGTATCCCATCAGGTGTACCACAGGGCGTGTTGCTTACTATATTTATTTCAGATAATAACAAATGTTTCAAAAACTGAAGACATAAAGTTTCTTAAGCGAGTGCGAACTTTATCAGCTGCTGTGGAACTTCAGTCAGATATGATTTTCAGATTGAGGGCCATTTGAAAACACTTGGAGACGTTTCCCGCCAGAAAAAAATTATTAGGACCCGGTTATAAATTAGACGGCCACAGTTTGGAATCGGTAAACACTATCAGAGACATTGGTGTTATTCACGATAGTAAACTTCGTTTGACGACTATATTGAATCCATCATTAACAAAGCAAACAAAGCACTGGGTTTTGTAATCTGAAATTGCAGTGATTTCGCTCTCTTAAACTGATTAAGATTCTTTATTGTTCATTCGTGCGCAGTCACCTCAAGTACGCTTCCCAAGTTTGAAACCCACAGTAAACACAGTAAACAAGTACACATATAAATCTCGTATTGAATCTGTCCAAAAAAAAATTAACGGTACCTAACCTTTAAGGATAATGAATTTTCTCACGCAACATTAAGTTAATCCTGAATAGAGATTACCTACTTTGGAAACACCACCGAATAGCTAGGTACTTTAATCTTCAATAATTAATCATTATTATACATAATGAGAATATTGCACGACACGATACATATACATTTTTTTTTTTTTAAAGACCTAGTAACGGGTCAAACATTACTAGTATTCTTGTTAACCCCTCCAGCTAAGCTAAATGCTTGTGTTAGGTGTGGGTTCACGACGGTAGTGCACTGGGTGGGGTTCGAACCCGCAACCACTTGATCGCAAGTCCGATGCCTTAGCCATTACGCTACCGCCGCTTCTAAATTTAATTATCTTTCCTCTCTTTTTTTTTATCTTTTTTATTCTGTTCAAGTTTGTATTGATACAGTAGGTAAGCAACGCTAACATTTGATTAAATATACATGTCATTAGCAAATGTTTTATAAAATGTATGAATATAACCAAATATATGTTATTAGCTGTAAGCTTTCTGTAAAATAAATAAAATAAACAAACTTAGGGACTATTATATTTTAAATATGGTACAATTGCAGGGTGTAATATGTGATTGCCGGTCTTGGTAAAGAAATCAATAGTTTCATCATTAGGAATCACTGTATGTTCGGAGAGGCTGATATTTAAATTATAGGGAGAACTGATATTGTTGCCCCTTGAGAGGAATAGTACTAAATAACTTTTATTGTATTAATTTTTTGTTATTTTACTTATGTTGTGAGATTCTGCACAGGGGCTCAACATGCTGGTCTCATTGCCTAATATATCATTTTTATTATACTGTAATGAATAATGCATCTTACTCATAATACCTACATTTAGTTATTAAAAACTTTGTAGTGTTTCAATTTTAATCTAGGAGTGTAAGTAGACTCGGGCCTGTTGGTCTAGTGGTTATTGATCCGGACTGCCGAGCCCGAGGTCGTGGGTTCGAATACTACCCGGGAAACTTTGTGATGAGCACGATCAGCAGTCTGGTTACCATAGTACGGGCTCTGCCTAGTTTGGTATCAGACGGCCGTGTGTGAGGTGTCTCAAGTTATTAAGTTATTGTTATTATTCGAAATTTGTATGTTTCTTAAATTTTACTTTTTTAGAACTTGTAAAGTCGGCTTTGTTATGTTTATTTACTTGTCTGAAATTTATTATGTCGGCTTTGAAAGATGGCAAACTTACTGCAACAAATTATGAGCCTGCTGACGACGCTGCTTTGATTATAATAAAATGTTATTACAGCTACCAACGGACTTAGCGGGAACATAGTAGGAACTCTTTTTGTTTTAATGTTAATAAGCTTGCTTTATTGTTTTAGGGTGAGAGCATTTTTAATTAATACTATGTAAATTGTTAAAAATATTATAAACGTGAAAGTTTTGTGAGGATGTATGGATGTGCGTATGTATGGATGTATGGATGTTTGTTACTCTTTCGCGCAAAAACTACTGAACCAATTGCGACGAAATTTTGGTATGTCGATAGCTGGAGACCGGGATTACAACATAGGCTACTTTTTATACCGATATTCCGACGGCATCGAGACTTACGCTCGCGAAACCGCGGGGAGCAGCTAGTTGTTAATAATTGAAACTTTTTATTCTAATATAGTAACCGAGATAATGATAATATTGTAGGTTTTCCAGTCGACAATACACAGTTCACAATCCATACTAATATTATAAATGTGAAAGTAACTCTGTCTGCCTGTCTGTCTGTTACGCTTTTTAAGCCGCTGAATCAAGGGGAGAGGACGGCTGGTTGTCCTTAGCTTTCTATATTATTTGCCTCACAATAAGAATTTGCTCACGTGATCCACGAGAATCAGCGCTAGTAACGCCTCTCGCAATCCTCATTGGAGCCGTAAGCGCCCAAGTCTGTTGTCTTGATTTCCTCTCAAGAGTATACCTGAAACCCCGGCTAGTAGGACTCCGTGACGGAACATCATGGGTTTTAGTTCACAAGTCTCACAAGTCAAAAAAGAATTTACATTTATAAAAAAACTTTTTGTCTCAAACCCACACATTGCGTTAAACGATGTTAGCTATGCTTTTTGCTTATTTATACGTAGATATCACTATATTTTTTTTAAATAATTACGAGATTGATTAGATCTTGGACAAAACATAGACTACCTGAAGTACTCGGATGTAATATATGTAAGATTATAATGATGATATCTGTATTTGTAAATGTATGAACAACATATTGTATGGTCAAATTTGAGTTTGTATACCATTAATCAAAATAGTTTTTAAGTGCACCTATTTCTTTCTCAGCATCACCCAAAGATTGAGGCATTAAGAGGTACGTATACGAAATTTTGCCAATTTCGCTGATTTACGTGGTTTTACAGACGTGGTTTTACAGACGTGGTTTTACAGTTAAAATACTATATTTCTATAAGTTTTTATAAACAACATAAAAGATCATTTCAATTTAGATCTAATGTATGAGCCACTTTTTTACTTTTATTATTCAATTTTGATTAATCGACCTCAAACCGGTGACTGTTTTGTAAATTTTGCCGTAAGAGGTTTAGAATATCACATATTTACGAACTGTTTTGAAGTACCAACGGTATGAAAAAATTACAATGTATTGCTGTAAAAGTCGTCTATACAATGTATGAAACACTTTTTACCATTTTAATATAAAAAATTTTAGTAAAAAAATGTTTAACTTAGTCAAATTTTACAGAAAATGGACAAAGTTTAGCTTTTGATTTCGGCTGCGTGGAACTTTCATTCATAAAATTACAACAACAGAAATAAACTTCAGTTCAAAGTTAACCCATTTTCTGAAAAAAAAATGCAAAAAATTTAAAAAATATGGTAATAAAAAATGTTTTAAAACAACCTAAATCTCGCATTATTATTTGTAATAAAAGTAAAAAAGTGGTTCACTCATTAGATCTAAATTAAAGTGATCTTTTATGTTGTTCATAAAAACTTATAGAAATATAGTATTTTAACTGTAAAATCACGTCTGTTTAACCACGTAAATCAGCGAAATTGGCAAAATTTCGTATACGGCCTCTTAAGTCCGCCTATGTACCAAATGTGCACAAAGTTTAGATAAATGAATATATTTTTTTTTTACGTTTGATAGCCTAATTTCTGAAGAAGGTGGATAAAACTCAGTTAAGGTTAGGTAACTTAGGCAATTAAAAGATGGTCTACTCCTCACGCAGTCTAGCCGTTTAATGAAAAAGTAACCTACATTACAATTCGAATCTGAAATATATAATAAACGCCTTTACATATTACACCAGCAATCATAACGTACACTGGTATTGGTGCGTATTTTAATAGGTACTTTAATAAACTGCTTATGAATAACTTCTAAATAATATTAATTGAATGTGCTTAAACCTATGAGATGCCGCAACAGAGGGTAATAGGCTTCTTAACATCACGCATCGACCTTTAGGATAGGTGGGGTAGGTTTAGTAATAAAATAGGACCTAAAAGTTTGTCTCCTGCTTTAATATTCTTGTCTCGTTGACAACAATAAAAAGGTTGTAAAAGTAGTTTATATTTGCAAAATGCATAGATTTCTGCCTAATTTTATGAGTTTAGGTGATGAAAGTGTAGTTTTATTGTTTTTTTGGTATGTTTTTGCACGTATAGGGATCAATTTGAAGCTACTGACCCCTTGGTGTTACGGAATAAAGCCAGAACTTGCCGAATGAAATTGCAAAAAAACTTTTTATTGTCTGTTGGGGATCGTATATTTTTTTAGTACGAAGTAAAAGTTTTACCATCAGATAAGTTCGTAACTTGTAGTGAATAGTTAATGTAACAGTATACTAGATATATATTTCTCCAAGTTTTGAGAATATTATTTCCTTTTTTATAGAGTGACCGATTAGCATAGGTACAATATCCAATCTCAAACTTATTTTTTTCATCCCATTCCCATCTTTATTTTGAAGTTTATAACTTAAGAAATATCTGTTATTTTGTCCATTGTACGGTATGCAATTTTAATTTAAAAAAATGTCACTCGTTTCTCTATAAAATTATTTAATTGTACTTCTCTGTTATCTCAAAATCCAATACGTGTTACCGTGTAACTCATTATAATCATGTCGAACACTCGGTGCGTTTCAAGTAACTAAGTTTTACCCAATATGTACCTAATGGTTACGCCGTACTTACAAACCAACGTTTCCTTTGAAAAATCGTTGAAATACGTGTTTTATTAATTACTAGCTGTGCCCCGCGGTTTCACCCACGTAACTCAGATGCCATGGGAATATCGGGATAAAAGTAGCCTATGTGTTAATCCAGGTCTCCAGCTATCTACATACGAAGTATCAATGCAATCGGTTCAGTAGTTTTTGCATGAAAGAGTAACAAACATCCAAACCTCCTTACAAACTTTCAATTTTTTTTACACATACAATATCTTCACTACATATTATAAAATATAAAACAAAGTCCCCCGCTGCGTTTGTCTGTCTGTCTGTCTGTTTGCGATAAACTAAAAATATACTGATCGGAATTTCATGCGGTTTTCACTAATAGACAGTGATTCATGAGGAAGGTTTAGGTGTATAATTTGTACCCGTGCGAAGCCGGGGCGGGTTGCTAGTGTTATATAAATGTATGTATACAGAGCCTTTTAACAAATCGCTAGTGTCTTGAAAAATCCCAAATTCCCATTACGGACACAACCATCAACAACGTCTGCCCTCACGCGTCTGCCTGCCCGCGGTCGGGACTCGAGTAGCTCACATCACGCGACGATGAGCGATGTTTCCCCCCCCCCCCTCCACCGCACAATTTTAGATTAATTTTATATCGTCGTAACTTTTAAAATATTTGACCAAATTACGTACTTTAAAAGGCAAAGTTTATCTACTTTGAATATCAGAAGCGATAAAAGTATTTATTTTGATAAAAATCAATTTATTACTGCTAAATGTAAATTGGAAATAAAAAAATCAAATTTTATTGTATTTATGGTTCACTATTTTGGTAATAATGGCTTACACATAAAAGATAGATATATACTGTCGCGGACTTTTTTGTAGAGCTATTTAGGAGAAACAATCCCACCGTACATTATATTCATGTAACTCTTACAGTTTTCCCACCGCACGCCAGAATAGCTCGCAGATGAAAGATTTTTTTCCGACTTACTTAACACTTATCGTTATATATTGGCCAATATACACAATATCTTCATAAATTATAGCCTGTCTGTTATTCTGATATTTTATTTCAGCTACATTCGTCTATATTTTTCTTAATACATGAATACAATCACACCTGAATCACCGAAGGGATAGGCAGAGCCGTATTAAATACCTACATTTTGCCCACTTTAATTTAGTCCCACACTCGCAATTGGGGCAAGCCTATCGTACCCGGGCACTTTAGGGATTAAAGATGGGAAAATTAGGAGTAGGTATTTATTTATTTTATTTATTTATTAGGACAACCAACAAGCCATACACTGATACATGCTTAATACTATCTTAATTTGTAATTAAAGGGTTAAGTGTTGACTTAATTACAGGTCGCCACAGCATGCATTTTGTGTGGTAGATAGAGAAAAATACACACATGTACAATAAATACAAGTGCTGGCAAGCCAGCGAATTGTTTTACAAATTTTTAACGAGGGGGACTGACAGGGCTCAATGGTTGTTTAGGGATGTAAGGGCTGACAAAATATTGCGGCGGAAGGTGTTAAATTTGTTTGAGAAAATATCTATATTTTTGTGTGTTTTAACAATGTTGTTGTATTGTCTGCATAACCGGTTTAAAGTAGAGTACATTCCTAGATTACTTTTTGATATTGCAAGACCAAACGGTACGTAATTTAGGGATCTAGGTAATTTATATGGAGCATTAATTTTAACTTGCTGTAGGAGATGAGGAGAGTCGATGTAGTTATTCATTAATTTGTACAAAAACATTTGATCCAACAGTTGCCTGCGCTCATGTAGGCTGCTGACCCTAAAATGAGAGAGGCGCGAGGAATATGATTTCAGTTGTTTGAGCAAATAACCCTGGAAAGTAAGATGACACAGGAACCTCTTTTGTACTGATTCTATTCGTTTTATATGTATTTCGTAATGAGGAGACCATATTTGACTACAGTATTCTAAACCCGATCGAACTAGTGTTTTAAATAATGTCAATTTAGTGGACGGTTTTTTAAAGCCTTTACTGTTTCTGATAATGAACCCTAGCATTTTAAAACCCTTTGATGTTATTTTGTCTATATGCTTGTGAAATCTTAGTTTATTATCCAGATATACGCCAAGATCCCGCGCTACCTCAACCTCCTGTAGTGGTATACCATCTATTGTGTAATTTAGGGGGGATTTCAAGATACATCTGGTGAAACGTATACATTTGCATTTATCAACATTTAGACTCATTTTGTTGTCTGTACACCACCTATGTAGATTGTTTAGATCTTCTTGGATTAGTTGTTCGTCGAGGTTTGATTTAATTGGTCTTGAAATTTTTAGGTCATCTGCAAATAGATAATAATCTGTGTGTCGAAGATAGTGATGAATATCGTTTATAAATACCGTGAAAAAAATAGGGGCTAGATGTGATCCTTGGGGGACACCAGATGAGGTAGGAAATGGGTAAGATGCATAGCCGCTTACCACAACTTTAGAGTTTCTTGAACTGAGATAGGAGCCAATCCATTTGAGAACATTACCAGCTAAACCGTGAATCGATAATTTGTCAATCAAAATGGAGTGGTCGACCCTGTCGAAAGCTTTACTAAAATCGGTGTAAATAGCATCCACCGATACCCGATTGTCCATGTTGTAGGCTATATTAGAGACAAATGACATTAAGTTCGTCGTTGTAGATCTGTTTTTAAAGAAGCCATGTTGATGCGTGGAGATTAATTGTTTAAGATGCGAGGTTAGAAACGGGCGAACAAGAGATTCAAAGAGCTTTGCAAATACTGAAAGGATTGAGATTGGCCGATAGTTGGTTATTTGAGTTTCATCGTTAGATTTGTGAATAGGTACAACAAGGGATTCTTTCCATGAGCTTGGGAAGGTGCCTGTTTTTAGTGATTCGTTGAATAGGATAGTTAGCGGGATTGCCAATATTTCTGAACATTTATACGCAAACAATGGGGGAATTCCATCTGGTCCCGCTCCCTTTGTTTGATCCAGCTTTTTTAGACCTTTAAGTATTGTTTCTTTAGTAAGGGTTATGTTATTTAGCGTATTATTTGAGATACAGTTACTTATATTGCATTCATCATAGGTTTTTTTATTACTGTGGGTGTAAACTGAAGCAAAGTATTTAGCAAAAAGATTGCAGATGTCTTGGCCACTCGTGGCACTTTCGTTATTGAGATACATTAATGAAGGGTATGAGCTGGATTTTTTATTTTTATTTTTAATGAAGGACCAAAAGGTTTTCGTATTGCAGGCTATTGAGTCTTCGATGCTTTTGATGTAGTTGCGATAACAGTTATTTATACAAGCATCACATCTTTTTCTGAGCGTCTGAAATGTTATAAGGTCTAAGGGGTTTTTGTAGTTCCTGTACCGTATCCTAAATTTTAATTTTTCTTTTAAAAGATGTCTAAGATTGTTATCGTACCAGATTGGAAATTTATTTGATTTGGGTTTACTTTTGGGGACAGTTTCGGCTATGGCTTTGCGTATTATACTGTAGAAAGCGATTGTCATGTTATCAATATTGTTGCAGTTGGACAGTTCGCTTATCCAGTCAATTTGTTCTAACTTGGTTGTAAGAGCTGTATAATCGGCTTTATGGAAATTGTATTTGTTTGTGGAGGCAGGGGATAGTGTCTTTTGTTTATTGAAATCTATATTAAATTCTATAGGAGGGTGATAAGGGTCGATATTGCTTAGTGTGTATTGGCTATGTGATGCTGTCACTGTTAACTTGCTAGATAATACAAGATCAAGAATTCTCTGATTATTGTTTAAGATGTGGTTATGTTGTTTAAGGTTATGTAATGCTATAAAGTCGAGAAGTGTACTTGTGTTGAGGTTGCGCGGGGATATGTCATCTATTGTATCATTCCAAGCTATAGTACTCAAGTTAAAATCACCCGTGATTAGTATGTTTTCGTGTGTTTCAAACGCGCGAGTGGCACCCTGCAAGAAGTCATTTAACATGTCATTTTGCAGCGGTGGCGGTAAGTATACGGCACATATATGTATTTTTTCTGTCACATTATTAATTTTATAGCTAATAGCCACCCATAAATCCTCACATTGAGTCTCATACTCAGTTAGGCGAAAGGAATCAATGCCAGTAGAGACAGCTATAAGTACTCCACCACCTGACTTTGTTTGGTGGTAACCTGTAGTGTAACGGTCCCTCCTATATACTTTATACTTTTCGGAAAAAAGTTCATAAATCGAATCATTGAGCCAAGTCTCACAAAGAATGATAATGTCATAATCACAATTAAAGACACTGGTATAGAAATGTTCCAATTTTGTTCTTAGACCTCTGACATTCTGGAAATATACATTTAACAAGGAGAATTTTATATTTATAAATAATAATTACATGCATCATAAGTTTTACTTAGAACTAGCACTTTGGGGTTCACATATTTTCTAGTGTCTTTTTATTGCGTATGAGTATATATTCCGAGTCATCAGATTTCCTCATATAAATACGTCCGTTTCTTACCCATACATGTTTATATCCTTTTTCTTTAGCCCATTGTCTAGCTGCAGCGTGAAGAGATTTATTGTAGGGTGAAAGATGTTCAGTTATGAAGATCGGGACCTTTTGACCAGCAAGACCAAGATGAGCACTGTTGAGTTTGTTGTCTGGATGAGATTTATTGAATTTAATGGTTGCCGCTAGAAGTTCATCTCTAAGCCTATTTGATGAAAATTGAACGATGATTGATCTTGAGCGACTGCTATCCTTGTTGAGCTTGGCAATACGTGTACAGTTCAATACGTTTTCTGTCTTCAGTTTGAAACCAATCACGTTGCCGAGCACGGTGACGACTTCGAGTAGATTTTCACCTTTCTTCTCAGGAACGCATTGTACTTCGATATTATTAGAGCGAGCATGTTGTTCAAGTTGGTTGATTTTCAAGGTTAGTTCGTTTATGGTATTTGCTATTTCATCGTTTTGCTTTTGTACGAGCTTGGCAGTATTTTTTGTTTCATTATACTCTTTTATAAAGTCGTCGTATTGATTGCTCATGAAATTCATGCTATTTCTGACCTCTGCTATCTCTTCCTTTACATTTCTTACTTCGGTCTGAAACGCTTTCAGTTGTTGCTCAATCATGTCGTTAAAAGAAGCCTTTAGTTTTTCCAGAATATTTTCAAACTTGCGGTCTATGATTTCCTCCATAATGTCACGTATATTTTCCGATTGTTCAGCAGTATTTTGCATCTGAGGCGGGGAATGTAATGCTGGTCTTTTACTACCACGAATCGTAACGTTAGGGTTAAAACGCGTAGGCGCATTCGCTTTATCTTTTTTCGTTGGCTTAGTTTTATCTTCAGCGCAGGAAGGACAGGTCCATTCGGGCGTAGGATTTTTAGAGCTAAATGGCGGATCAATTGATGCAAGGCAGGATATATGATACGCTTTTTTACATATATTACATAATATGTAATTTTCATCATCGGTTGGAGATTCACAACAATTCCATTTTAATGCCCGCGAGGACATATTTTTGTAGATAATTAATCACACTCGTCCAGACAATAACAAAGCGCTGTTATCGTGATTGCTAAGAGAACTGTTTGGTGCGTAGGTATGTACATAATATGTTGAAAGGGAAAGGTAGGAAGGGAAGGCAGTAGAAGGAAAACGACATTGCCTATATGGTCACTGGTTCGCTGCTAAGGGTCGTAGCGTGATGTTACCGTACAGTCGTTGCCAGTTTTCAAAAAAATGGTCAAGCTCACTACCTGCAAGGAAACTAGCCGTGTCATTACCCCTTTCCAATCCTACGTATTTCCGTTACACGAGGAAACCCTATCTACGCCACTACTATTTTATTTATAAGGTATGCCTTTAGTATATATTTAATATACTCTTATGTTGTATTTACGTATCTTATATGTATCTGCTGCGTCTTACATGTTATTTTTATCATATTTTATCATTATGCACCAGACACGGCCCCATAACTCCCTTTGACGTATTCTCTCCATCCCATGGTTGACAGGAAGAGATTGCCTTGTGCGATAAGGCCGCCAATTGTACAAACCTGTCTATAGTTGTAAGTTTTTGTTTTCTTTTTCAATACCTGGTGTACAATAAAGAGTATTCTTATTATTACCTATATTCGACTAGCAGCACCCCGCGGTTTCACCGGCGTAAGTCCTGATCCCGTTTGAATATCGGAATAAAAAGTAGCCTATACGTTAATCCAGGTCTCCAGCTATCTACGTACCAAGTTTCATAGCAATCGGTTCAGTGGTTTTTGCGTGAAAGAGGAACAAACATCCATCCATCCAACCATCTAAACTTTCACATTTATAATACTAGCAGCGCCACGCAGTTTCAACAGCGTAAGTCCCGATCCCGTTTAAATAGCGGGATAAAAAGTAGTCTATGCGTTAATACAGGTCTCCAGCTATCTACATACCAAGTTTCATCGCAATCGGTTCAGTGGTTTTTGCGTGAAAGAGTAACAAACATCCATCCATCCATCCAAACTTTCATTTATAATATTAGTCGGATGGGATTAGTGGGATTAGCCTATAACTTTCATCAATGAATACTATATTCGATACAAAAATAATGAATCTCACTGATAGTTGCAGAGTTTAAACAAACTAACTCTTCAGCTTTATTAAGTATAGATTTAGATTAAGGAGTCAGTACCGTAGATTTCTGCTCAAATTGCGACACACTCGACTGATGAAATAGGAGACCGCGTTTAACTAGTAGGTGCTTTTTTCTATTGGTAATTAGGCTCAGCGGAGTTTTACGGGGACAGCAGGGAGACAGGAATAACCGACACCCACCAGACAAATATTAATTCCTCCAAATACCTTTTAATCAAGCACAATAATAAAACATTTATAATATGTTTATTTATTATTAATCGATATTCTACTCGGCGATATCGCGGTACAAGTTAACACTGACATAAAATTCGCTTTATTTACGAGTTTCCGTCCGCGTTGATGAATCGACCACCGTCTGACGTCATAGTACGTCATAAATTACGTAACTTTAGAAGTCTGTGACGTAAATACCGTGTCACTTTCTTAGAGAGAAGCTGTCTTGGTACCTACTTGCTGTGAGAAAGTGGAAGTTATCCTTATATTAAAACACAACAAAAGAGGCAGATGTCTTAATAACAGGCGCAGAGTGAACACAATAAACATTTTTTGACTTCACGGATGGCTCAATGGTTAAAGTCGTCGGCGCGTTGGGGGTTCGATTCCCAAAAATAAAAATGTAGTAAATTTTCCAAGCGCAGAAATAAATATGTAGTCGCAAAAAAAATATGTGACAAAACAACAAACTAACGCCTTTCGTATTTTTTCCTTTACTTGTGCTGTGAGACCTTGCTTGAGAGCAAATTTCATGATTCTAGGTCAATGGGAAGTATCTTAGAGGTTTTAATTAACTTGCGAACTGTTAAGATTGGTTAATTGGTTAAAATATTGGTCTTGGTAAATATATCTTTTGATCGTTTGATTTTTTACAGCTTCAAGGGACCGAAAACCTTGGTATTTAATGTTAATTTCGATTTGATACCTCCCCGGGAGCCTGAGAAAAACGATCTTGACAGACAGACGGACAAGGAAGGATTCTGTTTTTTATTTTGAGTTCCGAAACTCTAAAAGATGATATAATTTATTTTATTGTGAACTGGTTGGTTGGAACTTTCTTTATCCATAAAGGTAATAAAATAAACATACGAAGGTAAAACATTTTCACCCTTAATATATTCTACTTACGAACGGACGAAGAAGAAAATGAAATCCGGAATGTAATAAATGACTTATTACAGTACTGAGAATTTCTTTCGAGGAATACGTATTGCCAAAATTATGTTAATTTGTCTGATTAAGGCATTCGTTCCAGTTGCTGCCTAAAGAGAGCCGAGGATGTTTCGTTTACTTCATGTCGTTTTGTTTTGGTAGCGAATCAATAATATCTGTACCCTTTAAATGAACAGAAGTAAAACCATACATTTTTATTCAGATAAATAGGTACCTAGATAATGAATAAGTTTTTAATACGCTTCAGCTCGCTCAGACACTAATAGTTTTAAGGTTTTTAATATTATGTGGGTACTTTTTTATTCACTATTAAGATAAAACAAAAAAAAACACGTTTCTAGTAGGGGAAACCCCTTGTCACGATCACTAGATACTGTTCCTACATAAAAAGGATAAAACTTAACCTAATCAATCTTGCATAACTAGTTGCAGATTATACTGCAATCTTACCAACTAATCAATTTTTAAATTATAATCTAATCAGTTTTCATTACATAAAAATAAATTATCAACACACAAACAGGAACGACAGACGCTTACTCCGTATAGCAAACTGTCTTTTCTAGATAATTCGACAAGATGACTCACCCGAAGCAGCGAGTTCGGTGGCGCGCGCGCAGCCATCAGTCGTCTCAACACTACGCTTGAGACACGACATGTACTTCAGCTCGGTGCCGACCCTCAGTGTAACCGACAGTTAAACTATTAAACCTCGACTCTCATAAATCTGTTAATAATTATAACAGTTATGGGGCGTGAGAGCTGCGCTCGACTATAGCTCTCGAGAACCTCTGCTGCTCTCTTCGACTGAGGTGTTATTTCAGTCCTCCTGGGCTACGCTCCGCCAGGCCACGCCAGGCCTCTGCTACTCTCTTCGCCCCAGCCGCTACCTCCGTCTCGCGGGTCCTCGCTCCGCCGGACTACGCCGGGGCCTTGCCAGCTGACACCGACCAGGGGAGTGCGGTTGTACCGGCCTAACCGAACTCACTACCCACTTTTTTTCTACTATTTATATTTTTTAAATATAACAACAAATCTTAAACTTTGTTCTTTTTATTTATACCCTAAAATAAAACGTGACACCCTTTAATTTATTTTTATTGTTTGTTGTTATAGCGGCAACAGAAATACACATTCTATAAAAAATTCAATTCTACCTGGCAGCGGAGGCTTAGTAATGGGTTCCGTTGGAAAAAACAAATAAAGTCTTTACGAGTTCCAAACATTAACATTTTAAAGATTGCAAACGTTATTGTTCTCTTTTTTTTCGTTAATTTCCAGTATCGGCAATCCTATAACTGTAGCGTGCCCGTAGCAGTGTAACTACACTTATACTTATACAGTATACTTATAAAGTAACTACTACTAGTTACAGAAAACTTCGAAAGCTGGATGACTGAGCTTGCAAAGGAATTTCGAACCTCGCTTAAAATGGATGACAATTTAAGAAGCCCCCGGTTCATTGAGTATCATAGAGTGAATCAAATCCCAATAATTAAAAAATATATTTTTGAAAAAAGTACCTAATGGTGTTTTGACAACTACTTACTACATCATTTCTATAATGAAAATACAAGTATATATTTAGGACCCATATGAGTGGACTGAAAGCTCTTGAAAATGTAGGTGGTTTATTGTCGACCAACTTACGCTATCTACATACTTCTGGAAACTAAACGCTGCTGCCTGAATACTGATGAAAAGGGGTTGCATTCCCACCACTTTTGGTTTTGAAGAGATTCTAGTTGGACGGAGGAGAAGCTGAAGTCAGAATTTTCTATACTCAAAGAGTTGTCTCACGAAAGTTATGTATCACTTAATTTGTTGAAACAAATTAAAAATGGCAGTTTTCGGATGTCTAATGAATTTTCATTCTTTTCAAAGTATCAGTGCACTTGAGCAGTACAATCCTGAACTAAAGAGCTTTATAGATTTTTACAAGACCATGTAATATATATAATAAAATAATATTATAAAGAGAAAAGATTTCTATGTAAGTATGTTTGTAACGAATTGGCTCAAAAAGTACTGGACCGATTGCGATGAAACTTGGTATGTAGATAGCTGGAGACGTGGATTAACATATAGACTACTTTTTATCCCGACATTCTCACGGGATCGGGACTTACGCGCGTAAAACCGCAAGGCGCTGCTAGTTGTAAATAAATGAACGACTTCTCTCAGTCTGGAATACACTTTTACCCCCCGTTAACAACTTGCGAACCTATTAATCATCTGTGTTTGTGTGCCGTTTTCTATCCCGCGGTATATAAACCTGTAGTACAGTATGAAAAGAAAACTAATTAAGTATACAGTAAGTTCCAAATAATTCGTAGTTTGTTACACGTTACTTTAATTTCTGACTTCTTAAACCTCCATTACTCGGCACAAACCCTCAGCTTCTATAGTAGGTATACTCTATCGCGTTCTTCGCCGCCTACTAGTAATAACACCGTGTAATTAGATGCCATAAACCTTTATGTTTACGACTAAGAATATCCCGGATCACATAGTCGTAAAGACTCAATTGTTTCTCTTTATGGCTTCTGTAATTACTGAAGGTTTTCCGTTCGTTTTCGCTCGTTCCCGCCTTTTTAGGACCATGTCGTGAGTTATAATGATCGTAACTTTTACTAATGATTAAGGACAGTCATCAATATTAGTGATTTGATTAAAAACTACATACCTATGTATTGTTATAAAACCTGTATCAGTACTCACGCTTGTATCCCCTTAGAGGTAGGCAGAGGCATAGTAAGCACCCACATTTTGCCAACTATACCTAAGTATATCTACTTGACTCAAAATTATTTAGGTATATTTACATTAGCGTAGGAGTTTACTTAGGCTAACAAGTTAATTTTTCGCTTTTTACTTCCCTGCTTCTTTCTTCGGTTTAATTTTTTGTTAAAAACTATTTTTTTTTGTTACCAAGATATAAATATAATGAATAGTTAGTTATTTAAAATTCTAACTTATGTAAGTTACCTTAATTAAATTATGTATAATAAAGTTACCTACTTTAACTAACACGAAATAGCTGCCGTGTAAACCGTATAGGAGTTCCTGCGACTTGCTTTCGCATACATCATCACATCAACAACAGGTCTCAGTCATATTTTACTGTCATTAGAACTTCACGTGTATGCTAAGTTTCAACAAAATAGGTTCCCTGGAGAAAAATCCGTCATTCATTCCCTATTTTTCTACCCTTAGGGTTGAAATTTATACTTCTAATTTACATGGGACCAACTTCGAAGAATTATCGAAATCGGACTAGCTGATAAAAGTTATGAATGGTCACACTTAAAAAGAAAATAACAAAAATGAAATTTACGGTTTGACATGAGAACCTTCTCAGTCTTTTCGTCGGTTAATAAATGGAAACTATATCTGCAGGTTTTTTAGTAAAAGTTCTGATACTTTTTCATATTCTGGTGCATGTTTTGATAAAACTGCTAAACATTTGTTAATGTTATTCTTGCATATCTACAGGATGTATTTGAAAAAGGAACATTCTTAAATCACTGAAAGGGCATTACTCTAGCCTGCAGTTACAATAAGAATTTATACAAAAAGCTATCCGTTTAAAAGTTATGACCGTTTGAATTTTAAGGTATTTTTGCCTCCGTTGTTCATAAAAAGTACGTGGAATGTGTATAGTTAAAGATTTTCAATCGTACACATTTTTTATTTCGTAATTTTTCATTCTGTTACTAAGAAAATCCATAAAACGTAACTTGGAAACATTTTTAAGTTAGTTTTTTTATGGATTTAGTAGTTTATATAACTTGGAAACGGATAGTTTTTTTTTTTCAAAAATTCTTATTGTAACTACAGGCTAGGTAAAATTATTGTTGATTTAAATAAGTGTTCCCTTTCAAATACACCCTGTATAGGCATATTATTGTATTGTACTTAAGTTATAGTCATTAAGCAATCTGAAATCTTGCATAAAATAGTGTATTAGAATCTCCTTCTGGAGAAGTCCAAGAACAGTTTCAAAAACCGAGTGGTCACAACGGCAACCTGTAAGTAGGTACATACTTTTTTATTTCTTTTCAATAAAAGACAGATGTCTGGGCATAAGTAGGTACTCATTACCTCTGATTTGTCTTTTGGGACATAAGTTGCAAAATAAGGAAATAGGTAACTCACTCTTTTCACAATAAATTCTCCCAATTCTATTTGGAGTTGGCTTCCATTATACTCTATCATTCGTCGCTTACAGGGAGTAAGCAGTGAAAGACAAATGATAGTTCCAGCAATATCGTCTTTCACGCAATTCATCTTATGTTTGATCGTCTTCTCTTGTACCTGTCAACTTCCATAAAAATTTAAAATACCTAATTTAATTTTTAAAAATGTTTTCACCACGTTTGCCCATCCATCACGTGTGTTTTTACAATAATTACTATTGACTATTACTTCTTCATAGTTTTGTAGCATTAATAACCAGTGTTAGGGCAGGACACATCACAGGGAATCCGCCAATTGGCGGCCATTCGGCGTATATAAAATTTTGTGCTATATCGTTTAGTAGCACGGGTCTGATTTTCTTACCATAATAATGGGTCCTTCAAGACGGACACCTACGAGGCCGGCCCAGGAGGTTGCGATGACCTTCGCGCATACCACGACAGCTGGCTTGTGGTGGCCAAGGAAAAAGATGTTTGGCAGGATTTGGGGGAGGTATTTGCCCAGCTATGCGACAGTTAAAAAAAATATACAACCCTCTTTCTGGTCCCTAATATTTTCTCCTAAATACTCAAAGTCAAACAATTTCCTTACACTCTACGTTAGGACCACGTTAAATAAATTAAATTTTCAGAATTATTTTATTATAAAAAAAAAACATTCAAATACATATTACAATTATTTAATAATAGTCATAGCATACTTTACAATATATTCTATATCTTATTCTAAACATTAGTTAGAAGGGATTTAAAATTTAGTATTTTTTTGTTTTGCAACATTATCCTAATATCATTTTTAACCTGTGCATTTTATACATATACCTAGTTACATACAAATATGTGATAACAATTGATATTTCTATTCTATAGATACTTAAATTCTGTCGCTATGATTTTTTTTAACTGCAGCACTCAAAGAAAAAAGATGTGATGTGTTTAACAATGCAGTCTTCAGGGTCGCTAGTCTGATTCATTGATGCTGATGCAAGACTTAATAAGGACTTGTAGTTTTTATTTGAAATATTTTCATAAATTTGACCGAAAAATATATAATGTGTAATTAATTGTTATGTCGTCAAGTTTTACTCGTTTATATGAAGAATTAGATTAGTGCCGATTCTATTGCACACTCGACTAAACTAAAACCTGACTTAATTTCTTTATATGAAATCAACCTAGTGTACTTCTTAATAAGGTCTATTTGTTACTAGCATCTATTTCTTAACGCCGCTAAATTTCACTATAACCTGTCAACGTATACTCAACTTTATTTCCACGCAGCGAGAGTCTTCATTTATTCAAACGCTGTATAATTGTCGTATAAAAACTTGTTCAAAACGAACAAAGATGACGTGTTTTTAATCTACACCTACGAAGACGCTTACTAAAAACACAGAGCAAAAGAGATGGCATTCAACGGATAGCGGCTCTCGCTACGTGGTATCAAAGTCTATTTATGCGTATCAGACTTTAGTCGACAAATAAATTGCTTATTTCGATAGCGACATATGTTACCTACTTGTTTCAATTTGAAATAAGACCTTGTTTCTAAGTGTACAAGGTTTACTTCTTGTTTGAAGAAAATTTAGTGAATTTTAATTTAGCGAGTGAAGTAACAGACGTGGGGCCATTGTTGATAATTACTTAGTTAAACTAATTAGAAAAGTACCTACGGTATGTTTTACAAATTTAATGAAAAAAAAACACATATATAAAGACCTCATTATGAATTAGTATTACAATATTAAAATAGATTTTCAACCGACTTCAAAAAATGAGTTTACTTTTCCACCATGTTAAGATTTTGTAATTTAGGGTTGATTTTTTTAAATCGATTTTTACATTAACAACACATCTTGAAGTCCTGCAGTTAAAACCTTCTCAAGGACTACGTACACTACTTTTCATCATATAAAAAAATAAAAATGCTTTCACTAAAAGTAATTATTGTGATAAAGAGCTAAATATACAGTCTATAAATTACAGTTCATACATTTATATTTAAAATGATTAAAAATATATAATAGTTACTAGAATAGAATTAACATAAAACTTGGAAACCATGTCTAGGTATGGAAATGACGATTGACTTGAAAAAAAAATATATTTTGCTACCTTCGCCTGATGATAGCTAGTAGCAACACCAAGGGTTATTACTTCCTTCTTCGCTCTTCTTCTATCTTCATACAAAGTTTTTTTTTTATTCAACGCAGTATCTTGTAGCAAAGAAATCTAATTTTGAAGGCGTTGTAAAAAAACAGTTCAAATTACAATACAAGCTAATAAAGATATAAATCAGTAACGAAAAATAGTAAGTGTTATTTTTAATTCTATTTTGGACATTTTGGTTTAGCGTCGCGTACCTACCTCACTAATGCCGCGTTCCAATAAACAAAAAACGATTCGTTTTGTTCACGGACGGTAAAATTTTCGTTGAAAATTGTACGACTTTTTACCGTCCGTAAGCAAAACGAATCGTTTTTTGTGTAGCAGCCATACCAAAGTTTTTCAATAAACTTAAGGCAACTAGATGAATAATACAAAGATATGCTACTTACAACATAATTAAATAAATGCCGAACTAAATGAAAATGAATTTGTAATGTAATACATAAAAAAACAAAATTGTATTTTGTCATTTATGATAAAGAACAATTACTTGATTTTTTTAACTATAAAATCTTATTTTGAAGGTCTGTCTTGTTCTTTTCGCATAAAAAGTCTAAAGGCTATTATGGCTGATTGTATAGTTTAATAAAACACAGTCACCGTTTGTTTTGCACTAGTTTGAATACTTTTACTTGGAGCCAATTAAAAAAAAGTATTTTTCAAACACCTACATTTCAATGACGGTACAGAGTTCGCTTGTACCAAATTGAGTCGATGTGCAAAAAAGTAATTCAAATAAAACCACCAAGTACCTGGTGAAGCTCATGCAAAACTGCAAATAGGTATTAGAAAAATAATTGTAAGTTAAAAAGATAATAAATAATTATTGTCTATGCGGTAAACAAGACTAATGTTTTCGTAATACTAATTGGAAGAGAACATGTCAAACAGACAAAATAGGGTTGCAACAAGAAAAAAGTACATAAGTGATATTTTGTAGCGAATAGATTTACAATTTATTTAAAATCAGTGATGGCTTAGTAGTCAAGACGCATATTGTAGACGATAATGGTCTTTGGTTAAATATCTGTATGATTCATAATCCAGAAATATTGAACTTTAGCAACGCGTACGTGAAAATTTTGAAATTCAAAAAAACTACAGTACCTACCCGTGGTCACAAACTGACTGATTACTAGAAGATACCATGACGTCATGTATCAAGACCCAGACAAGGGGTAGCCCAAGTAAACCCTTTTGTTATGAATATAAAATCGCTGTAAGTAGATATGTTACGTTTAAAATATAAATACTTACGAAGTCCAGCCATAATAGATGACATACGGTCAAAAATAATAAAAAATCAACTATTATTAAATCTACATATGAAATATAAATTACTGATAATGGATCACCATATTAGATTTAAAACTAATTATCAAATACAACATATAAATTACATAACACAGGGCCGGAGAAACCAAAACTCACCAACTGTGGTACATTTTAATACTAGTAGCCCAAACTAATTAATCACAATCATAAGTCTTAGTTCAAGTAGCGTTTCTTCGTCAAGTTCCAAAACGTAGTCAACCAACGACTACAAAATTTAAAAATATTTGCTCATGCCGCGTTCCAATAAATAAGAAACGATTCGTTTTGCTTACGGACGGTAAAATTTCCTTGAATTTTCAACGAAAATTTTACCGTCCGTAAGCAAAACGCATCGTTCTTTGTTTATTGGAACGCGGCATCAGAGATATTCAACTGAATCCACAAACTGCAGACGTTCAACGATAATATTTAACGTTTATGCGCCCATTACACGTTAGATTTTGCTGCCAGTTTTGCCACAATCAAAACGGTGATTGACGAATAATCTATCGTCTAATGCAGTGATTGACGGTTGCATGGTGAGATTTTAATGTCGATTTTATTTCATCGATCACCGATGAACATCCGTCAATCATGACTTTTGATAATGATTGAGGTTTGCATGAGCGTCTCGCTTTAGGATAAATCTTTAGATAGAGAACGGAGTTAGTACATCTCTAATAGATGTATTAAGTTTAAATAGAGAATCAATTGCTGTTGAAACGCCACAAACCCATCAAAGACTTTCGTAAAATAGATTTTTATAGCGTTGAATCCTTCGAATATTTTACCCATTCTCAGTGGACGTTCGATGGATCGTATTATAACCATGGGCTACTGTTGCTACATTAAAATACAGAGTACACAATTATTAAAATGATATAATAATTATAATAGTATTTAACAAAAAGTTCGAATATCTTAGTTAAAATGAAATATAAAAATGAAATCAAATGTATTAATACTTTTCTAACATGAACTAAGACTAACTAGCACATCATTATTCATATAGAATTATATACCTGGAATCTTCACGATGAGTTAGTTCTACGCTGTGTACCTCAATGGCAGATAGATTTGTTTAGATTTATATTTGTTCTGTGTCTGGGTGTAATTTATCTATCATATGCATGTATTTAGAAAAAAAAATGACACAAATAAACAAACAGGGCAAGCTAAATAAAACTGTTTAATATATAAATATGTTTATCAGCAGTCTGGTTACCGTAGTACATGCTCTGCCTAGTTTAGGATCTAACGGCCGTGTGTGTGTCTAAAGTTATTATTATGTGATGGCCTTGAACGAGTTGTTTTTTAACCGACGTAAAAAAGGAGGTTCTCAATTCGACCGTATATATATATATATTTTTAATATATACAGTTAACATGAAAACACATAATTATACTTAAACACAAGTAGATCGATAGTTGAATAGTGTATCTGCGACATATTTGATGCGCGATCAAATATCCGCATTTTAATTTTGACTAATGATTTTGATATTATAAAGTCCAAATCTTCATATTCCGTTAAAAAATCCTATTTGACTTTTAATGAAAAATATACAACTTAAAACCACTATTTTATAGTTGTTTTAAAATATTTACCAAAAAATCAAAATGTATTTTATTTCACACAAGACTGTGTGGGGGGGGGGGGGTGATTTGTATAATTTATAGATCCCGTGTATTCGACTAACACAATTTAAGGTCGCCGCATATAATTGCCACTTATGCAACTTATAAATATAAATCATCCGTTAAGTTAGTGTGCGGATATCATTTCCATATCGCATAAAGTGTCATTACCGTTTGAATAAGTTTTACACGCTAAAAAGTCCAAGAGTAATTTCCGATTAATTCACAGCAAAAAACTCTTACACGTGCATATTAAATGCTATTACACTACATATACTATGTTTAAAAGCCACTGAGTCTTTACATCAATATATGCTATACACTTTCCACACTATTGGAAGAAGAATTTGGCAAAAGGAGTTCCGTTCCGTAATGATAAAAAATATATTTAAATAAGAAATCAGTCAAATACACATTTGAGTCAATTAGTCTTAGATGTATGTACTTATTAATGACATAATGAAGGTAGTTGTATTAAAAATAATGTTGAAATTTATTAATTATATAATTGATATAATGGAATTATGGCATGAGAATAATGATGTGATTGCTTTGCTTCGTTTTGCATCCTCAACAAGTTACAACAAGTGTTTATGTACATATGAAAATGGGCGCTTGAAATGGATTGTTCTGTATACGCTATTCAATAGCACAAACGCATCTAGCCAATTGAGTTGATACTAGACACGGGAATTACAGTTTGCGGATGGTATATAAGCTGCCCGAAATGTAACGTGTAGTGTTGAATATGAATCGTATAACTAGGGATTAGAGTCTGAGACGGTGGCGCGCCGTGTTCCCACGTCTCTTTCTGACAGGGGATAAAATCCTCCACGACACAGTGGGTCGCCTGTTGCTTAACAGGCGGCCAAGTCTGCCAGGGTTAACAGGGATTTCCTTGTAAAGGTACACCTGAGGCCCTGGTAATATGGACTGTGACGGAACACCGTGTGGTTTTAGTCGGTTCGAGTCCGACATACCACCCTACCGCATAGCCCAGGTGGGGTGACGACCCGTGGGGGTTTCGACAAGTTAAAGTAAAAAAAAAAAAGGATTTACAATTATTATAACAACATGGCACTCTGTTGTTATGGTCACCACGCATTACTTAAATGATAGTATCATCACACGATCACTTCGGATAGCCATTGATATCTACAAAGAAGTTGTACGACATTTAGAATTACCTACGGTTAAATTAATTATACGACCAAGCAACATTTTTCGTGATTTTGATACTTAAGATATTAAATCTATCACCACGCGCACTGATACTTCGTATATCACCTGTTCACACACTTATCACCATCCACAAAATTTCAACATTATTTTTTCAACTTTATTTTCTAATCTATTTTCAAGTATTTGAACTAGGTATAAAAATTACGTTCGCATAGAAAACCACACAGTGGTGCACTAAACATATTTTACATTACACGACTCAATGGAAATTTTAGAAGAAATACAGTCTATATAGAAAAAAATTGATTGAAATGTTTTGATTATAACTAGGAATTTGGCGCTTGGAATCTATTTATATAACCTTTCATTTTAAAACCGTGACTTATAAACACTGTATTCCCAAACATTCAAATAATTAAGGTTTGATTTACGAATGTTATATTCCCATATTATTGTTATATTCCCATAATATTGTTATATTCTCATATTATTGTTATATTCCCATATTATTGATATATTCCTATATTATTGTTATACTCTCATATTATTGTTATATACCCATATTATAGTTATGTCCTCATGATATTATTAGGTTCTATTACTAGGTATTTATAATTACGTTATATATTACATTTTAACCTGTATTTTGTTTGATTTTAATCGGTGTTGAATTAAATGTAGTAGTAGTTGCATATTCAGTATCGAAATATCTCATAGCCTATAAAGAGCCAATTGAGATACCGGATAAACTGAACAGGAAACATAACTTTGTCACCAGCACCGAAGCACCAAATTCCTACAATAACCAAAACTTGTTATGTTACATGAAGAACTCCCTATTTTCGTGTGGTGGTCATGTGTGCCTCATCTGTGTGTTGGTGTTGCCAGTGGGACTCTGGCAGTTGGGGACGTCGATCACGGTGATCTCTATGACCCGCAGCCCTCGAAGGATCGGATCCGTTATGTGGATGCCTCTAGGGTTGTACACTCGTTCGTTCTGTGTCGCTATGAATTTTGATACTTTTCTCAGGTGCTGTGGAGAAGAAAACAATATTTGATTATACTTTTGTTTAATGGTTCCTGTGATTTTGCTATTTTTTTCCTATGCACAAACTCTGATATTATTGGTTGTTTGTTGTATCATAGGTTTCCAAAGGAATGGTGTATATTTACGTAATCGTTTTTAAGTAATCGTCAGTTTACATTTATGGGAAACATTTAGGTAAATGATGGAAAATTGCAATCTTTGGTAAAAAAAATATGTAAATAGTAGTCCACCGTTAAGGATTCGAGGTACTAGAAAATTAATTATAACTTACTTACTATTTATGCCTTTTTTATGAAAAATATTTCTATAAATCTGTATTCTGTACATTAGTGCTAAATGAAACATACTATGGTATAAACGAAATTAAGCTTTTTAAGAAAAATGAATGAAATTTGCACGTTAATGACAAGGGGACTTTCCCTAGTCATTAACGTGCAAATTTCTAAAACCCTTGGCTGCAAGTACTGCTGTTTGACCGTCATTTTCTGGTCGACAAATCTCTAAAAAACATATATGACGGGTCTGTTGGTCTGGTGGTTAATGATCCTGACTACTGAACCAGAGGTCGTGGGTTCGATTCCCACCCAGGACAAATAATTGTGTGATGATTTGTTCTGGGTCAGGAAGAGTACACCAAAATAGTGCTGGCTTGACGTCGTAAGGGGTGACATGCGTGCGAATGGACTCACTATCAGGGACGCCGAAGATCATGTGAAGTGGAGAAGGAAAAGTCGGAAAGCGGGATTTAACAAGGTGATGATCATTTGTTTTGTGTCTGGGTGAATTTATGTATTTGGAAATATAATTGTACGAGTATGTTTATCAGCAGCGGTCTGGTTACCACAGTACAGGTTCAGCCTAATTTGGGATCAGACGGCCGTGTGTGAGTAGTCTCAAGTTATGTATATTTTTTAAGGTATTTATATACCTTAAAAAATATACATAACTTACTAGCACTACAGAAAGCTTTTCCCTACCTTTTTTTTTTGTGCGTGTGGAAACCCCCTCGGGCCGTCACCCCACCGGGGTTTACGATGGGGCGGTATGTTGGAATCGAACCGACTAAAACCACACGGTGTGCCGTACTGCGCCTTAAATAGGAGGGATCCGGGAACAGCTTTTATTAAGACATCCGGAAGCTTTTCCCTACCTACTCTAACCTTCATAAATACTAAACAATACAATGAAAAATGGTCACTTTTTATTATTGCCAAAGTGTTGATTAGACAATCACACTTTTCCATTTTAATTTCATGCATATTAGTCAAAATAATAGCTATGTCTTATAGTCTGATAAGGTCCACATTCTTAACATGAATATGTAACAATAAGCCAGCCGCATGCGTTCGGTTATCTGATTCGATATCCGAATCTTTTATCCGAACGCTTGTCGTTTTGTTTTTTTTTACAAAATTTATTCGTACGAACGGCTCTCCATTTTAAACGAACGTTCGAATTTCTTTTCAACACAAAAATGAACGTGTGAGCTTAATGTAATACTTATTTCTAAGGTGCGTGTATTCGGGTACTAGAATAAAGCAAATGAGTCACACGAATGATTTTAGTTATTACTTATTTTATTAATATGAAATATCATTTATTTATTAATATGAAATATTATTTATTTATTAATATGAAATATTATTTATTTATTAATATGAAATATTATTTATTTATTATTATAAAAAATGCTTTAGGTATTTGTACTTAACGAAGATAACACAGTTTTTCATTCCATCATCGTCATCATCTTCTGGCCCTTTTCCCAATTTCATTGGGGTCCGCCTGCCTGATGCCAACCCTCCTTGGGAATGTAGTCGTTTTAAGATGGCAAAGAAGAAAAAAGGTAAATTTGCCTTACCCTACTCATCTCCTACCCATTTGGACCGACCAGAGGAAACTCTCTTACCCTCGGGTAAGGGATATCGCAAGACTCGTATAGGGAACGGGACTGAGACTGCACAAGCTCGCAGAGGGCCGGGGTCACGTACCACTTTCCATGTGACTTTAAATAATAAAAGTAGCTGTACCTTTTCGTAATGTGTCTCCGTACATATATATATGAAGTAAGCAGTGAGGCAGGCTAGGCAACCTTCGCAATAGGTGCTGCAGTCAGCTGACTCTGCCATCTCGAAGTGTTCATTCAGCCTGTCCATAGTGAATTCAAACAATTGCCTGTCTATCTGTAACATAAAAATTAATATTTAATAATTTTTTGTATTCCTAAGTTCTAAGTGCCTATTTGACGGTAAATCCTTAAAACGCCATTGGCATTATATGTTCATGGCCAGTTTACAACTCTATACTGGTTAATCATAGTCTTTGGTAGGGTGGCAATATTTTTCTAGAGTTACTATGCCACCTCCTATTATTCTATAGTATAATTGAAAGGGCTACTCGATAAAAACCTGATCTAAGAAACCACAAGGATGATCATATTTTAAGCTTGTTAAACCAGTTTGTCAGGTTATTAAAGGACCGAAGAATATAAGAATAAATTCGCTGGAGTGCTTAGTGACTGTCTAAGATACGTCAATTGCCAAGTCAAGTAATAAAACCAACCAAGTCACATTGGTGGAGAAATGACCTATCAACCACATGGCTACAGTGTTAAAGTTGTAGTAAGTACAAAACAGTGGTTAAATAGTTTTACCAGTACTAAACATAAGAAGTGATACTGTGCAATAATTTGCAGAGCAGCAGTAGTGTTAAAGCGTCAGACATGTGATGAGGTGGTTGCGGACCACCACCACTCCTAACAGTAGGGAAATAGAGCAATAATACTGAAACTTTATAACTAAGATTGTTCTGTAATTGGGGTAACACTCAAAGCTATTTATACTTTATCCAAGGCAAGACTTCTCAGAGACCTACAGATATTTTGAACGAATGCAGCGTACCGCAGGGTAGTATTTAGGGACCGCTATTATTTTTAGACTATATTAACGACTTACCGGACTCAACTACCTATAAATGCGTCTTATACGCCGACGATACCACTTTGTTGGTAGATTGTAACAATAAAAATACTTATGAACTGAACATAAAAACAGCAGTATGTGATCTCAATAAATGGATAGATAATAATAACCTGAATGTCTAAAGCTAAGCTAAACGAATCTTATTCAATTTCAGACTTATAATAGTAAACTGACATCTATAAATAACAACCACCTTTTTAGGCTTAAGTATTGACAGATATTGTAGTTGGAAGCAACATATTTATAACATTTTCTCAAAGCTAGACAGCTACGTGTTTGTCTTAAATAGACTAAGACCTCTGTGCATACCACGGTTACGTCTCCTCGGTTCTGCGTTACGGAATAGTCATATGGGGAAACTCTGTTGACACATTGAGAGCATTCAGAGCCCAAAAAAATATATAAGGCCGATAAGTGGTGCAGAATACACTGACAGCTGCAAACCTTTATTTGCGAAACCTAAAATATTACAACTTTCATGCCTTTACATTCAGGAAATGTGTATATTTGTATATAAAAATCAATTACTTTTAAAAAAAAATATAAGTCACAAAAATAAATAGCTGATTCATAAACAATGCACTGCGATGTACAGCAAAAATTCATTCTATATGGGTATATGAATTTATAATTAGTTTCCAAATTACCTCAAATGCCTCAACTTTAACAAATTTAAAAGTAAATTGTATTACTAATGAACAAATGTTATTATTCCACTAACAAATTTCTCAGAGACAACAATATATAAAAGAAATTATATTATCTAGTCTTAAGATTAGTTATGTAAGAATAAAAATTTGTACACCATAAATAGTAGAATATCATCATCATCCTCCGCGCCTCCTTCCAACTAAGTTGTGGTCGGCTTTCAATCTAACTACAATACGGCCGAACTTTGATAATAGTAGAATATAAGGAACGTAATATAATGTTAACATCTATTGTACTGTATTCTGATCTATTAATCTATCTCTATCTCCATCTGTCTAAATATTTATTTAAGTTTTAAGTTTATTTATTTATTTACTTTCTTTTTCTACATACATATGCATACAGTCATGATATATACAAGAAAAACAATTTTCGAATTTTGATTTAACAGCACTAAGCTCGTGGCTTGTATCGCGTCAACCAATTTATTGTACATTGTTCATTGACACTTTGTAACGGACATCGAAATATGTGGATATTCTCATTATCAGAGGCTCATATTTTAACTTTAAACATTTATTTCAGATTTGCTCTTGTTTAAGTAGATTTTCTGAAGCCAGATGACAGTCTAATAGTAAATTTTTTATATCTCAAGAACATTAGTTTTACATACTGATTGGCCTGTTGGCCTAGTGGTTAGTCACCCTGACTGCTATGCCATAGGTTGCGGGTTCGATTCTTACCCGAGTCTGGGTGTTCTTTGTCTATTGTTTGTATGTTTGTAAAGTTCCCCGTGACACAGGAGTCATTCTTAATGCGGGAGTTGTCTTTTTAAAATAGAATAGATAAATAGATACTATACCCCTGACAATGTGTAAGTATGCAAAATTTCATAATTATCAGTTCAGTAGTTAAGGTGTAAAAACATAACAAACAAACAAAATATTTGTTTTATAATACTAGTGTTGTAAAGGATTTGCAACATGCATGCAAGTCCCCTCGAGTTGCAAGCATTCATAGGGTATGGTAACAGTTTACCATCAGGCATATGCTTGTTTGTCACCAATGTGGTATAAACAAATACATGTATTGACTGTATGACTGACCTGTTGGCCTAGTGTTTAGTGACCCTGATCACTATGCCATAGGTCATGGGTTCGATTCCCACCCGAGTCTGGGTGTTTTTGTGTCTATTGTTTATAAAGTCCCCCACAACACAGGAGGAGTAATTCTTGTAGTCTTTTTTTTCCAAAAAAAAAATACTACTGTGTCTCTCACATATCATTTGTTGTACCTTGTAGAATTGTAAACATATTAATGTAAGTAACAAAGCAATCAAAAGATATGGATGATTTTGTTATTTTTTGGCAAGATTTAGAAACAATCCTCCATAAGCAAAACAAAAACTTGATATTCTAGTTTGTATTGTAAAATTATAATATTATGTGTTTTAAACTAGTATTGACAATGTTTTCAACATGGTTTGTAAACTTATTATTTGATGAGTTTATAATCATAATTTTTTTATACTTTTGTTGAGACTAGTATACATAACAACTTATTTGATGTGTAAACAATACTTGAAAACAAACAAACGGAGTAAATTAAGTATTCTATACCTTAGCATAAACTAGAACTCAGTTTTAACAGGAGAAAAACTCTGGCAACAACAACAAGAAGCTGTGGCAACCCTTTTCAACCAAAAAAGAACACTGTGGTTCTTGTTAAAAGAAACTACACAAAAGACGGTGTTTAGTTAAGGTACTACCCTCATTTGGGTAGCTTCTACTTATACATACATTATACATACACTCACACTTGTATTCCCGAAGGGGCCTTTCATTTTACGGAATATATTTGTGAGCGTGCATAAGCGAGAGAGGCATTTTAACACATAATTTTGCAATTACAATTTAGTCTAGTCTCACTGAGAGGGGCAAACTTATTGGTGTTGACAGGGCAGTTTGGGAATTGAAGATGGGAAATTTATGAGTATTTTTGTAACAGAAAGATAGGTTTAAAAGAGAAAGATAGCTTACCTACCTTACCTTCCCGGAAATGGATGTAAAGGGTTACTTAGAAGGATGGATTGAGGATGTGTTAGCAATAGCTTGACCATGTCAGGGACACATATGTAACACAAAATGGCTTTTGTCAGGAAGTCGGAGTCCTCTAACCTTCTCAATCAGAAATTATCCACACTCTCAATTAAAATACAAAAGTCATTTAAACCCTAACGTGAATTAGGTCATAAATTAATCTTAGAACTTTCAACATCATAGAATAAAATCAATTCAAACCTTCAGAGAAATAATGTAGGTACTACCTTTTCTTAATTTTACACAGCTTCCGAAAGATGAATAAGATTTGTTCAGATTTGAAGATAAAAAGTCCAAGTGTATAGGGTCCGCGCCCACGGTCTCAAGGTTTATAACATCATATAAACAAATGACTTTCTCTTACCCGATCTTCCAGTTCAGGCGGGAAACGGTTTTGGAACTTCACCGCAGTGCCTTCAGCGTAGTCCCTCTGTATAAATATCTTTATACCTTGCTGTGGGGGGGTCTGCTGACTCCCAGGCGTGTTAGGCCCAGAAGGAATACGATTATTTGACATCATTACAAACTCACAAAACAAAGTCCATTAACACAGAAAGAAGTGTAAAGGAATATCTTATGTTATGAACGTATCATATTCCCAGTATGCACCCCATGTAAATAGTAATACAAAGATAATTCGTTCGTTTCTCGAAATTTACTTCGATAAAAAGTAGACTGAATGACGTGCGTCAGTGATTGACAGACATCCTGTCAGCCGACATTTTAATCATTGGCCATAGACATGACATGTTCGTTCTGAATTTAAGATCAATTATAGAAGGAAATATAAATCAATAATATTTTTTCAATACATAATCAATTAGAATTAAACATAATATATATAATTGTTGTTTTTCAAATTGTTTTTAGTAATACTTAATATAAACTGATACATTTACAAAATGGTATTTAAAAACAATCTATAGGTGGCGCTATTCCATAAAGTCCATTGGATCGTTTACTTAACTTCTCTAGAAATAAATCTGTACTCTTATGAGTGGATTCTCGTCGAAAGTGTCCAATAACAATTAAACGTTAATCATAAGATTTTAAGGGGTTCATTAAAATACTAATATAGTTAATATATCTGAGGTGGGCACATTTTATTATCTTAGGAACTATGCCAGTAGTGCTATCCACAACCACGATCTTCATTACTTAGTGTACTAACTGCATATTGAGTAAGTAGGTCAAATCTAAGGTTGGGTAGGGCACATCAAATTTCTGTTCGAATTGGAGCCCGATGTCTGGTTCATTACCGTAAGAAAACGAAAGACTGAACTTCATGAGACACGGATATAGCACTTTACGAGAGGAGGCAAAGCATAAGTAATACCAGTAGTGTTGGAAGTGTTTATAGGCAAAGGTCACTGGTTACTTGTTTTACAACTTATTGTGTAAAGCCAGTCAGTCACAAATTCTATGCAAACAAATAAATATTCAATTCTATTCTATTCTAAATCGTCTCATTATTACGATGGTTTGGGCTTGTGTCTGCTGAAATTACAAGCGTAGGTATTCCAATTACCTATATTATTAATGTGCATAAGATATTTTAAATTCACTCAATTTTGTAGTACAATGAGGTCACATGTATCAACAGACAGACAACTTCCGCACTCCTGTGTTGCACAAAGAACACCCAGACTCAGGTGGGAATCGAACCCACGACCTCTGGCTCAGCAGTCAGGGTTACTAACCACTAGACCAAGAGGCCAGTCAATTTTGTAGGTAAACATACTATGTTTGCTGAAAAATCTAACCCGGTGTTTTATGTAAGTTTCACTAAAACATCAAACCTAAATAGGATTCACTTGAGCCTACTGCACTAGACGGTCACCATTACCTAAAGTAATCATATTAAAATCCGCTATTGATTAAGTTCGACGGCGGAGTTATTCAGGACGATTTCGCTTGCTACGACCACAGCATATTAATAAAGCGATAGTTTGGTGTCCACTACTTATATCAATTAAACAACGCCTACGTGTAGCCATATCACTACTGTAATTCATTTTCTACTTTAATTTCTAAACGATGACGGGCTTAATTTTTTTTAATTATGGGATGTGGGCATTTTTATTATTTTTTGTTAGTTGTCTAAACTCTTTCTATTAGTATATTAAATTACATTTGGTTGAAATGTTATTACGTAAAATATTAATACCTAATTGAATATCTCAAGTACCTATGCTAAATCGGTTTATTACCCGTGGTCTACCTACGTGGTTCACCTAGGTGTTCCACGGTTGCGGAGGCTCTGACCGCCCAGAATAGGGCGCGCCTCTGGCGCCCTCAGAGGGTTATGGCGGTTAGAGCCATACGCGGCTACCGCACCGTGTCGACGGAGGCGGCGTGCGCGTTGGCCGGAACTCCCCCGTGGGATTTGGAGGCGGAAGTGCTCGCCGAAGTTTATCGGCGGACGACTGAGTTCCGGGCGGGAAGCGGCAGTCGGCCCCCGCCCGAAGAGGTACGCGAGTGGCGTGAGGCCGCTCGCCGAGCCACGATGGCTCGTTGGTCGTCCCGGCTGGGGGCTCCACGTGCTGGCTTTGCCGCCGTGGAGGCGCTCCAGCCGGTCATCGTCGAGTGGGCAGGGCGGCAGCACGGGACCCTATGCTTCCGACTGACGCAGGTTCTTTCCGGGCACGGCTGCTTCGGGAAGTACCTGCACTCGGTCGCTAGGAGGGAATTGAGTCCCGCCTGTCACCACTGCGACTGCAGTGAGGACTCGGCTCAGCACACGCTGGCGGTTTGCCCCAGTTAGGCGGCGCAGCGTCGGGCCCTCACTGCAGTCATCGGAGTGGATCTGTCGCTACCGGCTGTCATACGCTCCATGGCCGGTAGCGACAGGAATTTTACCGCGGTCGCTACCTTCTGTGAGGAAGTCATCTCGCAGAAGGAGGCGGCGGAAAGGGTCCGGGAGGACGACCTCCACTCGGACTTAATTCGCCGCCGGCGAACCGGGCGGCGGAGGCGCGCTTACCAGCGCCTCATGCCGCCCTGAGTGTGGCCGCGGGTGGACGGGACGGGTTTTTCCCCTCCACCCGCTATAGTGGCCCCCCGCGAGGAGGCGGCGTCCGCGTGTGCCTGGACGTCGCCTAATTAAGAGGTTCTTCACCCGAAGGTGGTGCCCGCGCTTTTGCGGGCAGGCGCTGGGGGGGGTCCGGATGTCTTAATAAAAGCTGTTCCCGGATCCCTCCTACTTAAGGCGCAGTACGGCACACCGTGTGGTTTTAGTCGGTTCGATTCCGACACACCGCCCCACCGAAAACCCCGGTGGGGTGACGGCCCGAGGGGGTTTCCACACGCACAAAAAAAAAAAAAAAAAAAAGGTGTTCCACGGTTAATATTTTGTACCCGTGGTCCACCGAGGTATTCTATGGGTAATTTAATGTAGCCGTGCAACACCTAGGTGTTCTATTGGTAGTTCAATGTATCCATGGTCTACCCAGGTGTTCTATGGATAATGGAATGTACCCGTGGAACACCCAAGTGTTCTATGGGTAATTCAATGTATGCGCTTGACGCCTCTTGTTCACTCTCACATGAAGACCATTTCTTACATTAGTAAACACCACTAATTAAATACCTACTATAATATCAAACGATAAGTGCAATATGATTGACTGTTTTACTATTTAGGTATATCTTTCATTCTGAGCCCAAAAAAAATATCTAATCTGTGGTCTCGTGTCATTAACCAAATTAAATATTAAAATATTTAACTTTTAAGGACTTATAAGATATAAAATAAAATGAAAAAAGCCAAACTGTGGAATCTTAAATCGAAACCACAGAGGCGAATTGTAGCGTTAACGGCGGTTCTGCCATTGCTTCCCGAAGAATATATATTAGAAGGAAATACATTGTTAACAAATGTGATTATTACAATATTTCGATGACTAAATTTCTTAATTATATACAACGTTTCTGGTTTAAAGCGGATTGTAATAAAATATTAAGTGTTTTTGGACAACATCACCGTACAAATAATGTTACGGAAGGTTATAATGCTATTGGTATTGGTATAGGGCTCTGCTTCCGGATTTAGACTCATAGGCGGTCCATTATGCGTTTGAATAAGCTGACTAATTTAGCCACCCTAGCTCCTTCCACCAGCACAGAAGCCTCCTGGGGCGTTCACAGGCTTCTAATAGCGACCTCTCACCAGCGAGGATACTTGCCCGATGTGTGGCCACTATCTGGCGCGTGCGTCATGCTCGTGAACGAGTGGCGTTGGTCGGGGCTGGTCATCTCCGAACTGTTTTTACTTACATACTGTTGTAATTTGCGCGACTGTTTATAGTTTAGAACAATATGTTATATTGTCCTCACATTTAATTTGCGCATATAAGGAATGTTACCAAAGACTTGTAAAATACATGTTAAAAAAGAGTGTTCTTGGAGTTTTTTGCCTGTTCTTCTAGACAGGATCTATGTATTGGAACAGGCAACTAGCTTCACGACTAATTTGATCTGACTGACTACTACTCCTGACTATTTAAAAATACCTAAGTATAATGGGTTTAATTGAAATAAATGATTTTGATTTGATCCCTTACCCTGGCTCCCTCGTTCTATCTGTTTTCGTTATCCCAATTTACCTTCTTCCTATGTCCCGTCTGAAAACGATCGGCGGTCGGCCCCCCTAATGTAACCTACACATTGCACCAACCCCAAATAAAATTGAGATAAGGGTGGGACCAACCGACGCATATTCTCCGCCGCTCATGATATGTATCTTCTCCAACAAATATTCCACAGTGGTTCTTTTTTATGACACAACGTATTGACTCGTTTGCGAAGCTTCGCACAGCACGTCTTTGTCTAAATGCTTAATTCAGGTAACCTTCATACTTAAGACCATTAAATATAAGTTTTATTAGGGTCTAAGACCCATTTTTATACGTCTCTAAACATAGGCTGCAAATTGAAGTTTAACAATAATGGTAGTAGTAGTATATGAGTTTTCACAATAAATTAAGAAAGATACCCTTTATCATCGCGTGATTGTAGTACTATCACAAATTTAAACATAGCCAATTGTATTAAGATACTACTTTTTTGTTTCTTAAAATATGTGAATATGTTTCTAATAACCTAAAAACAAATGTTCCCTTGTTAACTTAATTAAATGTTATTTTAAAAACAACCGCTTCATTTTCGTTGTTTATCGAATGGTATTCACAGAATAATCACGGGTTCTAGATTTTAAATCTAGAACCCGTGATTATTCTGTGAATACTTATGTTATATATTTATGGTTTATATTTACCAATGGTTTACCCATTCGGTGAACCAAGGGCACTACATCTGATATATTTACCCGTGGTTTATCTATAAGGTGAACCATGGGCACTACATTTAATACGTTTACCCGTGGTTTACCTATTAGGTGAACCATGGGCACTATATTTTATACATTTGCCCGTGGTTTACCTATTAGGTGAACCATGGGCACTACATTTAATAAATTTACCCAATAGGTAAACCACGGGTACAAAATGTTAACCGTGGTTCACCTAGGTGAACCACGTAGGTAGACCACGGGTAATAAACCGCTAAATTAGAGTTTTAGTAATCTTTAGTAGTTTCTAGTAATCTAGGTGTTTTAAATATACAGCAAGCATGCTTTTAGCATCCATTTGTTCAGTCTAGTAATTTCCATTAACTAACATATTCTAAGAATTGGTGGTGTCCCTTTGTCAACTGCATCTCAATACTATGACGTTTTAGCCACTATGGTAGCTTCTAGGTACACTGCTGTACCGTTTTAAGCCTCCTCTAGATTAAACAGAGGTTAGAGTATTACCACGGGCTTAGTGTGGACTGTCCAACTTCACAAGCTTTCATGCAGAAGTCAGCAGGTTTTTCATCTTTTGAGCGAGTGACTAATTATTTTCTGCATATATTAAGTTGTGGCGACTTCCACATATACCAAAAACATACTCCAAGATCATCTAGCAAAGAAGAGCTGAACTACGAAGTAACTACTAATCCTGAATCGCGCTATGAGAGTTCTCGCGCCGATTAGAATTTATACAACTTCCCAACATCAACCGTTGGGCCGCGGCCTGCCAGGCATGATCACCTCGCCTGGTCGGAGGATCCTCCCTTTGTGTTGGAGGGACATAACACCCGTTCCTCCACAGTGGTAACCCCGACGTAGTTCAGCTCTTCTTCGCTAGATGATGTTGGAATATGTTTTTGCTATATGTGGAAGTCGCCACAAAGTCCTATCCTGAGAGTTGTTATTATACTCGGTTGTCACTGATAAAACTTTTCTACCTATTCCAAAACCAGACAAAACATTGCTTTACACCTTAATTCAGAAGCATACATAAATCAGTCTTAATGTTCCATATGTATGCAGACGCAGTATGTCTGTACGTCCAAATGAGCTGTCAATGAAAGTGTGTGCTAGTCAGTCCTGTATCTAGGGCTCTGGGTAACTGAGTTTCACGGCCTTCTACGTTTAGATTCTTTAAAATAAAGGTGAAGGTCATTGGTCGTGCAGAAGAAATGATGACGTCAGGGAATTTATGATGTAAATAAGCCACACCTAACACGCGTAAATTGATATATGTATATTTTTTTTATGATATAGGGGGCAAACGAGCAGACGGATCACCTGATGGTAAATGACTACCACCGCCTATGGGCACCTACGACTCAAGAGTCACAAGTGTGTTACCGGTCTTTAAGGTGGGGGTAAATGAAGGGTGGAAGAGGGGGAGAAGGTGGGGGTGGGAGGGGTTAGGGCTTTCGGGAACCTTACTCACTCGGCGAAAAGCAATGCAAATATTGCTTCGCTGCCGGTCGTCTGTGAGGCCGTGGTATCACTCCGGTCGAGCCGTCCCATACGTGCCGAAGCATGGCTCTCCCACGACTCCAACTCAAACAACTCCCTGTGACCATTATAAAAGAGCAGATGGTTTTCTTGAATTATAGTTAGGGACGCTCTCGATCAAATCACCTTCAAACACACAAACACACATTTCACAAAAAAAACTGAATCAAAATATATGATGTTACAGACATATCTACGAATACAGGAACACACGTTAAACACCCCTCCTTTTTGCGTCGCGCGTCGAGAGTTAAAAATAAGATGTTTTGCAGAAACAAAATCAATGTTGAAAAGAATATTATGATTATTCGTTCTGATCTCTGGTAATAATTTAATAGGTTTCTTAATCTCTATTTGTCTTCTTCATTGTATACGCAATTCACGATGACTGATAAATTACGTCCCATGCGACACACGGTATGATGTCTTTTGATGTTGTCATATGTCCTATAAAACACTTTAAATGAAATAATAATAAAAAAAATACTTTTTAAATTATTTTGCATCAAATCCAATCATTATCAGGATCATCATTCTTGCAATAATATTATCAGTGATATGCGACGATAAACACTTCACATGTTTATCATTGCATAACGTAGGTAAGTTTTAAAAGTAATTTAACTATTATTATTCTTGTAAATAACAAATTGTTGACCCATATAATGTAATACCTTGACACATCTCACACACGGCCGTCTAAACCCAAACTAGGCAGAGCCTGTACTATGCTAACCAGACTGCTGATAAACATAATTATGTTATAACTAGGCCTACCATTACTTAAATTGCCGTCGCCGGACAATCTCTTCAAAAATCCCGGACACGTGTGAAATCGAGATTCTTTCCCGGACACCTTGAAAAAAAAGAACGCCGATTTCATTTTTTTATTAAATTAAACAGCTTGTTCATCTAATAATTATAAGTTGCCCCTGGCACAGAGTGTCCGGGTTTTACCCGGGACGCTTTTTACAAACCCCGCCCGGACGCTTCCCGGACGCCCTCTAAACTAGGACAAATCCGGGGAAACCCAGACGGATGGCAGCTCTAGTTATATTACATAGTAAAACAAATTAAGAATACGATACTGCTCACGTTAGATCCTCGCTGGTTGCTGGCCGATGCAAAAGTGGTCTAACTGCACCTTAGTATGGCTTTTTAAGCAAGATATCAGATGATTTGTTTCATCCCTTGTTTTTTTGCGTCTACCGTCACATAACACATACTTATATATTTGTAAACACATACATATTATAGATAAATTACACCCAGACAGAACAAATGATCATGCTCATCACACAATTATTTGACCTGGGTGGGAATCAAATCCACGACCTCTGGCTCAGCAGTCAGGGTCACTAACTTTATTATTAAATTAGCCAATGTTGACAGTAGTGAATTTTAATTTGTAGACGTTTCCATACTACATACACATCAACACACCTTACATTTCACAAAGTGCATGTTATGGACAAATTTAGAAAAATTCAAGACTCAAAAACAAGTAAGAAATGTTTTTAATTTAATGGTTTTATTTTAAAGAAACAATAATGATGCAGATACTGTAACAAAACCTAAAAAAAATTGTTAAGGTTTTGTTAGTTGGAAATAAAATCTGGGGAACTGTGCGTAGCGTTATCTGAGTAAATATGTTATGAATGCTACGAACAATTTTTTTACACGCTTTATATTAGCTTCACTTGTATGTTTGTTTGTATGTTTGTTTGTAACCGACTTCTTAGGGCGCGATTTTGACCCACTTTAAACGGCCAGATTTCATTCAAATTTTGCACACCTGTCAAAGACCGGTCACAATGCAATAATTCGATAAAAAAAAAAAAAAAAAAAATAATAGTTAAAAAAATTAAAAAACATTTTTATAGAAAATCCAACTAAATAAATTTATTATTGGAAAAATGCGTGGGGTGCATACATAGTGTCAATAGTTATAAACATTTTATTGACACTATGCATGCACCCCACGCTTTTTTACAATAATAAATTTATTAAAATTTATTTTCTATTTTTTAGTTGGATTTTCTATAAAAGCGTGTTTTTTAGTTTTTTTAAGCTATTATTATTTTACTTAAGTACTTTGTTTTCTAGTTCTTTATTTAGTTACTTAATATAAGGATTTTCTCATTGTTTAACGTATTCTACTAGTCAAGTCCTTTTATTTGATATCCAAAAAATATGTAATCCAAAATTTTGTGGCGGCGGCCATCTTGGATTTACAATACGGAACTAAAGGGACGGACGAAAATGGGTAAAATTTCTATTACAAAATTTGATCCAAAAACAAAGGGGGCAAATCAATTCAATCTCACTCACCCAGTAACAGTTTTTCTTATAGAAAAAACGACTTACCAAACCTCGATAAACAACAAACACTTAAATGGCCATTTCGTTGAGCTTTATTTTTATACAATCGTTTAGATATATTTGAGAGAAATGTTTATGTAAAGGCTATAGAGGTATATAATAAGCTACAAAATAAATACAAAGAACCACCGCTATCTGTGTTTAAAAAAAATTAACACAGTGGCTAATTGAAAAATCTTTTTATAATTTAAATGAATTTATGACATTTAAAGATTAATTTGTTAACAATTATTGTTATTTATTTAATTTACTTATTTAATTACACATAATTACCTATAATTTAATCTCATTACGTGTTACTTTTATATTTAGTTTGTCATTATTTGTAATACTTTATTTGACATTTCAATTTTAATAATGAACTAAGGTCTTGCTTCGAATTTTGTACCAGAATATATGAATTTACGTATTTACACACCATTGTAATGGTAGAATGTGAGAGGTCTAAACACAAAATAAACTTTTTCTAATGAATAAATGATTTATTATTTAATAAAAACGGAATCCTAAACAGGGTCTAAATATGTTTATCCGTGTCTTAGCCGATTTTGTACATATTACACAATTATTAATTACTAGTTGTGCCCGCGACTTTGTTCGCGTTTTTTTCGGAAAACAGAAATTTGTCGCTTATTGAATAGTACCTCTTTCTCCAGGCATGATTTTTTATACTGTAAACAACCTGGAGCGTACAAAAAAGGTTGTTTTGGTTGCTTACACGTGAAATAACGACATAATTTGGCCGTGGTAACATTACTCATTTGTTTTTCGTGTGGAAGCTCACCTCACCGGGCTATTGGTGAGGCCGTACGTGAGGCTTAAACCAACTAAAACCACATGGTGTGCCTCACAGCACCGTTTATGAGTTGACCGTCGGTACGGCGACGTTTTGCCTCCAATGATCCACCCAGCGCTAGCTAGCAACGCTAGCTGGACGGCAACTGGGCGATGTCCAGACACCCTCTTCACGGGAGACTCTGCTTCGGGTGAAGAACATAAAACTCGTCTCATACACCCACGGCCACTCTTAGCGTACGCATGAGAGCACGAGTGAAAAGGTTCCACCTGGAAGTTTTTCTATCGAATCCACACCGTCACCTCCTCCTTGCGCGAGATGTTCTCCTCGCAGAAAATCGTCATAAAATAGCTGTGACGACCTAACATCTCGATTCGTCCGACCAATTGAGAGACTCTTGCTGTAGTCAGTCAGTCAGTGCCGCTTCCTAGAAACTATCGGTCTGCTCGGTATACCTAACAGATAAATGTTTGCTTCTGAGCTTTGTTTACTCAGTGAAACTTAAGATTTTACACTACTGTAACCGAACAGAAAATAAATGGTCTGAAAGTGTAAAAAAAACTTCACCGGTTACATGTCAATATTTCAGCTTAGATGTAATTTTTTTGGCGATAGTGTCTGCCATGCATTTAATATAGTAAAATACTGTAATACTAAGAAAGCGTTAAGTTAAACTAACAACTAAGTCATAGATGCTTTAAATAAAAATTCTATTCTATTCTAATATAATCATGTTGACGGGCATCAACGCGATCACGTATTTAAAAGGTATGACATATACCTTTGCTTTGCCGTGGTCGTGGCCGTGATGACAGGCCTGTAGGTACTGTAATACTTTTTAAATACGTGATCGCGTGCATTCCCGTCAACATAATTATATTATCATGGAACGCAAGTTTGTTGTTTTTTTTTCTTCGGTTTAATTTTTTGTTAAAAAGGTTATTATTTATGATTTTTTTTTTCATCATCAGTTTGGCTACATGACGTGATGATTTCTAAACGCAAATACTTGATAAAGTAATGAAACGTAAACAGAAACACTATTCGTTTCTACAATTTTCGAGGGTTTCTCTCAATTTTATCAGAATTCTATAATCAGATCCTGACTTCCTTGACATGGGACTACCCTTGAGGTATACCCTATCTAACAAAAAAGAATAATCAAAATCGGTTCATTAATAACGGAGAGGGCTGAACATACATAAAAAAAAAAAAATATGTATATAAACGGTCGAATTGAGAACCTCCTTTTTTATCGGTTAAAAAACGATACCTAATTTTAAAAAGTAAATTAGTTTATATATTAAAAAAAAGTGCAAAAAAAGGGCTTGTTTACCGTTACCCGAAATTGACATAACAAAACCAACTCAAATCAGCCGTCGGCCATAGTTCCATGTCCACACCCAACTCTGGCCGTCACACTAACGGCCCAGGGCTCCAATTGATGGTCGGATCACGTTCTCAAGCATCCGTTTTGCACCAACATCTTTCACTTGAGCATATGCTCAGAATGAAGATGGTTTGAAACGTGCTTTTGTTACGTAAGGAATGCGAACAGTATTATTTTGGCTTCACTTTCTTTTATAGTCATTGATGAAAATTATGTGGTTTGTAGTTTTAAAATTGTTATGCTTAGGTTAATGTACAGACTGAAAGGCTTTACAGTCTTGCAAAATTCCATAGTCTAGATATGTTAAGTATGTAATTATTAAGGTACCTAATCTTTGAAGATTTCTGCTTAAATTGTAGTCTGATGATGGATAAATTTCCACCCCATCGAAGACTGCAAGTTGACATTAATCCAAGACGTAAAATGAGGTGTGTTATAAGTTTAACATCTGTGTATTTGTGTTTGTCTGTGGTATAATACTCCTAAACGGATGGACCAATTTTTTTCATTTGAAAGGTGACTTGATCGAGAGAGTTCTTAGCTGTATTTCGAGAAAGTCTGTTCAGCCTTTCGAAGATCATCAGCTCTTTTCTAATAATTGATGGGATTCTTAAGTCGGGGGTGTTTTAAATGTTTAATTTATGTTATCTGCTAGAAAGTAACTTTTCTGGTCTCCAGGATTATCAATGCACCAATAACACCACTGGAGATGTTCTGAAAGTTTATAATTTATGGTTAAAATTTAGAAGTATAAAAAACACATGTACAAAAGTTGACTGATGTATAAATTTTATATCATTGTCAATTATATTAGCAATGAATCGACTGTTTGTTTGGTTACTACTTGGAGATACTATTTGTGAGATTTATCGATAGTCGTTCTATGTCCTCCAGGGGCAAATTTCAGTGAACCAGAAATATAATTAAAATTAAACATTACTTATAGGGCCGACACTCACGAACGCATGCTGGTAAATATAACCCGTACATTAGTACAACATTTTAATGTATAGTTTATTAAAATCAATACATACCTGCTACAAAATATAATTCTGTTCAATAAAAAAGAACATGCTACAGCAACATAGACACAGACTTGTTTCCGAGAACAATTTATCTTAACGTTGTCGGCGCCAAATAACAAACTGATGACTGAAATTATCAAAATTTTATTTGGCGCCGACTCAAAATAAGTTTATATAAAATTAGATAGTTTAAGTAAAATAAGCTCAATACTTAAGACTTAAGGTTTATTTATTTTTTGCTTTTTAGTTCTTTTCGTCGGTTTAATTTTTTGTTAAAAAGATTTTATTTTATGGTTTTTTTCATCATCATGATGATGATGATGAAAAATAATGATGATTTCTAAACGCAATACCTGATAAAGTAATGAAAAGTAAACAGAAACACTATTCGTTGCTACAATTTTCGACGGTTTCTCTCAATTTTTTCAGGATCCCATCATCAGATCCTGACTTCCTTGACATGGGATCACCCTTGAGGTATACCCTATCTAACAAAAAAAGAATAATCAAAATCGGATCATAAATAACGGAGTGAGGGCTGAACAGACATAAAAAAAATCGGTCGAATTGAGAACCTCCTTTTTTTTTTCGTCGGTTAAAAAGAAGGCGCACAGTTGAAGTTCATTTTTTATTTATTAATTCATAACAATTTTTACATTGTGTTGAATATTAAAAACAATTTTGTAACTCAAAAAATGAATGCTACATAAATAAAATGTCACACGTGTAAAAACAATACAATCAATAAAAAATAACAATACAATTAATTATAACAGAGCAATAAATTAATAAATGAATGTTTCAAATGTCATTTCACAACCGAAGGTCGTTTTCACAGCCTCAGATGACTACAGCGGAAACGCGTAAACGCACACTTAAAAGTACGTGTTCGTAGTGTATTGTGCATATTTTTAATACAAACCTCGCGTTGTTGAAAGCGCGTCCTAGGTTTTAATACCGTGTTTTTTTACAGCATCAGATAAGAGACCATAGTTCTACGTATTTGATATTAATTTCAACTTCACGCAGGCACACAGGTTTTGCCAAAAAGACAGACAGATGCACAAAGAAGTAATCATATGAAGGTTCCCTTTTTCTTTTTAAGGTTTCAAAAACCTCAGAAGTTTTTCAGTTACAGCTAAAAAAAAATAGGGCAGGATGGCTGCAAACACTTAAGTACATGATGCTCATCTTTGCGGTTTGAATGTTAATTTGTTACCCCATGTCTCTGATTATATATTATTACCATTACATCAACATGACTATTTCATAGGAAACATTACAATTCACGATGCATTAGACTATTTTTTATTTCAAAAAAATATTTATTAACACAAGAGTTCGTACATGCAACATGTCAAATATGCACAAACAATAGTAATAACTCAGATAATGAAATGACACTCATTGCCAGACTAGGCTAGGCTACTATTTTGGAGTCAGCCTGTTCAGTCGTTTTAAATGATTAACTTTACTGCTTCTAGCGTGGTGGGTTTTTTGTAAAGAAAATAATACTAGTAATGTGGGTCACCAATTACTGGCATTCCTGTAAACCCCTCCGGCTAAGCTAAATGCTTATGTTAGGAGTGGGTTCACAACGGTGTTGTACTGGATGAGGTTCGAACCCGCAACCTCTTGATCGCAAGTTCTACGCCTTAGCCACTACGCTACCACCGCTTTCAAGTGTTACGTATATGTTAACGACGTATTTGCAGTTAATATAGATGAGTTTAATAACATTGTTGGGTACAGGGTATACCCTAAAATCAATATCATTAACCTAATCTGTATTACCAATAGGTAAAGGTTTTATAATTTAAAATAATTAGCTACAGTATTCAGACTCATACTCATACATATTTTTTTAATCTTTGTGTTATCATGAGCTGTTTGAGATTATTCTCAAATTATTCTCAACTGAATACTAAAGTTATGAAATTATATTATTTACTCATATTTATTATTTTAACAAAGAAAAGAACTTCAGTATTATTAAATTGTGTGCAAGTAGTTATGTCACTTCGCGATCGACATCATGTACATTAAAAGTCAGAAACTAATACTATTACATAACTAATTACTTCATGTAAAGATTTAAAATTCAAAATTTTCAAGGAAATAAGTAGGAAGCAACAGATTTCATTGCATGCGTAGTACCCTGGCTCCTACAGATAATTTAGTTTGCTAAAGCTTTCTGCAGAAGAGCCCCTTGAGCTAGCAGTCTTAGCAAGCCTTGGTAACCTAGTCTGCCAGAGTTCTCGGGTACTTCCTTCCCAGCAGGGGCGCAACAACCCTCAAAAAGTAGGGGTTGTCCAAAATATTTCTTTTTAGGACTAAAAAAAAGGTCATCAAAGACTTTATAATTCTTTTTACGGCGAACAACATTTTAATAACATTTTATTTTGATTCACATTTTTATTAACATTTTCCGCAGACTCCTCGGTGCATCTGAGTTATGTGGGGATATATTTTAGACACCCTCGAAGAGGGTGTCCACAAATTTTTAGGGGGTGTCCGGACACCCTGGACACCCCCCGTTGTTGCGCCCCTGCTTCCTAGGGTATACCCGAGTCCCTTGCGATAGACTCAATTGAGACGGAACACAGTGTGGTTTTAGTCGGTTCGATTCCGACATACCACTTCACCAATAGCCGTAGCAGAGGTGATGACCCGTGTGGAATCACACGAAAAAAAAAGTACTTCGCTTTACATAAAGTTATTTGGTTGTTGTACCACATTCGTAGAATAAAATAACCTTATCATTATAAAAGATTAGGTAAAGGTAACATTCCTATTATCAGTTACAATAAGAAAAGCGTTGAAATTACGTCGGTCGTATAACAGTCTAACCCAGCCATTGACCGTTACGGCATTTTTCCGTAATAGGCAATTTATATGCGCCTTTGCCATTTACAACTGATCCATGTTTGTCTACCATCCACTGTCATAAAGTATTTGAAATTCTTTTTCACACTATTACAATGTTGTTGAGACGGATTTAAGCCTTCATTAAGGCTTTTCTTCTTGAAATATTTTTGAAGAAATAAATGCATTCTTTGTAAATTATTTTAGGGTAAGTGTACCAGAAGTTTCCCAAAAAGGATAAACAAATAAAAAACTTTAATTTTATAGATTCACATTTTACCTAAAGCTACCAACATACTTTTCTTATTACGGTTAATTTTCCAGGGCAAGATGTTAAAAAAAAACAGTTATCATGTTGATGGAGAATATCGATCAATGGAGTTTATTAGACTTTTTCAGCATGAAAAAAAACGTATCAAGAGAACCTTTTTTTGATTTTGATCCAAAAGCACTTTTGGTCTAAAGCACTATTTTTTGCTAAAGTATCTTTGTTATTAGTTTTTAATGGACAAATTTTTAGTTAAATTTATCACTAGGAAAAAATCATCTAATTTAAACATTAAAGACTCATAACGAAAAAAGCAACAGTTGTTTAAAACTATGACATAAGCAATTAATTTTCTACTATTGATTTCCCTTCGCAAATTTGAAGTCCAAGGGAAGAGGCTTAAGCAACAAAGTGATAGTTTTCCAATACAGTGTCACCACACGCACACACGCGTGAACAAAACGTACCAGCTGCGTACGAACGCAGGTATCACCGAAGATAGTACTTGCACGCATTCTGATATCACGTCACGTATTAATGCTCGTATATAAACCAAGCCCAGGACAATCCTGGCATACATTGTGATCAGTAACCTGACGGCAGTAAGTCGTCTGCCGTCAAAAAGTAAAAAAAAGGAAATATAGGTATACAGTGTAAAAGTGCAACATGGCTAAACTATTAGTGATTCTGTCTCTCGCGGCCGTTGCCAGTGCAAACTCGAATACCGCAACGATTTTAGTAAAGAACATTTACAACGAATGTTTAAGTCAGTATTCGGTGGAATGTGTAAAACCGAGAGCCCTGCAGTGGATTTCGCAAGTGTCCAACGATGAAGAGATCAAAATTACGGATGACCTCTCCATTGTCAAGACTGCAACGATTAATGACGAAATGGAAGTGGATCCCAGGATGGCCAGCGATCCTGCTTACCAGATCGTTGACAAAGTAGATCGTTTCATCCAGACGCATACACTCAAAGTGAAAGTTCCGGAAGAAATCTCAAACAGTGCTGCTTCTGCATATGTGCCGAGGTCACTGTTAGCTGATCTGCCTTCAGAATTGGAGATGTCTTTGGATGGTGAAGAGGACGGTCAAGTATTCGAGGGCAGAAAGAAGAAGATCAAGCTCCCCAAACCCTTGAGGATCAAGAGCAGTTCGTAAAATTACTATCTCTGCTTATAAATATTAATGCATTAGATTTTAATGTTACGTAATTATTTTCAGAGCATGGTTTCATCAAGAAAGTTCTGCTGCCCTTCCTCCTCGGTTTGAAATTCAAGGCCTCGGTTCTAGTACCGTTGGCTCTCGCCCTCATCGCCCTCAAGACGTGGAAGGCCCTGACCCTGGGTCTTATCTCTCTTGTCTTATCTGGTACGGTTACCATTACATTTATTAACCTTTCGTGTTCCTCTTATGAAAAAAATTCATTATTTTCATTATGATAAAGGTAAAGTTTATAAATATCTGTCAATAAAAAAAATATTATTCTTTTGTCTACAGGAGCCATGGTTATCTTCAAATTCACGAAACCTAAAGTTGTGAACTACGAAGTCATCCATTACCCTCAGCACCACGTTGAGCATCATGTGGATCACCATGCTCCTGGTTGGGATGCCCATGGACCCTACCAGAGAAGCTTCGATGACGCCCAGGAAATGGCCTACTCAGGACAGATATAAGAAAATGAAACCACTAGCTTTAAAACTACGGACCTCTGACTAAATTATTAAATTATTTATTTATTTATTTGTTGTACATAAAACTCTGTATAAAGTAAGTTTCACATACCATTGAGCGTTGTTTTATTACCCTGAAAGAGTCACAAAACAACCACGTCTGCTGTTAGTACATTGTCATCGATTATGGGTGGCTCTTGAAAATCATTAGGGATCTGTCTATATTGGTTCTCTTTACCATTGGGTATATATTCATTATCAAGCTTTCTCATTGAAGGCGAATTATGTTTGATAGAAGTAGGTAGTAACCATTGGTTGACAGGTAATAGTTTCGTGTTAGGTGCATTGTTAGGCATTATATTTTCATTACTTTTGATAAGGCCATATTCTTCTAAAACATTTCTGCCACCATATTTATTACCATGCCGGTAATCTGTTTCAAAATGGTCTCGTAATACAACGTCGATGTTAAAGTTTTCAGTATCAACATTTTCTATATCATACTCAGGTTTTTCTAAGGAGGGTTTTGACGGCTTCTTAAATAGAGGATGTATTACGTTTTCTATCTCTTTTAATTTTTGAAAACTTCTTTTGTTGCTTTTATTTTCATTTGAAGAGAGTACACCCGTTATGTCACCTGGAGCAAGAACGTTTTTAGCAAATTTTGAGTATACTTTAGAGCTTTTTAAAGGATTTAACTTGTACAAACCGAGTAAAAGATTAAATACGTCCACACTGTCTCTTCTAGGTGTGTCTATCGCATTAATGTAGTAGTTTCTATCCAATACCTGAAAGTAAATGACTTCTTAAATAATTGTTGCACCAACTGTTGCAGATGATCTTATAAATATTACAAATCCAATTAAGAACTTTCATAGTTAATTTCACTTTATTGAGCACATTGATTTCCATTGAATACGACGACAGGAAGTGTAAATTAGTCCATCGTTTCTAAACACTTAAGCACGTCTCCAAATATATTTATGTATATTAATGTACAGGACAGTATAACTACTGAATATATAATAAGAGAAAAAACTTCCTAACTATTTAGCATTCTGTAACTGTTGTCAACGACTGAGTAAAAGTATCGCCATGTGCCAAGTATTCGCACATTGAGTGTCATTTAAATACGTATGATTATTTATTCATTCTAGGTAGTACAAATGTAAAAAAGGTGACAGTAGACTGCAAAGATTTGAGCTCAGTACTAATAACGCTTTGTGTTTAAATAGCAAAAGAAGAAATATCTGCAGAGAATTTGAATATCATTATGCTGACATTTTGCACAGTAAGTAAAACTCTGTCAAAGATTTATGTAAAAAGCTGCAAATATACGATTGAGAAGATGCATATTTTGAACAATTACAAAGTACACCATAACCATTTGACGGTAAAAACAATCATTCTCTGTTGATCGACCTATTCGACTTCTCTAAAGTAAGTGCCCGTACATATACGAAACTTTACGAAACTTATTTTTTTTACCTAAACCATTCGGTTTGATAGTCGTAAAAAAATACTGCCCCAAAACATGAGAGTATAAAGTCTATTGTTTTGATAGTTTCATCATTTAAATCATGTCACGCATTGCGAAGCTCCCAGTTTGGTGAAAATTTCTGCCATACACAAAGTTTTTAAAATAAATAATGTTATTTATTAAGTAACGAAACCGTAGCCGGCGGAAGCCGACCTATTTTGTGCCGACCTTAGGTAACGTAAGTACAATAAGAAGACTAAGTTTTTGTTATAAATTAACTTACTTGAGTATGTACCTAAACACAAAAGTACAGAAATTTCTTGTCATAAGATTTGGATAAAATTTGTGTGTGATACATGTGAAAACTGAGTGCACCAACCATAAACTAGGACATTAGTTCACCAACTTTACTACAAACTTAAGACAGATTAAGAAAGCAATGTAATTTTTTGACATACCTATATATAACTCGTCTTTAAAAAAATGGGAACGGACCGCGACGGTCATATTATTTAATAAAAACGGACAGCGTTGTCAACACACTATGTTTCGCAATATACGAAATAAAAGGAGGTAATTTGATGCCTTGCATTTTTAAGTATGACGCATGCAATTCATTTTTCATAACTATATCTACATATAAATATACATACATACAATCAACCTTGTATTCCCGAAGGGTTAAGCAAAGGCGTGTTAAAAACCCTTATGGTGCCTAGTATAATTTGGTCCCAATCACGTGAAAAGGGGCAAGCCTGTTATCGTCAAGTGTGAGTTTTGGGAATAAAAATGGGTAAATTGGGAGATTATTGAATAGGAAAGATAAATAAGAAGGGAAGGCAAAGGAAATGCATTTTGCTGATACGAATAGCCTGCGGAGTGTAAGCAACAGCTCTAGCAGCACTGGGTCTCATAGAAGGAATTTGTTTAAAACAGCGAATACTTATTGAAATTCTTTGCTATAATTGTAAGAAACAGTTTCACAACCACTGATATAAACTATGAAAATCACTAACTAACAGTAACTGCCAAGTTGTTCATACCTCTGTTCGCACTCAAGTCAATTGACCTCCACTTATTTCTACCCTTTTATAATCTAACTATTCGTTAATATTTATCAATCGACCAATAGTATTGCGTTACCTGTATAACCAGTCAGAATAATGTCTATTAACTTATTTTTCTTAAATAGTGAACTGTGTTATCATCTATTATAGTTTGGCCCTATCTTTAATAAAATAAATAAGAGTTTTTGATGTGGCGACAACATAATACTTACCCTAAGAAGACTTTTAAGAAGAAGGATATCTTTAGAGGCGATAAGATAAGATAAGATAACTTTATTTGTGTAAACATGTGTACATATGGTGTTACAGTAGATAGAAGGTAGGAGAGAATGGCCTAACAATAAGAAATTCATGTCACATCCCCGCGATAAAAATTAGAAGCAGTAAAACCTTATGTCAATATGTAAGTAAATTACAACTTTTTCTTTGCAAAACGGTATTGATTTGTTGAAAATATGATATACTAGTAATATCTTCTGTAATTTGAAATTATTATTACAGTACCCGTAATAATATCTATTCTTTTTATCATAGTTATTTGCTACTTCAAATCGTTTTAATACTTAAGTAAAATACCCTAGCTTTAAATATTTTACCCAAAGTTTAATACTTCCTGCATTTTACATAGCACGGTAATGGTAATATTGTATTATTTTAGTAGATATATTACCCGAATAGATTACTTAAATGATGATGCAGTAAAGGATATGGCATGTGCGAAAGGAAGAAGTCTTAAAGATATGACTTGGATTGATTAAAAGCTAAATCATATACATTAGGTGTGAGAAATAATTATTTAGGTAATTTAATTCACAAAGTGCAACAGTGGTGTGTAATTCGCAAGCCACATTTGACATAAGAATTGCCTTACAAAACATAATGCTTTAATTTCAAGTTCATCGCGGACAAAGAAAGTGACACGAAATTTTTATATACAAAGAATAAAATTATTATGAATACTGTATATTAGATTTTATTTCGAATATATAACAAGTAATACATCTTACCAGATTTATTAATACAGTTACCACGAATGCATATCGATAGTGCACAAATTCAAACATTTTGACCGATGTTCTTGCGTAACAGGTGGTCACAATCTTTGCTTACCAAAAGTGTTTACAAACTGTGTAAGTGTTGTTCAACATTTCGATTAAGGGCTAAGCGTACTTCAACCTTTCAAAGAACATTAAGCACCTTAAATATTACAAGCGTTTGCCCCCAGCTTCGTTCGCATTGATGTCGATTTGGTAATTTTTTTCCCCTCCTTAACTTTTTTTTTCTTTCCCTCGGCAAATTTTTTTCTTTCTCTCTACAACTTTTTTTCCCTCGGCAACTTTTTTTATCTTTGCCTCGGCAACTTTTTTTTCTTTAACTCGGCAACTTTTTTCCTGGATTTTTTCCGTACTCCTAGTCAGGAGCTTTAAAGTTTGTCACTCTATGCGGCAAACTTTGGCCTTATATAAGGGTTATGAATAGATTCCAATTGATTTTTTTTAATGAGTAGGAATTATATAAAAGAGCATGTTTGTGGGAGAGCCATGCTTCGGCACGTATGGGCCGACTCGACCGGAGTGATTACCACGGCCTTACAGAAAAACGGCAGTGAAGTAATCCTTGTATTGCTTTTCCCCGAATGAGTGAGGTTACCGGAGGCCCTAATCCTTCCCACTTCCTCTCTCCTTTCTTTTACTCCTTTTCCTACCTTCCCCTTCGTCCCCTTAAAGGCTGGCAATGCACTTGTGACTCTTGAGTTGCAGGTCATTACCTTACCATTAGTCACAAGAAGAATGTTTAGGTGTATTACTGTAGGCATATTACTTTTTTTATGGAATAGGGGTATTCATTCCATAAAAAAAGTAATATGCTTAAACATTCTTTGTGGTTAAAAAACTCTTATTGAGAATGAAACGTTAACCACAAAGAATGTTTCAGAAGAAGAATGTACTCAAATCGGAAATGTAACACGCGTTTTTTTTTAAAGTTAATAATATGTAGGTATACATAATTTTTTTTCTCGTTCTCATTTACTAGAGTTTATTATTTGAGTGTAATATAACGGCATTGGTAAGGCTTCTTAAAATTGGTGCAGGATTTTGTACATCAGTTTAATAAAATGTTAACCATTTTATTATTTTTTAATATTTTTTTCAATAAAATGAAATTCAGGTGGCATCAGCTTGCATCCTGTTTACCTTTCGTGTAACACTAACACTATTGTACCTGAAGATCTGACTTTTAAAAAGAGTGGCCATGAGTTTCTTTGCCAGTATTCTTCTCATAAGGCTCTACGCATTTTGGAAACTGGAAAATATAGATCAACACAAGCAGGCAGTAGATTTTGGTGTTTTCACCTAATTTACCTCGACAATCCAGTTCATGCTGTGGCGTCTGTTTGCGCCGATCTATGATTTTAACTCTAGCTTCAATTTAACGTTCATAAATGTCACTTAGTGTCTTAATTGAATAAATGATTTTGAATTTGAAATTTGAATTTGTTTACGTGTATTTTGATATTTTTGTGCAAATATACACAAACCCCTCGTTGACACAAGCTGCTACCTGTAGAACTGTCTATCATCAGACATACTTATCTAATATTAAGAACTCCTTCAGGTATGTTAATGAAAAAATCTTTATTTTGAGAAAACAGACTGACACACATTCGGATGGATTCACAGAGGATTCAGAATCTTGTGAACTATCTTCTCAATTTTACTTTTTACTTTATTAATCAGGGTTTTGGTGATAAATGTAAATAATGGAGTATTTCATTATCCCTCTTACTGAGTTTTCGCCAGTTATTTCTAATCGATTGAACTGAAATAAGGAATGCATATGTAACTTCCATCTCGCTGGAATTATGTAAGATTAGTTCTTGATGTTGATCCTAGAAGAAGGCTCTTGATTTAGTCGTAGTCTTATGATGGAACTCCTCGTCTACTAAACTTATCTTCGTCATACTTAGACTTAATTCAGCAAGTATTTTAGACGTAGTTGGTGTTCAAAATCTGATGGCGGAGGCTTTTTCTTGTAAATTCAGTAGACATGTAAAAAACTTGTTTGTAATTTACTTTAATGTTGTGTATTGTGTACTTGTTTTTAAAAAACTAGTCAAAAACTACTAGCTATCGCTAGGAGATGTCAACACATAATATTTCCCTTGCCAGCCTTCCAAATCTCGGCGACGCTAGTTACCAGCGGAATGACAAAATTACAGCTACAGCAAAAGCGCTTGAAGCTTGCTGTAGGCAACTGTAATAACCGGTCTACTAACTGTTGAGTAGAGAAATCTGCTTCTATATCCTGGAAAAAGTATTTTGAGATGATCTCCAGCACCCGCGTCTCTCCTCTTTTAATTACTTTACCAACTTTTAATTAATTATAGAAATGTATTCAATAACTATATAAAAGTATTACGATAATAACTAATAAGACCGATTTAAATTAATAAATTTTATTCTTGTAAAAATTGTGTAAACTGCAAATTGGGAAAACAATTAGAAATAATAAAAACCTTATTTCTTTATTTAATCTAATAGGCGTTTGTCTTCCAAATTTCCAATTCACCTAATGTACGAGTAAAGTGCGCTCAATGCGGTGGCGAACTACTCGTACATTAACCTGCTTCCGTGTTCGCTGAATGAGTTCACAAAGGCCACTTATTGCGTACTAATGCACTAGTTAATATTATAAACTACTAATTAATTGATTTTATTAATATTAATGATTTATTTCTTTTGTGTTATATAGGTAGATTGTTTTTTAGGAAAGTAAGTCCTACGCTATTGTATTGGGTCTGTCTGTAAAAATAGTGTTTGTAGTAAAATAAAATATATAAATAAAAAATTGGCTAATGTGTACTAAAACAGCAAATTTGGCATTAACAGTACGAACTTTCTATTAATTTTCAGTTACTCCACAAAAAGAAACTCATCATGAAATATATCAAAAACTAAAATGACACAAACACACAAAATAAATTAAAGGTATGATTGTGTATGTAATTACAATGACACTTCAAATTATTTCATCTGATCAAATTCCAAACGTCTCGTCGAGTTTTGCTCTCTCAGATGCCTTCGGCGGTTCTTTGCAGGAAAAGCCCACAATACAAGATAAAGGATAACCATTCTCTTCTAAAGCTTATCTGGCATATCTGGCAGTCAGTGATTTATTCTTGCTGTTTGTCTGTACACTAAAGACGAACAAGATAAAAGGTTTTCAAATTAACACTCACCATAATCCGCTCAAAATAATCCCACTAATATTAAAAATGTGAAAGTTTGGATGGATGGATGGATGGATGGATGGGTGGATGTTTGTTACTCTTTCACGCAAAAACCACTGAACCGATTGCGATGAAACTTGGTATGTAGATACCTGGAGACCTGGATTAACGCATAGGTTATTTTTTATCCCGCGCTGCTAGTAAATTATATTTTTAGGTGTTAGAAAGTTCGAACTTTTTGTTCCTTATAGGTAGGGATAGAAAATGATTTTAACATACAATGTTAATAACATTCTTTCATTTCAGATCTTTCAGTATCAAAAAACGAAGAAAATAAATATTCGTTATCACGCAAAAGTTATTAAATGCTCGTATGAATATAAATGAGGGGCATGGGATTAAAATAAAAGACTTTCATAATAGATGACGTTATAATAAACTATACATATAATAAAAATGTAGATTCTGATATGTAGGTACAGTCGGGGGCATGATGATGAACCCAAGATTGAAAAATTAAATAAAAACTTCAGATTATTAGCTTTAAACAACTCCAAACAGTCACGAGAAATAGTGTCCGCTTTTGCTCTACTCAAATCACATTAAGTACTTATCGCACCTCGGAAAAGCCCATTGCGTTGCAATAATATTTTGTATCCGTTACGACATTTAATCTTCAGTCTTTCATTACTAAATACAAATATTTTCAACATTTTCGTCGGCATTGGACGTAGTCGGCGTAACCGGTCTAGGGTAGTCTTCAATCCTCTCTAACCCACGTTTAAATTAAGTTGGCTACTTTTTTAATTGTAGCCGATTTCAATTTATTTTTAAACCAAAAGCTCGTTGAGCTGTTGCTTGAAATAAACAGATACATACCGAATATCGAAATTTTCATATAGATTTCATATAGATTTCGATTGTTATAGATTTTCCTGTGGGAACCAACGTTTATCCCGGGATTAAGAAAACCATATAACCTGTGCAGGCACTCAAACTATAACCATACTAAGTTTCAAGCCTAACCATTCAGTAGCTTTTGAGTTGCAGATTTGATCATGCAGACGTCAATCACTGTAAACGATAGGCGCCCATAACACGGAAGGTTTTGCTGACAGTTTTGCAGGGATATTGACGAATAACCTATCGTCTAATACAGTGATTGACGGTTGCATAATGAGATTTTAATGTCTATATTATTTCATCAATCAGCAACGAACGTCTGTCAATCATGACTTTTGGTAATGATTGACGTTTGCATGAGCGTCTAATAGACGCCATAGGTTATTCGTCAATCACCATCTTGATTGTGGCAAAACTGACGAACGAAAATATACACAAACCCCTCGTGGACACCAGCTGCCACCACCTTACTCTATAGAACTGCCCAAAATCGGACAAGCTTATCTAATATTAGGAACTCCTTCAGTTGAGTTAGTGAAACATATGTATTTACATCTTCAGAAGGAAACACACACGACTTTCGGATGAGGGTCAAAGAACAGTCAGATATCTTTTGAACTACCTTCTCAATTTTACGGAATTTGGTGAGCAATCATTTGTCACTGGACAAAAACTTGTCAGGGTTTTGGTGGATTACAGGGACTATAATTATATATCTCTTTGTTAAGAAATTAGGTAGAAGTTCGACTGGCTTGTTGGCCTAGTGGTTAGTGACCCTGACTGCTATGTTACAGGTTGTGGGTTCGATTCCCACCTGAGTCTGGGTGTTGTTCGTTGTGTCCGTTGTTTGTATATTTGTAAGTCCCCCGCAACCCAGAAGTAATTCCTTATGCGGGAGAGTTGTCTTTTAAACAGAATTTAAACAGGAATTATTAAATAAATATTAAGGTCGGTTAAGTTAAATTATAACTAGCTACCTCAATTTGGCTTTGGCGTAGCGAGGTGCTATGCCAAAGCCAAATTGAGGTAGCTTCTTCTTTTTTACTATTCAGCTTACAATATATAAGATTTGTTAAAGTTGGACAACGTAAATGAGAATGGAAAAAAGGGAAATTTCAATTTTATTACTTCAATGATGGCAGAATGGTCTCTTTATGCCAATGAAGGAATGATGAATAAGTCAATGAATAATCCAAATCACAAAAACAATTTAAAAAATATGTATTTAATAAATTATATAAGTACAATTATCTACAATAAACAAGTTACAAATAAATAAATATGGAAGGTCTTACTTTAAACTAAATCGTATTGAGCAACTATGTTAATTAATTGAAAGATATAATATAGGTATTTAATAAATAAAAACTAACGTCCTAGTGACTTGGTGTTCTAAAACTAGAAAATAAATTATTAATAATTAATATTTGACTGACTTCAAGTGATTCACTTAATGAAAACAATTTGTATGAAATGTTTTTGCCGATTTCTCTATTTCTAGTTATGGGAAAACAGAATTTTAACATGTCCGCTTCATGATAACTTAAGACGTAAGTAACTTTTTTAACCTCCAGCTCTTATTTTTAAAACAGTTACATAAGAAATCCTTCACTTAAACTATACACTTAATATGAAAAATATAAAAAAATGTGTAAATGTAAAAAAAATGCCTTCACATAACTAAAATTAATAATTTGCATTTTTACTTTTATGTCAAAACATTCTTAAATTGAATTTAAAATAAGTATATAATGTTAAGTATTTCAATTTGTAGTTAAAAACAAAACAACGAATCAACGAATGTAGTATAGTCACCTAAAATGACAACACAACAGACGATAGTACTTTGTAACAATATACACTGTATGTTGTTTTGTTAAAAGATCATGTATTCCACGCGCATATGCATTCTATTATATTAAATTATTACCAAACTTGTTTTGATTAATTTAAAGAAGAGTTTTGGAACTATTGAATTCTCACGTGAATCTAATCAAAATCAGCCGCTAAAGACTAAATTCCTAAAATAAATAATGTTTTGCTACTATTAACTATGTTTTGGACGTAGCTGTCAACTATTCTCTCAGTAAATGCAATATATAGGAAAATGTGTCTTAAGTACAATAGAAAAATATCATGGCTCGTTCAATTACAAACTAGCTATCATTTAAAAATAAAAAAAATAAACAGTAAATGCTATTCAAATTTAGAATTAATTTAGTTTATATAGCAAAAAGTACATATTTATTCGAAATATAAAATTAATCTCATACAACAATAGTCTATATTTTTTTTTTGTTAATTAACGCAAAATTTTAGGAATAAGTATGTAGGTATAGGCATACTTCACCAAACGGTCAGCTGTATACAAGCCAAACAAGTAGTAACTTATTTACACATGTTTTTTTAGTTTTTATGAACTTTGCTGACCATTAGAAAATGAAATATTTTCATTAAAATTGTTTTAATTATTTTAGTTGTTTGTGTTGTAATATCCAGAGATATAACAAGAGTTACAAGAGAGATGACTGTCAAGTCAAATCAGTATATTTAAACGTCTAAATGGTAGGTTTACTACATGTTTGTATAGAATAAACTTTTAATTTGACGATAATAAAATAAATTAAATACAATTTTCACAGTATTTAAAGTTATTTTCTTTCCCGACTTGGCGAAATAATCTATATCGAGCATAAACATCTACATAATTATTGTGATTCAAAATTCATCTTCATTATCTAAGTAGAATTTTAGTAGCATTTTGCTAAGACTTCTCTTGATTTTTAAACAAAGCAAAATATTTTATTTCTTTAATTGTTTTGTCCTGCAGAAATATGTTATGATTTATAAACACATTTGAGGCTATCTTTTTAGAGTTTTTGAAATATGTTGGTGTTTGAAACAATATTATACCTATAAAGCATAATATTAATCGTTATTAAAATAATTAAAAAATCTATAACTGTAAGAAATTACCTCAGATAAAGAGCAGTTTATTAACCACAAATTTAAACTTGCATTAATGATGAATGCAAGTCCAATTGATGTGATTAATGTCTAGCAAATATTTATAAGTAATTTTACACCGCAAACGTCCAAAAGTATTTGAATAATCCTGGAAAATAATGAGTTATTGACGATCTTAAGAATATTGAATATGGTATTTCAATTTAGAATAATAGATGTTTTATGTCTTTGCTGTGCTGAAGCAACCGTTTCAATTCGCTCACTTCACTTTCATTTTTTACTATTGAAATCTGTGTCACAGCTTGGATATTGAGTAACACAGTCTTTTTGCTCCTGTCCATCGCGTGCGGCTTGAACATATCTGTAATAGTATATCGCCATTTTGCTGTCTCCAGCAGGTAAAAGTTCGCTGGAGTCCCTGGAAAAGAAGAGAAAATATTTTAGAAATTCAAGTAAAATTTAATGTTTAAAATTTTATTAATAATAATAATAATATGTATATAACTGAAAACAGTAAAAATAGTTCAAAAACCAACCAGAATGGCGCTAGTATAGACAAGAATGATATAACCTTGGCAGTTGTAGATGGAGTGAAGTGTGCTGAGTTGAAATATAATTTTTCTTTTAGAGCAGTTAATAAAACTATGGACGATGCAAAATCTTAACATTTTGTCAAATGTCTGCTATTTATGTTTACGTCGATTTCTTATTATTGGTATTCTTGAAAACTGCGCCATTACAAAGTAAAGTTTCTCATTTATTTGTTGTACTCGCTAGCTACAGTAGCGCCACCTAACAAAGCCTCCTAAAGGACACTTTTTTGTAACAAAGATGATTTTCTTTAACCTCCGTAATTAATATTTATCTTGATAACAGATTTGATAGAATTTTCCTTAAAGCCCCGACACAATTAACATGATATATGATTTTAATTTAAAGAGTCCATGAGTCTTCCCCTTGTTTAATCTTTTATGAAAATTATATATAGTTAAGTACACTATTTAACTGTATATTATTTTACTTTGAATGTTCATTACCAGCCCTACTGAGGGTAATGATACAAAACCTTATGATAGTTTACTTTCAAAATCATTCTACACCGGTAATGATTGTTGAAACAATTAACCCGACATAAATTATGTGTGATTATATATGCATTATTTGTTTGGTAATGATCCGAGAAGTAACATGTTCTATATGGGGGATTGTCTTAGCTCATTGTTATTTGTTTGATGTTATTTAAGCTATGTAATCACTAGCAATGAGGCAATTATGTTAATTTTAAAGCGTCAGAATTTCGATCAAAAGCCATGTGCAAGAGACAGTTTCGAACACTACCCAGAACACTGCTGACGTAAATCCACAATGTTGTTTTTGCGTGTAGAAACCCTCACCTGCCTTCACCTCCACCGGGGTTTTCGGAGAGGCGGTGTGTTGGAAACGAAACTACTAGAACAGCAAAGGTTGACTGGTAGATAATGCCACTTGGCATTAAGTCCGCCCCATGCAATTTAAAATGCAGGAAGTATTAAATAAATAAATAAAACCACACGGTGTGCCTTACTGCGCCTAAATTAGGAGGGAACGGCTGTTATTAACACATCCGGACGTGAACCTACTTCTAATCCAGCCGTTTAGTAATAGTAAACTGGTAGTTTTTGTAAAAAAAAGAAGCAAGTCTTCACTTGACAGGCCTGTTGGTAGTTAGTGATCCTGTGCTCATCACCGAAAAAAATTGTTGTATCACACAATCAGCACGATCATTTGTTCTGTGTGTAATTGTGGTGTAATTTATCTTTGTATATTATTATCAGTAGTCTGGTAACCAGAGTACACCACCAGACCAGCCACCAGACTTCTTAGCTATTTATTTTTATCTGATTTAAATTTTATAGAAAAAAAAAAGAATATGAGATGTCTAATGGGCCTTTTTAAACCTACAAAATACTTCTGTTAACCAGCAATTTTTAGAAATCCAATAAAACTAGTGTAGCATGTTCATTGGTGAGGAGAGCTCCCAAACGACCATTGTTTGGTTGCAATTGATACCGCTGGTGTAACGAATGTTTGTACTAGTAAGTGATGCGTCGTAAAAAAAACATAACTTACTTGCTAAGATGTCCTGAGACTAAGTTACTGTATGGCGTATGCTTGAAGGGATCTCCGTACATTTCACAAATGGCTCGTTCTCGACAGCCAGGTTCAGTGGCTCCCATCTGCGCCAGCAGTCCGTCCACTGTTTCTATTAGCTGTCCGTAGAATTTCTCCGCTGCTATGGTTTCCTGTAAATCACCGCATCAAATTGTCTGATAGTAACTCGTGCATTTTTCATTAAAACTTTGTAATATATATTGTAAGTTCAAAACCAGAATCCGAAAATAGATTATTGTATAATTTTAAATTAATAAAAAAAATATTGATTAGTTTAGATAAGTTTATTGTAATTTGGACATTTATTATTATTTTTAATCCTTAATTAAGAATTAATAAAGGTTTTTAAGAAAACGAAGTGTCTTCTCTCAGACAAGAAGAACTCATTAGTCACTGTTTTGAAATAATCGAAACTCGTACTCCTATATACTAAATCGTCTGATATCCAAACTGTTTATCAGTTCTACTGCTGGGTATAGGCTTCCTCTCAATGTGAGAAGTATTAGATAAAGAACGGAGGTCTGCCGATAAATACTAGGGTAGTGTAGCTGATCATAAGTTCTTCTACAAGCAGACTGGGAGACTTCAAACACAATCAAAAATATTATTGAGAAATCTCAGGGATGTCAGTTTCCTCATAATATGTTTTGTTCATCTATAAAGCTTTTCCTTTAACGTCTTGAAGATATATTAGGTTTAAGCCTTTATCGTCAATGTTTTTATAGTTAGGTATTTTATATTTAAAACTTCCAGCTAGACTAAAATTTACAAAAAGCAAACATGTAAAGTGGAATTAAAAATACACGATCGCGTTAATTCCCGTCAATAATCATAAAAAAAATGCGTGCCCATTACTGCTATTAGATACGTTAACAGACGGAACTATTATGTCTGACTATTGTCTCATTGTGTGTGTGTATCAGGGGTATGATAATAATTAAGGAAACGTAAATTCAACTACATATTCATAATAATTGAAATTGTTTAAATATTTCTTGAACATACGGGATCATGCGCTGCCAATATCTGTTGTTGTTGCTTCACCAAATCAGTTTCTGTTTGTATCCTGTTGGTCTCTTTCAACTTCACTGCTGAAACTCTCAGGATTTCGTCCCTGACTGCAGAAGGAGGTGCTCTAGCTGCTAAAGCTGCTGCACGTATCTGGAAATTAGTTAATAGAGGTTCGTAAATATGGTGCCCAATTGTTTGTTGTAGGCAGGTATGATATATGTAGTTTCGATGACAATACTATAATTAACCACATTGCAGCATCAGCATGATGAAGCCAGGAAGTGGGTAGTGGAACTCTTCACAGCTTGAAGAAAACTAATTTTTGTATTGTCATCGGTATTACATATATTTGCGAAATTTTAAAACGGTACAATAAATAGAATTCGGTTAAATTCCACTTCCAAGATTTGTTTACGTAGTTAAATAGTTTGCTAGTTATTTAGTTATTACTAGTAATGTGCCGGATCGTTAAGAATGTATATCCGTAGATACGAATACAAATATGGATTACTACGGACCTGTTGTAGCCGGTTGGCGTGGCCTTAAAACGACATTTGATGTCAAGTATTAGTAACACAACACTACTTCACTATTTAAATATGCATATCAAAGAGCTTTGAGTTTTGATCACATTTTAAAGATAGTTTAATTAATAATAACTATGTTATACAATACGACAATAACTATTAATTTTATTGGTAACTTACTATAATATAAATAAAAAAATATATCAGTACTTTATTGTCCCCTATTTAAAATTTCATACATAGTTGATAGAATATAATAATGTAATCCGTTCAAGATCGGCCAAAAAGTAACGGATACGGATACAAATATTTTTTCTCCTTCGGATATCCGCGGATACGAATGCGTATATCCGGAACATGACTAGTTATTACAGGTAAAGCTAATAAAAGCGGGTTATAAAAGTAGTGTTCTCGAAGGACACCTGAATTGATGGACAAAATCTCCATTAACGCGAGCGGAGCCGCTAGCAACAGCTAGTAACTAATAACGATGATTAAGTACAAGTTTAACCAATAATAATGATCAGGTATTTTAGTTCCGTATAAAGAACTTGTACAGATCGGGGTCGCCCTACAACCTGTACTAACTAAAGCCGGTTTAATGTCGACCACGAGAAAGAACTATGCGGATAAGAAGAAAAGCAAACAGTTTTATGAATATTAACTAATTACAATGTTCATTTTTCATAACTAATAACAAATTGAAACTCACTTAAGTTTAATGGCTAAAGAGCTTTCGAGTAATGTTACGCTCTACACACGTCGCTATTACCAGCGGAAGATGATGTAGTATTGGAGTGATTACTATTTATCTGTGAAAAGGGTAGGTCACAGCCGTTTTTGTTTTAATGGGAGCTGTCCAACTAGTCCAGTACATCTGCAGGGTTCAGAAGACCGCAACTTCAACGCTGACTTCGGAAGTCGGTTCACTGGGATTTATGCGTATGCTATAACTATAAACTATTTGCTTTTAATCGGTTCGATTTTAAACAATAAATACACCACGCCACTGGTAATAAAAATAATTTATATCAATCAATACTTCGGTGAGATTCCTCTCAAACATCACCTTTTCCACCAAGTTCTATGTACCTTATTTTATTGTTTAGTTAAACTAGTGTCAAATGCTTACCAATGCTTCTTTTTCAACTTGATAGGGATCTTTTGGTGTGGTTTTCTTGTTTCGGTAGTATGGGTTCGGTGGTGGTCCGACAGGTCTGGAAAAAATATTTTTATAGTAAGAATAGGTAGAAAGTTAGTTTTATGTTGATACTAGCAACTCGCCCCGGCTTCGTACGGGTAGCAGAGACATCTTCAACAATCATCATCATATTTCAATCAATTTACACAACATTTTAACAAATTATACACCTTAACCTTCCTCATGAATCACTCTGTCTATTAGTGAAAACCGCATGAATCCGCTCAGTAGTTTTTCAGTTTATCGCGAACATACATACAGGAAGATAGATGCGGCGGGGCTAGGACTCCCAGTATGCGACCCTGACCTGCTCAAGATATAGCTTGAGCTAATAAGATATTGTAAGCGTTTAAGCTATAGCTTACAATCGGGAATCCATGCGTATAAGTAATATCTACTTCCTTCGATTGCTTTTCCTTCTTACTTGTGCTTACTTACTTCTACTACCTTTTTTCTATATTTTACCAATTTTTCAATTTTTATACTTAATTATGTATTTATACGGGAATTAACGCGATCACGAAAAATCAAATCATAAGCCCTTGACACTAGCAATTTTAATGTGAATAAATCATATTTTGCCCCCATTAAAATCGCATGTACGTACGCGTATCTTCCCTTTCTTTTCAATTGACTCATTGCTATAAAACTTGTCCCGTTAAATTGCCATACGCCATCCTTTGACTACGTGGATGGCGCAATGGTTGAAGTGGTCGCCTCACCACCCGGTTCGAATCCTACACGGGACAAAAAATTGTGTAATCCACAGACAGTTGTTCCGAGTCTTTATTGTGCCCATTGAGTCTTTATTGTGACAAAAAATTAATGCTTAAAGTAGTAGGTGTTTATTGTACAAAGACACGGGAAATAGCTTCAAACAATATCTTTATTAAATAATTAATTTTTATGAAGAAGTTATTTATGCAGTTGTTTCTCACAATTATTTCCATCACGTTCACCATTCCTTTTATGAGTACAATCACATACATTCTCAAAGCTTTCGGGTTCATATTTGTATCTTTATTCAAATCACACGCATTAAACCCTTATAAGGAAGGTATAATCATACTTATGTATATCACATTAATCTTAATCATATAATAGGTACTTCTAGTCACGGAGTAGTTTCTACAGCGTCAAGAAAAAAGATTTATTTAAGGGCTGTCAGCCTCTCATATTTTATCTTCACTGCAAAATTAATATCATTACCTATACTTATATTTCGGGGAAATCAGAGAACTTAATCGGAGTTTTTTTCATTTCATTAATTGAACACAAAGTAGGGTTTCCTATGGTTTTTTTTTACATTTAACTTTTAGAAGGTTTCTTCTGTAAAATAATCGAATTTTGATACGCTAAAAAGATTTAAGATGATGATTTAGGAGGATCATGACTGGCAATGTACTGTTATTTTTAAGCTGTGGCTAAATTATGAGACACTCACTTTTATCAATACAAACAAATAAAATTGAATGTCTGTTTGTAATGTCAAAATAATAGTTTTTTAAGCTCATACAGTTATTTTCACGATACCTATGCTTAAAATCAGTTTTTAAACATTTTGTCTGTCTGACCGTCTGTCAGTCTGTTTATTTCGGCTAATCTCCGGATCGGGTAGACCGATTATCACGGGACTTTCACTGGCAGATAGCTGGTGTTATAAGGAGTAACTTAGGGTACTTTTATTTTGGAAAAGGGATTAGGGTTCCGCACAAAATATGGAAATAGGTACGCGCGAGCGAATCCGCGCGGGAACTGCTAGTTTAAAATAGAACTTGCAAATAATGCTAATAGGTATAATGTGCTTATTCACTTAAAACTTATTCATAATCCCAAATAGATTTGGCTAATGTATTGTTTTCTTTCATAAGATTCTAGTATCACATCAGTATTTCAGTACTCAAAAATATATCTTCGCGGAATAGAATAGCTCGCCATAGTAAACCACTTGCTTTTATCGTTTACAGGGCTATGATAACAAAGTATTAAAATAACTTCTGGAGCTTAAAAGATACAAAATCTGTGCAGTAGCACGGATCCTTTTATTTATTTATTTTTTTTATACTGGGGAAATCCATCATGGACTATCCTCCACCTGGGGTGCGGCAGAGGGGTGTGCCGGACTCTTACCGGCTAAAACCACCAGTGTGTTTCATCTCACATCTTCTGCCGGGGATACGGGAATCAAATTCGTCCGCGTCCCCGGCAGTGCTGGCCCGCCTGTGCAGGCTCCGTCTCTGTGGGGGTTAAATGTTAACCCCCCTCGTTTCCTCCATCCTCCATAGAGGGGCGCCCGTGGAACACGTCGCACTCCCACCTCGGACCCATTTACAGAGAGACGGATTTCCCCAAATCCGCCCCTCACGGGTCAGTTTAGGGGGGCCGAAAGAGGGCATTATCAGCCCTTCTGCGACGCCCGGTGCGCCTGTTGCGGATCGGGAGGGTAGTTGATATTTCCCTTTCCCTTTCCGCAGCCTCCTTCTGCGACATCACTGTTTCGCAGAAGGATATCACCGCGTCCCAACAACTCTCACTGCCAACCATACTTTGAACAATAGCTGACAGTGAGAGATTTCCTTCGATCTCTGCGAAGAGGGTACGGCGCGGTTCTTCCCACGCAGTACACTCGGCCACCACGTGCCGCGCCGTTTCTTCTTGGCAACCGACGCAGTAGTAACACCGGGCGTCCGGCTCCCTACCTATGCGGTGCAGGTATTTCCCGAAGCACCCGTGGCCGGTAAGCACCTGCGTCGCCCGGAACGTTAGGGAGCCAGGCTTCCTCTTGAGCCATTCTGTCAGTACTGGCCGGATGGCCTCGATGGTATTGAGGCCGGCGGAAGCGTGTAAAAGGCGCTCCTGCCACTCCGCAACCAGGATCTGGCGCAACTCCGACCGGTGCCTCTCGATATCACGTTGCACCGGTCGTTCTCCTTCCTCAGCCGTACTGTTGCGCCACCGTCGCAGTAATGCGACCGTCCTCGCCTCAAGATCCCAAGGCGGTGACCCTGCCAGTACGCACGCCGCCTCGAAGGAGATCGTGCGATACCCCCTAATGACTCTAACGGCCATCACCCGTTGCGGTCTTCGCAAGATGGCGATGTTGTTGGCCGTTAGACTGTCTACCCACACCGGGGCCCCATAAAGAGCCATGGATCGCACGATCCCTAAGTATAGCTATCGGCAGGCGGCGTTCGGCCCCCCTAAATTGGGAAGCAGCGATGACAGCGCAGCCGCGGCGCCCATCAACTCGGATCCTGACCGAACACTGCCAACTGAAGAAACATATATTATGTTTAACTCAAGTTGGGCGAAGGCACAACGTGCAGATTTTGCCTAGAGATAGAAAAAACTACAATGCATATTCATGCTCTTATGAATCAGAATGTTTAGTCGTTTCTTGAAGCCAAAAGTCTGAGCAGTGAACTGTAAGTAAGACTGCTTTACAAAAGACGAGAAATTGTCTAAGCAGCACTATTCACTCAAACCTATAATAATAATAAGCTACTTCCCGGGCCACCCAGTAGGAAACACGCAGGCGTTTGGTGTGACGTTTAAGCTGATTTAATGACAGTAGGTTGCTAGAATTAGTGGTCGTAGGGCATGTTGGCGATCTGTATTAAACCTTATACTTTTTTTCCTAGGATTGGTATTTGTCTTGCTTTATTTATTAAAAATATGACATTTGTTATACCATGTAGTAGTCTGTATGATTGATAACAAACCGCTTTACGTTTTTAAACACTTTAATAACTTGAAGATCTAATGAATTATATGGACATGTTATAATTATTATATGAGCTTTTATTTCTTTAGACATAACAATTATTCTAACTGGCATTATATACCTACTTTATTATTTAATTTATTTTGTTTGACATTGTTTTTGACATTTGATTATTAAAATGGTAGTTACAATGGTAAATGTTTTGTATGTAAGTCCTAAAATGCTTTTTATCTGATATTGTTAACTGTATATAGGGATTATTCATATAAGTGTTTCTATTACTAAGTATTTTAAATTGTTATTTTCAGATACAATTGTAACAAATTGTTAACCAATTAAATAAATAAAAACAAAAAAAACTCAATCAAGAGTTGTTTAGTATCGTATAAATATGAAATACTGTGTTTGATTAAGAAATAGAAAATAGTTCAATTAATTTATACATTAAAATGATTTCATACCTCCCAGTATTAGCTTGTACAGGTATTCGTTGAGGTATATTGTTATTAACAGCTACCCCGAGTGGCACGGGGTTACTTGCAGCGTATTCACTGGAGTGATGATCATCGGGATGTCCATCTGGTCCTGTCAAGGTGGTCAGCATACAGAAAAACATAAGTATATTGAATTGATGAATATCTAAAAATGTTTTAAGATTAAATGCACGAAGGGGAAATACCTGAAATGCACAGAAAATTCTGGCCTATTGGTAAATAGGCCAGAATTTTATGTAAGTATAATAAACATGTATATTTAAATAATTCTCAAGTTTTTATTTTTTAAAGGATACTATTAACGTGAGTCACACAAAAAATGCGTCGACGCCCATGGAGGAAGACTGTGGAGACGGTTCATTATATGGACCAAGTCTCCAGCCTCCTTGTCCAGACAAAATCTCAACCACTCTGCCGGTGCGCAAGAACTTTTCTTGCAAACCATGGCGGAGTGGTCGATCGGTGTAGCCGTAGCTGCGGAGCCCTATTACGTTCCTTCCCGTCCCAACTGGATGGGTGACCGGGACGGCTCCGTAGCAGTCGTCGGCTCCACGGCGGCTCATTCCCCGCCCTTGTCGCTAAGAGACAAGGGTAATGGATATGTTGCCGCTGAATGGGGGAGGATCACCATATATAATAATAATAAATTTATTTCATAAATATACAGCCTTTACATTATGGTCATAGACGTTCTAGCTAGGCTACTCAAATAGCCTGTATTAAGAACAATCCTTTACTGAGTTCCACAAAATTAAGAAAAGGTACATTGGTATATAATTTTAATACTAGATTACATTAAATGGTGTGTGTGTGTGTGTGTGTGTGTGTGTGTGTGTGTGTGTGTGTGTGTGTGTGTGCGCGTGTGTGTGGGTGTGTGTGAAGTGTATGTGTGTCTATTGAATTATGGAGTTAAAAAGGCTTTTTGGTGTCATTAAATTTTCCGTTTCAATATAGTTTTTCTTGATGAGATATATATGGTGTCTACTTCTCCACCAATAGGATTTTGAGCGACTTCGAGGTTTTTCTTGATAACCTGGAGACCTCGATGCGGCGACCAGCGGCAGCGTCTGGGCACATTCTAGGTCTTTGCGTTCACGGTTTTTGCGTCCCCCAGGACTTTAACGCAAAAAACCGTTGCCTGGGGTTCCTCCAGGACGGACACACGGGGCGTAGCCGTAGAGGAGTGGGTGGCTTCGATGGGCCTCTCTCTTCTAAGCAGAGGCTCCACCAACACGTGCGTGCGACAGCAGGGGGGTCGATAGTCAACCTTTCGTTCGATACCCCTGCTCTCGCCGCACAAGTAAGGAACTTGCGTGTCCTGGAAGAGGTTGAGTCGCTCTTGGATGACCTCTATATCCGATTCGCTCTCCCGGACCCAGGACCTCAGAAGGGGTCACACGGCGCGGCGTTCTTCCCGCTTCCCGCGGTGGGCTATTACAAAGTTGGATAGGGACCTACTGGAGGAGGCAGCCATTATTTACTCCTGGCTGTCTACGCAACCTCTGGCCGAGGAGGCGGACATGGCGGCAGGCCACTTTCGCGATGCGATTACGCAAATTTAGAATGCGGCCATGCCCCGCGTTCGAGGGCGTAGGCCTTAAAAGAAGGACGTCTACTGGTGGTCCCAGGAGTTGACGGACCTCCGCGTGGCCTGTACCAGTACCCATTATAAAGCTAGATAATAAAAAATTGTAATGTGGAGGAGCATTTAATATTGTGGCCACAGCTATCATTGTTGTAATTATTTGAATATGATTCAACACAGTTGCTAACCTGGAGGCAATCCCAATCCCCAGGCGTTAATATCTTGCATGTCGTTCACTGTTGGCTTGAAGTTTGTTATCGCGTTGCGATGAATATCTCCTATGATGAAGCTACGAAGAGAAGAATAGACAGTAGTATTAATATACTTCGGGATTCCCTATTTTTTTAATGTACTAATGAAATTGTAACAGCTAGTATTCAGTAATAAAACTATATGTATTCTTGAAAAGAGTGTAAATCAAAAAGACCGGCACTTGGAATTTCGATTGTAAATGTTAGTTGTTAACATTTAGTTTAATTAAAAATGACATACAAGTATAAATATGTATAGTGTTGAAATTTTTTAAAACTAAAAGCATTGAGTGACATTTCTTAAAAAAAGTCCGATGGTATTCGACAGTGTTCTGCGGGAAGTGTACAAACAAACCTGCAACTTTATCAATACTACAAAACTCAATGTAATTTGCAGTCTTCAATTGAAATTTAACCATTGGTTTAATCATAGTTTAGTGTATTACGTCTATAGTATATTATAATACTACATAAAGTATATAGTAGACTACTTGCCGGTTAAAGTAACCAGTAACTTTCGGTTAGGGCTAATCATAAGATTAACCGACCAATGCAACCTTGCCACATCATCTGCCAAGTAGCGTGATTACTTGACAGTTTTATTACCATATAGGTACAGGTATATACCAAGTTGTTATTTTGTGCTTGTTTCTAACGAGTAATAAAATAAATAATTGAAAATGGTTTTATTTGATTGGATTGATCATCAATTGGATGAAATAGAAAATTCATCAACACTGCGAGTTCCGAGGATTCGTATATTTTAAATTCCGTGTGTGTTGATTTTTTCACATACTTAGATGAAAAAGATTACTTTGTTGGTTTCATGTGTCAAAGTTTTGCATTAACTCAAGTTCACAATTTTTTAAAACACAAATTAATGCCTAAAACGCAAAGGTGATAACTGATAAATGTATATATTTTTTGTTATTTTAGTAGTAAATAAACAAATATATTTATAACCTATCCATGATTATCCATGGTAATTCACTACAAATAAAAAAAAAAATGACACGCTCAAATTTCTCTCAGCAAACCCCATTCTTGAAAACACAAATATGACAACTGCAAATCGCAGTGACGTTTGACGGATTTTACTTTACGTAAAATAGAACGATTAAGGCGTATGCTTAGTGACATCATTCACTTAACCGGCAAGTTGTTTCTCGAAGCTTTATTTACGCTTATGAAGTTGACAGAAGTTACTCGTAACGTCCACTTGGCAATTAATGAGAATTAGGAATTAACTAATCAACGCTTTAATTGGAGTTGGTGAACAAGACCCTCCGGGTTTTTGTTTGTATTACTAAGTAACTATTCTATCTATACTCACTCAGTACCAAGTCCTGCTCCAGATAGAGCAAAGTTGTCTTGGCTGTAGTGATCCGAAGTTGGTGGTGGTGGTCCAAGGTGATGGGGTCGAACTACTACGGTAGATCCGTGGCCAGATGGAGGCCCGTACGGCTGGTGGTGGGGAGCCTATAAATCAAATTACCTGAATTATTCTTGTGTTAAAAATATTGTTATTAACAATATAAAAATATTGTTGTATAACTTGACCGTCCTGTCTTATATAGTAGATAACTACCTACTACAGTGCCATCTAATGAAAACAAGCCAAACTACACAGTAAGTACTAATCCTGTCTCGCGCAATGGAAGTTCAGATCCAGTAAATTGTAAACTCCAGTCGTGCGTCGGAGCTGACACACACATTTTTTTTTTATAATACGTGAAGCATTTAAACCATAACATAAAAGTAAGTATCCACTACAGGAAAAAAAATATTTGTGATGAACACGATCATACATAAATTGGCTAGTACCCAGATAATATGTCAGGCATAATACGTATACACCGGTCATGCAATTTAGACAATAGTTTGTTTGTCAAGATAAATACGACATTACCTAAACTATCATTGTCATCTTGACAAAAAATTGTTGCGTGACAGTTTATACGAAGTTACAACACTTCAAAAGTTGTTAGTTGTGTTTAAACATCATGATTATTGTTTTATGTTCATAGTATGTCTATTTAACAGTAAAATACTAGTTCCATAATCATGAACTTCACAGTTACACTACATTAACTGGGTATAAACATTTTCATCATCATCATCATCAGCCTCTCATCTTTCACTGCCGGCCATAGGCCTCTCCTAATATACGCCACTAAGCAGGATCGTCACCTCTCTTCATACAGGTTTCCCCTCGCCATTTTGTGCAGATGGTCCAGCTGGCCGGAGGGTGTCCTACGCTATCCCTAGACGTGGTCTCAACTTAAGGAATCCTTTTATCCCGGCGATTATCGGTTCTACGGGCAATGTGGCTAGCCCACTGCAAACTTCAGTTTCCTAATTCTTTGAGCTATGTCAGTTACCTTGGTTCTGCGTTGTATCACTTCGTTACAAAAAACATTTTACCGTTATGGAATCGTTTACAAAAAACACTTATGCATTGCCACAATACTGACAGATATTAGTCCCGTGTATCACGTTCTAATTATGTTAGGAGATAGAGGAAAGCAATATTACTAAAGATGTGTTGCATTTTTCTTTTGATGGTGAATAGTCTATGAGAGGGGAAGGTAGGGTTGAAAAGAAATAAGTGACATCATTGGTGGTACGAGCGGTCACAGGCACGGGTAACAGCTTATCATCAGTTACACTGTTACCGTTTGAATTTACGTCTATCTTTACTTGGAAAGAATGTCTGTCACAATGCCATTTTAAAAGTGAAACCGACACGCGTGTCGCACGCAGTTTTATAATTGATCGAAAATAAATCGTATGAATTTGATTTATAGCAATGCATGTTTAAAAACCTTTTTCGTATTTGCTGAAATAGTACAATTAACCGTAATTTATGTAGCTTATCGTAAAGTATAATTAATTGATTGCTTTAAAGACTTTATCCTACTAATATTATAAACGTGAATGTTTGTGAGGATGTATGGATGTTTGTTACTCTTTCACGCCAAAACTACTGAACCGATTGCGATGAAACTTGGTATGTAGATAGCTGGAGACCTGGATTAACATATAGGCTACTTTTTATCCCGATATTCCCACGGGATCGGCACTTACGGTGAAACCGCGGGGCGCTGCTAGTTGGCAATAAATCTTCCGGTATACTATATATAAATAAATAATTATATCGTCAAAGTAATTAGACGTCTGCTGTTGAACACAAGCCTCACCTAAAGATTTCCACAATGTGCATTACTACACCGATTTCAAAGTCCATTAATTTTTCTATGACAACCATTTAGAAGACACAGTTATTATTAATTATGTAAATAAAAGATCAAAAGAGTAAGAAATGCAATTTTTCTTGCAATTCTTGTAAGACTTAATAACTTAAAATAAATGGAAACCAACCTTGTGATGATGAGTAATTAAATGATGGTGATGATGGAATTTCGTCGTGTGATAATTCTGATGATACCACGAGCATAACTTAAAGATATGGCTGAGTGCAGGGAAGAGGAACAAGAGGAACTTCAGGAACATCTTCTTGGCAGTGGTGATGCCCATGATGAGAGGCAGTACGAAGACCAATTTCAAGGCTATGAGTTTGACGACTAAAATAATTGCTATGGCCGCTGTTATCAGTTTCCTCTTCAGGTATTTTTCTAGAAAGAATTGTCATAATTAAACACAGGTAAAAACACACGTAAAAATTACAAGAGACATTTATAAATTTTGGGATTTACTAATAACAAAATGTAAATCACTGAAAGGGCATGACTAGCATACAGTTACAAAAAATATAAAAAAAAACTATCCGTTTAAAAGTTACGATCGTTTAAATTTCCAGGTATTCTAGCCTCTGTTTCTCATAAAAGCAAGTGAGATGTGTAAAGTTAAAGCTTTTAAATCGAAAATATTATTTTATCTTTGAATTATTCAATCAGTTACTAAGAAAATACATAAAAACTAACATAAAAAATTATGCAGGTCAGTTATTGTTTAGACACTATTTCTAACATTTTTTACACAAAATGGGTATGCATATTTATAATCTGCTATCATAATAAGAGATGAATACATTATGTTAATTTTTTTGTTATATGCATAAAATAATCAAGTTTATGTTGATAGCAGATAATAGCAACATTGTGAAAAATTCCATATTATATGGCTACGGTACAGATTCTGCTACGGTTTCGGATAGATTTTTATTTCGGATATATCCGATAGTTTCAGTGGTACGGAGCTCCATAACACCCCTGCTTGTGATTGAACGTTCCTATTCAACCCAAGACTCTTCTGACGTGAACGCACTATTGAGACAAGATTTTAGTTTAGTTGAAGGAGCCAATAAGAATATACTAACAATCATCATTATCATCCTCCGAGCCGTTTCCCAACTAAGTTAGCTTTCAGTCTAACTACGAAACGGCCGAACTCACGGAGGGATCTCAATGTGTTAAAAATGGTCACCTGTCCTAAGACTGACCTGGTTAGTATTACTTAGCCTTGCAATGTGCTACACGGTTACCACTTACCCACGAGCCCCCCTAGAATATATTAGCAATATGTAAGATTTGTTTATAAAGTGATATGCTAGGATTTATTTTGTATTATAACTAGCTTTTGTCTGCAGCTTCAGTTGCCTACCCTAAGTCCTTTTCTCTACATCAGACAACATATGCGCACTTCATAATGATCGGTTGAGTAGTTCTCACTTCTAATGCTCAAGAGGAAAATAAACACGTAAGCAAAACACTTACTAATCTTGTGAAAAAACAATCTTCCATTTTCTTTTATCTCTTTCGGCTCCAGTTCAATGTGGATAAGTGCTCCAGTTTTCGTCAGGGCTCTTGGAGAAACCCTGAGAGTAGCACCTTGGAAGAAGGTCTCTGGCATGGTCAACTTCATATCGTGGGTCACCAGGAACTTGACGCTCTTGTCGTAGAGAGCATCTGTTACTTCCTCCAAAGGAGATTCTGGAACAATATTTATAATTAAGATTTCTTGTTTGTTTAGTAGTTACTTAAAAAAACAAAGGCTTAGATGTTTTTAGGTTTATTTTTTTTATTATATCAAAGTTATTTAGTAGATAGATTCTAAGTTAATCGCATTTGGTAAGGGATTTTAATGAACAAAATCTCGAGAATATTTAAAATCAATATAATACGCTCAGTATAGTATACGATAGTCATGTTTATACCAGTTTTATTTAATAGAATTCCTAGAAAATTTTAATAAATATAATATTTCTTAATTTTGTATATTCTGCTGCCAAAACTAAAGGGTTAAACCAACTTTAATGAATTACACCTTTTTTGACAACAAGAGTATCATCCTAGGTTTTTTTTTTACACTAACTTTATTTTTTCTTCACCACAACCCACTTAAGATGGTCAATATAAATATAATATGTATAAATGTTTGTTTAAAAGTAAAAACTGATCTTTTTTATTTATTAGTTTATTAATTTTTAGTTTATTACTTGCTTGCTAGACTTGGCAAGCAACTTTACCACAAACACTATTTCGAAACTCAAGTCAACCAATTAATTGAACTGTAAGTCAGATTCCTCGACGAGTGAATAGCTCACTTCACACACTGTTAACATTGTAACAAGAAAAGTATAGAAATTATACCTAACATGAATTATAAGTCTTTTACAATCTAGGGAAAATCTAGTGATGAACAATATCGGTTCCTGACTTTCCATTCTTCGCTATTCTTTGTATCAAATCTAGCACAAATCATTTCCTATTCGAGACTCATTTCTTTTTCCTTTTATTTTCTTGTATAATGCGCATAGACACTTTCCTCCGGAACACATTCAATGTACTACATTATTAAAACGATTAAGGAAGAGCAAAAATATATGCCTCGATATATTCACGACTTGTACATACTTTAAATTTTATATTTTATACTTTACATATTATAAAACAAAGTCACCCGCCGCGTCTGTCTGTTCGCGATAAACTGAAAAACTACTCAACAGATGTTTATGCGATTTTCACTAGTAGACAGAGTGATCCATGAGGAAGGTTTATATGCATAATTTATACCCGTGGGAAGCCGGGGCGGGTTGCTAGTTAAATTATATACATAAGCTCGCGAGCTATGTCTACCCGAAAGGGCGAAAGATAATATAAATAGTAGGACAGCTGGCTGTAGAAGTGTAACAGCGTTAGAGAGAAAAAAGATTGAGCAGGTCTTGCATATTTCTCTCCATAAGTTTCTAATGGCAAAAAAAATGTGATATAATTTTTTGTTGTGAGACCTTGCGCCTCGTCAAATTTCATGATTCTCGGTCAATGCCAGGTAACATATGAGTTTTAAATGGCCTCATCTTTTGATTGCGTTGACTTAGAAGCTTGAGTATTTACAGCTTCAAGGAACCGCAGAAATAAATATTTGATGTTATTTTCAATTTGATACCTCCAAGGGTTCCTGAGCAAAAGGGTTTTCTCTTTCTTCTCTGTTTTTATCGACTGATTCTTTTTTTCCTTTTAAACGGAACCCTAAAAATAAAATCGGTTGAAAAACACAGGTGAGAATGGTATTGAACTAACATGAATTTTATTTACCTATTTATATTTGTATAATAATATATTCTGTATTTAAAAGCTATCCTCGTTGGCTAATTTAATTTCACTTGTGATATGTAAATTATAGCAATTTGAATGAAATTATATACGTACATATATAATTACGGTACCTATTATAATGCACGCAAATGTTTATGTTGTTCTTAAGATTTTGGTAAAAGCATGACGTTGATTGCAGATAATAAGCATATGTACGAACAAGATTCGTGAGCAGCTCTGGATTGTTTTTATTTGACTTTATAATATGTAATTTATAATTATTATAACATAGATACTTATTATCTTTAATTTCATTTAACATTGAAACTAGATTAGCTATTTAAATACATGTCTGGAGTTTTTTTTTCTAGTTCTACTCACCTACTGTGAGCAGTCATCCCTATACACTTTTGCTTATCTTTCTCAAAACCGAATTCGCAATATCGCTCAACATTACTGCTTAGAGCGGTCATCAAATTCGATAAGCTTAATACATAAAATTATATGTTTATACATACATAAATACTTATTTAAACACAGCTCCAGCTTCTATCCTTACAAGCCCATCGGTATCGGGTACTTCTGGCTCCTTTTTTCAGCACACCATCAAGTTGATCTGAGGTTGTTCTACGTGGTCGCCCCCTAATGGCCTTCCTACTAACGTTTGCTTTATATACTTGTTTTGTCATTCGTTCCGCACTCATTATTTCCACGTGCCCAAAATACCTCAGCAGACCCTTTTAAATTTTCGTCACTACGTCCTCTTCCAAGCCACACTGCCCTCAGACATCTGCATTCTTCTTTCTGACAACCAATCTTATTCTTCGCAGTGATCTCATCGCAAAAGCGTTTATTCTACTTTCATAATTTTTCTGCCATACCCTAGTTGGGTTGGGGTTGTTGGGGCGAGAGTTGCGTAAGGCAGAAAAATTATGTACATATTAAGTTTGGCAAAAGAACCTACGCCATTATGAACTGCATGGCGCGCCTCCTTTGGCACTGAGTGATCGCTCATAAAGGTCTTTATTTCAACATTAAAATATTAACTAGCTGGACTCACCATCTGTCAAAACTTTCAGGGAATAACACGGAATCCAATTCATCATACATATAGTGCTTAACTTGGGAATAGCTATGAGTATAAGTCGGAAAGCAGATATGTTTCTCAACGGATATTATTAATAGTAGTCTAGAAACAGCAAGGTACTACAGCTGTCATTTTATATACACATTATTACAGGGAAAATTGTCTTGATAAAATGTGTGTTTAAACTACGTACTAGATATTTTTTGCAATCAGCTTTGAAGATACTAAGAATCTTACTAATCTTACTAACACTATATAGGTGAAAGTTTGTGAGGATGGATGGATGTTTGATCACGTAAAAACGGTTGCATAGATCTGAATGAAATTTGGCACTGAGATAGATTATAGTCTGGAATAGCTCATTGGCTTTTTATCCAGAATAAATGTACAGTTCCCGTTAGGTGGATTTTACAGCACAAAAGTTGTGGCGCTGTCCGCCACTTGTGGACAAAGTGAAAACATTAAAAGAGTTGTGACAGAGTCCCCCAAAGGTTGTAGACGTGAGTGTTTTAAAAAAGTCGTGTCAATATCCACCAGTTGTGCCTAACGGGAATAATATAAAAGGTTGTATTTTGTCACCCAGTGGTGGAGAAAAGGAATATTTTTTTAAATTGTTGCAATGGCCACCAGTGGGGCCAACGGGAATGATCGCATAAGGTTCACTGAATTCATTGTCTTCTTTTGATTTGTATAAAAAAAAATTGTAAGAAAAGAAGACTGTCGATGACTGGAAGTTTGGAAGCTCGTTGGAAGATATAAAATAGTTATTGTATTTTCGGATGGACATTTACTATTGACATTTCTTATCAGTTTATCTATATCTTAATATTTAAAATTGTTGTTGACATTATTGTTTTTTTTAATACTTTCTATTGTGAATTTTTAATTTTAAATCATATTTTTAATACTTTCTATTGTGAATTTTTAATTTTAAATCATATTTTGAATACTTTCTATTGTGAATTTTTAATTTTAAATCATATTTTTAATACTTTCTATTGTGAATTTTTAATTTTAAATCATATTTTTAATACTTTCTATTGTCAATTTTTAATTTTAAATCATATTTTTAATAACACTTGTACGCCGCTGTAGGGACGATTAAACACGATTGAACCAGAATAAATTTTTAATACCTTGCATGCTCATGTATGTATACAAATAAATATTATCTTATCTTATCTTATCTAAGTGTTTTCCCAATATAATATTTATTTGCAGATACCAGCGTTTATATTCTTTCTACCCCACTATCCCAAGGGAAATCTTTTTGATGAAGCTTGGCGAGAGGCTTGGCGGTGCATGATATAATATATTATTAAGTATATAAGTCGACTAGATTACACTGACAACTCCCAGTGCAACTTGTTCGAAACGTCAGGCAATTCAAAGGCATGTTATAGAGTGTTTAATAAATAACATTACGCGATCGCGTTAATTCCCGTACAAATACTAAATATGTACATGTTGTTAATTTCAAATCACTGAAACTAGATAATTATTAGAAATCAATTTTAATACAAATAAAAAACAGGGACGTTTTGTTTTATTGACAATACTAATTTCTAATTTCACTTTAGCCATAAGTGACTCAATACAAAAGAAAAAAATTGTCTTTGCCACCAACAATATATCTTTAACAAATGTATAATGTTCGAAAAGCCCTCCATTAACTTCACATTAATGGTAGGCCTTTAAAATTAATGACGAGCTTTGGGTAATAAATACTTACATTAAGTTGTGAAAGTATGGTCGATGTTAGTATTCTATACTAACTTCGGTATTCTAATCGACTTCAAAAAAGGAGGTTTTATATTCGATCAGGTAGGTATGTTTGCATGACTGCGATTTGATTAAAAGTAACCGACCAATTTTCATGATTGTTTCACAAACATATTCTACGTATTTTCAGGAAGGTTTTAGTATATAATAATTTATTTAGGTATTTCTTAGCAAGTTAATTTCTTTCACAATCAATTTCGGTTAATGTTTTGGTTGTTTTATTATAGATTACTTTTTTTGTGGATGATTGGACACTTTACACCAAAGTTCACTAATGTCGAAGATATTGCTAAACATACAAAAAAAATAATTAAAGAAGTGTTGCCATTTTGAAGTTACCATGGTTGCACAGCACAGTGAGGTTTTCTAGGCAAACACACCAAAATTTTGTCATCCTTGCATTTATTTCTTGCTTCATTATCATCACTACATATTATAAAACAAAGTCCCCCGCATCATCGGTCTGACTGTCTGTTTGCGATAACCTCAAAAACTACTGAACGGATTTTCATGCGATTTTCGCCAATAGATAGAGCGATTCATTAGGAAGGTTTTCGTATACAATTTGTTAAGGTTTTGTGTAAATTGTTTGAAATATGATGATGATCGTTAAAGATGTCTCTCGTATCCGTGCGAGGCCGGGGCGGGTTATTAGTTTTAACTAATTATGATATTTTATTTGTAAAATAATGTTGTAGTAAAATTGTTGATATTGTGAATACAGCATCTCATATAATTTAAAATAATAATAACTTGACACATCTCACACACGGCCGTCTGATCCCAAACTGGGCAGAGCCTGTACTATGGTAACCAGACTGCTGATAAACATCATCTTCCGCGCCTTTTCCGAACTAAGTTGGGGTCGGCTTTCAGTCAAACTACGATACGGCCGAACTTTAATATTTTACGTGAAGCGACTGCCATCAGACCTCCATAACCCAAGTACTAGGCGATATCAAATTCTGTAGTTAGACCAGGTTGTTGAACTTTTTAGGGCTCCAACTACCCGTAACGAATGCCACAGATGTGTGTATGGCACCCGGGACCGACGGTTTAACGTGATCTCCGAGGCACGGAGGGGTCTCAATGTGTTAAGAATGGTCACCCATCCTAGACTGACCTGGCTAGTATTACTGGACTTTGTAATGTGCTAACCTACTCGGTTACCACAAAGCCACGAATACGATAAACGACTGCTGATAAACATACTTATATATTTCTAAATATATATAGGTATATGATAGGTAAATTACTGCCATGAATTAATGTTATCAAGCTATATAATTATGGCACGTAAAATGGGTAGGTAGTTAATCAATGTTAGGGCACAGTTAGGGTTGTTCCGTATTGATCCCACGAAGATTGATCCCATTCTTAATTGACCCCAATAAAATTTTAAAGTGGGATCAATAAGGAATACGCATTAGTATTCCTTATTGATCCCACTTTAAAATTTTATTTTATATTCTTAATTGATCCCAAAATTCATTCTTAATTGACCCCAATGCAAGAGTACTAAAAAGTATGGATAGCATTATCATGTATTCAACCAATTTAATCTTACTTACTACTAATATTGATAAGTAGATTAGTCCTATAATTTTTCACAATAATTGGTATTGTTGTGTTTATCTAACAATATTTTTATTTGGAATTATCTATCTATAAAGTTTACTTTAATTGCTATGTCGATTTGCATAAATATTTAATTGTTTTTTTTTATATTTTTTGTACAAATTATCTTTTTTGATAACATTTATAACTGGAGTGTTAAAGCTGTTAATCTACCGTATGCGTAATTTTATACAATGCTTTGAATCGATGATTATAATTTATATTACCTTGTACTTCGAAATTGATATAAATACTCTTTCTTAAGTTTTATTCAATTTTTGTAATATTTTGATTCTTTTGTTTTTTAGTATTAAGTACACAATTTTAATCACATGTCCCTTTTTTATATTATTCCCCTTAGTCCCTTTATTACATTAATTGTAACGCCTGATGCTTGATGAAGAAATTCATATCTGCGAGCCACTGCAACAAGATTTTAATAACCGAATTTTCAGTCATTAAAATTACTTACCTTATTTGTAAACCGTACCCACAAAAAGTGTTTTTATAAGAAAAAGATGGTTTGGGATCATTTGAGAATAGTAGACTACACGAAAATGGGATCGATTAAGTATAAAATACAAATAAAGTGCCGTGGGATCAATAAGGAAGTAAAAGTGGGATCAATTAAGAGTTTTCAAATTCGGAACAACTTTCGTGGGATTAATCAATACGGAACAACCCCACAATTATTGGCAAGTCATATTATGACCATTCTCAAAAAAAAATACCAAAACTTTCCCAAAAAAGTTAGTAGTAGTCTTTGTAATTATTTTTATAATTTACTCGTAATGTATGAGAAAACAATAAACTAGTGAATACAAGACATATTTAATTGCATGAAAATCTCTAATTGCGAGGTTCCCATCACATCTCCATACTCTATGAAAGGTCACTAAAATAATACACCTAACATTTAAAAATGAAAAAAAAAACAATAAGAGTCTTCTTGCCAAGTCTTATTTATTTATCTCTTTATTGTAGACCAAGTGAGATACAATCCAAACATAACCTATACATTTAGGTATATCAATAGGCGGTCTTATCGCTCACCTGGATCTCTTCCAGTCTTAAGGGGGGTCTTATTATAAGACTCCCCGTAAGGCTATCCTTAGTTATCGGTGAGCGATACTGCTGCTATTGCGGTTCTGCTGTATTAAAGCTGAAGAGATTCTTTATAGGGTTCAGATCCTCAAAATCACTTTCGAGACTTAAAACTCACTTCACTACTTACTTTCCTTTGAATATACACAACCAATTTTCCTATGTCTAATTTCAAAAGTGCCCGGTTGACGGCAATAGGCTTCCCCCTATTGCGAGTGTGTAAATTATAAACCAGTTGACAATATGTGGGTGTTAATTACGTCTTTGCCTACCCATACAGGCGTGAATGTATGTATGTAGTACAAAAATCGCACCTGACTCTAAGTACAATACAAGGTAGGTTTATTATACTCACCATAGTAACACAAACCACAACATAAACATAGCTTACATCCGAACTACAATGACAATTGACTCCGCTGAACGTTTTGCGGTTTTCCGAACACAAATGTTACACTACTGACCCAGTAGAGGTAGAAATAGGTGTCACTGATAAATGTATTGATGCCTGTGAACCAATTGGTGCTCATAAAATGTATCAAAAGCCTTTAGGTACATAGGTACTGGTAGAGAGAAATACACGTTATTGCACATAATTCATTACATGAGCAATCAGTAAGATACCATAAACCGTTAGGGCGGCCTTCTCGCAAGTTGCGATCTCTTACAGACAGCTTTTGGTTGGTATATACTAATTAATGTAATGGACAGAATATAGATGCTTACTAAATATGGGTGGTATTTTAATGTCAAACAAGAATAGAACATTCTTTATTGTACACGATATTACATTAAATTACAATAATTGATCTTAATATTAATGTTATGGTTATGTACAATGGGCGGTCTTATTGCTAAGAGCCATCTCTACCAGAAAAACCTTAGGATGGATTAAGTGGTAGCTGTCGGCGGTGGTAGGTAGGTTGATGGAAGAATATTCTTTATTGTACACCATATGGAATTGCTAGGTAGAATTACAAGGTAAACTGAGCGGTATAATCGCTTAAAGTGATTCCGTTCCGGTGTTTAGGGATAAGAAACAGACTGACCAAAAAATATCAAATCGTCAAAGTCTGAACAACTCTGCAGTTTTCCTAATCTGTCCGGTTTTATCACCCGTAAAATCATAAACGGCGTTCCTGATTGGTCGGTGTTGGCGGTAGCTCGTTCTGTATCCAGATAGTAATGAAACAAACATAAGACGTTTAATAAAGAAAATTCATAATTAATTATTTAAAAAAAAATCATCACTGATTACTATCTGTCACAGTAATATGTTACTTGCTTATAATACTGGATATTTGTTTAAATTTATTTTAATATCGGTATGTATGATGTATGTATATATATATAGCTAAGGTATATATAATTATTTATTCTTTTTCTCTTAGATTCACATAAGTTACCACTGCTAAACTCGTACACCTGTTAACTGCCCTATACACAAATCCATTCATTTTAAGAACAGTTTTAGTTTTAGATCGATTAGTTTTAAAGGTATATTAATAAATAGAAACTAAATTCGTTAGTACAATATTTGTTCAAACTGTCAACGTAATTTCAAATAAATATCTGTCATCGTAATATATCAACTAGTTTTTCTAGTATTTTTTCTATCGAGAACAGCACTTTTCTGGATGAAAGGTATGCTATGTCCTTTTCCTTACCTTTGGTAACGTGTAAGCAGGATTTCAGAATGATTGATTAAGCAGGTAACCCATGAAAGCGTAACAAACAATCAAACTTACTTTCACATTGATAATATAAAATAATGAAGTTAGGATCACAGGCCACTAGAACAATATTCAATTGCAATGAAATGCAGGTCACATTTCATTCAATATCAAATTATAAGGTAGGCGCACAAGTGGAAGTAAAACAAAACAATTAAGTTTCTAAACACTGAGCTTTAAAGTGATAACGTTTCTACGATCACAATTACTCTCAGTCTGTGAGGAATTAGAAAGGATAAGAGTAAAAAAATTAGCTTACGTATTAGGGAAATCTATCTATAGTTATGACAGGTCTCTATCGTGGGACACTGACCATTATACTTTTAGCAAACACGATGTGCGGAATTAGTAGAACTTAGTGAGTGGTGGTGCTTCTATGTGTGAATAAAATGATACACCACGTTGACTATGACGCATTTTCTGAAGGCTTCGTAGTACGCAGGCGTAAAGACAAAGATTATAGGAAACACTGTATACTTGTATTCTATCTCATTCTCTTGCAGGCTAAATCCTATTTATGAATATGTTTGTCTCCTTTTTGTAACTTTTCGTTTCATCGAAATCGTTCCCTTCTTACCTATCTTGCAGTGTTTTCCCAAGTTTCCCATTTTTATTCATTTCTATATTGCCCGGTTGACGGCAATGTGAGTGTTTAGTACGCTTCTGCCAATTTCTTACGCTGATACAGTCGTGAGTGTGACACCCGTCGTGGGGCGAAATTTTGCAATAGATGTCAGACGAGCAACGCCGCGACGTTTACCCATTTTTATTTTTTAAGTTTATTTTCATAAATAATAAATTCACCTTTTTCTGTCTCCCTCTGTTTATAGGGCGAACCCAGTACCTTTTTTCTTTTTTTTGTCCTCAAGAAGTTTCATTGCTAAGAGAAATTGAAGGTCTTCATTAAAATCACTATCCGAATCAGAAGGAAACATTATGTACGTTTAAACACTGCGAGGTTCTGTGTGCACACTCACCGTCACGACAGTAAGCACCACGACACGCCACGATACGTAAATATGTTTCCGCCTTTACACTGTACGTTTATTTATAATTCACCGCTATAGACACATTTGAAGTCAAATTAATGAAATTAGGAACTTATCCTCGAATAGAGCTAAAATAATTCGATTCTGACATAACACTTCACCTTTAACTCTGGTAAGGTGATGACCCGTGGCGGGTTTAGAATAGAATAGAATAATCTTTATTATATATACATATTGCTTAAAAAATACACAAAGTAGATACCTATGTACAATAGTCAGCCTTATCACTAAGAGCGATCTCTTACAGGCAACCTTTGTATGGACAAAATCGGTAATAGATAAAAGAATAACATGTAGTTTTGGTGTAAGATAGAAGTAAGTAAAGAGAAAAAGGCATTTAGTTGAGAGGCATTATAATGTCATGTTATAAAACAAGTAATTCTTACATGTAAACATGTTCAGTAAAAAAAAATCAACTTTTGATATATAATAACATACTGAATAAATAAACATATCTACATATTAAAATATCATATTTATACATATATAAAGTTCATTATATTTAAATTCAGCAACGAGATAAAAGGAGAAGTTAAGCACATAAGTAATATTCTTTGACCAGTTTTTTTAATACAGCCAGTGACTGCGTACATCTAATGGAACATTCCATAGCCGGACCGTCTGTACAGTGAAGTATTTGTCATTAAACTTAGTAGAAAGAGTAGGTACAGGCAGTTCAAGAGATTCCAACGACCTGAAGAATCTTGTATGTGTGATATGATAATAAAGAAATAACCAAAGTACAGCTTCCGCTCCTTACGATATTGCCTATATCACCATTGCAGTTTACTGCTAGAGAAATGCCCTTCCCAATGTGTGCCATAGGTCCATTATACGGTAGGTGTAGGTTTTGCTGTAATTTTTGCGACGGTCAAAACAGTGACTGACGGATTACCTGTCATCTAATACAGTGATTGATCGCATAATATTGATTGCCCAAAATCTGAATATTTTAATTTTTACATCATGCTTCATCAGTGAGCCATCAGACGCTTGTGTAAGCGTGTAATGGACGCCAGACACACTAATTAGTTCATTATTTTTCTTGTATAGTTATAAGGCGTATAAACAGGCACAAAGGAAGTCTGGTGGTTAATAGCGACCTATAAACTCTTACTACATCAACCATGTCACTCACACATTTTTTTTAGATAATTGTAATAGCCGTTTGTCTTCCATCTCATCTGATGGAAAGTTACGCTGAAGACTACATTCTGGCCTTGTCCAACTCCCAAAGAAATACTATGCCTATAAATATCTGTATGGTTGTCGTTCATACTTAATCAGGTAGCTTCTCATTCGAACTTATCGAACACAATGCCTCTCTCTCTCTCTCTCAAGTTTTAGGACTTTAAGGAAATCCAAGACCAAATCCAAATTCAAGTCCAAGACAGCACCCAGACAGGAACAAATAAAACCTATTAAGTATTTGATTTGAAGTATCACACAAACAGAGTTAAAATTAGAAAGTGCTATTAAAATTTTAAGAAAGTAGTAGGTGTAATTGGTGTAATTATGTGTAATATAAGTTACCGTAGTTATAGCACATTTGGTCATACATAATCCTCATCTTAATTGAAATACTTTTACGCAAACTAAAGATGGATTGGGTTGGTTGGGATGGTTATTCATCATGTGTTTTCTTCATAATTTTTTTTCTGATTATCCAACATTAGTATTGCGTTATGGTTCAGCTTCAGACAGAACACACCTCGGAGATTTTTTTTTATTAAATTGCTTTAGAGGACTTAGGACGTAATATATTTTTGCTCGAATTTGCAGTTGGCAAGGTGGCATGTCTGACTGGTGAAGCACCTTCACCCTGCTGATGACAGCGGTAAACCAGTATTATTAGAGGTTTTACTGCTTGCAAGTACAGCCATCACACCCTCCATTGACAGATTATTTTGGCAAGCAAATATTACCTATTATATTGCTACTGTTTTTTTTTTTTTTAAAGAATACTAGCAAAGTTTAGGTATAGTGTACCTCTCCCAGTAACCGTTTTCGTACATAACTATTAAATAAAATAATAATTATGTATTATTTTGTACTTCAAACTGAGAAGTGATATCTATCCACTAAATAGACAACTTCAACACGAACTTTTTTTGCGAACCATCAGACAGTGCCACAATAGCTATTACTCAATTCAACGTAATCTTTATTACAATATCCATAAGAGTTAATATAACTGCACCTATATTGTCGACGGTCGTAATGATATTTAAGTGAATACATTTGATTTTCAACCTTGTTTCTATTCAGCAATAAGAGATATATTCTCATGATGGCGTAATCGGTTTATTTTGCTTTCACTGAGGAATGCAAAATGCTTTCGAAATCATGTTCGCAATGAATTTATTCACAAATGTTTGGTGTTAAACAGGAAAATGAAAGTGTTGTAGACTACGCTGCGAAATGTTCGATGGAAGTAATAGCAATGATTTAGTATTTATTTTGAAGTTGTGTGGGGGTGGGGTGGTGTGTCGGAATCGAACCGACTAAAACCACACGGTGTGCCGTACTGCGCCTTAAGTAGAAGGGATCCGGGAACTACTTTTATTAAGACATCCGGAACCCTCTTTGGGTAAAAACCAAATTTCTCAGAAAACGTCCAGGCACACGCGATAAGTTTATGCTGGCACACTGACAAAGGGCGATTCATGACCGGTTTCTGAAGTTCTCAGTTAAATACCAGTTAAGTATTGGTTCAATAAAGGTATGAATTAGATAAACTTCGGTTAACTGATACTGGGTTCACTGGATTTCTAAATACGCAACGGCCCATTCAATAACTATAGCGATAAGCAGTTGCAAAAGCTGCGACTAGATGTATCTGTTCAAGTTTGGGAATTCAAAATGAAAATGAAAATCAAAATCATTTATTTCAATTAAACCATTATAGGTATTTTTTTAATGTCAGGAGTAGTAGTCAGTCAGACTTAGTCAGTCGCGAAGCTAGTTGCATGTTCCTCCTCCTCCTGTGGAAAAGAACAGGCAAGAAACTCCAAGGACACTCTTTTTCAACATGTTTTTTACAAGTCTCTGGTTACATTGCTTATATGTGAAACTACTAAGCTATAAACAGTCGCGCAAACTACTACTATATGTAAATAATAGCAATTCGGAGATGACGAGGCCCAACCAATGGCACTCGTTCACGAGCATGACGCACGCACCAGCCATCGTCCACTTCAACCATATCAAAGGGAGCCGAACAACCAGACACATATGCCACCATCGGCAGGACGGCTAAGCGAGCAATACAATTCAAATGTGTTTTTTTACTTTAATAAGTCATAAATAATAGGTTTATTTACTATATTATAATTATTCCTTAATAAAATGAGGTGACCTGGCTGTTTTAATAATATATTATGCTCATTCGTTAACAAATTGTGAACGTCAGTGATTGTAATTTTTTTCTACAAAAAAGTCGACTTTTGTGGGTGTTTTTTTTTTTTGTTAGTCATCTGTTGTGGCCTTGTGGCCCTTGCTACTATTTACTATTACTATTTACACATTGGTCAGTTTAGTTAAACTCAGTTTAAACGAAGTTTGTCTTTTGACTCGGTGTTCTGAAACGCACTTTCACAAGTTATCGGACCAATAGTGCTAACGAATAGATAAACTCACGGTAAAAGTACGTCGGAAATGTCAGGTTGTGTGATGTCGTGTTAATGATAGGTCAGTGCAAATTGATCGAAATGTCAGGCAATTCGAGGGTATACTTATTACTTGGTCGCGTTGCTTCCCGCACGTAATACGTTTACATAATTATGTAGATAGATGTACCTACTCTTTATTGTACACAGAGCAGATTACAATATTTTCTTATATCTAAATACTTACTAGCTAATACTATGTACAATTGGCGACCTTATCGCAGTTTGCGATCTCTTCCAGGCAACCATTGGATGGAAAGAGAAATAGACATGAAAAGAGGGCTGCAGTGTACATGGACCCTATGTAACAATTAAACCACTTGAGCTTAATCCGATATTCAGAGACGTGGTCATATTTGCGTAATCCAAAGATGAACCTGATGCAGAAATTTTGAAGTCGCTCAAGTTTTTCAATGATCTCGGTGATATCTAGATAGCTGGCATCTGCATAATCAAGGATAGGAAGAAGCAGTGAATCTGCGAGCGCAATCTTAGTGGCAACCGGAAGAAGGTTACGCAGTCTTCTGAGGGAAACTGCAGATGCAAAAAGTTTCCTACTAACCTCTTGTAATTGTGGACTCCAGGATAGGTCTTTGTCAATGTATAGGTAATAAAGGTATCCAAGGTAAGGTATCCAAGGTATCCAAGGTATCCAAGGTGTATCTTGAAAGGAAATAAGGGCACCATCGCAACAAATCTGGGGTTGACTTGACCAATCTATTTTTGTTCTCATCCTAGAAGTACCTACAACAATCACATGTTTTCACAGGATTAATTTTACACCGTGCTGCTTACTCCAAACACAGATCTGTTCTAGGTCTATGGTTAAAATGCCTATAGGCGTTGACAATTCGTCTGGAGAGGCTTGAGTATAAATTTGCAAATCATCAGCATAAAGGTGGTAAGAAGAAGAAAGTTTATTGGAAATAGAGTTTATAAAAACTGCAAAGAGCAAGGGAGATAGAACGCCACCCTGTGGTACGCCAGCAGATGTAGTGCACCATGCAGAGAAGGTGTCTTCAATGCGGATGCGCTGTCGGCGACCAAACAGGTAGTTACGAAACCAGTCAATCGCCGTTGGAGATATGTTAAGAGAGCACATTGTCCCAAGCAACATATCAAAATCAACGGTGTTGAAGGCGTTACTGAAATCCAGTAGAGCTAACACCGTCAATTTGCCATTTTCCATTCCCGAACTTATATCATCCGTGACATGAGCCAATGCCGTTGTGGTACTATGACTGGGACGAAAACCAAATTGAAGGGGATTTAAGAGGGTGTTTTTACAGAGGAAATAGCTAACTTGGTTGTACACAAGGCGTTCAAGAGCTTTGGAGAGGAAGGGTAAGATGGATATAGGACGATAGTCAGAGAAGCTGGTAGGGTTAGATTTTTTTGGTAAAGGAATGACTTGCGCTTCTTTCCATGCAACGGGAAATTTCGCACTTGATATGGAAGTATTAAATAGGTAAGTAAGAACAGGAAGAATTTCATCCAAGATTGGCAGGATCATGTCGCGACTATATTATCACTTCCAGTTGCGCGGGAATTTATAGACACTATACTCTTCTTAACATCACAATCGGAGAATTGGCTAAAGACGAAAGCTGGATTAGTCAGGAGCTGGAAGAGAGGAAAGATATTTTAATGTGTTTTCTTTAATAGTCCTATCAAGGTTGGACGAAGCAGAGAAATGGCTATTCAATAGGTCGAAATTTAGGTCTTTAGGGACTGTATCTTGTCAAGATTTTCCAACTCCTAGTGATCTAAGGAATCTCCATACTTTGGCTGGGTCTCCATTTTCTACAGAGGAGTGAATATGTTGGCGTTGTGCATTCCTACACACCTTATTGCAGTGATTTAGCAATGTGATATATTTCTCCCAGTTGTCCGTAGTTGGGCGTCATTTAAAATTTGTCTTAGCTGTTGCTTTTTTAGTTAGCAACATTTTAATTTCTGCTCTAAGCCAGGGTGAAGGAAGATGTTTTATTTTTATTTTGCGGATTGGAGCGTGTATGTCCTAGAGTTCGGTTAAGGTTTCTGTAAATATTTGAATTTTTTTGTCTATGCAATTCGTATTATCCAAAGGACTCCAATCTATGTTGCCAGCGTCCCTACAAAGGTGAACCAAATTCATGCCACGAAAATTGCGCTGTAGTAGGATTTTTGATTTTGTTTTTGGTGGTCGAATTTTATAGGATAAGAATAGGAGATTATGGTAGGAGAAAGAATCTATACCATGAATATATACCATGAATCTAGAAAGTTTAAAAGTTAGTGATTTTATATCTCGTTACAACTAATTATATTATTAAAAGGAAAACGTTACATCTCAACAATTTGAATAACAAGTATGGCTATCATCAGTAGTACGCATGTACGTGATGGTATGTAGATACAGACAGAATAGGTTTGCTAGTGTGGGGCAATTGGACATTCTTACAATATACATGTACGCTATAACTTTCTGGCAATAAACATTCTTTTTATTTATATAATTTCATTTAGTCTTCTTGAATTTCTGTTGAAATCTAGACTATAAGCATACCCACCGTGCTAATCCTTTAGTATCTTTCTATAGATATTCCCAACGATAGTTTAACAACCAAACTCTCGTCGTGGAGCACTATCGATTCTGCTCATACTCAGCAATAAAAGCAGTACTTACGCTAGTAAGGCTAACTAGCAACAATCTTCATGGTGACTCAATTTCGATTAGAAACCTGTTGTGAGGGACTTTCTTTAGGTATTTCAATAGGTTTTTAATAATTACTTACACAGTTAATGGTTCTTTGTTTATAAATAATGGTTCACTATTCTGTCTACTGTCCCGTAAATCAACAATTGTAAGAACCGGAAACTTTCGCCATGTTTCTTTAACACAATTTTACTGTATTCCAAATTTTGTGCGATGTTGTCTAGTATGATTAAGGAAAAAAATGCATAATGCAAACAATATGTCATCTTATTATGAGTTTAAACTAGCTAAGTACAGTTAGTACCCAACTATTATATAAATAAAATTATCAAGTTTATTTTTGCGTATAATTATTTTTCCAAAGTAAAAGTAGTCTAAGTTACTCTTTATAACACCCGCTATCTGTCAGTGCAGCCGGAGATTGGCCGGGACAAACAGTCAGACAGACAAACATTTTAAAGTACAGTGTTAACATTCGGATGGGTACCAGGTCATTCAGGTATCGATGGCAACGAAAAAGCTGATGAACTCGCCAGAGCCGGTGCAGACAACCGACAACATGGCCCAGAACCGTTCTGCGACATCAGCAAACAGCGAGCGTATTCTATCATAAACAAATATACATCATTGGCTATTAAGAGATGGAAGACCACGGCTGGTCTAAGACACTCGAAAGCCATAATAAAGGACTATGACAGGTATATAATCAAAGGGGCTATGATAATAAAGTATCTAAAGAACTTCTGGAGCTCAAAAGATACAAAACCTGTGCTGTAACAAGAGTCCTCACCGGACACTGCAAACTGAACAAACATATGTTCAACCTAAAATTAGGTGAGAACACAATTTGCAGATTCTTTTAAGAGACAGAAGAGACTGCAATGCATATTTTATGCTCTTGTGGCCCACTAATGCGGCAATGAAGTATTTACCTAGGGTTGCACATCATGCAACCGCAGGAAATACAAACAAACACTGCTGATAGGATCTGGAGGTTTCTCGAAGCCATAAGTCTGAGCAGTGAACTGTAAACCAGAAGTGCGCTACAAAAGATCAGAAATGGTCGAGGTAGCAATAGACACTCAAAACAATAATAATAAATAATAATAACATTTGGATGCATTTAGTTAAATGCAGTTATTATGAAATTACAAACAGACACTATAATTTTATTATTATTTTATGACAATTAGAGACGATTTTTTTTTCTTAAGATGATATATTAGACGCGATTGAGGCCGGTTGTATTTAATTTTTAATAAATAATATACAAATCATGAATCTTAAAAAAAACATCTTTCGTTAATTCCACTTTGTTAGGTAATAAATAGCTTTCACTCGCATCCTGAGAGAAAATACTGAATTCTATATGTTTTCTAATTTTATCAGAATTAATTTAACATTTTATAACTTAATAATTTAGTAACAAACACCCAAAACACGTTAAACATATAATATGTTAACTTGTTGAAACTTTATTATGAGGAAACCCATATTATATTTATTTAATTTTTATACCTGTAGGCTAATTTACCTAATATTTAAATGGAAAACTGTAAATCACCATGACTCCTATATTATGTACGAAATAAGGACATTGGTCCCAATTCTGTTACTTCACTCGCTAAATTAAAATTCACAAAATTTTCTTCATATAAGTTGTAAACCTTGTACACTTCCAAACCAAGGTCTTATTTCAAATTGAAACCAGTAGGTAACATATGTCGCTATCGAAATAAGCAATTTATTTGTCGACTAAAGTCTGATACGCTTAAATAAACTTTAATACCACGTAGCGAGAGCCGCTATCCGTTGAATGCCAGCTCTTTTGCTCTGTGTTTTTAGTAAGCGTCTTCGTAGGTGTAGATTAAAAACCCATCATCCTTGTTCGTTTTGAACAAGTTTTTATACGGCAATTATACAGCGTTTGAATAAATGGAGACTCTCGCTGCGTGGAAATAAAGTTGAGTATACGTTGACAGGTGTTAGTGAAATTTAGCGGCGCTGAGAAATAGATGCTAGTAACAAATAGACCTTATTACGAAGAACACTAGGTTGATTTCATATGAAGAAATTAAGTCAGGTTTTAGTTTAGTCGAGTGTACAATAGAATCGGCACCATTGTCGGTATAAGCACAGTATAAGTATTTATATTTTGATAACGGCTTTCTTTTTTGTTCACTTTTGTTATGCATGCTATTGACCTGAATGTGGCTGTGGCACAGGCCTTGATTTTTTATGAGCTATGTAAATATACACATCAAAAAAGTCAAAGCAACACGCATAATTTTTACAGAAGCTGCATGTTATTTTAATTTTTTCTTGGATATTTTATTTTTTTCTTAGTACAGTAGATTGGTATATTACAACTTTTTTTTGTTTTCGGATACAAAAAATGGTTAAATATATGTATTTGAATGTATATACGTATGTGTATATATATATATATATATATCTAATATATAAAATTCTCGTGTCGCGGTGTTTGTAATAGGGAATATGCATGTATTTTTTTTTTATCTTTTATTGACTTGTTCCATCATTCTACCCTAATAAAAAATATACATAACCTTGGCAATGTTCGAATTAATTTTTAAAATAACATTGAAAACATCGATCAATAAAATTTGATTTGTTTGAACGCCGCCATATTTCGCGGGCCTTGGATGACGTCACGTTCCACGCTCAGTGTTTGTTTCATAAACTTACTTGTAGTGTTACAGTAATTTTATACCGATTTCCAGTTCTAATTAATATCTAGTGTAATTAATAGACGATGGATAAAGGTAAAAAACCATTTTATAGGTATTGCTTTGTCCCTAAGTGTAAAACACTATAAGAAGTACACCCAATACAGTATTTTTTCCTGTACAAAATAAAAATGTAAAATACGAAAACAATGGTGTACATTAATGAGAAGAGATGAAGTATCTTCAATATCGTGTTTATATTGTTGTGAAGATCAGTTTAATATAAGCATATTACAATTTAATTGCTAGTATAGTGTGAATTAGTCAGCAGTAATTTATGTTTGTTTTAAATATCAAGCAGAAGGCAACTTGCTTGTCTACTTAAACTAGGTAACATAGTCCAATAAAACTTCATGAATATAACTAACTATACATATCTTACTTCTCTACTTATCCTTTAGATTATAATATAACAAGTATTATAATAATTACCTTGCGACTTTCACTCCTTTAACCTCAGCGGACGTAGAATCTGGATTTGATGCAAAATATATAGTCATCATGAATGCACTATTTTCGGTAGATTGTCCGATTGTGCTTTGACAAAACTACATTCATTGTCCTAGATGATTTCTAATATCACTAGAATACTTAAATTGCACTAGCTAAGAGCAAAAACCAATTGCAAAGTTGAATTTCGCGCCCTTATTTTGCACATTTTAAATAATATTTTTTGCAATTAAACACGAACTAAATAAGAAAATAATTGTTAAGGCATAATATCTGGACAATAAAGATTCAAGGGAAAATTAATCAAGTAAATTTAAACAACATACATTTTGTATGCATATTGGGTAGGTATGAGAAAAGGTCAACATCTATTTTTCATACCCCTAAATGTCCACCCCCAATATTTTTTTTTATTTTTAGATACATTTTTTTCATTTTTTTATGATACAGCATTAAAAAATACATACAACCCTGAATTTTCAACCCTCTACAATCAACCCCTGTTTTTTAATAGCGATATTAGTATTTTTACTTTCATTGGTACAATTTTTTTAAAGTATTTAACCCAGTGAAAATAGAAAGTGCGATTGTTATAATCGATTGCCGTCAAGTCGATGTCAAACTTTTTTTTTATGGAATAATGGGTTTAACGAGCAGACGGGTCACCTGATGGTAAGTGACTAACGCCGCCCATGAGCACCTGCAACTCGAGAGTCACAAGTGCCTTGCCGGCCTTTAAGGTGGGAGTAGGTGAGGAGGGGAGATAGAGAGATAGGGGGAAGATAGAGAGAGGGAAGGGTTAGGGCCACCGGCAACCTCACATGCTTGGCGAAGTATAACGAAGCATTGTTTCAGTGCCGGTTTTCTGTGAGGCCATGATATCACTCATTCTTCTTTCAGTCATAGACACCATACCCACAATAAGTTAGTTATTTTTTATTTGACTACCAAAATATTCATTGGAAATAATTAATATGGCAAAACAACGTGTGCCGGGTCAGCTAGTATAATTATAGTATTTGTTTAACGATGTCAATATATTGTGATGTACCTTAATAGATTTATAAGATTCAAATGTATATTAGCACTATTATTCTAGTTTTTCTCCTTCTCTGATCGTACACTCAAGTGCTAATAAGACAAATGTGCACCACAAATTACCTATTCCTAACTGTATAGTCCATCTACAGGTTGCCTGTAAGAGATTGCAGACTGCGATAAGGCCGCCTATTGTACTGCTGTTTCTAATGTATTTCTTTTTAATTGTATCCTATTTATGGTGTGCAATAAAGAGTATCTATCTATCTATCTATAATATGTTTCCGAGAACAAAAGAATATTTAAAGAAACTTTTCTATAGTGTTTTGTTTTCATTAAAATAAAAGCTAATTATTTTTTCTCAATGGTACGTGTTTTCGTTGCTTGATAAATTTGGTATTTGGTCAGGTGTACTTCTAAAGCGAGTTCTCCGCCATTAACATTTAAATCTGTAAAGTCGCGAAGCAAACAGTTTGTGACAAATTATAAGACAAATGTGAACGTCCTAAGATTTAAATGACGAATCGTCGTATAGTTAAGCATGATAATTTATAAAGGTAACCATGCAGTTAGCGGTCGGTGAGCAGGTGTAACCATATGGCACACATAACCATTCACAATGATAGCTATGAACTACAGTAACTCTTTGTCAGTTCTAAATAATGACACGGCTGACAAATTGCTCTAGCTTGCATTGTCTTTGTATAACAATAGCGATGCGAGACTGTATTCGGTTATCTTAATCATGTGAATCATTCAATATTTAACAAATTAATATTAGGTACTTAAGTGATAGAGTGACAGATTTAAAATTTAATCGTATATAATAATATATTATCCTCTTTTTATTGCTATATTTAAAAGTTAAGTATGAGCTCTGAGTGACAATGAGTGTATCCTTACTTAAAATAAATATTTGTATAGACTAGTGTTATACCCGAGTATACATAAGCAAGCTATGTGTATACTCTAAGGTTATACCAGAGGTCGGAATATGACCGTAACTCTTTAAATGTATTGATAACGGTGTAGGGGTCGTTCGTCATCTCGTCCCAAAACAAATTCTGCCATTTGTTTGCCATTTGGAGGTGAGCAGTTTTATTACAACGAGACAATTAGAAGTACGTTAAAATTTACTTCAAAGATATAGTTAGTATAATAAATGCATGTTTGAAAATGAAATTAATCACTGTTTTCAAAAATATCATCGCAACGAAATAGTCTAGACTTTATCACGTCATCCAATTATTTATGCAATGTCATTGACACTGCTGGTGACTGAGGAGAAAACAGAAAGTATTTATTCAATGACTAGTCATCTTAGATTAAAAAAAAATGTATTTTCGTCATTTCTTTATCACGGACATTATGACACAGTAATTTTTTTTTATGGTATAGGGGGAAAACGAGCAGACGACTACCGCCGCCCATGGGCACCTGTAACTTAAGAGTCACAAGTGCGTTGCCGCCCTTTAAGGTGGGAATAGGGGAAGAAAAAATATTGCGTTGTTGGCTCAATGATTTGACTGTGACAATGTGTGTGACTGTGACTTTGCTATTATGTTTATGTGCGACCATGAGATATTGAGTTCAAGAATAAATCTTTATTCTTTTATTAGGAAATGATCAGTAGTAGTACGAAATCTGGAAAATCAATAAATCGAAAAAATATAAATATCGATGTGTATGTGTGTGCATATATTGTTTTGTATTTGCTGTGCCCTTCTCGTTACCAGTTGGTGCATTTGTCCTAGTAGCCTCTCCAGCTACATGGTACATACGGGTACGCGACCCCAGAAGTCTTCGAGCATTCCTCAACAGAGACCTGCGGTATAGGGGATCCTAGTTTCCTTCCGCTACCCATTTTCCCTATCCCTATATACCTTGTTTCTTTTTTGCTGTCCTAACACGATAATATTCCCAAGGAGAGTTGGCGTCAGGCAGGCGGTCATCCATAAAAAGAATCAGGCAAAACCTTGTACAGTATGAGTAAAACATATTCCGCCGTTGTTGAAGTATTAGATAGAATGAACAGTACATGACTTATGCAGCAGAAAATACTCAAAAAAGTCAATAAGAGACATTATCTCGATATCAAAACCTTTCTGTTTCAGTAAGTAAATCATCTACAAGAATTGGTCGACAATGTTTCTCCAAAAACTAATAGTATAAGGTCTGACATCATTACTTGGATCAAGGACAATGCTATTGTTTAGTACATTACGATATCTTACTTACTGCGGAAGAAGGTAATGTAAATGTCTTAATTCTCCACCTTCATTCTCCAGAAAAAATGCATTAGGAAGATGTATAACATGCATAGTACGGAATCTCTCAGAAACATCTTTAGAACAGAAAGTTTATTAACATTAACAGGAATTTATATTTTAGAGTTATGTTTATTCGTAAGAAACAATATTTCAATTTAAAATCTGAATCTAAGAGAAATATTCGAGAACAATATAAATATAATATTATACTAACTTCCATTAAAATATGATAGCAGCAGTAATATATGTAATTTTATAATAAATAAAAGTACACACATTACTGCTATTCGTGTATACACTCAGTTACTACCAACTATTAAACAATAAAATGGTAAAATATTTAAAGTAGCACTAAAAAATGGTTAACTGAAAATGTATTTTATAATCTGCATGAATATTTCTGTAAAAAATAATTTGTTTTGGTTAATTATTTTTATGAAATTATCAATTGTTGCATATCCGATATGGGCCTAAAAACTGTAATGGTTTTTATATAATAATAACTATCTATGTACACAGTTATGCAATCAATACAATCTTAGTCTCTCGAAGGTCACCAACCAATTATAATTTATTAGACACTGTTTCCCAACAGTATATCTCGATTTCTTGCAACCCTCTGAATTACTACCACATAAATTGGTAAAAGTTGTGTGCCCTACTATTTTAATAAGTAACCTTAATCAGGCCAAATTTTAAAATTAAACACGACAGTAAAATGATTTAAATTTTTATGCAAATTGTATTTTTTAAATAAATTATCACTGTTTACTAAACTTTGATGTCACTGCCAAACAAGTTAGTTCGTATTGTACCATAATAAATTAACTGTAAACATTATATTTATGTGAAGACAATAAACAGTGACAAAAATAAATAAATAAGGTATGAATTATTAAGCAGTTGTGATCTATGTTTCGCGATAAAATTACGGATCAAACAAATTATTATCCTATTATTGTCCTTTTTTTACTAATGACATGTAAATAAATAAATAAATGTTCAATTAATCAGGCTATCGCAGTCTACTTTAGTACTTTACAGTAGAATTAAATAAATGTTACTAAGTAAATAATACAAAAATACTAATAACAAAAAAAATTGTCAACTACAGGTTTAAATGGGTTTAAATCATGTTGTAGTGTCATTAGAACTACACGTATGTGCCATAGATAACGTTTGTATTAGAAAAACCACAGATTATACTTTCTATTGCAAGAACTGGGTTTTAATATGATGAATAAATAATGGAATTATAATCAAGTAGGTATCTTAGATAAAAAAAATATACATCGCGATCCCTCATTTAAAAATTTATAATAAAATATTGATTGTTACTTTAAATATAAAAATCAGCATAAATATTTATTTGGAAACTATGTTAAACTCACCCGATTCTTCATTCTCGATCTCGTTCTCTTGATCCTCATCGATATACCTTTCTTTAGGTTCATTTCCCGTACTTCCAGTGAGGTAGATTGTGTTAGCCTCTTTGCTATACTTGTGAATATCTACGTTATTCTTTTTGAAACACACACCACTGGTCACTTCAACATCACCGTTCATCCCCAACTTGTCGTCAAGGAATGAATACACATTCTTTTGTAAACAACTCACTGATGGTGAAACTGTACATTTATTTAAAATGTTGTCCCACAGCAAATTACCAGTTCGGAATGTACCATTTTGGTAAACATCACTAAATAATCTTCCCGATACACTTTCCAGAATCGTCATTCGTTTTGTCATTTCATTTTGGTCACTGCACTTTGTTTGGTTAACACTGGCAAATAATAAAACTATACAAATTCCTAAATTCTTTACGGTCATCTTGCTCCTGTAACTTCTATCTTCATGTCGTTCAGTCATTATCATATCATTACTGGTTTCTTTATCTTGACGATTATTTTGTTATAGCTGCACATGTGATCGCTTACTAAGATCAGTTGCATCTAAAGATGATGAATCCATTATTGTAATGTCATATGAAACTAATTTTCGAAAGTTTTTATCTGTTTTTGTTTGACAAGTCTGATGATTGTGCTGTATTGTTCCAAATCTGAATGTCATCTGCAAAAAAATATATTCTCTTTAGTTGCTGGTGCATGACTGATATTTTAATACATGGTGATTTGATAAGATTTTCCTACAGTCTACTTAATCTTACTGAAATTTGTTTTCAAATTCAAAGGATTGTTGGTTATATATATTATTTTAAAGTATATTATTAGATTCTCCAACAAGCGATACGACAACTGACTCAGAGCTCAACACACTGAATGACCCTCATTAGAAAGACCGTTTTTACAAATTCTGGTTTAATAATGGAAATTCACTTAATGCATCAGCCCACTTGACATCTTGACACTTCAGGTACCAACTGTAAGATTTTTGACGGCAATCATAAAATGCAAAAGCGTAGGAAGCGTGCTTGTTTAAAACATAGATAATCAAATCTAATTAAGCTCACACATGTGTCCAACTAGTTGAAGCAAACTGATTTTCAAGAGCACTTGATTTTAAAATAGCCATAACAAAATCAGAAGTCATGCAAAAAGATTACAAACAGGGTTTTAAAATTGAAAGCTTTTAATATTAAAAAAGAAATGATGTTGGTTTTTGTTACATTCCTTTTTCAAAATTATCTGTTGCACTTACTTTTTGCTTAGAAACAAAACATATGTATTATTTAGATATTTATATTATATATAGCGGATAAAGTTGAGCGATCTTATTATAAGTCATTGGGTTTATTTTCTGTAAGTTGGTGACGCGTTGTGAATCTTAAAGACGTGCTTTACTTATTTTGTGATTTCTATAAAATTACTGTTATTGGTACATAGGAACACTGTTTCGTATACTTAAAAGAAACTTTACGATCTTTAACAATTATAAACACTTTAAAAATGCAATGTCTTACAAAATTCATAAATTATGTACGACAGATTAGGGACAAAGATTCAGTGAGTTCTGTGATATTGCAGTTAGAAGAAATTATTTTAATAAATAAGATAAATTAAGCATACTTTTAGTTTATGTATGATTCACGCAATATTTTTTCAGCCCCTTGCGTTTGGATGCGGCTTTTAATTGCATTTTTTTTATATAATTAACGTTTAACTACATTCCGATTAGAAACTCTAGCGTGCTTAATTGAAACTAATAATGGAGAGAGGAAAAGAGGGAGAAAGAATATTTTCAATTAGTTTTATAATATAGAAAGCAAACTTAAAAGACAGTCCTGTTTCGCGAACAGCCATTGTTTCATAAAAATTAAAGTATCAGAATAGATAAACCGGCTGTGAAACAATGTTTTCATTGCTTTTCGCCGCGTGAGTGAGGTTACCGGAGGCCCTAACCCTTCCCTCTCCCCTATTCCCGTCCTTTCCTCCCCTATAATCCCCCTGTCCTCTATTCCCACTCTCCACCCCCTCCCCCTCTTCCCCTACTGCCACCTTAAAGGGCAGCAACGCACTTGTGACTCTTGAGTTACAGGTGCCCATGGGCGGCGGTAGTCATTTACCATCAGGTGACCCGTCTGCTCGTTTGCCCCCTACAACATAAAAAAAAAAAAAAAAAACCAAATAAAATGCCAGGTAAATAAGACACTTTTTATATTAACTATTACTTCATATTTTCTTAACCTGAAAAACTGTAGATAAATATTGATATTAGAAATTTCAATAACATATTTGCTCTCCTCAATTCAACCACCAATTTTATTATGTATCAAGTAATATTCATAACGTGCGATCGATTTCAAACATCAAACATAAATTTCAGATCACTATGAATACATGAAGGGCAACTCAAACAAACAAGTTCTCACTAATAGTAACAACCTTCAAAGACCACTTTCGACTGGTATGATAATTAGATACCTAAAATAGAAATGGGGTCCAACTGTTCGACCCGGAACTAATTTAAAATCGTGCCACGGTCAAATGAATCTCTGACAAAACGCTACTAGCATTCTGATTAGTATTCCATAAGGCTAGTGATGTGTGGGCTTATCCACACGTATTTAGAAAGTTATTTATAGTGCGGAAAACTTCCAAACATTTATTTTGACCCATATTTAAATAAGGTAGAGATAAAGTTAATTTAAATGCTGAATATGGTGATCAGATAAAACTAACATTCACGAACAAATAAACGATGACTAAGTTTTGGGGAATCTGACAATAACGTACTTACTAACATTTTTGAAACCATTGAATGATTGATTGATTATCTATTTATACGGGAATTAACGCGATCACGAAATAGGTATTACATACCTCTGCATTGGCTGGCTGTCAGCATGTGACCACGGCCAGTGCAACCTGGTCGAAACGTTAGGCAATGCAGAGGTATGTAATACCTATTTCGTGACCGCGTTAATTCCCGTATAAATGTAATACCTTTGAACGAGCAATTCTTGTGTATATATATAATCTAAATCTCGGAAACGGCTCCAATGATTTTAATGCAATTTTGTATACAGATACAGTTTTGCATTTTAAGTTCAACTGCATAGTTGTAGGTATTTAAAAATATTAAAAAAAAATACGGTAACACAATTAAACAGTGAAAGTTCATGAATATTTCAAACCTTTTTACCTACTACAATAACCAAGTACTAACACTAATAAACATAATTAACCACAAAAGCATTGTAAAACAGATGCTACAGTTTTAATTGTTTTTTTTTTTGTTTAAAACATAATTATTGTCTGTCCGTGAGAGACAGATTTGCTTGAACTCCTTGTATACTATTTGTAACACTTTGATACCGCCGTTTTGGTCAAAAACTGAAATTTCAGAATAATTATAATCTAATGGAATGAAAACCAATGCGGATCGTTCCGAAGTATATCCGTGTCAATAGAGCACCAGTGTCTAGTAGTGTCTAGTAGCATCGATGATTATTTTCATAAAGTATTTCCAGAAACCTTGATAAACCACTCCACTGAGTTTTTAAAGCCATCTTTTTAATCATAATTACACTAATTTCTATGATTTCAGGGACCTTTTAAATTTTAAGCATATTCTTAGCCTAACATTACATTGGGCTTATTAAGATTTATTTATTTATATAGGAAAAGTGGGTGCAAAGGTTTATTTATTACTGAAACTACCTGTGTATTAAAGAATTGCTTCAATTCACATCTATTATATCTACAATACTTATCTATTTCCTAAAGACTAATTTGTTTACATTAACTATAAACAACTTGTCTGCAGCCGTGGTTATTAACCGACTTACAATTTTTAAAAACTACACGTTTTTTCATTAAGAACATGTCTTTAGACCTGTCTCTTTGGTTTGTGTATTCTTATATATTTTTTTAGACATTCTAAATTCACAACGAAACGAACGAATGAAAAGTTCAATTGAACTGTCTATAAAAATATTATCAATGACTCGAAAATATGGATCTACCATAATTTCGAAAGTATATAAATTACAATAACTTTCTTGTCTTCCTGTGTACAAGTTTTCCAATAGCTTTTAAACTAACTTGCCAATGAGCATAAACTTCATTAGCCATGTAATATGACGATGTAGTTAACCCAGATTCGAACGTTACCTGTCAGCGATGATGCGGAGGAATTTTATGACGTAAATATGTAAATATCTTGTTGTATATTTATTTAATTTGTATTAATAATAAGTATTAGGCTATGAAGAATATTTATTGGTATAGAAAATAAGTTGATATCAACAAAGACAATGTGTATAATGCTGAAAACAATATATGTATTTGAAACCTTATAAACACCTTATAAGTATTTGGATGACAATGCAATTATCAATACAGCAGCGATTTCTAAACCAGGTTTCGAGGAACCTAAGGATTCCGTGTAAAGGTATAAACTAAACCTTTTTACTTGTTTGCCATTTAAATGTTCATATATTATTTGTTATTATATCGTAATATACATAATCAACATATTTATACAGTCCACTCATTTTAACTCTCTAATCTATCCGGCTCGAAGGACCAAAATGTTCGATCCCGCTGACTCAACAGTATTCATTGTTTCACAGCCATAACAGTATTACCATAAATCCCTGCAGCTAACCCAAATTGTAATGCTATTGGAGTGGGGTCACACTTCAACTTGATGGTGGATGAGGTTCGAACCGGTAACCGATTGCAAAACTAACATTTTAGTCTATCTAAGCAACTTTAGTGGTAAAAAACAGTGTTGAATGGTCTTAGTCCAGCAAAATTATAAATATAATAATATTATCTATAAATATCAGTGTTTGTTTGTTTCTATGTTCGTAAAACATTTGGAGTAAACGGGAATTGCACCTATGACGTTCCAAATTAATTCTCTACGCTAAATATAGTTGATTCAAGTTGCGTGAAGAATTAAGAGACTCATAATGAAATTAATATCGATATTGTTCCACCCCAGTTCCTGTAAAGTTTAATATGCTTTCAGAACTATATTCCGTACGCATAATTACCAAAAGTTAATCTTAACCCCAACAATGGTTAACTTTCATTTCTTTTTATGTTAATTATATTGGTAATTATTGTTTTTTCGCCTTGGTATAGAGCTTGATGCAGTATTATACAGGTAGTAACTTGGGGAGGAATGTCCAAGAGTAATTTCCTCTCTTTAGAACGTGTCCAAAGAGCAATATTGAAAGACATGTTGAACTTTTATATAAAGAATGTTCTAGTCTCACCAGACAGCTTTTTATCATAATATGTTGTAACCCGTAATCATAAAAGCATTGAATATAAACCAATTTCAAATCGTGATAAAATAAAATTTTGTATTTTTTAAATTTTTTAAAAATTTGCTCAACACAGTGTCACAGATCAGCATTCGCACGTCGGCAGTTCTATGACATTGTGCCATGTGATAGAACTCAAAGATAAACTTGTAAGAGCTTTACCCTCCTTCTACGGACAAGAAATAAATTAATTTTACTATTAACAAAATTAAATAGCTTGTTTTTTCATCGCCGACTAAAAGTTAATTAGTTTCGTCAGCTTGTGAAATTTATTATTACGTTAATTAGTTTTTGCTATACTGTTTCTCATCTTGCTGTTTTAATTTTGTGTTCTGTACAGCGATGATTCTCAAGATCTGATAAACAGTCATCATTAATTCGAAGCGAATTTTTTTAACTATTCAACTCACTCGGCTTCGCTCGCGTGTACATATTTATATATTTTGCCCGGAACCCTAATTCTTTTTCAGAAAACAAAGATAACAGATGCCATCACACAAGCTCTAAAATTGAAATGGCAGTGGGCAGGTCACGTATCGGGATACACAGGCAGCAGGTGGAATCAATACTATAAGGTGGAAAGGGCCAATAGGCAAAAGAAGGGTAGGGAGACTGAAAAGAAAATGGGCTAACGATATAATCGAATTAATAGGAAAAGACTGGCAAACTATCGGCATGGACAGAGATGAGTGGAAAGGACTATAGGAGGCCTTCACCAGAGGAGGGGTCCATATCCAAATAGTAAAAACTAACTCTTACTAACATTTAGACAATAAGAAAAGCATTAATAACTAACTGAACATTATCAAACAAATACCAACATTTGAAATGGAAATTAAGGATAAAGAAATACAGGCCTTTTTTATTCTTTTCATGTATTTATTTATAAGTTCCTCCTTATAACACCTGCCAGTTAATATCTCGTGGAAATCAGTAGTCCCGTTCCGGAGAGTAGCCGGAACAAACAGGCACACATACAAAATTATTAAAACTGATTTTTAGGCATACCTTATCGTGAAAATAACTGTATGAACTTAAAATAAAACTATTATTTTGACATTACAAACAGACACTTCAATTTTATTTATTTGTGTTGCAAATGTACAATAATATAAAAGAAAACAAAATAAATATAAAAAAAAAATAGTTGCAATAACAGAGTTTATACAAGGCTCCTCAATGCCCTAAAACTAACCAAAGTACTTGTATTACGATATCGAATAAAAAATTAACTCTATAAATTTCTATATTTTTTTTTTCTTTTTTTTTTCAACTTTTTAAGTACGTTGTACGTATTCCTAACTAATATAATTGCGAATATGCGTTTCTTAGTTACGCTTTCACGCTTTTAATTACTTAACCGATCATCATCTGATTTGTACACATGCTGTCCCCTACATTTAAATTAAAGTTTAATAGGTGAAAAAAGACTTCTACTATCAACCTCGTAGCTTCATCATTAGACCATCGTTACTAAACCCAACCTGTTGGACTCGTCAAAACGAATCAAATGAGCACAAAACTCTAGAGGTTTACTACTACTGAAGACTACCACTATCCCCACTACCCCTTGGCTCCCGCATCAGATTAGCTCCAAAATGCCAAATTAGACGTACTTACATACAACATTTCATTTCGATACGACAATATTAGATGTAAGTTAAAAATTACTTCCAAGATTTGTTTACATAAATAGTAATTTACAAGTAAAGTTAATAAAAAGGACATAGGGTACCTTTAAGAAAGAAAAAAGTACTATTGCCTACAGATAGAAAAATAACTTCAACGCCACAAACTGTTTTGTGATAATTTATAATTACGAATTAAAAGTAAATGCATTGCTATTATATTGTTATAAAGTCTATTGTCGAGTAGAGGAACTCATAAAAATTTAGGATTACCTAAATCGAGGTGCACGCCATCTTTTGACGGAAAGCGGTACTAGTAGCCTATTTGTAGAAGGTCCTACATTATATTAAAAAAACTCCAGAATGGTTCCGAGTTTTCGGGAAATATCACAATCTCCATGAAATAACTTTCCGGGTATATAAGACGCATGCATTGCGGTATGAAATGAGTTTTAGTTGAGCGATGGTGTCAGAATCAACAAGTAATACGAGTAAACAAGTGGAAATAAAAGTGTGAAGTATGATGTATGATGATTAAGTATGAACATTAGAATTTGATTATAACAATTTCATTGCATCAATTTCTACGAAGACATGGTTCATGTGAGCCATTAATCATATAGGTATTAATTTTTTATTACATATTGAGTTTTGAAGTTTATATTTTCATTCAGAAGTTTTGAGGTGGCATAAAAAAAAGTATCTTGTAAATTGAAAACTAATCAGATATTTATGTATCTATCAATTCAGCTTAATTTTTTGTATTTTACATAAAAAATAACTGAGTAAAATAAATGAATTTAAGGGTCACCGAACTAATACTATGTCTATAATGGTATACCACAAAAGACGCGAATGCCCACTCTTTCAAAGCAAAGATGATTCAGTAAACACTTTCACTAGGAAAGTCCGGATCTAAGTAAATATCCAGTAATGGTGCGAATGCAATAAATAAATAGACATAGCCATTGTCATTGCTACTTTTGAACCATGGATCCGGTTCAAATGGGACGAAGTTTAAAAAAAGTTAAAGTTTATTTTAAGGCCAAATTATAATTAAGTACAAATTAAATAAGTGTATTTAACAATATATATATTTTTTGTTTCTTTTGGGGCGGTGCAGCGGTAGCCGCACAACCTTATACCACATATATATTAATATATCTTTATCTTAATCGTCACAAGTAGTTAATGATATAATTTATAATAATTTATCTTTTTTTCAAATTTCATGTACGTCCCATTGGGTGTGTGTCCCAGTAGGCAGTAGGGAAGACGAAGAGGAACTAAAATTTTGAGCACAATGCTACGTCTAATCTAGAGTCTAGACTAAGAAAGCCAAAGATTCGCGTTCGGTGCAATTGCCACTGACAGCATTATAGCGTTACTAGCTGACCCGCGCAACTTTGTCTGCGTTTGTAAATTTTCCCCGTTTTTGTAACATTTTTCATTGATGCGCCGCTCTTATTAGTTATAGTGTGATTACTTAACTGAACTGAGCATATATTTGTTAAGAGGAATCTAAAAATAGCATCAAATCTTAAAACCCATCAAACATCTTGACAGTTCAATAAATAACCTGACCTCTATTATTGCTTAACCGAGTAATTCATCATGCTATCTAAAAATAAAAATTCCGCTATCTTCGATTGCTGTTGCCTTTCATGTTGTTGTTAAACGCTTCGGAAAGTTACCGAAATGACAAGTAATAAACAAACCAGTAAAAGACTGGTACATCGTCCTAACAGTTTCTTTATGAATACGTTTAAATCAATGTCCGTGACCCCATCCGATGAAAGGTTTATGTGTTAGTGCACCACTAACGAAAAGTAAGAAATATGATCTTATCTTAGCAATGAAGATAACCTGCGTGAGAAATCTGCATTTCACAAAGGTCAGACAGAATAAAATAAGATATGTTCTCAATGTTAACTTATACAGGTAAGTAAGATCCGGGAGCTTGAACGACTTGGCGTTGTAAAAACAGATTACCGATTCAGTTCGTATCGTCACGTCTTAAATTACTTACCTAATCGGAAATCGGGAACGGGAAATCTATACTGTAATACGTACAGAGAATTCATTGTACCCTTTTGTAAGCCAATTTCGCTTAAAATTGTAAAGACTGTAAAGTTCGGAATACTTATATAGAAGAAGTGCAGAAAGCTAAAAAAAAATGTAATTGTGTGAATAAAAAGTTATCCGAATTCGGCTACACGGGTTCAGTATATAACCATACTAAATCATTTACTAGTTCTAGCAGCGCCCCGCGGTTTCACCCGCGTAAGTCCCGATCCCGTGGGAATATCGGGATAAAAAGTAGCCTATGTGTTAATCCAGTTCTCCAACTATCTACATAACAAGTTTTATCGTAATCGGTTCAGTTGTTTTGGCGTGAAAGAGTAACAAACATCCATCCATCCATCCAAACTTTCACATTTATAATATTAGTGGGATAGTAGGACTAGCAGCGACCCGCGATTTCACCAGCGTAAGTCCCGATCCCGTTTGAATATCGGAATAAAAAGTAGTCTATATGTTAATCCAGGTCTCCAGCTATCTACATACCAAGTTTCATCGCAATCGGTTTAGTAGTTTTGGTGTGAAAGAGTAACAAACATCCATCCATCCATCCATCCATCCAAACATTATAGTAACATCCACATATTATAGTGGGATAATAGTCGTTTAAAATTTCAGGTATCTCAGCCGAAAAGAAAAACTACTATATCATTACCATAGTGCAAAAAACCAAAGACAATCTATATGTACTCGTAGTAATCGATTTTAAGTTAACATTTATCCAAACATTTCAAAAGATGATTGCTACTACACATTTCTGAATGAATGATGAGTGCAATAAATGGGTTAATTTGTTAATAAAACTATGTAAGAGGGTCACTTTTTTTTTGTATATTCGATTCAATTGAGGGGTTTCACTTTGATTGTACATTTACACGTCGTTTCAATGTTCTCATAATTATGTCTTCCTAATCTTTATGAAAAGTTCTGACAATTAATAAACAGCCATTGGCATCGCGCAGTAATAAATCTTTACTTTCTAATTAATAAAAATAAAAAAATATTTTTTTCGAGGATATTAAAGATGTGTGAGGAAAAAATCTATAGACAAGATATTTCACAGTATTAACTATCATACCACTCCGTCATTTTGGTTTACTGTGATTAGGTTCAAAAGAGTATAATTTTCATTACTAGCTGCGCCCCGCGGTGTTACCCTCGTAGGTCCCGATGCCATATGAATAATTAATTCAGGTGTCCAGCTATCTACATACCATGTTTCATCGCAATCGGTTCAGTAGTTTTTGCATAAAAAAGCAATAATCATCCATACATCCTCACAAACTTTCACGTTTATAATATTAGTAGGATATCAAACTTAACGGGACATTAGGAAATTAATCAACAATATTTGAAAGATTTGTGCAAGTTTCTAACTACTGTCTCAAAGGCTTTAGCAGAAACTTAACATTAACAATGCATACAATGAATATCTCGACAATCTATATGACATTCAGAAACTGCCTCTAGCTCTCTTAAATACTATTAACGTAAACAAAAACAAAAAAATACTGTTTGTGAAAGTTAAAAGAAAGTTAAGTACAAATATTTCATAAACCATGGTTACGTACAAAGTGTAAAGGTAAAATATTTTTTAAATGGGACGTGCCGAAAGCAGATGGTCAGTACAAAATAACTTGCGTACGAATTATTTATTACCCTTCATTATTCAAGTTTTTTATCACTTGGCATGTAGTTTCTCAATGTTAAACGATTAATCACAATACACGTTGTTGGTTATAGACCTACTTTAGTAAGTTCAAAGTTTAGCTCGAACCTACAGCTTCAACGCGGCATTCGTCGAGTTACTCCAAAAAGATAATCAAATCATAATGTTCTCAAGTGCCAGTGCTGGTAGTATTAAATCGTACGCATTGAGATTGAATGGAGATCATTCTGATTTGATTATCTTTTTGGAGTAACTCGACGAGTGCCGCGTTTAAGCTGTAGGTTCGAGTTGAACTATAATTGTCTCATGTTTAGCCAAATAATTATTTTTATGGGTAATAGCTCTGAGGCTGGATATAATCGTAGTTTGTGTCCATGTATGTAGTAAATAAATTGCTTGTATATAATTATGCTCGTAAATTGTTGTTTATAATAAAAACAGAAGAACTTTATAGGCGCGATACAGGAATCAGTGGTTACAACTTATTTCTGGGCATATTTCGCAACAAAGATAACTGATTCTTAAATCAGTAGTAAACAGGTATTGGTCCCAATTCTATTACTTCACTCGCTAAATTAAAATTCACTAAATTTTCTTCATATAAGATGTAAACCTTGTACTCTTCAAAACAAGGTCTTATTTCAAATTGAAACAAGTAGGTAACATATGTCGCTATCGAAATAAGCAATTTATTTGTCGACTAAAGTCTGATACGCTTAAATAAACTTTGATACCACGTAGCGAGAGCCGCTATCCGTTGAATGCCATCTCTTTTGCTAGTAACAAATAGACCTTATTACGAAGAACACTAGGTTGATTTCATATGAAGAAATTAAGTCAGGTTTCAGTTTAGTCGAGTGTACAATAGAATCGGCACCATTGTGTAGCTTTGAATAATATCCACAACGTCACTAAGATCCACTGACTAGTTCTATTAGATCTATTGATAAACTTTTATTGCATCTTATTATTTGAATTTAAGTTTTCCTTTTAAGTATTCTCTTTGAACTGTTCAACATAAATCAAATCCAATATTTTGTTTTGTTCCTTAATGGTCTAAGAGCCCGTGAACCCCAGACCTTCGTTATTTTATAAAAGCTGAAAGTTTGTCAGCGCATGCTCCCAACACAGGTAAGAACGATGGACCATTATGATGTTTGGGTTGCCCTGGCTTGGGCCGGTAAACGGTACTAAAGGTGTGTAAAATACCGATCTAACTTCATCAAATAATAAAGTGCGATTTTTTGGTATTATCTTCAAAATATTTTTAATAATCACATTATTCATTACCAGACACTTAACGTCCTGGCAACCCCTTGCCAGACATCCTTAATGTTCATGAAATTATAATTTTACTTACGTTTTTTTTTGTTTTGTTTTTTTTTTTGTTTAAAAAAGACAACTCCCGCATTAGGAATATTCCTGTGTCGCGGGGGGCTTCACAAACATTTAAACAACGGACACAAAGAACACCCAGACTCGGGACAACTATTTGTGGATCACACAAATTTTTGTCCCGTGTGGAATTCGAACCCACAACACTCGGCGCGGCGTAGTGGCGAGGTGACCACTTAAACCATGCGCCATCCGTGCAGTAAATGATGTTTCCTCATTAGCCAGACGTTTTTTTTTTTATAGGGGGCAAACGAGCACACGGGTCACCTGATGGTAAATGACTACCACCGCCCATGGGCACCTGTAACTCAAGAGTCACAAGTGCGTTGCCGCCCTTTAAGGTGGAAGTAGGGGAAGAGGGGGAGCGGGCGGAGAGTGGGAATAGGAGAGAGGGGGATTACAGGGGAGGAAAGGACGGGAATAGGGGAGAGGGAAGGGTTAGGGCCCCCGGTAACCTCACTCACGCAGCGAAAAGCAATGCAAGCATTGTTTCACTGCCGGTTTTGAGTCGAGCCGGAAGAATGATGTCATTATATTTTAGGTTATGTTTTTTTCGCAATTTTAAAATTAATTCACATTTAAATAACAACTGCGCAGTGAGGAATCGCGGTAGACTTAACTCGCCATCTCACTCGCACCTACCCATATATATACTGCCTCGCGCCTACAGCTATCCTACATGCTTGTCTGGCAAGGGGTTGGAAGTTTCAAAAATGTCTGGCTAATGAGGAAACATCATTGACTTATTACTCAAGTATTATATATAAAAATCAGCTTTTATACTATAACGTAAGTAAAATTATAATTTCATGAACATTAAGGGTGTCTGGCTAGGGGTTGCCAGGATGTTAAGTGTCTGGCAATGAATAATGTGATTTTTAATAATATTCTAAAGATAATACCAAAATATCGCACTTTATTATTTAATGAAGTTAGATCGGTATTTTACACACCTTTAGTACCGTTTAAGTGCCAAAGCCAGGGCAACCCAAACTTCATAATGGTCCATCGTTCTTACCTGTGTTGGGAGCATGCGCTGACAAACTTTCAGCTTTTATAAAATAACGAAGGTCTGGGGTTCACGGGCTCTTACTCTATAACAACAAAGCGAATAAAGTTTTAAATGTTGTAAAAAACTGTTTTATTTCGTTCTTTAAAACTACATGTACGCTGGACAATGTTTAGAACCCCGATAATATATGTAATATGTGTATATTTATTCCGTATTTTAATTGAAGACACGTTCACTTTGTCTACATTTCACTTACAAGTACCGCGATTATTCGTACATAGTAATAAAACTGTAAAGTGAATTTTGTTGTTGAAAGTATAAAACTCCTACAGAAAGGTATGCGTCATATTTTAGGGTTGAATAGTAGACCCGGGAATGACGTAAAACACTAACTTTTTCAGGTATATTGATTGTTATTACAGAAGTCTTATGTTGAAACTGACAAATTGAACATTATAACTACATAATTGACTGGTAATTAGATATTCAGATTGATTAATTCTTTAGAAAGGACAACCCTAACGTCACACCGTCGTCAGAACAGATAAGAGTTACGCGGTAGAAAGAGAGGCAACTTCTAGGTGAATATAACTGTAGGTAATTAGCGCTGTACGACCTAATTGCGACTCTATTGTGTCGGAACAAGAGTCGCTATTTATTTAAATGATTTAGCGTAGTGGGACTTTCGTACCTGTACTATTATGTATTCTGTGGTCCTAGTAGCTTCTCCGGTCACAGGAAGTGCAGGGAATTCGGGTACGCGACCCCAGCCTCTGCAATCTACCGCAGTCTCAGTCCCGTTCCCCATCCGACACTTGAGGTATCCCTCACCCTAGGTTCCTCTCCACATTTTCCTTTATACAAAATTACCTTCTTGCTCTCCCGTTTTAAAACGACTAGATTCCCAAGGAGGGTTGGCATGAGGCAGGCGGCTGGACATAAAAGTAAACAACCAAAACTCTTTGAAAATGTTACGCATTGCACTAACCCTGATGTAAATTGGGAAAGGGGCAGAAATATAATGATATCAAATTATGTTTTTACACTCTAGCATACATTATATGGAATTTCTAGTACGTAGCTAAGATATCACACATTTTTAGAGTAGAATCTTAGCTTATGTTTAAAATGTTTTCAGCCTATTATCATTTCAATGCCTAGTATATTGTTGACATGTTTAATGACCGGTGAAACTGAATTTAATTAAAAACTGATTTCGAATCCAATTCCGCGTTAGCCATAAAATAGATATTCTTGCGTGGATATATTTCAATCCATCTATAATACAAAATTAGTATAAATGTGGAAGAGAAAGTATTCATAAAACTAATTTGTGAGTTGTACTTTGTACTTCACTACATATTATAAAACAAAGTGCCCCGCCGCATCTGTCTGTTTGTCTGTCCGTCAGTGATTCATGAGGAAGGTGTATAATAGACAACTCCCGCATTAGGAATGACTCCTGTGTCGCGGGGGACTTTACAAACATACAAACAACGGACACAAAGAACACCCAGACTCGGGTGGGAATCGACCCACGACCTATGGCGTAGCAGTCAGGGTTACTAACCACTAGGCCAATTTGAATATGTTTAGAGACCCTCTTAATCAGTATTTTAAGAAGTAGGAAGGTACACTGGAAACACAAAGGGTACAATTTGATGGCAACGGATTTTACGTTAAAGGTTTTTAATTAGTGCTAAACATTCTTTGCAGTTTTAGCCACGTTATTGGTCACTGCTCACCACCTGAGGATCGTAGCTTGATAGTAAATGGCCGACCACGTTCCTCAGGAATAGTTCTATCAGATGCAATTTGGGGTCGAGACACTAGGGTTATGGGGTCTGAGTGCTCTTTCCGTTTATAAGGAACCAGATAAGCGACTGATCGACACTTCTCGTGACCAGAAGGCGGGCCTTTTCCTTGCACAGAGAAATAGCATTGCCGTTTAACGTGGCAATGCTGCCAGCATTTTGGGAACGATACCAATAAGCGACGATATGCATTAATTCTATGACGCATGCGTATACTTAGCATTTATATTTTTAATTAATTTTTATATCCTTCTTTGTTTTAAATAACTTGAATGTATATTAATTTTGAAATTAATTTGGATTATCAGATGCAAACATATTTTGTTTAATCCAATTCATCGAAAGAAAAAAAACAATGAACACAGATATAACAGAATATTAAAATTGGTTTCACTCAAGGTTGTCTCAATTAATTTTGAAGAAAATATTCCACTTCCAAAGGCGAAAAATTAAGATATGAAGAATACAGCTTATTACATCATATTATTTATCATTTTTTTTTTGTTTAGAAGGTTTGATGATTTGATTTTATTGTTATAAGTAAAACATTAGCAAACGTTTTTTAAATAAAAGAATAATGATTATGGTCGAATGACGACCAGTGAGCAAACACTAGTAATTAAAATTGTACGCGGTGCATAACCAGTTACCAGAAAAGAAAATTCTCATAAATTTATGACATACTTTAAAATTTCTGTTTACAATCTCACCGTAATTTTTAATAATTTAACACCTTGCAAGCCTCACCATTAATAATTTAAAACTTTCGCGGTCTATGATATACGTACGGTTACTTTGATCATTAGTCATTCAGTTTGAGACCACGGCCAGTGTGACCTGATCAAAATGTAAGGCAATTCAAATGTATTTACATATTCAAACTATCGCGTTAATATTCGTTAATGTAGTCATACTATCACTTGGCTATTTTTGGAAAACCATAATGACCAAATAATTAACAGCTCACAATATATCATAGGATATCATCATCATCATATTATAGGATAGGTACCTATCATAAAATTAATTTTCATTCGATAATATTTAAATCTACATTCTTATTTACAATGGTTAGTAAAGTATATCATCCAAATACCACGTGTTCAGAGATTCATTGAAGTAATACTATTCAATATTGTGACAGTGATACAATTCTTTTAAATACTAAGTCATATTACTGAGAAATAAACTGGTTAATTTATAATAGCAGACGAATATCAGATAACAAATTATGACATTGAAGTGAAAGTGCTCCGATTTGTTTAAGTACAAGAATAAAAACAAAAGTATTCGATGAAAACAGTGAGGCAGGTTCTACTTAATGACTTCAGCTTTCTGTAATGCCGTAATGCTTTGTATATTGTAACTTATCTTCAATTGATTATCTCAAATCAGCGTACGTATTTTTGCAACGGTACAACAAATATTGTACAGGTTAAGTAGTGAAATAGTCTTTAAAATTTAGACAACTTGTTTAGATTTTATTATAAATTTATAACTTAAGAGAGCTTTTCAATTATATGTACATATATAGTAATAACTCCACACATCTCACACATGGCCGTCTGATCCCAAACTAGACAAAGCCTGTACTATGGTAACCAGACTGCTGATATATTTCTAAATACATACATATCATCACTACATAGTATAAAACAAAGTCGCTTTCTCTGTCCCTATATCCCTATGTATGCTTAAATCTTTAAAACTACGCAACGGATTTTGATGCGGTTTTTTTTTAATAGATAGAGTGATTGAAGAGGAAGGTTTATATGTATAATAACATCAATTAAATAGTGGAGAAATACTGTTATTTTTGAGGTTTCTAATGTGATGTCGTAAATAATTACATAACTACTGGATCGATTTTAATCATTTTTTCAGTGAATGACATAGGCTATATATTTTATACCCGTGCGAAGCCGGAGCGGGCCGCTAGTTATAGATAAATTACACCCAGACACAGAACAAATTATCGTGCTCATTACACAATTAATTGTCCTGGGTGGGAATCGAACCCACGACCTCTGGCTTAGTAGTCATGGTCCACTATTACATTTTAGGTCAGCATTCGAAATGATTCTGAATTCGTCATGTCATGAGTTTCAAATGTTAGTTTTGTTACTTCTACTTCTCTGAGCGTGTTCAAGCGGAGAACCAGGGATTATTTTCTCTCCCAACAATGACAGACATATAATATGTATAAGTATATAAGTATATGTATGTATAAATGTTTGTATGTATTTATATGTTTAATGTATGAGTATACGTGTCGGTATACATAATATTTATTTTATCCAAGTTATATATATTAATTGCTATTTCTAATCAGTTTAACGTACACATGACTTTGCCTCTAACGTTCTTTCAGCAAACCTTGGAGTGAATAGAGGATTCTATTCTCTCCAAGGTTTGCTAAAGGAAACCTAGGTTTGGGTTGAGCTCGCCTTTGTACATACCATTTCCTTGATTTTAAGATATGTTATATAGATACTTTTAGTGTACAATAAAGAATAAAATAAATAAATTAATACTTTTGTACAATATTAGAAGAGGTATGAAGAGAGTTATTTCAAGACGTTAGGGGATTTTAAATAGAGAGCATATTAGATGTATGAGAGGTCGAAAGATTTACCGAAGATGTTATAGTTTAGCACGATGCAATCCCCACCAGCTCAACCGAACTTTTAAGACTTCCATAAATTCACTTATCAAATACCCAAATCCCGAAGCGTCCATTTTTCCGTTAGATTACACTTATTTCCTGTTAAGGGCGCATATTTGGCGCACTTTCTCTTGAACCGGCTGTGACGCACACTGGTAGTAAAGATAAAATATACCTGTCGACGTCAAGACAAGGCCAGGCTTTCGATTTTCGGCCACAAACCTGTTATTAAACGTATTTAGAAGGTGAGTTGTACGCAGATTCTTTTCCTCAAAATTTTCCATAGGTGCGAGAAAAGGTATATCAGTTATGGAGTATGTTTTAGTAGAATTGGGTATAATTTGAATAAGATCATATAGCACATCGATAAAGTTGTTGGGAAGGTAAATAATAAATCAGGATGGCCGATCGGTACCCATTGAAGGTAAAAGTAAGGGAGTATCTATTCAGACAACTTTCAGAATCAACTTGTCCATAATTTAACATCTAATCCCACTAATAACATAAATGTGAAAGTTATGATGAATGGATGGATGTTTGTTACTCTTTCACGCCAAAACTACTAAACACATTGCGATGAAACTTAGTATGTAGATAGCTGGAGACCTGGAATAACATATAGGCTACTACTTTTTATTCCGATATTCAAACGGGACTAACGCGGGTGCAACCGCATGGCGCTGCTAGTGTTGTAATATGCGTGTATGTATTTGCATATATTGTATAATATATTCTCGTCACGTTCTTATCACACTATATTATACCATTCATTATGTTAGACCCATTTTTAAGGTTCCGTACCTCGAAAGTAAAAAACGGATCCCTTATAGGATCACTTTGTTGTCCGTCCGTCCGTCTGTCTGTCTGTCAAGACCCTTTTTCTCAGGAACGCGTGGAGGTATTAAGCTGGAATTCATATCAAATACTCAGGTTTACTGTCCTTTGAAGCTGTGAAAAAATCAAACTTCTAAGCAAACGCAATCAAAAGATACAGCCGCTTATGCCGCAAATTTTACGACACTCGCAAGGGAATCAAAACCTACAGGGTACTTCCCGTGAACTCAGAATCTTGAAATTTGGTACGAAGCAACGTCTTATAGCACAGATAAAGGAAAAATTGCGAAAACCGTAAATTTTTAGTTACATCATATAATAAAAATACTTTACGTAACCCTCGGTGCGCGAGTCCGACTCGCACTTGGCCGGTTTTTAATAGTAGTAAATGTGAGTTAATTACAAGATAAAGTACACGATTAGAACATTTTAGATACATTAATAACTCAGTTGTTAGTTAGTCAACAATTTGTCACAAATTAAGTTAACTAAGAATCTAACTTTATATTATTATAGAAGATGTTAGGAAATAAAAATTAAGGTATACTAATTTCAGTACAAGCTATAGTATGTGGAATCATTGTAGTTTTTAAGTAGCAGTTAAGCATATCTCCAGCCGGATGGCCAATAGTTTTCTTTTCTCGTTATCTGACGATATTCGCCACACCGTCATTGTCAACCGTATACCCTCCTTTGGAGTCCCACTGACCCTCATCAACACAAACAAGACTCTAGTTTGTATAGTGCTGTTAAACTGCTATTGTGTACTGTACAGATAATTTTGCTACTGGGCTGTTCCATTTTGGTCAGAAATATAATCTAGGTACCTCTGGGTACCTGAGAAGAGGGGTCTACGTGATAGATATAGATGTACATATTAATAGAAGTTTATTTAAAGAATTTTTAATATCTAAACACTGTAATAAGAAGTACCTCTGCTTTATCTTCATCGTCATATGAATGACGTTGGTTTAAAAATAATTTGGTTAATTAATAAAATTATAAATAATTTGGTTTAAAAGTTTTGGTTAAATTACATTAATGTTGTAATATTTTTGTTCAATAGACTTGCCAAAAATACATTGTTTTTACAAACTAAATTTAAACTTTAATTGCAAATATTTGATCATCTGATAAATCTGGCCAAATTTTTTATGTACAAAAGTACAACTTCAAAAGTTTGTAGTTTTTCTTCTGTAACCTCTACCACTGACTGAATTTTAAATTTAAATCACCTTCTGTATCGATTTCAAATCTACATAATAATATAAAACTTTCAAACTAGACATTAAAAAGAAGTGCCACCATTAACTTTTATATGCTTACCATCATCATTTTTTTTACATCCTAACAATTTTGCGTATTCTTACAAAACTAGTTGATCCTGTTACTTTCTTCATTATCTGATATGAAAATGGATATTTTCTATAAATAGCCAACACTATGCCGTGAAGAATCCATCACCAATCATGGTATTTAAATATGTATAAAGTGTTGTACGGATGAGCCGGCTTCACTAAGAGTGTCATGCGTATTAGCACACTTTTACTAAATATACGAGTTTGGTTCCCGTATTTTTGTGTTGGCCTTGGCTGGAATATTAAATGTTATGTTGACTTTATTACTGTAAAACTTTTTAAAGTTATAACTTATTATGTAAACAGTGATTATCTGCCACATACAGTCAGAATAAGTAACATCTATTCAAGAAAATTAAGTTGTTCAAAACTGCTTGTAGCAGTAATCATTTTTATGTAAAATATAGGCTTTCTTTAAATGAAATAGTGTAATATTATTATCAGAACTTCTATTAAGTACTATATACTATTAAATACTAGCTGACCCACGCAACTTCGTCCGTGTTTATAAATTTTTGCCGTTCCTATTGGTATGATATATATTGGCCTTCCTTGATAAATGGGCTATCCAACACTAAAATATTTTTTTAATTCGAACCAGTAGTTCCTGAGATTAGCGCGTTCAACCAAACAAACAAACAAACTCTTCAGCTTTATAATATTAGTATAGAGTATAAATAATTATGTAAACATAAAAGGCAATAAAGATTACATTTACAGCTATATTGCAAAAATTCGTATCATCCATTTTGAGAAAATTACTTGTCTTACTTCAAAAAGGAGGAGGTTCTCAATTCGATTGGTATTTTTTTTATAACTTTGGTATGATTACTTGAATGTAATGTTATAATATATTATTATTATTACATTAAAAGGCTCGCATTAGAGTTTTTTCTATCCCTCTTTAGCAGTTTGTTTTCTGAATAGAACGTAATATGTCCTTTTCTGTAGGGAAAATGTCATGATGTTCAGTAGAGTATTTAGGGCGTGACAAACGTAACGTTTGTATTTATAAAATGTTAGATAGGATTAAGTATGTAAAGGCATGCATACATCTGCCGCTACACAGTAAAACAATGTTCATAAAATCACTATTACTCTTTAACTGATGTAAAAAACTGCATTCCATAAATATAACAATGCTAAATTAAAATGTAACTGATACATCAGTCTTCCATATTGAGTTTCTTAAGGAGAAAATATTCCCAAACTATTTACTTAAGATTAAACAAAGTCAGGTAATATTTTTTTAAAGACAATATATGCAATTTGTTGTAATATTACATACATAAAATAAACAAGGAAAATAGGTCCCCTTCATAAAAGATATCGGTTGATGCGTTTATGAGTATACACCTGGCATGTCTTTAGGTGTATTTATCGTTGTATGAATGTAGTATTGTTACTATTGTTAGTGAAGATCAAGAAAGTTGTACATGGTATAAACTGTAAGCGTAGTTATAATACGCGAGTTAGAAGTTTTGTACCTAAGCAATATTTTAATGAGAATGGAGAATATAATAGAAAAATAGACTTTCTGAAATATGCAGGGATACCGACGAGGTTAACATATTACAACTATTTCTTTTTAAATAGTAGTAATGTGTAACCTTTAGAGAAATGACGAATGATTAGATAGAGTAGAGTGAAAGAAAAAACATCAAGGCGGTCGGCCTTGATGTTTTAAAGTAAATTTGGAAGAAAGGTAGGTGACGATGATGGCTCACACACTACCAGTATTCTTGTCAACCCCTCTAGCTAAGGCTCCGATCATAGAAACAAGAAAGATTTGTTAAGAAAGCGTGGCGCGTGCACCCGTATCTGGCGTAAATTGTGCTTGTTATTAATTTCTGTCTTTAATCGAGTGTCAACTACTGTCAACCAGCGACCGCGTCACTTCTCTTTCATTTTGTCAATACTACGAAATGCCGCATTGTTCAATGTTTGGAAATTAAATATTTTTAAATATATTTTTATTTAGGTAAGCTTACAGACTGATTGTTACATTTGCGGCTGAATAAATTAAATGGCTAATAACAAGCATCTACATAATAAGACTATTATTATTAAGTACAACACTGTAAAATTTAGAGACAAAGTGAACGTCAGTGTCTGTTGTAGTTTAAAACTGTGTTACAGACACGGGCGCCTCCTTACTTAATCTACTTACATCTATTTGTATGGGTGTGTGTCTGTGAGTGTGTATGCATGTGTGTGCATGTACATGTGTTACGAGTAAGTTTGTGTTTTTATTTTATTCAGTTAGCAAAGTTTTTTTGCGAAGAGTTGTTCTGTTTCATCATAAGTTAATTTTTGAAGATAACTTTTAACTATAGTTTTACATTTCAGTTTTGATACTGGATAAATGTTACAAATTTTATTGATGGTATTGTAAAGGTGACAGCTGAGACTCTGATAGCTTCGGAAATAACAGCTCTAAAATGAATTATATGAAAGATGATGGCATAATGTTAAACTAGTATTAGCATTTTACTGCTTATTAAAGTCATTTGCTTACTAGTAGGTTTCCCTAAACGGTTATTACTCTGATTTATCTCAAACATATATTTTTTTTACACTAAATGTGCCGTTTTATTTAATCGTATTTCATTTTAACTAACAAAAAAAAACTAAAAGTTTCATATAAAAAAGTTCATTTTTTTTTAGGGGCAAATGAGCAGACGGGTCACCTGATGGTAAATGACTACCGTCGCCCATGGACACCTCTAACTCAAGAGTCACAAGTGCTTTGCCGCCCTTTAAGGTGGGAATAGGGGAAGAGCGGGAAGACGGGAGAGGGGTATTAGAGGGGAGGAGAGGGGGGAGAAGGGAAGGACGGGAATAGGGGAGAGGGTAGGGTTAGGGCCTCCGGTAACCTCACTCAAGCGGCAAAATGCAATGCAAGCCTTGTTTCACAGCCGGTTTTCTGTGAGGCCGTGGTATCGAGCGGAGTCGAGTCGGCCCATACGTGCCGAAGCACCATCAATAGACCTTTCCTAAGATAGAATATCGATAACTTTATACTTTTTTTTTTTATTGAAATCTCATTAAAGTTTGAAAGTTTATTAGTGTATACTTCAGTGTTAGTTTTGCATTAACCATGTATAAATACATGGTATCCCTGTCAAAAACATGATGCCACAAACATTATTAAAAAAAAAAATTCTAACGTCAGTGTCAGAAAACTCTAACGTCAGTGTCAGAAAACTCTAACGTCAGTATTTTCTCGTTGTTGTTATCGTACTTATCGTGCTATTGCAGAAACTGTCTTGTCCGAAAAAGAACAGTTTATCAGTTGGAATAGCTGTCCTTTTTCTAACCGAAACTGCTAATATTCCATTTAACCTCTCCAGCTAAGAGTGCTTGGCGAGGGTCTGAACCTGTGACCAAACACTAGGCTACCGGCGGGCGCTACTTTTAATGTAATCTCCATATATAACTTTTACAGATGTTATTACAATTCATTCCTTCAATATCACTTCTAATCATAGTTCTTGTTTTTTAATATAATTATTGTCAGTTAATTTCTCAATAACCCCAAGTACTGTTACAATATACGTTTATATTTCGGATAATATTCAATGCAGGCTTAATAATGCAGTTGACTTTGCAACTGATTTTCATACTGAAATGGGCATTCTCCATTGTAGTTTTGACGTCTTTATCCTTATTGCTAATATGTAGACTTTTGAAAGTGTGCTATGCTATTTCAACCATATTATAAATCTCTCTAAATTAAGCCTACTGACCGCCTTTTCTTAGCAAGGCGATGATCAAAAGTTTTCCTGACATGACAATGGGAGAAAATGTATTTGTTTCCTTAAGAAAACTAATAAATATTCTATTTTATGATGCGTGTTGAATATTACGGCAGCAGACTAGTCAATTGTTTTATAAAAATGGACTTTACCTTAACTGCATAAGACACAATTCTTTCTTTTTCAAACGAAACTGCTTTAATGTGGTAATTGGTGTATTTGGGTGTAATTTTATATGAGAGTAATTCAGCCAAATGTTTTTATTTGTAAAAGTAAATTGTTACAAGACCAAGGTTAATAGGTTTGGCTTTTCTTTGCCTGTCCATGTTTGTGGATCACTACATATTATAAAATAAGTCCCCCGCCGCGAACAGATGGACCTTATCTGTCTATCTGTTCGCGATAAACTGAAAAACTACTGAATGGATTTTCATGCGATTTTCACTAATAGATGGAGTGATTCATGAGGAAGGTTTAGGTGTATAATTTGTTAAGATTTTGTGTAAATTTAATGAAATATATTGATGATTGTTAAAGATATCTCTGCTACCAGTGCGAAGCCGGGGCGGGTTGCTAGTGTTAATAAATTTGATAAGAATATTATGCCGATAAGATACTGAATCAGTTTTCTAATTTTCTTCGCGTGCCTTAAATACCACACTAATATTATTTTTTCTTATTTTATACACATAATCTACCTGATAATAAGAGCTTACCGGTGCCTAAATATATTTCTAACTTCTAATTTTAATAATTCGTTTTAGTCCGTTTTTTAGGGGTCCGTACCCAAAGGATAAAAACGGGACCTTATTACTAAGACTCCACTGTCCGTCTGTCTGTCACAAGGCTGTAGCTCATGCTCAGAATAAAATAAATATTTATGTGGGTCTCCCATACAACAAACGTGTTTAATGTTGTATAGATAATGGTACGGAACCCTTTGTGCTCGAGTCCGACTTGCACTTGGCCGGTTTTTTTATTATTAGCTTCACTTGTAACTAACATTGTAAACCTACTTCTAATTATTGTCATACATAGATCAAACTTTGTATCTATATATTTTATGTACTTGGGACGATAATATTATAATTTGGGCTCGTGGAGCTGATCTGATGATGGGGCTAGAAGGTGGTTAGTGAAACTCTTCAGTGGCTACTAGTTAACCCCTCGACTTTGGGCTCATATGATACGTTTGGATGAGTTCAACAAATTGGGATTATGGAAACACTCACACCAAAGCAAACGCAAATGCATACAAATATCTGCACTAAATGAGAAGCGAACCTGTAACCCCTGAAGTTGCAGTCGTATACTCCACCGCTGCGCCACAGAGTTCTTCAAACATAATGTATGCAAATTTGTTATTTTTTTAATAGTTCTTTCACGCAAAAACTACTGAACCGATTGCCATGAAACTTAGTATGTAGATAGCTGGAGACCTGGATTAACACATAGGCTATTAGATGAACAATTTAATAAAAAAAATGGAATCTGCGTTATTTTTAAGGTGTCCGGGAAAGAATCTCGATTTCACACATGTGTTCGGGATTTTTGAAGAGCTTGTCTGGCGTCGGCAATTTAAGTGATGGCAGGCCTACGTATAGGTAACCATTAGTAGGCTTAATTTTTTTCTAATATGCTTTTAACTTAGGTGGTTATCAATTGTTTTCTGGCAAGTACTGCACGTATGTTCGACAATCATCATGCGTAGGAATGTGAAGGAAAGTTGGTTTGATGGAGAAACTGAAGTAGTAACCAACCGATGATGCCTAGCGTTAAGTTATGTTTATGTAGCAAGTAATGCTGCAATACATCATACGTTAAATTGATTGTTAACATGTTTTTATTAGCTTTACCTACTTCCAACTAACTAACTAACTTACTATACTACTATTAATGTTCTTTATTTTTTTTTTATGGTATAGGGGGCAAACGAGTAGACGGGTCACCTGATGATAAATGACTACCGCCGCCCATGGGCACCTGTAACTCAAGAGTCACAAGTGCGTTGCCACCCTTTAAGGTACGAACAGGGGAAGAGGGGAAGAGCGGGAAGACGAGAGAGGGGGATTAGAGGGGAGGAGAGGGGGAGAGGGGAAGGACGGGAATAGGGGAGAGGGAAGGGTTAGGGCCTCCGGTAACCTCACTCACGCGGCGAAAAGCAATGCAAGCATGGTTTCACTGCCGGTTTTCTGTGAGGTCGTGGTATCGAGCGGAGTCGAGCCGGTCCATACGTGCCGAAGCATGCCTCTCCCACGTAATTACGTTATTAAAAAAACAAAAAAAAACTATGTAAACAAATCTTGGAAGTAAGTTATAACCTAATTCTAATTGTCGTATCTAAATCAAACTGTGTATGTATAATGTATATTGTACGTATGACAATCCTATAATTTGGTATCTTGGAGTTGATCTGATGATGGGGCCTGGAGGTAGATAGCGGAACTCCTCAGGGGCTACTAGGAAACTCCTCGAGTTTGGGCTCATATGATTCGTTTTGACGAGTACAACAAATTGGGCTTGGTGATGATGGTCTGATGATTAAGCCAGAAAATGGATAGTGGTATTATTATGTTTCGTGAAGCGAAAAGGAAGTTATTTTATAAAATATATTTTTTAGGGTTATTTGGTTTCTTTTATTGGCCACTATAACTTGAATCGTCATTGAATAGACTTACATACCGTGACAGGTCAACATCTATTCTGGACGCGTGTAGCTTGTACCCGTTCTCAAGGTTTTTTATGTAGATTTCAAAGAAAAGTCTACCTATTGGTTTTGTACCAGTTGTTGAGTTTTTCAAAAATTTCTTCACAGGAGGTCTAGTTATGGTCCCTAGACCCCAAAACAACCGCCATGAGCGGAACAAAAGCATAGTGTTTTGGTACCCTAGAAATAGACAAAGGAAACGAGACAAACAGATCCGGAGGCGGGAGGACGAGATAAAGACGATAGCAGGAAAAGTATGAACAAGGAAAGCTCTAAACCGAGTAGAGTGGAAAGAAATGGAGGAGGCCTTTGCCAATGTTGGGCAAACAGACAAAGTTGTCTATGTCACCGACTCAGCAGAGTCGTTAATATTATAATTATTATTATATTATATTATTATAAAACGCGGATGAAGCCGCGTGCACAAATAGATACATACCAGAATGGATTTTTTAAGAGTTGTTAGTTAGAGCGGTAGTATCTAGGTAGTCTAGTTCTCACACTTCTCACACAAAGGTCAATAATAAAAAAATCTGTAGCAAGCAGGCAATTAGAGCAGGTTATGTGTCATAAAGTTAGAGCTACAGGCATGACCTGCAATATGTTTTTACTTCCCTTCTTACCCACTTTTCCCATTCAATAAAAAAAAACTAGAAAGTTAAAAGTTGACTGATGACTGCACTCATGGCGCAATGATTAAAGTGGCCTTGGCACTAAGCCGCGCCGAGTGTCTGGTTAGATTCCCACACAGAACAAAAATTGTGTGTTCCACAAATAGTTGTCCCGAGTCTTGTAAAGTGGGTGACATTATGGGCAACACAGGAATCTTTTCTAGGGCGGGAGATGTCGGTTTTTTAATTCTCGTAGTGCCCCTTTAAGGACAATAGGCTTCCCTCTATTCCGTGAGTGTGACCAAATTTTATTTGGCAAAATGCATAAAATACGCCTCTGATTGATGTATATTTGTGAAAGGTTTAAAGTATGTTAAACGTTGTCAAATTTGTATAAATGTTCATCACAGAGTTTACAGATTCCATTGTTTGGACTAACATCTCATAAATGTCACTTCGGGAAAATTTAAAATTATAGGGTAATTTCCGCAAAGTATCGATAAACAGGAGCGAAAAGCGATCAATTGTAGGCAAGATCGACCTTTAGAAGAGGTCCAGGGAGAAGGAGAGTCTGCTCTCCCCTAAGGTGGTTGTTTAGGTATGTATGATCCTGAGACTTCTTACTAGGTACTGCTGGTAAGCAGGATGGAACTACTGGAAAGAATAAAGAACTTTCACACCAGAATAGAATAGAATAGAAATGAACTTTATTGTACACCAATTGCAATGGGGTGCCTAATCGCTAAAAACAATTTCTAACAGACAACGTTTAGATGGACAAAGACAAAAGGAAATAAAAGATAAAAGAATAATAAAAGATAAAAGAAAGAAAGGAAGAAGAAGAAGAGGAGATTCTTTATCGATGAATATTATTATGATTAATTCTAAGCACCAGTAACAGCATTAAGCGAGTCGTGTACTTGCGGTGGGGTGTTTAGTTACACGTGATGTGCCATATTTTAGGGCTGTAATGAGTAGACCATCAGTGCTGTCACGATATGTAATCAAGCGCGATGGGCTCGCTATAGCCGTGATTCCTACATGTATGGCTAATATTAGTGGAGAGGAAAACACCTGTCCAGTCACAGGCCATTTTAGGACTGGCCTTTGTACGCTACGTTTTGATTTGATTTGATTTGAGGCTGTACTGCGGGTGGATGAATAACTCGTCCGCTACCGGCCATGGAGCGTACAATGACAGGCAGCAAGAGATCGACTCCGACTACTGCAGAAAAAGCAAGACGCGCCTTCGAGCGTAGAATGGCCGGCAGCAAGAGATCGATCACCTCTACTTCAGTGGATGGCCGGCAGCAAGAGATCGACTCCGACTATTTCAGAGAATGACCGATAGCAAGAGATGGACTCTGGCTACTACAGAGAGAGTAAGACGCTGCGCTGCTTACGTATCTGTATCTTAGGATTGCTTAGCCCAGGATTGCTTATCAATGTCGAATTCAGGTCATATCTATCAAAATAAATTTGCAGAATGTATTATGTTCAGAGTTCCTCCGACAGTTGAATGGAACAAAACAAAGTCACTTAAAACACCCAGTTCATAAGTAAATGTACCGGTGCGAAAGTAAAAGCGCTAAACAACTTGACTTTGTGTAAGGAGACGATGATGAATCATTAGCCATAAGTTTTGGAGAAACAACTGATCAAATATGTGAAAAGTGAGAGTATATACATAGGAAGTTCTCATCCTAGTTATCTTAACTAATATTATAAATGCGAATGTTTGTTTATTTGTTTGTGTTTAACGCTTTCACGCCTTGACTACCCTTGACTACTGAACCGATTATCATGAAATTTTACACACACGTTGTCAAGGTTACAGAAATGGACATAGGAATATTTCATCCAGAAAATAAGTTTTTTTTACAAGGGATACCTGTATTGATTAACAATGTCTTCAGTATTGCGTACGAAGCCGCGGCAAATGCTAGTATAATCATAAAATGACCACGAAGCAACCTCAAAAGCATGGGAATAGTGACGACATGGAATTGATAATCTTTACCTAAATATCCCGGTATCAAAACACCTTACATACATACTTGAACTCTAACCAATTGCACAGAATGCCTAAGGCAGTAAGTCCGCCTCTGTACTTTATGTGCATAAAGTTTTAAATAAAAAATAACAAAATAAATAAATAACCAAATAAATAAATAAATATACTTACATAAAAAAACAAGACAATTAAAACTAATTAACAAAAAGGAAGAGCACAAATAAATTAGGTTAAAAAAAATCAAAAAGAATCACCTGTGTCCCATCACTAAGTATCCTTATCACAACACAAACACGTTAGTACGTATAAACAGGTCATATGTACAAGAACAGCACGCGCGATTCGTCGGCTATCACTTGACTTACTAAACTCATCTCAGCTAAACGGTGAGCAGGAGAATGTTTCGCTCTCTTTCGCACTAAAGTATAGCGAGGGGAGTGATTCTTATCGATGTGCAAAAATATTTGAGAGTGTTTTATTAATATTAAATGATTCATAACATTTTATATTATAAAGGTGATTGATCCTTGAGGTTAGCTTAGTGGCCAAAGACAACAGGAAGGGCTAAGGCTTTTAGGTTTAATTTGTAATGTACTTTAGTAAAAAGGGACACGCAAATGAAAATTCTATGTTCCGTAAAAATTCTTTAAAAAATTTATAATTTTTTAAATATTTTTTTGGAAAATTATAATAAAAAAATATACTTGTTAAAATGAGAGGCTTCAACATATTAAAATACGTAAATAATTCTTTTGTATTTTAAATTTCTTGACATAAAACTTTAAAACTATTAAGTAGTAGTAATAATCAGAAGAATAAATAAATAAAATATAGCAGCGATATCGATAACCTACACAGTGCTACACTACTATTGTCAATTCGAGTCTCAAGAGTAAGGTGAAGATCTGGGTCTTTGACCGTGTATAGTGGCCGACGAAAGCGTGAGATTATACCGGCAAACAACCAACAGATTAACTATTAGTTAAATCGATGATGAAGTTCGTTAAATAATATTGAGCCGTTATTGTCTAAATCATACAATTACCCTGACACAATTGTCAGTGTACTATTTCACTGTTTATAATAAATACCAAGCAGTGTTTCCAATGATGAATTATAACCATGAACTTATAGTCCCGAGGAAAAACACGTAATTTTTGGAACGAAGTTCCTTATGGGGCGTTGCGGACGGGTGCCCTAGCCGGCAAAAAACGTCCGTAACGTAAGATTTTTGTGTATAGTCTGTGTCTAATGTATAGTCTACGTGGTGACTCTTATTGTGAATTTGCGTGTGTGAGGTGTGTGTGTGTGTGTGTGTGTGTGTGTGTGTGTGTGTGTGTGTGTGTGTGTGTGTGTGTGTGTTTGTGTGAGGATGTGTGGGAGGAATTTTGTGAGGATGTGTGTGAAGATGTGTATTAGGATGTGTATGAAGATGTGTGGGAGGATGTGTGGGAGGATGTGTTTGTGATTTATATCGATAAAAAAATCATAATAAAAAATGTATACCCGAATAATTATTTTCTTTATACCTCAAATAGAATTTGAAATTAATATTTTTATAAAAACGAACTTCGTTCCAATGTGGGGTCCCACGACACCACACAGTTTTTTTTTTTATTTATTTTATTTTATTACCAACATTTGCTAATGACAAGCTTCCGTATTTATATGTATTTATTAATAGTTAAATGACGTCAGTACGACATACATACATTGCATCTATTTAATTATCTGGAGGAACGGGTGTTATGTCTTCCAACACAAAGAGAGGATCCTTCGACCAGGCGAGGTAATCATGCCTGGCGGGCGGCCGCCAATCGATAAAGTTTGGGAAGTTGTACATATACTAATCGGCGCGAGAACTCTCATAGCGCGATGCAGGATTCGTAGTTACTCCATAGTTCAGCTCGTCTTCGCTAAATGATGTTGGAGTATGTTTTTGCTGTATGTGGAAGTCACCACAATTAGATATCAAGAACTTTAATAAAAAGATTATTTTTGATTTAAACAGACTTAGTACCAAATGATATGAAATAATGTTTTTTAACTACAGTTAAACTTGGTGCAACTGTACGATTTGCATTTCGAAAGCGACAGCCGGTGGGTGCCAGCCACTTTAATCACTTATTGAATACAAATTACGATTTACTAACAAACTAATATAAGTAATGCCTTGTTTCTTCCGTCCTATATAATGACCTTATTACATATCATAATGCACGGTTATACCATTTGCATTATTATAATATTCCAAAAGTAGTGTATTTGTAATTAAATTTAGTTTTAATAAAACTAAATTGTGGTCATGAAATAAAAAATGGGGTTGCTACGCGTAAGTGTTTTGCACAGAATAAATTATAAACATACGAGTAAGTTTAAAAATGTTTAAATAAATAGGTACTCTCACTGGTTGGCAATAAAGTGCAAAGTTACTCGTAATCGTAGCTGCGGTCTGTTTCTACTAATTTTAGTTACTATGCGAGTAGGCCGGAAAGGTTTTTCATTATAGAGGGTTGCGATTTGCGATTGTAAATCATCACTGTGGGCAATTTGTTACATTTCCTTGTATGAAAGAAAATAGAATAAACAAAACTATGTGCAGGCCCATGACTAGTAACCGATTATTGAATTTCAGTAATAACATTAGTGATAAGGTTTCCAATTTAGATTGGACTCAAAGAGATCCGGATAAGCTTTACGGCTACTTATTCAATATGATAGAAATCGAATTTAACAGTATATTTAAGTCAAAAACAATAATGCATAGGCCAAAAACGACATTCTGTGACTGGGCGACAACAGCAATATACAAAAGTAGAGAAAAGCTGTATGATTTATATGCTATGAAACATAGTAATTTTGACCCAAAATTTCATTAATATGTCAAAAATTACTCAAAGTTTTTTAGGAAAACATGTACTATGGCAAAGTCTTTATACATAAGTAATAAGATTAAGTCTTCAAATAATAAAATAACAGCTACATGGAACATTATTAATAATGAAACGGGACGTAGTAAACCTCGAGATAATGATTTAAAATTAAATATTAATAATAGGTTTATAACAAACAACTTAGACATAGCTGAATCTTTTAATACCTTTTTCACAAATATACCAGTTAGTACAACCAGTACCTTGAATTCTTGTGCGTCCAGATCTGAATTGTTGGTAAGGGCAAATGTAAACAAATGTAAGAATTTATTTGTATTTGAATTCATAAACCCCACAGACATTATAAAAACGTTTAAGTCTCTTAATTCTAAGAATTCAGGGGATTTATGGGGAATTTCTGTTAAAATAATAGAAACTATTATAATTGATATAGCACCATTTCTAGCTATAACATTCAATCGATGTGTTGATTCTGGTGTTTTTCCTAACCTGATGAAGTATAGTAAAGTAATACCTTTATTCAAGAAGGGTTGTACAACTGAACCAAGTAACTTTAGGCCAATCTCAATGTTGCCGGCTATTAGTAAAATTTTTGAAAAAGTTATTTTGCAACAACTAGAAAGCCATTTTAATCTAAATAATCTATTTCACTAAGAACAATTTGGTTTTACAAAGGGTCGTTCAACAATTGATGCTGGTGCAACTCTTTTGAGACATATATTTAATGCATGGGAGAATTCGCAAGATGCGATAGGCGTATTTTGCGATCTCTCAAAAGCTTTTGACTGTGTAGAACATAACACGCTTTTCCTTAAACTTAAACATTATGGTGTTAATGGTATTGCTTTGGAACTAATTGTTTCCTACTTGAAGGATAGAATTCAACATGTAGATGTCAATGGTGCGAGGTCTTCTGGATTACCGGTTACTATGGGCGTTCCTCAGGGCTCTATACTAGGTCCTCTACTTTTTCGCATATATATAAACGATTTACCTTATTATTTAAAAGATCTCTGTGATATAGTTCTATTTGCTGATGATACGTCACTTATTTTTAAAGTCGATCGTAAGAAAACAGTTTTTGACGATGTGAATAGGGCACTAAATGATGTATTATATTGGTTTTCAACTAACAATCTCCTACTAAATTCAAATAGAACAAAGTGTGTGAGATTTACTATGCCAAATGTAAAACAGCTAGGTACTAATTTAACTCTAAATAATGAAATGTTAAGTATTGTAGACTCAACAGTATTCTTAGGAATTACATTAGACAGTAAACTACAATGGGGAGCCCAGATAGACAGCCTTGCAGGTAGGCTTAGTTTGGCAGCTTATGCAGTTTGGAAGGTACGTCTGCTCACTGATACGGACACAGCTAGGCTTGTTTATTTTAGCTACTTTCACAGCGTTATGTCCTATACTACTTTGGGGCAAGGCGGCTGATGTTGAAACGATTTTTATTCTCCAAAAACGAGCCATCCGCTCCATATACAATTTAGGTGCTAGAGTCTCTCTTCGAGAGTTGTTTAAGGATATAGGTATTTTAACTGTTGCATCACAGTATATATTTGCAAATATTATGTTTGTTATATATATAGTGATATACACAATATTAATACAAGAAACAAGTCTAAACTCGTTGGGACCTATCATCGCTTACATAAAGTACACAACTCGTTCGAAGGTCTTGGTATACGTTTTTATAATAAAATTCCTATACATGTAATCGACCTTCCTGTAGATAAATTCAAGCGAACGGTAAAAAATCAACTTATTAGGAAATCCTACTATACGATCAACGATTATCTAAACGACAAACAGTCTTGGGCTCAAGGTGTCATTAGGTATATACACACAAACTTCTTTGTCTTATAATTAAGCTAAATTATTAACAAACCATTGTCAGTTGAAAGTAATGCGTGACGATTATTATGGTAATTTGACTATTAGTGATTTTTATCAGTATCTCGACTATGGTTCGTCATGCTCACTAAAATGTCATTGCTTGCGGCGTCGTCATGGGGCGGGTCATTTCTTTCCCTCTGATATGGCGAAGGAGATGATGGCTGGTCCATGCGTCATACTCGTGAACGGGTGCTGCTTGGGGTGACTGGTCGGCCTAGTCAGCGATGCTTTAGCCTATACTATTATTTTGGTTCGATCAACTGCAACTCTAGCCTCTTAATCCAGTCACGAATTAGTTTTAACAGTAGATTTTGCAACTGAATGAAGGTAGATGTGCACCTTGAATGATTTCTATGTTTAATAGGTTCAAACCTTCAACGGTATCACTGAGTGATTTTTATTTTTTAGTGCGTTAGCTTTTGGAGCATTTCAATAAAATGAAATTCAGGTGGCATCAGCTTGCATCCTGTTTACCTCTCGTGTAACACTAACACTATTGTACCTGAAGATCTGACTTTTAAAAAGAGTGGCCATGAGTTTCTTTGCCAGTATTCTTCTCATAAGGCCCTACGCATTTTGGAAACTGGAAGTTATAGATCGACACAAACAGGCAGTAGATTTTGGTGTTTTTCACCTAATTTACCTTGACAATCCAGTACATGCTGTGGCGTCTGTTTGTGCCGATCTATGATTTTAACTCTAGCTTCAATTTAACGTTCATAAATGTCACTTAGTGTCTTAATTGAATAAATGATTTTGAATTTTGAATTTTTTGAAATTTTAAATGTTAGCCGACACCGGTGAGAGTTTTTTAAATGTTTTTTATGCGTAATCACGATTCGTTCATTATAAATAGTTATACCGTAAATATATATTTCTAGCTACTTAACTGTAATGAGTAGATAACTAGTGGCCATTCTTCATTATCTAGGTATATTTAACCACCTAATAATAATCCTAACTTTAATATTATACTTGTATATTAATATTTACTTAATCATTATGAAGCTTTGCATAGGAACAACCTACACGTTGTCAGAGACATAGATAGTGAATAATCTACATACATCTACACTCGGGTAAAGCCGCGGACAAAAGCTTGTAACTAATATTTTAATTCGAATGTGAGTTTGTTTACTATGCTTTCACTCCTAATCTGCTCAACCGATCATCACAGATCTATAAACGTCAGACAGAACAGGACATAGGGTATCTTCACTCCAGAAAAAGAGTATTGTTCTCGAGGAATACAAAATAACTTTGAGACGGTCGTCGTCTGGCTTTACAAAATCGTTATTAACGCGAGCGAAGCTGCGGGTTACGGGTAGTAAATATATAGGTACTTTTAATTTTAATATACTACATGACATACGAATATATCACTGATCTAGATCATTATAATTTTATATAGCGTGAGCGTGGCGTCCCCAATGATTTTAATGCCGTGGCTGTTCGCGGTTTGCTGCACTTTCAAGGACAAGAATAACATGCCTGCGACCTTCGACCAAATATACCAAATGATCGAAGCCTGCTACTGTTTCAGATATGTCTCTAATCATCCCTAAATACCTACATATGTTTAGAGAATACTGTGATGTATAGGTATAATATGTATGCGAGGCCCCAGGCGATAGATCTTTGCGAAAACGTTGTTCTTCTAGGAATTTATGAGAATTTAACTTACTTATATTTAATGTTGATGCTTCATGAGAAATCGAAAAAAAAAACATAGTTTTAACATTGTATAACTTCACTTTTCTATAGATTAATATTCACTAACCAATTGACAATCTGTTTTATTTTCCTTTAAATCTGTCAAAGGATCACATATCGTCGAAATTTAACGGGCTTCATCGACTCTATCCGACATTCCCACCTGGTTTCAGATAACTAGGTTTCAGGGTAAAAAATCTTATGTGTGCTTTTAAAAATGTCCACCTCTGTCTTCAGGCAGCAAAAGACATTATTCTACGTGGGTTTATGTTGTGCTAGGGCGCGAGGTCCCTGCAAGAGCGAGGCCCTAGGTGGTTGCCCTGCTTGCTACCCTTGTATGTTTTTTTTTTATATTATAGGGGGCAAACAAGCAGACGGGTCACCTAGTGGTAAGTGACTACCGTCGCCCATGGACACCTGCAACTCAAGAGTCACAAGTGCGTTGCCGGCCTTTAAGATACGGAGTATGCTGTATATTATATTGTGTAGGTGTAGGTAAGGTATCAATCAATCAATCAATTAGCCTAAGTTAGTCCACTGCTGGACATAGGCTTCTCGAAATGTGCGCCATAGCACCCGGTCCTCCGCCTTCCGCATCCAGTCCCTCCCAGCTACCTTCCTCAGGTCGTCGGTCCATCTGGCGGGGGGGCGTCGTACCTTCCGTTTACCGATCCGCGGTCTCCACTCTAAGATCCGCTTGCTCCAACGGCCATCCTTCGGCATACGTGGCCAGCCCATTGACACTTAAGCGTGCTTATTTGGTAGGTAATGTAATTATTACTTATTCCTTTGTCTTATAATCATATAAGTTACTTCTTAGATAAATTCGTGCACCTGTTAACTGCCCTATACACAAATCCATTGTATCTGTCTGTCTAAAGTAAAGTTCTCCGTAAGAAATCAATTAATATATAAAAGGCGCAAAGTCGCTGATATTATTCAAAAACTGTTTAAAGAACACATTTTCAAAGGCTCCACCTAAAATTTATTTTAATACCTATAACTACACATGCTCTACTAATGTACTGTTATTATTATCATATTTTTTCTTTTTTGACAACAGTTGTAAAACAGCAGTTTGTAGAAAGAAAAAAATATTTTTTATTCATAGAGTAAGTTACTGCATGTAAATCGTCCCTTATGTTTGCCCAACTACAAACCAGCATTAGAATGGACAACTTAATTTTAGAAGTACCTAAATTGCTAAAAGAAATATTTAAGATAATCTACCTGTCAACGCATTTAAAATTTGTCTTGTAATTAATATTTTATTTTTCCTTGTGAGTGATTTGTGTAATCTAGAGAAATAAAGTGATTTAAACCGTAAACTGTACATCGCAACTAGCTATATAACACCGCCTTTTGTTTCTTTTGTTTTCTTTGTAAACATTGTAAACTGTTCCTCATGGTGTACAATTGAAAGATTTCAATATTCTTAAAATCATTAATGTAAATAATCAAAAATAAAAAGAATAAGTACTTCTGTTGCTTCCACCAAATGTCAACATACTCCAAAAGACGTCAAGTTACGACATCATCAGTTTAACAATATTTACAATGAATTCTTAGACAGAATGGCGGATAGCTATTAGTCGTATATACGCCTACAACTACAAAACAAATCAGACCGTATCTACAGTAAGTTTACGATCCCGTAAAAGAAAGAATAAATCTTTGCTTTTTATCAGAACACGGTTAAAATGATTTATTAACTGAATTGAAGACATACATTTGTTGTATTTTTGTTAAGTTTCATGACATTTAAATTAGCTTTTAGGGTAATCTGATTTTATTTTATTTATTTTGTTTTGAGGAAGGGTTACAGACTAAAAACAAAATATAAATAAAATAGGTAACTTAATTATTAATGACAAACCCCCACAGTTAAAACATCAGCTTGGAAAACTTAATTAGTTGATGGTTAACAAAAAAAAACATAAATAAAATTACAGAACTGTTAGACTATGAAATAAAAAACAAAAAAAAAACTATACATAAAAGATCAAGCAAACGAACACCGCAAAATATTATAAGGTTGGTTGCCGCTCAATATTATTTCCAAAAAATAAAGTAGTTTATATTCTGCGTACAGAGGTTGTGCTATTAAAGCTACTTGCGCTTCTCAGCATAAAAGTGTTTCGCTGATAGTTGACCCACGCAAAAGGTTATTGCAACAGCGGTCGCTAACGTAATCCAGTTTCGTTGATACGCAGGGAAATTTTAGCAAGGAGCTCGGAACTATCGACTGATCCATTTGCAATACCCATTAACAAACATATACTTATCACCTGTATTGAAGAGACAGAAAGTGATATCTACTGCAGCGGTGATCATAGTCTAAAGACCATTGTGGCGCTCTGTAGTCTAGGTATCTCAAGAACTTTTTTTTATGTGTTCAATACGATAATTATAGACTTTATATTGATAGTTTTGATTGTTCAAACTAAATAAAGATATCAGATGTAACCTTCCATTTACCAGACAATCATCCATATGCCTGTAAGAGATTGCCTCAGTGCGATAAGGCCGCCAATTGTATCTACCACAAAACATTGCTGTGCTTCTACTCTTCAAAATCATTTTGGTGTACAATAAAGAGATATATTAATATTATTATACCAACAAGATACTAGTAGTTATAGTTTTTTAAATGTAAATTGGTATAAACCAATTTTATACCAGGTTGTGTGGTTCAAAAAGAATTTTCCGATACCGGGAATCGAACCCGAGCCTCCTGGGTGAGAGCCAGGTATCCTAGCCACTAGACCATATCGGATTGTTACAAGTAAGGTAAAATTATGGAATACTTTCTTGTAGTAATCTAAAACTTTAGGGTGGTATTTTTAAAGATTTATATTTAAAAAAATAAGGACTTGAAGAAAAATGAATTAATCTACAAAAGTAAGGCATCTTTGTCTTGTAAGCTATTTGCAGTCAGATATGTTAGTTGATTTCTTAGCAGTATGACGTGCAAATCATAGATGGCGCTTTTGTTAACATTATTTTCAACATTGAGTTTTACAATTTTAAGTCGTGTAATATCTTTTAATTTCTTCACGTTATGATACATTATTATAATTACATTATATTTTATATTGTAAATTAAAAATAGAAGTCGAATACTTGTACTATTGTGAGGAATAAAATATGTAACTGTTCTATATACACCCAGTGTTTTAGGTACTGATCACATTATGTTAGGTACGAATTAAAAAGAAAATGGGTAAGTATTCTCTTATTCTGATAATCTACAGATAATTTTATAGAAGAACGTAATTTTGAATCAGGATCTTTGGAGATGAAATAAGACGAGAAAAAATAAATGGAATATGTAGTTCTAAGTATCACTACCCGATGGCGTTAACGTAATTATTTTAAGCAAGCACTTTACATTGCCTCAAAATAAGTTAATGTAAAGTAAACGATGGTACAATCACTGTAATCTTAATTAAGTATAAATAAAATATAAGATAGGTTTGACTAAGCAATTTTATTTATAATTCAGGCACAATAAATAGTTAAAACTACGTAAAGAAACGATAACAACAAATACCAACAAGAACACTAGATTATCTACAAAAAAATAAACGCTCTTAAGTCCGGCTCAACTATATTTTCGAGCACATAAAATTTCATCAAATAATATAGTCATTCCCATGGATTATCATCCATAGTGTCATTCACTGTATCTTTCAGTTTCATTATTTTCTTCGTGTTCATTCGACTTTCTACTGCACCTTCCATGATTTCTCCTTTATTGAAATCTTCAGCAGTTATTATAGGAGGCTCCTCATTAGTATTCTTTATTCTATTACTCTGAATTTCTTTTGGAGTTTTATAATATTTTTGCTGTCGATAAGGATAAAAAACATATTTGACACCGTTTACAATTTTATACTTCGGCAAATTGGAAGTTCTCCTATTCTTATTATTGATTCCTAAGAGCTGATTCATATAATATATATAGGAATTTCTAAGCGCATCGATAATACTCCTCTTTTTACGTGATTTAATTAAAACTTGGTGTTTACTTGCTGAAACATCTTCATCATTTTTCCTAGTTTTTTTGTACAGTTTATTAGGATTGTTATAAGTCACTACAGGAGCCACGTATGATATTACAGGTGTACTATCAATGATTTCTTCTTTGTTTTCAAATATCGATCTACTCTGCCATTGTCCATTAGCATCGTAACCACCGCCACCACCGCCGAAGTCTTGCCCACCTGTATTTCAAACGGATTTTTTTTTCATTGTATGTTTGTATTGTCACCTTACTACATTTATTATATGGGTATTATACCTGCTGGCATCCAGGCGCCGCCACTACCACCACCAGCTGCCCATCCCTGAAAATTAAATAGTGAGTATGAATATGATAGGAAGTTGTTGCTTTCATTTATTATTATTATTAGTAAATAGTCTTAATCCCATTTGTTATGTCACCAAAATTTACTTATCTTCAAATTGCTATTAAGTTTAATGCAGGCGCTTTCAACATCGCGCATCGTGAAAAGAAAACATTGTCTCCTTTTTTTAAGCTTATTGTGTGGATCAAGATATGCGAGTATGTGAGATTTGACATATTTAACGTTTTTATAGAGAAGTGCAAAAGGCTTATTTAATACAACCGTCGGAAACCTAATTAATACGAATGAAATAAACTAAATCTGGTGCTTGCGTCTCTGTCAGTCAATAATCCATAGATTTTGTCTGCCTTTAAAAGTTTAAAGATTTAATAGTTAAAAGAAACATTATGACAAAACCCCTCGGACCTTTACCGCTTGGTCCGTCTGTTGAACAGCGAAAGTGTTGTTTTCTCTGGTACAGAAAGATGCACGGAGTGCAGTCGCGTTTTCTCGGTCCTTTTTTTACTAGTGTCGTGTAGCCCCCTACTATGTACTACCTTCAGGCTAAGGCAATGGAAGATGGGGACATTATAAGTTGTATGACACTTCTTTTGCTCGATGGGCAATAAGAGTTATCTCCTATTACTCTTGCCGCACAACATCGTCTTCTAAAATGGACTCGCCTATAAGACAGCCCGTAGCAACGTTCCTTAACCACACCTATTGCCTACGTCATACGCCTTTGCGATCTGAGTTTTTAATTCATTAACTAATACTGCATAGTTATTTTACCCCGTCACCCCCGCTTCCTCCACCTCCACCAAGACCACCTGCTCCACCCTTCTTTTCTAGAATTTTCATGAGCAACATCATCTGTAAAATAAAAATACGCTGTAACTGTTTACAATTCACACTAGACAATATTTTATTATTATGTATTTTACCTTAGATATCATGAAAGACATCATACTAAACATCATTCCTTTGAAAGACATCATTCCCATCATCCCCATCATTGCTGGAAGCATCTGGAATCGTATTAGTGGTTTGGTTAACATTCTTTAAGAAAAACAAACATTTCTTCATTACAAAGTACAATTTTAATGTATTTATCTTTCAGATATTTTCCAAACGATAACTTTTTATACTAACTAGTTTTGAGCTGAGTAAGTGTGTGAGTGAGGAGAGAAGGAGAAGTAAGCATAATATAATATAGGTACCTAAGATTGGCGAACGATAAAGAGTAATATTTACGTTACGATACAAAAAGCGCTAATAGATCGAGCCCTTTAAGTTTCTGTTAATTTGTTCTGATTCATTATTTCAAAGTGAAAAAAGCAGCTCTATAAGCCGCGTCATGTTTACAAATGTTAAAGCTGAATAATTACAAAACCCACTGCAATTATATTTTTAAGTATGGAAATATGAAACATTACATGGGAATAGAGTCAAAGTAGACTAGTAAAAAGCTTTGCTAACGATTTTAGTATAGTTTTTTAACATTAATAAATAGTAAATTTATAACATCTATTATCGTAGCCTACCATCATCATCTTCATCTTCATACACATCATAGCCATCATCATCATCTTTTTATTACCAAAATGGCCTCCGTCGTGTCCTCCCATCATCATGCCTCCACCTCCACCACCTCCTTTTCGCTTTTTTCTTCCGACAAATTCTTCGACTGTGAGATTATAATGATAATATTTGTATTAACCACATAAACATAAAATAGTGTTTTGTTGTTTAGTAGAATTGTCATTTGCATCGTTCCAATTTGAAGCGAGAATTGCGGTTTGACATTGATTGTATTTACGAACCTTGTTTTACCAGCCACTACACACAATTACTATAGGAATTTTGTAACCACTACTATCGACATTTTCCCTCATTATTCCGTAAATATAAATCATTAGAATTCATGTTATAGCTTGTCTTAAGCAGCTAAAATTAATATTTTATAGATTTAACGATTAGGGATTGGTATTTATAACATCTAATAACAAAAGTAGTCATATTTTTGAGATCTACTTTATCTTTTGATTTAGTATTGTATCTTATATTTCTCTCTTTTAGAAAATTTTAATATTCTAATGCTTACTAGTAATAATGATATCATGGATGTTAATTATAATTTTTACTCATAATTAGCTTGAATGCTGAAAGTACTGAGCAATGTTAATTAAATGGAAGTTTACAAAAAACATTAACATGCTTACCATTCTTAGGTATTGAAAAATCTCTTCCTAATGCATTAAATTTCACGATGTGGTTATCAAAAAAACTATCAATAGCCTTATCAATCATGTGCGTCAGCTGTTCTGAATCCTTTTCTTCAGTGTGTTCTTCTGTTTGATTATTTTCTTCGAATTTAGTTGCATTAAGCCTCACTATAAAAAAAAACAATTGATTGGTAGCTTCTCATTTATCTAGTACAAATGAACGCCTGACATAAATATAACGGCTACACCTTAGATATTAACTATACTTTTCCGTGAAGGTGCTAACTTGAGAATCATTAGAAGTAAACTAGCGGAAGCAAAATACATTGACTTGGTAATGGAAATAATGTAACAGATACCTTCATTTCCTTTCAATACTTTCGAACTATTCATTAACACAATAGAAACAATAACACTGAAGGAAGTGTTATACCTCTTAAAGTTTTTGTACTCACATTACTAATTTAAAAAACTCACCGAATTTCACGTAATCTCCAACAACGGATACTTCACTCAAATTGTTTAATTGTTTCAAGTATGTTAAGGTCTTTTTCTGAATACACGTATAAGAAAATTTGGTAAAACATTCAGTATAGACACCATTGAAAACATCATCTATTTTAACACCTTCATCTAGGTTTTCTTTGACTTCAAGTTCTTTTTTGATTACTTTAGCATTAACTAATACGATTACTGCCAGTTGTATTATAACTCTATGAAGTGCCATAGTTGATGATCAAATGGAAATCTTAGTTAGAAGCTCATAATATTTATTTTATGTTTATGGGACAAAAGGTCAACTATCATTGTCTTCTCGTGAAAACATGTTATTTTGTCTTTAACCATTTATTGAAATAACTTTGTGGTCTATAGATAAGTGAAAAAAGCCCTGTAACTCCGGTCTTTGTATTTAAGTTTTTATTATTGTTGCTATTAGACTGATATTTGCTTGCAAATTATGCGTTTTTACTGAACTTAGATATTCAAGTTGAAACGGAACTACAATACTAGTCACATTGAACTGTTCTGTCTATAAATAATTTGTAAATAGAAACCGATAGGAATTCAATTAGATTTAAGATTTTTATGTATCGATAAAGCATTAAACCATTAATAGAATGGTAAGCAATGATTGCAGCTAATACATAGGATTTCTCAACATTAGGGTTGTCAGTTTCAAAGATGCAGTTGTAACTGACATTTATCCAATGTTTATTCTTATTACCTATTGTTGTCATAGGTCTGACGACATTCAGACTCACAACCAATATTTGATTTCCACTTCATATAACCCGATTACTATTCACAATAACAAAGATTACCTTTGTAATTACAATCGGATCATCAACAACAAATCTTCTTAAACATCTTCAAAACAACAAATTTAATTCTGAGTTCATTTATCATTTACCAATTTGCTGTCAGCGAACCGCGTGTCACGTAGCCTTGAGTATTGCTATGGGTGGACGCAGCGCTGGAAGGGAGACTGTTGATTTGACATGATGTGACTGCTGCTTTCTTTGTTGTCACATCATATGATTTTAGTCACTTTAATACCGACACACCATCCTTAACAGCGCTGGTGGCGACGGCCCTCAGGGGTTCCAACACCAGCAGTTCGTAAATAGTGTTTATAATGATGAATCTTCTTCACTATAGGGACTTGAAATAACCTGTATACATTTCTAAACTAAACACGTTTAGATATATAAGTAGTTAGTGGTTTTGGAATTTGTGTACCTAGACACAAATTCTATGATGGGTCGAAATGCAACTAAAGCTAGTGTGTGTGGGGGGGGGGGGGGGGGTAGCATAGGAAAGCAATTGTTGGATCACAATTTTCGTGCTTTAATCGATAGTAATCAATATAATTTGGTTTTGCTAAAAAAACTACCTACTGCCTTCGTAAGTCATTTTCGTACGAAACCCTAACATTCTTTTTCATTTAATTTTCGGACGTCGAAACTTTAATCTAAGCTACATTTGCAAGAGAAAATAGTTTATACTAGCAACCCGCCCCGGCTTCGCACGGGTAGTAAAGACATCTTCAACAATCATCATCATATTGCAGCTAATTTACACAAAACCATATCAAATTATACACCTAAACCTTCCTCATGAATCACTCTGTCTATTGGTAAAAACCGCATGAAAATCTGTTCAGTAGTTTTTCAGTTTATCGCGAACAGACAGACATATATGTAGTATATGTAATATTATGTAGTGATGAGCGTCAAGTAGTAATAAAAGAAATGACTGAAAATACATTATCACCTAAAATGTGCAACTGAAAATGCCTGCACACTCCACGGCATTTTATGATAAATCCTTTATAGTAACTGCAATCTGTTATGGAATGCATTACCTGTAAAAATTAGACGAGGTCAAACCTTAACTTCTTTTAAAGCTCTTGTAAAAAAACACTACCTAACACTATAAGTGGTGTACAACTCTCTCACGTTGTGCAATTGACTCCATAATAAGTAACTCCACTAAAATGTCTTACTAATTATTATAGTTATTTCGCTATGTCTGTGTATGTGTATGTATGTATGTGTATATAATATATGTATGTGTAGATACTTCACGTATTCCTATTCACCCCATTCTTACCTCTCAAATAATATCATTCGCTAAAGCGATAGGTAAACCTAGATACTATATTTATTTTATTGTTCCCATTCTAAATATTTTTGGTACGCCACCAGCTACCGATTACTTTCCTCTGTTGTTTCCATACAAAGGTTGTCTGGAAGACATCGCTATTAGCGATAAGACCGCCCATTGTACTTGCCGCTTAGTATAAACTAACTAATTATATTTAATTTCTGTTCAACTGTGGTGTACAATAAAGAATGTTCTATCTATCTATCTATCTATGTAATTATTTCTTCTTATGCACAAACTAAGATCTTAATTAAGCTGATCTATTTTAAATTAAATGTGATAGTATTTCAAACGCATAATGATGATATATGTTTAAACTATCACTTAGGAAACCGATTTATATTGCAGACAAGCGTTTTGTACATTTAGTTTTTATTTAATGTTTAAAGAAAAACATGTTTTTGTATAATATTTATTTGTAAATATTTTTTACATATTATGTTTTCATTCTTAAAACTAAAGGAAATCAGCGTTAGAGGTGTTGCTGTACAAGATATATAAATATGTACCTATGTATAAATAGCTTATAAGATCTATCATCAAATGTATACCCATATTCGCAAATGAATAAATAAATTAATAAAATAATTATAAAGAATGTTAAACATAAAATAAATATATTTTTGGTATAAAACATAGCAAGGAGCGTAAAGTAGTAAATATCACAGTTATATATACCGCTTAAATAAAATTTAAATGTAGATTAAAAAAAAAGTACATAAGATAAATATACGTATATTAAAACACTATAAAAAAAACCATATTTATAAAGTGTTTGAGCAATTATTAGTAAAAAATAATAAAAATGCGGTGGGAGTATGAAATTAAGCAATATAGAACAATAATAATTTCCTGAGAAATATTTCACAGCGATATCAAATATATATATACATAAATTTTAAAAATAAAATAAAAAATAAATGAATACATCAGTCATAAACATACTACATATAATATGCACAAATAACCTAAAAGCAAGAAATAGAACATAGAAATAATATTCGTAAAGATATTTTTGTTAAAATATAAATAAATAAATAAAATAGACATACATAGCACTAATATAAATAACTTACTTAATCTATTATATCCTTGTTAAATTATACCCATTTCAATAAATTAGAATAAATAATCATTTATGTTTACTAATTATAACCTAGTGCTTCACTATTTATTAATAGTAATCATGATTATATTTGGCAGTATAATGATAATTATTTTCAAATAATAATTATTATACTAAAACATCAATCATAAGTCAACCAAAAAATTGATCATAGTGGTATTAAACTTGAAATACAGCTTATGTAGATGTTATTACATTTGTAGTAATTCATTCGTTCCCTTGGTGTTTTATGTTTTAACATGTTTTATAATTTAATTATGTTTTATTACTTTGTGTGTTCGGGTCTTAATATAATCAGTAAAGTTCCCTAATTTTCATTTAACTGCTATTAGTAGCTTCGTAAGGCAAATAGCTATTGTAGTCGTTGTAAGCTCTTCTGTAACCTCCGTGATGTCCGTGGTCGTGCTCATGCTGTTCTTCGTGGCTATGGGAGTGGTGATGGGAAATTTCTGGCTTTGTGATGATCTCGTAGGTCGTGGATTTATGTTCACCATGGCCTTTAAGACCCACGAGAGCAGAGAGGAGAAGGGACATGAGAGCGGTCATGAGCGCTTTACCAGCTAGAAGTGCGAGGGCACCAAGTGCTGCTGCAGCTAATGCACCTGTAAAAATAGAAATTAATTTTAGTATTGTACTGATTTGAATTGATTTTCTAACTTGATTCATGTAATTTTCGTCAAATCACCATCTTTTAAACAGGTCTCAGGTTTTGATTTCATAGAAAAAAAAATTATTAAGATTTACATAACTGTTTATATTCAAATTATTAGAATTTAAATATTTAAAATAATGTTGTTATTCGTCGTACAATTAACACAACTTTTATTTATAATTGTGTATTTTAAAAAAACTTATTTAAAAAAATAAATATTTATTACTTAAAATTAACTCAATCAAAGTGTATTCTATGTTTTCGTTCGTTTATGTCTTTAAAAGTTACTAAGTACGTTGAGTTATTAACACCATTGATAATTTTTTTATTTAATTCTTAACTTAATGTGAAAATCTAAACACTCAGACCCACTATTAAATTATTTTTTTTTTTTATTAGTCTCTTTACGTATTTTAATATAGTTCTGACTATCGAGAAATATTTTCTTTTTAATATCAAATCCTCAATCAATGTTCATACACCAAATTACCTTTCATCATCATCGCAGCTGCTATCAGGCCCCCACCACCCCCCTTGCCGCCTAGCCCACCACCACCACCACCCTTCTTCCTTCCCGTGGACTCATCATTTCCATTAGCTACGTCCAAAGCCTCCTTCGTAGTTTGAGGATCAAGTAGCTTATACTTTAAAGAGTGCCCGTCCAAGTAATCTTGGAGCCGATATAGAAGAAAACGGTTCAATTTCTCTTCCGGCTTCCCAGGAAATTGACGCGAAAGTTCTGCAGCCATTTCCTCGGGGCTTGGTACATTAGTTGTTCCATTTTCTTTCACAATACTCAATCCTGGCAGAAGGTGGAGCTCATCGCGAGAGCTTAAGTCTTCCAAAAAAGATAGCACATGGATTTTCAAACATTTGGAACTCAACAAACTGTTGCACTCTTTATGTAATGTTCTCCCAATCCTTTCGGTATTAGACACATTTTTGACCACATCAACGATAGCGTTTGGATCAGATCTTTCTATCGATCCTTTAGATCCACTGACACATAACACAAAAACAGCAACAATAACACTTTTGTGAACCATTTTAATCACAGCACTCCTAAAATCACTGGCACATTTCCATAGAGAGTTGCACTGAACTGATAGTTTTAGACTGATCGCAATTTGTTTTATACTGCACAACATCACAAAAAGCACAAGAAAAATCTTAAAAAGAACAAAGTGTTTTGGAGCGTATTGTGCGCAACTTTCGTTCAGTAAGTAAAAAGTTGATTGTAATGGAAAAGTTGAAAGTGATTTGATTTTTAGTTTCCAATCGATAGTCGCCTCCGTGAAACGATTATTAATTTTAGTGTGCAGTCATGGGTAAAAAAAATATTTTTGAATGTACTATTTAAGCTTTGATAACTCATGAGAAGAGAACAAAGTCTTTGATTTGTAGTGGAACACAACGGAACAACTATAGTATAAATATATTAGGCCATAATGGGTTGCAATTATATTACACAGATCTTCGAAACACTGAAGCCGTAGGCCTCTCCAAAAGTTGTAAAAAATTATTGCCCGCACATTTTCCTTAAAAAGATGCATTATCGTACGTGACCTTACATATTCGAAACAACGCTGTGGCTAAACAATTTTCCTAATACGTTCAATTATTTTCAGATTCCGAATTGAAACAAATTCGAATATTGAACACTTCCAATTCAAAATTGGCTGTAAATATGTAAACGACAGAATCTAAAAGGCATCCACGTATGTCATAGTATCATAATCTTAGGTCTCAATATCTGAATTGATAAATTGCTGTCAAATAAGTTTGTCATTTGGTTGCGATTTTTTTTAGTAACTTACAGTTAAATTTAAGGAATAATGTATTGATTTTTAATTTAACTACCGAACTATAGAGATGGCCCTGGATTAATACTATTAAATTCGATTCCACTACAAGCATGACAGAGAAGAATACGATTCACACGTGATCATGCCAACTAAGTTTCAGTCTAGACTGCAACACATAGGTTACCTTGATTATTCTCTTATTTTGAAAACTTAGGTGATTAGACATTACTGGTTTTAGCGTTCACGCTTTCAGTTACGCGTTACAATCAGTAGTGCATTTACCGTGAATTGTTTTTTTTATAAAGCCCAACCCATTTATCATTATGTTATTGAAGATTCAATAGTAGGGTGTGGTGGAGCGCCAATATATTTATAAAATGCATACATAATCGCACCATAATATATTTCGTTATATTATTAATTTCATAGTCTTTATGTAAACCACATTCTGTTTGTCGAATGCAATTAGTGCTGGTACTGCTGTAATATTGCCAATGTACTCGACGATCTCAAGAGATGGCGTTAGCAGTCTTCAAATAATGTAAACGCGCTGCACCTGATTGGTGCAAGAAAAAACGGATATACCCTGCTCTCATCGCTTTTCGCTAAGAAGACGCCTTTAATATAAAAATTTTGTTCCGCCACGGACATCAGTTATATTTCTCGTGAAAAGAAGCTGATTTTCCGTTAGTCCTATAGCCGTGTAGTGTTTGGACTCGCTTGTAACCTTTACAAGGTGTATGTGGAGTGCTCTAGTCTTCGATCGTGACCGGCCGGTCAATACCTTGCAAGAGACCGTAGAAACCTCGCCGCTGCTCGCTGCCTTCTGGAGGATCGGGACTTGGTCGGTGTTGCAGGTTAGTGCTGGCATGATTGGTTTGATCGATAGAAGTGGTTTACTTCCCTACACCTCGTACGCTAACTGTTGAGCAATCACACCCTGGTCGGGCTATTTACACGCCTGACCATATAATTTGGTCCTTCGAGCCGGATAGGCCAGTGATTCACGTAAATATTGGTGAATTTACTTTTCTATTCATATCATAAAAAAGATTCACGTAATTCTAGTGAATTCTTGATGCCATTTTTCCTCGCTCACAGATTTACGTAAAATTGGTAAATTCTGTGTTTAAAACGCACGAGAACTACGTAATTATTGGTAGACTCGTATTTAAATATAATTAATTGTTAGATTTGGTGAATTACGTATTAATTGGTAATAATATCCATTATACTCAATTTAGTTGAACTTATTTATACCTACCCACTTATTAACCGCTCCACCACTGTACTTTACGCTAAGTCATTTTAGGATTTAAATTTAACTTGTGTTTTTACACTAACTAGGTAGATATACCTATCACTTTGTAGTTGTATTGTGATATTATTTTATAAACATGACGGAAAGCGAATCAAGCCGCGAAGTCATGTTGGTTATGTTGAATCAAAAGAAAGAATTATTATTTCAACGTATTAATCGTATGTACACATCGTCGAAAGGTATAATTTCTTTCGATTCATCAACGCGAGCTAACGAGAATTTTCTGGCTGAAACGGAGATAATAGATGAGTTACGCGATAAATTTGAGTCCATTGTTGATAAAATAAATAATATAAATTTGTTATCAAAGATTACGGTCAATCCCGAGTATTCTTGCCTCGATTCATTTGATGATTTATACTCGAGAGTTAAACGCGTTAGAAATAAAATATTAACCACTTCTAAGGTGCGTTCACTCGAGACCAGTAGCTCGATCAAGTCCGTAGTGAAATTAGAACCTTTAGTAATTCCGAGTTTTGACGGACGCCCTGAAAACTGGAATACCTTTTATCAGTCTTTTAAAGCTAATATTCATTTGAATCAACAGCTTTCTGACTCGCAACGTGTACAGTATCTAATTTCTAAACTCACCCACGACGCACTAAAATTCACTTCCGGTATTATTCCGTCAGGTGAAACATATAAAATACTGTGGGATAGTTTGGTTAAGAAATACCACGACAAACGCTCATTAGGTACATATTATCTCAATAATATACTGGACTTAAAAACTTGCTCGCACACTGCGAACGCTCTTGATACCTTTGTTAGTAAATACTCCGCTTCGATTTCAGCTCTAAAAGAATTAGGCATAACAGATCTAACTGATTTTATTTTTCTTCAATGCGCTTTGAGAAGGATGGATCCTCAAACCATCCAAGCCTTTGAACTTTCGATTCGGGATGTGGAAGTGCCTACGACACAACAGCTTATCGCTTTTATACAAGATCAGGCTAAGATTTTGGAGCGCTCAAACCCGCGAAATTCGTCATATACGAAACCCGCTGCTGTTGTTACGTCGCCCTCACGCGACCGGCGCGTTCATCACACCTCCAAATCTTTTGTCGCCAGTGAGTCCGCTAATAATGCAAATACTCTCACATATTCGGCGCCCGCAGCAGTTACCGCGAATTGTTGTTTGTGTAGTGGTAACCATCGACATTTATATGATTGCGCTCAGTTTAAAAATATGCGAGACGCAAGGGCTAGATATGAGTTTATTAAATCGAAGTACGGTTGCGTTAATTGTTTAAGCACTTTACATAAACTTCCGGATTGTAAGAGTACGTCAGTCTGTTTCTGTAATAAAAGACACCATAGGTTATTGCATTTTGATAGTAATAATTCGCAATCGCATGCGGCTATGGTAAATACCGCCGTCGCGTACTCGCCGCCGCCCGCTCATCGAGCGACCGTTACTTCGCCCGCGCCTTCTCATCGCGCTCACACGACTTCGTCATGCATTCGAGCGCCCCCGCTTGCTACAGAACCAGTTACACATACACAGTCTTACACTTCTTGTCATAAGGGTGATATACTTTTGTCAACCGCTCAGGTATACGCGCGCTCTAAGGGTAGCGCTGGTATCAAATCTGTAGTTAGGTGTTTGATAGATAATGGCTCGCAGAATAATCTAATAACATCTGCTTGTTCTAGTTTATTAAATTTACCGATAATACCGTTGAATAATTCCTATGTTAAAGGTGTTGGTTCCGCTTCAAGTCCGATAATCGGTTATGTTCATTTAGACATTGAATCCCGTATTTATCCGGATCAGAAATACACTATACATGCGCTTGTTGTAGAATGCATTACGGATCAATTGCCTTCGAAATTTATCGATTGTGATCGCGACCTAGATTTTCGTAACCTTCCGCTCGCTGACTTAAGCTGGAATATTCCGGGCAAGATTGATTTATTGTTAGGTGCCCAGCTATTCCCATTTATATACTTAGGAAATATGGTCGAGTGTGGGCCGCGCGCACCGTGTGCTTTATCTACAACATTTGGTTACGTACTTATGGGAGATTACCCGCGTAAACATATTTTACCTACTGCCGCGTCTTTTTCTGCGTTAGCGCTTAATGATATAGTGCAAAAGTTCTGGGAACTTGAAGAAGTACCCATGAAACGCTTGTTGTCACCAGAGGAGACAGATTGCGAAAATATTTTCACGGCTACCGTGACCCGTGACGACGTAGGTCGTTATACAGTTGCATTACCGTTCTGTAGGGACCCTTCGGAATTAGGTAATTCGCACGCTACCGCTTATCGCCGTTTCGTTTCACTCGAGCGTAAGCTCCGTCAGGCACCGATAGTGCGCGAAAATTATAACAAGGTTATTCAGGATTATATTGATAACAATTACCTCAGTTCTGTTAAAGAATCTGAGCTGTCCTCTGATGGTTATTATATACCGCATCACGCAGTAGTCCGACCTGATAAACCGATGCCGCGCATCGTGTTGGACGCGAGTGCTAAAACGCATACAGGACTTTCGCTTAACGATATAGTACATATTGGACCCAATTTACAGGCCGATCTGTTTTTATTATTGTTAGGTTTTAGATTATTTCCTATTGCAATGAACGCTGATATAAAACAATATTATTTACGGATTGGTGTACCAGTAGACCAACATAAATACCTACGCATTTTATTTAGATTCAACGAATCGGAAAAAATTCGAACTTATGCCTTTAATAGGCAACCTTTCGGTCTCAAGTCAAGCCCTTACATAGCTATGCGCACTGTGCGACAGCTGGCTACTGACATGAGTCCGCTCTATCCTGATGCCGCGAAAGTGGCAGAGACCTGTCTGTATATGGACGATTTGGTTCTTTCTATTGCAAATGAGGATACTGCCACGCAATTAGCTCACAACTTGATTAAGTTTTTCAAATCGGGTGACTTTGACTTAGTGAAGTGGTCTAGCAATTCACCAGTGCTACTTGACTCGCTTCCCGACACGCACCGCAAGTCGCTTGATTTTGATGTTGACAATAATGTCTCTAAGGTCTTAGGTCTCTCATGGGAACCATGTGAAGATAATTTTCATTTCACATGCGCCGCAATTAATGAAAAGTGCACCAAGAGAAACATACTCTCGATGGTTGCACGACTATTTGACGTGCTCGGATTGGTCGCGCCTGTGATTCTCTATGCCAAGTTGTTAATTAAGGAACTGTGGCTCAGCAAGTGTGATTGGGCCGATCCTGCACCGGAGCACATACGCACCCGTTTTTTCGCTCTTGCGCAAGAACTTCAAATGCTTGACACTTTAAGGATTCCACGTCATGTAGGCGTCGAAGTTGGTTGTGAATTACGTCTTGTTGCTTTTTGTGATGCTAGCATGAATGGTCTGGGATGTGTCATTTATGCCCATTGTACCTACCCGTCTGGCATTCAAACTCGCATTCTTTTGCGCTAAATCAAAGGTTTCGCCAACAAAAATCACTACGCTCGCTCGCTTAGAATTATGCGCTATTTTACTTATGTCAAAATTAATAAAAACTGTGCGAGACACATATGCAACACGTATGACCATTGCCGGGATATACGCATTTTCTGATTCCACTATTGCTTTATCATGGGTTCATTCTTCACCACATCGTTGGTCAGTTTTCGTCGGTAATCGCGTCGCTCAGTGCCAAGAAAACTTGGACTCTAAACATTTTTATCATATTGCCGGAGCTAGTAATCCAAGTGATTGTCTTTCGCGTGGTATGCTTCCATCGCAACTTTTGACCCACGATTTGTGGTGGAAAGGTCCTCCGTGGATTCGCAGCTCATCTGAGAAGTGGCCGATTAAGCCATTCTCGCTTAACAATTGCTCTGTCTTGCCTGAACTCAAGGCAAATGTGTTGGCTGCCATTACTCACACAGAGCCGCCGTTGCTGTGTACGTTAGCACAACGTGTTTCTTCTTGGGAAAAGTTGCTACGTATCACCGCATATGTATTAAAATTCGCAAGACCTAAAGTTAAGGTCGAACCTCGTTCTATAGCAGGGTTGACAAGTGCTGAGAATGCGTTAATTCTCGCCGTTCAATCTGTGCACTTCTGTGAAGATATCAAATTGATCAAGGCTGATAAATTACCTTCAAAAAAGCTGCAAAGCCTCTTCGTCTTCTTAGACAAACAAGGGATTTTACGCATTGGAGGAAGACTTTCTGTATCAATGCTTCCTTTCGAAGCTAAACATCCGGTTCTTCTCCCTAAACGCGATCATGTCGTTGACTTAATAATACAGCATTTTCATGTTGTTAATTGTCACACCGGACCTGGACTTCTTATGTCTATTATACGACAACGCTACTGGATCTTGGATGCCAGGACTGTTATCAGGTCCAAGTTGCGAAAGTGCAACACTTGCTTTAAATGCAACCCAACGCATCCAACGCCTATAATGGCTGATCTTCCTGATTACCGTGTTTCAGAGGCCAAGGCATTTTGTCACACTGGTGTAGATTACGCTGGTCCGATAAGGACAATCCTTTCTCGCCGCAGAGGTCAACATGCGCAAAAGGCGTACATCGTTCTTTTTGTTTGCATGGTCACACGTAGTCTACATATTGAAGTGACCAGTGATTTTACTACTGAAAACTTTCTAGCCGCTTTTAAACGCTTTATTTCCCGTCGATTACCAGTTTCATGTCTCTATTCCGATAATGGATCTACTTTCATCGGTGCGAAGGCACATTTAGATGAGCTGTATAGTTTTTTATTGAACTCTAGCTTCAAAAACGCGCTGTCGAATGAGTTGCTCTCTCGACGCATAGAGTGGAAGATGATTCCCCCAAGATCACCAAATTTTGGTGGGATGTGGGAAGGGAATATAAAGAGCATGAAAACGCATTTATATAGAGTAATAGGAAGTCAGTTACTTACATACGAAGAACTGCAAACTGTTCTTACTCAGATAGAGTGTATTCTTAACTCTCGTCCATTGAGCGTATTATCGTCAGACCCTTATCCTGAGGTGTTAACTCCCGCGCATTTTTTGATGTCTACTCCGTTGCAATATTTACCCGCTGCTGATTTGTCAGATCAACGATTGAGTCTGTTAGAACGTAAAAAGTTGTTAGATAGTATGGTCCAATCCTTTTGGAAGAAATGGCACTTAGAGTATTTGCACACGTTGCAAGTTAGGCAAAAATGGGCTACTCCCGACAAACCGGTAGAAATCGGAACTGTTGTTCTTCTTGAGCAGGAGAATTCTCCACCGTTGCATTGGCCGTTAGGAGTAATTACGGACGTGTTCAGAGGCTCTGATAACGTTGTACGCGTGGCGATAGTTAAAACGCAAACTGGAATTTACAAACGCGCTGTAACTAAATTATATCCTATTCCTACACAATAAATTCAACTTAGTTTAAACCTTATTTTTTAGTTTAGGCCGCTATATTTATCATATTTATTATTTAATCGCATAATGCATGTGTTACTCTCAGTCAGTTAGAAAATTCGCGTGTTTTGAAACATCTTGTGATGTTCCAAGGCGGGGTGCATGGTGGAGCGCCAATATATTTATAAAATGCATACATAATCGCACCATAATATATTTCGTTATATTATTAATTTCATAGTCTTTATGTAAACCACATTCTGTTTGTCGAATGCAATTAGTGCTGGTACTGCTGTAATATTGCCAATGTACTCGACGATCTCAAGAGATGGCGTTAGCAGTCTTCAAATAATGTAAACGCGCTGCACCTGATTGGTGCAAGAAAAAACGGATATACCCTGCTCTCATCGCTTTTCGCTAAGAAGACGCCTTTAATATAAAAATTTTGTTCCGCCACGGACATCAGTTATATTTCTCGTGAAAAGAAGCTGATTTTCCGTTAGTCCTATAGCCGTGTAGTGTTTGGACTCGCTTGTAACCTTTACAAGGTGTATGTGGAGTGCTCTAGTCTTCGATCGTGACCGGCCGGTCAATACCTTGCAAGAGACCGTAGAAACCTCGCCGCTGCTCGCTGCCTTCTGGAGGATCGGGACTTGGTCGGTGTTGCAGGTTAGTGCTGGCATGATTGGTTTGATCGATAGAAGTGGTTTACTTCCCTACACCTCGTACGCTAACTGTTGAGCAATCACACCCTGGTCGGGCTATTTACACGCCTGACCAGGGTGGATATACATTTAACACTGAGTATTGGTATAAACCTGTTCGTTGGTAAACACCTACACTAAACTTTAAATTAATTTATGTAAGTAAATTCAAACGATTTATTTTAAATGAACTGTGCGTACAGTTAAATATATTGTTGAAATTCGATAAGTTCTGTTAAATTAGGCCTTTCGGTTGATCGATTCGATTCACGAGCAACAAAATCAATTCGAGAGTCGTGAGATCGATTTTCGATTCATCGGTTTAAATTGGCATAATTGTTTGTCCTCACGATAAGTTCTTCTTAGTTCATCAATCATTTCACATTTCTTACATCTTGCTGAATCAACACCATCGAACAAAATGATGTGGGTTACAAACCCGCAACATTTGACGTTGCTGCAGTACCACCAGTACTTAAACCATTCTGCCATCCATGCAGCCAAGAACGTTATCAGTGATCTCAAGCAAGATCTATTACTTTCTTTGCTCCCATTTTTAAGATTGGAAAAGGTCTGAATGAAACCATATTACCAAGTAACTTTTTATATTTATAATGCTTATCAGATTACTGACCAAATTTAAGGTGCTAATAAAACCTTTTTTAAACCGGGTATTACCACTACATATTATGAAACAAAGTCCCAAAAACTACTAAACGGATTTTCATGCAGTTTTCAATAATAGACAGAGTGATGAAGAAGTTTAGGTGTATAATTTGTACCCGTGCGAAGCTGGGGCGGGTTGCTGGTATCTTATAAAGAAAACATCGCAAGTCTCCAACTATGTAAACAAAAATAGGGCTACTAGTTGGTTACTAGATCTAGATTACGATAGTACTGATGCACTTGTAATAAACATTTTATAATAAAAACTAGCAGTGCCACGCGGTTTCACCCGCGCAATTCCCGATCCCGTCGGAATATCGGGAATATAAAAATTAAACCAGGTCTCCAGATATCTGCATACCAAGTTTCATCGAGTAAGAAAGAGTAACAAACATCCATCCATTCATCCATCCAAACTTTCACATTTATAATATTTGTGGGATAGATAGCCACCTACCCTATATTCTTATCCATCCACATACGCATCCACTTCCTTACACACACACACACACACACACTCACAACACACACACACACACACACACATCTACAATCACTCACACTCACAGACCTTTGACTGGCCTGTTTGGTCTAGTGGTTAGTGGTCCTGATTGCTAAGCCAGAGGTCGTGGCTGGGTGTAATTTATCTATAATATGTATGTATTTAGAAATATATAAGTATGTTTATCAGCAGTCTGGTTATCATAGTACAGGCTCTGCCTAGTTTGGAATCAGACCGCCGTGTGTGAGATGTGTGGAGTTATTATTACCTTACGTATTTCAATAAAAAATATATCATGTTATTTTTTTAAATTAAAATCATAATTATAATTAACAGATAGAAAAACATGTAAATGAACTTAACTTACCTTTAAACTTTAGTGTCTACGGTTGCACTGTTTTCCAGAATACAGGCTATAGCCTAGTTTGGGAAACAGTACTAGTAAGTACAGAAACCTTCACGGCTCATCACCTCACCATGACTGCTTGTGAAGTGATATGTATGGAGTCGTACTGACCAAAACCACACGGTGTTAAGTCACAAGCGAGTCTATTGCAAGGGACTTATACCCTAGGAAGGAAGACCCCGAGCTCTTTTCGGCTATTGAGCTAATTCTAAGTCATAGAATAAGTTCCACACATTGTACTCCATTCTTGTGACAATAAAAATCTTATAATTATTATTATTATTATTAAATATATTAAAATGGAAATAATAAGGCAGTTTTGATACTGAAGTATTGGCTTTCACTACAGTCATTAAAGAGAAAAAGCAAAAGGTATTATGAGGATCATTAGTGAAAGTAAGCAAAGCTTTTACGATTGTTTCTGTTTTAGGTTCCGTATGTCCGAATGAAATAAAAAAACTGCACCCTTATGCGGGTTTTAGGGGCCAAATCAGAAAATATAAAAAATATATATTTGGGAACTGTACCGTGTGACATATCAAATGTAAGGAGTCGTTGTGAGGATCACAAATATATATATTTTTTTTAATTTAAAGATCAATATTTTTGAAATTATAAAAGAAAATTCATGAAAATTTACAATTCCTTATCTCCCTCCCTTATCTCCGAAACTACTGAGCCTAGCATTTTAGATTAGATAGTTCTTTACTTACACTTACATTACAGGAAAGTCTATGGTCTTAAAACACCATTGTGAATTAATATTGTGTGTTCAAACATACAATCGCAATACATCCTACGGAACCCTCTCCGCGTGAATTCGTTCACGAGAGTGCATCTTTAAAAAATGAACGTATTTGTTTGTTATTCGTGTTTGAAAGCGTACAGTGAAAAAAATAAAAATAACATACATCAGTCAAGTAAACCTTTAACAATTACACGATGTTACTTGCTGCATAGGTATATATGATAAATGTTAAGTAAATGACATACCTACAATCTTTTTTTTAATTTAATTACAAGGTCGGCTTCAATTTATTTATTTACTAGCTGCGCCTCGCGATTTCACCCGCGTAAGTTCCGACCCCGTGGAAATATCGGGATAAAAGTAGCCTATGTGTTAATCCAGGTACATACCTATCTACATACCAAGTTTCATCGCAATAGGTACAGTAGTTTTGGCGTGAAAGAGTAAGAAACATCCATACATCCATACTCACAAACTTTCACGTTTATAATATTAGTAGGATTTACAAACTCCTTCCTGCAAATACATTGCATAAGGCGGACTTAGGCATTTTCTTCCAGTCAGCTTATGGGTGATGCAAAGACGTGCATGGCAGGTGTATAATTAAAATCTTAGACTTGCCTAGTCGCAGAGCAAAACATATATTAAGTAAATAAGTAATAATACAAACATGCACATCAATATATTGTTATATAATATACTTACATATATTTAAATAATGGAGATTTTCTAACACAAATAGGATCACATTCCCATCTATGAACTTGGACGATTGGTCGAGCAATATCTTAATATTTCTGATCAATAAATACGAAAGTTGCGATACTCAAGTCAAGTGATAATATATAATGTGGTATGAATACACATAAGTGCTCAAGACAAGTGATAATATATAATGTGGTATGAATACACATAAGTGCTCAAGACAAGTGATAATATATAATGTGGTATGAATACACATAAGTGCTCAAGACAAGTGATAATATATAATGTGGTATGAATACACATAAGTGCTCAAGACAAGTGATAATATATAATGTGGTATGAATACACATAAGTGCTCAAGACAAGTGATAATATATAATGTGGTATGAATACACATAAGTGCTCAAGACAAGTGATAATATATAATGTGGTATGAATACACATAAGTGCTCAAGACAAGAAATAAATATCTAGATTATTTATATTATTATCTAATTTATTATCTAAAGCGTCAGAGATGGGGTTAGAAACTAAGGAAATAAGACAATTATCTTTTAAAAAAAATATCACCGACTTCAATGTGCTTTTTAGTGGAAAGTAGATGTATTTTGTTTAAATATAATATGGGTAGGCCAACTAAACGCACTGCTCCAATGAGACAGTGAGGTTTCGGAGTAAACGAAAATATCAGCGATGTATACAATTTTTAGACATTTGTTGATTTTTCAAAAACCACTCGACTGATTACGATAAAATTTAAATGGGACCACCCGGGAAGTATACCCTTTAAAACAAAAAAAGAATTTTCCAATTTGATTCAGGCGTATTAATCGGTGAACATACATAAAAAGAAGATTCCGACGAATTGAGAAACTTCTTGTTGAACTTTTGAAATCGGTTAAAAAGGTTCACAATATCAGTTAGGTGCAGACAGAGTTACACCGTAACTAAGTAACCAGCACAAAAAACATTGATCGTAGCTTCAATCAATCAGAATATTGACAACAATCCAAATACTCGTATATATGGTGACACTCCAGTTGATGGTTGTAGTTGATGATTTATTCTTCAAGGCTGCATGATAGACATTCTTTTTTTATGTATACATTCATCCATTCTAATCTTTATTGTATACTTCAATTCTAGGGCCACAAAGAAAATATTGTTGGCGGTTATTTCGCATTCGATGATTTCTTCTAAACAACTGTTTTACGGATAGATATTGCATAGATAATACTTTATGGATGAAGAGATAGTAAATTATAATATCAGGGGTAAAAAGAAATTGAAACTTTCCATTAAAAACATTTATCAACGCCTACTAAACATTGTGTAGGTAATAATCAAAACATGACGATATTTTGTTTTAAAGTCAGATTGACATCCAGAACTTAGTCCTAATATTATAAATGTGAGTTTGTTCGTTTGTTTTGCTTTCACCCCATAACTACTCCATTCATCATGAAACTTTGCAGACCCATTGTCAAGAGTACAGATCGATTTTTTTTAAATAAAAGGCACCATAAATGTCCCTTTTATGGTACCTTTCATTTTCTTTAAAAAATTACCGTTTCCGAAGAAGTGAAAAATAACTTTTACGCGAACGAACCGCAAACCGCCGCAAAAATTTCGATTAGATTACTAAGCGGCGGTAGCGTAATGGCTAAGGCGTCGGACTTGCGATCAAGTGGTTGCGGGTTCGAACCCCAGCCAGTGCACTACCGTCGTGAACCCACTCCTAACACAAGCATTTAGCTTAGCTGGAGGGGTTAACAAGAATACTAGTAATGTGTGACCCACGTTCCTAGTAGTCTTTAAAAAAAAAAAAAAGAAAAAAAAAATTAAATCCATAAGTAAAGTTGTGAATAAACCAATGTTTATCTATAGTAGTACATACGCATTACCCCTGATACTGAACCTCTAAAGGATCACTTATTTTTTTCAGATTTTGCTACCTTAAAGTGAGAACATACATTAATATGTACTACAAATTAATTACATCATATTGAGTACTGTGATATTCAGAGATCTCGGACTTCCCGGCAACTGCTAGTTTTTTTTTCGAGTTACAAGTATGCGCCTCTGACCTCTGTATAGGCAATATCATTTTTCTTCCATTGCCTTTCCTTTCCCTTGCAATATACACCCAATTTTCCATTCTTTAATTCCCAAAGTAGTCGGTTGGCGGCATTAGGCTTCTCTATCACGTGAGTGGGATTAAATATTAGTTGGGAAAAGTGGGTGTTTTGTCGTCCCTGTAGGCGTGAGTGTATGTATTATGTATGTATATTGTGTGAAGAGAAAATATTTTTATTTCTGCATTGTTTTTATTTCGATAAACCCTTTTATTAAAGTATGGTTTTGTTTGACTAACAGAGTTCTGTAAAGTAATTCATGCATGTTTATAACAGAAAATAAAAACAAGGATTGTAATGTTCATCATTATTTTATTTTTGTGCCGACATATATTACAATATTAGAAAAATACAAAATATTTTTAATGAATATTATACAACATGTCAACTATCTTGATTAATAAATTATAACAGTAAATATTAATTTAAATGTTTGATAAATAATTAATATAATTTGACAATAACATGTACACAGTACATACAAATACAATAATATTTACATAAAATGTTATAATAAACATAACTAAATATCATAAACAATAATAATTTTAATAAATACTAATATAATATTAATACATAAAGCTCTATAAATTATTAATACCATAACGTAGTATATAACATAGCATAAATAATTACAACATAAAATAAATTACACAGTATAGTATAGTACATAACATCATACAATATAGTATATAACATCATACAATATAGTATATAAGAATTATACAGTAAACTATATAAGTGAGAAATCGTGAGCTTAACCTAAAAATAAATAATTTCAATAAATAATGAGTTTTTCGTTTTATCTACGTCATATACAGACTTTGGTGATTGATACTGTTTATGACATCTATTTACTCTAAATACTCACTAAAATATTATTCGTTCATCCCTCTTTCAATTTGCAGAAAACGCTATTAACAAGAGTATTAAAAGAAAAATGCGTAACTAAAACAAGAACATAACAGAAACAGAACAAAAGCAAAAAAAAAATAACAAAATATCAATAAGATAAAACACTAACAAAAAAGAAGACTACCAGTTATGTAGTTCACTTGCAGATTACATAACTCAAAATAAAAAACAAAATAATAAAAAAATAAATAACTTATTCACGTCTTCCATTAAATGCCGGGATGAAAGAAAATACTAAAGATTCAACGCCTAGCTTTCATGCTCCTACCGTACCCTGAGTGCCCATAACCACCAGCATCTTCATGAGCTGTCGAATGAGAGTGAGAGTGACTGTAGATTGGTTTGGAGACAATTTCATATGTCGTGGACTTCTGACCACCGGATAGCGACTTGATACCAATGATGGCGGACAGAAGTAGCGACATCATGGCGGTGACCAAAGCTTTGCCTGCCAGAAGCGCCAGGGCTCCGAGGGCAATTGACATCATAGTACCTGTGAAAGAGATTGTTCAATTAGATTTCGTTATACGATCAACGAATCAATCTGAAAGTTCAAAGACACTTTGGTATTTGTCTTTTTTTAAATAAAGGTTTTAATAAAATTTATATTTTTGACCGAATTGTAGTTCCTCCCACCTCTGACTACCTCTTCAGGAATACTAGTTATGTATCGTTAATTAATTTGTAATGTTCTGCGTCAGTGTACATTTTTCAAATATTTCTTACCAAAATCTAATGCTTCTGCATCATGCATTTCTTTTTAAAAGTATATTTTTGTAAAAATGTAAATGCAGAATAGAAAAGCAATGTTTCCAAATGGTTTTAAAGGAACATCATACCACTGTCCAGGAATGATATGAAAATCAAAATTTTCCTAAAAAAGCTGTTTCAGGTAATAAGCCCAATGATGACCAAGGTACGATTTTTAATGAGTTCATTTTGTCAAAACCACTGATGCGACTAATTGATAATTTAACTACATGGTGACAGTAAAGCTTTTTTTTTTATCGTGATTAAACCCCCACGGGTCATCACCTCACCGGGGCTGGCGGTGAAGTGGTATGTCGCAATCTAACCGACTAAAACCACACGGTGTTCCAACATAAGTGGGTCTATTGCAAGGGTCTCGGGTATACCCTAGGAAGGAAGTCCCCGAGAACCCCGGCAGACCTTAGCCGCCTGTTGAAGTAATAGGCAGCCACACCAAAATTTACGGAGGTACCCTTCCATCAGAGGCGCGCGCGGAATACATCGCGCCATGGTGACAATAAAGCTATGACATAGTTACAATTTATTGTTTGATCTTCGCTCCTGGCCGCTCATAAATGTTTGAATTTCGAATATTATTGTTATTTTTTAACATAAGAGACTCAATCACTGATTAAAAATAAATTGGCGGGAAATTGCATGTCAATTGTTTTTATCACAAGTTGAAGTTTATCGTCGAAAAGATTTTAGGGCGATGATGTTTTATGATTTTAAAAGTTCACTGACTCCGCAAGACTGCACTGCTCGCCTTCAAAATACTTTTGGGAGGGAAGCGCCGTAAGGAATTGGTACGCAGAATTTGATCGTGGCCGTGTTTATCTCCAAGATGAAATTCGAAATTCGTCAGGCAACTAATTGAAGAAAACCGGCGTCACCTATGAGGAGATTCGAGGACAGTTGGGAATTGGTATGAGCCAAATTCAAAAAATCTTATATCAACATTTAAAAGTTAGAAAACTTTGTTGGCGCAGAACAAAAAGGGACTCGTGTTGATTGGTGTTCAAAAAAATTGTTAAAGTACGATCACGGACGTTCAAATGCTGTGTATGACATTATGATGGAGATTAAAGAGTGATATATTGTTACATGCCGGAAAGAAAGCAACAGTCTTCTGTATGGGTGTCCGAAGGTGACAGCAAATCAACAAAACTGAGGAAGGCGAGAAACGTAGGCAAAAAAATTATTGCGTTTTTTTCACCCGGACGGGTCCTGTCTGCACGATCCCACTTTAAAAGCAAAAGACAGTAAATGCTGAGTGGTACACCACCATTTGTTTACCCAGTGTCTTTGAAAAAGTTAGGAATAAAACGACCAAGAAGTCGCATCCTATTGCACCATGACAAATTCATTTTTGGCTTCTGAAAAGGTAGAGCTAGTGACCCATCGGACACCTAGTCCGACCTGGCACCATGCGATTTTTTTATTTACGGGGATGGAAGAGGCCGTAATAGCTTTCAACCAGCACGTAAAAAACATGCCCCTTAAACCAATGGTCCTCATGTTTTCAAAAGAATGAAAAAGTGTTTAAAATGTAATGGAGAATACTTCGAAAAAACAGTAAATATATTATTTAAAATATACGGTTTAACTCACGTGTATATTTCGGGGATGCCCGACTAGTTTCAGCCGCGGCAAGACGCCTTGATAAAGGGCCCCCGTCGGGTCCGAAACTAGTCGGGCATCCCCGAAATATACACGTGAGTAAAACTGTATATTTTAAATAATATGAATAACACCCACGAAAGTTTTTATTCGAGTAAATATATTACTTTACATGTAAATTGTTTTATTGATGAGTTACGCAAAACTTTCAGTAGACCCAGAATAGAGTAGAATAGAATATTCCTTAATGTACATCATGTAAAACAACAATGAATCTTAAGTTTATTACTAAAGTTAGGTACAACACCTTGGCAGGAAATATAATAGAATAATTCAATAAAGTATATTCCCCAATTAATATCAAAATTGAATAAGAATGTCAGGTAACAGGTTCGTAGCAAAAAAAATTAAATTTTAGTATACGTATTACGTATTTTACTGTGACTTCATAAAGTCGCGTGCGTGTATCCGTTGTAGTGCAGGTAAAAGTTAAACAATAATATGTTTTAAATGACAATCGGTGTTTTCCTAGCGCGACATGCTCTGTTTGTCAAGGTAGCACAATTTTAGCTCGAAGAAAAATATTCTTGGTGACGCTTTCGTGTTACTGTTATCAGATTGATTGTTCTTCGCTTTCTGACATTATTAAATAAAATAAAGAGAATAAAATGAGACTCATAGAATCCATTGTAATTTAAAATCAAATAACAAAACCAATCAAATTTTTTGAGATAATGGTATCAACAGTTTTAGATTTTCGTGCCTTTTCTATTGAGGTAATATTTTGTTTGTAGGTTTTATATAGAGAGTGAATTTTATGTACTGATCAAAGTGCAAAGTTGTGTCTACTAACTTTTAAACTTTCGCGTTCCATGATATAGTATTATCTATGTATTAACGGGAATTAACAAAAAATTAAGGTGTGGCACTGGCCGTGGTCACAGCCTGTGACCACGGCCAGTGCAACCTGGTCGAAAGGTCAGGCAATTCAGAGGTATGTAATACCTTTTCGTGATCGCGTTAATTCCCGTTAATACATAGATAATATTAAAGTTGTGTCTTCTAAGCAAAGGTGTCATCCAAAAAGCCAGAAATAAGTACTCTTTAACACAATAAAACATATTAAGTAAGTTTTTATAAGTTTACATTCCGTTTATACTATTTAAAGATTAGAGATTTATAAGAATAGAGTATGAGATATACTCGTATAAATAAATAGCAAACCATGCACATCCTATAAATATATCTCCTTATTTTACTTCTTTTAACACCCAGGAAATGTTTTATTAGTCTCGTATTTGTAAGTCAATATGATATTACTTTTAGTTTATTTCAAAACGTTAAATTGTCAATTTATTTTAGAATGCACTAGATGTGTACTACATCTTGACTGGCTTGTTGGCCTAGTGGTTAGTTAGTTAGTTGGCCTAGCTATGCTACAGGTCGTAAGTTCGATTCCCACCTGGGTCTGGGTGTTCTTTGTATCCGTTGTTTGTAAAGTCCCCCCCGTAAACTCCTGTGAGTAGTTCCTAATGCGGGAGTTGTCTTTTTTAAATAAAAAAATAAAAATCTTTGTAATGAGTCATAATTATCTACTACAATGTTTGGATCTAAATAACATTATTTCAAAGAAAATAGTGTTCAGATAAACAACCATCGCCGTTTCTAATTTGACCCACCTATTACAGTATAGATTACGAAAGCTATCTTCTATATTGTATGATATAATTGAATAAAAGGTTACGTTTTTATAAATCAGTAATATTTGCCTTTAACTACGACACGACCAAACGCATCAATATTTATTCACTATCTTCAAATGATGACAATCTCATTCACCTAAAGAAACAAGAACATTTCACAATATGTAGCGATAATTCCTTTTCCGTTATTGCAAAACGATATCACTCGTAAAATATAATCACATACCTTTCATCATCAATCCAGCGGCTATCAAACCTCCCATGCCTCCTTTTTTTCCACCACCAAGACCACCTTTGCCCCTAGCCTCACCAACCAAAGCTCTGGCTTCCTCAGCAGTATTCTGATCAAGCAATTTCAATTTCACTGTATGAGTTTCCAAATAATTTCCAAGTCTGTACAGCAAGTATTTATCCAATCTCTCATCAGGTTTTGATGGAAACGATCTGGCCAGTTCAGCAGCAAATTCTTCAACCTTAGTAGCATTTTCATTGCTAGGTTCCTTAACTAAGCTTAAACCAGGCAGAAGATGAAGTTCTTCTTTAGTACTTAATTTCTCAAGCATAGAAATAGCTTCTATTTTCAAGCAGGTAGGGTTGAATATTCCATTAGCACAATCTTTGCTGAAAGCTCTTGCTCCATTTTCGACCGTTGGTTCCACTGGATTCTTCGGAGTTTCAATAACTTCTGGACTTGGCAGTGCAAAAACTGCAGTTGTTATAAATAATATTGATATGAGATACATCGTCGTACGTCTGTATCGAACGACTGCTGGTACGGTTTGATAAGCGATTGTTTCGTCCACCTTTTATATGTCGTACATAGATGTGTGATTAGTACTCTTATATCCATTATATTTTCATAGAAGGCTGACTGCAAAAAGCTTTTCTTTCTTCATTGTAAAGTGAACATTCTATAGTTCTCATAAGGTTGATTCTTGTCTGGCATTTTCACTATCGTGACGTTTCGTTTATTATAGCATGCAGTCATTGGAGTAGATGACTGTTATAAAGTTTTAGTGATTTTATTTATTTTTCAATTAACAATTTGATCATATGGTCGTCTTTTATAACGTTTTATTGAATAAGAATAAAAAAATAATAGTTGAAATCGATCCAAAAGTAATTCAAATCAAGATGCTAGGGCATACCCTAGCACCTTAATTATTATAGTATATCATAAACCATTAAGCTTTTACAAATAAAAGCTTAATGGTTTATGATATACCAGCTGCATATTATGATATTAACGTTATATTCTCCAGAAAATAAAATGTAAAAGAAAATGTCGAAGGTTTTGGAATCCTTCCTCGCAAATCCACAGCATTGAGTAGAATGTTATGAGTACTATGTACTTATGAGTATAAAAAAGTTAATAAGATTCCTTAGTGGTGATTTAACTTAAAATCACTAATTGCGTAAATAAAAATAAATATTTCGCGCTGCTTCAGCTAGCTATCTGGAAAGAGTAGCTGCCCTACACATCAAGGAACAGAATTCCTAAGTTGACAGTTCCAGGTGCATCGTAGGTACCTATATAATCTTCTCCAATGCACAGATAAGAAAATAATGTCTAAAGTAGAATCGCATCGATTTGAGGCTTCTGTTTTCTACAACTTTTAGCTAAACTATTGGTTTACTTATTACTATTGCCGTTTGTGACGTGTCTCAAGTTATTTATATTGTTAATAAATTTTCCTAATTATTGAAATTTTTCTACCACGAAGTTTGTATGTGTGTATACCGTAATTTCATTTCTTATTCGTCTTGAAACGAGCATGTTATGTCAACAAAATGTAACTAATCCAGATATGATATAAAACTAATATTTTTTCTTCTTTTAATTTATTTATAGGCTTTACATTAAATCGAAGAGACAATTTCATTTTCACATATTTGATGATATATTGAAGACTGCGTGCGTTCCTTTAATTGCGATTATCGAATTAACGCAAAAGTAACAGTCGATAAAGTCATACGTAAAAGTACGTTTCTATCATGACTTGCATCTTCTTAAACACCTAAATAAGGTTAGTAACTAGACCGCATAAGGTTTAAGATACCTTACCAAACAGCCTTATCATGGTCGTGTGGTAGTTTTAATAATGGTCAATTATAGAAATTGGACCAGGCCAGCTTAATTTCGAGCTGCTATATAAAACAATAGAATGAATTTCATTCAGATGACTTTCTTTTAGATTCATTTTCATTGACAAAATAATGGATTGATGATAATGATATAAACATAAAATGATGTTAACTTATGTAAATTAAAAGCAATAACCGAGATAGCGATTGCTGGATCATCTAATGACGATAGAGGTAACTTCTGAGGTACATACTCGTATGTAGGTACATATGTAAGGATAGAAGCGAACAGTTTGGAACTTAGTGCTATAGGTTTCATCAAAAAAAGAATGAAGTGTTTGTTTTCTGAAGATAAGGACGTTGCCGTAATTTTTAGAAACGGTAGTAGTAGTGAGGCAATTCGTTAACTTCGAAAATGAGGTGTATATAGTATTCAAAGAGCATTCGTTTTTGGTTTGAAAGCCGTATCCATTTTAGGTAAAATTAAGTCGTTACCGCTTTGTCTTTGACTGAACGAAGAGATGAAACTTGTAGTTGTTTTTAACCGACTTAAAAAAAGGAGGAGGTTCTATATTCCACTGAATATTTTTTTTTATGTATGTTCACCGATTACGCAGAGATGCCTAGACCGATTTGGAGAATTTTTCTTTTGTTTGAAAGGGTTCAGGTACTTCCCATGGTCACCAGGTCAGTATCTGATTATGGGATCCTGGAGAAATCGAAGGAACTCTTCAAATTTTTTAGACAAACTTGAAGAGATTTGGATATTTCGAGGCGTATTGAAGTCGGTGATACTTTAAAAAAATATATATATTAAAGACAACTCCCGCATTAGGGATATTCCTATACCGCGGAGAGCTTCACAAACATTCAAACAATGGACACAAAGAACACCCAGACTCGGGACAAATATTTGTGGATCACACAAATTTTTGTCCCGTGTGGGATTTGAACCCACAATACTCGGCGCGGCGTAGTGGCGAGGTGACCACTTAAACCATTGGGCCATCCATGCAGTCATTATAGTCCTCATTGCATTAAATAACAGTTTAAAAGTACATATTGTATCCTTTCTTTGGATATTAAATAAGAACTCTTTACTTACCGTTTCAATTCCATGCATCAGATATGTAATAAAATAATAACGACGAGTGCGTGCATGACATAACAAAGACAAGTTTACTGAATCAAGTTCAAGATTACGTGTCGATGTTTGACCTTGTTGATTGCTGTGGTGAATAACTGTTTGTATTTATGTACATCTATAAGTCTGACAAGTATTGATATAGCTTTGATAACTTGCCCTCCATATCTTTGAATAGCTTGCATAATGTTGCATAAAAATTTAAATCGCACCTAATGAACTTCACCTCGAAGAAGTTAGCAATAATCCTAATCAAACATATACGTCATTTTCTACGTGGGAGAGCTATGCTTCGGCACGATGGGCCGGCTCGACTCCGCTCGATACCACGGCCTCACAGAAAACCGGTAGTGAAGCAATGCTCGAATTGCATTTTGCCGCGTGAGTGAGGTTACCGGAGGCCCTAATCCTTCCCTATCCCCTATTCCCGTCCTTCCCCTCCCAACTCTCCCTTATTCCCACTCATCCCCCCCTCCCTCTCTTCTCCTACTCCCACTTTAAGGGCGGCAACGCACTTGTGATTCTTGAGTTACAGGTGCGAATGGGCGGCGGTAGTCATTTACCATCAGGTGACCCGTCTGCTCGTTTGCCCCCTATACCAATAAAAAGAAAAAAAAAACATGACCCACGTTACTTGCTGTTTTTTACCACTAGACCACTATTATAACTGGCATGTTAATAAAACCTGTTACCTAAAATCTATTTTAATTATTTAAAACATACCTTTCATCATAGCCGCCATAGCGATGAGTCCACCCATGCCGCCGCCCTTCTTCTTCCTGCTTCTACCTTCTTCAATTGCAGTTTTAGCTTCCTCAACAGCATTGTCATCCAAGAGCCTCAGTTTGACTGAATGCGAGTCCAGAAAACTGCCCACATGGTACAGCAAGGACTTATCCACTTTGTTTTCTTGATCACTTGAGAAGGACCTCGCAAGATCTGTAGCCACTTCTTCATAATTAGTTTTTCCAATTTCTTTCACTAAACTAACACCAGGAATTAAAGCCACTTCATCCTTGTTATTTAGCTTCTCCAGCATAGCTATAGCTCCATGCTTTAAACACGTAAGGCTAAGGATTCCACTTGCACAGTCTTTTTTGAGAACCTGGACTTTATCCACTTGATTTGCTTCGTTAGGATTTGGAAGGGCTAGGGCACTAGCGATCGTTACTAAGAAGAATACAGTAAGCATTTTGGAAGACACGTCTACTTTTGTCAATTGACACTAGAATAGTGTTCATATAGTATTTTGATACCCTTTTATATTCAAAACTTGTGGTCAGTGAGATGATTGCTCTGTGTTTGAATCATATTTGCTACCATTTACGTTGCAATGTACAACTGTTTTATCTTCAGTGTCATTATTGTCTTTTACAGAAGAATCATTTTAAATTACAATTTTAAGTATTAGAACATTAATGACTGCAAAGTTAATTTGGTTTCATGTCTTCATTTCTGTAGGGTCGTTAGCCAAAATAAAGTCTGTATTTATCATGTTATTAGGAAATCATTCTTTATGTGCAGGCGTCACAGTCGAATTTCATGTGGTCAAATAACAATGAAGCATTTTATAATTTGACGAACACATGAGAGAATGTAAATAAAACAAGAGTAGTGGGGTTTTATTTTCATGCGGGCTAGTCTACATAATTTGTAATTACAAGAAGTACATGCTTCGAACAAACCATTTCTCGTATCTTTAAGATCTGATCTGATGTTCATTACTAATTAAAAACTTCACCCTAATGTTTAAAAACTCTCACTAAAAGATGCTTGATAAATTTTATGCTTTTTTCAATACTTTGCAGGTAGTATTACTGCAAGACGGTATAATAGTATTACTTACGAGCCGTCCCCGCAGCTTCATCTGCGTTTATGGTCACTGCTCAGTTCCTATTGGTCGTAGCGTGATGTCATATAGCCTATAGCTTTCCTTGATAAATGTGCTATCGAACTCTAAATGTTTTTTTTAATTTGAAAAAGTAGTTCCTTAGATTAGCACGTTCAACAACACAAAAAAACTTTTCAACTTTATAATATTACTAGCAACCCGCATCGGCATCGCACGGGTAGCAGGGACATCTTCAACAATCATCAACATATTTCAATCAATTTAAAAAAAATCTTAACAAATTATGCACCTAAACCTTTCTCATGAATCACTCTGTCTATTTGTGAAAACCGCATGAAAACCGATGTAATAGTTTTTCAGTTAATTGACAGATAGACAGACAGACAGACGCGGCGGGGGACTTTTTTTATAATATATAGTGATAGTATACCCCTATTAAATAATTGTTTAAATCTTTTGAATTATATAGGGAAACAATTTACTGCATCACTGTACAATAACGCCATCAGTTGGAGCACGGGACCCTATATAGACCCCGTGCTTAACCCAGGTGGAGAAACTAGGCGAAGCACGGGCCCGCCCCCTAGATTAAGTAGTTTTAAACTCAAACAGATATATTAACATGCATGCAAAAATATCAGTTAGATGATCGTTTCAATCTCTAGATTATTCTACTTATGGTTCATGTTTCCATTACTATTACTTTCATATTAAAAAAAAAATGCTTTTTCTCAGAAAATATATAAGTTAAATACAGTGAGGAGTAACAAGTGCGAGGGCACCTAATATTAAGCAACTGGAATACTAAAGAAAACTGGTTTAATATCCTTATTAATAAAAAGAAAATTCGGCAATAGTTATTACAAGCTGGAAACTGATGATGGAAAGGTTCATAATATGTAAAAAGTACCTATACGAGATGAAAAAAAGAGTTTCTGAATATTTAGCCATTGAAGATGAAATCCATTAGAAGTTTCTAAAGTCTGCTGCAGTTAAACATTAGTGTTGGACAGGCAATGGAATGATTGATTTCAGAAGGTACGTTATAAATCTGTTTTCTATTTTACCAGTCATATTTCATATTAAAAGCACAGTAGCTAACTAGCTAACTAGCCGCACACTGTACTTGGCTAACATGTGTCTCAGATCCATTCACCGCCATTCGCATTAAAATGAAATGTAAGATTATTTGTGATAAAACGAGAGCGTAAATAATCATAAATACGTCTGTGTTTTAGAGATTCTGGTGAAAATATCCGCGATGTATCAATTGGAGATAAGTTATTGTAACTTTTTGAAATTCAAATTTACGTGGCGCAGATTATGTTTTTCGACATTTCACGCGTCTGTCATTAGTTGTTTTCTCCAAAAAACGGGTTAAACACTTTGATCACGTTTTAACTTTTTTTATCTACGTTTCTCTATACAACCATCAGAAAATAGTTAAGTTAACTTTTGACATAAGCTCTCAAACAGGAAATACAAGTAATTAGTAAACAAGTATAAATAAAAAAAATCAAACTAGCCTCTTTTAGAAAATCTCGTTAACGATTATGATCACAGACAGACACACAGATACACGTTTATGGAGATTATACTTATAAATAATACTCCTTCTTTTTGCGTCAGGGGTTACAAAATATCATCTACCTACACTATTAAAAGATAACTAACTCAATTTAAAAGAAACCATTGCTCTTGATCTGGTTGACTGACACGTTTATTCAAAGCGGTGACATTATCAATCCGAACTACAGTACTTTTATATAACATATACCTAACCATTTTCCGCAGTTTCACACGCGATTATGGTCACTGCTTATCTTCTAAGGGTCGTAGCGTGGCGTGACCTTTAAAAACGTATATCAGACAGACAGACGAACAGACAGACAAGAATTCAAAAAGCTGATTTTTATGCATAGGTATCGTGAATAACTGTATCAGTTTTAAAAACAAATATTTTGACATTACAAACAGACACTTAAATTTTATATATTCGTATTTGTAACATATTTTTGAACTTTATCTTTTTATCTTTTGCGGGACGATATTCTTGAGCATCTCGTAAAGGTTTTTTGCAAGTAAGTAGCCTAGGATCTCACTGTGCCAGTCGATACTGGGGTATTGTATAGCTGTCTGGGGTGGTGCATTTAAGACGGACATGTTGAAACCAGAGAGGTCTCAGAGAGCAGTCCTAAAAGTCATGACTAAGAAACCTTATAGACACCCAACGTCACAACTATATGCTGAATGCAAGGTTTTAACGGTACGACAGTTATTCGTGTACTCTTAGAACCCATAATCTCTTACCCTTACCAACCCAGCACAAACGCACCACCATTATATCATGCACACCACACAAAACCACTTTTGCAAAACATCAGTTCTACGTGATAAGTAAACATATATATAAAAAGTTACATAAAGAAATAAATAATATACTAAGTCTAAATACCTACCAACTTAAAACCACTATCACACACTGGCTACTGAAACAGGACTACGATAAAACAGAAACACTTTTGACCTACGTAGTATAACCTTGAGACAAACACACACACACACGCACTCGCACACGCAAACGCACACGCACACATACGCACACACACACACACACATACAAAAACACACAAACGCACACACGTATCACTCCATTTCATTATTTCACCATTTATTATCACCATATTTCAATTATTGAGTCGAAACACTTCCACCAACAGCAACTGTATTATAATGTATTATAATATAAAAGACAAATAAGTAAGTTAATAAAATTTTGGTCGGATACTGCCTCTTAAGATACAGGCTTTGCCTAGTTTAAGAGACAGAGTTCACAATCTTTCTCTGAGACCTAAATATAACTAATAATCTGTATGAATAATGTTTAACCTTTGTAACTACTGTAATTAGTAGTGATAATAAATAAATAAATAAATAAATAAATCTGAAACAGGACTTAAGCTACTTTTTATCGCAAATATTGAAAGAGGAAAGTAAGCTTCAACCAACAACTAGTCAATATATACTAATATTATAAAGCTAAAGAGTTTGTTTGTTTGGTTGAACGCGTTAATCTCAGAAACTACTTTTTCGAATTGAAAAATTCTTTTAAACACACTCGATCAAATCACCTTTCAAACGATAAAAGCGAACTTAAATCGGCCCATTCGTTTGGGAGCTACGATGCCACAGACAAACACACAGACACATAAATACACTTTAAACTTATAAAACCCCTATTTTGGCGTTGGGGGTTAAAAAGAAAATGGTATGTATTGAATTACATGAATCTAGAAATTTTTTATCAAGTATATTGAATCGCAAAATTATGGTTAGTGTTTTTTTTTAGTAGAATGCCGATCTTTTAGTTTTACATACATACAGACACTCACGCCTGTATCCCCGAAAGGGTAGGCAGAGGCGTGTTACACACCCACATTTTGCCAACTATAATGTGGTCCCACTCACGTAATTGGGGGCAAGCCTATTACCGCCTACTAGGAAATTTGGGAAATTTAAGATGGGAAAATTGGATGTATACTGAAAGGGAAATGTAGGTAAGAAGGAAAGGCAATGGAAGGAAAGGGATATTGCGTAAGCTACAGCTCTAGCAGGTCAGGGTCGCACACCTGTCTCTCGAACTGGCGACAGCCGGGAAGTGCTAGCCTTCTAACATAACTAGAAAGGAGAGCCATGCTTCGGCACGGGCCGACTCGACTCCGCTCGATACCACGACCACACAGAAATCCGGCAGTGAAGCAATGCTTGCATTGCTTTTCGCCGCGTGAGTGAGGGTACCGGAGGCCCTAACCCTTCCCCTCTCCCCCCCCTCCTCCCCTCTAATCCCCTTTCCCCTCTTCCCACTCTTCCCCCCTGTCCCCCTCTTCCTCTACAAAAACCAAAAAAAAATTGGTTCTTATTTTACTTTTTACTACTTATGGTACTACCGCCGCTCATGGGCCCCTGTAACTCAAGAGTCACAAGTGCGTTGCCGTCCTTTAAGGTGGGAGTAGGGTAGCAGAAGTCGGGGAAGAGGGGAAGTGGGGGAGAAGGGGGGAAAGGGGGAGAGGGAAAGGTAACACGAAGAAATACAACTTTTCAAAGTTTTCTGTGGTATCACTCCGGTCGAGCCGGCTCATACGTGGCGAAGCATGGCTCTCCCACTGTTATTTTTACAACACTCGCCTTAATATATGCCATACTTGAGGTGTGGACGCTGCACTATTGAAGCAGGACCTCTGTTTCAATAATGCAGGGTCCAGCTGTCGCTAAAATAGATTGAAAACCTCGTACTGCTAATGTTTTCATGTTTTATCATAGTCCCTTCCTATAATAACATTACGCCAATGATGGTGATCCGAAGTGCAAAAACATGCTTTAGTATGTTTTAACCTCAATAATAGTTACTACACGTGTAAGAGTAATTTTATAAATTACTGCAAGATTAAGATCTACTTAATCTCTAATTAACTAGAATAGTTTTCTCCCAAAATTGTGAACTTTTTTCTTTTATGTTATTTTTTGTTAATGTTTTAGAATTAAAATGACGTAAGTGCAAAGAGTAGGCACATTCGATTCTCGTTCAACAAGACAACAAAGAGCTACTGACAAAATCACTTGCGCATTACTTCAATCATAGCTAGAACGGTCTAACACTACATAATTATTGTTATCATTTGAGGGCGTTTATCAAATTTATATAATAATTGTTATGGTTAGTGATACGTAAATCAAATGTTCTACAAAAATATTGGTCCTCAATTTTTCTAAAAAAGTTCACTATACCATATGCCTATCTCGGGAAGCTTTATGCCCCTTCTGGTTAAGAGAGGATCTCGTCACGCCACCATCTCAGGCCTATTTCTGCAAGGGTAGTGAGTAGGTGACGCATAATCCTGGCCGATGTGATCAACGAGAAACGAGCATTACCCAGAAGAGACGAACTGTGACCGCCACAGTTAGTATTAAATAAAATTGAGAAATAAAACGAGGCAAGGCGTGACAAATGATAGTCTTTTACTAAACAGAAATGAACTGATTCATACCTCTCACAAAAAACACAGCGTAAAAAGTACTAGGAGCGATAAAATTTATATGCGTAATTTATTGCTGTGTTTATGAATTTATGGATACTTTTAATGTTATTTTAAACGATTTATGGCCTGAGTACAAGTGTTTTGTAATAACAAGATGATGTTATTAAAGAATAATTGTATAGAGTTTATACAGGGCCAACTCACTCACATTTCCTCATCAACCATCACTGACCCACTGCACCTGGATCAACAACCGAGGAAACACCGTGTATAGTAACTTATAGGACTGGATAGACAGACGCACAACAAATGATCCTATAAGGGTTCCTTTTTTTCCTTTTGAAGAATGCAACCCTGAAAACTGAAAAAGTGCGAATCTGACTCGATCTCTGTGGGTTCCGTACTAACAAGTATGTAGATAATTCTCTATTTCTCTATTTGCTTGTCATAGAAGCTTAATTTTTCGATTGGCTTAAGGGGGCGTAGACGAATTTAATGCTAATTTCAATTTGAGTATAAGCATTCCTGCGACAAAGGGTCTTGACAAAGATAGACAGACGGACAACGAGGATCACCTATAAGGGTTCCTTTTTCCTTTTGAGGTACGGAAGCCCAAGAAGGGACAAGACGGACCAACTACGCTTTCTGAGTCCTAAGTTCCTTTAATATATTATGTATTGTAGGAACGCCTTAAATCTCGGATTATGACTGTCATTGGTGTAACTGCAATTTATTTATACATCAAATAGAAAAAGATATATTTGTAATGTGTCTACTGGATGTAATCATGCTAACTTTGGCGCACGTGACGGGGTTTTTAGTGAATAGTAATATGAGGCCGCTTGCCAGAGTGTAAAGCTTGTTTATTTAGAACTAGCTGCACCCCGCGGTTTCACCCGCTTAAGTCCCGGGGTGGTGGGAATATCGAGATAAAAAGTAGCCTATGTGTTAATCCAGGTCTCCAGCTATCTCCATACCAAGTTTTATCGCAATCGGATCAGTAGTTTTTGCGTGAAAGAGTAACAAACATCCGTATTTACATACATTAATATATCCTCATAAACTTTCACGTTTATAATATTAGTAGGATAGTTCTATTTTTACACGCTTTATATTAGCTTCACTTGTATGTTTGTTTGTAACCGACTCCTTAGGGCGCGATTTTGACCTACTTTAAACGGCCAGATTTCATTCAAATTTTGCACACCTGTCAAATACCGATGACAATGCAATATTCGAGTAAAAAAAATAAATAATAGTTTAAAAAACTAAAAAAACACGCTTTTATAAAAAATCCAACGTAAAAATTTAAAATAAATTTTAATAAATTTGGATTAACAATAGTGTAAATAAGAAATAAATGTATATTATTGGTAAAAAGCGTGTGGTGCATGCATAGTGTCAATAGTTATAAATATTTTATTGACACTATATGCACCCCACGCTTTCACGACATCTAACCCTACCTAGTCCACATTTAAGAGAACAGGACTTCCCCCTTCTCAGAACAAAAAAACGGACGTGTTACTTTGGCACGGTGAAGACAGTCCGTCCGGGGGTGTCAGTATAACCTTACTGCCACATGCAGGTAACCTCAGTAGTTTAAACAAAAAATTAAGATTTGCATATGAACCGGGAGAAAATTTTAAACGGCCGGCCAATTGCAGCAGAGCCAACGCTCGACGTATGCTTCACCCTGAAAATCGCAGCCATATTTAAAAACTCCTGCATTTTTTACAGACCAGCTGGTTCTTTGCTGTCCACATCAAACATATCCTGCAGTTTAAATAACACAAACTTAATTTTTCAAACTGCTTGGTGGTCAAATTTTGACCACAATTCATTAAGTTTTAACTTTTCTGTTTTACATAATTTACCAGTATAACTTGAACTGTCATTGTATAGACTTTCCTTAGCATGATGGGTCAACATATACTGAACGCTTGTAACATTATATTGATTGAAATTATTTAGCTTTCTGCACTTCTTCTACGTACAAACTTTAAGCACTCGAATCTCACGTATAAAAAGTATAAAAGATAAACAATTAATCGAATTTGCCCTACTTACAGCATATGGTATCAAAACCAACCAACCAATACCAAACCGAACCCATCTTTATCTATTCATCTATAATCAACTTTCGCTCGACTTGACAATTATTTTGTCCAAAACACAGTTTTGGTTGTAGTCAGAAAGAGCGCGGGCGCAACGAAGTGTGTCTAATGACGGCCTGTCAGGTGTCTTCCTCTCCGTGGAGCGTGAATTTTCTATAAATGAATTAACCAAGTCTTGCAGTTAAAGAAAGGAGATTTGAAACATTTATTATTGTTTAGTAGTCTGTTACTTATGTGAGGCACTATTCTAAACTATTAAAATAAATGTTGCTTGCTTACAATGGGGGAAGAAATCTCATTGTGGTTCACCCTGGGCAAAGGAAACGCAACAATTCTTTATTATTCTCATTTTTCTTTGGAGAAAACGTTGCAGCATTAGGTTCATGCTCCACTGAGTCTTCGATTATCCATCTAAGTCCTCTGAAATTGCAAGCATCATCCAGGAAACAATTTGGAAGCTGTTGGGTACTTGTATGGTAAGTAATGATATGGTAGAGTGTTTCAAAACGCCAGGACCCTCGGAAATGTCGAGAGAGTAAAGTGGAGTAGAGAAGGCGGTTCTTCAATCCCCTAAGAAATTTGTGCGGAAACATGCAGCTGGTCTTAGAATTTTATCCATATAGAATAGCACTGGTGCAAAAACCACACGATTTCATATCACAAAAACCAACGCATAAAGCTTTTATCAAAAATTCTGCTTTAGCATGCTCTTATGTTATTTAGCGTGTAGGTACACTTTTATCTGAAAGGAACTTAATTCATTTGTGTATAGCCATCGTCCAAACACCCATGGAACCCTTACTCTAATCACTGAAAGGTCAAAAGTTAGGCATGTTAGGTTTTATGGCTTTTCTCAAAAACGGATTGCATAATTCCAAGAAATGAGTCGGGAGATTAACCTAGGGTAAGGGATACCGTAAGTCTCGGATGGGCACTGAGACCGCAGTAGCTCGCAGACGTCGCGTACCCGAAGGTGATGAGTTTCCTGTGACTGGAGAGAAAAGCTAGTTTAATTTAAATAACTAAAAGATATTTGTCAAAATGGTAGAGGTTATAAAAGGGTGAGGCCTTCGTGTGTCTTTGTGTCACATCGTAGCTCCCAAATTATGGTTGACTGGTATAAGCTGATTGAATTATGAAGGTTTTTAGATTTGTTTGGCGAGAAACTGACGATCCATTTTAAAAATGTCAGTTTTTAATTGTAGTCATTTTTAACGGACTACAAAAAGGAGGACGTTCTCAATTTAAATGATTTTTATTTGTGTGTATTACGCGATATCTTTGCCATTTCTGAACTGATTTCAAATAATTCTTCTATTATATTAATTGATTGTAGTCAATGTTGGTCCCAATTAAATTTGAAGAATATATGAAATATTCCACCTCTAAGGGTGAAAAATTAAGGTCTAAAGAATATAGCTTTAAGCTTGAAGTTGGTGATACTTTTTACTCTTTAACTTCTAGATTACTATGTCCCCTAAGCGGCGTTCTGCTTTTTGTTTGTTTAATTTTGTTGCGGTTTAAATTAATCATACTTAACGGAAGTAAACTTTGTGATACATACATGGTATTATCTCAACGATCAATTTACTAGAAATAATCCTTTCGGTATTATACAAAATGGTAACTTATAAATTTCAGAATAATTTTACCTTTATGAATAAATTAAAAAGTTTAAGGACCCCGCGAGGACATTGGGGCCTGAGTTTTAAACGTGTAATGTTCTCTCTTTGCATTGGTATTAATTAAATAAAGTTGAAAATTACGTCTTGGGTTCATTTCCTAGGTCGAGCAAATTACTACTAAATCTGCTGGCAAACTGTTCAAAGTTAAACCAAGGCTGAAAAAGCGTTCAGTAGACGTCAATGGCCTCCAGGGTAAGAAAGAAACAAATTTATTTTAAGCTCACAGGTGTAAGAGATTTACAATAGACATAATACAAGTCTTATTTGATCGTAGTTCAGCGCAATGCCATTTACCGATATACCTGCATTGTTATACTCCAACAGAAAATATTTAGAATTCTAGCCAATATTAAACAGACAGAGAGCTGCAAGCCCCACTTCATAATACTAGAAATATTGACCCTTCCTAGTACATATAGTTTAGAAACTTGTACGTAAACATAAAGAATTTTACAACACTAAGGAGGATAAGCAAACAAAGTACACATTGGCCCCAATTCTGTTACTTCACTCGCTAAATTAAAATTCACTAAATTTTCTTCATATAAGAAGTAAACCTTGTACACTTAGAAACAAGGTCTTATTTCAAATTGAAACAAGTAGGTAACATATGTCGCTATCGAAATAAGCTATTTATTTGTCGACTAAAGTCTAATACGCTTAAATAAACTTTAATACCACGTAGCGAGAGCCGCTATCCGTTGAATGCCATCTCTTTTGCTCTGTGTTTTTAGTAAGCGTCTTCGTAGGTGTAGATTAAAAACACGTCATCCTTGTTCGTTTTGAACAAGTTTTTATACGGCAATTATACAGCGTTTGAATTAATGGAGACTCTCGCTGCGTGGAAATAAAGTTAAAGTTTGTTATACGTTGACAGGTTTTAGTGAAATTTAGCGACGCTGAGAAATAGATGCTAGTAACAAATAGACCTTATTACGAAAAACACTAGGTTGATTTCATATGAAGAAATTAAGTCAGGTTTTAGTTTAGTCGAATGTACAATAAAATCGGCACCATTGAGTCACAAAACAGTGACATACGTTGACGGTGAGCTGCCAGGTTATGACAAAGAAAAAGGGAGATTATAACTAACACCTATCAAAATCTATACTAATAATATATATAACATAGTTGTTGAGTTTGTTTGTATATTTGGTTGAACTCGCTAATCTCAGGAACTTTTGGGTTCGAATTGCAAAATTGTTTTAGTGTTGAATAATAGCACATTTATTGAGGAAGGCTATAGGCTATATAACATCATGCTACGACTACTAGGAGCGGAGCATTGATCATAAACGCAGGTGAAACTGCGGGGCCAGCTAGTAATATTATAAAGTTGTTGAGTTTGTTTGTATGTTTGGTTGAACGCGCTAATCTCAGGAACTACTGGATCGAACAAAAAAATTCTAGTTGTTTGTGATATCCCTTTTATCAAGGAAGGCTATAATAGGCTATATAACATTACGCTACAACCAATAGAAGCGGAGCATTTATGAAAAATGTTGCAAAATCGTTGCGCGGGTCAGCTAGAACATTCTTTATTGTACACCACAGTTAGACAGAAATAAACACAGTTTAGTAGCAACATACTAAGCGGCAAAAGAAAGACATCGCTAAAAGCGATGTCTTCCAGACAACCTTTGTATGGAAGCAACAGAGGAAGATAATCGGTAGCTGGTGGCGTACCGAAAATATTTAGAACTGTAACAATCAAATAACAATAAAGGAAATTAGGTGAAAAGGAATATGTGAAGTATCTTCTACACATACGTACGTATAAACACATACATATATATACATATATACACATACACATATATAGTGATATAACTATAATAATTAGTAAGACATTTTAGTGGAGTTACTTATTATGGAGTAAATTGCACAACGTGAGAGAGTTGTACACCACTTAAAGTGTTAGGTAGTATTCCTTTACAAGAGCCTTAAAAGAGGTTAAGGTTTGAGCTCGTCTAATCTTACCTAATTGTATATTTTTCTTACTATTTTGAATTGTTGTGCACCGCGAGTTACCTACTTCCATACTGTATAGTCCATCCTAAGGTTGTCTGTAAGAGATCGCAGACTGCGATAAGACCGCCCATTGTACTGTTACTTTATATTCAATTTCTAGTTTGTATAATACTTTTTTGGTGTGCAATAAAGAGTACCTATCTATCTATATAATGAAACTAAAATTGTTATGAATAATACAATAAACAATAATCTCTTGCACTACTAAGATTACTTACGAGACACTAGAAGGTAGGGGAAAGGGGGGGGGGGAGCATTGTAAACTTCTTCACAGAAGACTTCCACAGAAGATTAGCTTAAACTGCACTCGTTTAATAGTGTTATGTTAGTGTTGCTAAGCACGAGTGGACTGGGTGACTGGAAAAAAATGTATATGGCTTAACTCTGCCTTACGCAATGTATTCGCAGAATTTTGTGGTCAGAGTCCAAAAGGAACATCATTCATAGTTAGGACTTGCCTCAAAGGAGCTCAGTATGGTGTTGTTCCGGAAGAGCATTGAACCGTTTTCTTGTGTGGTCTAGCAAACGTCCAAGAATTACAATTGCCGGGACTCTGTGTGAGGTTGTTTTGAAAGGGTATTAAAACTTTGTTAAGGGTCAGTAACGCGTGCGTGACGCCAATGGTCATACAAACATCAACAGGTTAAAATGTCCGCTTACCGTTGGTCGGCTTGTGTACTTGTTTGCTACATTAGTGCTATAAAAAGGGCGTGTTTAAGAAATCAACTACTACAATAGGACTGTAAGTTGTACTACCAATTACTTTATAGTAATCTGTTATCAAATTAGGGTTTTAATCAACAAACAAACATAAGCTTTCCAAAGCTTTAAGAAAATCATTTATCATCGTATATAAACACCGCATATTAGCCACAGTGTAAAATGTTTTCATGTAAGTATCTAGACATTACAATACAATCAGCCTGCTTTCGCATTTCTATAAAAGTTATTTAAAATAAAAGAAAAAAAAACTTATTACAACACTCTCTAGCGACTGCGAGTCATTACTTTTCAATGCTTTCTTTTACTTTTTGTATGTGACTAGCGGTTGTAGTTTGCTAGAAATATCAATAGATGGCATTCATTTTGCCGAACTTAGTTGCACATATTGCATCAACAGATGGCGTTAGTAGTAAAAAAGTTAAGTTAAAAAGAACAAAAGTTTTGTAGGTAGGTAGGTAGGTTGAGGTTTATACCTACGTTTTCTCTTTCGTGTTGTAATTTTGTTCCTTCTTTTTGTTTATACAGCTTATAAAGCTAAGTATATTGTATATACAATACTTTGTTTTTTAATGTTTAAACACAATTACAGAAATTAATGTTTATTAATCCACACCACTGTCAAACTCTGTCAACCCTGATTTGCAGCAGAAAAGACAGTAATCTTGTGAGGGGTGTGTTTTGGCCACGGTATTTTCGTCGGGATAAAAGGTATCCTTGTCCTTTTCTGAACTGACATGAATGTGAAATTTCATAATGATCGTAACGTAAAACAACTCAATCATGAAATTTTGTATACCAGTTGTCACGGATACAGAAAAGGACAAATAATGCCTTTTATTCTTTTAACTGATAATTATTTATTTATCAATAAATCATCATCTATATATTTTAAAATTATTTATTCATCAATAAATAATTATCTATTTATTTTATAATTATTTATTTATCAATAAATAACTATCAGTTAAGCAGTGGATTGTCAGGATTACTGTTAACGTCTTTTGAACAAAAAAAAACAAAATGTTTTTAGTTGTACTCTTCAATTTACTGTTTTGCTAACGAATTAACAATTTCATTAAATTAAATGCAGGAAGTTAAAAGTCCCTTATTGAATATCTATATAGTCAAAAATTTATCCATATTTCTCTTGGTCATCATGGGAAATATGGATAAATTTTTTATGGGCATCATGCGTGAACGGCTGGATTTTGGCTGATTTTTTTTTTGTTTGTTATTGTCAGGAGAAGGTACATATGAAATAAAAAGAAAGTTGCACGGAAAATGTAAGAAAACTTAAGGAGGGACTTACGCGGGTGAAACCGCGGGGCTCTGCTAGTGTTTAATAAGGCTGAAGAGTTACTGTTATTGCTTAAATGCACTAATTTCAGAACTAACAGTTAGATTTAAAGAAAGAAAGAAAGATTTATTTGCTCGAAATATGGTTGTTGACATGTTGTTTCTGAAAAGGTAGTGTCTTCAGCACATTTCACCTTTTCTAGGCATTAACAAAATCATTCTGTATTTGACGACCCTATTCATAAGGAAGGTTATAGGCTCTCAAAGATTTCCATTCTCGAGTATACCCAAGTCCCTTGCAATTGACTCACTTGTGACAGAACACCGTATGGTTTTAGTCGGTTCGATTCCAATATACCACTTCACCCCACGGATTCCCAAACGATAAAAAAAGAAAAATTATTAATATAAATAAATCAAAACTATTTATTCCAATTGAACCAATTACAGGTATTTTTGAATTGTCAAGAGTAGTAGTCAGTCAGACTAAGTCAGTCGTGAAGCTAGTTGCCTGTTCCAATTCGTAGATCCAGTGGAGAAGAACAGGCAAGAAACTCCAAGGACACTCTTTTTCAACTTTTTTTTTGTTAGTTACTTTGATTATAAGCGCAAATAAAATGTGAGGACAATGTAACATACATTATTGTTCTAAAATATAAAATCATGCCATGACCTTTACTAGGGAGCAGTGACTACGTTAAATATTTAATACTAGCAGCACCCCGCGGTTTCACCAGCGTAAGTCCTGATCCCGTGGGAATATCGGGATAAAAAGTAGCCTATATGTTAATCTAGGTCTCCAGCTATCTACATACCAAGTTTCATCGCAATCGGTTCAGTAGTTTTGGCGTGAAAGAGTAACAAACATCCATCCATCCAAACTTTCACATTTATAATATTAGTGGGATTATCTAAATGTACTGTGTGGACCTATTTTGTTTACATCGATGTAGAATAAATACACGTGTACGTAATATCAGATTAATGTCTAAAAATGTTCGTAGAAAGCTGTTTTACTTTTAGAGAGTAAAAAATGTACCAAAAGCGACGCCATTGTTTTAAAAACTCTGAGTAAAAAAACATCAAATATGTAAACCAATGACATACCAACAACTCTACCCACCCATTCTTAACAACTCGCGTGAATGTGTCTCGTAAAAATCCATATTAATATAACTTTCTTCAATTTCAGAGGTCAATGTCCCACCTCAGTTTAGTTATGCAACCCTGAAAGTGTAATTCACTCAAACGAATTTCAGCTCTATGCTTTTGTGAGAAAGTTGATAATTGCTTGAAAATAGTTTGGAAAATGAAAGTCTCGTGAAAGTTAGCACCTGTGTCGTGAGTTATATAATGGTATGTTCGTGAGATTTATTACGGTTTTGTTTGTGTGTGTGTATGTGTGTTTGTATGTATCATGGTCAAGACTGTGAGAGAGGCGAAGGTTATTTACTTATTGTATTAATAGTGGGTGCTTGAATGACGCAGCGGTTTAAATGTAGACTGCTACTGCGAGTGTTGTGGGTTTGAATACGAAGAGACAAATATGGGTTATGAATTATTTGTACTGTTATATTTGCAGATTATTGATAATCAAGATTCATTGTTTAAGAAACAAAAATAATTTCTAATCACACAAAAGACATCAACGCGCTCCGCTTTTCTTATTTCTTATTTAATTAAAAAAAAATATACACTTATAAAGTAAGTATATTATCATATAAAACGCGTTGCCAACGCTGCAGAAACGGTACAGAAAGAATTTCTCTAACAGTACATTATACATATATATAAAGTTGCATTTTTTTTGTCATTAAACCGCTGATTGAATATCTTTATTTATATAAAATATTATCTTTAACAAAACCAGAAAGTGTGCCAATTGCAAACAACTTGCGAGGAAGTCTGACCCTAGGAAGGCAGTCTCCGACGACCCCGATCTTAGCCACTTCTTAGCCACCTTAGTATTCCACAGGATCCGTGGAGTACTTGGCTCGGGTGTGGGACCAAAATGTGGATGTTTAATTGGCCTCTGTCTACTCCTACAGGGATGAGTGTATGTACGAGAAGAAGGGACAATTTGATAGAAGCCAAACCTAGGAACTGATGACTGCACGCGAACATACACGTGAACTTATACCGCTGGGCAAACAAGGCAAGGTTCTTTTCGCCGAGTGAGCCCTAACCCTTCCCTCCCCCTTTCTTCCCCAACTCCGACTTTAAAGGCTGGCAACGCACTTGCAACTTTTGAGTAGCAGGCTTCCATGGGTGGCGGTAGTCATTTACCATCAGATGACCCGTCTGCTCATTTGCCCCCTAAATCATAAAAAATAAATCAACAAATAAAATAGTATCATAGCAAGATAGATTAATATGGATATGATTTCTACTCAAAATAAAACCTCCCTACTGATTCATCATCTCCACCCTATAGAAAACAATAATCAAATAAAAAAAATCAGGCTCGCAAGTACTCCATTGGCGTTAGCAACACAGAGGTTAGGGTCGTATGGTGATACTTTATTAAATGTTAATTATTTGGTCTCCAATAAGTATTTATCCGTGTACAGACGCCAGTAACTCCTCTCCATCAAGCCTTACTTTAAACCACCCGACCCATAAATAACAAAACGTACATCATTTTCAATACAAACAGACTCAAACCAGCATACCTCCGGTTAGCCTACATACATATACTTATACACCGGCACGGAAAACCAGGCCGCGGATACGGATGTTTACTTGTCTGTGTGTGTGTTTGTCTGAGTGTTTGTGTGTGTGAATGCCAATGGCACACACACATGTGCAGTGTGAAAGTATGGAAGCACCTGTGGCGATGGAAGAATGCCATTGATAATGAAATAGTAGGCCTACTATGAGATGTGCAGCTTAGTTGTTATTTAGGTGTAAATAATATAATAATAATAATAACTCCACACATCTCACACCCGGCCGTCTGATCCCAAACTAGGCAGAGCCTGTACTATGATAACCAGACTGCTGATAAACATACTTATATATTTCTTAATACGTACATATTATACATAAATTACCCCCAGACACAGAACAAATGATCATGCTCATCACACAATTATTTGTCCTGGGTGGGAATTGAACCCACGACCTCTGGCCCAGCATTCAGGCTCACTAACCGGTAGACCAACAGGCTAGTCATAATTATATGAATATTATATTTGTAGATTTCTGCTACATTTGGAGTCGCTCTATCGAAGACCTTCCATATACAGATGATCGTAGTTAGACAGGAGTTAGTGTTGCCTTTTGAAAGGTACATTATAGGTCAATGGATTCATGGCATTTGACTGCTTCGTTAGAGGTAGCAGGTATGATTTCCGCAGTAAAATAAATACGCATGAATTCTCTTTGCTTTGTTCAATATATTTCTATGTAGAAAACGAATATGTATGTATGTATGTATGTATAAAAAAAGATATATATCTGTGTTTTAGAGCCCGTAGTATAAGCTGGCGCAATGGTTTGAATGGTCACCTACTACACTACGGCGCAATGAGTGTTGTGGGTTCAAATCCCACTAGGGACAAAAAAAAATGTAATCCACAAATACTGGAATATTAATCACACGTATTGATGTGTCCGTTGTTTAAATGTTTGTGAAGCCCCCCGCAATAAAGGAATATTCCTAATGCGGGAGTTCTCTTTTTTTAATAAGAAGAAGAAGGTATCGCCGTACAATATATGTATCTTAAAATATTATTAGCATATCTATGATCATCTATATTTGATTAATTGAAGAAAAGGTGTTTTTCTTGCCAGTTTAATCGTTCTAGGTCACAAATCTCAATCAATCAAACCTGCTCTTTTCATAGAATTGTTAGTTTCTTACATAAACTACGGTAAAAAGCTACTACACTAATAGGACTGTGTTGTAAGCTTGTCTTCCTATTTTTGTGTCCTTATCTTTAATGTTATGTAGTGTTTTCCTTTCTTTTTTAACGAAAATTGTTACCGTGAATGATGGGGAAGACATTGGCTCTTGCAACACAGATTATATCAGTGCAGGAGTCAGGAAATTCCAATATCTATTGTGCTGTAGAATAAGTTAAATAATTTATTATCTTCCATTTTGGGTGACTTTGAAATAGAATTAATTTTGAACAGTGAAAACATACTCCATAAATTTTTAATTATATTTGTTGTTTCCTATCTCTTTTCATCTTCTCAAATAATTTCTGAACATAGCTAAATTATTAAAAAAAAAACACGTGAACTTAATTGTTTTTATTGTACATGTACAACTTCTACCAATATTCTAGTGTGATTATCAAAAAAATTGTAAACAGTGTGGAAATCTCAAGAAAATTTTAAACATTGACATATAACTAGCTTTTCCTAGCTACTTTCCTCGTCTTCGTGTATATATGATGAAAGGTACCCTATGTCCTCTTCTTTACTCCTGATATTATTATCCAAAGTTTAATGATGATCGGTTAAGTAGTTAAGGTGTGGAAACGTAACAAACAAACTCACACTCGCATTTTTAATATTAGTTGGGATGTAAACTATTATACTATGGATAATAAACACATGATATTAGGAATAACACCTTTGCTACCTAAGTCACAAGGTAACAACCCAAATAACGCTTAAATAATGTCAAGCTCTGCATGTACACAAGTCTTTAGCTCGACACACAAAACAAAATTACTTAACACCAAATGGAAACTGTAAGAATCATTCAGAGTATTACATAAGCGGTGTCACAAAAAATAACAAAAAATATCTCCGACATTCAAAATGTCGAGACGTGAACTTTCATTTCGAGTGACATCACACAGCATCCTTCTTACGTCACGCAGTAGAAAGTCGGCCGTTGAACCCGACACACGAACAAGTACTTGGAGTAAGAACACGACTGACGGCCATAACTTAATACAAAATGCATTCAGTTTAAGAATATAATTGTAAATAAATTATTTGAAATGTATTAATTTAGTAATTAATAATATACAATAATGTGTGTATATATTCGTATATTATATATTGACATAAATATACGTACGATTTGAGGATGGATTTTTGCCAATCCATCAAATCAATTCGCATGAATACTTATAATGTTTTTCTTTGATCTTTTGACACGATAAGCACCCACGCAAATCATTACACTCCAGTCCATCTAAAGGTTTTGCTGAAGATATTGGTTTTTGTGACAAAGATATCTATTTATGTGTGTAATATATAATATCTCTTTATATATTTTTGGTTTTTGGTATACAATAAAAAGTACTTATTTCTTTACTTAAGTTAATGAGTAGAAAAGGTTTAATCAAGATTTTTAAGGCAAATAGAATGTAGGATTTGTCTTCTATAGGTTAAGACTTTAAAAATATAATGTCAAAGTTATATCTACATCATTAATATGACGAAGTTGTCAGTTCCAAATAAAACTTAGAAAGCGGATTTGCTTTACTGACGCTGACGGATAAAACGACCGGTTAAATTAAGCTATGTTTTCCAACTTTATTATCATTACTAGCAGCGCCCCGCGGTTTCACCCACGTAAGTCCCGATCCCGTCGGAATATCGGGATAAAAAGCAGCCTATATATTAATCCAGGTCTCCAGCTATCTACATACCAAGTTTCATTGCAATCGGTTCAGTAGTTTTGGCGTGAAAGAGTAACAAACATCCATACACACAAACTTTCACGTTTATAATATTAGTAGGATTTTCTATTAAAATAATCAGTTTTTTTAAACACACAGTTTCTAATACCTTTCTAATTATTCATTATTCATATAACAAATTAACATTAACAATGTTTTGGTGCAATGTGCGTCTTCATTTATCTTTTGTCTTGTTCAGGAATTATTTATTTATTTTTAATGAATTTCTAGTAAGGTGCAAGAGCAATCTTGCGTCTTGTTATCTTTAAATATTGGATTTTAAGTATTCGAATTAAATAATATGAAAGACTGGTGGTACATTATAACCAACAAAATACTACGAACTATAGGATGAGTTGTAGTACTCGCACAGTAGAGTATTTGCTCTCTAAACATGATATCTTGTGACTAAATATTTTAATAAATATTTTGTGGATAACCATACCCTATGCACATAATTATGTATTACACATTTTTGTTAAGTTTATCATTAGTTCATTGAGAATGATACTGGGGATTGGTTTATTTCAGAATGCAATATATGTGACATTAATGTTATTTCAAAACATTTACACGTTGCTGAGTTTGATAAATATTAAGAAGTAATAAATTATTCATTTAAAAAAATATTTTTTTTTTTAAATATAACAATCCTTCTAAATAAAGTAATAATGTAATGTCATTTGTTGGTTAGTACATCATTTGAAATAAGCGACACGATATTGACTAAATTTAGTTTCTGAATGATAATAATAGTATTAATAAGCTTCTTAGAATTTGTAAATGTTATTCGGAAAAACAATCTCTGAAAAAAATTGAAAAACAATCTCTGAAAAAAATTTGTTTTTTGAATGAAAACAATCATAAATAAATTTATTAAAAATTAAACATAATAACGTCGATCTGGTCGGAATTAGTTTCTTCTTGGATCTTGTTTCTGTTTATGGAAATTATCAGGACGAGGAGTAACAGTATCGGTGGTACGATTGTTTTATTCTGAAGTAGATATTACTACTCATGTTAACAACGCATTAGTAATTACCGCGTTCAATCAGGCGGTCTCAATACTTGTTTGATATTACATTAATAAAAACAGTGTTTGTAGGAGCTCGTCACGAAGGGTCTCCATTAGAAGTAAGTCACCAAACAAATGGGTGGGGTCGAACCCTGGCCATCCCACAACCTACCACGCTTTCTTACACATAAATTACCAAAACACGTCCGAATACAGCCTTCACTTTCACAACTTTCAACTCAGCGTGTGCCACTTTGAACACTTTCACCTTCTGTGAGAGAAAAAAGCCTACATCCGGTTGCGAATGGCTGTTGCAAAACACCTGATTCGAGAGGCTTCGTCAGTAATAGGACGTAATGTTTTTTTCTTGCAGGTTGCAGAGTCGGTACAGAGATGCACTTGGATGGTTGTGTGTTGATCTTATTATTATATATTTTTTATATATTATATTTTAGAAAAAAGAATAGGATGATTTCGATTTTTAAAGGATATAAGTTACTGTTAAATATGGTAGAAATGAATATACACTTTGAGATATTAAGCAACTAAAAATCCAAAAGCACTCCAGATACGCATTTAATGATTAAATAAAACACAATTATAATCTATTGTGATATTGAATTGACTCATTTATGTTGCAAAGTAAACATCAGAAATAATTGAAAAAAAAGAGAGGAGAATGTATATAACTAATGGAAATTAATAAAGGATGCAATGAAATTATCTTTAACTGTCCATTGTGGGTTGAGTGGTGGTTATTAATGTCAAAAATTATCTTTAACTGTCCATTGGGGGTTGAGTGGTGGTTCTTAATGTCAAAAATTATCTTTAACTGTCCATTGGGGGTTGAGTGGTGGTTCTTAATGTCAAAAATTATCTTTAACTGTCCATTGGGGGTTGAGTGGTGGTTCTTAATGACAAAAATTATCTTTAACTGTCCATTGGGGGTTGAGTGGTGGTTCTTAATGTCAAAAATTATCTTTAACTGTCCATTGGGGGTTGAGTGGTGGTTCTTAATGTCAAAAATTATCTTTAACTGTCCATTAAGGGGTTGAGTGGTGGTTCTTAATGTCAAAAATTATCTTTAACTGTCCATTGGGGGTTGAGTGGTGGTTCTTAATGTCAAAAATTATCTTTAACTGTCCATTAAGGGGTTGAGTGGTGGTTCTTAATGTCAAAAATTATCTTTAACTGTCCATTAAGGGGTTGAGTGGTGGTTCTTAATGTCAAAAATTATCTTTAACTGTCCATTAAGGGGTTGAGTGGTGGTTCTTAATGTCAAAAATTATCTTTAACTGTCCATTAAGGGGTTGAGTGGTGGTTCTTAATGTCAAAAATTATCTTTAACTGTCCATTAAGGGGTTGAGTGGTGGTTCTTAATGTCAAAAATTATCTTTAACTGTCCATTAAGGGGTTGAGTGGTGGTTCTTAATGTAAAAAATTATCTTTAACTGTCCATTAAAGGGTTGAGTGGTGGTTCTTAATGTCAAAAATTATCTTTAACTGTCCATTGGGGGTTGAGTGGTGGTTCTTAATGTCAAAAATTATCTTTAACTGTCCATTAAGGGGTTGAGTGGTGGTTCTTAATGTCAAAAATGAAAATGGTCAATGGTTAACCTTTAAGGGTTATAAAATTATTAATTTAGCTTTAGTTGATGACCTTTCCTCGACTAGAAAGTTTTTTATTTTCACAATTACAAAATAAAAGATTATTATCAAAACAATAACTAATTAACTTTGTGAATGATTAGAAAAAAAAGAAATAGATAATTTTTAAATATTTTTAACCACTCTTCAGACATTTACGATCAAGGGTTTCTAACAATCCATGGACCGAAGTATTGATGTTGTGCCTGATCTGGTTTACTAGATCAGGATCAAGATTACTGTATAAAATCCAAACATGGTACAGGTACGTGGTACACGTATAAACAGGTACATGACATACAAGGACATAACAAAGTACAGGCATAAGCAGATACATGTAATAAGCTATAAATATAACTAATATCTAATTAGGTTGGTTGGTTGAGGAACTGCAGGTGCAAACGGCTACCAAATGGATCCCACAATAAAAATACTTACAAAGCCTGCTTCTACCGACAATAATTCTTCGTTAGTTTCTCATGCGCATCACTATAAAGTGGAATATCTTAATTTTCCTGTATCTTAAATCTTAGTGTGTTCAAACTACGGGAAAATAAGTAGGTACATTAGAAGTAAATCTTCCACCAGACGATAGACAGATGTGTAATGAAAGCATTATCCATTGTTTTCCATTACTCGTATCTATTACCCATCCATCCAAAGGTTGTCTGTAAGAGATTGCTCTTAGCAATAACGCCACCCATTGTATTTATTTTAATCATTATCTTATTGGTACAATAAAGATTATTCTATTATTAAGAAGCAATTTGAACTATCTAAAACACAATAAATATGAATCGAATTCTACTAATGCAAAAATTATTGTTACTTTTCTTAATACATGGTGATTGATTTGCTTGAATAACGAGATATATCTAAGCTCCACATAGAAGTTTCTTTATTGTTTAATTTCTTATAAATATTCTTAAAAAATGTAGTATTATAAGTTATTTGCGTTGAACAAATGCTGTTTATTCTTATTTCGAGACATTGCGTTTTTCCTTTACTGGTTTATTGTTATGTCTTGTCATTGAAGGTAGGAAGTTTAAGATAATGTATTAAACGTTACCTTAAACTTCAGAATAGACATGATATCGGACTTCAAATGTAAACTTTATGGACTTGGTCATGTCGTCTTAAGAAATTCAATAAGGTTATGATATGGGTGGGTGCCTAATCTCGCAGTGAAATAAAACTGTGGAATCGACTGGCACACCTGTTTTACTACGACACACCTAACAGTAATGTAATAACTGTATACATTTAATTGAAGAAATATAAACTTTGTAACAAAGAGTTAAGGTGGGATTTCGAATGTGGTGATGAACAGCTATGGTGTTATGTTATGAGGTAAATAAAACCATTGAGGGCACTATGTTTACCCGATCTCTCAGTGTGAAAGCGAGGAGAAAGGTGTAAGCGTCCGCTAAGCCCCAAATTCCTTTGCCGGTGAAAGACATTTTTTTTTCTTTTTAATAGCTCACAAGACAGGTTGATTTTTCTCGTTTTAGTAATTGATGATAATGATTTTTATCCGACTGTAGTTTAAATGGTATGTGTGTGTTTTTCTCTTACGCCCCATTCTCAATGATTGAATGAGGTAGATAGAAAGCTAAGTTATCGAATGGTACCTGTGATGCCTGTACTTAAAGACTTATCAAGACCAGTCCAATTCCAGTCATGATGAGATATGTGTATTATATTTATAGGAATTGTACTGAAACCCTTCCGAAAGTCATAAAACACGCAATTTTTTCCATCATCAATTTAAAATGAAATCATAACTTACATTATTGAGCCCGGAAATTGAGCAAATGTTTAGATGGTCGGTGAATATTAGCAGAATCGTAGTGATTTCTTCCAACCAACTTAGAATAGTATAAAACTGGAAAAAAGCATCTGAAAATGGAAGACCTAATCATGAGACGAATGTTGAATGCAGGCCTCTCCTAAAGACTGGGAAAGAAGGGCCGACCCTTGTCGAAGTCTTCTTGCGTCGACTTTACCTGGTCAAATAATTTTGTATAAAATCCAAGCTCTTTGTGTAATTTTTAATGATTATCATGCAAACTTACTTGGTTTAAGCGAGTGGCTTAGTATTTTAAATAATAAGAATTGTAAACGTTTTGGTCAATAAAGAAAAAAAAACTCAACTTATCAGTTATCGCACCGCAAGGATTAACTTAAAAGAACTAAAAATATATGTCACCTCATGAACCTAGTATCCTAAATATAGAAGATCAGGATTATATTGAGCCTATTTTGTGAGTTCCAGCAGTGAAAAAAAACATTTCAAAGCTCTATGCGAGGCCTGTTCTGCCCCAGGTATTGTTGTGGTCAGTATTGTGTGCCATTAAATCTTCTTCTACCACAGACAATAAAACATACAAGCAAGAGAAAACTAAGGACAGACAAAAATTATTACATCTTCACATATAGCAAATCTAGTTTTAAAAAGGACTACTAACCTCACTGCACCTAAATTATGTAAGATGGAAACGTGCATTAGCAACTTTTTCACTCTTAGGCAATTAAGGCCTTTGAGGCACTCCTTATAGCATTAAGCAGTAATAGAAATCAGGCAACAGGATAAAGAATTATCGGGGACATGCTTAATAAAATATAAAATGAATTTACAAATTCTCTCTTTGTATGATTTGAATGTAAATAATTCTAGTTATTGTCTCAACATTATCATCAATGGCGATTTCGTCATAAAAGTTCGATTCAATAAATAGAATAAATACAAGACTATTAGATGTGTCAATCGATGGTAAATCTTAATCGCGATAAAGGTATCGTTTATTACAGAACATTATCTGATTTGTTACTGGTTTACACTTATAATATGTAAACAAGTGCCGAAAGATTACAAACAATTATTCCTAAAAGTATGTGTGACTGACTGCAAGCGCATGCAGCCAACAACCCTCTAATTGTAAAGAAATAATTTATTCACAAAATGTTTTTCTGAGTATCAACAATTATTTCGATTGCGTTGTTTCCTCCATAACAAAATAGTAGGATAACAGTTTGTCATAATTCACATACTGTAACTATGTACTCCAACAACATTCAGGATATATTCCTTAATTTTATTTTCGTAATATGCCGATGTGCTTGAAATTTTAAAAATTAATGCAAATTCGGAAAATTGTTTTCATTTTACAAGCCTATATTGTTTTCAAGAAGATTAGTTTTGCTAAGAAATCCAAGACTAAATATTACAGGATTAAATTCATTTAAAACCACTTAATTATATATATTTAAATTCATAACATCTCATATTATTCAAAGTCAAAAGCAAATTCAAAGTCGGATTTATTTAAAATTTCAATTAATGTAATTTAAATAATAATTTCTTTACATTTACATATTTATTAAAATAATTCATCTGAACGCGTTCAAGTAAAAGAAATCCATTATCATTATTAATAAGAAAATGGAAAGACAACACAACAAAAATGTCTAAGTGAAAGTGTCACGCACACAGCAACAAATGTTTATGTAGTGGTGGAGAAAGTCAGACGTCTATATAATCAGACTACCAGCTGGTGTGGAGTCGAACAGCGTTAATTCTATTTTCAAAAATGTATGTGTAGATATTTATTTCATATCACATCACCAAAAAACGTTAAAGTAATTGATAATAAATTTATCATAAAATTGTTTCCTTTTTGTAATACATAATTATGTCAATAGATAAAATTATATACTCTCTTTTTATAATTTCTCCAGTGTCAGTACGGATTTTTAGTATGATCAAGAATACGATTTTAAAAATATTAAAAATACAAACAAAGGTTTACTTTTTAAGCATTCTGTTGTCACACTCATATTTATAATACTAATGTCAGAAAACTCTCAGTGCATGTACCAACAATAACTATTTAAACAATATATCTCTTAAGCTACTCTACAGTCTTCACTGTCCAATCATTTTTGCGATAGTGTGTGTGGGTGAAAGGCATATACGTACACGGTAATGCTCATACAGCTGCACGATAGTGTGTGTGAAGATGGTATGTTATTTTTTTTCACATTCTATCTATATTGAAAACTAGTATAAAAGTAGGTTTGTCCGTTTATACGGCTTAGTTTCTAAACAACTACTGGCAAGAATGTTGCGTTAATATTTTTCAGCTGTTATAAAAGGCCTGCTTTGTTTACTTTTAAAATATTTATTTTTTACGTTTTATGATAGAAATAATTTTATTAGAATAATATGAGTTATTATGAATTTTTTTAGCAATATTCATTATTTATAATCTGAACTGATTAATCGATCGGTGCCCTAAGAATTAAATATTAAGTTAAAGTAAGTGCTTCAATCAGGACATATATAGCATAACGTCACGCATTTTAACTTACCATTCATACTTACTGACATAACCTAGTAACTTAGTTGATAGCAGACCTGGCAATATCTCGACAATGGGTTTTTTCTTAAGAATCATGGTACGCAAATTTATTGACCAGCAGGCCGTTTCATGCATGCATGAACCCTTGTTGGTCCAGACATTAGTAGAGTATACTCGAAACACATACGTGAGAAGAACTGTATTTATTTTACAAATATACTGAACTCACTAAAGTCATTACTCTGTTGATAAGTTTGTCACAACATTTATGTTTAAATTGAACGGGGTTTAACAAGGATAGTGTAGCAAATGTGTGTCTTGGTGAACGATGACGAGAAGAGAGAAGTGTTTAGATCAGTCGTAGGACTGCACGTCAGAAGTGAAAACACACACACATCTATATACATATCTCTCTAAATGTAACTGAGCGTAACGCGAGTTCACTGCTTTTTCACTTTAAAAACTTAATAGTAATTAGCTTTATGTATACCTACTGTATCAGTATCCAAAATAAAGGCTCTAGATACACATTTTTGTCAAAGCTTCAACAGACATCTCTTTCACATGTAAACTGTAAAGAAAGTACCTTGAAAGTACTATACAAAAATTTGTCATGTTTGTTGTCTTGGCCGTTTATTCTTTATACTCAATAGATGGCGCTGCACGCCTCATGCAAGAACTACAGGAGTTTATTAATTATACAAGAAATGCTTTTTATACAACTAAATTTATAATAATTTAAAAAAAAAATGGGGTAAATTGCAAGTGGTCATCGCTACCTATTGAGAAAAGTTTTACTGTGGTTTTGTTATGCTCTTGTAATAATAAATAGGTTGAAAAAGAAAATAAATAAAGACACAAGTTTATATAAGCAATTCTCCTACATTTATTGTTATTTGCTAAATATATAAAAAAAAAAGTGTGATTTGATTTGATTTTTAAATAACAAAAATCTACGTAACATTAATAAAAAAATCTCATCTTTTTCATAAAATTTCACTCAAAGGAATAAAAACTATGTTAATACAAACAATATTTTTGTGTTCAACGTACCCAAATATATAAATAATATATGTACCTAAAGGCACCTAATAATTTCTTTAACGTACCAACAGATGTCGTTAGCAGTTTTAAAGAGCATAACAACGAGTTAAAATATAGCTTGAGGTGAGCCAACCAAAACAGCCTAAGTGCCGCTTCTAAAACAGTAAAGAATGGTTCTTATAACACATTAAAAATAAGTAAAACCACACAATTTTTATAACATACTAGCTTCTTCCGCGTCTTCGTTCGTGTGAAAGTTTTTCTGACCCTCGGAAAATACTTTTTCTGGATAAAAGGTACCCTGTATCTCTTGCAACGTGTATGCAAAGTTTCATAATCATCAGTTAAGTATTTACAACAACAAGATAACTTTTGCATTTATAATATTAGTTAGGATTAATGTTTCTGCCCCAATAGAAGCCGCCCAGTAGATGCATAGGGCGTGCGTTGGCGAAATACTGCTATTTTTTTTGGATATAAACTATAGAATGTAAGTACTTCACTTTTTGCGATTATAAGTCCAAAATTAAGGATGAAATATCAAAATATTCTTGAGTATGAAGAATAATAAAATACGAAATTCTGGGTTAAAGCTAATAAAAGTGAGCAATCAAACATTTTGTTTTGTTTTTCAAATCAAATCAATTCAGTCAATTGAATTTTAAGGACAACTTCCGCATAGGGATATTCCTGTGTCGCGGGGGGCTTCACAAACATTCAAACAACGGATATAGAACACCCAGACACCCGACAACTATTTGTGGATAACACAAATTATTGTCCCGTGTGGGATTTGAACCCACAACACTCGCTGTGTAGTGGCGAGGTAACCACTTAAACCATTGCGTCGTCGTCATATTCGCAACATTAGAATTAATATTAATTTACTCCCTCAAACAATTAAAACAATACAGCTTTGCTATTGAGACGACCGATTCAACTTCTTAAATAAAACCACATTTTTCTGATACCTCCGCCTCACATGTCCATACTGCGATAATTGCCATCCACAAGTTTTCTCTAATGTGCTCATTCCTCATCTAAAATATTATTATTATTGCTCTTGCTAAACCGTCTAGAGTGGTGGTGCTTCTACTATGTTACACATACTGTATTAACATAACTATTGGATACAGGGTACCTACCCAGGGGACAGGGTTGGACACCTGGTACTGCCGTTGTTGCAAGCGTTTATAAAAATTGTAGCTGCAATAATTAAAAAAAATCTTTAGAACATCTAATTAATAGCCGTATCAAGCTCGAAGGAGCAGGAAGTAAATAGCATTATGAGAATGATCAGTGTAATTAAATTCAAAAGATTTTCAAGAACCTTTATTGTTAAATCTATAAGTACAGCTGGCAGATTTTAAACGTCAGAGAGCCATGCCAAACGTGGGAGAGCCGTGCTTGGCCACGTATGGGCAGGCTCGATCGGAGTAATATCACGGCCTCACAGGCAATGCTTGCGTTCGCTCGCTGGGTGAGTGAGGTTACCAGAGGCCCTAACGCCCCTCCCCTTTCTCCAATTCTCCTACTCCCATCTTAAAGGCCGGCAACGCACTTGTCATTCTTGAGTTATAGGTGTGCATGGGCAGCGGTAGTCACTTACCATCAAGTGACCCGGCTGCTCGTTTGACCCGAATCCTCTGGAAACAGTACCTCTGGAACGAGGTATAAATAACTTCATGATGTAACTTTTTAAAATGTAATTTTTCTCTTACGGTGTTTAATCCCACTAATATTATCCCACTAATCCCACTATATAATATTATAAATGTGAAAGTTTGGATGGATAGATGAATGTTTGTTACTCTTTCACGCCAAAACTCTTGAACCGATTGCCATGAAACTATGTATGTAGATAGCGGGAGACCTGAATTAACATATAGGCAACCTTTTCTTCCGATATTCCCACGGGATCGGGACTTACGCGGGTAAAACCGCGGGGCACTGCTAGAATTATAAATGTGAAAGTTACGATGGATGGATGTTTGTTACTCTTTCACGCCAAAACTACTGAACAGATTGCGATGAAACTTGGTATGTAGGTAGCTGGAGACCTAGATCAACATATAGGCTACTTTTTATCCCGATATTCCCTCGGGATCGGGACTTACGCGGGTGAAACCGCGGGGCGCTGCTAGTGGTTTATAACTCTGTGATTATTATATGTACAACTAGCTTTCCGCTCTCTTAAAACTTATTATTGTATTCCTCGGAAACAGTTCATTTTTTCAGGAAATACCTTTCATCCTGAAAAAATGAATAGGGTACCCCTTTATCCTTTTCTGTCCTCCTGGTAACGCGTATGCAAGAATCTGTTGAGATGTTGAGACATAAAAGCCTAACAAGCAAATAAACTCACTTTTGCATTCCATTAATATTATAATCCTACTAATATTAAAAACCTGAAAGTTTGTGAGGATGTATGGATGTTTGCTCTTACACGTAAAAACCACTGAAGCGATTGCTATGAAACTTGGTATGTAGATAGCTGGAGACCCGGATTAACACATAGACTACTTTTTATCTCGATATTCCCACGTCATCTGGACATACGCGGGGAGCAGTTAGTTAATAATATTATTAAGTTAGGTAGTAAGGAAGTTAGGATTAAAATCCTAGTAGTATAGTCAACCTCTGTAATGGCACAACAGGCTGGTTATAATAGGGAATGTCTTGAAGTCAACAGGACATCATAATGTATAACTATTGTCGGCCTTAATTTTAATAAAATACTTCAATTAAATTAAATTTTATTATTCTTATTACTAATTGTACAGTCTTATAAAATGATTACGATATTAGTACAATGTTTGGTTCTATGACACATAAACCCGTATTAGTACATTCTAAAACTAGTAGTTTAAATAAGAAATTAGTTCAAAGGACCGCTTTATACAACAATGATAAATTAATTTAATAAAAAAATATTTCGCTGTTTTTACCCTGCACCGTCCAAGTGTTTTTAAAATTTGTACAGTTTTTTTTTAATAAAATTTATGTTAAAATAATAAATTAATAATACTAATTAAAATTGATAAGCTTATAACAAATCTTGCACCATTCAATTCAGCTTTCATACGTGTCATTTAAAGCTTATAAACGCACCTTTCAATTATTTTTTTATCCTAAATAATAATTATATAATAGTGATAGGTTCTAGCGATAACATCATTTTTTAACTTATAAATTATAAAGATCATTGGAAATCTGTAATCAATTTAAACTATTATTAAACTTATCACTACAAATTAAAAAACAAAGTCCCCCGCCGTGTCTGTCTGTCTGTCTGCGATAAACTGAAAAACTACTGAATGGATTTTCATGCGGTTTTCACCAATAGGCAGAGTGCTTCATGATTCATGAGGAAGTTTAGGTGTATAATTTATTAAGATTTTGTGTAAATTGATTGAAATATGTTGATGATTGTTGAAGATGTATCTGCTACCCGTGTTGCTAGTTTTAAATAAATTTATATAAAAAAATTATTAAGAACTCTAAATATTGTAATATTATCTATGTATTTACGTCTAAATATTGTGTACCAAAATAAAACTTACTGACGAACTCGGACACATTGAACGGGTATTTAAAGCAGCCTTTAGCGTAAACAATAAATACTGAGGGATATTGTAAAAATGTTCTATTATATAAAAATAATAAGACATATTTTTTATGACAGTACAATAAAAACAGTACAGCACAGTACAGTACACTACAGTACGGTACAGTGCAGTACAGTTTGTGCTTTGTGTTGTGCGCTTTTGCAGTGCATTATTCATGCTTCAACTAATTTACTTACTGAAGCATGATTAAAAAAAAATGAGATAGCATTAAGAATATTAATTTTCATGTCTCCTATTAGGCCATATCCTATTTTTTCTAATGTTCTCTCTTTATACTCTCGTAGTTCTCTCTTTATACTAGTATTAAATACTCTCTCTCTTTATGAAGGTATTTGCGCGTTATAGGCCAAGTCGTTGGCATCATTTGCAATGCTTGATGATCTGGCGTATGGGTATGATGCTGCTGATGCTGTTGGTGATGACCACTGCTGGGAAGACTGGATCCCAGCAATCTGATGAAACAATTTTAATTATGATACCATATGAATATATTCGATTCTGATCGACCACTGCTAAGTATGTGCGGTATAAGATTGGTTGACAGATAAAGGAATGTAGATGTTTGGGAGCAGCAGAGGGGCTCGTGGCTAAGTGGTAATCGAGTAGGTTAACACATTACAAGGTTAAGTAACACTAGCCAGGTCAGTCTTTTGATGGGTGACAATTTTTAACACATTGAGACTCCTCCGTGCCTCGAAAAGCACGTTATTCGTTACGGGTAGTTGTTACCCTAAAAAGTCCGACAACCTGGTCTAACTACAGAAATTCGATATCGCCTAATACTTGGGTTGTGGAGGTCTGATGGAAGTCACTTCATGTAAAATATAGAAATTCAGCCGTATCGTAGTTAGACTGAAAGCCAACCCCAACTGAGTTGGGAAAAAAGTATAGATGGAACCAGAAACAAAAATACACTGGACTTATAATCTTATATGTATATTAAATTATCTCGCCTTCTCTATTATATATACATATTTAAAATCTCCTAATCGTTAGGTGATGATACAGTTTTAAATTTTCCATATCATCTGCAGACACAGTAGTGACGACTGCAAACATAATGCGATATCGTTCACATATATGGTGAATATTTAGGGATCAAGTAGAGAACCTTGAGGAACTCCACTAGGCACAAGAACCTACATAGAAATGTAGTTTTTAAGTATTTGTGACTTATTATTTACATATGACGAGAACCATCTCAGTAGATCCCCATGTATTCTGATGTCATGTATTTTTTTTAATAAGATTATATGTTCAGTTTTGTCAAATGTCTTGCTGTAGTCTGTATACACAACATCAACTTGTCCACCATTTCCATAGCCTGAGAGAGATAGTTCTTAAATAAAGCTAGGTTGGTTACACTTGATCGGTTCTTTAGAAAAACATTCTATATGCTGGCTAAGAGATTTAGCAATGGCTGCGTAAAGTTGTTTATGAAAATAATATAAAAAACATTTATTTATATTGCATTTTTATGAAGAAATCTCACCTTTCCACTGATGCTATTCAAACCACCTCCACTTAATAGCTTCTGGATACCAAGACCTGCTGCTACCACGAAAGCGAGCTTGGCGATCACCAAGGCTTTAGTTACCAACAGCGTGAGACCTCCAAACAACAAGCCAGCTATAGCCAACACTTTGACTCCAATGCCTGCTAGAAGAGGCGTATACTTCTTGATTTTGCCACGAGCTAGAAGTAAAAAGAAGTCACGTACAAACTACAAAACTTTTAATTAAATTCCATTAAATTTATTTGAAAATTTCATGATCCCATCAGTTTTTAATACAGAGTAACAAACATTTTTTTATTTAACTTAGGTATTGCCTGACGTAAACAAGCTCGTGGCCTTGACCGAGAGGCCATTGCTCTGACGTAACAGTTTGTTGACCCACTACCAGCTTTCATATTCTCTCACGATCACGACGCCTTGGCGTATATTGCAGCGAGTGAAGTATTCGATCAATGAATTAGTATCCTAAATGGCAAATTGATGATTTCTTTCTTGCTTGTTTATGCAAACTGACTGATGAAGCTTATTCGTATAGCAATTTAATGCCCTATGTGACGCAGTGGTAGAACGTTCGATTAACATGTCGGGAGTCACGGGCTCGAGTATCGCTCAGTGTTCAGATTAAATTAGTGTATTATTATAATGGTATAGATAAACAATCAGTAAATGTACCTTCAGCGAAACTCTTCGCCGCGTCTCTCAGTTCACCAGGTTCGAATTTCACATTTAGTTTTTCTTCCCCAGTTGCTTCTCTGTAAACAAATTAACGGAAAAATAAGTTAATATTTCAATATATAAAGTCTTAAATAACATAATTATTACATCCACTTAAAAGTTTTTTTTTATTTTCTCATTTCCGAATCTCTCGTTTATTTGGTTTGGTGATGACATAAAAGTCTATATTCAATTATTGCCACATTTTGATGCACCTGTATTTGAGTTGACATTTATTTTGACCACACGTACCACAGATATGGGATAAAAGTTAACCTTATTGAAGATTACACAGTCACAATAACCTTTTTATAACGGACATAATCCCTATAACTATTAAAGGACACGCTGTTTTGTACGGACGTAACGGATAAACCCACATTTTTTATTAGGGTTTTTTGTCATTAGTCGTCATTTCAAGTCTTTTGACACTAACTTACAGCAAAACATATATAGATACTTTAGCACCATCTAACGAAGACCACCGGAACTATGTTGTAAGTACTGGTCCTGCACCGCGCAATGAAAGTTCTCGGGCCAAAAAGTATACATACAACTGCCCAACATTAAACAACTGACCGTAGCCCGTCAGGCTCAATCACCTAGGCTAGTGAAAAGATCCTTTCTTAGTGTTGAAGATTGACGTATTGAGTTGACGTAGCATCAGTTCCTCCACACTAGTCAACAATTAGTCAGGAGCTGTTGTTAACCCTGCCTTATTCCTATATAGTCCTCCCATATCATAGCTGTCGTTTACTAAAGTACTTTTTTTTAGGTTTAGGTTTTCGTTACTCTTCTTTGGGAGGATCACTTCTTTGTCCATCTGTCTGTCAGTCTGTCTGACGGCTCATCTGTCTCTCTGTCTGTGTGTTTGAGGCTCGGTCCGTCTGTCTATGGTCTATCGAGACAGGCTCGGTCTGTCCGTCGAACGGAGTTATCAAATTGAAATTAACATGAAATACTTAATTCTGTGGACCCTGAAGCTGAAATAAAATCAACCTTCGCAATTAAAAGACATGGTCGTTTAAGCAATATATTTTAACATTTCACAGGTAAATCAAAACCTATAGTGTACTTTTAAATTACCCATTGTTCTAGAATAATGAAATTTCTTGAGAAGCAAGGCAAAAGTCCAGCGTAGGTGAAGGAAAGAATCCGAAAGCCGTTATTTTACAGTTATAACACAGAAAATGTTTTTGATATTCGAAAATTGATTGTGGCGTGTATCGAGTACTTTTTAGAACGGCAAAGTTAAGTTTCTCAGTTAGAAACAAACGGGCAAGATAAAGACATTTAGTAAGATGGGTCATACATTACTAGTATTTTTGTTAAACCCTTCAGCTAAACTAACTGCTTGTTAGCAGTGGGAGCAACTACTTTACCGCAAGTCCGACGCCTTAGTCATTACGCTAACGCCGCTTAAAGTGAAGCAACTGTCATAATGTACACTGTGTTGGTTGAACCATTACACGAATGAACTCTCAATATTACCATAAGTAAAATAACACAATACACTAAACTTACGTAAATATACATTAGAAAATAACACAATACACTAAACTTACGTAAATATACATTAGAAAATAACACAATACACTAAACTTACGTAAATATACATTAGAAAACTGAATTCCTTTCATGTTATTTCATAAGTGAACAAGTCTATTTTCACTTCATTTACATAAGAATAAAGTAAGTAATGTTTACTCAATAGGTGTAAGTTGAAATGGTCCTATGTGCCAGTTTTTCACTAATTGGAACAGGTCGGTGGGGGTGATCTGCGTCAGATTCAGAGTATCAGGCCGTGTCACCAGTGTTGAGTTCAGGGTGACATCACCTTCAAGGAAATTACTATTGAGTTACTGGAGATTCAAATAATCTTTGTACTTAATAACATTTGTTTTTTTCATTTAAGATCACATCTGCTAGTGTCGATCTATAACCGCCCGTTTCTAAGCAGTTGAGCTTTGTATAATAATATTGAGCGAGTGGTAGGTGCTATTTTAAATATTCTGTAAGGACTGTATAACATATTATACAGAATAAATATTTAAATAACTTTATTATTAAAATGTTAATTATCTAGTTTTTGTAAGTATCATACTATTTACAGGATAAAAACGCTTGGGATTGAATTGTATTGGATTCACAGGCTATTTCATATCCGTAATAGAAATGTTATGCGAGCTAATATGTGTCTTATTTTCCATCTCTCATGTTTATCTTTTCTTCATTTTTTTTTTTCTTCATTTCAGTTTCCCTATTGCCATATCCTTCTTTGTTTATTTACTTTTAATAACATAATAGCACACAACAAAATGATGTATTATTAAAATTTAATGAATATTGTTAAAACTATCTTGTTTTTAAAAGAGTGGCCGTGAGTTTGTTTGCCCGATTTCTTCTCACAAGGCTCAACCAATTGGAAACGGGCGGTTATAGATCGACATAGGCAGATATGATATTATGTTATAAATTTTTTTTTACTATTTTACATTTGACAAAGCAAACTATTGTTGTGGTGACTCTGTGTGTGTTGATCTATAATTTTAAACTATAATCATTATTTTTTTAAATTGACGATTTGGAATAATAAAGTGATTAATTTTATGAAATAAAGATGTTTAATTTGAATTTGAATTTGATTTTTACGCATTACGCAATAAGTTTCATCACTTTTTACTACTATATGTAGCTTAAGAAATCTATTCTGGTTATGAATATCTATACAGAGAAAGTATGGTTTAAAGCCTTAAGAGGCTTAACTTTGATATAAATGATATGGTAGGCGTAATCCATTTTCAATGAAAGGACGCAGTTACATCATCGTGTCACAATCGTGAAACTGTATCGGTAGTTGTAATGGTAGTTCATGAACTAAATTATGAAATACTCTGAGGATAAAAGCAAACCAACCTAAAATACTGCAGCCAGCTATGGTAAATAGTAAAACCAAATTATAAAGCACAAAATATACCTAAACAAAATTTAAAATACACAAACTAGAAAGATTCTCGTAAAATATGGAGGAGCCCTCTCCTAAGAGCTTTAAAATTTTATGGTCGTAATGTTCTTACGATACCTCTACGATTATGTTTTATATGACATCTAACCTTTCTACTGTTATAAACACGAAAGTTTGGCAGCATGCATTTTTGTTACTCAATCACGCCAGAGCGGCTGAACGGATCTGCATGAAATTTGGCACACAGAGAGATCTGGAATAGCACATAGGCTACTTTTACTCCCGAAAAATGTGCAATTCCCGTTTGATATCTCTACGCGAACGAAGTCGCGGGCAATAGCTAGTAAAAAATAAGTTCAAAACTAATACCCGACTGCGGATAGAATCACAATATAAAACGTAACAATTCAATCATTCTTATCTATATATCTTCATTGGGCAGTATAACTTGAGTCAGTCAGTGTATATCAGTGTATGGACTTACTTACCATGACAGGTAATCAAATATACCTATGCACTAGACGTGTGTAATTTCATTAAGCCGTTTTCACGTAATTTTTAAAGTTGAGACATATTGTTTAAAAACTTTAGCGTTCTGCACTTCTTCTATATATAAACTGTAAATATTCCAAAATTCACGTTACTACGTTCGCAAAATTTTCTTAAAAAGGGGTACAAAGAATTCTATCCACGTATTAATATAATGATAATATTAAGAAGATGGGCGAAGTTTTTACTTTGGTAAAAAGTAATAAATTACTGGCTGAAAAAAACCTAAGTAAAGAAATCTCCTAAAAACTTAAGTGTCTGCATTCTTATGTGAAGCGTTGTGCCTGGTTAAAAAGTAATTAATTGGCAGCATCAAATTTACAGATAAAAAAAAAACACTTACTTCTCGATGGCTACACCAGGAAATAGCTCAATTTTTCCATCATCTTCATTGGAAGTCCCGGGAGCAGCTCTGCAGGCCACAACAGCAATAGCCAGGACAAAACACAACACACGCATTTTTTATTTTTCTTGCTACTGAGTTTTAAATATATTACGGTTGTTTTTTAAGGTTAGATGTGTCCTTGTTGATAGTTTAGGAGTAAGTGAGATGCGCCCGGGATGGCTAGCGTCTTTATATTGTGGTTGTGCGTTGACTCCGTGACAAGGATGGTTTGTTCAAAATTTAGTATAGCGCGCAAGATATTTTGGTACTTGGTTTTAATATTCATTGAAATTAACTTGTATGTTTACAAATAATGTATTATCAAATATGTTAAATAGGTCAGTGTATAGGATGTTAGGTAATAATGTTATTATCGAATATGTATTCGAATCAATGATGTAATTTAATTCCAAACATTGGTAATCCCAAATAATGAAGGCTTATAAGATAAATAGCGAGGTGGGTGGCCGATTCATAAATTCATAAAAGTTTCAGATAGCTCAGTCGTGCATTATTAGTACTAGGTAAGTTTTTAATTAGAGCCCCAGAAGACTACGGTTAAGAAACCCTCGATTGAAATGCAGTTCTGCAGCGGTCTTCTGGTCAGGCGAGGCGTATGCTTATTTGTCCATTTATAAAAATTAATGAAAATTCATGTTTTACATGAATTTTCATTGATTTTTATATTTCATAGCATTATTTTTGTGTTCATAGTGGGCTGAGTGTTAGCCTAGTTTACGGTATTTTCAAATTAAGCAAGTCAATTAGCCTATTCTAGTCCACTGCTGGACATAGCACCCGGTCCACCGCCTTCCGCAAATGCTGCGTATTAATTGTTACTAGAGATTGCCATGCCATGTGTTCAAAGTTCGACCACAATTCATATATTTTTTCCAGTATAAGTTGAACTTTCATTGTTAGACTTTCCGGACCATGACAGGTTAACGTATACACTGGACGCGTGTAGCTTGATGTAGACGTTTTCATGGAATTTTTAAATTTCAAATGTCACATTCGAAATTTGAAATTCATTTAAAAATGCGTACAAAGAGTTCTCTTCACTTATTAATAAATATATATAATTATTAAATTTTAACACATCAAAGTACCTAGTATCAATACCTTTCGGATACATGAAGTAACACCCATTCATATGTTATGTAGTGCGTACGTCGCTCCTTCGAACAAAAGTTCAATTATTGTAGTACTAAATTGAAACATTTTACTAGTTACACATCGACATTGGATATTATACTCTAAGGTCATAGTCATAAAGTTTATTTGTTATGCACGTTGAAGTTTGTTTACACATTTCTATGGAATATGAAATAATAATGTATAGCACAATCGATTTCTATTCGGATTGTAGGCGTCCGACTAAGGAAATACTTCCACCATAGGGAAGATTGTTGTGCTCACAGGGTCCTTATAAGGCGGAAAGTGCAAAATTGTTAGCTCTGGCACTGCGAGTGCTGACGCGGGCTTGATGTGTGTTGCAACTTAAGGCATTAAATAAGAAGGAACTTGACATTTGAAGACTGTAATATGAAAAAAATGCATTATTGAGTTGTAACTCCAACGTATTTAATGTATTAAATACGTTGGAACCAACTAAATAAGATTAAGATTATCGTGGGAGAGCCATTCTTCAGCACGTATGGGCCGGCTCGACCGGAGTGATACCACGGCCTTACAGAAAATCGGAAGCGAAGCAATGATTGCATTGCTTTTTGCCGAGTGAGTGAGGTTACAAGAGGCCCTAACCCTTTCCTCCTTCTTCCACCCTTCCCCTACTCCCACCTTAAAGTCCGGCAACGCACTTGTGTCTCTTGAATTGCAGGTGCCCATGGACGGCGGTAGTCATTTACCATCAGGTGACCCGTCTGCTCGTTTGCCGCCTAAACCATAAGGAAAAAAAAATAATAGACACAACATGGATAGAAAGATGAAACATTTCGGAATAACTTGGAAATAGAATTGCAAAGTAATATTTTTAACCTCCAACACAAAAAGGAGAGAATCAAAGATGTAGGAGTATATTGAGAGGGAATGGTAGCTGAGTAGGGGAGGCAATGGAATGATAAGGATGGATTGGGGAGTGTAACCAATGGCAGGCCAGGGTCGCATACTGCAAGATTTTTTTTTTATTTAATAGGGGCAAACGAGCAGAAGGGTCACCTGATAATAAAAGACTACCGCCGCCCATGGGCACCTGCAACTCAAAAGTCACAAGTGCTTTGCCGGCCTTTAAGGTGAGAGTAGGGGAAGGGGAGAAAATGGGTTGAGAGGGGAGAGGGGGAGAGGGAAGGGTTAGGGCCTCCGATAACCACACTCACTCGGCGAAAAGCAATGTAAACATTGCTTCACTGCCAGTTTTCTGTGAGGCCTTGGTATCACTCCGGTTGAGCCGGCCCATACGTGCCGAAGCATGGCTCTCCCACTGTAAAAAAGTATGCGACTCGAACTGGCTGTTGGAAGTCTCGTCACCAGATCTCCATTATCATTCCCATTGACCTAGAATCATGAAATTTATTAAGAAGCTGGGCACAAGTCAAGGAAAAAATCCGAAAGTCGGTTATTTGTTGTTATATCACATAAAATAATTGTTTCTGTGATTACAAACTTATATTTGGCAGTTGAAAAGTTGACTTTGTCGTACATCGTAATCGCAAAGTTATGTTTGTCATTCGAAAAGACGGGCAAAAAAGTCTTGCAGAATTGATTCCCGAGATAGACGTACTAAGTGTAATATATCAATATACATACAACTGTTTGTAGTGAAAACTTAACTGTTGAACGTTGGCACAGCTCGCGTTATTGTTAAATTCTTTGCCGATTTGCTGTCAAACAAAACGCTTTCTAAAGGATATTTTGAAGATCCGGTAACTTAACGCATATCGGGTGACGTCATCTGCTTTGTCATGTTGGCCTGGTTTGGTTACTACTGTAGCAGAATATAAATTATTTTGAGATTCTATAATAAATTTTGCTAGCGTGCTTTTCTTTATGATGCTCAATATGACCTCAACCTACCTGATGGTAACCTAGATCGAAGGTCTTCAAAGTTTAAAGGCCAAAATTATAGACTCCAAGAACACTGAATTGGTAATCCTCAGTTTGATGGGAACACGTGTGTTGGTGAAGAATCCCACATTTTGTGGTGCGGTAAAGAAAGATGGTGTTCAACCGTTTGGTTCTTGTACGATCCAAACACTAGAAGTGTTTCATCGCAATCGGTCCAGTAGTTTTTGTGTGAAAACATGATAAACATACATACAAAAACACAAATGTTAAATTTTTACGTTTGTCATCTCCTTTATTCATGAAATTATCGCCTGGGCGCAATGAACGTTTAAACCCTGTATATTTCTCGTCTTCATAACTTTACGAATATAATTTTCTGATTACAATAGGTATACCATTAAATTATAAATCTTGATCGATCGAAATCTTTTATCATTAGAAATGCTTTCTACCTTCTAATCTCCTAAACGGGTCAAGGCTGCTACCGAAAACTTTCCCCAATCCTCTGGGAGACTATCTAAGTGTACTTGCACATTACATTACAAGAAGTGGTGACGAGTTAGATGTGTAACTCCGCACTTAATCGCGATAATATTTAATATTTAAAAAGGTACAATAACCTCTTGGTTACCCGACGTTTCGATCGAATTGCACCGATCGTGGTCACGAGTGGACTCGTATACCTTTTAAATATTATCGCGATTAAGTCCCGAGTTACACATTTAATATGTATCAAAGACGCGAAAGTTTAAAAACAATTAGTGTTGATGAGTGTTTTGTAGGTATTTCTGTTTGCACGTGTTTTAAATAATTAAATAAGATATTACTTATGCTAATAATCCTAATAATGTTTAATATTATAAATGTGAAAGTATTATGTTATTATGTATGTTTACCGCCGAACAGATTTGGATATCATTTGATACAGAAAAATACGTATTCGAGAACCAAGAGCCACGCGGTAAAACAGCAAATTAAGGTTGCTATAATTTAGAAACAGCGTAGTAATAAATTCTTCTTGGAGCCAAAGGTGAAGGAGTTTTCTTTAACAGTATATTCCTTTCTCACAGGCTCTACTGCTACTACATGTCTCACTAACGTCATTGGAGGTATTACACATTTTGGAAGTTAATGATGGGACAATTGTATGTATACTGAAAGGGAAAGGTAGGTAAGAAGGGAAGGCAATGGACGCTAATAGGGATATTGATTATATGGATGGATTGGAGTGTAAGAAATCACTCGAGCATGTCAGGGTCGAATAGCCTGAGCCCTCTAACTACTTATTACATTACTAATCTGATTATCAATGTAGAAACAGATAATCCTGCTACTAAGTTTTCTTTAATCAATAACTATTAATAAAGTTTCTTAAATCCACATCCAAAATGTAAAAACGAGATATACATTTACGAGAATTAACGCAATATTTTGGGTATGTGTATATGTACGTACACCACCTTTGAACCCCCTGACGTTTCGAATAGTCGTGGTTAAAGAGGCAGGCAGCATCGTGTTAATTACCGTTAACGCCGTTGTACATTTTAATTGTCATGAAATAAACATGTTTGTAGCATAATGTGCAGTGTGCGTTAGTCACTTGCAGCATAGCGCCCAAGGTTGCGACAATGAACTTACCCATTGCTTACTTTCTATTTGTGTTGGATACACATCGTATAAGCTAGGTTTTAAGAAAATCTTATACAATTAATAAAAATAGGATTTTAACTTGACGTTATTAAAAAACAGATTTTCCATTTTTGAAATATAAATTCATCATCATACTAAGTATCGTAGACCAATGAACAAAAGTAAAACCAATAAAAAATTGCTATAATGGACTCTTAATATCTACTACACACTGTGTACTTTTCTTTTTCTTTCGTGTGGAAACCCCCACGGGTCATCACCTCACCGGAGCTACCGGTGAAATGGTATGTCAGAATCGAACCGACTAAAACCACACGATGTGGTGTTCCATCACACGTGGGTCTATTGCAAGGGACCCGGGATACCCTAAGAAGGCTATATAACACAGCTGGCCTATAGCAATAGTCTTCAACCGCACTTTGTTCTACGTTCTACCAGTACTTCTGACATAATTTTTAGTTTAGTGCAGTCCCTACGGCTGCATTAACTGAAAACGTCCAAGCAATCTTAGTTTAATCAAAAATGTTTGTTATCTTTAGGTATAGTTATTTCCACATGTGAAAGCTTTGCATATACTGCACACCGCGTGAGAAGCGATGGGTTACACAATATGATCAGAGTGCGTTGGCATACTTGAAACTTGTAAAACTAGTATTTATCGTGGTGGTCACATTAGAATATTATAAAGTATTGCATCATGACATTATAATGATGCATTTCAGATAAATACAGATAGGATGGATGAAGTTTGGAAGCATTAAGAACAGTTCACCAGATTCTCAATTCACCAGATTCTTAACTTACAAGATTTTCAACTCACAAGTTTTGAATTTGCTAGACTATTTACACACGCCATGTTCTGAATTCTTTAAAAGTACAATGAGAAATGAAATTATTGTTAACCCCACCGACTAAGTTAAATATCTACTGTTGGAGTGGGTTTACGTGGGTGTGCCTGGACGTCGCCTAATTGAGAGGTATTAAGGTTTTAACCCGGAGGTGGTGCCCGCGCTTTTGCGGGCAGGCGCTAGGGGGGTCCGGATCCCTCCTACTTAAGGCGCAGTACGGCACACCGTGTGGTTTTAGTCGGTTCGATTCCAACACACTGTCCCACCGAAAACCCAGCTGGGGTGACGGCATGAGGGGGTTTCCACACGTGCATACACAGCTTTGGTCTTAAACCGGCACCTATTCACCATCAACGCGACAGACAGTTCTCTATGCAGAGGGTGTCTGAACCCGGAGGAAACGGCCGCTCACGTTATCCTGGAGTGCGAAGGACTGGCCACACAACGGGCAAGTATCCTCGCGGGTGCGAGGTCGCTTCTAGAAGCCTGCGAACGCCCCAGGAAGCTTCTGTGCTTCTGGAAAGAGCTAGGCTGGCTCAACTAGTCAACTTATCTGAACCTAATGGACCGCCTATGAGTCTAAATGTGGAAACAGAGCCCTATAATATATAATACCAATATGCACAGCTTTCAGGCAAACAGTATTTGGTAATTTATGTAAAATATCTCTTTACTAAATTATTTATTATGTAAAATCACAGACAGCTTTATTGATAGAATACTGACTACAACGAGCCAAATAATACCAACACAAAGTTATTTTGCCACTCGTGTATGTTCACCTATACCCAAAAATTTGGTAAGCGCATGCAGTAGCCAAACAGGGCCTTTTTAGTTTAAAAATATACGGATATATATGTTAAAAATGTACTCTTACTAGAAGGTAATAAAGAATATATTAGTAAAAAGCAAAGATATTTCTATTATTGAACAAAGTTTGAAATTAAATCGTTAATTCAAGAAACTGCCCTCTTCGTTCTCATCAACTATATTAAGAAATCAAATTTTGATGCGGATTAGTTCCGATAAAAATAATTACCTTTTTTTGAAAGCTTAAAATACTTTCACAGTTGTGCTTTATTAGTTTGCAAATAACTAAGGAACAACTAAGAGAACATAAAATACTTTTAAGACTAATATTTTATTACCTATTGCATGGAACAACAATATAGTAACCCAATACAAAAATAACTTCTTTGTTTTGAGCTTCCAAATCTTGACGACACTGTTTTATTGTATATTGCATCGGTCCTCATAAAATTGTGCACTGAAGGGATTGTCCAATGCCATAGCACTTTCAGCTATCTTATCCCTAACTTTGTCAGACACGGTGTAAATGCCTCCTACCATTTTCCTCATACCCTTCTGTATAAAGTTCTTGGGGCTGTGTTTGTGTAAAAACGCCCTCATTCTCCTTTGTTTCAATGCCATTTTTCTCCTCATCGGGTGTGGTCTGCTGAAAACTGACTTCTTCTTTTTTGGGAAAATTCGTCTTTTTCTCTTGCCCATGATGAAACTGTTTTATGTTTTATCCGTTACCGCTAGAACTCATTTTTTTTTCTTTACTATTTGTTTAGGTTATGTGGGGTTTTGAATTAATATTTTCATTGTAATTTTACATTCTGCTACGGTTTTGATTCTTGGTGTCAAAATTTGGTATTGTCATACTTCTGGGCTTTTGTTTTGCAGCCAGTGAAATGTATTGACTGTTGATAATGAGTTTACATCAAGAAGGTTTTATATTTTTTTCAGTTAGAGAAGTGACTGTGTCTCCATTTCAGCTAATAATAATTCTGGTAGATAGAGACCGTACGCTTTTTTTTTTACTTTCAAAACCATTCTTTTTAAGAAAAAGCTTCTTTAGCCACGTTGGGAACTTTTGATGAATGAAATGAATCCAAAAATATTCTATTGTACCTAGCAACTTTATCTTCTGTTTGTTGTCTGAAAACTGTTTCGTAAGCAAAGCTAAGCAAACTTGCTTTTTTGGAACATAAAACACGTTAACACCCGGATACACATACTCCATACTTTATTTATTTGGGAAAAACGAACAGTTGTACACTAATCTTAATTGAGACAGGTTCAATTTTATATTGAACATATGTAAATCTTATGTAAATAAAACCCACAGCGTTATCCACGTAATAATCTGGATTGAATTCGATAATATAGAGCACTTAAAAAAAAGTGTTTATTGCCAAATATTATAACCATGTTCTGTGTACAATTTATGTGTGTCATTGTTCGCTCGGAGTTCTATTGTTGTAACTTTGAGTTGTATATCAAGACGTGTGAGTCATACCAACATTGTTGCTGCCAGGGCTTATAGGCCGATAAAACAGCAGCAGAGTTATACTGTACAGAAAATGAGGATTAATGCTGCCATTCCTAACTTACTGCAGACCGTCAATGTTAGCCTTTCCTTTTCCAATATTCTGCCCTCTTTTGTGTCTGTTGTCTTAATGTCTAAAAAATAAATTAACGGTTACCTGACAAAGAAAAGAAATGCAGTCGGAGCTTTCCCAAACACTAAAATGACCACAATTCGTAATTAGAAAAACGTATGCTCATTAGAGCGTAATGCTTGATAGGCCATAATGCACTCGTTTGCGTACACTATAAAAGTCTTTGACAACCTATGTGACCACCATTTCATTCCTACATTTGTAAAGAAACGGTTCTAAAAACATGAACTTGAACAATCAAATTTGAACTTTAGTGTGTTGTGATAAAGAGTATCCAAAACATGCTGCCATACTCCCGTGGACTTATGTTGGATAAGGCGAATAATTATGGTATAGTGAAAACGGAGACGGTATTTGGCTTCGGCCCAACTAGCCATGGCAACTATAGGAACGATAGCTTTAATTCTACTGAACCACTGGAGTGGATAATAACTCGCGACAATTTCGCTCCTACGTCTTTACAAGGTATTATCTGTCTTCATTATTTAGTAGCACTTCATCACTACATATATTATGACACGAAGTCCCCCACCGCGTCAATCTGTCTATTCGCGATAAAATGAAAAACTACTGAACGGATTTTCATGCGGTTTTTACTAATATACAGAGTTATTCATGAAGAAAGTTTAGGTGTAATTTGTAAAGATTTTGTGTAAATTGTTAGAAATATGCGAAGCTGCTAGTTATTTCTAATTCGTGTAACACGAACAAAGTTTTGGGTGGAACTTTATATTATATTAGATTTATCGATCAATTTATCACTTTCAATAGCTACTTATATGATAACCTCATTATAAAACATAAACTTTCTTAAAATTGCTAGAACTGTATGTTATTCACGTAGTCTACTAAACGACCCTTAAATATGACCACACATTTTTGTATAAATAGAGAGAGAAGCCGTGGGTTAAAACTAGTCTGAAATAAATCAATAAACTCAAATCAGTTTCAGAGGCAAATAGTCAAGAAATAGGACGACACCTAAAAGCCAAGCCTAAATCAGAGGCTAAGAATTCTAAAAAGAAGAGAAAAGAAGCATCTAAGAAGAAACGCCAGGGCAAAGGTAAAGGAAAAAAATGCATCTTCAAAGTAATTAGAAAGAACTCGAAGAAGAACAAAAGAGGCGGTAATAGGCATTCAAAGAAGCAGGGGAAATATATGATGCCGTTGATCTTGGGGCTACTCGCTGCCAAGAGCTTATTAATTCCTATAGCATTGAAGGCTTTGGCCTTTATGTCAGCGAAAGGTAAGAAGCGTTACTGTTTAAACATGTATTTTAATAACATTCTACTCAAGAATCTGGATATAATCCTGGAAGGGATTCCATGAATAAAAGATTAGGCGTTGTGAAAAAAAAAATAGTGTTTAGCATTTGTGTTTTTCAGATTTAGTACGAGACATCGATCTTCCACAATAGTCTGCCGATTTAAAAATTAGAAAAGAACTAAAATTACATAATAAATTGCTAAGTTTAAATATTCTATATTTTATCGCAACTTTTTATGAGTTTTTATCCCTGATAAATTTACCAACTCATTAACAGCTATGATATAAATGTTTTTAATTATAATATTCCTACCACTTACCTTCAGTTTGAACACCCTATCTATAACAATAGTGGAAGATAACCCTTTAGGAACGATTTGGCAGGAAGTAACTGAATTGTTGTCTCATCCTTCCTGAAGCATCTTAGCAGTCTTAACATCCTTACTGTAAGCAGATGTCTTAGGCAGTTCGCAATTTGTTAAGGTTTATTTTTGTCTGTTGTCATATTTCGGATTTGAAAACAAAGAGTGAGTGATAGGTTTTGATTTCTTATTACCATTTCTTTTTAGTTAAAGCTAAAGTTGTAATACATAAGTAGAATAATGTTTCATTAGACACAACTATCCAAATTTCAAAGGGAAGAAATATTCTGTAGTTCGTTTTTGGATAATCCCACAGGAACTAATGTGCCAACCTACTGGGTTACATCTTAGTTACGAGCACCTCCCACTTTCACGTATAATATTAGTAGGATTATCTCAGCTGAGTGTTAGCAGCGATTATCTGGCGGTTCAGTACTTTACAGTTTTTTTTCTTCCAGGGTTTATGATGGGCTTCTTTTCAACTGTATTGGCCTCCGTCCTTAGCCTAAAGGGTATGTTTGATCATAGCCACGCTTATCAGAACAGGAAAGACGACACGAAAACTCAGGTGGAAATAATTCAAGTACCTTCCAAGGCTGAAGATCATGTGTATTATGATGAGCATTATAAAAAGGGTGATTTGGTGCCCATTTTGGTTCATGAAGAAGGGAGCTTTATTTGAATTTGAACATGTTGCATATGACGATGCTGTAGCTCTGTTGAGAAGCTACAATTATACCATAGTTGAATGCTTGCTCAAGGCGATTATTTATTTGAAATAAATAGATGTTACTTGTTATAGAGATATTAGTTTATTATGTCACCAAGTAAGATACTTATTTTGTGAAACATGTTATGATTGGTTTATTAAATACGTTAATTACAAAACTTTTTTTTGTCTTTACTTCATTCAGTATGCGTAACGTATAATTAACGTTATAAAAAAGGCTACATGTGATTAGTTAAAAACGCAGTACCTAGATATTTTTTACATTTCATACGTACTATTATGATAAATCTGAACAGATTTTTGTTTGGTTGTTCGTTTGTTTGTTTAAATGCACTAATCTCTGAAACTATCAGTCAGATTTGAAGAATTATTTTTGTACTGGATAGAGTATTCATTGAATAAGGTTGTAGACTATGTAACATTGTACTACAATCCTTTGACAGGTAAAAATTGCGAAGAACGGCTAGTCGATAATAAGCTTATTTACTATTGGTAGGTATGTGTGGTAGTAAGAGTCAATAAGTAATATCACTAATCAAAGTATATAAAAATAAAAGTAAACTAATGTAGATCTAAATCAAATACATGAGGGATTAGAAAACGACATAGGGTAAAAAGGAAAGGAGAATGAAATTTATTTTTTATTTCAATTAAACCAATTGTAGGCATTTTTGAGTTGTCAGGACATTCTGTCCTTAGTGTTTCTTGCCTGCTCTTCTCCATAGGATCTACGTATTGGAACAGACAACTAGCTTTACGCCTGACTTATACTGACTGACTCGTACTCCTGAAAATCAAAAATACCTACCTATATATATAGGTTTAATTGGAGTAATGGTTTTGATTTTGATTTGGAACTACTAATATGGCCTAAGGAAGTTTATCAAGTCAGAAACATCTACCCACCGTACACTACTGCAACATAAAATGAGATGTTTATATTGACCAAATTGACACTTTTGTTTTTCACTGACGATTTGGACACCATGACAAGCAATTTTTTTAAACCAGATAGTAAAACTTGAGTTCCTAAGATAAAGGAAAAAAACAAAAAAAAAAAATATATTTATAAGATGTTGATTTTTTTATAGATATTGTTCATTTTCTTTTAAAAATGGATTTGAGTTGTTTCATTTTGTTTTAGTATTACACGTCAACAGTATTTTCAAGAGATGCTGCTTTAAACTTAATTTTTTTTAACTGACTGTACTAAATAATTTTAATATGGACGAAGTTGTTATGATGAGTAACTATCGGAAATATTTTTTCAGAGATGGTACGGTTGACATCTGTCGGGCATGCCACCGTCCTGGTGAATCTATCAGGCATATTATTTCTGCTTATCTTGTCTTACCAACAGCGAATATTTGCACAGACCACCAAGTGGCCGGGATTGTACATCAACTCTTGCCCTTAAATACATACCTGTTAAATTCAGAGGTGCTATATTACAGAAATGTGCCCACCCCAGTTCTCGAAAATGGTCTAACCTTGTATTGGGATCAGTCCATCATCTGAAATAATTATTGTTGCGATTAAGCCTGATATAGTGCTGAAAGACAGATTAGAGTGCCGTGCAATAATCGTCAATATCGCTGTTCCTTATGACGAGAACTTCGTGAAAGTTGAAAGATATATACTAATAAAATATTTGGATTTGTCTCACGAGATTGTCGATATGTGGAATGTCGATTCGGTGATGATTGTTCCGATTGTCACATCTGCTCATCGATTGATAGCCAAAAGCCTCGATCAATACATTAGAGGCTCGCGTTTTGTGGCTGGATCAAAGGGTGCCTGTAAGCGATCTTAGCGATAAGCCTCCGCCTATTGTACATATCCACTTTGTGTACAATATGTCGTTGGTGTACAATAAAAAAAATATTCTATTCTATTCTAATGCACAAGGCATTTCTTCTCGATACGGCCCGTATAATGATTAGGTTCCTGTCTTTGGGTCCTATCCACAAGTGCCTTGGTCTCTGTACTCGATGTCGGTGATCACTATTTTTTATATTTTGAAATAAATAATCGTTAAAATGAATAAGGAAAATAATTATAACTATAATATTGGAAGTGTCGTCAGCAACTCTAAGATATAAGATATGTCCCTATGGTCTTTTCTGTACACCTGACGAGGTGTATTCAAAACTTCTTGATAGTCGGTTAAGTAGTTAATGCGTAGAAGCGTTACAAACAAACCAGCTCAAACAATACAAGAGATTTTAATGGAACGCACTCTTAAAAATTAAATATAATGATCAAATGTGACAAGCGAATCCCCGCCCGTTTCATTGCAAGCAGCCGGCCGGACAAGATGTGTCTAAAACATAATTAGTAAGTACTACCTACTTGTAATTTATTATTAAGTAAACCTATAATTTAATTTTTAACCATGAAAAAGGGCCCGAGAAAGTGATGGGAAATATAGTAAATAGACCGTTTCAATAATTATGTGGTTAGTGGTTGGTTGTTCTAAAATGTATACTTATTATCCAGTAAATTGCTTTTCTTTACAAATTATTAATATTAAATATGATATTTTATTCTGTCAGGGTTTATTTAGGGACCATTCCAACAGTAGGCAAATCGGGGTCACAAAACTCTCAGCGCAGTTAATTATGAAAATAGGCGGTCCAACAGATTTAGATGGATCTAGACCATTGAGCAGTTTCGGGATGCACGGTGAAGGTGCAGGCGGAAGAGACATTTACTACACTATCCGCATCCCCTGAAACTGGTTCGGGTTCCTGAAACGTAAAATGGAAGTAGGAAGCAAAGAGTTCGGGTATACCCTCGCCCGTATCTGCGGATGCTTCGATATAATGTAGAACAACTGGTAATGTGTTATTATTTTTTCTGCTTTTAATAAACGTCCAAAACACCTTTGGATTTTTAACAATAGACAATTCAATGTTTTCCATATAAGCAGTGTAGTATTCCCCTTCTGAACGTTTAGCTCAGTTTCGCTTCGCAAGATAGAAAATTATTGGTGGTCGGATAGGCTATGATATTTTTTAAACTTTATATTATATTTTTGTTTTTAATATTTTCATTAATACACTACTGTACCGGGGGGAGGGGGAGGCGTTGATTTTTTTAGGATTTAACAGGAATCTACATGTCGGTGAGTTCGTGTAACTTATCATAAAACTGTTAACGACTTGATCTAAAGTACTATTAGATAAAATTGTAGTCTACGATGTCAAGTGCAGATGTGATGGCAAGGAAATCGCCTCGGTGATATATGTATTTAACACTATGTTTTTCAATCTATTTATGAGTTTCAACGAAGTCTGCATTGATTACTAGCGGTTTGTGATGAAAATCAATAGGAACAGCTAAGGGATCGCTACACCCGTTCACTTTAATATTACCATTTGAAAAGACAAGATCCAGAAGCCTACCGTTGACATTACGCTCCTGATTTAATAATACCTAAGTAATATTACCTAGATGTGATTATTCAATTCTGTGGAATGAGATCTTATTTTCTGATCAATATACACTTGGCAGATACTAAAAAACTAGAAACATGCCATGTAGACCTTGGGTATTACCCAAATTCTTCTAAGTGTGAAGCAAAAGCAGTGTCAAAAGTAACGAAAAATTTATTTGTTTATTCATAAAAGAAAAGAAGAGAATATCTACATATATTATCATGTCATGGGATGGACATGTAATGAAAGGGTTGCTAAATGTAAATGTGAAAGGCTTTAGGAGTAGAGTTTTCCCTACTTTTAAACTTTTAGGGTCTTCACTTAAAGAAATATACATGGAATGTGTAAATAATGTTATGATCAATAAATTATATTTTATAAAGCTGTTCACTAAAACTCTAATTTTATAAAAAAATACTAATGATCTTATTGTAATATTTGATGACAAACACCCCATACGGCCCCATACGGCATACGCTTTTTTGCAATCAGAAATTATTTTTTCTGTTTAGTTCTTTATTAAAGCGTGTTATTTTAGTTTTTTCCTTTTTACTTGTCTTGTATTGTCATCGGTCCTTGATAGGTGTGCAAATTTTCAAGTTAATCGGTCATCTTAAAGTTTGTGAAGACTAAGCTGAAAATTTCCGTTACATAGATAGATAGATACAGTTTAAGTATGTGTGTATGTATACACGTAAAACTAATATAACGCGTGTAAAAATAGAGGAACTAAAAATCAAAATCATTGGCCCTAAAATCCGCTTTGGAGCAGTCAGTTCAGTTGCTGATCCGGTTGACATAGTGAAAATTTTAGCAGCAATAGCACCGAATTGCAAAAATCTTTTAATAGTAACATTTTGCTTACTGATATAATAAGTAAATATTCACTTTACTGCAATATCTATCTACATAATCACTTTCCAAATTTTGTTCATTTAATGGGTCGTCGCCAGGCCTACAACGCTAAATTGGCTTAAATTTGGCTTGAATTGATTTATTAAAGGATCTCTATGACAAATAGGACTAGATGTTTGAATTCTGACATCACAGGCCTACCTCTAAACTAAGCTTACCCTTGGATGTGCGGGAGTTTACGCGTACGCGCGACGAATAAACGACTTTACAGTTAACGCAACGCCAATTTTATTAGTCTCAGGAATATATCCAAAATGTCCTTCAACAATAATATAAAGTGAGTTTTTAAAAATGTCTGACTAACGAGTTGACTTATTTCCCTAAATGAAACTCACTTTTTTATGTTACAGTTTAAGGCATTCGATCCCTTAAACCTGTCGTCAATATAAATAGTCATTAAAATTGCAATAAAGACAAAGTCAGCATTAATAGTCTTACTAAGTCTCACTTAACGTAAAAAGTTGATAATGCTCATATTATCATCATCATATTATATATCATTAATTTTATATCTTAACATTAGGTATCTAAATAAAAATACATAAAAAATAAAAGCACTGTGTATATAATTCTTATATCATTATTGTCAGCGATATTTTAAATAATTTATCTAAGTTATACAATTGGTAACTACATTAACTATCCATACTAACAATATAGAAATAAATAACTTAAACTATCCTTATCTATATTTACAATGCGCGAGCTACTCTAAAGAAACTATGGTAATTTAAAGGAAAAAAAATCACCAATGGAGAACAAGATTAAGGTACTGCCAATCAGCGTCGGTGGATTCCTTTTGTTATTCGATATCAGACCCGTGGGATTCTGGATTCTGATGATGCTTACTAAGATTGAATGGCAACTATGAGACGTCGACTTTATTTTCTTTTCTAAAAATAACTTCAAAATTATTAACCATTAATTTTACTGATGCTTTCGATTTTGAAAAATCAGTGTCTTCGTACATGTGCATGGTCTCATTTGAAATTAATTTGATTTATCTAATAACTTCCCTTCTGTAATCCCATAACTGCTGCGAATAACGCAAAGAAAAAGCCTGCCAAACCAGTAGCACCAATCAACAGCACAAGACCGGCGATCATTACAGGAACTAGGGCAAAATATTTCATTTTATACGCCAATAAAAGTGGGAGCATATATTTTTTTAGCTTTTTCGGTTTCACTTTCTTTATTCCGTGTTTTTTTCTTTCTTCACCTTTTGTATCTTCCTCTTCGTATTCACTGTATTCGTCGTCATCATCGTCTACGCCCAAGATATCTGGAAAAGAAAGCATACAAGTTCTTTTATACTTGATATTATTATTATACTATAATTTACTGAACTTTGACAAGCTTTTGACAGTTTAGATCTTATTTACAAGCTAGCAGTTCCCGCGTGGTTTCACTCCCGTGTACTCACGCTAATATTGAATAATTCTTTTTCTAAAATAAAAGTAGCCTAAGTTACTCCTTATAACACCAGCTATCTGCCAGTGAAAGTCCCGTGGAAATCGGTCCACCCGTTCCGGAGATTAGCCGGAACAAACAGACAGACAGATAATCAGACGAAAATTAAAAAAACTGATTTTTAGGTATAGGTATCGTGCAAATAACTGTATGAGCTTAACAAAACCTGTTAGTTTGAATTACAAAGACACTGTAGTGATTACTTTGCAAATAAGACGTATATTAAAAATATCATAATTTCTGTTTTTATTCAACACATTTAACTTTCAAATTGATATATTATGCATTTGTGTTCTATATTCTAATTTGAAAAACATAGCGACAACTTTATAAATAATAATTAATAAGATCAAATCATGACATTTCTTCCAATTACACAATTCATATGAATCATTATACTGCTCATGATTGATAAGCTGTCAAGAACAAAAGCGTGACCATCGCGTCGAACAAACAAATACTGATTAAGCCGACATGTTGCGTGCATATTACTATTATTATAGCATAATCTAAATCTATTAGAATAAATATCTATAAAAGATTAGAATCGTACATTTTTTTCATGAAAGTTGCATAGAGTATATTGTTACATTTTCTACTTTTAAGGCATTCGTTTTGGAGTTTTTCTTTTTTTTTTATGGTATAGCGGGGAAACGAGCAGACGGGTCATCTGGTGGTAAATGACTACCGCTGCCATCTGTAACTCAAGAGGCACAAGTGCGTTGCCGCCCTTAAAGTGGGAGTAGGAGAAGAGGGGGAGGGGGAAGAGTGGGAAGAGGGGAGAGGAGGAGAGGGTAAGGACGTCAATAGTGGATAGGGAAGGGTTAGGGCCTCCGGTAACCTCAATCACGCGGCGAAATGCAATGCAAGCATTGCTTCACCACCGGTTTTCTGTGAGGCCGTGGTATCGAGCGGAGTCGAGCCGGCCCATACGTGCCGAAGCATGGCTCTCCCATGTAAGTTAAATTAATCGCTGTACTATATATCGCGTACATTATAAATATATAAAACCTTAATCTTCCTTCGACATATACATGTCAAAGTGTTATATTAAGAAGATTCTACATTAATAGTTTAAAATCAAATACTAGTTAGCAAAGGTTTGTTCTATAATGCTCCTTAAATTTATAAAAGGACACCTACTTCTAGATGAATGTAAATAATCAAGACGAGAGGAAAACGAGAAGAAACTTCAATTGAAAATAATTAGGACAGACGATTTATTAACATAATGGCATAGTTTTCATTTGCTTCAAAAGTATAGGAAAATATTTCTGTACAGGGCCACGTGATGGTCTATGGTCTCATATTGAGAAGAGGTACAAGCAGGGTAGTGTGGCGTGATAAGGATAGGGAAGAAGATGATAATAAATTATTAATTTGTGCTGAGTTCAAACATTATTTATTTTTATTATGCTATATTATAAAAATCTGTTCTGAATATCTTTAATTTCAATATTTATATTCTTAGCAAAGATATCGATATTAAGGAAATGGCAGACACGCCATTATAAATGGCAGACATACCATAACTGAAACCGAAGAAGTTATTAATCAATTTTTTTTTAAAAAAGGACAACTCCCGCATTAGGAATTACGCCTGTGTCGTGGGGGACTTTACAAACATACAAGCCACGGACACAAAGAACACCGAAGACTTAGGTGGGAATCGAACCCACGACCTCTGGCTCAGCAGTCAGGGTCACTAACCACTAGACCAACATGCCGGCAGAAATTATCACCAAACAGTACTTAGAACCAATAATAACAATAGTAGAAATATTGGCGACTAATGGAATCTAACAACGATTAATGTAGCCATTAATAAAACTATGTGAAACGTTTTATATAATACTAAAAACTACAAAACCATGTTGCTTCTGATAAAACTTATATTAATCATTGTTAGAGTCCATTAGTTGCCAATATTTCTACTATTGTTATTATTGGTTCTAAAGACTGTTTGGTGATAATTTTGATTAATAACTTCTTTGGTTTCAGTAATGGTAATAAATATAGTTATTTCGTGTTTTTATAGTATTTCTGCTTTATTATAAAGCTCAATCCAACATCCCATAAATACTAGAAAACAGCAATGTCGAAAACGGTATGGATTGCGAATGAGTATTTTGGTTTTTATTGTCATTTCTCATGCAAAATTTCTGGATTACAATTATGCCTACAGAAAAGCTACTTACTGTCAGTCTTAGTGGAGGATATTTTTACTTGAGAATAATAAGGTCTTGGAGAAGAAATTCACATTCAGAGATTGCATAATCTTACTAATATTATAAAGGCGAAAGTTTGTAAGGATGTACACATGTTTGTTACTCTTTCACGCAAATGCCTGAACGGATCTGTGTGAAATTTGGCTCAGAGACAAATTATAGTCTAGAATAGCTACTTTTCATCCTGGAATAATGTACTGTTCCCATTGGATAGCTTTCACCAAAATTTCCACGCAAACACGGGCAACAGCTAGTGCCATATATTAAAAAAGTAAGAAGCTATCCTATATATGGAATTGAGTAAAGTAAAAAGCTATGTAACATCGCGCTATGACTCATAGGAGAAGAGCAGTGACCATAAATATAACAATAGAGTAAGAATAAGACAATGTTATCTCCACTGCAATGCGTGTAACTTATACCTCCACTACAATGCGTGTAACTTATACCTTCAAGTGAACAGATTAAACAAATAAGTCACATTCGGGACCCTCAGCACAAGTGTCTCCTCGTATAGACCCAAGGTGTGAGAATTTTATAAACCCAAGGAGATTAGAGGGGCATTAACCAAACAATATTAGAGTACATGAATCAACAATTAGTGTTACGTGGGAGAGCCATGCTTCGCAACGTATGGGCCGGCTTGACTCCGCTCGATACCACGGCCTCACACAAAACCGGCAGTGAAACAATCCGTGCATTGCTTTTCGCCGCGTGAGTGAGGTTTCCGGAGGCCCTAACCCTTACCTCTCCCCTATTCCCGTCCTTCCCCTCGCCCCCTTTCCTCCCCTCTAATCCCCCTCTCCCGTCTTCCCCCCTCTCCCCATCTTCCCCCCTTCCACCTTAAAGGGCGGCAACGCACTTGTGACTTTTGAGTTACAGGTGCCTATGGGCGGCGGTAGTCATTTACCATCAGGTGACCCGTCTGCTCGTTTGCCCCCTATACCATTAAAAAAAAAAACAGTTTTATGTTTTGTATTTAAACATATTCCGTACAATTCAGTTCAATGATACATACTTCATAGAAAACAAACACATTTACTTTTACTTTCATGCGTAATAATGGCATAAATTTATCAAAATGAAATTAGTAACATCAAATACAAAATAACCGTAGCATTGTCATCAGCCAATACTGTTATAACAGACATTGTTCCTAGTTATGCACCAGCGGAAATGATTGCCAGTTGTGATATTGATGAAAACCAGTACAGCGAGAGTTCGCTGAAGGCAGTGGACAGTGAATAACGGCGCGTAATAACAGATCTTCGATATTCAATCTGGCCTCTTTATTTGAGGGTTCTGTTAGCAATTATATTAGTGTGTGAGTTATTCCTGTTGACACTTTCAGTACTAAAGGAGAACTTATTGTATAATGTCACAAGGATCTCTTGGCGCGTGGGTAAATCAGATCTCAGAACCAGAATCAGATCTGTAATTTTATGATACAAGATTATTAATGTAAATTTTATCTACGGGCTAAAAGTAGGCGGCTTTCAAAATGTTAAATAAAGCAATACATTTTTAGCAGTTTAAATTTTCAAAGCAATTCACATCTATGAAAAGTTATATTTTAGATAACCAAAAAAAAAAACACGCTTTAATATCCAACCGAAATAAAAAGTAAGACAGAGTTCCACTATCCACCTCCTTCCACCTGCTTCCTCATCGTTACCAAGCCCAATCTAATGGACTCGTCAAAATTAATCATATGCGTCAAAACTAGTTTAGCATTCATTGAAGAGTTCCTCTGTCAACCTCCTCGCTCTATCTATAGATCAGCTCCAAGATGCCAAAATATAGTGTTGTCATCCGAACTGCATATAGATACAAAAATTTCATTTCGATACGACAATTAGAAGAAGGGTAAAATTGACTTTCAAGATTTCTTTACATAGTTATAAATCTGACCAATAAATTCGTATTTATAAATCACTTCATAAACACGCTTTTAAGATATAAATTAGAGTCCACACTAAAACTGTATTCTGAAATATCTTAACTAAAAAAACCTTTACAGAGCAACAAATCTCTAGTGTGGTGTGACTAGGATAGACAAGGTGAGAAATTAATACATTAGAGGGAGCCTGAAAGTAGCACCAGATGCGGAGGAATGAGCAAATGTAATAAAGAGAGCTTTATCTATGAAAGTTGACGGATACAAGAGTAGAGAATGACCAAAGAAAAGATCGATGAACTACGTCAAAGAGGATATGGCAAGAAAGGGAGTAAGCAGTGAACTGACGAATGATAGGGGAGAATAGAATAAGAGAACATACTGCAAAGGTCCCAAATAAATTTATGAATAGGATAAGAAGATGATGAATTAAAGATCAATAAATTAGCGCCACTATTTATTCATCTTAGATCAACAACAAAAAAATATTTTTTTACGATTTGCATTGCGATTTTGAAAATATTTGTATGTAGCATTTGATTTAAAATAAATATATTAGAAGTGAATTAATTACTTCAACATTATTATTACATAATAAACTTTTATTATTACTGTTTTCTAAATGCTTAAATGAGTGTGTGCCTATGAAGTAAATCATGTAGGAATTATGTCATCTGCCTCCTTTAAGTAACCCTATTTAATCCAATGTAATACAAAATTGGTTACTATTAACAAAGAATATTCTTAACTTAATAGTTGTGTCATTAACCTCTCTAAAAAACCTTATATAGCGACCCTGCCACCTGTCTACCTGGTCCGGGTGCGCTAGCGTATAAATGAACTATGCATTACGGCACACTATCAACAAAACTAGTTTGGACGTTTCTATTTTAAAATCTAATATGACTTAAAGATATTCTAATGAATATGTAAATAGCGCGTGAAGAAAAAAATTGATTTTCTTTCTCAAGAAACGTATATATCGTAATTATTTTAGAGAAATGTTTCATTTTCATTCAGTGTATCGGTTTTACAAGTCGCACAAAGAAAAATGACGTAGCAATAATTAAAATCCATCATATGATAATTTATGTACATGATTACTGCTTCATCATTTATAAAATATGTTTTTCATGGAACTTAAAAGATTTTAGAAAAAAATAATGAATGGAATGAATACATCTGAGTCCTAGTCTTAAAATAGCAAGAATTTTGACTGTTCACACTTCGACACTTCGAATTTATAAAATTAATATTCTTATTTCAAATGATATCTGTGTATGTTGGATTTAAAAAAAAATGTAAAATACCTTAAGAAGAAGAATGTAACTTGAGGGATCTCGTAATGTTTTCGACTATTAAAAACATTACGCAAACTGCATAATGGGAGAAGGCCCGTGGATATTTGGTTAACAATTTCTATGCTAGTGTTATTACATAGATAGATTCATTGACACAAGTACCTAATTGTGCTCCAAACATTCCATACTACAATCTATAGGACACAATATACCGTTATACTGTTACCATGGGCAGTCTCGTGGCAGGCTTCGATCTCATACAGACAATCTTCGGATGTACTATATACTACATAAGTAATGGTAAGATAGTATGTTTATTTGTCAAGGATATTTCAAGAAACTGAAACAATAATAAAATTTATTTAATTCTTTAACTTAATACCTGAGATAAGCTAAATCTTGACCTTTAACTACGCAGGATGACCTTATCATGGAAGATGCTGGAGACTTTTCTCTTCTGCAGTTAAAGTCTGCCAGATACGGAAGCCGAAGGAAGATTAACGCTTAATTAACACGCCATATTTAGTAACTTTTTCCAAATCAAAATTACTAAAGTCCTTTCTGCACACAACAGTGCCCATAATTAAATACTGAGGCATGCCGATACAATAGAGCGTAATATTAAGACAGTGTCACAAAATAAATCCATTTAATAACATTTGACTACTAATGATGGGAAGAATTTGTGTAAAGCATTTACCCAGAGCAATAAAAACATCTTATTATTGCAAAAGTTCAAAATAGGAATAAAAAAATATTTAAAGTAAGTAATTGCTATTGTTTATTCTTTTCTAACCACTAAAAAGTAGAAAAAGTAATTTCCTTTTCAATTAGGCCTGCAAAGCATCTTTTGTTTTATTTGTAGGCTTAAAAAAAATTTACTTAGAAAGTTAAAATTTGTGAACTTTTTAAATTGTTTTGTTTTTACATTATTGCTTTTGAAATAATGTACACTACCTGGATGACCGAGCTTTGCTCGTTTTATCTTTACATTTTCTAAAAATGGTGTGAAAAATGTAATGAAAATCGTTGGAGCCGGAGATTCAGATTATACAAGAATTGCTCGGTTTAAAGGTATTAGATATATATAAAAATGAATCCCTATTTCCCTTGGCCACGTCATCATGCATGAACGGCTGAACCGATTTCGCTAATTCTTTTTTTTTTGTTTGTTTTTGTCAATAGAAGGATCTTATTAAAGAAAAAATTAAGAAAGTTGCGCGGAAAATTAGAAAATTTAAGATAACCTAATAAATGGGACTTACGCGGGTGAAACCGCGGGGCACAGCTCGTACCTTATAATTATGTGATCATGTAATAATCAGTGGTATCGAATATTTCATATTACAAATCGATATGAAATACAAAATACCCTTTGGATTTATGAATCCAAAGACTTTTTGACTCATCGTCAAATTTATTAGATATGTGAATCGGGACTTAACCCCGGTAATATTTATTAGATATGTGAATCGGGACTTAACCCCGGTAATATTTATTAGATATGTGAATCGGGACTTAACCCCGGTAATATTTATTAGATATGTGAATCGGGACTTAACCCCGGTAATATTTATTAGATATGTGAATCGGGACTTAACCCCGGTAATATTTATAAAGTACTATAGTACTTTACTTTTTTGTCTACCCGAATTGTCGATCGAATTGCACCGATAATAGTCACAGTGGTATGTTGAAGTTTTTTCACCAATAATTGTTTTAAGAAAGAATGAAATTAATTTGATCCTGGGAACTTTACACTCTCAGAGATGATTGATAGCTAACCAGGAAAAAGATAATGGTAATATAAATGAGTTTTTCATATTTTTTCTCTTTCATACACACTATCAATCTTCTCGTCACGCAATCACACCTACTTAGATACCTCAATATGGATGAGGTGTTGCGTGAATGAACATCATTAATTAACGATGTCAACAGTTTCAATTATAAATTAGATATTTTGTTGGTTCAATTGTATTTTAGACTTGTTGTTTTTTAGAAGAAGTCAATGATCTACATTGCAATTTTTTAGACTAATTAATAGCTTTGGTTAAAACCTGAAGCTTGATTATGCATTATTATAAAATAGTAGTAAATGATATTCGTCGAAATTGATGTATAGAAAAAGCTGTTTAATAAACATAATGTAGTTGTTTATTGGTTTAAATTACTGTAGAATGGTTTTGTTGAATTAACTTTTTACAAATTCGGTGACTGATGCACATTAGTAGAGACTGCTTAAATCTAGCGTACTTATTCAACTAAATAACACTTATCATGACTAAATGGATAAACCTGTGTATGTAAAGTATTCAATTTTACTACCATTATAAATGCGAAAGTTTGGATGGATGGATATTTGTTGATCAAACACATCAGAACGGCTGATCGGATCTGGATGAAATTTAGTACAGTACCGGAAAAGTTAATGAAAATTTAATAAGACCACAAGAATCACTTTTCGATCATCATTTTTTATAATATAATAACCATAAGCAACTTTCAATCAAGAATTGTTTATCATGCAACAAGAAAATATCAATAAGCAGTAGTATGGCACGCATACATGCTCTAATACAACACGGCTCATTACCAACAGAATTAGTTCGTCACGGAGTACAATAAACCTGTATTCCGCAATCATTAATGATCATATTAATGACATTAAAATTATACAGTGATATAATTACTATATGACTTCAGAGAGGCTTTAGACGACAATCATAATAGAATCTATATACTGAAGGATATACTCACATGATAATGATCTCCTCGAAGCAGGAACCTCAGAAAAGCCCTCAGGCTTCTCAATTATAGGTTCATCAACATCTAAAGATCTTCTCTGGTACTCATTACTCCTGATCAAAGGTATCGCTTTAGCAAGAAACTGACCATCAGATTCATCACCTTTCTTTTTGGCAATTGGCAAATAATTACCAGGGAAAAGTATATCAGTCTTATTCTTCATTTCATCTGTGTAGTAATTACTTCTTTCCACTTGAGGTTCCTCTCTGAGGGGGATGGCTCGAGGCTTGAAGGCATACGCTCGGTACGTGTATGGAACTTTCACATCCCTTCCATACTGGTTCGAAAACCTTGAAGGCTGAATGACAATTGAAGCACTAGTAACATCAATCACAGATTCACTGTCCTTATTCCATAGCTTCTTCAACGAGTCCTGATAATCCGCAGCTTTGGAGAGTACAACACAACAAATCACAAACAGAGTCTGGTAATACATCTTGTTCGTTAAAATTGTCACTTAGCACTTCACTTTCTTCAATTATATCATCACCAGTACCATCATTTTGCATCAAGCGTTCGAGCAAAACTGAATAACCGTCTCTAGTAGTCGTTATATTTATACATGTGTTGTTTAAAGTTGCGTTTGCCCAGTGTGTTCACGGTCGGGCGGGTTCACGGGCTTCCTTCGGTTTCAATTCCGATATAACTAAAAGTTGCCGAAATGAAAAACTTGGTCGTGTTCGCGTGGCTTCTTCCGTTAATAGAGTAGTGACAGTTTCTCCAATTGATTGTAGCGTAATTTTGTATCGTTATGTGTTTGTCGGAAGCTGACATGTGCCTCCTTGTCTGTCAGATAGATTGAAATGTTGATATCATATTTTCGAATAGTGTTATGTGACTGCGTTGGCACTAGAAAATTATTTTATGGTAATTATTGGAGGTGTACCAAAGTTTGATATTGTAAGGTAATTTATTGTTCAATATTTATTATTAAATAGCACTGGACATGAAGGATTATTGAGAAGGAACTACTATCCAATGGACGGACAATTTACAACTGAGTTGTAAAGATTCTGATTATAGATCAGGCAGCCAAGCGTGGTAATTGTGACAATATTTATTGGGACCGCTAGTCGTAGCGGTGCATGGCTTCGTAGAATGTGTCCGTAGCACCATACAATTTATATAAAGGAAAGTAATTCTATGCATTTTGGAGTACTTCATCGCAAGGGCAGATGGATTAATACATAGGTAATCTTGTTATTGTATACTTACAACAAGTTGCACTTTTATGTGTAACAATAATTTGTACAAGTGATAGGTACAAAATGCGGCGTAGACGACATTAACAACGATAATAGGTAGGGATATCTATTGCACCTTTGACTTATTTGTTTTCTAAAAGTCTACTGCTTGTGGTTCATTCTACGTACTAAGTAAGTACATAATGATGTGTTTACGGTCATCCATGTATACATACTACATTTAATGTAAGGTAGGAAAAGGAAACATATTAAATTAATTAAAATACAAACAATATAATAAATATACGACTTAGCGGTTATTGTGGGCTAACATTCAAAGGCGTACATGTCTACGGCTGCAATAGCCAACAATTTTCATTTGGTAATTCGCTCGACATATCTAATAAATACCTTTAAACGAGCAGTTCTTGTATATATACAATCTAATCTAATATATATATATAATCTGAATCTCGGAAACGGCTACAACGATTTTCATGAAATTTAGTATGGAGGGGATTTCGTTCCGGGGCAAATCGATCTACCTAGGTTTCATTTTTAGAAAACGTAAAAAAAAAACCGAGCAAAACTCGGTCATCCAGGTACTTTCTATATAATAATATGTCTCAATGGTTCTAAAATGTATATGTAATAATTATCTAACTTGATTAATTTAGTAAGTTCCAAAAGCAATGAATTTTTTTTTATTTTATTTTATTTGGAATGCTTACGGCTTAAACAGTTATAAAATGACATTCGTTGTAGCAGATGCCAATTACAGGCTTCCATATTTAAAGCCAAAATGCTTAAACTAATCGTCTTAAGATATACATTATTTTAATAGATATGCCCAGTTTAAGATCATTTAACTGTTCATAAAATCTCTAGTGAGTGCACTCTTAGTGGCTCTAATACTACCTGCGAATAAATCGAAGCGGTTGTCTAAATTAAAGCATTTTTTTTCTATACTGAGTGTGGCTGAGTGGGATGTGAAGAAGTGTTGGTTTCCTTAGTCTTCGTGTGGGAGTTGTAAGAGCAATCCTGCCGAGGAGATCCGGACTGTCAACAATACCCTGCGCGATGCTCATTAAAAGGCTAACATCAGAAATATCCCGTCTATCTTTGCGATCGGACTGCTACACACATTGATTAGGCCGATAGGCGTGGGGAAGCCTGTTTTCCCCGGGATAGGGCTTGGCCAGGCGCGGTGTCGATCCGGGGGGGGCCTGAAATAATATGGTCCGGGTCCTCCCCAGAGCAGGGCGGCTGAGACCGGCTGTCGGAGTGGTTTTTAGTGGAAACACCCCATACTCCTGGCTCCTCTGTCCCCGAGAAGCCGGAGATCCGAAGGGATTGTCCACCCCGTCAACAAAAAAAAAAAAAAAAGGTATGTAAAATACAATAATTGATTCACTTATTGCTAGTTATTATTGCAATCGTTTGTAAAATCGAGAATGTACTATGTAAAAAAAAAGGACAACTGCGAGTCTGACTCGCACACCGACGCGACGGCGGAACCCTCGGCGCACGACAATACTTACAAGTAAGCAAACTTGTAATTAATTAGTACGTCCATCTTGGGAATCAATTCTCGAAGACTATTGCCCGTCTTTTTTGAAAGACAAACTTAATTTTGCGGTTGCGATGTACGACACAGTCAACAATCAACCGCAAAATATAAGTTTGTAATCACAAAAACTATTTTTTATGTGATATAACAACAAATTAACGACTTTCGGCATTTTCCTTAACGTGTGCTGTCAGACCTTGCTTCTTACCAAATTTCATGATTGTAGGCCAATGGTACCCTATAGGTTTTGATTTACCTGCGAAATGTTCAAATTTGGTCAAATATAAGGTTTAAGTGGCCATATCCTATGACTGCGTTGACTTAATTTTTTTTCAGCTTCAAGGGATCATAGTCTTATGTATTTGGTATAATTTTAAATTGATGCGTCTACGGGTTTCTGAGAAAAAGGGTCTTGACAGACAGACCGACAGACGGACAACAAAGTGATCCTATAATGGTTTTTTTTTTCAATTTTGAGGAACAGAACCCTAAAAAAGTATTTTAACGTGGCAACATTCAGCTACAGAGTAATGTTTTGGTAGTTTTCAATAAAAATACTTTTTATAAACGAAGCACAATTCGTTGCAGAATTGTTTACACATGACAGGTCAATACATTGTATACTGGACCCTTGCAGGTTTTATAGCCGTTTTTTATAATTTTTGAATTTGAAACACTTATGATTTAAAAATTTTGCTTCTGGCTCAGGCCATCGTCGGTGGATGCATTAAAAGGGGTACAAATAATTCGCTTCACTCATAAATGTATAAATTCAATACCAAGGATGTAGATGGAATGTCCGAATTTGTCCTTAAATAATTGTTGTCAAAACTTTCGCGACTTTGATATATACGTATTAAAAGTGTAACTCGGAACTTAATGGCGATAACATTCAAAAGGTATGATACCTCTTGGTTACCCGAAGTTTCAGTTTAAGACGCTGCCTCGTACGCACGATGATGTAGCATGGTCAGAGCGTAATCCCTGTTGAGGAATTCCTCCACAATACATTTATAAATTTATAAATAGTGTATAACACAAGAGTTCTGCAATATTGCTTGCCTGTGTTTCACGCCACACATATATAATAATATATCACATATGTATAACGAGGCCTGCGCTCTATTATTTTTCCACATCACAGCTCATCTCCTAAGATTACTATAGCGTGATGATAGTTATTATAAACATGACATTTTCTAGACTTGAGTTCCAGACTATTAACGTCATCGACTACCGGAATAAAAGCACATGGAAAATGGTTAATTTTCATCAACAGTTTTATCTACTGTTGTCTTAGAATGTAACAAATATGTATTTTTGAAGTTGACTAAATTGCGTTTTGAATCTGAACAGGGTTTTATCCATTAACCTATATCATATTATAATATTGATGCCCCTGTTGGTCTAGTGGCCAGTGTTCATGACTAGTTAGAGGTCGTGGCTTTGATTCTCACCCAGGACAAAAATTGTGTGATGAGCGTCGGGGTGTAATTTGTCTATAATATGTATTTATTAATGTCCTGTCTTTTAAATTGCAGTCAAATAAAACCATCGCACATGAAACATATCGAAATATACTACATATTTATTAGTACCAATTGCGTGATATAATAATGTCAACAAATTAATGACATTAATTATACGTGCATTAATTAATTAATCGAATCAAATGCATTTAAGCATTACATTTTGAATGATTTACATTCATTCACATTTTGCGATTAACATCAGTAATATCAATATGTAGGTAGTTACTAAGTGATGGATGACTTTATTGGAGTTAATAGTTTCATTTACCTCCATTTCTTTAACTCCCAATATTTTATTTGCCAATTTACTGAACGTTTACAGAAATATACTTCAGCGATATTTACTTTGCATGTACTTTTCTTGTTTTTCCACACGGTGTGAGAAAACAATATTACCGGTGGGTATTTACTTAATTTTTTTTTATTAAAATTATGTATTGTGAAGTATATACATCGATATAGCCTTTGATGGTGAATTTGAGTTTGCAATACATGTAGAAATATTTAATTACTTTTTATTTTACTACTAATAAGGTACATGGGAGAATATTTACGTGAGCCCACAATCACTAGACTAACGAAATATAGCTCTAACTCACTGGAACTTGCAGTATTTAATACTTACTCACTGGATCTAGCGACATTAAGTTGAGACTCACTGGAACTACTCACTCGAACTACTAATTTATAGCGCTAGTACGTTCCAGAAAATAGTATACACAGCGGATTCATACATTATCGACCTCATGTTTTAGTGGAGGGTAATGTGGCAACATACTGTGATTCATGTAATCAATACAAACTGAATTATTAGTAACTACCAATCGTGCATCGAGCACTGAAAGCTGATTAGTATATAGACAACTTCAAAACATAAACCATCGACCAATCCTCTCGGGTATGATCATTTTTTTTTTTTTTGGTGGAATAGGTCAGTGTGTCGGAATCGAACCGACTAAAACCACACGGTGTGCCATATTTCGCATAAAGTAAAAGGGGGCTGGGAACCTCCTAGCACCAGCCCGCAAAAGCGCCGGCACAACCTTTGAGTAACCTCTTAGGCGACGTCCAATGATCATTTAGCCTAGTCAGAGAATCCTCTTTATATAAAGGGTTATTACGATGGATGTTAAACGGTTATTCATTTAGCATCAATTGCAATATGTGTTGTCAGTCAATCCAGTAGTGTTAAAACAACACACAGCCTTGCAAATTAAATGCCGAATGGAACGTTTCCTGGCACCCTATGCTACTAGCATAATAAACCATTATTACTCGTTCAGAGTAACGTTATCGTCACCAATCCAAACTAAGTATAAAGGCAATTCGCACATACTTTTAGCCACGGTTCATTACTATACGGAAATGAATTACTAATTGTAGTCAATTTTGTATGTTAGCATTTAAAAGTATGTTAATATCGTGCGTAAACATTGCTTCGTGCAAAACACAGACGGAAGCTTCTTCCTTAGTCATTTGCTAGTTAATGGCAGCAAGAAAGTGAATGTGTATTTGTGGGTAATACAGGAGTTTAGTTAGACCTGGAACGCTGATAAATAATTTTGCATCTTGCTTTGACTTTGTAAATCTTTAATAACTAACTAAGAAAGGCTATCGACCGAGTAACCAAAACTGTGCTACCACCGTTTCACAGATCGTCAATATACAGGGTTAATCTTACAATGGAACAGTAAATAAGTCACTGAAAGGGCATGACGGTCCCTTGCGATAGTGCTGGTCACCATGCTGCACTGTCCTTGTTCGCAGTGAGAATGGTGACCAACACTCTTGGATTCTGCTTGTGCTTTCCATCAGGTGGGGCATAGTCATTTTGTCAGCTCAAATATAAAAAAAAAATTAGAACAAAGTTACAAAAAAATATTAAAATTAAATTAAATAATTAAATTATCCGGTTAAAAGTTATGACCGTTTGAATTTCCAGGTATTTTCACCTTCGTTTCTCATAAAAGTAGGTGGAACGTGTAAAGTTAAAGGTTTTAAATAGGTACCTATATATTTTGGAATTATTTAAGCTGTTTTTGAGAAAATCTATAACAACTAAGTTAAAAAATTATGTGTTAATTTTTTATGATCACACATTTAAACATCATTTATTAATTTATATATGTAATATAATTCATCGCGAAACTAGACTTAACAAAAAAAATTAATTAGGTCATCAGTCATTAACTTAAATACAGATAATTCATTATTATGTCCGCTGTTTGTTATTTATAAAGTCATTAATACTCTAATAGCCTTTCCTCAATAAATATGACTTTAATTTGTTTTTAAATAAGTTAAAAATACATAAAAATAAATTCCCTCGTCGAAAGCGTCATTGTAGATTACCTTGCTCGGTTGAAATGTGTGCCCGTACGCAATACCGATCCGTATATTACCACAAGTTCGTGCGTTAGTTGAACCTATCAGTAATATAAAACTAAATACAATTATCGTTCTATTTGACAATACAAAGGATCCTCTAGTTTGTATACCTTTATATTATCTATAGTTTTATCTGTTTATTTAAATTTTGAGCATCCCGAAGTGGGATTGTATTTTGGGCATTTGTATGTCTAAAAGAATTAGAAACAATCTGTAAGCGAGGAGCTCAACGCATATTCAAAGCAACATCCGTGGGAATAAAAGTCACTCATGGATAAATAATTTAAAGATTAACAATTATTATTATAGATTAAACTAGAATGTAATAACTGAACGTCTGAATAACATACTCATATTGTACAAAATAATAGTCTAATTATGAAAATATTGTTGACATAATTGTTTTAAATCTGATATTTTCATTAGTTTGGCTATATATAGCTTAGCTAGTTTAGCTAGTATAGCTATATTTTCATAGATATGAAACGGATAGCTGTTGGATACCGGATATCCGGCTAAACCTTGAGGCCGTATAGCGCATCGATAGTAAAATTTACCATCCATGAGGGTCTCGTTATAAGTTGAGTTAGAAAGTGTTTTCAACTCCTTAAGTCAATGTTACTTACCGACGCAACATTAGTTAGAAAAACCTGGGGTTGTAGAAGTCCGATGTACGATTTTACGATAGAATTTAAAAAAAGTTTTGCGGCAAGTCCTTCAGCACCAGTAAAGGTTTAAAACCGGCAAAAAAATTGAGGTCAGGAGATAGAGTCGGATGTATTTCACGAAGCTTACGTCACGTCCTATAATTATTTGAATGAGGTAGCAAATAAAAATAATAAGTAATTTCTCTTTTTAAAAAAGACAACTCCCGCTTTAGGAATTACTCCTGTGTCGCGGGGGACTTTACAAACATACAAACACCGAACACAAAGAACACCCAGACTCAGGTGGGAATCGAACCCACGACCTCTGGCTCAGCAGTCAGGGTCACTAACCACTAGACCATCAGGGCAGTCGAATAAGTAATTAGTTTTACGATCAAGAAAATATCAATAAAATTGATTTTTACTTGAAGGTGGGAAGTGATAGCGATCTTGATCAACACAATACACGAACCCCACGAAGTTTGTCAGAGTTTATATGAAAAATGCACCCTCCAGCAGTGTATACAGCAGAAGACTTTTTTCTTAGCTGGCGTTGTTCATGCAGACAACCAAAACCGTTTATTTCCTCTTCGCAGAATATACGTTTATTTACTAGCTTTCGCCCTCGGTTTCACTGACGATTAAGTCATTTATATATGCTACTATACTTTTACGATTTTTTTGCCTAGATGAAATGTATCTACCCTATCTTCTTTTCCGTATCTCTGACAACGAGTATGCAAAATTTCATGACCGCATGAAAATCCGTTCAGTAGTTTTTGAGTTTATCGTGGACAGACGGACGCGGCCGGGGACTTTGTTTTATAATATGTAGTGATTTATAAAAAACAAACAGTGATTTAAATGTATTTCTTGTTTTTGTTTTTTTTATTTAGTTACTTTAATAATAATAATTGTTTAATATTACTGATTTACCGTGACAGCGGTTTTGTTTTAATATTTTTGCAGTGTCATATCCAACACACACTTGTTTGCTCTACATATCTACCATTGAGTAACTTACCTTACATACGATAGTTACAAGTTTATATTAAATAGCGTTGTTATCCAAACACTATGTAACTATAACAATATAAATTTGAAACTGAAGCCATTAGACACACAATACAATTTTCAATAAAGTGACAATTATTTACTAGAAGTTGGTTTTCATACACTACTACTATAAACGACATATTATAAAACTAAGTCCCCTACCACGTCTGTCTGTCTGTTCGCGATAAACTGAAAAACTACTGAATGGATTTTGATGCGGTTTTCTCTAATAGACAGAGTGATTCATGATTAAGGTTTAGGTGTTTAATTTGTACTAGTGCGAAGCTGGGGCGGGTCGCTATTATATCATTATTTGCTTGTTGATAGCATAATTATGTTTTTTTTTGTAATTAAAATATATTGATTATACGTTTTGTAATTCAAATTAAAAACTTAAATTTACTATCCGGTGTCTGGCCGGATGCCGGATAACGGTAGGATATCTGTTTCATCTCTAATTATAACTACTCATATTTGAACACTAATTATGGTTCAACATGTTGATACAAAATTTGTTAATTAAGACCTGTGATAAGCATTGAATCATGTATTAATGTGTACACGTTTGGCAAATAAATATAAATTTAAGTATCTTATCTTATCTTTTCCCGCTATAAAGAAAAGATCGTATTATCTCAATGTAAATACAAATAGAAAAGTAGGTCTCGCCCAAGGACTTCCACGCTGAGATTTCGTTCATTTCGATGCCATAATTATGTTTTGGTGCAATTCGTAAAAAAGTGAGTAAAGTCAGCACAACTTTTTTTGTGATGGGGGGGGTCTCTCGCCACGAAGAACAGGGCCGGTGACACGTCAGCTGGTACTATGATATCCAATGTTATTTTGGGATCTTAATAACTATACGAGAAACAACGGACATACTTTACTCTAATAGTTTGTGAATTGTTTTATTTATTCTCTTGTAGTCCGACGTCTTTAGATTTTCCTAACTAAGGTAACGTAAACACACAGGCATGTCATGTTAATTAGTAACCTTAACTTATGGAAGCAAGTGACACATTACATTCAAATTTTCAAGTTCAATATTTTTATTTCATAAAATAGCTCAACAATTATTTAAAATTGTTCTTTTTTTTAAATAGAAAATAAAAATATAGATCAACACATAATATCCCTGCAACAATGGGATGTCTTGTCAGAAGTAAACATTTTTAAACGATGGATGACAAATATTACCCGTGTCAAAGTTGAGCCTTCAGAGAAGAAATAGGGCAAACAAACTCACGACTTTTTTTTCAAATCATCATATATGTAGTTGTTACATATTGTAATACAGGGCTGTTTTGCATTTTATTATATTTTTTTTTTGTGGTATAGGGAGCAAACGAGCAGACGAGTCACCTGATGGTAAATGACCACCGCCGCCTATGAACACCTGCAACTCAAGTATCACAAGTGCGTTGCTGGCCTTTAAGGTGGGAATAGAGGAAGGGGGAATAGGGATCAGGAGGGGAGAGGGGGAGATAGAATGGCTAGGGCCACCGGTAGCTATACATGCTGAAGCATGGTTCTCCCATGACGCATTGCATTGGATACTACGTTGTGACAACAGTTTCTTTGAGCTCTAAAGAAAGATGAAAGAGGACTGGTGGTCGAATTTCGACCCAAATGTATGTTTTGAATGTTTCCATACCATGACAGGTCCACGTATACTGGGTACCTGTATATTTTTAGACATTTTAATGTTTTTGCTCAAACATTTATGCTCTGTGCAATGTTAATTGTTCCTCTACTTATACTTTAAGTAATCCAAATTTAAAATTATTTTTCAGTCCACGAATTTTGCTTAAAAAACTTGAAATTCGGTACTTAGGGACATACATTGGAGCTTGGGGGTAAACAATCTTAGCTGTAACTACTAAATAAAACAAATAGATGGCTCTGTATTGTTCATGTTTCTAACGCTGGAAAAGTGTTTGTTAATGAAGTTTCTAACGTTGTTAAAAGATGGCGTTGTGAAAGAAAGAATGTGGTGAAAATATACTTTTACTCGAATATTAACACTTATTGTTTTGTAAGAAATTCAATCACTGAGACGGTAAACAGGTACACGAACCCTTAGAGGGTAAGGCTCTTCATAGCACGCTTACAACAGCTGACTAACCGAATACCGTAGATGGCTTAAAATAGTACTACTACTGCTAATCTAACTTTTAAACTTTCGCGTTCTACATATCGCACTGCTATTACAAGAGTGTATCAACTCAAAATGAAGCTTTTTTCAGAAATGACAGAAAACTGATTACTCGCTTCTTGTTAAAGATTATAAAAAGTGAACACTGTATATAGATTATTGATAAAATTAAGGGATTTCTGTATTAACGAATTATTTAAGAGATTGCAGGTTATCTAGTTATTTCCAATTTTTGACTCAATACTCTATTGTCTTATCAAATTAAAAAAAAAATATTAATTATTTTTAGTGGTTTTGTTGAAAAATTTGGCTTATTACAATTTATTATTATTATTTTATATTTATGGACGCGTAGGGAATTGATATTTACGTATGAAAAATGAATTATCTCAAATTTACCCTATTTTGAGTTGATACAGTCTCATAATAGCAGTGCGATATATATAACGATGTTGACGGGAATAAACGCGATCATGTACTTACACACACCTACCTACACCTTTGAATCGCCTGACGATTAGACATGGTTGCAGTCGGCCTAGTATGTGAACCTATTCAGTACGTGATTGCGTTAATTCCCGTCAACATAACTATAAACTACAGGTCGTTCAAACTTCATGATCGGCTACTGATTTAGAAGTGTCCTGATTGATTGTTAGTTACTTTAGTCGTTGGTTAATTATATGATACTAGCAGCACCCCACGGTTTTACCCACGTAAGTCCTGATCCCGTGGGAATATCGGAATAAAAAGTAGCCTATATGTTAATCCAGGTCTCCAACTATCTACATACCAAGTTACATCGCAATCGGTTCAGTAGTTTTGGCGTGAAAGAGTAACAAACATCCATACATCCTCACAAACTTTCACGTTTATAATATTAGTAGGATGAAACCTGTTCAAAACTAAGGATTGCAAAGGAAGATAGTGAGAAGCATTCCATTTTAACAGCTGATAAACTCGTTAAAAAAATAAGGTCGATATTAGAGATTCACCCGCTGCATTGTGATCTCCGTTCTTCAAATAGTTTTGGAAAAGAAACCCGTTATTTTATGTAGGAATGTTAATTATATAAGCTGACCAAAACCACACGGTGATCCCTGGGTGATGGTGGAAATTTCACCACCAAACACAATACTTCAGAACCTTGTAGAACGTTATGTGAACCTTGCTCCCCTTTTAATTGAGGTTAGTTGCCTTGTGCCTACATTTGACGTATGACGTCCAAGCCATCGCTCATGGAGGCCTGAGATTATTCAGCCGTCTCTCTCCCGTCCTCGTTTCACTACATCCTCGGAGTATATTACTTCCTTGCAAATTGCAAAAGAGGCCTAAGATGTCCTATAAAATATGTTCAACTATTTTGTAACGTGAATCTTAATATATAATTTTTATAAACTACTTTTAATATATACTTACTAAAAAAAAACTTACTATATACACACATTAAAAGTGTCTAGGTCTCAAGCACATTTTTAACTATAAAAATTATCCACTTAATATTTACCAAATCTAGTCTTCCAGACTGGCTTTGTAGTTTAATTTCTAATTTTCAAGTTAACAGCTTATCCCCATATTTTGTAAAAATTTTAATAAATTGCAATTTTTCCAAATTTTTAAAAACCTAAGTTAATGTCTTCAATTAAATAGCAAAAAGTGCAAAAAATAGGATTTTTGAATTTTTTATTGTAAAGATAAAACTTTGGGAACGCCGACCCTCTTCACGTAAACGATTTTGGATGGTTTGGTCGCTTATCAGCAAGTCTGAATAACTGTGGACCCTCGTAACCAACATAATGGCGTCCATGGTCACTTACACATGGTGCACAATTCCGACGAGCAGTATTTTAGATTATCTATCTGCGAGTGGTGATGCGAGATCGTCCTCCATGTCGCTCGGCCACGTTGCTCGTGATACGATAGCGTGTCCAGAGGCGGCTTATGACGCTTTGTGTAGTGCCAAGAGCGACAATCATAGTAAATTGACTGGAACCAGCTTGCAACATTCCGACGGCACTCATCATCTCTTCTTGAAATTGTTATAGTTTTTTAAAAACCCTATTACACACTTTTATAGGAATCCTGATTGACAGTTGATTTTCTATTTTTATCAAAATTTTAAGAAAATTCTTTATTCAAATAGTGAAATTCACTAAAAAGAATCAATAATTATCCAAAAAAGGTTAAAATAATAATGGCCAATTGCGGCTATGCTCTAAAATGTACTTCATCCCTAGACACTTTTGATGTGTGTACATGCATGTGTCATCCGCATCGTCGCCTAGCGGTTGCGTTCCCAGAAGGCTGGCAGCATTGCCATGTTGAATGGCAATGCTAATTCTCGGTGCGCGAAAAAAGACCACCTTCTGTTGACGAGAAGTGTCAGTGCTTAGCTGATACATAATAAATAAAAATGATACCAAATATTGCTTCGAAAATTTATTATTCATTTACATATTTTTTTTATCTCGACATTCGATAAGTTATTATAGAATAAATTAGTTTTATTAGAAAGAGATTTTACCTCAATAAGGCACTCATACAAGAATAAATTACAGCAAATAATTTATTTCAATAAATAAACAGTCACACATTACAACTAAATTACATAACACTTTTAATAAAAAGTACCAAAATCGTTACAAATAACGATTTTTATTTTAAAATACTACCCCTCTGTTAAGTACCATGATTCATTTCGAGAACTCGACACGTGTTCCAAGAAGGTGGGCAAAACAATATATAATTTTCGTATTATTAAATTTAATAACAAATGGAACACTATGTCGCGTTCTAAAATTATTAATAAAACTACAAGACACAAATTATTGACCTGTAATATTTTTCTAAATATGTATATGGAACAGGGTCAAAAATATGGATTCAGTGCAAGATATTGCGGTTCAATCACTCATAAAGAGGTTACGAAGGATTATGCAAATAACTAACTGATATTTCAGTTTAAAAATTATTGTTTCTGAATTGCGGCACTTTGGTTGCTTTGAGCCAAGTATTTGTTGTCACGATGTTTGTGGATTATAGAAGTAGAACTCATTCCTATAGCTGTATCTTTCATTTTAGAAGATCCTTACGATCGATATTCTACAGCAGCGTCATATGATTGAGACAAACGCCTCTTTATTATCGATAAAAAAAATTAAAAATCTTAGAGGGCTTGGACATCCTGGAAACAACTTCGAATTACAGGTATGCGACAACAATTCACCCGTTTATGTAATATCCCTTGCCTTATGTTGCCTAATTTCACCCACCTTTCCAATTCAATAACAAATTCCTGAAGTACCCGAGTGCCCCAATGAAGTAAGTGAGTGTTTAATACACATCTGCCCACCCCTGCGGGGATACAAGTGTGTATATGTAATTAATAATTTATATGTCACATCTACAGATACAATTACTTTACAAGTAAACCGTAGCTTTATGAGTAAATAAACTTTTGCATTTATGTTAAACAATATTGGAAGCACATATTATATTCCCTTTTTATTATCATATTATCATCACCAAATTCCCTATTCCGGCTTATATGCTGAATAAGCTAGTTCATCGTAGGCGCGTCTGTCCCAACCACCGCTGCTGCTGCCGCCTGATGACCAGCCATGGGACTCATGGCCTCCTCCTCCACTAGAACCCTTGGCAGAGATCAATTTCTTAAGGAGCATGATGCCGGACAGGAGGAGAGCAATCTGGAATTAAAATGTTAGAGAAGTTAAATATTTTATATATTTCAAGTTTTTTTATAGTACATTTGAGCTCAATTTTAGTTAAAGCAAAAACTCGCATGAAAACATCCTAAAAATAGAAAAATATCACTGAACACACGTATAAAATGAAATAAAAACTTTTTAGATATTCGATATAAATATTATTGTAACTTAAACACGACAGTATTTATAAAATACGCTAGCTTCCATTGCACTGATTGTATTGATTCGTTTTCAATCGTATTATGTAATTCGATCAAAACAGTAGTTAAACAGTCAGTTTTAGTTTCAACAGTTTACGCGTGTCTTCTATAAAAGTCGTAATTTTTTCTCCATCCATTATGTTACATCATCGCCCTGACGCTAACAGAAAATATGTGAACAGTGAATGGGAATGGTGGACAATTGTAAAACTAATCAATTTCCGATTTTATTCAAGAGCAGCAAGTTATTAATTAAAACGAGTGTTGCAAAATCGATGACTGATTCGTCAACACCTTGGTATGCAGAACTTATATAATTGATAATATTCTCTATTTAGAATTGAATGCTTTTATAGATTCTACAGCAATTTTTAAACAAATAAAATATTGCTAATCTATATAAATTAATACATGAAGAGAATTTTTTGTACTCTTACATAAGCAAATTTAGTGAACAGGGGAATGTGAATATTAGATTATTTAAAGTTTATCATCATCCTCCGCGCCTTTTCGCAACTAAGTTGGGTCGGCGGTTCAATCTAACTACGATACGGCCAAACTTCATTATTTTACGTGAAGCGACTGCCATAAGACCTTCACAACCCAAGTATTAGGCGATATCGAAGTTCTGTAGTTAGACCAGATTGTCTGACTTTTTTAGGGCTCCAAATACCCGTAACGAATGCCACAGATGATTGTATGGTACCTAGGACCGACGATCTAACGTGCTCTCTGAGGCACGGAGGGGTCTCAATGTGTTAAGAATGGTCACCCATCTTAGACTGACCTGGCTAGTATTACTCAACTTTGTAATAACCTAACCTACTCGGTTACCACTTAGCCAAGAATAATTTTAAATGTAGAAGAAATGGCGAAAGTTAAAATTTTTAAAACAATAAGTATTATAAATTCAAAAATTATGTGAAAATAGTTACAAAAAGCTACAGCGGTCCAGTTGACCTGTCTCGGTACGGAATGTATTTACAATGGCAGTTCAACTTATACTGGAATTAATAGCTCGATTTATGTTACAAATAGTTTCTAGTCAAAGTTCGACCACCAGGCGATCTAGTATTGATTGATCGTTCAGTTTAATCATCATAAACACCCCCGACTCGAAAATCTCATCAACGATTAGAAAAGAGCTGATGATCTTCGAACGGCTAAACGGATTTTCTTGAATTATATCTGAGCACGCTCTCAATCAAGTCACCTTTCAAACAAAAAAAAACGCACTTAAATCGGTCCAATCATTTGGACACAGACACGCAGACACATAGACATGTCAAACTTATAGCACCCCTCTTTCCGTTGGGGGTTAAAAACAGTATATTTAGATAACTTGAGAACATCGATTTAAGCTTTCGTACCTTATTAATACCGGAATTTAATCTATATCTATTTGTATTATATTTGTAACATTTCGCTACTGGCAGTGATGCACAGATTAACAAACATCAGAAAAAAAACAACACCTTGCAGCTGCTCCTATATAGTAAGTGTCACAGATAAACTATAACGCTTGTTTCCAGGAAATCCTGTCGAAGGGAGCTCTCTACATTAGGATATCCTGATTATTGTCCCAGTAACTAAGATGTTATCCCCAGCTATTCGTTAAACTAATATATTATGTTGATACACAATTCATTCATTGATGTATCTATACTAAGAAAATAAAGCTGAAGAGATTTTTTGTGTGACTGTTTGATGGTTTATCTCTAGAACCACTAGTAGGATCCGTAAAAAAAAAAAATATTTTATAGAGTATTCTTTGATGAACATTATGTATAGGCTATATAACATCTCGCTACAATCTTTAGATGTTCTGAACTTGTTAACCTTAGGAACCTATTGTTACTGCTAACCTTCAGGCTGACAATTTTGTGCTTATTTGCTATATTAGTATCTATAAAAAAAATTATTTGAATAACCAAGTCATACGCTAAAGTCTGAATCAATGAGACAATAAAGCTAAAAATTACTAACAATAGAATTTTTATACTGTTAGGAAAATGAAAAAGAATCTTAACTCAATCTCCGTGAGTTTTCTAGAGAAACTACTAAAACCTACAATCTTGATTATATGTTAAAAATGGGGACAAGGTAAACTCGTGAATCGTACAATAGCATAACATTTTATCGACTGCAGGTATTATGAACATAAAACTTAAAACATTATGAGACTACAAGAAAACGCACAATCGTACGTTTATATGTTACTAGTAGCGCCTCGCGGTTTCACCCGCGTAAGTCCCGATCCCGTGGGAATATCGGGATAAAAAGTAGCCTATATGTTTGTCCAGGTCTCCAGCTATCTACATACCAAGTTTCATCGCAATCGTTTCAGTAGTTTTGGCGTGAAAGAGTAACAAACATCCACACATCCATACATCCTCACAACCTTTCACGTTTATAATATTAGTAGGATTATAGACCACAAGATTGAATGTTGAGTTAAAGAAAAAGTAACTATGATCACTGAAAATGAGGCTTAAATCAATGTTAATATTTTTTATTATAGTTCCCATTCTTGTTTATCATTACACAATAATAATATCAAATACATTAATAAATATCAATGATTGGCTTACAGTCCGCGGCTACGCCCGAGTGCGAGGTTCTTCTTTATTCCTCGAGATAGTTCTTTTTTTTGGATGAAAGGTGTACTATTTCCTTTTATCATATTACTAGCAAAGCATATATTATTTTTTTTCAATATCTTCAACAATCATCGTCATATTTCAGGCATTTCACACAAATTTTAATTACACACTTAAACGTTCCTCATGAATCCCCGTCTATTGGTGAAAACCGTATGAAAATCCATTCGGTAGTTATTGAGTTTATCGCGAACAGACAGACGCTGAGGGGGAATTTGTTTTATAATATTTAGTGATACGTGATATATACCTATTTGAAAGTGCCCCTGATAAAGTGTAAATTATGATCATTCTATTTTTTACACCTTTGTAAATATTTTGGATTGCATAATATAGAATTGCTTTGAATGGAATTGTATGCGAAATTTCGTTTCGGTTGAGTGGTTAAGGCGTGGAAACGCAACAAACAAACTGACATTCGCATTTAAAGTTTTGACTAGAATTATTATAGTGGACTGATTCCCAATTCAAATGTATTATTAAACCTAGTTTATAAGTCAGGGAACTTATTATTGTTTACATGAAAAATCTAAAAAAAATTATTACTAAATAAAAGTCAAGATGGATGCGTGTCTATACCATAGATAGAATTCAAAGGTTTCATTTTACGATAACAGCGCACTCCTAAAATTAATTTATAGGTCATTAAATAGAAGTAACACAATCTCAGAAATGAATAAAAGAAAATGCGTTACCAGTAACATATTTTTTGAGTTTCTTTGAACCAGCTGTGGTAGGTATAAGAGTTAAAAGTTAGATTAAATAAGTAAAATTCAATAACTAAGTCACTAATTTTTAAACCCTAACTAATATTAATAATAAGAAAGTTAGTTTGGTTTTACGCTTCCACGTCTTAACTACTGAAGCGTCCTTTAGCCACCCGCGAAATTTTGTTTTATAATGATATTGTTACCACTCCTATACGACTATGAACGTATTTATACATAAATCGGAAATTATTTCCATTAATATTTATAAAGAAAAACACCTTTTATAATACAGTCACAGAAAACATCTAAATATTACAAAAAAAAAAAAAAGAAAAATACTCGTAAAAACATTACCACGTGTTGCCTCTGGTTACGAGAAACGAGAAGGTAAATTTACTATCGATAGAAATAAATCTCGAACGGCCCGAAATACCACAGGCCGCACGAGATTTACTTAAAACGACGGCAAATGGCTTTGGAACGAGTCACAGTTTCAGTCAACTTGGATGCTATTTGATTTTAGGAACGATTTTAAATTGAAGCGGGCGGTACGAACCGCTGCAATAAGATAACTGTTGGTAGCTAAACGGTATTGCCAGGTTCATATTAAAATTTACCAGAAATGCCATTTTTCATTACTCGTAGAAAAGTAACAAGGTAAGGACAATATGTTATTATGGTATTATATGGCATGGTGTGGCAATTACTAAAGATAAATCAGTCATTAATTCTATATTATTTTATTTCTTTCATCAACTCGAAGAAGAGACAATAAATCCAGAAAATTACCCACATAGTTTTAGAAACTAGTCCTAAAAATTAGTATAATATAATGAACGTTTATTTATCCCTTATTAAAGCAAATTTACATACTATGGCAACACAGACTACATTACTATGCGTGCAACCGGAGCACATTGCTCCAGTATGAAACATCGAAGGTCGGTGACGTATGCCTTATTAAATTCCTTTCTGTCCTAATCAAAGGATATTACATGCTACGTGCATAGAATTAAAGTAGAAATTAACTATGAACGACTGTGTTAGATGCCGAATTTAATCACAATGGATTTTGAACTTTATAAGAATTAACGGAAAAGAGATTTTAAAAGAGAAGCATTGGAATAAGGTTGTTAATAAATAATTATGAAGGAATTAAGAAATTCCGGTAATTTTAATTGGAATTTAGTAGATTTGGTAGTATTTATTCAACATTTAACATGGCATTCATCGTAAATAATATTTCTTTTGAACTTAATTTTTACCAGCATTCTAGTGCATGCTACATAATCTACACATCAATATATACCAATATATAATCGGTCGCCTCTATATCTATGCTTATCGCTTTAGAAATTACGTGTATGTTTAAATACATTCAATAATAACATTCTCAAAGGCCTACGAAGTTCACGAATCTATAGGAACCCCAATATTCAGTAGTTTAAAACTCGTCTTCCTGTTTAGAGATTGTTCGACACGGGCAATCACCAATACAGAGTTTTTGGTACGGTGTTGTTTCCCCAAAGATCGGCAAATGGCTACTCAATAAACGAGAAATTCTACTATAAAATTTACACTTTGTATTGCTGTCGTGAAAAACCAACACTTTATGTTTGATTTTCCATCAAAGGACACACTTAAATATGTTGCTAGACTTGAATAATCTTGTATTAATGTCTTTACTAGCAGCGCCCCGCGGTTTCACCCGCGTAAGTCCCGATCCCGTGGAAATATCGGGATAAAAAGTAGCCTATATGTTAATCCAGGTCTCCAGCTATCTATATACCAAGTTTCATAGCAATCGGTTCAGTGGTTTTTGCTTGAAAGAGTAACAAACATCCATGTATACATCCATACATCCTCACAAACTTTCACGTTTATAATATTAGTAGGATTAAGAACCCCGTGCAGTTTCTCCAGAAAAACAAGAACGGGTAGGTCATTCCATAATTTGAGATTTTGCGATAGGAATTTGCTTTCCTTAAACGTCGTGGTGAGCGTTATAGTTCTAAAGCACAAAGATGAATATCCTGCCAATGTCAAACTGTTCGATGAGCAGCGGTCACTAAATCAAAATCACGTCTCAAGATAAGAGTCTCAAGTGCATCTAGCATGCAGCGTGAGCCCTCAGAATCGCTTCAAGACTGGGTCTAGTTAATGTGTGTATAGTTTTGTACCAGAATATTCATAAATAAAAAATTGAAATTACCCCCGACTCGAAAATCCCTTCAACGATTACAAAAGAGCTGATGATCTTCGAACGGCTGAACAGATTTTCTTGAATTATATCTAAGAACACTCTTGATGAAATCACCTTTCAAACACATAAATCGCACTCAAATTGGTTTTACCGTTTGGAAGCTACGATGACACACACAGACACGTCTAACCTATACCACACCTCTTAACACCATTAATAAAATATTCACAGTCAGTTGGAAAAAGCTCACTCAAAGTTGTTTCTGGATTGCGTCAAAAACTTCTATTTGGTCTGAACCTCATATCACTTGTCCACTAGAAAAGGTGCACCTTTTATGTAATCGTATTTCTTTTCTGAATAGTTCATATCTATAAAATTTACTATAGCAACTTCACCCAACCTTGATCGATTGATTTGCACGGTAATTGCCAATAATATTTTATCAATCTACAAACCAACCTACAACTCAAATGTCAATAAACGAGAATAAATTCACAATCGGTAGTAAACACGCTATCATCGTCATAATCCAAGGCTAGTACAGTACGCCAACGTTCTTTACGTCATTGTACACTTAAACACGGGATTCAAAATTATTCACTACAGAGAGAACTGATGTGGATTATAATAATAACTTGAGACACCGTCTGATCCCAAACAAGGCAGAGACTGTACTATGGTAACCACACTGCTAGAAAACATACTTATATATTACTAAATACATACATATTTTAGATAAATTACCCCCAGACACAGAACAAATGATCGTGCTCATCACACAACTATTTCTCTTGGGTGGGAATCAAACATACGATTAATCTGTGCTTACGGCCTCCTATTATTGAAAATATGTTTATGGCATACACAATATAGCCCTTTTTTATAATAATAATAACTTGAGACCCCTCACACACGGCCGTCTGATCCAAAACTAGGCAGAGCCTGTGCTATGGCAACCACTCAGCTTAGAAACATACTTGTATGCGACTAAATATATACAATTTGATTTTGATTTGATTGATGATTGTTGACTCTGTCGTACATCGCACCCGCAAAGTTAAGTCTTTTGAAAAAGGCAGGTAAAAGTCTTCGAAAATTGATGTCTTAGATGGACGTACTAGGTATCTAAATACAAGTTGGTTTGCTTACGAAACCCACGGTGCTCGAGTTTGATTTGCACTTGTCCGGTTTTATATATATATATATTACTAGTAAGAATACAGAAGCAAGCTAAATGCTTGTGGCAGAAGTGGTTTCCCTTCGGTGGCATTGGATGGGGTTTGAACCCGTAAACCACTTGATCGCAAGTCCGACGACTTAGCAATTACGCTTCCGCTGCTTCTTTATATTACCGTCGGTCTATCTATGCTAATGTTATAAATGCGAAAGTAACTGTGATTTCGTCTGTCCTTTTTGATGAATTTTGATAATACAGTAGAGAGCTTGAGACCGCGGATTCGCTCGCGTTAATGTAGTTTATGTCAATCAATTTATTACCCTCGGGAATACTACTTTTTTGTGCTTGAAATGTACCTAATGTCCTTTGCCGTTATCTTGACAATATGTGTTCAAAATTTTATGATGACTGGGTAAGTAGTGAAGGCGTTAAATCGTAACAAAGAACTCACCTTTGCATTTATAATACTAGCTGTTATCTTCTACTTCCTTCGAGTGGACATTTTGGTGAAATATACCCCCGGGAATCTTAAGAGAACCTTAAGAGGAACTGTAAATCGACTTGTATTTGAGATCACAAAGATTTACAATATTGATGTAAATAGGATAAACAATTCATATTACAACAGTTTGAAATCCTTAATGAATTAAGAGCTAACAAAATAATATCCCTAAAATATAATGTACCTAATTATCTTTCATGAGTTCTGAAATTGCTATCATACCCACATCATTCAATGTCAAGGTAATACCGGCGCCCGTGCACGTAGCTATAAGAATAATCCCCGGTACGATATTTATACTTTCCACTAACCCCTGACCCTCGTTTCGTGCTTCAAGTAAATTGCCTTTCTAAGCGATCTCATGTTACTTAAAATGACTGGTTTCTTGGTAAACGGTTAACCTTTGGGCAATTTTCCTTTAAAATAGACTTCAAATTATAGCGACTGGAATGTTAGAATCGTTTGTTTATTGAAGATAGAAATTTAACGTTACGTGGGAGAGCCATGCTTCGGCACGTATGGGCCGGCTTGACTCCGCTCGATACCACGGCCTCACAGAAAACCGGCAGTGAAACAATGCTTGCATTGCTTTTCGACGCGTGAGTGAGGTTAGATAGATAGATAGATTAACTAAATTTATTGTACAAAACATAAGAAATTATACAAGACTGCATAAACATAATCTTACAAACTATAAACCTTATACAATTGGCGGCCTTATCGCGTTCTGCGATCTCTTCCAGGCAACCATTCGATGGAAAGAGGTTACCGGAGGCCCTAACCCTTCCCTCAGAGGGTTATGGCGGTTAGAGCCATACGCGGATACCGCACCGTGTCAACGGAGGCGGCGTGCGCGTTGGCCGGGACTCCCCCGTGGGATTTGGAGGCCGAAGTGCTCGCGGAAGTATATCGGCGAACGGCTGAGTTCCGGGCGGGAAGCGGCAGTCGGCTGGTGAGGCCGCTCGCCGAGCCACCATGGCTCGTTGGTCGTCCCACTGGAGGCTCCACGTGCTGGCTTTGCCGCCGTGGAGGCGCTCCAGCCGGTCATCGTCGAGTGGGCAGGGCAGCAGCACGGGACCCTTTCCTTCCGACTGACGCAGGTTCTTTCCGGGCACGGCTGCTTCGGGAAGTACTTGCACTCGTTCGCTAGGAGGGAATTGAGTCCCGCCTGTCACCACTGCGACTGCAGTGAGGATTCGGCTCAGCACACGCTGGCGGTTTGCTCCGCCTGGGCGACGCAGCGTCGGGCCCTCACTGCAGTCATCGGAGGGGATCTCTCGCTACCGGCCGTCATAGGCTCCATGGCCGGTAGCGACAGGAATTTTACCGCGGTCGCGACCTTCTGTGAGGACGTCATCTCGCAGAAGGATGCGGCGGAACGGGTCTGGGAGGACGATCTCCACTCGGACTTAGTTCGCCGCCGGCGAACCGGGTGGCGGAGGCGCGCTTTCCAGCGCGTCATGCCGCCCTGAGTGTGGCCGCGGGTGGTAGGGACGGGTTTTCCCTTCCACCCGCTATAGTGGCCCCCCGCGAGTTACCGGAAGGTGGTGCCCGCGCTTTTGCGGGCAGGCGCTAGGGGGGGTCCGGATGTCTTAATAAAAGCTGTTCCCGGATCCCTCCTAATTTAGGAACAGTAAGGCACACCGTGTGGTTTTAGTCGGTTCGATTCCGACACACCGCCCCACCGATAACCCCGGTGGGGTGATGGCCCGAGGGGGTTTCCACACGCACAAAAAAAAAAATCCCTAACCCTTCCCTCTCCCCTATTCCCGTCCTTCCCCTCTCCTCCCCTCTAATCCCCCTCTCCCGTCTTTTGGCTGTTTCCCCAACGCACTTGCGAATCTTGAGCTACAGGTGCCCATGGGCGGCGGTAGTCATCAGGTGACCCGTCTGCTCGTTTGCCCAATATACCATAAAAAAGGGGGTACTTTTTTCACATTCCAATCTCGGTGCCCAATCTGGTCAACCTAAGTTTGGACAGTATGTTTCAACGCCAGCTCTTACTTGTAGCTTTTGGTTGTCACTACTACTTTATTATACGGATGATCATCTTCCCCAGTACCGGGTCAAGACATAAAACTGTCATCATTCCAAATAACTGATATAATGGAGGAGCCAAAAACAATGGAACAGCTGGAAAAATTATTCTGGTCGCCAGCAACGGTGGTTTTCGAGCTACGAGTGGTAAAAATTATCGTCCAAATATAATAAAGTAGTAGTGATACCAGTATTGCGGAACCTAACGATTACAATCGAATGTAAACACCAAATTTATGCTACGGGGTCAAAGAAGCATTTTCACGCAGAATGAATACAAAGTACTTGCTCCCAATTTAGACACATGCATAAATAAATCATAGTAGATCACCGGTTAGATATTATCTCAAAATTGTGGAAAAACTATATAAATGATGTCCTTAGGGTATGCTTCAACAAGGTATTTTGAAAGATCAATTGTATTCACGGCTACATCGTTCGTGAATTGAAATTGAAGTTATGATGCCTCTCTCTTGCACTCAAATATTAGTATCTCTTTTCCATTCGCCGGTAGTCATTTCCTCGTAGCTCTGAATGAAAATATGATGTTCTTGTCCGATAACTTCCTTAGTAAAGTTATTTACGAAACATATGTAATACTTATTCATGAGAACAAGTGCTTATTTAATGGTATAGTGGGCAAATGAGCAGACGGGGCACCTGATGGTAAGTGACTACCGCCGTCCATGGAAACCTGCAACTCAAGAGTCACAAGTGCGTTGGCAGCCTTTGAGATAATTTTTTTCATCGCTTATTTTGTTTGAAGATATTCATTTTTTTACGCGGTCTTTTTAGATGGACACAAAGTACATCTACACTCAAATCAATCATATTATCATAATTAATTGTTCCTTGGGGGACCAAACCGACACCAATAGCCGCAGTTGTGAAGTGATCATTTTAACTGCTATGTACTCAGCAACTAACCCCTATCCTATATTTGCGAAAGACATGGCTTTTCCCGATTTGGTAGTAGTTTACACCTTAATCGATTTTTTCATAAATTGTGAATTGGAATGGTTGCCTTCAAATAACAGGTCTTGACTAAATGATAAGACACATCAGACTTATACTCTCATTAGAGTGACTCGACAGTGAGAGTTTCTAAAGATAGTGGTCAAAAGCTACACATGCTTTTATAAAGGTTATAAAAATTAGACTTTCATTAAACTAGTCTTTAGTTTAATAAAAGTCTTTAAGAGGTCTCAATCGCCGCAGTACTTGATATACCGATTTTAATCTGTTTATTTTTTTCTTGCATTACGTCTTTCTTTCTCTCATGTATTTGCAAAATATCTTGCTTATAATGCAAGTTATTAATTAAAATATTTAATAATTTGGATAATTCACTCACTTTATTCTACAAAAGAGCATATTCTTTATGAACACACTGCACGTGACAAAATTTGACAATCGTTCTATAAGAATTGTGGCAAAGTTGAAAGTAATTGATGTAGAGGGACCCGAATTATTTCTTAAAGAAAGTTTATGTCCTATTAGTAAAACTACTTGTAATGCTTTAACATGTAACTGTTATGCAGTGAGCATTAAGGAATTGGTTGACTATTTCGCTACGCTTAAAATAAATACAATGACCAACTTTTAAACTTTCGCGTTCCATGATATAATATTATCTAAGTATTAACGGGAATTAACGCGATCACGAAAAGGTATTACATACCTCTGAATTGCGTCAGGCAATTCAGAGGTACGTAATACCTTTTCGTGATCGCGTTAATTCCCGTTAATACGTAGATAATGTTAAATACAATGACCATTCGAGTGAGGGTTTTCAAAAGGTCCACAACGTTGACTGATTTTGTACCCTAATGCGGCCGCAAGATTGTCCTATCACCGACTTCAATGCACCTAAATAATGATAAATTGTATAAAGCTGTATTTTTCACCCTAAGAGGTGGGATTAGACCCTATCCGATTTCCGATCTGTTCAGTTTCAGAAACTTCTTTCTACTACAATAATAGTGGCGTTTTTGAGGGTCATCAGAGCTCCATAAAAGACTTCCTAACAACAGTGAAACTTAAAAAACGCATACATTGAACACGTGACTTATTCCATAAAAAAACATATTTACTATCCACAAGATGTCATCAAATAGTTGTCCCCATTGCTTATTACAAATGCGTTATTATAAAGCAACGCGTCTCAGGGTCAACGAAGCTTGAAAGTGACAAGTCAGTGAGCTGATGATGATGATCTTGATAATGATGATGGAAAAAAAGACATGTTTGATCCAAATGTGTGTTGTGGACTCAATTACTGAGTGTGCAGTCAAATGGTTATTTTTGTTTACATTGATAGAAATAATATATGTATGCTTATGTGATAGATATCTTAGAATAAATAATGAGAAATGTAAAGCTTTCTGGTATAGAATATATCAGCAAAATATCCTTCAGAACATAGATCAAAATACTTAATATTTTGATGACCAACGTTAAGGTTAAAAGATCATGTTAGTTACGATCTGTAAATTCCACTATACATAATGTTACAAACAGGTGTGGTCAAATTTTATTGTTATAATATAGTAATTCTGTAGTACTCCGTACACAACGTAAACAATTTTAGGAAATTTGATGATTTTTAATAAATAAAACTAAGCTACTTTTGAAACTAAGCTAATATTTCGTAAGAGAGAAAGCTGATATGAATAAATCTATGGGTATTTAACACCAAGGATGTTGATGGAATGTTCAGATTTTATTCAAAATGTCTGCATAAAAAAAATCATATTCATACTCCAAATTCACATGAAAATTCACAATCAACAGCATTTTACGCAGAAAAAAGTTTCAAGGTGTCTCAAATATTTTTTGGCTACACATAACACTCCTAAAATTTGACCACATATTTCTGTCAAATCTTATATGATAGGGAATATGCATGTTGTATAAATTTACTTGATTAATTTTCCCTTGAATCTTTATTGTCCAGATATTATGCCTAAACAATTATTTTCTTATTTAGTTCGTGTTTAATTGCAAAAAATAGTTATTAAAATATGCAAATTAAGGGCGCTAAATTCAACTTTGCAAAACGCTTCACCATTGGTCGAAACAAAACATGACGTGACATTCCACGATCTGTCATTTATCGGCGCCTATATTCTTAGTGTTACGGAGAAAGATAGGTGTTCCTGTGGTTTTTGCTTTGCTCTTAGCTAGTGCAATTTAAGCATTCTAGTGATATTAGAAATCATCTAGCACAATGACTGAATGTAGTTTTGTCAAAGCACACTCGGACAATCTACCGAAAATAGGTGCATTCATGATGACTATATTATATTTTGCATCAAATCCAGATTTTACGTCCGCTGAGGTTAAAGGAGTGAAAGCCGCAAGGTAATTATTATAATACTTGTTATATTATACTCTAAAGGATAGGTAAGATATGTATAGTTAGTTATATTCATGAAGTTGTATTGGACTTTTGTTACCTAGTTTAAGTAGACAAGCAAGTTGCCTTCTGCTTGATATTTAAAAAACAAACATAAATTACTGCTGATTAATTCACACTTTACTAGCAATTAAATTGTAATATACTTACATTAAAGTGATCTGCACAACAATATTATATAAACATGATATTGAAGATACTTCATCTCTTCTCTTAAATGTACATCATTGTTTTCGTATTTTACATTATTATTTTGTACAGGAAAAAATACTGTATTGGGTGTACTTCTTATATTATTTTTACACTTAGGGACAAGGCAATACCTATAAAATGGTTTTTTAACCTTATCCATCGTCTATTAATTACAATAAATAGTAATTACAACTGGCAAATGGTATAAAATTACTGTAACACTTCAAGTAAGTTTATGAAACAAAGACTAAGCGTGGAACGTGACGTCATCCAGGGCCCGCGAAATATGGCGGCGTTCAAACAGATCAAATTTTATGGATGTTTTCAATGTTATTTTAAAAATTAATTTGAACATTGCCAAGGTTATTTATATTTTTTTATTAGAGTAGAATGATGGAACAAGTCAATAAAAGATTAAAAAACAAATACATGCATATTATATAAGGTATAAAGTGAGGTTCTATATGTATATTAGACCAGAGGTGTCGCGCACTACTTACCGACCTTGTAACAATGTTATAATGATACTTTTGAAGTACACCATACTGTACTTTGGGAAACCATGCTAAATAATAAGGGACTTTTTGACATTTTGAAAACATTTTTATCTACCGTCAGAGAAAGTTACTCAGTATTTTTTACAAAATATCTAGAAGTAGCCCTTTACTTTGGCTTGGAATCTTTAAATTATGATTGAGATAAAATTTACGCTCGTGGTTTGATCCAAAAATTTGTCTTCAAACTTCATAACCATCAACAAAAACTAAATGTTACCATTTTTTAAATGGAATATGATGCTCTGAGTAAATGCATAATTCAATCTGATTTACCATAATCACAAAAACAATGAACACAATCGATTAAGCTCACATGATTGTTGCATGTGATCTATGTCAAGAAACAGTGTCGAGTCATTGGGGTCAAAGATACACACTATAGGAAAAAATCTTTATTGGTACGGAAGTTATAGAGAACATAGAAGATGCTGCATTACTCAGAAACTATATTAATATGTTATTTAGCCACCTGTGATCCATAAGTAATGGTATTGAGAGATTTGTGTTCTATGGTAAATAAATGCTTTCATGATTTCTATTTCAGATCCTAGTGAATCGTTTTCTGAATTTAACTTTTCGTGATTTATTTTTAAATAGCTTTTGCTCGCGCGGTTTCGCTCTCGTACATGTTTTTCATTTTCAACTTTCGGGGACTACTCCTAGGTACTTTTTGTGGATAAAAGGTAGAAACCCTATGACCTTTTCTGTACTGGTAATATGTTTGTTGAATAATTACGGCGTGAAAGCTTAACAAACCAATACACCAACAAACAAAATGACTTTCGCATTTATGATATTAGTTAGAATACACTGGTAAGAGGTTGTCGGTTCCTACAAACAATTAATCTCCGGTGATTCTGCTTACCACAAAAAAAATATCCCTGTATTAGAAGTATTGGTTAATAATATTAGCTTTCAGTACTGGCGGCTAGTATTTTAGCAAAATCTGCCGAGACATTATGCCTTCTAACTGCACCTTTCTCCTTTGCAGAGCTTTACTTCTATCTGACTGTGCTCTACCGCTTTCTTCATAGGTTTATAAACCTTCTGATCTATAGGTTTTACGTTTAAAACCACCACGATTAAAAGTAATAATAATTTGAATATTGAACGTGAATGTTAAACATTAATTTTATGTTTAATTTGATTAAGGTGCAAAATATTTGAATGTTTAGATGTAATATGTGAGGTGTAATGTTTTAATAAACGAAACTATAAAAAGCCTGATAAAAACACAGTAATTTTAGTCTAAACACGAAAATTATATGAAAATTAAATTATTTTCTGCCAGGTGTTATTGTTTCGCGTGTATCCACCAAACTCTCTCTCTCTCTAATGACACATTAAATGGTCGTGATAATTATAATTGCGTGCAAAATATGTAAAGTAAGGAAGTGTCAGTTGAAAAATACTAAGATCGTGACTCCGATGTACTAGAAATATTATAATGTACCTTTCTAAGTATCGTGGATTGTAGAAAGTAGCGTTAGGAAAAAATATGTTTTATCATTTAAAAAAAGCTTAGGATAAAATTTGATAATGAGTACTATGACCGAGAATGTTGTGAGTGTAACAGAGACTGTCGTGACCGCAAGAAAATGGTGTTCATAAAAATAATAGCCATTGATAGGCATTTAATCATTTATTTATTATTATTTTATCTGGCAATTGTTATAAATAACAATCAATAAAAAAAGAATGTTGTTGTAAGTAGAAAGTGCATAATTATTAGATTACTTCAAGTTTAAACAAAGTTCCTTTGATGTAAAGTTCTGAATATGTGCAGCAAGTTCTGAATATCTAAAATTTATTACCAAACATTGTCTGTACAATAGAATTTTATGAATTTAGAATAGATTACGTAAAATAGACTTACGTGAACTTCCTATTTAGGGTGAAGAGCCTAACATTCATAGTTAAGTCTAAAAACACAATAATAAACTACTATAAAAACTATTATAATAAACTTAGCATTTTAATTAATCAGCAAAAAGTCTTTCTTTGATACGAGACTTGAAAAAATGCTAAGTATTGAAAAACTTTACATTTTTTTACTTTTGCGACACTGTCCTCAGGGACGTAAACAAGTCATCCTTCCCTCTAAGCACGAGTGACCTGGTGATCGGGTGAAAGGCTGCCTGTCCCGCAATAACTATGCTATCCTAAATATTTTTACAGAGATTTTTCTACCTTGCAGCATTACAGTGCCAAAGTTTTCGTCCGTTAACTGAAGCACATGTGACTTTGACTATCTCAATATGGATAAAGAGACAAAATACCAGCACATACTTACTGAGTACCTTGCATACTGTCGAGTTGTTTTACACATAGTTTTCTTTTATGTACTTTGTGATGTTTAAAGATGCAATTAAATTTCACAATGAACCGGTGTATTTTTTTTCTGTTAAGTTTGAGGTGAAATGAAAATTGAATATAAATTTATCTCTGCTTTTTGCTGACGTTACCTAACTGCTACCTTGACAACCACATTTACAGACTATCATGGCGCACTAAGTAATAAAGTAGAATGTACCTCGCGGCCACAATGAACTATCATTTTATATGTGTGTCACAGGGTCTCAGATTAGTGCTTGTTGGATTCTCAGAAGACTATTAGTGACACCATATATGTGTTTGGAGTATATTATTTTCACAAGGCCTCCTATACTCCTTCTCGGTTTGGAAGACACATTACCAAAACCCTTAAATTTGCTTCTTGTAAGTGTTTATGGCACTGAATATCTTTTAATTCAGTACTAAATCCACTATCTTTTCGAGAATGTTACATGCATTGCAAAAACAAAATTGAGGTTATCTTTAATAAAAATTTTAAAGGTAAAAATAATTATTCAGAAATATATTTATCAGTTGTCACTTTTAGAATAATTTAACACTTTTTTATGTTATATGGGGCAAATGAACAAACGGGTCACCTAATGGTAAGTTAATACCACCATTTATATTTACTATAATTCGTGGTGGAAAATTTAGAAGGTCATCTACATATATAAAAAAGTGTACAACATCATCATCCACACATGTCCAAATTTAGAAGATGTGGATTAATGAATTCACCAAGACGTTTGACAAAGAAAGTTTAAAATAACTGTTCTTTGACCCTTTCTAATGAGGTCTTCATGTATTTAAACTATAATAAAAAGAGGACCAATTATAATCATCAAAACTGGGTAAAAATGGAACACTAAATGTTTCGAGAAAATCATGAGAAAACTGCTTTCAGCATTAGTGAATGTGAATTCTTTAGAGAGAATTTACTAATAGGTTTGGTGTGAATAAAGTTACCTACTTTTAATGAATACGCTAGTGAATTAATTTTCGCATACTCATCTCAATTATATGTACTTTACGTCTTAGAGAGACTCTCTGAATTTGATCAAATCCATTGCACTTGATTTGTAAGAGATAAGTGAGGAACATGGTCGTTCCTTATCTGGTGGATTGAACTACACATTAATAGCTTACAAAAGCAAAAGTACTTCAGCGACCATCTAAAAACATTTGAAGATTTATAATGGAATGACTCAAATTATTCTTAATGTATCCAGGCTATTTAAAGTACCAATAAGGAATGTGTTACAGATAGGGTCAATTGATATCAACCCGTAACGTGAAGACGAAGTGGTTTGTTTTTGGAGTTGAACCGATTAAGCTACACAAGCGAGATACAAAAGACAAGTATGCTTTCTACATGAGAGCTATTTTACTGAAATCATTTACACAAGGGTGTGCAAGTCCCTTTGAAAGACAGCAAAACTTTCTCTTCATGTAAATTTTGTTACACATCGACCTTGTAAAAAAATTATGAACAATGTTTTAGTTACTGTATCGAAATTCATTCAATGATTTCTTTCCCTACATTTCATCAGAGTCTTTTACTTAAAGATAATTCTTTCGCAGAGTGATTTGAACAATTAATAATTTCTTTTTCCCATCGCATTGTTGCTTGAATGTCGTGAGAGCATGACATACATACATACTATTATTAGTCTTTAGCTATGATATATGGCTTCATTTAAACTATCCTAAAGAGATGAGTGCTCTTAAGCTTCTTTGACATTGAGATTATACATGACCTACTACATGTTTATAACAACGAAGAAGAAGATTTAAGCTTTATTAACACCAAAGTACACGCACATATTTATCTTGATATGAAATTACGAACCAAGGATAACCTTATCAACCACCAATAACCATAAATAAATTAATATTAATGGGTCAGTAAAGTTTACCCTTCATTTAAAACTAATAATGACATATATATATACCTACTAGTGGTCTTTTTTTTAGCCAATTATCACAATTTTAATAAATTTGTTATTTTTTTCATCAAAACTTGCTTAGGGACTAGTCTTCTAAAATAACTTATTTTCTGAAACAGACGATAATTGAATTTCGCATAACGTACGTATAAAAAAAAGGCTTGCTACTTATTTTTATTAAAAATGCTGTTGAGATTATTCTCATCATTATTCATGTTAATTGTTTAAATGAGCATTTTTTAAATGTTCCGTGACGGCTACACATGTATGATAAGTATAGAAATTACTGTTAATATGTAGATAATTTTTATACATATGCTTTTTCTCGTGTATGTGAATTATTTATTCATAGCATTCTAAGGAAGTGCAGTATATCGTTAATGAGAAAAGAATTAAATTCACTTGTTGCTCAGATTTGAAAGACGAGTCAAGTAAACTTTCCCAACTCATATGTTATGTTATTGTTGGGAGGTCGTCTTTATCTACATTCGAGGGTGAAAGGCTTAAGCTTAAGTTAATGATGATGACTTGGCTAATTCTCTTATTATTAATTGGATCCCATTGCAGGGGTTATTTATGGTGCAAATTCGGATTTTCCTATAAGCTGAGTGAAACAATTATTCATAAAAGTCTTAAAAATTATAGTCGTACTTAAAACAAAGTCTTCATGACTTAAATCAAATTTCAACTTCGTTCATTTTACAGACGGAACTCAGAACTTGTTCATTTTAGATATCCTTTTTCTTTCTTACCTTTGATACAATGAGCGCCTTTCCTGCTAAAATGAACAGGAATCCAATAGCAAGCGGGATCATAGCAGCCATCTTCATCACCCCTCCCATCATCATCATGCCCATCATTTTCTTCATCTTTCCTCGTCCTGAAATGTTTAGGTTGATGTGTATAGTTATATCGAATTTTATTACTTTTGGGAATTTAAAAGTCAATGTAACATCAATAAATGCAAAATGTTTGTTTACATCAGAAAGAAATTGTGATATATTTGTTGCATTTCTGTATTATTTTGCCTTCTTGCTAATTCAATGAGGAAAACTCTTAAATTCAATCAAGATCTTGAAATTTTGACCTTTGACTGTGACCTTTCCATACCAACCTAATTATATTTAATAAGATTGCATACCTTGCAAGTGCATGCATGATATATGTATGAAGATCTTATTGCAAACATACCTGCCCTAAACGTAATATATTAATAAAAGCATAGCTCAGGATATTACGAATACGATAAACGATAGTTTACTACTTGTCTTACGTATATTTTAGTTTGCGTAATATAAGAAATAGGAAGGCGTTTCATGCTCATTGATTTCTTTATGCATGCACACTATCATAAATTATTAATAGCTGACTCGTTGAAATATCCAACTACTGCATAATATAATGGCATAATTAAGAATGATTTTCATTTTTAAAATAGGAAATGTGTGACGTATCTATAAATGTTACTTAGCTTTTGTCACTTTGCAAAAATATGTTAAATGGTAGTCCTAAAACTTTAATGAAATTGGGTACATATAGCTAAGACCCCATTAAGTCATGGAGTCTATGGCCATATATACAAACTCAGATACTGTTCCTGATATTATTCTTGTCTACAGTTGAAATAAATATTTGCACTCTGCGCCACAACTAGGATAAATTATGAATACAAAATGTTTTGTTTGCAATAAACAATATAATAATTGAAAATCACGCGAAAAAAGAAAGTCTTTTGAACTTGTATAGTTACAAGTGAAAATAAAATAAAGATAAATCGCGATTCTGATGTTTATTAAAACATTTTATATATTTGGTTTTGTTAATAAATTTTAAGTATCTTCACAATTAATGTTTCTTATTGTTGTTGTCTTAATGTATATAAGTTCAATTTGAAACATATATGTATATATATAAAGACTTGAAATGCATAGTAATATAATTTAATATAGCTTTGCTCAATACGTATTTATCGATTATTTCCCATTTTATAATGAGTCTATAAAGCTCTAAAACCAATCTAAACGTCCTAACCATAATGTCATTATTGAAGATGTTCTAATGTCAGGTAGACATCCAAAATGTTTTAGAGTGAGTTAATACCTAAGTATATTGAAATCATAATAGTTCACGATGCCAGAAATAAACCAACACAATTAATACCATGATAACTATAACGATGATCTATTTGTATCTTTCACACTACAACATAATCAATATTTCACATAAGTATAATATAGTTAGAAATCGGTCCAGCGGTGACAGAGATGACTACCTGCACAGTTAAGACGATCACGATGAATTTATAGTATGCTTTATGCTTTAGATATTATGGATATCGTTTACTATAAAATGGCGATTTATAATAATGAACTTATCGTTATATTAAAGTATTGATTTCACTTTATTGTAGAAAGGAGTGCTTTATTGTTGCCATTCTTCTGCTAAAACTGTTACACCACCGTTTTCACTTAACTTTATCATAATAATTTAGGATATATTTTAAGACACCATTAATTCTATTACCAAAAGACTATCTGTTAGCTTTTTAATTGTTATTTAGTTTTTTTTTTTTTGTATTTTTAAGTTACAAAACTTAATAACTTTGTTCATACGTTCCATACAGTACAAATCCTGTTTTGTTGTGTTCAAATTCATTAGACACAAAAAACTTTTCTATGTGTATGATGGTCACGTCAAAAAACCTTTCTTTTGCATATTTAGCAAGGTTAGTGTAGAAACTAAAATTAGACAGAAAAATTACGAAAAAAAAAAACAGCGTCAGATCGGTATCAGATGCTACGTGAAGATGTATTTACGCGTAATTCCTAACATTCACAAGCAGCTGATTAACATATTTTAACAATAAATGCATATCAGCAAAGTTTTTATACTGAAGATTCGTTTGATAATTTTGCATCTACAATATTTTAACAATAAGCTTCCTACCTAGACAATAAATTTGAGTTGTATGAAATAAAACAGATCGGTTGAGAAGGTTTTTGCTACATAGATATGCTTTCTAGAACTTTATTATTACCAGATCTTACCTCTATCTCCAACGAAGAAAATATCTTATCTTAATAGCCATAAAATGTCATAGTTCATAGAATACTGTCATGGGAAATGTTGTGTTTGATTCAGATTTTCTCAAGCTGGCTTTCTTCACAACTTAAAGTATCACTATAATAATAATAATAATAAAAAATTAAATAGAGCTCTGGTTTGAATGAGTGGTTTTGCTAGTTTTTTGTTTTAGGCTAAATACTGACAGAGTAAACTTACGTTAAGTTTTCTCTATACCTATGATTTTCTTGCTAGTATTTAAAATTAATTAAAATAACGATTATATTTATGTATGCAGTATGATTTTACTCATACGATAATTCTATAGTGTTTCAGATTAGCAGCAATGGGATCGTGTGCAATATTTTATGTCAAAATTTATATAAATTTTCGATACCTACATATATTTAGTATCAGTATTTCTACCTAATATTTACAAAACTACAATCAACACCATTTTAAAGCACGTTACTTCGCACATTCCTTAGTAAAAAGCAAAAGCTCATTTTGAGCAAGGCTTTAGTATTTCTGACAAGAGTACACATTCCAACCTTCCGCCCTACATCTTCATTGAAGTATCATTAGAAATTTGAACAATAAGGTTTAATGATATTTACGTATCTAACGGTAACAAAAAAAATAGCTATCTAGCCAATAAGTGAACTAGTGATTTTTTTTTCTAAGCTCCTGGAATCCGGATTTCTGAGATAACGAGACATACTAGATACACAATTACTTACCTGCGTGACGAATGTGAACAATCTAGCTAGGATGATTATTGATATGAAAATAACGAGCTATAAACCAACCCTGAAGACCCACATATTGGTTTTAGTAAAGAACTCGTACACAGATGACTTAATAGGAAACTTTATGGATCGTAATTTTGAAATTTAATAAAAAAATATCAATGACTTGATTACTCTCAACTACAATTAGGTTAAATTTCTGTTCTTTCAATTGCGGTGGTAATGTAATACGAGGGGGATCGAACCCGGATAATGTTTATTGTTAAGTTTATGATTAAACCACTCTGCTACCGCAATGTTTATTGATAAATATCCTTACACGGAGTGATAGTGATACTAAGTCTGTACATAAATATATTTTTTTCTTTTTCTTTTTAATAAAAGACAACTCCCGCATTAGGAATTACTCCTGTGTCGCGGGGGACTTTACAAACATACAAAGAACGGACACAAAGAACACCCAGACTCGGATGGGAATCGAACCCACGACCTATGGCATAGCTGTTCAGTTTATCAAATAATTTTCTTTCTTAGCTATTGATAATATATGTAACCAAATTAACTGTTCATTTATTATTATTTTATATGTAAAGTTAAAAAAAAAGTAAATACCTTCTTCAACCCCTTTATTTAGATCCTGTCCAGACATCTTTGGTAACGATAGTTGCACCGTTCTTGAATTTGCAAACGAAGCTATTCGGTCCCACAGCATCTGCGTCAACGCTTGATCCTTATTCAGATTCCTTGGTAATACCGCATCTATGTCATTTTCAGAGATAGACGAGACTTCACTAGGGGATGTCTTTACAACATCGATCCCATTGATCAATGGTATGACTTCCATTCTTGCAGCTCGATCGAAGAACAATATCGCCTTTTTTTTAAGACATGGGGCAAATCCTTCTGAGTGTTGACAGTCATCGTAAAGTTTCATGATATACCGGAATCCTAGATCATCTTTAGCGATTGTGGAACTGAGGAACAGAGTTAGTAAGATCACTTTGTACATGGCTGTTGTTCGCGGTGCGGGCGAGGTAATAAGACTGTGGGTGAATTTGTAAGGCGGCGCGTTTTATAGTGTTATATTACTGGGGCATAATAGCAAAAGATATGAATGGATGTAGCTTAGTTTGGTTAGTGAAAAGGAAGAATGAAAGGGGCTTTAAAATTATATTTATGTCTAAACAACGTCTTATATAAAATACTTAAAGCTTTAGCGAAAATCATTGAAATAATGTGTTTTGCTAGATTTTTAACGAGTTTTTTTAAGGAGTTATGTTTTATTTAGCAGTTTGTGTACTGCTAAGGTTGCAAACAATTAGTCAGTTAACCGATGATAAGCAGATAGCAGATCTGATTACTATATAAAATATTATATATCTCACGCTTACATAATTGGAACTTCTGTGACCCTAATTACCATTAAGAAACATCACTACAGCACTGGTGTATATAGGTCGCGATCGTTTATAGGTTATTTTTTCACTAGGGCGGCTCCATTTCAAGTAATATATTACTGTCACCTAGCCCGTATCATTGCACAATGTATAAATAAGATTTTAAAAATGAAATAAGATCAGTATGTGATCTCCTATAGTAATGAAAGATCTCCTATAGTAATGAAAAAAAAACCAAAATTTCGAGTGACTTTTTTTTTTACGATACAATAGAATGGAAGGCATATTGTTACCTTAAATAATTTGGGAAAAATGGTAAGAAGATGATGACGAATTTCTTAGAAAGTAATTTCTTCGAAGTAAATGTGAACGAATACATAAGTTTTATAGCTCAACCACTTAAAGCCCGCATAAAGCTTTAAAGTTAGATGACTGCTGTTAAATAATAAGACTCACACCACGTACAAATCATAGTTTCATAGGTTAAAAATCACTAGCACTATAGACGCACCTTGTTAATGAGGTGATAATGCAAGATAGTTTCTGCTTTGAACTGTAAAAAGGCAAAGGTCATCAAATCAAAGGCAAATCTATATTGTAGAAAGTGAATGTTGTGTTGTTGATTACTTTTGAAGTAAAAACTCTTAAGACCAAACTCGTGAACGATGTCGGTGATTGACAGTTCACTCGACGGTGGTGATGCTTTTCAACGGAATTAATGTACAATATTTTTTAATCTGTGGTTTATTAGTACTGTATGCTCAGAGGAATACTGTATGCATCAACTGACTTTAATATTTCATGAGTCATTGATCATTATCTGTACAAAATGTACGTATAAAAAAATATATTACTAGTGATCTAAGAATGATACCTATGATGATATATTGATTTTTTGTTTATTTGTCTTTAAGTAAATCTAAGCTTTGTTCAAAAACTACTGGATAGATTCTATTGAAACTTTGGAAATCTATTCGTAACAGCCCGATCGTAGTCTTTAATGCCATGAAGAAAGACATTAAAAGACAGATTTTTATGAATCAGTCAGCAGTGTGTGTAGTCAGTAAAAAAAACAACATCACGGTATCATTAAAGGACACCACCAATGGTGCACTTTAATGACCTGGATTAAAACATAGGCTACTTTTTATCCCGATAATCCCATGGACTTACGCGAGTGAAACCGCGGGGCGCTGCTAGTATCACTATATTTATATGTGAAGAGTATTTTTTAGACCCCTTTTTAAGAAAATTTCGTAAATAATCCAAAATTCGTGAATTTTAGAATATTTATAGTTTACATTTAGAAGAAGTGCAGAAAGCTAAAATTTTTAAACAATGTCTTACACGTGTCCAGTATATGTGATTACCTGTCATGGTAAGTAAGTCTATACAATGACAGCTCAAGTTATACTGGCCATTGAAAAAACCATGGTCGAAATTCGACCACCACGCGATCTCTCGTAATATAAATTGTGCGTATTTATATCCTTGCTAGCTTTCGCTTGCTGTTTTGCTTGCGTTAATATAGATTTTGTCAATCAACTTACTATCCCTTTACAACAGAACTTTTTTCCGAGATGAAAGGTACCCTACGGCCTTTCCTTCACCCCTGACTGTGTATGCAAAATAGCGTAACAAACAAACAAACCAAAAAGCTCACTTTCGCATAGTGATTGTCAATTAAAAAGCACATAAAAGCGCTTCAGACCAATCCTGTAGGCTTCTATTGCTGAAGAAATAAAATGGTTGACGCGGTGTACTTCTATGGGGAAGGGCTTTTTTATTGTTACGACTGTTTGGCCAATTCAAAGCAGATTCACTAATATGACAGTTGCCTTACAACGGCTACTTTTTAAAGAAATCTATCAACGCTACTTATAAGAGTTAAATCGCTACTCAATCTTAGTAATAATAAATATAATTAGTGGTTGCCCCAGAGGTCAAATTTAGGACCATATTTATGCCCGGTTGCCATAATTAAGAAACGATTCGTTTTGTTTACGGACGGTAAAATTTCGTTAACAAAAATTTTACCGTCCGCAACGAGTTACAGACATTTTAGGGACGCTAATTTGTAATTTTGTGAACAACAAACACGAACATTTCAACCACAGTAGTGGCTTATAAAATGGTATCCGAAATCTGCACCGTCTAAACCAACCAACCTACCTTGTCATAGGTATGCCGACAACAAACGCGGTCGTATAGATAGACATAAATGATGCTGAAAATTGTGAATGAAGATCGGGAAGTGCGCGAGATAGCTGAGACAGTGAAGATACCAACTGGTAGTGTTTTCACTATTTTACATCAAAATTTGACCACGAAAAGCTTTTTTTCAAATGAGTGCCGCGTTTGCAATTTCTCAAAAGCAACAACGTATCAATGATTCAGAACGTTGTTTGGTAATGTTTAATAGAAATAAAAAGGATTTTTTACGTCGGTATGTGAGAATGGATGAAACATGGATTCACCAATTCACTCCGGAATCCAACCGGCAGTCAGAAGAGTGGATAATCGCAGCATCGGAAGCTTATTTTGAAGCCAAAGATAAATCGTTCTACACATATGGAATAGAAAAAATTAGAAAAACGAAAAACGGGACTGTATCGCAGTTAAAAGAGAGGACGTTTATTAATAAACAAAAAAATTATCAAGAAAACTTTGTCTTAGTATTTAGTATCGGTACTTATTGAACCACGTGTTATATGGATAAATACAGTTAGAAATTTTTTTTGTGAATAATATAGACACCTACTACCACTACAGGCCCGTGAGGCAGCGCGCTTGGTCCCGCGCCCTCTGAGAGGAGTGCGGCCGACGGGTGATGGTCGCACCGGATGACGGGACCCGTCTAGGGTGAGACGAGTCAATGCCTGTCAGGGGTTGCGGAAGAATGCAATTACGATTCCTGCTCCCCTGATCATAGGCAAGTGGGGGAACACCGGGGTGGTTTTTAGTCGGTAAGAGTCCCATTGACTGACACAGAAACAAGGTAACCGACATAGCTCAAAGAATTAGCAAGCTGAAGCGGAATAATGGCTGGTCACATTGCCCGTAGAAACGATAACCACTTTGGTAGATGTGATTCTGTAGTTCGTAGTGTAGTCAGGTGGAGTGATGATCGCGTCAAAAAGGGAGGGAAAAACTCGATTAGAGAGGCCTATGTCCAACTGTGGGCGATGATGATGTAGATTGGCTGGTCTAAAGTAATGATTGTAGGCTGGTGATACCCGTGTTCATGTAACTGATTTGTTATGTACTCGTACTTAGCTTCTAAGGGTCGCAGTGTGACGTTAATTATCCTTTAACCTTTGTTAAGAATTGGGTTATCAAAGATAAATATATTCTTTCAATTCCAACAACTACCTAATTCTAGAGACTAGTGAGTTCTTTTTTTTATGATAACGAGCAAACGAGCAGACGGGTCACATGATGGTATGTGACTACCGCCGCCCATGGGCACCTGCAACTTACAAGAGTCTGAGTCACAAGTGCGTTGCCGGCCTTTAAGGTGGGAGTAAGCGAAGTGAGGGAAGAGGAGGAGACGGGGGAAGTGATAAGAGGGGGGAAGTGGGGGAGAAGGAAGGGTTAGGGCCTCCGGTAACCCCTCTCACGCGGCGGCGAAACACAACAAAATCATTGCCTTACTGCCGGTTTTCTGTGATGCCGTAGTATCACTCCGGTTGTGCCAGCCCATACGTGTCGAAGTATGGCTCCTACCCCAAAAAAGCAACTCTGCAGCTCAATTATAATATATTTAGTAAGGACATACATGTTTATTGTTTATTGTATTAATATAGATATTATATGTAACATAATGAACGCATAACAAAATACTAGTAAGTTCAGAAACAGAAAGTCAGTGAAAACAAATGAATCGTGCGGGCTGCAAAGAACATGCAAAATGTGCTAGACACGAAGTGTAGATTTGTATTGTAACCACATTATAACCAACAATTATTATCACTAGTAGATGTAGATCACCTGGTGGTCGAAGTTCGATCTTAACTTAGTAATTATGATTTAAAAGGCACGTTTATGCACTTTTGCTTTGGGGAAAAAGCACTGAACTTGTGACCATCACGCTAATAATGCATATTATATAGATCCACTAGATCGCGCTAATCTAAACATTGAGTTCCGTCAGCTCCTTATTAATGAATGTCACCAACCTGCTAATGTAATGTTTTAAGTTCGTCGTTTCGTTTTAGTTTTCACTTCCGTCGGCAGTCCCATGACTGCATATATTTTTATTTTGTTAAATTTTATAATATATTTATTTTTTCCGACATCTCTAACAATTGTCATATTTCAGCAATTTTACACAAAACATTAATAAAATTATACACGTAAACCGTTCTCATGAATCACTATCTATTATATCTATTGATGAAAACCGCATTAAAATTCGTTGCGTGTAAAAGATCTAAGCGTACAGAGGAACAAACGGCGGGAAGCGACTTTGTTTCATAAAGATTTGTAACATAAATACATATTATAAAACCAAGTCCCCCGCCGCGTCTGTCTGTCTGTATGTCTATTCGCGATAAACTAAAAAACTATAAAACGGATTTAAATGCGGTTTTTTACTAATAGACAGAGTGATTCATGAGGAAGGTTTAGGTGTATAATTTGTTAAGATTTTGAGTAAATTGATTTAAATATGTTGATGATTGTTGAAGATGTCTCTGCTACCCGTGCGAAGCCGGGGCGGGTTGCTAGTCTCCAGTATTAACATTATACAATAAAGTGAGAAGACCATAAGGAGACGATCGATATTTGGAAAATATAACTGTATTTTGTTGTTTGAACCAGCTACCAATTAATAGCCTTAATTACAACCACGGCAGAACGTTCGCATTTTTTATTATATCAACTGACACTTCACCCAAAAGTTGTCTAGGACATCGCTAATGACCGCCCATCGTCTCTCACAACTACAATTCTTCCGCTAACAAGGAGGTCATTGTCAATTTGAAGAATCGGAGACAGAGTTTCTCATCTTGTAAAAAGACAGATTAACTTCCGCTGAGACTCTGCTTCGTCACAGAGTTTTACTGCCCGGACCTCAGGTGTACAGGCCTTCCCGTCACACGCTCGCCTTACGCTCTGCGCTCGGTCCCTCTAGTCATAGTTTTCATTCAGGCATGAGCATGGAGCCTGGCGTGTATTTGCCCGCTTGCTCATAAGCGTGAAATTGAGACAATTATCAACCGTTAAACTTTTGTTTTTCTACGGAAAGCGTAATTTAGGACGTAAATGTGTAACTATAAGCCGAAAACCGTTCACAAGTTATGAGCACAAACGACTTTCAATATTCTATTTTTGTTAGTCTATATGTATTCTTCTTAGATCTATTTATACTCATTTGTATATATCAGATAATTGTGTTAAGTTCAATACTAGTATGTATTTCTCATATAACAAAGCTTGTTTCCAAGGACACTGCTTGGCTTGACATCATCTTCTCCCGAAGCGGTTTCCGATGCTTATAAACACTCTCAACGAATTTATTATTATTTATGTTTTGTAAGCCATGGACCTATGGTGAGCCCTACTTATCGGCAAATGAAACAACAATGGTCGAGACTCTTAATTTTACTCTTTTCATAATATATCAGTTTGGAAAAACTGAAATCAATTTTTAATAGAATGCTGAAAGCTGTATTCTTCATCCCTAAAATTTCTCCCCTTAGAGCTACCTACTATACCTACCTATATTTCTCCCCTTAGAGCTACCTACTATACCTACCTATATTTCTCCCCTTAGAGCTACCTACTATACCTACCTATATTTTTTCAAATTTAAATTAGACTCACCTTGAGTACAAGCAATTCAATTAATAAATTAAAAAAATAAAATACCCCCGAAATACCCCCTGATGATCTTCAAACGGCTGAACAGATTTTCATGAATTATATCTAAGACAACTCTCAATCAAGTCGCCTTTCAAACAAAAAAAAACGCACTCAATTCGGTTAATCCGTTCGGGAGCTACGATGCTTCAAACAGACACACACACATACACGTCAAACTTATAAACACCCCGTCGTTTTTGCGTCGGGGGTTTTTTTTTATGGTATAGGGGGCAAACGAGCAGATGGGTCACCTGATAGTAAACGGCTACCGCCGCCCATAGGCACCTGTAACTCAAGAGTCACAAGTGCGTTGCCACCCTTTAAGGTGGGAGTAGGGGGAGAGGGGGGAAGAGCGGGAAGATGGGAGAGATGGTTAGAGGGGTGGAGAGGGGGGAGAGGAAAGAGATAGGGCCTCCGATAATCTCACTCACGCGGCGAAAAGCAATGCAATCATTGTTTCACTGCCGGATTTCTGTATTGAGCGGAGTCGAGCCGGCCCATACGTGCCGAAGCATGGCTCTCCCACGTAAAAAGAATGATTAAAATCAGTTCACAAATGACGAAGGTATTGCGTAACAACTTTTTCTTGAAAAAAATGGTATTCAACGATGACAAAATATAAACGTCATTATAAAGTAATTGGTGGAAGGAGTCTACTACAAAGTATTCGCAAGTTGGAGAGTTTATGAAAGTCATGGAAATGATGAAGACTGCGGAGATTATCTGGGGAACAAAACAGAAATACCTACTGGCTAATATAATAATAGCCAATGAATTTGCGAAAGTGAACCGTGGAAGGTGAAAGGGTCATAAGTGTATTAAAACATTAAATTAACGACAAATTCAAGTAAATATTTTATGGGAATTATCGTGACGCTAGTAGAATGGGAAATTTCATTATTTGGGGAAGTTCTATAGGTACTTATTACCAAAAGTGTAATCTCTTTTATATTTAAACAGTGCGTCGGTAGTGGTGTATTTCCTGATCTAATGAAATCCAGTAAAATTATTCTATTGTTTATATCTGGTAGTACTTCAGACCCAACCATCTCACAGGGCTCAAGTTTTTCGGAAATGGGCGGGTATAGAACGCTGGCAGAAAGCAATCTTAACTATTTGCAACACTGTATTTTTGTTATTTTTTTTTTCTTGACAGGAAATACCAGAACCTGTCAATAAAAAAAATAAAAATTAAAACTACACAATGGTTTATCTAACTTAATTAAAATTAATAAAAGTATTTCTAAGTATTGAAATATAAAATATTTAAGATAGTACATTTAAATATGAATAAAAATATTTTATACAGACTATTAAATATTAAAAACGAAAAAAAAATTTGGAATTTTACAGTTCGATTTTCAAAAATATTGTGAACTCGAGTTTTTATTAGCGTATTTTAAGATGGCATATCTTAAAATACGCTAAAAAAAACTCGAGTTCGCGATTTTTTTAATGATTTTTACTTATTTTAGAAGACAACTTTGGAGAATCAATTCATTGAATCACAAGGTAATAAGGCCGTAAGTTAGTGGCTATGAAAGGGGTTTCTTGACGTTTAAATTTAATGCTATTTTATTGCGTGTGAATTATAGGAAACGTATTAAGCATTTGCAATTTGATGACGGATTTATTGCGTGAATGGGCAAAATCTAGTGTTTCGTGCACTGGCGGAAATAATTACTTCCAGTACAGTTGTTTGTCTTCCTACAATTTAGTTTACGATTGAGGCTCTAACTTGCGTGATTTTGTGTTATATGTAATCACTAGCCGTCCCCGCAGTTTCACATGCGCTTAAGGTCGCTGCTCCGCTCCTATTGGTTGTATCGTGATGTTATATAGCCTATAGGCTATAAGCCTTCCTCGATAAATTTGCTATCTAACACTAAAATAATTTTCAATTCGAACCAGTTGTTCCTGAGATTAGCGCGTTCAAGCAAACAAACAAACAAACTCTTCAGCTTTATAAAATTAGTATAGATTGGATGCATGTTTCGAGTTGTCTTAGTTGTCTCTATAAGATATACTCTTACCTCTGTAGAATAAATAACGGACTATCATAATGATCTTTGTCGATTGAATGTATTTTTTTTTATGATATAGGGGAAACGAGCAGACGGGTCACCTGATGGTAAGTGGCTACCGTCGCCCATGGACACCTGCAACTCAGGAGTCACAAGTGCGTTGCCGGCCTTTGAGATAGGAGTACGCTCTTTTCTTGAAGGTTTGAATATCGTATCATTTTTGTAAGTAACAATGTAAACAAACCTTTAAAGCCAATATAATGTACTTGTAATAATTGTCGTATTTAAATGAAACTTTGTATGTATACATATACATACAAAGTTTCATTTAAATACGACAATTATTACAAGTACATTATATTGGCTTGCCAAATTATAGTATTATGAACCGAACTACATAGTTCGGTTCATAATACTATAATTTGGCACCTTTGAGCTGATCTGATGATGGAGTCAGGAGGTGGTTAGTGGAACTCTTCAGTGGCTACTAGTAAACCCCTAGTTTGGGCTCATATGATTCGTTTTGATGAGTACAATAAATTAGACTTGGTAACAATGGTCTGGTAGCGATGAACTCAGGTATTATAACTGTATTTTGTATTTGAGATATCAGGTTACATGTCTCGTTTTATCCAGAGACATACATATTACCCAAATACCTTTCTTTGAAAACTAACTTTTATATTAATTATCTAAAATTAAATTTATTAACATTAGTAATTTTATTTCTGTTGTTTTTATATTTTATTTCTCATTCTCTCGTAGGCTACTTTTCTGAAGTTTCACTTCTGCCGTGTGTGAATTGTACACACACACTTTTTTTGTATTGTTAAAATATATTAAAATTATATTATCTAACCTGGCATTCCACATCAACATCTGCATCAATAAAATAGATGAAACTACTAATTAAGACCATTTTTGTACTCTATTTACGTGAAATAAATGAATCTGAATCTGTCAAGGTACAGAATACGTAATTGTATTTTTTTATTAAATGATATCTTTCAATGTAAATATTTACAAGCTAGACAGGTTTGAACAGAATTGGGTTGTTTACCTTTTTACATAGTATAAAAAAGTCGCTTCCGACGTCTGTACGCTTTGATCTTTTAAACTACGCAACGTATTTTATTCAGTTTACATCAATAGATAGACCGATTCAAGAGGAAGGTTTATATGTATAGTTTAATATTGTTTTGTGTTAATTTGTATAATCATATGACGATATTGATCACCACGTTAGTATCTAAATTACACCCCTGCGAAGCTTTATTCTGTACTAGTGACCCGCTAGTACAGAATAAATTCAGATCAATCTTGAACTGTGTTGAGAAAGCCCATGGTAACGAAGGTAGTATTAAGATGGATGCCTTCGCAAAGAAATGGAACATGGATATAATCAAAGGCTAAACTTTTGAAAAGAATTGGCCTAACAAAATTTAATCTAAGAAGAAACTATCGCATTATCAGCTAATAGCCAAACCAATTCGCCATTGATTACATTACATCAGCTCCTTTAATTTTAGAATTCAATATTCATATCAAGCGTGACTTCAAGCTCAAAAACAGTCTATTGTAAGTCTTCGTGGTTGTCAAGGGTTATAAACATGATTGTACATTATGTTTCTAAATCACTTGACATGCGATCATCCAACAGTGAAAGTTAGTTCCATTAAGTCATTACTTGATTGCTGGAGGGCTTTCTTTTAGCATGTGGATGCGCCACGAGCATCACTTTAAGTGGTCACACAAATAGGTTAAAGTTTAACAGATTAAATGGAACTGTCTTGTGGTAAACGCATCTATTATTGCCGTCAGTAATTCCCGTGGGACATTGGGTAGCTTTTGTAATCAGGCAAATAACTCTAGTCTTTGGCTTCGGTCAGATCAGAGTTAATAAATACCCCGTCATCTTGAATTACACGGTCTGATACGTGTCTTAGTTGGAATAAGAATACAATATCATAATATTTAATGACAATATCTAGAGCCAAACTAAACATAGCAACTGTAGTCATTCTGTAGTCTGTCATATAACTATAGTCACTGTGTGATATATGCATATATAGCACACAACAATAACTACAGTTAATGAGTATTCATTCAGCTCAGAAAATTATTTACTTAATAATACTTAACACACCTCATACACGGCCGTCTGATCCCAAACTAGGCAGAAACTGTAATATTCTAACCAAACTGCTAATAAACATACTTATATATGTCTAAATACGTACATGTATTATTGATAAATTACACCCAGACACAGAACAAATGATCGTGCTAATCATAAAATTATTTTGTAATGGGTAGGAAGCGAACCCACGACCTCTGGCTCATCAGGCAGCATCACTAACCGCTTGACCAACAGGCCAGTCAAACAACTTGCTAAAGCGGTGTATGTATGATCCAAATAACATTCTGGTATCTGAAAATAAACTTCTATAGGGGGAGTGCACATGAGTTATTTGTACAACTTTAACTATACAATACACTTTTTAATCTTCATACGAGTATAAGATAGCTGTCGATCAAACTTAAAGTCTTCTCTCTATTCTGTTTTTATAGGGTAAGAGGAAAAAAGGAACCCTTATAGGATCACTTTGTCTGTCTGTCTGTCTGTCAAGACTTTTTTCTCAGGAACCCGTAAACGCATCAAGTTGAAATTAATATCAAATACTTATGTCAGCGGTCCCTTGAAGGTGTCAAAAAATTAAGCTCTAAGTCAACGCAATCAAAAGATATGGCTACTTAAGTCTTATATTTGACCAAATTTTAACATTTCGCAGGTAAATCATAACCCATAGGGTACTTGCCATTGACCTAGAATCATGAAATTTGGTAATAAGCAAGGTCTGACAGCACAAGTAAAGGGAAAAATCCGAAAATTTGTTGTTATATTATATGAAAAAAATAGTTTTTGTGATTACAAACATATATTTTGCGGTTGGATTATTCACTTTGTCGTACATCGCAACCGCAAAGTTAAGTTTGTCTTTCGAAAAGTCTTCGAGAATCGATACCCGAGATGGACGTTCTATCTACACACAAGTTTGTTTGTTTACGGCACCCTCGGTGCGCGAGTCAGACTCGCACTTGTCCGGTTTTTTTTAACATCCTAACACATTTTTTTTATTTAAACTGAAGCTAAAAAGCGATTGAGCTATCTTATGAGATGCCAGAACGGCGTTCATACCGATGGGGTTAGTATCCTACATGGCTTCTAGAACACGGATAAACACACTTAACAATTTTTTTTGTATATACTATGTTACTTTTTTTGTAAATTTTGTAAGTAAACAGATAGTCTACAATTATATATATATTTTGAACACCCACACCAAAGCAAATAGACGTACTACATATTGAATGCAGAAATCTGCATTCGAATAATATTTTCACAACAGAGCGGAACAAATACGCATCCCTTGACGTACATCGCCACAATTATGTCGTATCATGGTAATATTTTTAAGAATAAAAATGAAATAGTCTTCCAACATTTTGGAATCCCGTCATCAGCAAAATAATGCTATCAGCGAGTACACACTCAATAGCATTCAACGGACTTCGTAAGTGTAGTGTGTCGAAGTACAGACAGTATGTATAAAATAAAAAGGTATTGTACCTTATAAATATAATCGCGATTACGTCACGAGTTACACATCTAATATGTATCAAAGTCGCGAAAGTTTAAAAATAAAAAATAATGTCTTCTTAGATTTATGTTTATGTTATCCATTTTTTTTCTTTAATAATTTTACATTTGACAAAGCAAACTATTGTTGCGGTCACTCTGTGTGTTGATCTATAATTTTTACATAACAATCTTATGAATTAGACTTGGAACCGTTCTAGGAGATTTAGAGTCGAGCCTTTTGTAGGTGATTCACCCTAGAGCAGCGATTCCCAAAGTGGGTTCCGCGGAACCTAGGGGTTCCATAGAAAAGTAAAAATTATTTAATACCACAGTTATTAAGTAAGTAGGTACAAATATTATTTTGAAATTGGGAACTGACTATTTGAAAAAAGCTTTGAAATAAGGCATAAGTACAAAACTTATTCTATTTGCCATAATGTTGTATTCGTATTAGAAGGTATTTCATATTATATTATTTTAACAGTTAGTTATCATGTAAAACTGGCTAAAAAACTGGACAGCGATCACATGATTCAAGCTCAAACGCAGTTACTGATAATGAAGAATATATACCCGAGAATTTTTGCTGGTGATTCGGCAACATTTATTTGATTTGTTTTGTATTTTTAACTTATAGTGAGTATAGTGATACTTATGATTTAATAGGGTTGTGGTTAAGGAAAAAGGATATGTTTTAAAAAAAATCTGTCTCATGATCGGTATTCTTTTCATTTAAATTTTAAGTAGAAATCTAAGAGTTTAATTCAATTTCTCATAAGGATGGAAAGGTGGAACAAAAAATCAATTTTTCACTTTATGATCGACTTTATTCACTTTGACTTTCGAAGTTGACTAATCATCACGAACCTTCGACTTTTTGAGTTTTAAAAGATTCTTAATCTACATAGCTGCTGCTAATACAAATTAAAAATCAAATAATTCATTTTCATTTATTAAACGATATTAAAATGTCTTCAAATAAAGTAAATGTAATTTTCTGAAACATTTATTTTTCAATAAAATAAGTATAAAGAGGCTCAAACATTTTTAGGTAGATTTCTTTAAAAAGCAATTATTGATAAAACAATGACACAATTTTATTGTTCACATTAAATGTTAAAATAAAGAAAAGTGTTTCACTTTAAAATATTACTAATAAAAGTTTTTGTTCTTATTTAAATTACAATGACTTTTGTAACTGTTGTAAAAAATCATTTGATATGGGGTTCCATAAGATAAAAGGTATGTGGTGGGTGTTCCGTTATCTGAGAAGTTTGGGAACCCCTGCCCTAGAGCCCACCATAGTTAAGAAGGTTTTGAATTTCGGTTGTAAAACTCCGTTGAGGTAAGAAGTTGAAGTTAGCGCTTAGGGTTTCATATAAATTGTATTATATAACCATTCGATTAAGCCTGTGCGAAAATCCAGAAGAGTGTTCATGGTGCTGTAATTCTTCAAATCATCTTATATTCCTGAAAATTGTAACTTTTAGACTCTAAGGACCGCAAAACTCTTTGTAATATTGAAACTACTTCTATATGTTAGCGATTTATAGATTTACTATTAACTTTGAAATTACGTGTAATAGCGTGACGTAAACACATTTCCCAGTTACTAAATCCTTTAATTAACGTACACTAACACGCACTTGGTCAAATTTTTAAGCGTTTAACACTAAATTTACATACAACTATGTATTGGTTTAGGTACAATAATACTCTTTGATAATAATTAAATAAAGATTTAACCATATATTTTAATAAAAATATATGTGTCTTAATTTAAATAAGAACCTTGACTGAATGCGTTCAGCGTTTAGGGTTCAAGGAGTGAATGAATGAATGAATGAATGAATATTTCATTCACATAAATAGAGTACATACAGGTGTTTTACAAGTGCTTGCAGTCCATCTATTTAGCCTCTGAAAGGCATGTGAAATAATTACAATGATTCGCTTACAAGTAACATAATATTTAATTTATGGTCTAATAATATAATTAATAGATTTATCTGTAAATTATCATAGTCCTAAGTCCTAAGAATATACCGTATAGAATGGACCGTGATGACGCTCGGTGTAATTCGGTTGCAACGCCGGGTAACCAAAAAGTAACAAATATCATACCTTTTCATTACAAGAGTAAATAGAGGCAAATTTTAGAGACTGAAGCACTCTAGTGCTATACATATTTACGCGAACCATACATATCGCAGTTACCTTCCAATTTACACTTTAAATGTACATTTTAGTCGCAACAGTTAAAAAATTCTCATAAACGTATTCCAAAATCCAGTGTTTCAATTTCTTTAAACTTTTACCCAATAGTTGAGACATGAGTCTTCCAACTACTGTTGTAATAACGCTGGATCATCTTAGTGATAGTTATTAAGAACTTAACTTTCAATGACCATGTATTTTCGTGGGAGAGCCATGCTTCGGCACGTATGGGCTGGCTCGACCGGTGTCATACCACGGCCTCACAGAAAACCGGCAGTGAAGCAAGCCGCCGAGTGAGTGAGGTTACCGGAAGCCCTAACCCTCCCCTTCACACACACAAAAAAAAAAGCCCTAACCCTCCCCTTCCCCCCTCCCCTCTTCCACCCTCACCCCTCTACCCCGCTTAGACGCTCCCCCCCTTTCACCCTCATCTACCCTTCCCCGACTCCCACCTTAAAGGCCGGCAACGCACTTGTAACTCTTGAGTTGCAGGTGTCCATGGGCGGCGGTAATCATTTACCATCAGGTGACCCGTCTGCTCGTTTGCCTCCTATTCTATGAAAAAAAACATGTGTAGGACTCTAATTACAAAATCAATTAAGTATACACTTATAAAAAACTTTCCGTTAAAACTTTATCTTACTTCATATGAACAGAAGAAAGGAGAAACAGCAACAAATAGAGAGTGTATTTAATTTAACTGAATCAAATGAAAAGTTAATTGATATGAATTAATGTTATTTTGCAGAACACGTCTTTTACAAATGTACGTGAATTTAAAGAAGTTTCCACACAATTAAATCTAAGTTATTAGCCCTTAGAGCCACTCAATTATACTGTATCGCCTGCTTTGATGAGAACTACGTGGTACACGTGCTTGCGAAACTGGTGTCAAAGAAAAATAATATATTTGAAGTATTTCAAATAATGTAAGTCATTGCAAAGTATTGATTGATTTGGTCCGATCCTAAGAGTATATATGTGTGTGTATATATGTAAGAGTATATGGGACTCAAACATGTGCCACTTAAAAAAAATAAAATGACTCTTAAAACACTCTATGTATTGTTGCAAAGAATTTCTATCTTAAAATTATAAATATGAACTGCGACAATAAAGTTTTTACAATGCTTGATCAAAAAAATCTACTTGTATTGCATCGTCGCGCTTCGCGTCAGTATCAGAATGATTATTACCTAGCTTTCCTAGCTTATCTTTGTTAGTACAAAGACAAACACTGCCTAATAGGAGTGTTGCATAAGTTTTGGAATACTTGCGTCCTCCTGGTATCCGGTATTAGATTGGCACATTGCGTAATATAGAGAGGCGGGTCCACCACATTATATTTTTCTCACTTATTTCGTGATGGTCATGTTCATAGCCTAGTATAGGCCTCCATTGCGCTAAGCCTATGGACAATTAACAGATAAGAACAGACTGTTTAGGACAAAGATAAAACCGTCTCAGGTCAGGTTCTCAAGATTTTTTAATCCCTTCTTTTGGTATCTCTATATTTTTAGAATATATCTGATGATCTATTCTAAAGATTGGATAACAACTCAGATTTTTTTTTATATTCGAGAAGAATACAAGACAAGCTTACAACGTTAGCAAAAAGTATTAATAAAGTATTAGTGTACTACAGTTTTTTTTTCTTATAATTAGAGTCGCAAGTTACATGTGTCAGCAGTCCCCTGGTGTTTAGAATTTTTGTAAGCACGTGGGTTACGAATATGTTGTTAATTTCGAAGTATAAAAATAAAATCTCTCTCCAATTTCGCCAGCGCCTTTACTTCATTGTCTGACGTGCGTAAGCATCATAATACAATGTATATAATAGTACCGGCACACATTCCGTCACTCGCTCTCGTATCGTTGACCTAATGGCACAGCTGATGTGATTGTTCTAACTCTGGAGAAATGCGTGGGATAATACAAATAATTTGTAAAAACATTTCGTATTTTGATTTTTTTTACAAAGTTGCTGTACATTTTTTATTCCATGGTAAAAAACGCTAGTGACATTATTTATTATTATATTTTTATTGTCTTCTAAACATGCATACATACACTCACGCCTTTCCAGCCAAAGGAGTGTATTAAACACCCAAACTTCCCACTCACGTAATAGAGGGCAAGCCTGTTGCCGTCAACCGGGCAATTTGGGAACTAAAGATTTGAAAATTAGAAGTACATTGAAAGGGATATTAAGAAAGGCAATAGGATGAATCAGATATTGCTGATATAGATTAATTGGGAGTGTAAAGAATAGCTCGAGCAGGTCAGGCTGTTGCCGGGAAGTCCAAACTCCCTTTTTTTTCGTGTGGTAACTTCCGCGGGTCATCACCTCACCATGGCTACTGGTCAAGTGGTATGTGAGTCTATTGCAAGGGACTCAGGTATACCCTACGAAGGAGGTCCCTGAGTGTCCCAGCATATACCTATGAGTTGTTATTGTTTAAATTGTTTTTAAAATGTATTTGTGTAACTGTTACTGTCGGACGAGGAAAGTCGCCATGACTGTAGAAATATATTTAAAGAAGTGTAAAATGTAAGGTATACCTAGTTTTTTTTGACGTGTGAAAACCCCCACGGGTCGTCACCCCACCTAGGCTAAGCGGTAGGGTGGTAAGTCGAACTCGAACAGACTAAATATCCAGGGTGTTCCGTCACAGTCGATATCACCAGGGCCTCAGGTGTACACTTACAAGGAAATCCCTGTGAACCCTGGCAGAGTTGGCCGCCTGAGTAAAGTATATTATATAAGTTCAACTTACTTGAAAACTTTGCTTTACATGATTTCTTACTAAACTTTTACGTTTGTACTTCTGGCATGGCGTATGTAAATTTTTGCTTCGTTACTTTCGCTCCCGTGTCATAAGTTTTCGCTTTTGTTTGGTTACAATTGCGAATATCTACGTCCCATTCAGAAAATTATTCATGCTTTTTTGTTGTTACAAAATTGTTAGTAGCGCCACTTAATCTGTAAATGTGCTCAATATACCCCCTCTATCAGGAGAGACATACCGGACTTCCTTATTCGTGGGGTACACTGAAAGTTTTGCGAAACTCATTAGTAAAACAATTTACATATAAAGTAATATATTTACTGCTTTTCGAAGTATTCCCCATTACATTTTAAACACTTTTTCATTGTATCACACATTTTTGAAAACATGACGACCATTGGTTGTATTGGTTGGTTTTTGCCATAGATAAAAATATTATGTACTGTTTTTGCTACGGACGATGAACTTCAAATTGTGATAAAAAACAATTGACGCGCGATTTCAAGCCAATTTTTTTTAACCAATGACTGGGTTTCATATGTTTAAAAAAATATAATATTCGAAATTCAAACATTTATGATCGGCCAGGAGCGCAAAACTTTCAGTGTGCCCTACAATGTATGAGTGTATATTTTGTAATACTTGATCCTCTACATACCTATGGTGTTTTTTTTTTGCAATCGGCCACAACCGGGGTTTTCGGTGTGGCGATGTGTCGAAATCGAACCGACAAAAAATGTGCAATTCAAATAGGAGGGATAGGAGAGATATCAAATAGGAGGGAGGTCGAGGTATACACGACGTTGCTGATTCGCGGCATTTTATTAAGGCCAGTGGAGGGAAAAACATCCTCATTAGTCCTAAGTTAACTATGTCCAAAATAACGTGTCCGGATATTGCGTTATTTTCGATAGACTAAGAAATCTGCTGAGCGGAACCATAAAAGAAGTTTTATTTTGATACTCTAACATAAAAAGTCTCCAAGACGTTACGATAGCCACCCTTGACATTAATGTTGATTTGAGGCCACGGTCATACATTGTACTGTACCAAGAAGTTCCGGCGATAAGAGATAGATGGCGCTGTAACGCCGTAGTTTATAATGCAGTAGGTGTTGTTTTAATATTTTAAATTACATAGTTTTTCTTTGATTTATATTAAGTTTGTGTCAAAATTATTAATTTCTTTTGGGAAAGGCTCGCTCGAATTCATAATTTAAAAATTAATATCTCTAAACTGGGCCTCCATGAGCATGTTACGAGTTTATGAGCTTATTATAATTATAAAAAGCCTGTCTTACATCTACGCACAGGCTTTATTATTATTAACTGACTTCCAAAAAGGAGGAGGTTCTCAATTCGTCGGAATCTTTTTTTTATGTATGTTCACCGATTACTCGAAGACGCCTAAACCAATTTTGAAAATTCTTTTTTTATTTCAAAGGGTATACTTCCCAGGTGTTCCCATTTAAATTTTATCGAAATCAGTCGAGCGGTTTCTTAAAAATCAACAAATATCTAAAAATTGTATACATCGATGATGTTTTCGTTTGCTCCGAAACATCGCTGTCTCATTGGAGCAGTGCGTTTGGTTGGCCGACCCATATCATATTATATTTAAACAAAATACGTCTACTTTCCACTAAAAAGCACATTGAAGTCGGTGATACTTTTTTTTAAAAGATAATATTAAAAAATAATAATTTAATTGTGTAAATTAAGTGTTAAGTTATTATTACTGTCTCCCTGAAAATACTTCTTCAGTCAGTTTTTAAGTGCAGTATGCAAGTGGCTTTAGTTTAATGATGAAGACTTTGGGCTTGCGATCAAGTGGTTCGAACCCAACCTAGTGCACTACCGACGTCACACAAGGGGTTAGTGTGACGCACGTTACTAGTAGCACAGATAATATAATACTATACTAGTACTAGTAGTAACGTTATAGGGCTCGGACTTCTTGACGACAGCCAGTTGGAGTAACAGTCCTCAATCCATTCGTATAAGCAAAATCCCCTTCCCTATTATTGCATTCTTTCCCCTTCAGTACCTTCAATTTCTCCACCTTTAATTCCCAATTGAGGGCAATAGGCATGCAATGTTGAAAAAAAAAAATTGGTGGATACACCTCTGCCTACGTGGCTATAGGGTGAGCATATATGTATGTATGTTAGTTTTTAAAATTACGTATTCTGTATGGTTCAGATATGACTATTATCATACTGTTCTCACTTTAAGAGTAAAGTTAGGAACGCGTAGATGACGTCACTGGTACGAATGATTAAAAAACAGTAAATCGTTACCATCGGGTATGCCGATGCCGAGTGCTTATTTAGCAATTTGATTTAAAGAAAATGACATATCGGTACTAATTTGCAGATTGTAGTTTATTCGATAAACGAACGAATCAGAAAAAAGAAATACTCTGTGGATTAACGGGTGTTATGTCCCTTCAACACAAAGGGAGGATCCTCCGACCAGGCGAGGTGACCATGCCTGGCGGGCCGCGGCCCTACGATTGATGTTGGGAAGTTGTATATATATTAATCGGCGCGAGAACTCTCATAGATAGATATATAGATAGATAGATAGATGTACTCTTTATTGTACACAAACAAATAGGTTACATTATTTTACTTATATCTACTTACTAGCTAATGTTATGTACAATTGGCGACCTTATCGCAATTTGTGATCTCTTCCAGGCAACCATTGGATGGATAGAGAAAACGTAGGTGAAAAGAGGGGCTGCAGTGTACAATTTATTTAAGATGCTCATAGCGCGATGCAGGATTAGTAGTTACTTTGTAGTTCAGCTCTTCTTCGCTAGATGATGTTGGAGTATGTTTTTGCTATGTGTGGAAGTCGCTACAACTCAAATATCCCTTCAACGATGATCTTCGAACGGCTGAACAGATTTTCTTTAATTATAGCTAAAATCAATCTCGATCAAGTCACCTTTTAAACGAAAAAAACTTAATCCGAATCGGTTCATCCGCTTTATAGACACTCAGACACCTACTTACGTTATACTTATAACACCCCCCCTATTTGCTAAGCAATTTAAGTTCATGCTACTTTCGAAGACCAAGAATAAATTAATTGATATGTTCATGATCGCGTGCATACTATTATGTCATTAATTTGTTAATTATTATGGATTAACGGTTGAACGGTAAATAATTATTACTAAAGACAGTATACTATTACACGATGTGTTGTTTAATTGGTTCTAAACGTCAATACTATAAATTGTTTATGGATATTTTATGAGTATTAATGATACTACTATAAATTTAAGATAATGTTATCTTCGATTTCGACGATTTTAATTATAATTAAAAAATAAAAAATATTTTTGTCGTGTTAACGACAATCATACCACTATCGCTACAAACTATTAAATTAGCTAAATAATGCACTTGACACGCGGCATCTAACATCGATAATTAGCACTATTATAGCATTCATTAATATGGTTATAAATCGATACAGGACAAGAGAGGATATTGTGAGAATAGAGTATGCAAAGAAGCACACAGCCGATCTGATGGTCAGTGTTCGGTAGTGATTAAGAAACTCCCAACTTCAACATTCCCAATTTGCCAAGACCATAAGCCTATGAATTCTGTAAAGCTATTCAAATATAATATACCAATGAAAAAAAAACAAGCAAGTAGTGTTGTTAAACCGATGGCTTCTGTTGGATGGAGGTACTTTCCCTACTTGTTCGGCACCAATTCGAGTAGAAATCTGCCGTACTCTGCCCATATTTTAACAAATATGACAATTGATAACCTAACTTCCTGTAGGTTACCTGAACTCTCCTGTAGAAAGGCTCCAATTCCAGCAATTCCAGTTCAAATCTGCTGTGACCTCCTTCAATAACTACTCGCTGTAGGAATAGCGAGAATGATTCTATCTTTATTTTCATTCGGACTGTGTGCAAGTAGGGCATTATTGAACTCGGCTCCAATCATCAGTTAATGGAGATCGAATTATATGTTTATGTTGCAGTCAGTAAAGGAAATTAGACAAATTCCAACTCTCTAAATTATATTTCAACTAGCAACCCACCCCAGCTTCGCAAGGGTACAAATTATACACTGAAACCTTCCTCATGAATCACTCTGTGTATTAGTGAAAACCGCATGAAAATCCGTTCAGTAGTTATGCAGTTTATCGCGAATAGACAGACAGACGGGGAAGAGGACTTTTTTTTATATTACATAGTGATGTAAAACCGTGTACGTATATACAGTGTGTAAGTATCAACGTCGCGAATAAGTTACAAAAACGTTTTTCTTTGGATACTTATCACAATGCAAAAGTCAGTTCAAAATAAAAATGCGAGATTAAGAATTTACACTCAATAGCTTGATTTTGAACTAAGCAATGTAACGCAGCACGCGTACTATTTCAGGATTCGGTACGGTGTCACTTACACCCTGTACACTCATGACTGAATAGTAATAACTATAGTTTGTTCAAATACAAAAAAACGGATTTAAAAATCATCGAATTAAAAGTAAAAAAGAGTACCGCTATCCTCCTACCTCTCTTCTCCATCACCAGATCAATTCCAGCCAAATTATAGTATTGTCATCCAAACTACATAAACATACAAAGTTTTGTTTTTATTGGTATACGGGGCAAATTAGCAGACGGGTCACCTGATGGTAAATGACTACCGCCGCCCATGAGCACCTGTAACTCAAGAGTCACAAGTGCGTTGGTGCCCTTTAAGGTGGGAATAGGGGAAGAGGGGGAAGAGCGGGAAGACGAAAGAGGGGGATTAGAGAGGAGGAGAGGGGGAGAGGGGAAGGATAGGAATAGGGGAGAGGGAAGGGTTAGGGCCTCCGGTAACCTCACTCACGCGTCGAAAAGCTTTGCAAGCATTGTTTCACTGCCGGTTTTCTGTGAAGCCGTGGTATCGAGTGGAGTCGAGTCAGCCCATACGTGCCGAAGCAAGGCTCTCAAACGTAAAATTTATTTCGATACTACAATTAGAAGTAAGTTAAAATTAACTTCCAAGATATATATTTACTTAGCTAGTTACAAGTAAAACTCATAAAAGCGTATTAAAACAATACAATTAATACTAAATTTTAAGCTTTCGCATTCCATCATATAATTATGTCTTATATAATTATCCATCATATAATACGGGAATTAATGCGATCAAGAAATAGGTATTAAAGACCTCTGAATTGCCTCACTAGGTTGCACAGGCTGTGGTGACGCAGCCTGTGACCACTGTTAAGGTCAACACACACTGTTATATAATATATAATATCCACTGCAATGGCACCCCGCAAGGTGCAAGCTAATTTCATCGTCATAGATAATATACTATACAGGGAAATATACACATAATCGGCATAGTAGTGTCCATTCGTTTTCAGGCTTAACGAGAGACGGCGCTATCAGTAAGTAATAATCAGGATGATCTACAGTGGCATACCCCTGTAAGCACGCAAACCACGCGCTGTAAGCGACCTGACTTACTGTGAGCTTAAAGCGTGAGATTTCAGGGTTCATGAAACGAATTCCTCTAAGATTATCTTTTATTTTTAGAAATAAATAAAAGTCACAAGGTGTCAGGTCGGGACTGTAAGGACTCACTAGCTCCACACCTTCAATAGACAAATATTCGATAGTCCGTCTGGCGGAGTGAGTTGGAGCGTTGTCGTGGTTTAGAAGGATCCTGGTACTTGCTGGTGTCTAACATTTTCCAATAGAAGTGGTAGACAATGATTGACATACAAATCTCCAGTACCAGTCCTTTTATCTTCTAGAATGATTGTTGCGAAATGACCTGTCCGTCCAAAGAATGGGGCAATCATCTTTTCCCTTGATATCCGCCCTTCTTTAATTTTGTGGGCAAATCTTCGAATGGAAACATCCATTGCGCAGAATGTCTTTTGGTTTCGGGTTTGTAACAATATATCCAGATTTCATCACCTGTGACGATGTCATATACAGCATGCTAGTCTCCTCCGTCATACGTTTCAAGCATTGAGCGGCACCAATCAAAACGACGGCGTTTTTGATCTTCCGTCAAATTATAAGGTATCCATCTCGCACAAAGCTTTCTGACGCCCAAATGTTCATGTAAGACTTTTTCTACTTGACCCATACCTATGCCTAAAGCTGCCAAATCTGCTGATATGTCACCCTTCTATCATTAGCCGCATAGCACTCACGTTATCTTCAGTAGTCGCCGTAGAAGAACGTCCTTCCCGAGAACCATCAGTGAATTTGCTTCGACCACGTTTAAACTCATTAAACCAGTTGTAAACAGTGGCACGAGATGGGGCTTCGTAATGAAATGCCAATCGACGTCTATCGTAACATTGGTGTTGAGTAAGACCGCAACGAAAGTCGTAATAAATCATTGCGTGAATATTTTCTCTAGTCTCTAGATGCATCGAAATGGATTTGACTTCTTAAATTGCTGCTAATTTTTAAAAACAAATGACATATGAAATCATTAAACATCTACAAATTCCCAAAGAGTTCCTAATTCGAAATTTAAAATTTGGAAACGGGCGGTTCTAGATCGTAACAGGCAGATATGATTTATGTTAACCATTTTTGTTAATCATTTTACATTTGACAAAGCAAACTATGGTTACGGTGACTCTGTGTGTGTTGATCTATAATTTTTCATTATTTATTAAATCGGCGATTTCGAATAATTGATGATCAATTTAATGAAATAAAGATATTGATTTAAAAATAGCCGAGCCAGCCCATACGTGCCGAAGCATGGCTCTCCCACGAGCGAATTTTCTATAATATGTATATATTAAATAATAAATAAGTATGTTTATCAACAATCTGGCTATCATAGTACTGGCTCTGCCTAGTTTGGAATCAGACTGTCGTGTGAGAGGTGTAAAAATAATATTTGAAAATCTCTTTGTATTCCTTTGAAATTTGTTAGAAGTCCAACCTATCTAAGGGCGGAAATCTGAAAATCTTTCTAAGTTAAGTTTGTAGTAGTAAGTAAATAAGCTAAGTTTGGTCTTTTCTACTTGTCTCGTTTACTCCCTTTCTAGTTTACTCCCAACGTTGCCTGTATGTACCATGGTTTCATAATGTCACCGAAGCTTCGTAAGCCTGGTAACAAAAACGTTTGTAATGTTATTGATGATGGCGAGAAGAAACGTTATTTCAATTAAAACCATTTGCAAGTATTTTTTGTTTTGCAGCTAGTAAGTTACTTGTTCCAAAGAAAAATACGTAGATCCTATTTAAAGGAACAGGCAAGAAATTCAGTCAATTATTTCGTGTAACTAAGTTAAGTGTTTTGAAATATGACTTATCTATATCTATAATAATGTTTATAATATTTCACTAATACTCGTTATTCATATAACAGAAGACAGTACACCCAAATAATTTATCTTTTCTTTAAATAACTAAATTTATCTGAAATAAAAATTTAAATATTATTCATCTATAGTAATTGAAATACAATGCCAAAGTAACAATTTGCATACAGTAAATAAAACCGTAAAACCAACCATTCATGTATATGTTTATAACAGTATCAAGTCCTTGCATCTGGTTAAATCAACAAAATCCTGAAACTAAGACAATGACCTTGACTATATCTGCATCGTCAGCATGAGATCGATGACTGGTACTCACACATTCGCGCCAAGGCCCACACAAGTGTCGCTCCAATGTGCACATACATGGCTCAGTGCACGGCCATACGATGCAACGATTGCACGCTCTAAAAGATTTATAGATAAACGCAGTTCCCGGTGAAAATAGATAAATGCCAGTGCACATATCTAATGTGCACATTTCTATAGACGCTACCGCATACGTCGGACAACGTCCACTAACTCCATTTCGTCCACGTCGAAGGGACACCCGCGGTTGTTAACAAGATGGAGTGCCGCGGTATTGTCCTGTTGTGTTTTTGTGTGCTCTCTGCTTCTGCTGACACCTTTGGAGCCAGCCTGAGGCTTTTGGGCAAGGTGTACGATAACTGCGAAAAATCTCAGGAGATTGTTAAGTGCTTGAAGATTCAGGCCGTCAAATTAGCAGATAGGGCTGCCCGGATGGATTCTTTGCCGGTCCTAGATGGGATCTCTTTAGTGAAGAAACCTGATGCAACAAGATCATCTCCTAATGCTCTTCCAGAAGATGAAGATCTATACGCGTTATCATCTGATAAACTTGATAAATATTTGCAGTTAACAACCACCAAGTTGATGCAAACGCATCGTGTCTTTATATCTCCTATGGATGTAGGTGAGGATATAGGACGATCCATGAATGAAGCTAGAGGTAAGCTAAAGAAAATGATAGGACCTATACTCGCTGGTATTGCGATTAAGGGTGGATTTTTCGCTATTGCATTCCAAGCAATCGCGATGATTGCTGGCAAGGCTTTGCTAATTGGTAAAATAGCTCTTCTGTTGTCGGCAATTATTGGATTAAAGAAACTTGTTGCTGGTGGCGAGTCCCATGAGAAAACTACTTACGAGATTGTAAAGCATCCTCAGGTTTCTCAAAGTCACACGTATTCCTCATCCCATTATGGCAGTGACTTCGACACTACAGGGCCTGGCGGCCACTACAGACGGAGTGTAGAAGACGAAGCAGCTGCTCAGGATAGGGCATACAAGGCCTATGCCAGTAAACAGTAGTCTTCAAACAATAAAACAGGCTTACGACTCCTTAGATTTACAAAATTTACAACGACACGGCATTTAGTATTAGAACTAAATTATGCAAAACTGTGTTTTGGTCTTTTTGCAAAAGCAACATAGGAATAAATATTTAACCAAAAAAAAAAACACATTTATTTTTTTATACTCATTCAACGACACTAGGTAGTTCAGTAAATAAGTAATTTATTCTGTAGCAGTATAAGTGTTTTATATTATTTAATCAATGCATAATAAGGATGATATAACATTATTATAATATTTTTAATGACATAAGAACATATTGCGCACGTGTTATGATTAATAAAGTAGTCAGGTAATCAAATGCACCAAATTATAATGTAAATGTTTAATTTATGTTATAATTATACAAATAATAATCATTAAAATATAGTTTAATATTAATAATAAATTAGGCAAGTCGACGGGTACTGTGCATTTCTGTTTCTCAATCGTTTGTCCAATTTTGTAAAAATAGTAATAATTTAATTAATAAGAGATTACATTTAGACGGTGCTGTTTAGAATAAGTAGTTAATTAATATTTTTTTTCTGTGCTATTTATTAAATGTTTAGGTAGTTTATCGACGAGGTGGTTACGCGAGTACCTATTATTAATTTTATAATATCCTCGATAATAATGGCGTACTTATAGTTTTAATAATTTATAATGATAATTTATTTATTTTTTAGTTATACGATGATGAAAAATATTCATAATGCGTACGAGGAATGACAATCGAAAAGAAAATTATAAAAACATTGTGTTTGTTTTATTTTCTTTTTGTTTTTTTTGTTTTGTTTGAAGATGACAGGTAAATAATAAAATCGATTGAAACTTTGTACTGTTGTTTTTAATTTAGTCAAAATATCAATATAAGTATAAAAAACAAATTAAAATAATAATAATAACGTAAGTGGGCATGATTAGCTATCAAATTACATAACTAAGTGTAATAAACATAAATATGTAATTCATATATCACAATTATTGAATGCTTTACAAATTTATTTGTAAAATAATTTTGTAAATTATATCTTTTGTAAATCAATTTCCTGTTTATTCGTTTTTATATATATTTATTAATTATCAATATTAATTTTATACAAATTAATATTTCACATTAAAAAAATATTAAAGAGGTTACATATCAAAATCCATATCCTATTAAGCGACACGCAAACTTTTTAGACGACTACAAAATTTTGTTAATACTGTAGCTGGGTAATTATCACAATTAACCGATATGGTACTTAACTATTTTCTACTTTTACGCTCGACTGACCACTTCGTGAAATGGCTAACTAAGTAATTTCCGAGCTGCTTCACTTTCTTAGATATACTTACAGAAAAGGCGGTCTAACATTTATGGTAGACATATTGAGACAATAAAACAGTAAAGTTTCAGTAGTTCAATATTCTTGACTTCTTGAAAATTATTCTCTTAACCTAAAAGTACCTCAAATCAATGGCATTATGGTGACCAAATAAACCATTGCTAAAGACTTCCACAAGGAGCTTTTGGTTTTTTTTTTTGTGAAAGATCCTCATAGATGTCGTCTGCTCTGAAGTTGGTCTATCTGACTATTATCGACTAAAAATCACCCTGATGCTCCGCTGCTTGCCTTTGATCGGGGGAGCGAGAATCGCCAATGCACTGACTCCCGTCCATAGCACTATTCTGAGAAACTTGCGAGACACACTGCACGCTGCCTCTCGGGCCTGTATCTGTTCGACTTCCTGCAGGCCGCTTCCTAAGCTGGGCGGAGATCATAAAGAGCCATTAGATGAAGATGCTGAAACAAACCAGTGTTATTTTTTTTCCTTTTAGTATTAAGCGGTAGACATTGCATCGTTAGGTTTTTTTTAACAGTTTAAAGAGTTTAGAAGACCCGAACGTAATCTACAGCTGGATTACGTTTCCTTTTTTATGAACAAAGTTATCAAACAAAGATAACCGCTTTCTGGTACGCGGCGGAGGTTACAAATATTTGCAACACTTTACCAATCTGTATAATAATCTATACTATTATATTATATTATACATACAAAAGTACCTTTGCGCCAATCTATGATTTAACTCTAGCTTTAATTTAACGTTCATAAATGTCACTTAGTGTCTTAATTGAATAAATGATTTTGAATTTGAATTTGAATTTAAACTCTGTCTGTCCGTTTGCTACACTTTAACTAATCAAACGATCATCATGAAAGAACAATGGCCAAAAATTGTCTCATTATTTTAAAATGCACATAAATATTATTTATACCAAAGCAATTTATTGTTTATTTTGCCTTGTCACTTTGACAGATCACAGAATACATGCGCTTTTTTGTCGATGGTGTTGTTTGTGTGCTTTAAAACAAAAAATATTCGCGCCTTTTTTCACTTCACAAATCGAAGAGCGCCACTGTCGCGGAAGTGTAACAGGTGAGCTCTTACCTGAGTGTCATAGGTGTCATATTTCACTGTCGCTGAAGTGCAACATTATGGTGGGACTAATTATGACAACATAACCTACAATATCAAAACACAATATCTTTATTTTCCGGCTGTCTCGACGGAAAATGACTTCACTTATGGAGTCTACAAACTACGCTGAATCGTTCGACATATTTTTCGTTTATGTGCACTCATCTTTTATGTCAGACAATTTATAGTATGTCCATACTATAAATTGTCTGACATAAAAGACAATGGCAGCTGTCCAGCTGCCATTGTCTTTTCATACGTTGTCAGGGGGACAGAGATGGATAAAGATCCCATCCAGGAAAAAAAACCGTGTTCCTGAGGTATTTTTAAATGACTTTGAAGCGAGCGAAGCTGCGGGAAAAGTCTCAAATGTTATGTACTGTAATGTAATTTATAAATGAGTTAAAAATCGTAATTTCGAAACCGAGAATAAAACTTTACTATGCGGAAGTTTGTATCCTTCTCACACCCATGAATTGACAATTAATCGCCTTTTTTTTTATTGCGTGGAATCCCCCACGGGTCATCACCTCACCGAGGGTGAAGTGGTATGTCGGACTCGAACCGACTAAAACCACACGGTGTTCCGTCACAAGTGAGTCTATTGCAGGGGACCCGGGATACCCTAGGAAGGAAGCTTCCGGGAACCCCTGCAGATAATGGCGTCCTGATCAGTAGGCGACGCCTAGATTTTTATGTAGCAAATGGTCAATGACTAGGCAAATTTTAATTATATTAATAATTTCAGATAATTTCTCATAAAATATTACAAATTAATTAGTAGTAAGTGTAAAATACAGTGTGTCCTAATAATTATATAGTAATACTATTTACTTAAGTATTCCAATACGTCATCCATGTAGTATGCTACACCTACTGATATAGAACTAAAAAGCTAAGGCACAATAAAGTGAACTATATCGAGACACACATTCTATGTAAAAACTATATGCGTGTGTGTTAGTAGCTGTAACGGAGGCGATGATTAAGAATTACTATAGGCTATCCTAGGCGTAGTTAGAGCAAGACTAAACCGCTATATAACTGTGTTAAATATAGATAGGAGTTCAGATGTTTGTCTGTGCAAAATTTTATCATTTTATCTAAAATCTTTACAATTGCTTCCTCCACAAAGTTTTTTGGTTGAACTCATCAATCTCGAGAACTTTACCGTTCGGAATTTAAAAATTATTTTGCAAAAGATCCATTTTGAGAAAGTTTTTCCTTCCATTTCCTTTCTTAAATTTTTCCTTCAATATATCATCCAATATCCAATTTTACCAATTTTTTATATTACGTGAGTGGGACTAAATTATAGTTGGCAAAACTTGGGTTTAATGAGCCATTGTCTACTCCTTCGGGGATACAGGCGACGCGTCGCCACGCTATATGATGGTATATATATACAGTCTATATGCAGTAGTGTGTACGGTGTGGCGACGCGTCGCCATGCGCAATCGACTGTGCGATTCTCTCCCACTCGATCCGGCGTTAAGCCATCTCTCTCGCTATTGTATTTAATGAAAATAAATGTTTATTCAATAAATAGTCATTGTTATCTGGAAAAAAAATCGTAATATTTTATTTTATCATTATGACATATTTAGTTCATCTGTTCTTTTCTGCATATTACTTTTACAAAATAATGTCGATGTTTCACATCTGCCAGGCGTCCCGTGACGGCTCACATTTTTTTTTTAAAGAAGGACACTGTGTGTTACACATTACTAGGTATTCTTGTTAACCCCTCCAGCTAAGCTAAAATGCTTATGCTAATGCTAAAAAACTGGGTGGGGTTCGAACCCGTAACCACTTGATCACAAGTCCGACGTCTTAGCCATAACGCTACCGCCGCTTACAGATGTATCACAGAGAGGAACTTTTCTACATTTCTATGGAGACCATAGCAAGTTCTGGACTTTGTATATTGGTGATGATTTTTTTTAGGTAAAAGCATGCATCGGTAACTGTTCTTACTTGCAATTAATTTTTGGATGTCCCTTCCTATAGCTTCCATTTATATTAATTTGAAATTGAATCTGTTTATGTGTAATATCTTAAATCTGAGATGCAGATACTCATAAAGAAATGAATGACTATACTAAGTATAAAATAATTTATTTTATATTTTTCAGCGATCTGTGGATTGCACACAGTGCATTCGAGTGTAACATCAGTTTCCCGATCACTGCTAAAGCAACTTTGTATGCATAAAAATGTTAGTATGTATATTGCATATATATACACACGGGTCACTTGATGGTAAGTGACTACCATCGCCCATGGCGACCTGCAAATCAAGAGTCACAAGTGCATTGCCGGCCTTTGAGATGGGAGTACGCTCTTTTCTTGAAGGTCGTATCGATTTGGTATGTAATGTAACCCCAAGAAAACCCATCGGAAAAACAAATGCTTATTCAGATAAAACAAACGAAGAATTCTATCAAAGAAAACCGAGAAAGCCTGGTGTGTTCACGCAAAACTATAGCGCACGCGATACCTAAACAAACTCTTTGGCATTCGTATAAAAACTGTTGAAAGTATTCACTGAGCTGTAGTGGTGCTTTATAAACTGGCACTCACTTAGTTCTATTGGAGACTAAAGGATCTGGCGGTAAGAAGATAGGTACCAAATTACGAGTACAGATTCTGAAAGGCTGATCAACGCAGAAATTAACTAATCTTAAGTCAAATCTTTTGCATTATTCTATTCAGTTGTTGAAAACACGATTGGGCACTTTGATTTGACCATCGGATTCAGATCCAGTTAACAGAGCTAATTTTACTGTAAAATTGTATGTCAAATGCCATTCAAATGTTCAATTAAATTGATCACAATATTTTTTTCTTTAATTAACGTTTCAGAAATTCGAACTGATTTGACAACACTGTTAACTTGAGAGCTCTATTCGTTGAACGGTATTTTTATCAGCCTTTCAGATACCGGGCGTAAGTGTATAAGTGGCTGGGCAGGGATAACCAAGGATCACCAACTGAGATAATTCATTACTCTTCATCAGTTTATCAACGGTTACAGTAGCTTAAGGTATAGCTCAACGATTTCTGTTATATGGAGATATCAAATCACACTCTATTGACTGTCTTCATCTTTGGCATGGAAAAAAATATTGAGCTACTTATTGAGAGGAGTAATTATTTCTGTTCCATTTACTTACTTTTAATTTGCACGAAGCATCCGATTAACGAATCCTTTAAAGGTTGTTAATAAAAGTAATATTTTTATTTATTTTATGTACAGCGCGTGTTAAACAATCCGTTTGCTGAATTCATTTATTTCTGATGACATTTATTAGACTCGAGAGTTTTATAGTACTTAGGTATATAACTGAGTCATACGGTTTGTTTGATACATATACATTAATATGTTTATTACACTAAGATGGCAAATAAGCAAACAGTTAAAGATTACCGTACCCTCTCCGAACAATATAGTAACTTGCAAAAACCATAGCAGAGAGATAGTTTTACAAATATAGCATCTGCCACACGACCAGTAGGTACACAACCCATAATCCCATAGGAATCTGAAGAAAAGATTATTTTTTTAAATGATAACCCTACTTACATCATTCTTAGGTCATAACGATCAAATCGCAGTCGTAGAAAAACGGCGGATTTGATTTTTTGACGATTTCTGTTTTTTACATAACCTTACTGAAAACATTATACTTTCTCATAAAACAAAACATTTTCAAAGTTCATAAACAAAGTAACATTTTCATATTTCAATAACAGAAACAGCCGTTTTCATAATATTTCGTAATATATCATTTGCAAACCTGTGCACTTTCCAGGAGACTTTTTCTACGACGACGATTTTTTTTTTTTTGGTTAATTAAAACTTTTTGGATGCATTCGCAGCAGTTACAATATTTTTCCTAATTGTTAATCAGAAGTAGTTCCTTGTAGCGCAGTTATTTTCAACGGATATAGACCGTGAAATGATAGACACAGGATGTACCGTGCTTTTCTTTCGACGAAGAAATGTGTTAGTGCGGTTATAATTAAATTTACTTAGTGGGTTAATTAGAAAATACACATTTGCTCGTGTACTTATAAGTATGGACGTCTCGTTAATATTGGAGATAACAAAATGTCTGTAATGTAATGTTACCTATGTCTGTAACTTAGTTTTTGAATACACGTTGACAAGGTCGTATTCAAAAATAGTAAAAATTCATACGAATTCGGGGTGTATTACTAGGACCAAACTAAGCTGACTTGTAAATAAATAAGAGACATTTGAAAGTTTATTCTTTAAACGAGTAAAATAAGTTTTAGACAAAAAAATAATAAATAGACAAAACATTGTTTATTAATTATAATTTTATTATTAATTAGGTACAAAGCACAATTAAAATTAAACACTAAATAGTATTGACTAGTTCTAATAAAAGTATTAAAAAATATATAAACTTAACCAATACTTAATTATAATATCACTTATCAGTTTTTTTAGAAAAGTCATGTGAATATAGCTATAAATAAGAAGAGAAGAAGAAACGTGGACTAACAATAGCACCAAAGTATATTATGATTCTATCAGGGAGGGCTCACATTACTAGGTTTTGGGTGGAATTCTAAGTAAGAAATCACATTAATGGTCCCTCACTGAAGCATAATTAAAATGACATGGACAGGTAATCAAAGTGCTTTCAAATGATAAAAATGAATTGCCAAAACAATTACATCAATAATGTTATACAATAAAAATAGAATTATATCGCATCAAGCATCAATACATTATATTAATCTTAGTTTTATACAAACTAATACAAATGATCCTCGAACGCTATTAATATTATCATTATGATAATTCATTTTAGGGCAACAATGACACTAAGAAATTTAACGACGACTTATTACAGGCACTTAAGCACTCATTACAGGCAGCTTTAAAAAAAAATGTGATGGAAAGAAAAAGTCACATAAAAATTTAGCCGCTATGTTAACAGAAAATAAATTGTAGTAAACACCTCCTTTTCAAAGAAATAAAACAGTAGGTTTCACTCAAGTTCAGGCTGCGCATAAGCGCTTAGAACCAGTTAAACCTTACAGAAGACTAAAAAAAGGGCTATAATTTCACCACATCAGTATTACTGGTGTAATTGGTTAAAATGTTCGAAAGTTATACCACTTACAGTTAGACGGGTTATGCGTTTGCTCAACAACTTAGCTGCAAAATAAAAGCTACTCAATTGTGATCCCTATCCTTGCCTTCACAAAGCTGCCTCTAATAAACACAAACCTATAATCTATCCTCTTATTTTTCCAACTTAACCAGTATTAATTGGAGTCCATTGAAAGGTTCTTGCGTTTCTTATACTAACATCATCCCTGGCATCGTTGTTGCCATCATTTTTAGTCACGAAAAGCCGTTCTAATCTATCCCTAAGTTCTCCTGGAGTTATTGGTGAAGCTGTAGTCGGTTCTGCTGATTTCTCTCGATAGTAATGGTCCGGGGACAGTTGCCGGCGATAATAACCTGGAAAATTCAAATTGGTGTAAATTCAGATAGGGATAGTTCTGTTGGCAGATAATTCTTGACAAGTCATGATCTTCAAATCGCTTTAGATTTAAAACTTACAAGATATTAAGGATCTAAGATTTAAATTAATGAAGAACAATTAGGTATTGAAGTACTTGGTTAAGAATGACGTCTGAGAGTATTAAAAAGGTACAAAATTCAAATTTATAAAGAATTAAGTTTTATATTGCTAGATATGTAAACTTAGATGTATTCAGCCCTTTGTAAACGTTGCTTTGTAGTAACTGTTAAAATGTGTCGTAAAAGTAAGTAAATAGAATGATCCTATTTCTTAAACTTCTAAGTACTCGTATCTAAATAAGCTGTAAGAAAACAAAAACAAACAAAAATATTGTATAGACCTAACAAAGAATAAGCACACAAGGGATGTAGGGACCTTATATCACTGTAGTTATGACCGATTGCTATCAAATAGAGAGAGAGAGAGAGTACGTCCATCTCATCAAGATATCGGCGAATTAGTCTTGATTCGTAAAAAGTGTCTGTTGTCTAAGGGTCCAGATATATAACCGGTAGAACAGAAATAACGCACCTTTAAAATATACTATAAAACAGCTCGTAGCTTCTTTTATGTGAGAAGGGAAATTTAGCCATTCAGAAAAGATTTGGAAAAATAAGATAAAATTCAAATAAAAATATTAATATGATACTGCAGCGGAGAATAATAAGATAAGCACACTGTGTATTAATTCTATCAAACCATGCAAATTTTTAATGATTCATTATAGATAAATACAAAAGAGTGAAAAGAATTCTATACTGCATCCTGTTCATCCAATAAAGCGTGAATCCTCCAAATACTCACATAATCCATTAAGAGGCATTTTCAACGTTAAGAATAGCATGTTACGGTCCAGAATACTTAAATTGGAATATGTCATGTGAAGGCTTTGTTACAGTGCACCGGCAAGAGGTCATTGTACCTATCGGAAACGGAAACGTTGTAAATGTCTCCGAGAGTTTACACTAGATGTCGGTAATTGTTAAGCTATATACAAAGTACAGACACGAGTTATATTAAACAACGATCGCTTTGTGTAAATTTACTTTTTTCTGTATGGTGGACTTAAAGTCGCCATTTTTTTAAACACAAGATACCACGAGGATAGTTCCTTGTAGGACTCCCTTAATTTATTTTGGAAAATGTTCCTTTATACTATCAATACAGAATTGTACTCATATTAATTGACTTCATATAAATTGCTAGTGAAGCTGCTTCGTATCTCCTATCTCCTCTATACTATACAAATATTAATTGAAAAAAACATTTTTTTGCTACTAAACCTTTTACAATTTTAAACTTAACCTCTACATTTAATAGAACAGAATATTTTTTGTTGTAGACCCTAAAGATAGAACTACAAGAGATCTTAAATATGAATGTTAATGTTAGGTACAATGGGCGGTTTTATCACTACAAGCGATCTCAACCAGAAAATTAGAAACCTTAGGGAAACTTAATTTGGTATAACTAACCTGAGGGGTGATGATCATGATGATCATGGTAATATGTCGCAGGTTCGTACGAAGTGTAGGAAGAAGAAACAGATGGTCCACCTCCGAACCACGAACTTTGACTGCCAAAGCCAGAACTAAATACAGTTATAGCCAGTAAAGCCAACTTAGCTAGTAAAAAGGCCTTCTTACTAGCAATGAGTAATAAACCCAATACTAATGGTAGTAATGTTGATAATTGGAATTTGAAGCCAAGCAGGAATGGTACCAAAAGATTTCGTGCTAGAAGACGACCTGAAATAAAACAAAAGCCTTAATAAATATCAACTAATAAATTTCGGTTATATCATAGTATTTTTTTTTAATAATCAAAGTTTTTTGCCAATTTTATTTATTATAAATTATACTAATAAATGTATAAACTAATTGTCTATAGAATTAATTGCTAACAGACTTTAAAAACCTGTACTCTAGGTACCCGTTTTTAGAGCCTGAAAACAAGTAATTAGTATATAAAATTTTATTAATCCTAAAGTATGATTGATACGTTTAAAATTTATATAAATGAACATCTATCCTAAAGAAGTTCATTTCATAATCGATAGATAGCGTGGTTTCAAGTTCATTGTCAAGCAAATCTTGAATCTGTAACTGGTTTTAAATTCATCACATAGATGGCGTGAAACACAAACAAAGTCAGTGTAACTTTGTTTATAGTGATTCGTTTCCTATGCTTACGAAATATCAAACAAATAATAGTCATAAGGAGGAAGAGAATGTAGTCAGGAAAGTAAATAATAATGGTTTAATTCTGGAGTACTCAATATTAGTACCAAAAAATCAGTTAATATCAAACTGATATCATGTTTTCCGACCAAACTAAAAAAAAAAATACTTCACTGCCGACCACATCTTACCCGGAAATCATAAATAAGAAAAAAGAAAATTTAAATAAAAATATCGAAGTAGGGCTGTAGTAAAAGGATAAGGCTAATCGAGTAGCTAAAAGAAATTCCACCTAAATTATTACATAACAACCATCTTAACAAAAAAACAAAAATATTGAGTCTTTATATCATCCTATACTTTTTTAGGTGTTTACTAGTTAAACTAGCAAGGTGCTTTTGGTCTACAACTGAAAATTTTTAAACCTACACTACATCAAATTGTTTATAGTTTTATGGGTATTTAATTTTCATCTGTTTACGAAAAAATATATTAGATAAAAATTATTTAGTATAATGATATACCTGTAGATACTTCAGTAGGTTGTTGATACGTTCTGTCCTTGATTCTAGGATCCATAACAAATTCAAGTACTCCATTAGCTAACGTTGGAGCTATCCTCATTACTAGTCCAGGGTAAACAGTACTCAGGTCCCAGTGTAGGGACCTTTTAGAAATCAAGTGACTGGCATCTTCAATTATGGACCTACAAAGAAAGTTTTGAATGGTAAAACCAACTTGGGTCTTCTAGAGTATTTAAGTTTTACATGAAAAATGTTAGATGAAAAATGTAAATTTTACTTGTAAAATTAGGCAGAGGTTTTATTAACAGAATAATTAAGATGATCATGTAGATAATTTGGAGGAACCTTAAATTTATTTGTAGTAAATAGAGCTTAAAGCTTAAAAGAGAATAAAACTATTTTTATAGCAAGTTATTTGTACTTTTGTATGTTAATTATAATATTGTTTAAATATAATAAACTATTAACTATTTTGAAAAGGTGCTTATGTAGGCTACAATTAACTTTGCTGTCTTGTAAAGAATATAAGCTATACCGAAAATCCATAGGATCCTTATCAAGAAATGTTCCAATATCTCTTGGAGTTTTTTCATCTCGTACAAATGTCACACCCGTTGCCAAACTGAAGGTCTCAGTTTCATCAAAGGTATTCAATTTATTTAGCAGTTCTTTGCCAAAACACACACCGACTTCATTACCTCTTCTTACACTTAGGCATTCATTTAATTGAGATTGCTCTATATTGTTGCCTTTTAACTCTTCACCTTCTTGAAGTTCAATTTGTATCGGAATCACTTCTATAAAAAGTATTAGGAGAACCACAAAAACAAAACTATTTCTTGCACTCATTTTTGTTCTATTTTGATCATTGATACACCTTCTATCAACACAACTATCCTGTTCACCTTATATGCAAGTTTTACCAAAACAATATAAGTCCTCAGTACTTTATAGACTTTCTGCGTTATGTTCCGGTGAACTTTGCCATTGTTTCGGCTGTTACAACGGCTTCTCATAGAGAACAATGGGGTGAAAATTTGCCGAGGATAATTTGCGAATGTATCTTTTGGAACAATCTCTAATTCTGTTACGAAGCATTGTGTAACACATGTAATTTCTGATGTAAGTGAAATTTTGTTTTTGGATACTGTTAATAAAGTACTCCGATGACTGTGGAGATGAGAATCAGTTAGAATAAAAAGATACGGCTATTATTTATTAAATGATTGTCAGACTTTTATTGGACTAAGAACAGCATATTTATCTAATCACCACCCGTAATCAGTTTAATGGGTAAATGATAATATTCTGGGATATATATATATATATACGTCAATATCTAGACCCAAACTAAGCTTAGCTTGTTCTAGGGATAAACATACTTAGATACATTATTTTTGCAAAGTCCTATTTATTATTTATGTTTCGGGATCCAAACCGATCCCTAATGTTGCAATCGATTGCTCTACAGCAATTTAACAATGACAACGTACAATTTTAGAGATCGAAAATTGTGTGTTGGAATATTCAAATTTTAATGAAATTAACACATGGCCTTGAAGTTAATCGTAAAAGTAACCAAGCATTCAACAATTTTTTTTTTTTGGATACTCTACATTTAAATGAAAAAAAACGAAACCCTAATAGAATCACTCATGCGTCTGTCTGTCCGCCTGTCACGGCCCATTTGCACCGATTCTAGAATTGGAAAATTTTGACTATTAAGTTGAAATTTTGTACACATCAAAGGAATAAGAAGAGAGTAAATAAAGGAATTTTTAATATGAAGGTCACATTTGGGAGTCAAATTAAAAAATATATATTATTGCAAACTGTACCGTGTGCCATATCAAATTGAGGCAGACCCTTTCATTTGTCAATAAATCACACATTTTAATTTATCCAAGAAAATAGATGAAAATTGACCATTCCTCCATCCTTATCCTCGAAACTACCGAGTCTAAGATTTTGAAAAAATACAGAAAATAGTTTTTTACTTATAGATTACAAGAAAGTATGAGTGAAAATGACTGAGCAAACGGAACCCACATACTGATATTGTTCACTAAAATTCATTAATACACAAGTTACGTATTGTATGATATTCGTACACATAAAAGGCCTTTGACACTGTGTTACCCCACAAACTTTTGTAGCAATGTAAAAAAAAAGCTATCACGGAATTGTAACTCTTATTTATTTATACTGAAATTCCAAAATTAAGTGTTAACTCATAAGAAATCATATAATTTCAAAATGAAGTCCGGTCGAAAAGGGAAAGTGTTTTTTTATTCAGTCGACTCTCTAAGGCGTCTGGCGTAATATTATTAATTTAAATGGTTTAATAAATGCATATTAACCGTAGTTTGATTTAATTACCTAAACGCTGTGTAAGATATTTTTATGACATTATACTTTTTTACATCGAAAAAGGGGATATAATTATGTATTTAGGCGGGAATTAACGCGAATAATAATTTAAAAGTTCAAAAAAGGGGATCCCGGAAAATGTAAAATTTAAGTAAATTTACATGAATTTTAAACAAATTCATTGAAATGTTGACAAGAAAACGTTTGGCGGGTCACCTGTATCAGATAAATACAAGTTAAGCTCATCAAGCATGCTAGATCTAAACAGCATCTAATATACATTAATTAATTAAGTATTTTTAAGCATTTCTCGCGTAATTTTATTTAACTGTTTCAATAAAACTTTTAATTTAGGTCCCTGTAATTTAAAAATGTGTAGGTATTTCAGTAAAATAATGGACTGTTTATTGTATTTACGACCTCATTCATGACCTATGTGAATGTCGTGCATTAGTCATCGACGAGATGCTTTCGCTGCCTTCGCCTGAGGCCCAGCGGCTTTCTGTATATCATGTGTTTTATGTAACCTCCCCCTCTTTACTCTCTTACATTTATTGACCATTCCAACTCTGCATCTATTTACTCACTGTCAAAGAAAAAACTACCTTACGTGAGTTGAATATAAGATTCTGTATTACCTAACCTTCAATTAAAACTGTCAATTTTAAATTTGTCCGAGTAAACCACCTCTAGAGTTCACACACCTTTAGAAGAGTATTCATTCTTGATGATATTATTAGACTTTATACCCAAGTAGTAAAGATCAAAATAGTTTAACAAATAAAACATGGAACTGGTATTTGCCTTGTCCATCGTACATATTTATATTTACTGCTATCATATTACAAACTTAAGCGTCTTCACCAGTATTTCTATGAGCATAGAGTTTAAAATATTCCATTTGTAGTTTTCTAGACAGCATAGCTGTTTTTGTAATTTGCTTTAAAGAAAAGCGTTGGATGTAAACCGGACACAGGAACGCGTGTGAAGTGAAATTTCTTTTTTCTCTCTTTTCGAAAAATGATGTTGTTGGTTGATTTGACACAAATATTGGTACAGTTATAGGTCCATACAGTTTCATGTAATTAAGAAATGTCGGTTCTAAGTTTAATTCACTTGTTAGTTTGATAAAGGTTTGGAAAAGAGTTTCGCGATAGTTGACAAGTCAGGTTTGGTTTCCTATTCAAACAGGAAACGCTATTTCTTCTTGAAACTTATTTAATAAGTTAAGTAACCCGAGAACAGAATTTAGATTTAATGACTTAATTGAAATTTATTATTAAGAGAGTTGATTTCTTGTACCATCCAGTTTCGTTATATCAAAGTACTAGCTATTTTTGTTTACTTGACACTTTGTCTTGTACTTGGCTCTTCCAATTTACTACCCATACATTACATAGCGAACCGAGTTCAAAACTAGTACAAAGCGACAACAAAATTAATGAATTGCTCGCTCTGTTGCAGGTAAATACATGTGTATAATTTTATTGTATATATAATATTAAAGAATATAAATATGAACTAAGGGGAGGTATATCGGGTTAAATAATTTATTTTGTTTTATAGTTACTATTTATATTGATGTGGGATTTTAGTTTTATTTAATCATTAATTTTTTTATGATATAGGGGCCAAACGAACAGACGGGTCACCTAATTGTACATATATGGATGGTATGGATGGTAAGTGACCTGTTTTGGAGTTAGGCTACGGTTTCTCTAGGAAGAGGATTCCTATTAAATTATGTTAAGTTTATAAATTGATATTCAACAAGATAATAAGCAGGGACATAATACGTAGCTCTTATATTTAGATTTATTGGATACATTACATACATATTCTGCAAACAGACATAAATACTTGCATTGAGCAGGAATCGAACTCGCGACCTTTAACGTTGCGGTCGACTGCTCCATCGCTATTAAGCAGACCTTCGCGAAATACTTCTGATGTTTTGAAACGGATGCCAAACCACTTTTCTTTCAATACTACCTTAGTTTTAAATGGCCCACTTCCGTTCCCACCGAATTAAAGAATGGTTAATTCATATGAGGCAATAAAATTAGATATTTGAGATATTTACGTAACAACAGCCTGTATAATATATAGCTGTCTATAGACGCTTTCTCGATTTGCATACGGCGCATAATATAAGTCGATGACTTTATAGACGGTGCGCGTACTATTGTGCGGTAATTAGTTACGTCAAATCATCTGAGACGTTGCTTATGTGTTGTGTATGTTAAATATTAGAAACGTTTCCTTAAAATACATGCTTGCATGAATTAAATTAAATATTAGTAAAATTCAAGATTTTATATTTATTCATATAGGTGACGTCTTTAATATTATAAGAAATTAATAGTTACCTTAAGTGTTTAGGTGTAAAGTGCAAGTGTTAACTTTCTAGGTGCAGGTTCGTTATCATCTGAATCATTTCAGCCATAGGACGTCCACTGCAGGACACAGACCTTCCTCAATGACTTCAAGAAGACTGTTTTGAAGCGGCCTGCATCTACCGTCGATCCGCGATCTTTACAAGGTCATCTGACCATCTTGTAGGTGTAGATTATAAACTCTAAATAAATATTTTCTTTTATATAAGATATTCAATTCAATTTACCTCAGAAGGATCATCACCCCACCGGGACTAACATAAATGTTAGAATTGTACTGACAAAAGAAACGTGGTGTACCGTCACGGGCAAATTTATTGTCGATTTCCCAGAGTAAAACTTAAAAAACATATCTTTGGGAACCGAGGTGACTTTACCACATCTTACCGATCGCAATTCAACTGAGTTTTTTTTCTGTGTAAGCATGTTAAACGATATTTTCATCAATTATGAACAGATCCTTATAATATGTGTGTCTGGCTACCATTATTACCATTAGTACATGTTCTGCCTAGTTTTGGATCAGACGGCGGTGTGTTAGATGTATGAATTTATTAATAATTAATAATATCTTCATCATTCTTTCTATCTATCTTTGATTATTCTTTGGTTAATACATACGAGAGGTCTCCACTGTAAATAAATGATGATTATTATTATTAGCATGTATTAAATAAATAAAAAACAATAAATTTTATCCCAACGGTATCAAAATAGTTAATGAAAGGTTCAAGAAGCATGTTTTAGGTGTATTGAAGTCGGTTGTTATTCTTTAAAATTATAATCGAATACAAAATTTATTTGTTTTTTTTTTTTTTAAAGACAACTCCCGCATTAGGAATAATCCTGTGTCGAGGGGGGCTTCACAAACATTCAAACAACGGACACAAAGAACACCAGTCATATACTTGATGTTTCATTATTACAAGACAAGTATAATGCAAATTTTGCTCTAGTGACAACAAATTATCAAACAAACATTGTACTATCATCATAATTATTTCAATTTTACCTACGCTGTAGTAATAATAAATTAAAATACGTCGTATTTCAAATAGAGACACAAATTACAGCAAGCCCCTAACCACCTAATCTTATTATAATATCATATCATTATAATTTACAATATCTAACAATATGCAAATGTATGTAACATATAAAAAATGTTTTCGTTTTAAACTAGCTTCAATCTCTACTGTGCTGTGCTCTATATTAACAAGTCAACTTACAATAGTAAAGACACAGAGAGTACTATATGAGCACATGAATGAATGACGATATCTCATTAGCAACAATTTGCAATACATCGCTAGCTCTTATGCGGATGTAACTGCATACTGTATCAAAAGCGTTGTGTAACTGTTCTGTCCAACCAGTATTGAACAACAAAAATTTGTAGTATCTCGATTTAGGCAAATTGTTTGCTTTAAACATATTACATATTCAAGTATCTAGATACTCTATGAATAAAGGTGGTAAATAGTTTCATATTGCTTGCTCAGGTCATGCAGAGGAATCTATTGTCTAAATCTTGTAGTACTGTCTTCAGTAGTTTCAGATCTTTATAATATTCAGTTTATTAGCCTGCAATCCACTGTATGTCATAGGTCTCTCCTAATGTACGCCATAGCACCAGGTCCTACAACTTCCGCATCCAGCCCGTCCCAGTTATCTTCCTCAGATCATCAGTCTATCTAACTGAAAGCATCCTGCCTTCCTCTTACCGATTTGCAGTCTCCCCTCTTGGACCAGTTTGTCCTTCAGCAGATCTTCTTTTTAATTCCCAAAACGCTCGGTTTTCGGCAAGAGGCTTGCCAACTATTACGTGACTGACACCTAATTAAAGTTATAGGATGTTTCGGAAATAAAAATATGTTTTCTTTCTTTCTTTTCTTTCTTTCTATGTATTATACGTATTATACTCGCCATTTTGTGCGGTGGTACCAAATGTGTCTTTACACAAACTAATCCGACATCCAGAGAAACCACTTCAGTCAATATACTTGATACAAGACTTAGTAATATATATACGGTAACTATTATCTAGTATCATGGCTCGATTCGCTTGTTTCATCTCATCTTACTTGATAATTAGCGTTCTAGATTTTCGCAACGGTTGTGAATAACGTTCCATGTGAATAAACCCTGGACCATTCATGCTTTAGCATGGATTTAACGGGGGATCTTTTTTATAAGATAAAACGTCTTGCGGTCTGCTCCAGTTTGCACACCAAGCGTGGACGTTGAAGATGTAATCCATTAATTATGTTTTCAACGTGTTGAAATAGCTGTTTAATTTGTTTAGTTATTTTTGCGAAAGTGTATTTTAATCAAATTAAGTTACTTTTTCATAGTTTTATCGAATATAACGTTATGAAAATGAAAATGGGGGAGCTATATGCTCCAATTGACGTCGATAAACCGGAGTAACTATGGAATTTGGGCTAATCCAATTCAGCTGTCTTCCGTACGGTAGAGTTAATGGAATAGTCAGACAATTCTAATTCGAACAGAAATTTGCTATGCCTTATCTCGTTAAGGTTATATAAATTTACTGTCTTATCCTCGATTATGGTTAAACCAAGTAGGATAATAAAATTTATTACTCACAACACTTATAGTCCCAGGCGTGAATCAATCCTTTATGGGAACTCTATCCAGCACAAATAAACAAAAAACAGAAAAGAACGAACAGACATACAAATGTGAGACCGTGAACACTTTGACTTCCTATAACTGGCTTTTACTCTCATCATTTTTACTCATTTTATAAATAAATAAATAAATTAAAATCAGACCATATAATATTCTTTACTTATTTGCATTAACAATTAAAATTGTTGTAAGTCTGTAGATCTTTGGAAATAACTTGCAGAGATATGGTGATTCTAATATCTAGGTCCAGAAAACAGCTCGTTCTTAAACCTGTGCTATGATAATAAAGAGGACTTATAAGAAAAGTGCACAAACTATAGGTGGCAGCACAAACCACTCAATCACAGTGTGGTTAAAAAAAGAAACTTTTTAGTCCTGTCATCGTGTTGCCGTCAATGTTTAAATTATATTAAAGTCGTTTTTATTATTATTATGATTATGAATAACACGGAAAGTGAAATTACACGCTTATCACTAACAAACAACAAACGCACACACATTTACCTATTTCAGTTACTATTCTGAGCTAGCTTATTTGTCCAACACTGTAACGGAGTTTTCTAACTTCCTGTGCTACAGGAATATAAACCTAGTTTAGGGAGTCAGACATCTTAATTATATTGTTCCTACTTTAAACCATATTATGCATAATTAATATTAAGTGGTCAATTAACTTATTATTTGGGTGTGGGTAGTGGCAATAAAGAATTTATTTAAAAAAAATACAATACACATTAAGTAAATGTAGATCGTAGACATAAGTGAAAACGATCCGTCATTGCCACTTCGTCACGCTTAATAAACGGATTTGTGTTAATAAGATGTTCACATATTTAATAAACGGATTTGTGTTAATAAGATGTTCACATATTTAATTTCAAGTAACGTAAATTACTAACTAACTAGAGGATTAGGGTGAATAGCCAGACGATCAGCGTGGCGTTTTCTGTGATTCTTAATTTCCTCAAGAATGGTATGAGTGTTCACATAGTCGATTACTAATAAAGTTGATAATAAATTTTTTGATTGTAAAAAGCGAAGGGTGCTTGACATCAAATGTTACAAAATAATAGTTTATTGGTAGATATTTATAGAAGTAGAGTCGATTTAAAGAATCAGTAAAACATATCTGCGCTTTTTTAAATTAAAATGATGTAATACTTTTTATTACAATTTGCTATTAAAGCGTGTTTTTTAAACTATTTTTCATTAGATATCAAACTAAGAATAGAATAGAATGAAATGAAATAGAATAGAATGAAATGGAATAGAATAGAATGAAATGAAATGGAATAGAACGGAATAGAATAGAATAGATTTTTTTTTATGGTATAGCGGGCAAACGAGCAGATAAGTCACTTGATGGTAAATGACTACTACCGCCGCCCATGGGCACCTGCAACTCAAGAGTCGCATGTGCGTCGCCGGCCTTTAAGGTGGGAGTAGGGGAAGGGTGGAAAAGGGGTAGAGGGGGGAGGGAAGGGAAGGGCTAGGGCCTCGATTAACCTCACTCACTCGGCAAAAAGCAATGCAAAGATTGCTTCACTGCCGGTTTCCTGTGAGGCCGTGGTATTACTCCGGTCGAGCCAACCCATAAGTGCCGAAGCATGGCTCTCAAAGAATAGAACAGAAATAAACTTTATTGTATAGCATCAAAAATGTTGTACAACCAAAACATCAGTTGATGGCGGTGATGTTGGAGGGCGGCTTTACCATTGAAAGCAATTTCTTTCAGGTAAACTTTGGATTAACAAATCGACAGGAAATAGAAGAAATCATGGGTAGTTTTGGTGTGAAGTGCTGATATAGGAGATACGTTTTTAAAAGAATCATATACTTATATAGCATAATATATAGCAAAGAGTAGTATTAGGCTTTTGGGAGCCGCGTTAGCCTGCACCTCGCACACGGCCGTCTAATCTGAAACCGAGCAGAGCCTGTACTATGGTAACCAGAAATGACTAAATACATACATATTATAGATAAATTACACCCAGATACAGAACAAAAAATGATCATGCTCTTGCGCTCATCTAACTAAAGCCTCCAGCATTAAGTACCTGGGAGTTGTACTAGATAGTTCCTTGAATTTCTGTCACCACTTGGACCTACTCTCCTCAAGAGTTCGTAAATTAATGTTCGTTTTCAAAAACCTACGGCACATAGCAGATGTACAGGTCATTAAAATGGTCTTTTTGGCTCTTTGCCAGTTTATAATAAATTATTGTGTAACGGTTTGCGGCGGAGCATGTAAGAGCAATCTCATAAAATTAGAAAGAGCTCAACGGGCAGTATTGAAGGTAAGTCGGTCCTTGCCATTCCTCTTCCCTACGAAAGACCTGTACCGGCTTACCGACGTCCTAACAGTAAGACAACTATTTATCCTGGGAATCACACTGAAACAGCACGCTACTTGTGCTTGCCAATTCAGTGATATTAAAGAAAACTAAAAAATATTTAATTATTAATTTGCAAAATGTTTCTTATTATCGTCATCATTAATATTAATACGGAAACAGAATTGTTTGTACTCCTATTAAGCAGACCTAGACCTTGTGTCTGGTACACATATATTTCTATAATAATTAGAATAGCCATATGTGAGTTTCTAAGACTGCTATTTTAATATAAATTTCTAAGTAATGGAAAAATAATTAAATAAATAGGTTAAGGTGACCGCTTACCATTCTTTGTATATCAGCTTGCAGCAGTAAAAAGGTGTAAAAATGATAACTAAAATTGTGTTATGAGAATTTTAAAGTAAACATTGTCACTTGCATGTGATTTCACTGTCTGTACAACGCAACTGATTCACACATCGAGTCAACGTCTAAGAATAAATATAATATATTACCTGTGACTAAAAATTGTTAGTACTATGGATTCTGGAACACAGATAAACATACTTTTATACAATCAGTCAATCAGCCTATTGCAGTCCACTGCTGGACATAGGTCTCTCCCAACGAGCGCCATAGCACCTGATTCGCCGCCATTGATTTACTTTTATATAATATTATCTACGTATTTACGGGAATTAACGCGGTCACAAAAAGGTATTACATACCTCTGAATTGCCTGACGTTCCCGTAAATACGTAGATAATATTATATCATGGAACGCGAAAGTTTAAAAGTTACTTTTATATGTTTGTTTGTAAATACATAACCATGTTATAAATAAATACCCACAATTCAATTTCTAATAGACATATGTATATTTGCACTGAGCATAAATTTAGCCCCCAAACACAAGTGCAATTGAAACGCAGCGCCACATAGATCATCGAAAAAAAAAACTGGACAAGTGCAGGTCTGACGCGTGACTCGAGGGTTTCGTAAGAACTTGAATGAAGATAGTTCTTCCGTAGATTCTTGTTTAAGATTTTCGTCCATTTTTTCAAGTCACAAAGTTAACTTTGCCATTCTTAAATTAGTCTTCCATACATCAATATACGCCCCAGTAACTTTGCGCAGTGCAAATTAGAAAATTGAAAAACAAAAAATATTTATTTAATCAAAAATTATTTTTTTAATCCCCGAATCCCCTCTTCGGGGGTTAAAAAAAAAGTTAAAAGTTTGACGTACCTGTGTGTCTGTGTGCCTGTGTATCTGTGTGTCTGTCTGTGGTCGCGTTTTTTATGAATTCAGCGAATCTTCAGCGACTTTTACGCGATTGAATTTTTAATGAAAATTTAGATCTTTCAGGACTAGTCGAGCGGTAACGTGTTTTATGTCCAAACGATCGTTTAAAATGGTAACGATTGATAGTTATGTCAATAGCACTAAGGTTATATTAGAAAAGTTAATATGATCGTTAAGTTTTTTTAAAGTTTCTAATTTTCCCCGCAACTTTCCTAATTTATTCTTTCATAAGAACCTTCTCTTGATAATAACAAATAAAAAAACATAATTGCGAAATCGGTCCAGCCGTTCACGCGGGATGCCGTGATCAAGGGAAATAGGGATTCATTTTTATATAATACATAAGATTATCATACTCATACCATGTAAGGTAGTATTACAAATATTAACACTTTTGTTCATTCCTCAATTATTCAATGCAATACAGTCTTCTTCGCCCCCCGTCTATAATAAAATGTTCGGTCAGATAAGTGGTAACAGTTATGTCATGATATCAAACTGTTTCAAACTTGGCCAGCTCGCTCAAGTACTGTTAATATAGAAAATGTTGCACCACTTTAGTTGGAGATGAAAAATTTATGGTTTGATTTACGTGCCGATATTGATAAAAATGATATGAGATTGACATGTAATACAAATTGTGAACATTATTAAATTTACATATAAAGTACTTACCTACAAAAATAACGCATAAGTGGTAATAAAACTCGTGTACTGAAGACTGTATAAATTTATGTATATGGATATAATTGATATGTTATACATCCCAAGAAACGTCAGTCCAATGAAGATTAGTACAACAAATTTAATGTTCATCCATTCCATACATTCTTATACGTCGCGGTGTGAGTCCATAATGGGATTTCTTATTGACCTAACTAGCTGTTGCCCGCAACCTCTTTCGCGTTGGAAATTTTGATTTTGGAGCTTTACATTTTCCGGAATAAAAAGTAGCAAATTTAATCTATATCCGTTCAGCCGTTTTGGCGTTATCGATTAACAAACATCCAGCCATCCAATCTTTCGTATTTATAATATCAGTAAGACTACAAATCAACAACTTATGGATTTCTACCTTTATTTGGACTTTCAGACCTTCATTGCAAATGTTATGGTTCTAGGTCAATAAGAAGTACTCTCTAAGGTTAATTATCTACTACCGCGTCAAAATATGCTGCTTAGAGAGCCGATTTGTTCGATTGACTTTGATTTCTTATACAGCTCCAATGGGTTGTAAAAGTTTTCATCATTAATGACCTCCACGAGTTCTTCAGAAAATCAATTTTTTTCGTACAAACATACAGACAGACAAAGGAATAATAAAGTGATGATTTAAAAGTTCAGGTTTTCTTTTGAGGACCGGGGTTCTAAAAACTATGCTAAAGCTAGTGTTTAACAGTATAAAACGCAGACACCAATTCTTAGTGTTCTGTAACGATTATTATCTATAACGTGTTTTGTGGTTTTATGACAGGAATATGATAATTTGTATCATTTTTATAAAGCGTTGTGATAATGAACGTTCCATTTATTACTCCTACTAATGTAAACCCTTAAACGCATATTTCCACCGTTGCTTGCAATAGCAATTGCTTGGAACATTATATTAACAAAATATTTAACATATTTTTATCGTAGCTCCACAATCATAATAAAAGTTCCATTGTTTATTAAGGAGAAAAAAATATACTTTTGAGTTTATTCTAAAACAATATTCTAAGATTCAAATTGTTTTATGAAATTAATCACACGTTTTTGTCAAACTACCGAAAACTACTATGAGTGCTACTTTTTGCACAGAGTACTGTGTCCTATTAAACCTATTTCTCCAGAGTTGCTTACATTTGCAATATGATATCCAGTCTTCTATTACAATCAGGGCTGTGCTGTCGTTACCTAAATATAGCATAATAAAGTTGTTCAGGTATTTCAATTTAAAAAATTCATAATTTATGGAACACTAATTTTTAATAGACGTTCTAATAGATACCTAAATAACAAAGTTCATCGTAGTAATATATTTTATAAATTGGTATATAAATGTACTAATAATTGAATAAACGCAGACTACTATTTGAATAATTCTCTTGTGAGATAACCTTAACCTGTATATAAAATCGAAATATAGTCCCAACAGTAGGTACTGAACTGCATAAATGCATAGGCGCATCCCTCTTGACAGCCAGTGTACCGTGAAAATAAACGCATATAAGCGAGAGAATGCTCCAGTTATCTACAGTGCCCATATAGCTCACCAAGTGCAAACAGCAACATGGTGAAATACCTGCTGATATTAACCCTGGCAGCCGTGGTCACGGCCCGCACGGCAACCACGTCACAAAACAAACTAGAAGCAAGAAGTTCAGATGATACTTTATTAGGGGATTTGAAACTAGCATATGAGACATACAAAGACTGCAGTGAATCAGATATGGCACATTGTCTGAAGAGGAAGTTGGCGAAGACTTTGACTAGGCTTTCGAAAGCCGATGAAGTGAATCTGATTAATGGAGTAACGATAGCCAAAGATAAAGACGCAAAGTTCGTTGAAAAGGAGGAGGCAATTCCTAGAGGGTTGGACGACGGGTCGTTAAACAACCTGATTTTGGACAAGGTCGTGAATTTCATGAGGTCCCATGTGTTCCAGGTTAGTTTCGTTTATATTATTGTTAATTAGTGTAAATCAAGTATGTAAGTGCATAGTTATCTGAAAATTTGCTTGTCTGTCTTAAGAGAAACAATTACGGCAATGATTTAATTTCATTTTAATTTAATTGAGCTCTCGCCAATCCACCCGTGACCACGATCGGTGCAATTCGATCGGAACGTCGGGTAACCAAAAAATGGTATTGTACCTCATAAATATAATGACGGTGAAGTAAGATAAAAAATTGAAATGTTGGAACATTGCAGTCATGTTTACCACATACTTACAACCTGTTTCTTAAAGGCTGATGAAAATATTGTTTACTAGCTGCGCCCCGCGGTTTCACCCGCTGAAGTCCCGGTGCCGTGGAAATATTGGGATAAAAAGTAGCCTATGTGTTAATCCAGGTCTCCAGCTATCTACATATTAAGTTTCATCGTAATCGGTTCAGTAGTTTTTGCGTGAAAGAGTAACAAACATCCATACATCCATACATCCACACATCCATACATCCTCACAAACTTTCACGTTTATAATATTAGTAAGAAATAACAGAGCTGTCAAGTTAAGAACGCTGTCAAAATTGCATTTGATATAACATTTTGCAGCTCTTTTATCTACCTATCCGATTATCAAATCAAAGTGTCATTTCCTAATTATTATGCTTCCAGCAACTCAATTAATACTTTAGTTTATTAATTGTGTTTATGGTTCTTTTATTTTTCTTTGTGTCATTGTCATAATACGCATGCTTGTTATTCTATAATTGGCAAATGTATCAGCCATATTATTAACTAACATGTTCTGTACATCAATTTGTAATGCATTTGCTGTGGATAGACCTAAATAAACAAATAAATACATGACAAGACTTCATACGATTAGTTGTTTTTTGCGTTGATTTTTGCGTTGATCAGCCCTTCAGAATCCGGGCGTTAATCTATTACTTTTTATTCTATACTAGTAATCCGCTCCGGCTTTGCACGTGTAAGAGACATCTTCAACAATCATTATCATATTTCAACCAATTTACATTCCGTATACATTACCGTTCAGTAGTTTTTCAGTTTATCGCGAACAGACAGACAGACTTTGTTTTATAATATGGAGCGATGTAGTGATTTCTGAATCTATAGAAGTAAATGTCGTTGTTTAAAATTGAATCTGTCATCCATGACAGAGACGATGCTGTGTCATATCAAAACTCATTGTTACATTTAATATGTAACAAACTAAGCAGAGCTTGTACTATAGATTTTAGAACGTCAATAAATTTAATTTAGATTTTATCTGTAAACACATACATATTATTATGCAAATATATATTACTAGCAGCGCCCCGCGGTTTCACCTGCGTAAGTCCCGATCCCGTGGGAATATCGGTATAAACAGTAGCCTATATGTTAATCCAGGTCTCTAGCTATCTACATACCCAGTTTCATCGCAATCGGTTCTGTAGTTTTGGCGTGAAAGAGTAACAAACATCCATACATCCATACATCCATACATTCATACATCCATACATCCGTACATCCATACATCCTCACAAACTTTCACGTTTATAATATTAGTAGGATTCGGGCATATAAATATTTGCATTTAGCTTGAATCGAACACGAGACCCTCGACGTGGCAAATGAATTCACAACCGGCCACAGAAGTCTTCCAATTAGAATGACCCTATTTATTAAGACTATTTTCAGAAATGTACCTGTTACAAATGTCTATTGGATTATAAAATAGAGTAGTAACACATGCAGTGTATCTACAGTTAGAAATATCCAACAATGAATACAAAGTACTAGATTCATATTGTTTATATACTGTTGAAACAATTGTGACGAATTGGAATTTGTACGTGAAGAGAATTCATTGTACTCCTTTTTAAGCAATTTCGCGAACGTAGGAATGTGAAACTTGGTATTCTTAAAGTTTATGTGTAAAGTGCAGAAAGCTAAAATTTTTAATCAAAATATATGTTATAAATTTAAAATTGATTTGAAAACGAATTCAAAAAGCTATTGGGGTCCAGTAAATACATATACACTGACCTGTCTTGATACTGGTCAATGAAAAAACCCTTAAAGTTAATGAATCATGGTTGAAATACCACCAGGACAAGGACATCTCTAGTATCCTAACTAATATTATAAATGTGGAAGTGAGTTTGTTTATTTGTTACCCTTTCATGCCATAACTACTAAACCGATCATCAAGAAATATTTCGTAGATCGTCCAGAAAAAAGTACAGTTCCCGAGGATATAATTCCAAGTTATACAATTCATATTATGTTATAAATAATAAATTTGGCATACAGAAATTAGTATAGTTGCTCAGCTATTGTATTAGGTTTTTAACCTGTAATAATAGTTGTAAGTTTAGTAAATAAATAAATAAAAACTTTATATCAAGTGTAGCCACAGCCAATCGCTAATAATTAATTGAGCTTACTAAGAGTCTTCATAATCCGGCCTGTCCCTAAACTGTAGCAGTAGTATCATTCGAACATAATTAATCAGCCTATTGCAACCCACTGCCAGACCTAGGGCCTCTTCCAACGTGCACCGTAGGAGCCAGTCCTCCGCCTTCCGCATCCAATCTATCCTTGCCACCTTGTTCAGGTCTTATGTCCATGTGGCTGGGGAATACGATATTTCTCAAATGCATTACGAGACTAATTTGTAAACTGTACGCTGTGCATACACAATTGGCATACAGTGTGAACTTGAGTTTTGACTGTGACGTTTGTACTTTAGGTAAACATTAAATTGTTGAAGTCTTGAACTTAAACGCAATGATTAACATTTCATCAAGTATCACCGACCTCAATGCGTCTAAATTATGATAAATTTGAATAAGCTGTATGCCTCATCCTTTAATTTACCACATTCCGAGGTGAAATATTTTCTTTAAATTTAAATGGGACCAACTCTGAGGACAACTAATTCAAATAAAAATATATTTATTGAAATCGGCTTACAAATGGCGTAGATATCGGGTAAATTACACCAATAAAAGCAATATTCAGTCGAATTAAGAACAAAGGAGGAGCCTTTTTGTAGTCAGTTAACAGTTAAAAGGCCTTCTGTTTACAATCAATAATACGGTGTATATATTCATGTCAAGTAATTCTTAATATTGTTCATTCATGAGGCCGAACTTCAGGTAGTGTGCGCTTTTTAGGGTTCCGTACCTCGAAAGGAAAAAACGGAACCCTTTTAGGATCACTTTGTTGTCCGTTCGTCCGAAAGTCTGTCTGTCTGTCAAGACCCTTTTTCGCAGGAACGCGTGGAGATATCAAGCATGATATGAAATTTATATCAAATACTCAGGTCTACTGTCTCTTAGAGCTGTAAAAAAAACAAATTTCTAAGCCAACGCAATCAAAAGATACAACCGTTTATGCTGTAAATTTCCGCAAATTTTGGACACTCGCAAGGGAATCAAAACTTAAAGAGTACCAGTCCAATCGACCTAGAATCTTAAAATTTGGTACGAAGCAACGTCTTATAGCACAGATAAAGGAAAAATTGCGAAAACCGTAAATTTTTTGTTACATCATATAATAAAAATATTTTACGGAACCCTCGGTGCGCGAGTCCGACTCGCACTTGGCCGGTTTTTTTTTAATTAGTGTATGTATCTTAGTGAGTTTATTAGTAGTGTGATTTTATACACAACATTTTTGAGCTACCGATCATAACAGAAAATCCAAATTCAAACTACCAGTAGGGAATCATAAACCACAGTTTATGGTTGTTTTTTATTTGATAATGAGTATCAATTCTATTTCTAAACCTATCTTAAAGCCATGACCTGGTATGTGGGTTTGTTCACAAAATAAGAATTAAAAGAATTTTAGAGAAAAATTAAGGTAATTTTGTTCTCTAAAATTCTTGAAATTTTCATTAAAACAATGTTGAATTAGTCACATTGTTATAAATTTACTGAATCTACGAATAGGTGAAATTGTAAAATACCTACTCTCTAAAATACCTACTCTACTAACATCGCAATTACTGAGCTGTCATTTTGAAATAATCGATTGATATTTCAGAAAACTATTATAGATTAAATTTTAATCAAGATTAAGGTTATTTGATAAAAAAAGCATACCAAATAAATATTTCATTGAAATACTTACCAATTTGTAAACTAAGTATGTACAAATTTATTTATCATCATCATCATCATATCACATGCAAATTACATCACCATTAATGATCCGCGATATGAATTTTTTAAACCCCATTATTATTATTGTGGGGCATAGTATACTTTGTGTATTAAAAATGTTCTTTATGGCTTTTAGGAACCATAGCTAATAGGAACAAACATACATATATGTTAAACATAAATATATATTGTATACATAGGTATACAATATACACGTGTATTTGCACTAGTACGAGTAGTCGTAGTGCAAATACACGTATTTTAACAACCAGTGCAAATGTCTACAAAACGACCGGACCTAAACTCTTCGCAGCTTCGAAATAAGATATCTGCTACCTTCGTCACTGAATAACAACATTTCATCTGAAAAATTTAATTTAATTCGTAACAGGATGAAAAGGATGCTAATATATAAAACCTGCTCCATCTCATCCAAATATTCTGTAAAAGCGTGACGCCAAACACGTAGCTAAAAACGACATACCAACCACCAACGCACCGTATCTACTTTCCACTGTGGATCTTATAATTGCCTTCAATTAACATCTTCACTTTTTGCCCGATGCGGTCTATTAAGCTCTAGTTTATATCTAATTAGCCTGTGCGTGTTAATTGTGATGCGTAGGTGAAAATCATCACTCAGAGGCTCAATTATACAAATTTATGATGACAGAAACGATTAATGCAACGAAATTTTTTTTTGTCACATTAAGTTTTAGAATCTGGTGTTTGTGAGATAAACAAGGCCATCTATTAAGCGGCAGTTGCAACCGTTCAATGAGTCGTGTTCTGAAGGTATCTCAAAAGCTTCGGGTCAATTCATCGCTGCATTGCCTTGGAGAAAACGAACTTATATCCCTTCTTGGACACATCTTCTATAGTAATCCTAATTTCAAAGATAATTTTAACAAATACATTTTCTTCCAATTTCTTTCGTCGACTGTTTAACTAAGACGCAATATTTTGGTTGGCTACTGTGTTATCAAAGTGATGTATTATTAACTACACTCTAACTAAAATGGCCGGCAGGAGTGAACTACGCATAATTGGTGATCTTTAAGATAGGGCAGGTCAGAGGTACTCGAAACCCGGCGAGCTTGTATAAAACATTTAATGGTAGAAGAGGAAGTTCGTTAGGTATGTAGAAGAAAGGAAAGTGTGAGTTTAGGTATGTAAAGTATGTAATTTGTTGTTACATGTCTACATATATGTGGTTTTCCCTTTTATAAGGAAGTATTGCAGCAATGTAGAATCGTTACACACGCATTAATTTATTGAAAGAATTGTTTCTATATTCATAAGAAATTTTCTGCAACTGCACGTGAGGTCTAACACGATTAGTGAGTTATACTTAATATCACTTACAGTCATGTCATGAGGTATTAGAACCACAAAGCTTGCTGATTTATGTTTTGTTCAATAATCTTCAATAGATTCGGCTTAGATTGGACTTCGTGCTCCATGCTTTTATTGGTTACAATATTATTCATCCACGTAGGTATACATAGTGACACATTATAACAAAAAATACACGTTCCATGGCTTGTGGATAGTTGTGACCTTTTGCGTTTAGAAGTTACATATATATTTATATATAAAAAAAAAACACAAAAGACACCTCATACTAAAATACTTACAACGAGTTAGAATGGTCAACCGATTTTAGCTCGAGCTCTGTCGTACATATTCATAACTATGACACATCAAATTGACCTATATATTTATAACCCTTTTATATTTATACTACATTGGTCCAAAATATTTAAAATTAAGCATTATGGTGACATCAGCCTTTGAAAAGAATATTTATTTACTTCAGATACTAACGGTGATTGTAATTACATACAATATGTCAACAAATTGTAAATATTCAATGTCTTTCAGTTGGCTTATTATAAAAAAAAATGATTTAATGCTCATTTCATAAGCTACTGATAGATGTAGGGTAGGATTTATAAGGGTCTTAGAGTGACATCGTCACATAGTGTTCTAGAACGACACCATAAGATAGAATTATGATTTGATTCGACATGGGAGGTATTTCACGGAAAAGTACAAAAAAACTGCGATCAAAATGAATAACTACAAGTAGGTAGATTAAAGTTATATTAAAATAAAATTTATGGCAGTGGCACTCATATTAATTAAGAACATTATCCCGTTTTACTCACGTGTATATTTCGGGGATGCCCGACGGGTCCGAAACTAATTGAGCATCCCCGAAATATACACGCGAGTAAAACAAATGATCTTTTATTACTTACAAATACACTGTTTTTAAATCAAGTCCATAAAATCTGCCAATAAAGTGTCAAAAGTCAAAAGATTGCTTAAAAAATATCTCTGTATTTCAGATCAAATTCCCAGCCGAAGATGTCAATGACATCCAAGAGGAAGAAGGTCGCAGCAGAAGGAAGAAACTCGCTCCTCTCCTAGCGATCCCACTTCTCATCGGTGGAATGATGGTACCATTAGCTTTCGGTGCCCTAGCGCTGTTAGCTGGAAAGGCACTCATCGTATCGAAATTGGCCTTGGTACTGGCTGGTATTATTGGATTGAAGAAACTATTATCATCTAATGGAAATGGAGAAGCTCATGAGGTTGTTGTATCTGCAGGACACGCTGGCCCTGGGTGGAGCAGGTGAGTTATGGTATCATAAATAAGTCTATCAACATCCGTGGTTTGGTTAAATCTGTTTATAGCTTCTTTATTTGTTGTGTATACTACTTCTTCTTCTATACAGGGTTTTTCATTTAAAGAGGGTTTCATAGAAAGATGTTATCATAATTTAGGGTCATAACAAATGATCATGCTCATCACGCAATTATTTGTCTTGGGTGGTAATCGAACCCACGACCTCTGGCTTAGCAGTCAGCGTCTCTAACCATTAGACCAACAGGCCAGTTAAAATGGATGTGTTTATTGTTCACTCCCAAAGTAGTCTAATAACTTAAGTAAAATCTAATTTCAAGCTATTCGTAACACCATTTGCAATATTTAATAACCGTGACCAATGTCTTAACATGCCAGCCATCGCGTCAATGCTATTTATATGAATGGAAATATTATGGCTATGGATTTAATGGTTTGAGCACTTTCACTTCTTTAATAATAGTATTTGGAAGTGAGATTATTTTCACTATTAAGTTAGCGGTTTCAAGCTCGAAGGACCATAAAATTCGTGGACCACAGAACTGTATTCTATTTTGATGCGAAATATTAAATAGATATATTTATCTGCATACGTCTGGCTTTGTACAGTTATGTTGCGGAACATGTATCAAATAAAGTTACTTGGCCAACGTGGTTTAGCAGGTCTACCCCTTTCCTAAAAATTTTGCATCCACCGTGAAAGCGTTGCCAAAATGTAGACTAAATCTGGAAGCGATACCTGAACTCTCATCAGCCCATGAGTATTCATTGGTGTGTGAATGTTGACAAAAAACTTTTTTTCTACAACCACACGGATTTAACAAACATCATTTCAAATTCTCTAATCGATTGTACAATCTCAATGTAACAAAGAAAAAAGGAATTAACGGATCGTTAGAACAAGTTAAGTCCCGAAAAATATCTTACTAAATATATATATATATATATATAATAAATCTCAAAGGCATGTCCATAAGAGATTATAATTTAGGTATTTTAAAATTACTAATCATTCTACCTATTTTGTTGTTACTGTTAAAAAAACCTACAGCAAAAATATGAAATATACAAAAATGACGGTTAAACCAAATTGTTTTTTCGAATTAGTCATTAATTGGGTATAAACGAGCAATACACAATATATAAAATGAAACAAAGAAATTTTGTATGTTCTCTCTGTGTTTATATGTATATAAGAAAATAGTAATAATATATATAGTAAGAAGCCTCTTATAGGAATGATAGATGGTAAGTTATAGATGCAAAAATTAAGGATTATATATTTTTTCTTTTCAACACTAAACGAAGTTGAAAGTAAATTAAAATTTACAATTTTGATGTCATATTGTTTAGTAATAGATTAATTTATCTTATTTGTTTTTTAGTGAAATTTGATAATCATTTTCATCTCTAAAATAGGTATTATAAGAGTTGTTAACACATTCAGGGACATGTGCTTTTTAGAACAAATTACTTATTATGTCTCGAAAATAAAGTTTAGGGAAAGTAAAAGTACCAAAAGGATAAAAAAAATCTTTCCATATTTTATCTAAATATATATATTTCTTCTGTACGCGTGTGTCACTGAAGTCCTCCTAAACGGCTGGACCGATTTTAATGAAATTTTTTGTGTAGCTTCAGGTGGATTCGAGAATGGTTTAGATTAACAATTTGACCCCGTAGATGGCGCTGCGATAGGGTTACAGGAATAATATTTTTTACGTTCCGGCAGGACAACGTCTGTCGGGTCCGCTAGTTATAGTATAATATTTAAACAATGTGTTTACGTGTTTCAGGTCGCTCGAGAAGGCTCAAGATTTGGCGTACAATGCCCACACCCAATAGCCACGGAACCCACCGTAACATTAATTATTATGCGAATATAAGGAACACTCGGTTTCTCAAAAACACTTGGAAACGTATAATTTAGTTCATAACAAGGAAGGAGTACATCATTATTCAACATTTGAAAGAAAACTTCTTATGACGGCAATCTAATCAAAAGTATATATTACACATATTATTTACATATTTATTTTAAATAATTTTGCACTTAAACTTCTATTTATGTAATAACTACATTCATAAACATAATAACATAATTAAATAAAAGGTAAAAGTTTCCATTTTAAAATTCAATAGTTTTACGTGTCATAGATACTTTATTGTTAAATGAATTTATTTATTTTTTTACTAAAAATTATAAAACGTTATCTGCTCACAAATATATTTTTATAATAGTAAATTTAATTTAGAATATATATATATATATATATATATATATATATATATATATATATATATATATATATATATATATATAGAATATATATATATTTATATATATACATATTATAACCATTTATAAGGGGATAACTAGGTAATACACCGTATAAAGAAAATTGTATTATTATATAATTTAGTATTAATTGTAAATGCAAAAAACTGGAAATGATTTAGAGAATGTTTCTCTTAGCATTTATTGTTTTATTGAAGTACCTCGAATACTCCTAAAGATATTGAAAAATAATATTTTTAACACAAGCTATTTAAGTATATTTTTATTTATTACGTGTATATAAATGATTAAGATACAATTTGATAAGAAGACTTTGGGGTTTGCTTTAATTAATTTATATATTTGCATAGTCCTTGTTATTTATTTTTCAGTATATTTCTCTACTAAATAATATTGTATGTATTCAATGAGCATAAATTTGAATATGCAAATATAATATCAGATTTATTTATACGTGTAGGTATATATTTAAATATATTTTCCATATAACGTAAAGACTGATAAATATATATTATATGTATTATTATATTGTGTACGTTATTATTTAAAATTATAAATATATAGTATCCACATGTACATATGTAAATAATTATTACATTTATTTTATCTTAAAATTTATAATATAAATTTATAATTTAAAGTATTATTGATTACCAAACACAAATGTTATTTATTCATCTACTTAGGTTAAAGATCTCAATATATATGTTTTTGTTTCTAATATTGTTAAAATGGTGCTCATTTATTTATTCAAATGTAAATATGACATTATTTATTTCTATTAATTTTACCGTCGAGTCAGTTCATAATTTATAAAACTATTTTAGTTATTTTATATCAAATGTTTTAAATAAAACTGTTAGTACTCATGGATGATTGTGTTTCATTGAGTTGGCAGACTCGTGATTTTGTTTTGTGCAATTCTTATCTGCATTTTGTTTTAACTAAAAATATTTTATTTTATGGATAAGAAGCTGAATATTATTTAGAATAATCGTAACTCAATATTTACTGTAATCATTATTATGTATAAAAATAGTGTTAAGAGAGCTAAAACTTAAGACATGTTTTCAATATTTTTCAATATTTATGGATAAGGTTGGAGGCAAAGGCATTTTTTTTTTTGTGCGCGTGGAGACCCCCTCGGGCCGTCACCCCACCGGGGTTTTCGGTGGGGCGGTGTCGGAATCGAACCGACTAAAACCACACGGTGTGCCGTACTGCGCCTTAAGTAGGAGGGATCCGGGAACAGCTTTTATTAAGACATCCGGACCCCCCCTAGCGCCTGACCGCAAAAGCGCGGGCACCACCTTCGGGTAAAAACCTCTCAATTAGGCGATGTCCAGGCACACGCGGACGCCGCCTCCTCGCGGGGGGCCACTATAGCGGGTGGAGGGGAAAAACCCGTCCCATCCACCCGCGGCCGCACTCAGGGCGGCATGAGGCGCTGGTAAGCGCGCCTCCGCCGCCCGGTTCGCCGGCGGCGAATTAGGTCCGAATGGAGATCGTCCTCCCGGACCCTTTCCGCCGCCTCCTTCTGCGAGATGACGACCTCACAGAAGGTCGCCACCGCGGTAAAATTCCTGTCGCTACAGGCCATGGAGCGTATGACGGCCGGTAGCGAGATATCCCCTCCGATGACTGCAGTGAGGGCCCGACGCTGAGTCGCCCAGGCGGAGTCGCAGTGGTGACAGGCGGGACTCAGTTCCCTCCTAGCGACCGAGTGCAGGTACTTCCCAAAGCAGCCGTGCCCGGAAAGAACCTGCGTCAGTCGGAAGGAAAGGGTCGTGGAGGAGGCAAAGGCCTCCTCCAATCTTTTCCACTCCATCCTTACTTGAGCTACTCTGTTCCACGTCACTCCTGCCACCTCTTTGATGTTATCGTCCCATCGTTTCCGCGGTCTCCCTCTTTTTCTTTTACCTTCCCTGGGGTGCCATCTTGTAACTTTCTTGCTCCATTTATCAGGACCTCTTATCATATGCCCCGCCCATCTCCATTTGAGTCTTTTGATTTTTAGTGTAACATCCGACAACATCCAACAATCCGATTGCGAAGAAACTTAGCATGTATATAGCTGGAAACCTGGATTAACACATAGGCTGCTTTTTATCCTAATATTCCAACGGCATAGGGATATACGCGGGTGAAACCATGGGGCGCAGCTAGCAATACATAAATGGTCAAAAGTCCTCTACAGAAACTTGAACTCTGAACTCTTGTACTAACTTTCATTACCATGCAAATATATCGCACAGTTACTCAATGCAGCAGCCTGCTTTGTCACAAACATATACGTACTTTAAAAGAACAATGCCTTCATACATAATTCAGAAGGATGTGATCGCCAAATTTTTATAAATGGTCAAAGAAATTGTGTCGATACGTGTACCGGTTGTGTCTTTGCGAAATAAAAACCACGCCATTGTAGCAAAGCTTTTGCCCTTATTAGGTGTGAGAGAGAAAATTTTCATAATACATGATGTAAGCTCTATCCGGTTTATACGAGATGTCGTGTACAGTACCCATAAGATGACTCATTGACTAGGTGATGTTTTTAGTTTTACAGTAAAGGAAATAAATATATGCAAACAAATGATGGCTGCCGTGGCTGCCTACAGTTTTGCTCAGTTAGAGAAACCAACCTCTTATTCTACGTACTGAATTTACGTAAGTAAGATATGGTGGGTTTTTAGTCTGGCTGCTGCAGAATAAAGGGGATATTGGAATGTTTTGTCCACCTACACGGGTCTGTTGGGAAAATACTTGTAGCTTAACGGGCTCTACGGGGTTTTTTATCGCTAATCTATATTGTATTTAATTTATTAAAGAATTATGAGCGCGTGGGTTGTACAATTCATGGTAGATACAATAATCAATCCAGAAGAGTTGCCAAAAATCTGTAAAATTAAAAAATAAATCAAATAATAAACATAATTTACATTAAAACCAGGAAAAAATAAGAAACACAAAAGTTTCTTATTAAGTTATATATAGCCCCTTTATTAAGAAGAATGTGGTGGTTTTTGTAAGATATTAGAAGAAATATTTGTATCATATAGTAATCTAACTCACAACACTCGCAAAGGCTGTTTTCAAGGTAACCACTTACGCCACAGCGCGTGTGTAACTTGTTCTGTCCCATCGGCGGTGTCCAATTCCATTTTCATTTGAAAAATAAAAATCATTGCTGACTGAGCATACTTCAACCTTATACTAGACGACTGCCAGGGGTCGCGTGTTCGATATGCGCTCCTGCTAAAAATATTTGGATATATTGGGTTTCTCTGTGTATTTACAAGAAACTGTATCTAAGTGTGTTTAATTTGCGTATTAATCGAAATGGTCAGTTCACTTTTGTCTTACCACTATTAACAAATGATACGTTTAATGTAGTTATTTTTTATATTATTACTTTTTTTTTTTTTTTTAAGATAAACACAACTGGCAGATGGATAATTTATTATTGATATATTTTTGATTTAATTTTAGTTAATCTTTATTGTTTTGTTTTTATTGTACTTATTATTACTATTATATACTACTATATTTTTTCATATACTACTATGTCTGATAGCAGTGACAGCGAAAGTTATTTTTCAGCGATAAGCAGTGACGATAGTTTTGTCAGTATTCCGACGTTGTCTGACAATCTTGAAGTACAATTTTCTGATGTTTCTAAGAATTTTAATGTGATTCATATCAATGCTCAGAGTATTCCGGCACACTTCACGGATATGCTGGCGAGTTTTAGTTGTAAACATTTACACGCAATCCTTGTTTCCGAGTCCTGGCTGAAACCATGTCTCCCCTCCTCTTTAAACTCCCTACCTGGGTTCGAGCTCATAAGAAATGATCGTGCGACTGGTGGTGGGGGTGGTGTAGCTATATATCTCCGGACTAATATTCCTCATAACATTGTTGACATGTCGCCACAACCCCCGCCAGCAAATGCGGGTGAACATCTCTTTATAGAAGTCGAACTCAATCATACTAAAATCCTACTCGGTGTATACTATAGTCCTTCCCTGCGCATCAACTTCTTCCCATCCTTTGAAAACCTACTGGAGAACCTAATTCCATCCTATGAACATACAATTATCATGGGCGACTTCAATACTTGTCTTTTAAAAAATGACTTCCGATCTTCCTCTCTTATCTCTATACTTCAATCTACTAACCTTTGGTCTCTCCAACTCAATGCTACTCATCATTTTCCAAATTCCATTCCATCTCTTCTTGACCTTATCCTAGTTTCTTCCAGAGGCCACGTCGCCAAGTACGGTCAGTACTCAGCCGACGCGTTCTCCCATCATGACCTCCTATTCCTGTCCTACAAAGTCCGTCCTCCTAAACCTAAACCTAAAATACTTATGCAGCGCAATTTTGGTGGCATGGACGTGAATGATTTGCGTGATGATGTCAACAGCATCGACTGGTCACCTTTGTTAGCTACAGATTCAGTTGATAACAAAGTTGATTTTTTTACTACCTGTATCCTGAATCTGTACGACAAGCACGCTCCAGTAAGACCTGTTAAGCTAAAGCACGCACCATTCACCATGGCTAACAAGCGAGATAAAGGCACTCTTGTCCAGGATATCTGCAGCTAAATATAAACTTAAGATAAGGCCTAGCGACAGTAACAAAGAAAAATATATATCGATACGAAATCGCTGCAATAAGGTGTGTAGAGATGCACAACGCCAACATATTCACAACTCTGTTCAAAACGGAGATCCAGCCAAAGTCTGGAAATTTCTTAAGACACTTGGAGTTGGAAAATCACGGCATAATGTCACCCCAAAAACTTTAAATATTGATTTACTTAATCAACACTTCACTACCCTGTCCAATTTTGATGGGACTATTAAGGCAATTACGCTGAACAATCTTTCTTACATTCCAACGCCTAGTTATGATCCTTTTATTTTTAATCAATTCTCGGATTGTGATGTTAAGAAGAGCATTTTAGGGATCGCATCTAATGCAGTTGGTAGTGACTATGTCAGCCGTAACATGATCCTTCCTATCCTTGACGAAATTCTTCCTATCGTTACCCATATCCTTAACCATTCATTATCCAGCGGAGTTTTTCCATCTACTTGGAAAGATGCCCAAGTCACACCCATACCAAAAAAACCAAACCCTGTATCCCACTCTGACTATCGTCCGATTTCCATACTGCCTTTCCTTTCTAAAGTCCTTGAGCGCCTCGTCCACAACCAACTTAGTTCATTCTTGACCAAAAATTGCCTTTTTAACTCCCACCAATCTGGTTTTCGTCCCGGTCATAGTACTGTTACAGCCCTGGTGAATGTTACGGATGACATAAGAACCGGAATGGAAAATGGAAATCTTACTGTTTTTGCTCTCCTCGATTTTTCCAATGCTTTTAACACAGTAGATTTCGACATTCTGCTTGGCATACTAAGCTCTCTTAACATATCTCCAACGGCAATTGATTGGCTTCGTAGTTACCTGTGCGGTCGCCGTCAGCGCATATGCATCGATAACACTAATTCATCTTGGTGCAACATATCTGCCGGCGTACCCCAGGGCGGCGTTCTATCTCCTCTTCTTTTCGCAATTTTTATAAATTCAATCTCACATCAACTTCTTTCTCACTACCACCTTTATGCAGACGACCTTCAGATATACTCTCAAGCACCTTTAGAAAAACTGTCTGAAGCAGTTGACAATATTAATACTGATCTGGTTCGAATCCGTGATTGGAGTGTGTCACATGGGCTTACCGTAAATCCAACCAAGACCCAAGTTATTATTGTTGGCAGCTCTAGGAAGATTTCAAGGGTTACCTGGACCCAACTTCCGCAGGTTATTTTTGATGGTATCCCGATTCCAATCAGTCAAAAAGTAAAAAATTTAGGGATCTTTATTGACCACGAGTTATCTTGGGGCCCACAATTGCAGGAAGTAAGCCGCAAAATGTTTTCATGTGCGGGATCATTGAGACGGCTACGCAACTTTCTTCCTGTTTGTCACCAAAATTGCACTTGCAAACACGCTACTACTCCCAATACTTGATTACGCAGATGTCAGCTATCCAGATCTCACCGAGGCCCAATTAGACAAACTCGAGCGACTCCAAAATCTTTGTATAAGATTTATATTTGGTTTACGCAAGTATGATCACGTCTCAGAATTTCGTCAAAAGCTTGAGTGGTTACCCATACGCCTTCGCCGGAATGCTCATATCCTTTCTTTATTATATAATATATTGTTTAACCCTTCCACACCTTCCTATCTTAAGGGACGCTTTGAGTTCCTTCATGACACACATTCGAGATTCTTAAGATCATCGGAAAACTTAGAGCTAAAAATGCCTTTGCACTCCACATCGTTCTTCGACAAATCTTTCACCGTTGTTGCTGCAAGGTTGTGGAATGCATTACCTATAGCAATAAGAAAGGCTCAAACTGTAAACGCCTTCAAAACAATGGTGAAAAGTCACTACCTAACCTTATAGCTCCATCAAGAGGTATTCTGAATGCATGTGACACTTGATGGTTATCATGTTTATTTGCAGAATATTGGTATGTATTTTCTCAGCATTTAATTTTATTATTCATGTTATTGCTTCGGTATATATGAAAATATATGTAAATATAGATATATATATTTGTATATTTGTATATTTATATATGTATATTGTATGCTTATGTATAAGACTAGGTATATGTGTATGTATATATGTAGTACACCGACAACTACTACTTAATTCTGCCACTAAATCCATCCTAAGGTTGTCTGGTAGAGATCGCTCTTAGCGATAAGACCGCCCATTGTACATAACATTAATATTAAGATCAATCTTTGTAGTTTAATGTATTATGGTGTACAATAAAGAATATTCTATTCTATTCTATTCTATTCTATTCTTGTCTAGTAGTTAGTGGCCCTGACTGCTGAGCCAAAGGTCGTGATGAGCACAGTCATTTGATCTGCGTCTGGGTGTAATATAATATCTATAATATGTATGTATGTAGAAATATATAAGCAAGTTTATCAGCAGTCTGGTTACCACAGTACAGGCTCTGGCTAGTTTGGGATCAGACGGCCGTGTGTAACATGTGTCAAGTTTTTATTATTAATATTAAGTTATTATTAGTTAGGAAAAAATCACCATATCTTATTAAAATCAAAAACAGATTTTTTTCAATTTTCTAAAATATTAGTACTTTATGTAACCTCCACATGCTGCCATTACCGCGGTTATGCGGTTTGGCGTGCTGTAAATCAAGTTTCTTATACAACGTTAGGGAATATTTTCCCATTCCCCTATTTTGATGGCATAACTTTGCAACTACCAAGAAGTTTTATTATTTTCATTTTAAGGCGTATTTAATTGTCTATTGAACACAATTAATTTCAATAAGCTGGCATTATTAGTTGCGGGGATTTTCAGGTATCTTTCTGTGACCCGGATTCATTGCTCTCGAGTGTATACAAGGTTCCTAATCGCTGATTCTTTTATTGCACCTATGCCATGACGCCTATCGATATCTATGATACCTACTCTGAATACATGCATCAGAGTATTATTTAAAACTTAAAAACATCAATCAATAGTCAGAAGAAGAAACAGATAAACTTACACAATCAATTTTTTTCCAATTTATCAAGTATCACTTGACTAAAAATGCTCGGTCATTAAATTGGAATTCCAGCCTTGTCTAGCTATAATAATAGGGACATAATAATTATTTGTACAGATGGATGCTGGGCAACTTTCTCCTGAGTTCAACGGCCCTAAGGGCTTCGTATAATGTTTCTATTTGTGGCTCTGCAGGAAGTTGAAGCGGAAAGTTTTAGCTTTTTATGTTATGAGTTATTAGCTAGACACGAGAGTTGTTCATTCCACTTTATTCAACACTAGCAGCGCCTCGCGGTTTCACCCGAGTAAGTACCGATCCCCAAGTTTCATCGCAATCGGTTCAGTACTTTTCGAGCCAATTCGTTACAAACATACTTACATACAAATCTTTCCTCTTTACAATATTATATTATAGTATAGATGACTTTAAAAAAAAAATATGAATACTGGCAAAATTGTATGCATTGAAACCAATTATAAAAATAAATGACCTCTATATCGTTTTTGAAAAGGATAGTAGTTTTAGTTTTAGTTAGTCAACATATATGACAGGAAAAATACTATTTAAACAATGTTTCATTGAATTAAAGATGACTAATTATTGACCTCCTAAAATGATAGATAATAATAATAACTTGACAGACCTCTCACACCACCGTCTGATCTCAAACTAAGCAGAGCCTGTACTATGGTAAGCAGACTGCTGATAAACATACTTATATATTGCCAAATACATACTATAGAAAAATTACACCCAGAAACAGAAACAAAATAATGATCATGCTCATCACACAATTGTTTGGCATTTACACGACCTCGGGCTCAACTGTGAAGATCACCAACCACTAAAACAACAGCTCAGTCAAATTAAGTTAAGGCTTTTATTTTTAAGTTAGGATATTTAACTTTGATAAATGAAATTCATTTTACGTTTTATGTTGGAAAAGTAAATCAATTAGCGATGGCAAAATATGACGTCACAAACTGTCAATTTATACATTTAAATATGTAATGTTCTACGTGTACCGTCACACGATTATTGAACGGAACTTACAAACAAATAATCGGAACTATTATCAAGTTTTGATCATAACCATTATTACATCAATTCTGATCATTATCCATCAATCTATACTAATATAATTAAGGTAAAGAGTTCGTTTGTGCGTACCTGTAAACATGATGAACAATTGTAAGCCCCATTCTTGATTGAGGTTATAGTCTTTTAAGCATCACGCTACGACCCTCCAGATCGCTTTTAGCGATAAGACCGCCCATTGTACTCTGATTTGTAAGATAATTATTTTTCAACTGTATTTTATTAATGGTGTGGAATAAAGATTATTCTATCTAAATAAATATCTATCTTAGGACGGGATGAAACTGAAGAACAGTGAACAACCTTTGCACGAAGCGAATGGCAATTGTTACATAATTATATACAATGATTTTGCAAAACTGTGATATTTTTCTTTATGATCAATAATGTTAAATAATGATGTTTTGAAAGAGAAAACAAGTGAGACCGATTTGTGTTGTCAGTTCAAGTATGTAAGTGAGGGAAAGTACAATATATCAATGCTTGGTATGATGTTAAGTAAATTATTTGAACGAAGTTTCCTTGGCTTTCTTTGGACTTAATGGTAAATTATTGACATTTAAAATTACCACCTATTGTGCTCGTACATTACTTGTTGCCACCAGGAAAGTAAGCTTTGTTTAATGAAATACTATCTAGTCAGCACACGTTCGCATAATTGCAATAGCACTATTCTTACGGTAAAGGAAAATTACGTGAGAAACCCTTCATATCCAGTTCTCCATAATGTTTCCGAAGGTACAAGCCTTTGAAAATATTTAGTCAGCAACACCATGTTCATATCAATCAGTCCATGTATATGTGCTTGATGTTAAAACTGTGCTGCCAACCACAGTGTTGTTGCCTCAGATTTGTATATTTTCTTACACTAAAATTAAAACGTTAATGTTTAAAACGACGTTGTGTGCAGACACCAACACGGTTGTGTTATATTATAAATGTAAATTTACTTTATTAATATGTGACAACATAAAAAAAACTAGTAGAGTAACTATTGATTTCGTAAATAGTAACAATGCATCCTGACATTTTCTCATTTAAAAGAAATGTTTGAAATCAAATTTATCAGTAAATAAAAGAAGACAGTATCCAAAATATGAACCTTACAGTTTGATCTATCTGTCATCAACAAGTGACATATTGAATAAAGGATTCATTTAAAACCAATCCTTTGGCATTACAGTAATTACTTTGTCTAATCTCATCTCTGAATTTAGAGCCATCGTCGAAGTAATAATTGAAGAAAGCCAATGTAAATGACTCGTCTCTTCTTATCACAAAGATATGTAGATAACTTGCATAATAATAGCTAACAAACGCTATGCTAACATCCGTAATGATACAACCGCAAAGCCTTAAAAACCTCATATTATGGCCGTCTTGCATAACATTACTACTCAAAGAAAAAAGTACTTCAAACAGTGCTATTGACCTACTAACAGCTGCACAATACAAAAAGAAAACTATAAGCAAAGAGAAGAAAAAAATGTTTTAAGAAACAGATTACATCATGAAAGTATTTCATTGATTTTTTTCTTTTTTTGGGCAAAAAGAAAGCGAAGACTGACCGGTTGAGATGTGGTCGTGTTTGTGAGATCGTAGTGGGTTGCATTCTCAGGAATTGAGCATCCGATTTGGGAAATCCATTCACCTTTACAGAAGCTTGACTGTTAATTAGTTAATCGTTTGTTTTTGGTAAGGTATGCAAAGTGGGTGGTTGTTGATGTGATAATACTGGTATCCGTTTCCGAGCATACCGTTCTTTGAATACATATTGACGTTGATGTACCTTTTATAACCCCCGTCGCAAAAAGGAGGGGTGTTTTAAGTTCAACGTGTGTATCTGTGTGACTGTGTGTTTGTCTGTGGCATCATAGCTCCTAAACGGATTTACCAATTAGGATTTAGTTTGTTTTCATTGGAAAGGTGACTTGATCGACAGTATTTTTAGCTATAATTCAGAAAATCATTAGTTCCTTTCTAATTGTTTTAGGGGTTTTTGTGTCGGGAGTATTTTAATTTTTAATTTATACTTTTGTACCACTAAGTTATGTTATCACTACATTTTATAAAACAAAGTCCCCCGCCGCGTCTGTCTGTCTGTCTGTATGCGATAAACTCAGATACTACTGAACGGATTTTCTTGCGGTTTTCACCAATAGATAGAGCGATTCATGAGGAAGGTTTAGGTATATAATTTGTTAAGGTTTTGTGTAAACTGGTTGAAATATGATGATTGTTGAAGATGTCTTTGTTTCCCGTGCAAAGCCGAGGCGGGTTGCTAGTACAATACAAACTTGCGATGCAACTTCATGCATACGTCGTCGTCTCAGTGTTGTCATACTTATCAGACGGAGACATCCCGTAATCTTTCCTAATCCGTATTAATCTTATAAGGATGTTAAGTTAGTGAGTTGGAATCCGGATCTGGGAACAGTTTTTATTTAGACATCCGGGGCATTCCAGGCCTTACCTTAATTTTATGATGGATCGAAATGATTCGGAGAGACAATGGAAGTTGTTGCTAGTGTATTCAACATTAACCTACTATAAATACCTTTAACTTAGGTGGACTACATTAAAAAATAATATAATAATAATAATAACTGGAGACATCTCACACACGGCCGTCTGATCCTAAACTAGGCAGAGCCTGTACTATGGTAACCAGACTGCTGATAAATATATTTGTATATCTCTTTTCTTTTTCTTTAATAAATTTACATTCGACGAAGCAAACTGTTGTTGCGGTGACTGTGTCTGTTGATCTATAATTATTAATTATAATAATCATTTATGAAATGGACAATTTCCAATAATTGATGATCAATATTGAATTTGAATTTGAATTTGGAATTTGAATTTCAAAACATAAACATAGATAAAGTACACCCAGACACAGAACAAATGGTCGTGCTCATCACACAATTGTTTGTTACTAGCTGCGCCCTGCGGTTTCACCCGCGTAAGTCCCGATCCCGATGGAATTTCGGGATAATAACTAGCTTATGTGATAATCCAGGTCTCCAGCTATCTACATACCAAGTTTCATCGACATCGGTTTACTAGTTTTTGCGTGAAAGAGTAACAAACATCCATACATCCATACATCCTCACAAACTTTCACGTTTATAATATTAGCAGGATTGGTAGAAATCGAACCCACGACTTCTGGATCTGCACTCAAGATCACTGAACTTCTAGACTATCAGGCCCTCCACTGTTTGAATAAGGACTGTCTATAGGTTTAAAAAATATATATTTTATAGTTTGATCCATCGCATCGTACCTTAGCCCAAAGAGCACATATATTAACTGACCTGACCTTACCTTACTGACATAAATTTTTGGCTACCTCGAACCTTGGGCAGCTCATCACACTTTGAATAAAACCTACATCTTACAAATTTAATTAAAGTTCGGTTAAGCCTCACGTTCAGTTTTATTCCTGTCACAATAAAAAAAATCCTTTGACAACATTATAGAGAACTCCCAGGTATACAGTATTTCTGCATTTTTTTTTCTTTACCGACAAAGCAAAACGTATATAAACTTCGAAGATTTAGTAGCTTGAAACTACTTATTTACGCTTATGGAACACGCTTAACTCGCACGCAGAAGAAACTAATTATATCAAGCTGAAATACTACATACAATTATTATCGAGTTGATTGTTTGAATGCGTATCCGATTTCAACATTTACTTTGGCGCTAGATAGATCATTTATTGAGAGTACGCATGACAAACAAAACAATTGATAATTATATTTGCAAAGTACAAACGTATCTTGATATTTTATTTTAAATCTTCATCAATTTACAAGCAACCAGACATTTTACAATGCTGAAAAGAAACTATAAGCTTACAAAGAAATAAACAGCAACAGCTTTCATTTATTCCGACTTACGATGGTACTTAGTCTTCTGTTACTGTGTTTATAACAATCAATAAACTTTGTAACTACTTGTAAGATTACACAGTGTACAACGATCAATAAGTCTTGGAACTTGAAACATTTAAGGTAAAAGAAACATAATTATCCTATATTTAATTTGCCTTCTAGTGTTTGCTGTGACAGTCGTAACGTAACAGATATACACGGAGGTAAAGTACTGAAAAATTATTTGTGAGTCTCACAAATAATATGTCCTATGTGGAAATCGAACCCACGACTCAAGTCAGTGGTAATTGAGTAGGTGACCACTTAAATCACAGGTGCCTTTTTGAGGGTATTTAAGTGAGGCTCAGTATAAAAAAGAGTCGATTTAACTTATAGTAGGTATTAAACGTCTAAGCATTATCAACGGTTTTGAAGATTGCGTGTTCTACTGTTCCTAGATGGAATTGATCTTGAAGCTTTTTGTGACAACTTTTTACGATCACGCTCTCACCATACTTTGCGGTTAAAAAAAAACTGGCTACTGTGGAGGCCCACAAGCGTGAAACGACTGTTTAGGCTTGTTTTAAAGGACTCCAATAGAAAGTTCTTTGAGCAGTGTCCACAGAGAAGTGTTAACGTAATCACAACTTGAAGTGCTAGCAATAATTGGATATGATGGTTGGTTTCCGTTAAGCTGTACGTATATTTGTTTGCAATCTTAATGTTGTAAATAATAAATTAAACAGAAAAACTAAGTAGTAGTTCTAACATTGCATATTCATATGTATTTCCGAGTAAAAAAACCCGTACCCGAATATTACATAAATTACATTAATTCTTACATTTATTTATAACGGATATAATTATGAAAGGCATTGAATTTATCCATTTCCAAGCGAAAGAGAAACTTAGATAGTGCCTTAAGACTAATCTTTCTATTAAAAACACTTAAAATGCAACGTAAAATTTCCATATACTCGTAGATATCACCAATTGTTATTCAAGGTAAAGCTAAGTTACTTTCCATTTAGTAACCATATTATTTGTGACATACTTGAGAGCTTTCTGCGACGTATATTATATATATATACTAATAGTAATTACTATCGGAACAGATGTTTTATGTCTGATATATCTTTCAATATTTTGTTAAACCCTGTCTTGATCGAACCTTTTCGGGTATTCGCGATATAAACACGTGAGAAAAGCCGTATGTCTTTAAATATATATTTTTTAATGTTTGTCTAAAAGTTTTCCAAAATTTTAAATATTTTATTAAGAACGTTTCAGGAATGTTTGTAACGTTCCTGAAACTGAAACTGGTTTTTTTTTCATTTGTATCTGATATTTACCGGAGTCATACTTAAGCCCAAATTTTAAAAACTTTGTAAGTCCAATTGTTTTATTAATTCTATTGGTTTGTCGTCAAACAGTCTACAGTTTTTTTACCTACTGACTAATTATTCAAAGGTTCAATCGTTAGTACCCAGAACACATACCCTCAAAGTATGTGTAACAGAGTGATTGCCAAACTAAACACGTATGTTAGGTTAGTAAGGTAAGAGTTTTGGAGCATGCCTGCGATGTATGCAAGCCGTTATTACATGTGGTTATTGGGTATTTATTTCGTTTTCTCTTTAAGGATACGCTATTGGAATAAGGTTTTAGGAATTAATAGTTATGTCTGTCATTAGGCAATGTTGGAATATATTTTTGTATGACAAAAAAAGAAATATAAAAATAAACTGACTAATGTGTTTTAAGTCATGATATTAGTACTATTCTTAGTAATAATCTATGTACTAAAGAAAAGAAATACAAATATATAAATAACAGTCTTGATAATATTATATCTTGCAACAAGAGGTTATAATCTAAAAAGCATGAAAACAATGGAGTATTTCTATGTGATATGGGAAAGAGAAAAACATATTATGAGCATCTTTCCGCATAGCCTCCCAGTAATTAGGGTAAATGAGTTAGTCGCAAAATAACTCTTTAAGGATTTTATTGTTCATGTTCTATTATGTATAATTTCATTCATATATAATATAATTGCATTGTGAATATAATCGTTGGAATTTTGAGCTGCGTTTGTTTTTAAGTTTAATCTAAATTAAAGTTTATATCAATACCTTAATTGGTAAATCTAACTCCATTTCGATAAACTAAAGTATCATTATGTAATTCGACATTGAATAGGATAAATATACAATATCTGTGTTGTGTTTATTTAATTACCAACACAAATTAAAACTAATTTAATATTTCATACTTTGTCATCACAAAATACTTTATTTGATAAGATATTTTGGCGAAATAATAAAACTTACAAATTATTATACTAAGATTAATATATAAGGCAAGTTGTATTTATCGGTTTTTGTTTAATGTAGTTAAGTCTGGAAAATCTTTTGGGGTTACCGTTGGTTTTTGTTTATATTAATAACAATATATTTTATTGCTTGTTATAGATGTATATATCGATGCCTGGGAAATACATGACCTACAATGCATGAGTTACAAACATACAATAATAAAAGCTCTGAAGCATTTTAATTAATGTTTTCGTGGTTTATATCATGATTTTCTGTGTGAAAAGAGTAATGAAAAGTATGTAAGGAATTTAATTATGTATATTTTTAACACAATATGATATGGATATGTATCTATATTTAAAAACTATTTTAATATTATAAAAATATGTGCAATAGTCTACTCAATCTAATGTTAATATAATTAAAAAAAATAGCAAATACTTTTTCAAGTGTCAAGATATTTCGCTCCACATAAATTTACCAAACATTCCCAAGTATGTATAACCGTGATCCATAACCACACCCACACTAAGAAAACACGTGTTACACCAAAAGGTGGTTCATACTTAAAAAAAAGAATGAATTCGTCGTCATCATTTTAATCGCAATCTATTGAGTTCACTTTTCTTGACCGTCCTCCGAGGAGTGGGGTGAGATGCTTAAAACAGACCGTCTTATACATCGGCGCTACACTTTGCGCTAAGCTTTCCGTAGGGGTGATTTGATTCCTCACTATGATACGATACATCGCTGTCCTAGTTCTTTTCGCGACGGCGCGGGCGATGCCTGCGCTGGACAAGGAGTCCAATGAACTCGGACTTTTCGGGTCTATGCTAGGTGTCGTCAAAGAGTGTGTTGACGGAGATACTTCCCTGTGCATAAAGGTGGGATTTGTGAAGTGATGTGAAGTGAAGTGTTAATAAGATCTAAGATCTATATAGATATCTTTTGGTTGCAGGAGAAGACGTTGAAATATGTTGAAGCTGTAAATACTGCGAGGGAGTTGAATGTAGCTGACGGTGTGGCTATACTTAGCAATGGGTCTCCTAGGTCTGCGAGAGCCTTGGAACCTCTGCCAGAGGAGCCTAAGGCCAGGGAAGCTCAAGTCGAGTCCAGGCTGGTAGATTCTGCGGCCGATTTCTTGGAAAACCACGTTATTCAGTTCAAGCTGCCTTCGTCTGCTATTGAAGGCATGAAGAGATCACTAGAGGAAGGTAAGTTGAGCTAGAGTTATATCATTATTACCCGTCTGTTGCGTAAGTATATTACGTTCTAATGATAGCAAAAAATGATATGTTGAAGGCTTAATTACTCTATTACTCTTTCGTAATGCATCGTGACATATTAAGTTATTTATAAGTTTCACGCATAATATTTTAAACGCTTTATTAAGTAACTAATATGGATATAATTATTTGGGTGAATTCAAATATTAATGCAGTAATTCGAAATATCTAATTGAATTATATGAGTGCTAACACATTCGTTTACTTAAATATTGCATTTACTGTACCTACATGTAAGTTGTAAAATATAAAAATAAGAGAAATTGAAGTAAAGTCGTTCAATGATCCGTAAGTAATTAATGATCCATAGAAAAGTTTTATTTAAATGAAGTCCAATAAATAGAGCAAAACAATTTGTGGTCATTGGTTTACTTTTATAAAAGTTTCGAATGAAACATCTTTAGATGCGGTAGCGGTTAAGAAACTAAATATTTTATTCGTAAAAATTTTCTGATGTTACCTAACTTTTGGCAATTGTGAACCGGGAGATCCTGATCTCCTCTCAGAGGAGAGTTAGTAATTTATGAGGTCGTGATGTGATAATCATGATATAATTATTATTAGATTGAAATAACTAAATTTATTTCACATTTTTCAATAGAATGTTCTTAAAATAAAATGTTAAATTACAAATAATTTAAAAATAGACCATACAAGTACAATGATTCAAGCTGCTGAGCAAGAATGCATAAGTAGCGCAAAGTGACTTTGTACCGTAACTAATACAATTTAATTCGTAAACAGTTACAAGTATCTTTACGTTAATTACTATGAGACTACTTTTTAAATAATCAATTAATGTTATTTTCATAGACGTAGAATAATAATTATTATTTAAATTATTAAATTCTCTTATAATCAAATTAATGGCGTTATGAACTGCACTTTCACTATAACTTTTGTTAATATTATGAATAACTTTCCAAAAAAATATCATCGACTTCAATACGCCTAAATCATGACAAATAATAAGATGTATTATTCATCCCTTAATTTTTCTCCCTTAGAGGTGGAGTAATATCTTCAAATTTAAATGGAACCAACATTGAGTACCTACAACCAATTTAACTAAAAATAGAATTATTGAAATCGCTTCACAAATGCCAAAGATATCGCATTGCGTAACAACACAAAAAAAAACAGTCGAGTTGAGAACGTCTTCCTTTATGAAATCGGTTAAAAAGCTAAAGCTAGAAAGTTAAAATGTTTCCCTTTTCACTGGTTGATTACTGATGACTTAATATTCTTGTAGAACGCCACAAGTCAACGTCAATGATATAGAATGTACAAAATATTTTTTGCATAGTAACGTGTGTTGAGTTAGAAATATTGCTCTAATCACTACATGTCAAAATATAACGCTACTTACTAGACAAGTGAGGCGGTCTACCTGTTTACAAAGTACCTGCACTATGAATAAACACAGTGACCGAGTATTTAATACCAGTTCAGTTTATACTTGGTACCGTTACGAATTTCCAATGCAAAATGTTAACTCTAACAAGTATAAGGGTTGACACGAGTGACGATAAGAGCTATAAAATTTTAATTTTATGCTATTACTATAAGATCCATAACCTTTAGATCAAAAATGTCATATTTGCAACAGAAGTAATTTTTAATTCGTATTTCAATCTACAAGAAGACGTTAATCATTATTTTCAACTTATCATGGTTTAAAGCATTTCATTTGTTTCTAAGTATTTAAAAAAAAATTAATGCGAAAAATTTTGATTTTGGAAATCGAATTACCTTGCCACGAAGAGTATCCTGTCTATCTAGAAATGGGCTGAAGTAATATACTAGTTAGGTGCATTTTGAATATATTGGAATTAATTGAATTGGAATATATAACAATGCGCCTCAAAATACCCAAATCGCTTCAAGTGTGCCTCTAAAATTTGAAGAGTTCCGTTGATTTCTCCAGGATCTTGATACGGATATTAGATCCTGACCTGGTGATCATGTGACTACCTTGGAAGTATACCCTTTCAAACAAAAAGAATTTTCATAATCGGTTTAGGCGTCTTTGATAAATCGATGAACATACATAAAAATAAAATATATACAGTGGAACATAGAACCTCCTCTTTTTTTGAAGTCGGTTAAAAATACTGCATCAGGAGCAATATTTTAAGTAAAACTGTTTAAAATGATTAAGCTAGAAATAAATAACAGAGACAAAGTAAGTCAAAAAGACGACTACAAAACCTTATTCATCGCAGAAGGTATGAGGTCAAATTATAACAACTCTTGGTGTGTGATTCATGTGATCTAGAGAACGACTCGCTAAAAAATATTCGCTATTAGATATTTCAACCCTAGTAACTTTGTATGCGCCAGTGAAATCTATAGAGCATCCAGTAAATCCAAGTTATTATTATAAATAGAAAGTTTCTGCTGCTCCAATCTTTGCTGGTTTGCAATTTGCATGCTTTTGATTCGATAATAAGTATATTCATTATAATTATGCACCTCGCACATGCAACGATGTTCATCACAATTTTTTTAATTCTTACTGTTTCTTATTCCTTTTTTTGCTAAAATACGGTATTTTAACATTATTATATTGTTTACATTTAGTCTGCCCTCATTCAATATTTTTTTAAACTCATAATTTCCTAACAGTATTTAGCATATTACACATTTTAATATGAACATTATCATCACTCGTGGTGTAGATAATATTACCTACATGATTTATGGTTAAATGTCTAGTAATAGGTATATTTAATTTTACAATAAAGTTTAATTACACAATTTTCAAAAAACCTTACTATGCACAGTGGTTACTGAGTTATTGTTGTGCGTTAGATGAACCATATCAAACAAATATATGCCAGATGCTCAAGATTTAATAAGAAGTACTAAGTATTCGTAGCTTAGGGAACTGTCGCTTGTAGCTATTAAATACATTAAAAAAAGTTATATTCTGAACTTTTCTAAATCTTTCTAAAATAAAATTACATTTCCTAAATTTCATTTTGGAATATTAAAATAAATAAAATAATTAGTGCAATTTTTCAAGGCATCATAACGCATCACTCTCAGGAAATACCAGAGAAAATCCTAACAAAACTAGTACTGCTAAATATAAACCACAACTAACCATCGTAGATAATTATATGAAATGTAAGAAAACTAATAAGAAAGGCTTTCTTGTGAGTATTATTGATGAAAAACAAATAGAAATTCACCTGCTGCAGAATGTTGTAGAAAGAAATATAACCTTCACATTGTCAAACTTGTTGAAAGACTTGGAAAGCGTACAACTCCCGCTAAGGCAATACCATCGTCCTGTTTCAAACCAGTTGGGCGACTCATCGAGAAATCTCGCCACTCCTAACTCAGATGAAAGTCGCCTTTCTATATTACGAGATCTTCATGTTATAGCGCCCGTTATGGTTGATCATAAATTTTTAATATAATAGCATTATTTTGTTTTAGTATTGATTCGTTTATGGCACAAAATATTATATTTATTATCATGAGAAAAAAATCTTAATCCATTTCAGCAATGAAATGAACTTGGCATGGATTTTGCTACCAAAAATTTTTGTCTTATGTTCCAATGGTTAGTGAACTATAAACGGACGAACATCTACATATTAACTTCAAGTGACTTTTTCTTAAAACCTATATTATAATCCTTGCGAAAAACATCCCTCTAGAGATGAGAAATAGTTTTATTATTAAATATCTTTTCTTTATTCTTGGCAGCTTTGGGCCTTGGGCTAAGGCAAGCACTATGTTAGTAATACTGACGGCAGCTCCAATTATGCTATGATCTATCACTTCTTATGTATCTTAAACATAAACTCTCAATGCTGAATTCCAATGAAGAATCTCTTACAGAGTTTATTTAACACTAATATACATTCAAAATTCTACCTCCAAGCCAATTAATTGTCATAGATATTTTATGAAGGCATTCTGAATTTATTGTTATGTAAGTGAAGCTTTTGGCAGAGAAAAGATTGCCTCAACTGCTAATACTAAAATCCTATAATGTAGAAGTTGTAAGTTTCTAGAATGCCACATAAATATATTTTAGTATTAGCACTGGATAAGCTTTTGTTTATATGTAGATAGATAGACATCTAGCAATATCAGTTATCCTGTCATACAATCAAGTTACAACGGACTTATATACGCGTAAATTAAACGTAATTTTTTTGTTGTTAACGGATATGGTACATCGTACCGTGTGTAGGTACACTTTCGATTACCCATATTAAATTAGGACATAACACCATGTAGGTATGATGAGTCTTGGTCACTCACACTTGGTCAGCGTGTCCAACAGCTTTCTAACTAAAGTAACTCGATTAGTATAGAGGACTTTCCTTACCTAGCAGTTTTGGGATTGTAAGGGATTGATGATGGCAATAACTTTTTTATTTTATTTAACATTTAATAATGCACATATTGTATATTTTTATCGTGCCGTAACCGATGTTCCATCACAGGTATGTCTATTGCAGGGAGTCGAGTATAACCTAACAAGGAATACCCTGTTGTAGAAATTTCTATTTAAAAATATTATGAATTGAATGAATATCAGCCCAAAATAATATTCACAAAGTTTATTTATTTAGACTTTTTTCTTTTATCTTTGGTAGATTAATATCAGAAATATAGCTTAACTGTAGCGTAGACGCACTTATCATCTACTCTACTACGTCACTACATATTATAAAACATAATATCCTGCCGCATCTGCCTGTCTATTTACGATAAACTGAAAAACTACTGAACGGAATTACATGCGGTTTTCACCAATAGACAGAGTGATTCATGAGGAAGGTTTAGGTGTATAATTTGTTAACGTTTTGTGTAAATAGGTTAAAATATGACGATGATTGTTGAAGATGTCTATACTACCCGTGCGAAGCCGGAACGGGTTGCTACTTAGCTAATATATTGTGGTCAAATACCAACATTTTAAGTATCTTACTAATTTAAAATCTTTATTCGTAGGTAGTCTTTTACATCATCTGTCTGAGGGATATACGATTTTTCATAATTTTGACTACTCTTTTTATGTCCTAATGTGTTCGAAATGCTTTTTCAATACCACAGTTAAAAAAATAGAATGGTGAATCGATAAACACAATGCCACATATTAACAAGAAAACGCATCACAACAAAAATATTGAGCGGTTATTTAATTTATCAAAATCCACAATATATATGAAAAAAATTAAATGCTCATTAGTACATAGGCGGACTTAATGCCTAAGGTATTCTCTACCAGTCAACATTTGGGTGATGCAGAGAAAAGAAGATTAAAATAAAAGCTTGTGAAAAAATGAAATGCCGTTCTTTGGGAAGTGCATAGCTTGAGAACGACTATACCTACATGGCTATTTTTTGTAATGTTTAGTCTAAATAAGGATTTTATGGAAAGAAAAATTTTTAAAGTTGCTCGAAATATGGGGAAATTCCTGGAGAACAAGTGCTTTTTTTTTTCATTAAATACAACCAAAATGAAATTTTGTCAGGGTAACGTCTGTTGGGTAATAATTACATATAAGATACAATAAGTTTTCTAATTACCTGACGTTTCGATCAAATTGGATGATGGTAACCGGTTTAAAAACATTTAGGTATCTCCAATATTGTTTTGTACTTTTTAGTTCATCTTGGGTTCTGCGAAATATATTGTTGAAACCTTTTCTTTAATCATAATTATTATTAATTGTTTAGGTAACGAAGTTCATAATATTTATTGAGATAAAAATTTTATGTGTGCAAAGAGTTTTCAAATAGTAATAACAATAAACTCCACTCTTATGCTTGATTAGGATATGCTTATAAAAATAAACATAGATACTATAAAACTTAAAGCGCAAACTGTATGTTGATATAGACATTGCGCTTGACTATGAACCTTGATGCTGTTAGTAGTTCAATCACTATTTGATAGATGGCGTTTAAAAGCTTCAACAAACATTGGGTTCAAGTTGGTTATTCAAAGTTTCACGGCCAAGATAAATGCGTTAATAACCATTGTCTATGGTTGATTTTTCATTGACCTCTGAGAGCACATTCTTGTAATTTTTGTTAAATTGATTCGTCACATTGTTGAGTCGTTTTGAGGTTATATGCTGTTGAATAGAATTTTAACATTTGTATACCCACTGCATAAGTTGATTTTTAGTGGTTCTCTATTATAGGTTTCTTTAACATAAAATAATTACACAGTTCTATTTTTATGTTTCTTTGTTTTGTGAGCCATCAGTCACATAATTACGTTCTGAAGTTTAAACATTCTTAATGGAAAGATAATATTGTAACAAATAAGTCTGATTTTATAGCATCAAATTGTTTGGGCCGTCTATCGGCTGAATTGGGTATGTTCCAGATATCAACATGGATTTAGAGAAATGATTTAAAGGAATCTGACGGTGTACTACATCTACATTAATATTTGTAAATTAGAAGGCCATTCAAGTTTATTTATAGGACCTTTCATGAACATACGTAACTAAGAAATTATTCCTAAAATTGTCTATGTTTCAATTTACTTGTTTGGTGATGTATCTATGTATAATGAATGAGATATAGTTGTTTCTTGATGTAAAGCCTTTATGACTACATTTTGTTCAATCAAAGAAGTGTGACAAGGAACGGGGGAGGGGGGGAGGGCGGTCATAAGCTTTGTGACGTCACAGAAACACAAAATATTACCTGTAGATGAAAAAAATAAATATTATTATCTTTAGGCTATACATAGGTACCTATAGGTGTTAGGTTAAACGTAGAGACTGCTATGCCTGTAATAAATAATATAAAGGATTTGGGAATGGCATTATAGTTTTCTAAGACAAAGACAAATATCTTCACTACATATTATAAAACAAAGTCCCCCGCCGCGTCTGTTTGTCTGTCTGTCTGTCTGTTCGCGATAAACTGAAAAAATACTAAACGGATTTTTATGCGGTATTCACTAATAGACAGAGTGATTCATGAGGAAGGTTTAGGTGTATAATTTGTTAAGATTTTGTGATTGATTTCAATCAATTTAATAATGTTTATGATTGTTGAAGATTTCTCTGCTACCCGTACGAAACCGGGGCGGGTTGCTAGTTCAAATTCCTTAATGTTTAAAACCGTCTTTTTTTTAAACAAAAATAAACACTAAGATCAACATGATTTCACCGCAGGTCTCTTTGTGGAAAGCAAAACAAATCATATTATAAAAATAAATAATACTGTGTTGCAAATAGATAAGATCGCTATTGAGAAGACAACCAAACTCACGGTCAAAGAATCCTTTTTCATAATATCGAAAAAACACCCAACAGCGTACAAAAGAAGTAGACTGTAACAATAGAAACAGGACGACCGGTAGTACATCCGCTCTTACTTCCGCAAAGTGTTGTTGGTCTAATGGAAAAAGAGAATATCATTACTCAACCCTCGGTTGAGCATTCTTCGTATAAAAAGTTATTTAAACTCTTAGATGATTGAAGTCGTCCAGGATTTCTTTAGGTGAGATTACACCTTTTTTCATTGGCTTACCGTAGAGTAAAATTGTTAATGTAGATTTTTTTTAATGAAATCCCCCGCATTAGGAATTACTCCTGTGTCGCGGAGGACTTACCAAACATATAAAGAACGGACACAAAGAACACCCAGACTCGGATGGGAATCGAACCATGGTATTGCAGTCAGGGTCACTAATTTTGTCACTAACGAGTTTATATTTATAAAGTCATACAAAGTTCATACTTATTTTTAGATGAACGGTATAAAAAGGTAAAGATATAACGTTGACTAAAATTTGTATAAAGTTATCGTTTAGCGTACAAATAAAAATATTAATCAATTAAAAGTACTTTGGTAATATTTGACAATCAAAATAAATTATTTGATCAAGTCAGGCAATGTAATATCTTATAGTATTCTCACATTTGTCGTCTATCTGTTGTTATTAAGGTTTTTAATAAATCGTTGGTCTTCAAATCAACTTTAAAAGTGAAAGCCGTAAGATATCATGCCCTATTAATTAATTACAAAAATTGCCGAGTTTTCCGTTTTGAAATAACTTAATTGAATCACATAATATTACATACTTCACAAACACATTTCTTAACAAAACATATTTTGTTTTAAATCAAGTCACTGTGAAAGTCATTTCTAAAAGTCACGTTGTCTTAGGAAACTTAATTTTTAACTTCATGGATAATATACATCTCTAGCGGGTTTATTTTCACACGTTTATCGCATTTACCAACAATGTCCGTATCAGGCAGTGGGAACATTTCAAGTTATTATATAAGAAAAAAGAAACCGCTAAAAATAAAATCAACATAATTAACCGAGTGTAATAAACTCGTCTAGAAATTAACTTACCTTTTAAATATTAGGCTGTGACTATGAAAGTTTATTAAAATAGATAATTAAATAACTTTTACTACTGAATATGCGTTAGTTAATCAATTATATAAAATAAGATGCGTTAGTTAATCAATTATATAATTGAATATGCGTTAGTTATTCAATTATATAATTGAATATGCGTTAGTTATTCAATTATTTATATAAAAGTAGCTACTTTTAGATTTTGTCAATTAATTGGGATATCACTTGGGAACAGTTTGGGTACCCAAAAGGTACGCAATGTCCTTTTCTGTACCCCTGACAACGTTTATGGAAAATTTCATGACGCTCAGTTGAAAAGTAAAGGCGTGAAAGCGTAACAAACAAATGAACAAACAAACTGACTTTCGCATTTAATATCAGTCAGGATTTCTTATGATGAGCCACAGAAATAAATGAATATGTTTACAATAAATTATGTCTAAATATCCCATGTGCGGATATGTTTCATTTTATTCATGAATATAAATATATAATATTATATATATAATTAATACATCCGAAATAACAAGTAGCCTACGTGCTTGGGGGGATGGGATCCTGGAGAAATCGAGGGAACTTTTAAAATTTTACCGGCACATTTGAAGCGGTTGGGGAATTTGAGGCGCATTGAAGTCGGTGATACTGTTTTAAAAGCTTTTTTTTAAAGCTTATTTTAGACCTGTAGAGGCAGCTGGCCTGGACTATGGATCGGTGTAATGACCCTCCAAATTTAGATTGAATAGCTTAGTTGTTCTCAATATTTATAATTTACATTATTATAACTGCTCAGTCATTATTAGTTATAAAGTAACGTCATTAAACTAAAACGAAATTAAATTATAGTTCAATAATATTCGTTATTGCTATTCGCTATGAACCCATACATATCACTTAATCATTAAATTTTGGGTACATGCCTAGATCATTATTAGTTCTTGATTATATTAAAAGAAAGTTCGACAACCTGATCTAACTACACGACTTCGATATTATTATCGCCTGATATTTGGGTCTGCATTTGGCGACTGCACTCAGACCTCCACAAGGTCTGAGTGCAGTCGCTTCACGTAAAATGTCGAAGTTCAGCCGTATCGTAGTTAGACTGAAAGCCGACCCTAACTTAGTTGGGAAAAGTCGCGGAAGACGATGATTATAGTAAAAAAAAAACATCGTTGTTAACAAAAATATCATTATCATTACAGCTCGTGGCAAAAAGAAGAAGATCAAGCAACTTCTCCCCCTGCTCGCGATTGCCAAGCTGAAGATCACCGCCCTCATCCCTCTCTTCCTTGGTATCATTGCATTTGCTGCCGCCAAGGCAGTGCTCCTGGCCAAGGTTGCACTTCTGGTAGCCGGTATCATTGCTCTGAAGAAACTTTTGGCAAGCAAACACCAGGAAACTAGTTATGAAGTTGTAGCCCATCCTCATCATGAGGAACATTACGCCAGTAGTGGCCACGGATGGGGCAGAGCCATCGATGATGGCCAAGATTTAGCTTATTCCGCCCACGTTAAAACGGATTAAAATAAAGTGTACAGGAAGATCTAAGTCCAATGTTATATAAGTTTTATTAAGGGATATACTGAAATTATTTATTATAGGGCGTAAGGAATATTTATTGATTAATTTACAAAGAAGTTTCCCTTTGTAAGGGATCTTGATCGAGAAGAGAGTTTTTGTTTTGTTTTCCAAAAAAAATTGTTCTTAGTTTGTATGGTCTTTCTTGCTCCACTACTACAGTGTTTAGTGGTAACCCATCCTATACGGTATCCGTATTTGTGTATTTTATCTTAAAAAGATTATTATTATTCTATTTTTAATATTAACCTTTTATCCATCTAGTCCTTTTTTCTCTAAGTCCTCATTTTATTTATAGAATATTTAATACCTTTATAACAATAATTCTATTCTATATTTATACATGTTATATGAGTATTAAATGAATTATATTTGTATATTTTGTGATGTAACGAATAATATATATATAAAATAATATTATATTTAATTTATAAACGTATTTATGTAGTTTATATATTTTTATAGTATTTATTTTTTTATTATTTTAATTTTTATACCTACATATTGCAACATCTATATATCAAAATAATATTAATATGAATAAATAATGGTTCACCTTTAAGTACAAATGTAATATATTTTGTATTGTAAGTCTGATCTATAAAATTAGTATATTATATATATATATATATATGTACATTGTACAGATATTATTTACGATTCGTACAAATAAAGAACTGAACTTTTATTACTGTGTATTCATTGAACCCGAATCTAGTCAAAATTCTATTGATTTCATTACAGATGTAAACTACTTCACTAATTTATTATTAACTAATTTTCAGGACTGCGTTATTTATTTATTTATTATTTATTTATTAATGCTTCATGCACAGACCGTACAAAGGCGGACTTAATGCCTTAGGCATTCTCTGCCAGTCAACCTTGGGGTGATGCAGAAATAAAAGTTATACTATTTTCTTTTAACTATACACCTTTTTTATTCGTATAAAAATGTTACATAACTGGGAAAAGTTGTCCATGTTTAGTTTACTACTAATAATAATAATAGACGGCTGGATCGAGGGGCTTATGCAGAAGGCAGTTCTTCTCGACACGGCCCGTATAGTGAGGAGGTTCCTGTCTTTGGAGCCCTAACCACCGGTATCTTGGTCCCTGTACCCGATGTCGGTGGTATACTATTTTTTATATTTTTAAATATATATTTTGTTTTATAGGTACTTTAGAGAGAATAATAATACTACTAATATTCATGATTACTAATATTTTAATTATAATGGCCCCAATTCTGTTACTTCACTCGCTAAATTAAAATTCACTACATTTTCTTCATATAAGAAGTAAACCTTGTACGCTTAGAAACAAGGTCTTATTTCAAATTGAAACAAGTAGGTAACATATGTCACTATCGAAATAAGCAATTTATTAGTCGACTAAAGTCTGATACGCTTAAATAAACTTTAATACCACGTAGCGAGAGCCGCTATCCGTTGAATGCCATCTCTTGTGCTCTGTGTTTTTAGTAAGCGTCTTCGTAGGTGTAGATTCAAAACACGTCATCCTTGTTCGTTTTGAACAAGTTTTTATACGGCAATTATACAGCGTTTGAATAAATGAAGACTCTCGCTGCGTGGAAATAAAGTTGAGTATACGTTGACAGGTACTATTGAAATTTAGCGGCGCTGAGAAATAGATGCTAGTAACAAATAGACCTTATTACAAAGATCACTAGGTTGATTTCATATGAAGAAATTAAGTCAGGTTTTAGTTTAGTCCAGTGTACAATAGAATCGGCACCAATGTCTTTCTTAACAACTCTCTAAAATTATAAATATATTAATTTTTATTTAATGTACCTACACTATTTCTTTTGGTACAAACACAGTTTAGTTCATCTTTTTATCGAAGTTAAAAATGTTTGTGGTAGGAGTAGGTTGGCTAATAATTTTTTTTTTTGTGATTTTTGTGAGGCTGACGAAGGTTATGGTTTGCAGTCTGAATACATTGAAGATTATAAAAGCCACAAACTTTACTATAATAATTACTATTTTTCATAAATAAAAACATGAAGTTCAACCTTAATTCCGATGTCTTATTAAAGTACACATAAGACATTCAAGTTCAGGTATTATTAATAATATTTATTTCAGTTTAACTCAGGTAATGACTATGTCATTTTTTAGTTAGCTCTCAGTTGTTTCCCCCATAAGTCCTATTTCCTAACCATTTTTCAGTATCCGGCAGACATTACTATTATTATGGCTGCGTAGCTCTTTGCCTACGACTTCGACTGCAGTTGGCACCAGTTTTGTGGCTTTTATAATCTTCAATGTATTCAGACTGCAGAACATAAACTTCGTCATTCCCCCAAAAATCCTTTAGCTTTTAGGTTATCCGCACAATAGCATTGTGGTTTTCCTAAGCACTCTTCAAGGACAGCATGTTTATCCACTTGAGGTCTAGTATAGAGGGTGATTTAATTGTATTACAAGCAGTAATATTGATTTTAGGAATAGAAAAGTGTGCGGTCGGGCGACCCCGTCAGGAACGAAGTTCTTTTCTTCGTACCCGCACACACACATATTTATATAATAGAACGGAACGAGAGAAGAGAAAGAGACGAGAAAGTCGCATAGAACAGGTATAACGCTTTTTCTGTACGTGATAATTTCTATAAGTCAACTCCTTTTTTTGTGTGCCATATTGCGCTTAAAATAAGTGGACCATCGGTGCTACGACGGTATATCCTCAACAGAGCACCCAGCGCTAGCCCGGGAGGTAGCAAGCAGGCTCCGCCTCTTAAGTGGGCCATATTCTGACACACACGAGCATCACCCCTTTTGCGGAGGTTCTACTGCCGGTGGTGGACATTAACCCCGTCTCATCTATCTCTTACTATTCGAGTGGCATAAGGCGCTCTTGAACGCGCTTTAGCCGCCCACTCGTTTGAAGATCTTCCACTCAGATCTCTTTCCGCGAGATTACATCCTCGCAGAAGGTAGCGACCGGAGTAAAACACCTGTCGCTACTGGCCATGAAGCGTAGGATGGCCGGAACCAAAAAAATAACTCCGACTACTGTCGAAAGACCAAGACGCTGCGTCGCCCAAGCCAGACAAACCTCGAGTATATGCTGCAAAAAAATACTCATGTATTTTGATTGATACGGTTTTGCCTATCTCTTAGGCATGAGTATATGTATGTATGTATTTATCATGATTAAAAAAAAACTATTGAGGGCAACTATATTTATTTCTTAAAACATATTTTCAAAATAGTAAATTTTAATAAACTTTCACTTTTGGCCAAGTTGTCGTGTCCAAGCTTCGGATAATTTGTTAAAAGGAGACGCATTTTGAATTTTACCTTAAATCAAAAAGTGCATCAGCATTTTAGTCGACAGTTATCCTTTGGCTATTATATTCCACTAGACGTAAGTTTATTATATAAGTATAATTTGGCATTACAGTATGAGTGAGAATCATTATTTAGTTTAAAAGTCATGTTCATTTCATCACGTTGAGTATACAAAAAGGTATTGAAGCAATATAAAGTAAAAATGTTATATATATGGCACAACACCCCGTGTTCAACCCCACACGGGACAAAGATTTTTATGACTCACAAATAGTTGAACAAGTCTAGGTGTCTATCCGTTGGTTAATTAATGTTTGTAAAGTCGTCCGCGACACAGGAATCAAAATCAGAAAAAAAAATTCAAAAGTTCACATACCATCTTTATGGCAGTACATAATTTTCAATTGTACTTAAGTACAATTGAAAATTATGTAATTATTTATGTAATCTATATATCAATACGCGAAGTGAATACGTTGCTTAAGCAAATTTAGCGCACGGACAAATGTGAAACTTCGTACGCTCAAAGTTTACCTATATACACATGTAGAAGAAAAAAAAAGTTCAGTACCGGAGTGATACCACGGCCTCACAGAAAACCGGCAGTGAAGCAATCCTTGCATTGCTTTTCGCCGAGTGAGTGAGGTTACATGAGGCCTTCCTTCATCCCATTCCCCTCTTCCACTCTGGAGGGTGTAGAAAGGCGGAGTAGGTGAACTACTCCCACCTAAAAGGCCGGCAACGCACTTGTGACTTTTGAGTTCCAGGTGCTAGGTGCTGGTCGACAACAAAAAACTAAATAATTAAAGTTATTGAAAAATGTTCGAAATTCGACCACCAGGCGATGTATAGTTTGTTTTATTTCATGAATCAGTGACATTTGACTTTTGTTCACTTATTTTCATAGGTCATTGAATGTTTAATTACTTGAGAGAAAACCAACTACATATATTCTTTCAGTTTATGCTGTTTTATTCATGATGCTTCCACTTCCGTGAGCTGAATTGTATTAATATTCATTGAGATGCAGATAGTAATTTTGACTCCATATATTATGCACTAATATATGTTGTATAAATTGCTGCAAGCTCCAAAATACCATGTACACAGAAATTAAAGTACATCAAAAGACACCTTTGAAGCTTTTTACTTTTAGCTTTTAGGGGAAAATAGGGCACAGTATATCATTGTTTTAAATGGTGCCACTTAACTGTCTAAGTATCTCCACCCAACAGTAGTAGTGACGTGTATATCCGTCCTTACTATAACCATTCTGATTTGCTACTGGTGACTAGGGGGTCACCAAAGCTCCATGCGGGGGGCTTGGAATGTACAATTGATACCACCGCTTTTGTAAGTATATAGGAGGTATAATAACTTTATGTAGGTACTTACATCATCAGGACCTAACATGGACATGCCTTACATATTATATATTAATATAAAAACATAAGAAAACGTGTTAAATAGATTTTCCTCAAATTTTGGAAAATTATCTTAGTAATTTTAAATAAACAAAATCTCGAAAGCATGTCCATATGAACATATTCATTATTCGTTCACCCTAAATCGCCAATAATAATTATTAACCCTAAAATAAAACCTCTTTGATTTCTATCATTAAAATGTTACGTTCTCAATCGTTAGCCGTTTCATGAGAATTTCAATAATATTCAATGTTATTCCCATTATGAGCATTAATTGCCTAATAAATATTAACAGAAGAACTCATTAAAATTTCTAAAATAGACCTAAAAGATATCGTATCTTTACTTTTACTAGGCGTCCATAATAATGCAAAATATTTATGTTACATCATTAAATATCTAGGTACCTATATGTATTTATTAAATTTAATTAATAATTTTATACACATTAGGAAAGAAAGCGAGTGAATGAAGTGAACAAATTAATATTACGTAGTTTTGTGATCTCGTTTGTGGTGAATATTTTAGGCAGTCATTCACAAATTTTGCTCATTTGAATACAAAAAAAAATAAATATATTTATAGTAATAAATTCATATATTTCTGAGAAAAAGTCGGTAAGAATAAAATTAAACTCAACTCTAGATTCCGTTACATATTTTGATAAATTTATGAAACTTGACATTAATTGAGGTTATTTAAAATACGTTCTACTCCTAATATATATATAGGTAATTGAAAAACTGTTTTAGGTAGGTTAAAATAAGATTCATTCAGAGACCAGTACGGGTTTCCACACGATAAAAAGAAAAAAACACATTATTGTGCTTTACTGCATTAAAGTCACTTGCATCGGCATTAAATGTGACGTCATTATTATTAGGGCTATAAGTACAATAAGTTTATAATCTCGTAAAAAGTTAAATATCTTATCGAGTTCATTAAAAAGTATAATTTTAAATACCTCAATGAATATATTGACTCCCCGTAATAGGTATAATTTGAAAGTGAAATTTGGAAGAATTTTTGAATACGCGTTGAAAGCTGTATGTAATGAGGAAGCAAACATACTATCTTGCACATAATCATGTTTAAATTAAATACATGTGTAACGCGAAATTATAATTTATTTTGCACATATATTAATATTATATTGTTCGGTAATATGAACAGTTCTGACATTCATTTTAAATGTCAATAAACCATCCGCAGTAGACACAGCGGCGTCGCTTGCAACTTTGATACTGCCGTACTCTCACAAACAGGTCCTATAAAAGTATAATTATCAAATGCTTGCCATAACCCAGTGACGACTAGAAACGCCCGAAGCGTCGCCCGCCTTACATACAGAAAATTATATTTATTACTGACAATTTATCAGAATGAAAGTTTTTTGGGACGTGAGTTGAAGCACGTGAGCTTGGTTATACGTAATAGTTATTAAAAATGTGGCGTGTGTTGTGTTGTGAGGTTGTGACTCACTGTTGTATAGAGGTTTGGAGTTATAAAAAAGAGTTCAATTCTATGAACAGTATTGTAACAAAATCTATATGCCATAATATTCTAGATATGTGCAGATAGATGTGCAGGTGTGTGAATTGTGTTAATATACATAATTATATTTTTCCTCGTCTTTCTTATCTGCAGAGCAGATATATGATCAACTTGTACACAGTTAATTTCCTCAATCAACTTACTTGATATCACCGATATTGTAAATATTTAAAAAGGAAATAGAATTATTCATGTTGTAGAAAGGTGTTACAGGGTGATACAGAAAGGTGTAGTAAAATTTTAGGAGCAGTATGTCTAGCCAAATAGTCGATTCGGCTTGAATATAAACATTTGTTGAAGCAATAGTATCACTCATTTTCCTAGCCGCGCTCACAACTCTGGTGGAAAAGGGTTTAGCGGAGCGAGGTCTGTGTACTTTGTGTACGTCCAAAACAAGCTAGGAATGTGTACGAGAGACGCGAGCGAGAAATATGTGGAAGGAATGTGTGCGAAGGACGCGAACGAAGATGGGTGTACAGTGTTTGTTGCACCTCCTCTTATATTCGAAAAGAGTCCACTCTTCTGCACTCTGTTTCACAGCTCCACTTTCCCACACATCTTTGTTAGAATCACTCATACCGTGTCACAGTTTCGATACACCGCTCAGCTTACTCGCATATTTTTATGTCCATAGAAATAAATAAATAATTATTTATCGATATGCTACAGTAATATTGATTAACTTTATGATGTTTAGGAAACTTAAAAATAAATAAACAGAAAATGCTCTAATTTTTTGTTTGTATGATACCGTCTCGCGTCATTAGGAAACAATTAAGATTTAAGATAAGTATTAAATTAAGGAATAAATAATAACGAACATTCCAAGGAGCCTATTATTTTCTCTACCAATGTATGTATATATGCACATAAAAAATAATTAGCTTTTCAATTGACTTCGATATTTTATTTATATTATTTATATATATTATTTATTTTTATTTATTTACTATGAGATTTTAGTCGTTTTTTTTAATCAACTAGCGAAGTTAATGAAATTTTTCCTTGCTGAGTAACTTCACTCACTCACCGTTCGTAAACATACTGTGATTTAAAATTCTGCCTATTAGCTCTCTATACAATATTTAAATTACTTAATAACAGGTTTAGACATGAACATTGGAACTCGATTGTAGTGAAACCACTTTGTTTGATTAGAAACACCAAACTGCTATCACTAAAATAATTAATTTATTATATTACCCTTACATCACAGTAAATATGTATAAATGCACTTAGAAATATATATCCAATACGGAAAATAAGCAGTAACGATAAACGCGGATGAAACAGGCACTGTTAGTTTAAAATAAGCAGTAACGATAAACGCGGATGAAACAGGCACTGTTAGTTTAAAATAAGCAGTAACGATAAACGCGGATGAAACAGGCACTGTTAGTTTAAAATAAGCAGTAACGATAAACGCGGATGAAACAGGCACTGTTAGTTTAAAATAAGCAGTAACGATAAACGCGGATGAAACAGGCACTGTTAGTTTAAAATAAAGTCAATTCAAGAAAATATGTAAAATGGTTATAAAACTAAAAGCTAAAATGTTGTTGTATGTGTGTGTAAAATGCGTTATGTTCTTTAAAATAAAACCATTTCATTAAAAAAAAATTAATTATTTAATTAATTATTTAGTAACTTAATAGACTGTGTATTTTATGTATTCTAAAAGTCAAGTTCTTTCATTTGATAACCAAATAATTGTAATTGTAAAAATATAAAATGACATTTTGTGGCGGCGACCATTTTAAAATTAAAATGATACTGTATAATACACATAAATGTATTGCCATTGGAACTAAAGGTGTGTACCAAATTTCATGTTAATCGGTCAACAGAACTAACGTAAAATTTACCCACACATGCTTGTGTCACAAGCAAGGCCAAATAAACCAATTAAAAAGAAAAGCTGGCAAAGTTTGAATTAATTATTACTAACAGCTCAAAAATCAAATCGAGTTCCGCAAACCATTAAATAAAACAGTGAAGTAGCAAAACCAAATTTATATTCAAATTCAAACTAAATTATGGCATTCGACTATGAGGAAACGAACGTGGACATAATTTTGAGTCGTACGTAATATCCTGAGAATGGCAATACGAGACGCCGCTTAATATGTGGCGCATGCACAGATAGAGTTGATGTTACGACAAACATTCAATTCTAATCAGTCGTTTTACTTTCTTTGAAATGGTAACGCTACTCGATGTGTGGTCTATTATCTACGTATAGACAGACATAGATACATCATCTTCCTGTGCACTTTTCTAACCGGGGTCACGCACCCGAATGTCCTTCCTGGGATTGGAGAGGCCACTATGACAGGAACATCAACTGGCCAACAGAGTAACAGACAAATACATGTATATTTATTATTTGTAAATGCATACATTATACATAGTCACCCAGACTAAGACCAATAGACATATTTATGTTTACAAATTACGCAATTTTACAAAAAAGAAAATACGATTTTACAAAAACTACCGAGCGAAGCTCGATCTTTCAGGTATCTTATTACTTTACACGAGTAATTCTTGTATGTATGTATTTATATTTCGGGTATCTCGGAAACGGCTCTAACGATTTTGATGAAATTTTGTATACAGATACAGTTTTGCATTTTAAGTTCAACTGCGTAGTTGTATTTCCTGTAAAAACAATTTTACAAAAAGTCTCCGAGTGAAGCTGAGTCTCCCAGGTACTATACATAATGTGCACGGATGGCGCAATGGTTTAAGTGGTCACCTCGCCACTACGCCACACTGAGTCTTGTGGGTTCAAATCCCACACTGGATCAAAATTTGTGTGATCCATCACACAAATTTTTGTCCCGTGTGGGATTCAAGTTGTTGTCAAAAAAAAAATTTACTGAGCTATAATTCAAACCGTGACCTCTGACATTGTAGTCGAGTGCACTACCACTGCACCGTCCAACGATGAAGTGTTTGATGAAGGATTCAATGCTAATGAAGTATTAAAGTAGTCTAAGTATGTATAAGATACCAATCCTGTAGTAGGTTTGGTGTCTCACGGCTCTATCTCCGAAGCTGTTGGCAGAGGTGTTTTAAACACCTACATTTTGCCAACAATAACTTTGTCCCACCAACGTAATGGGGGCAAGGCGTCTACCAGGCCCTTTAGGAATATAAGATGCGAAAATTAGGAGTAAAGGAAAGGTAGGTTAGAAGGAAGCCAATGGAAGTAAAAGTTTTTTTGCCATTAATTTTGTCAATTAGCCTATAGCATAGCTGATGGTAACCGATAGCTTTTCTCTTATCTCTGACCGCAAACATAGGTACATTACGACATCTATAATGTTATTCGAAAACGATCTTCTGTCCCTAGAAGGGACATCAAGAGCTCCTAATTCTTAGAAATTACAGTTATAATGACTGCGATTTTAAGTAACTTGGTACCTGTTCAGTTGAATTGCTCTGAATCCAATAATTATTACCATTTAACCCTGACTCATTGCTTTATTAGCAGAATTATAATAGCTGACTATTTTGCTGCTTGCTTGGGACCAGACGGCTGTGTGTGAGGTATCTCAAGTTATTATTTTATCAATTATTTTTTTTATTGCAGTAATACAATGACAGTATATGACTTTCCTCGATTCCGTTATGGGTAGCCAGAAGCCTCAATAGCTGCTTATCACGTTGAACAATAGTCGTGAACAAGTTTGAGAGAAAACTTTTTATAACGTGTGAAATTAAACGCTAGTGTAGCAGACTCATGGTTTTCACATGAACAATTTTAGGGTTCCGTAAGTCGTGGCGAAGAGATATGAATATGACTGCCGTTTTTATGTTCTGGGTTCGATGTTCTTGGGTATTTCGACTAAGAAATAACTTGTCGAAGTCATAAGTGTCGGAATCCTGCCTTCCTTTAGAATAAGATAAACTTTATTTTTCTTTTACATTTTTAGACAAAATGGTCTTGACTCTGCATGTGGCTGAAAGCGCAAGCGTGCCGTTTTCTGTTTCATTCGTGTTCCATTTATTTGCATGTCAATCTTAGTAATAATAATAAGAAATACCGGTTCTGATGTATTCTTTCGGTATACTTAGATGGATTCAGGCTGAATTAGATGTCTTTTAGAGGAGTGTCCGTACACTACTGACTGCATTTCGAATGAACCACCCACGTTCATCGATAATAAGGTATTAAGGTTGTATATCCCGCGAACGGTTGGGAGTTGTGGACGATTAAACATTAGGACTCGTTCTTCATATTGATGCGGGAGTGTTAGTGCATCGTAATGTAGTCGCAGTGGCTCAAACCTGTTAAGCTTAGTACCACTTAGTAACCGGTAGGTGGCACTGCTACTGAGTTCTCAGATTCTTATTTTATATTTTGACAAACATGTTTTGTGTGTTTGAGTCCCATTAGCTCCATTTCGGGTCCCATAAAAACGACTATGGAACCCTTTGCACTTCCATATAGGGAGGTATGGAAGTGCAAAGGGTAACGTCTGCTCGTTTTCCCCTCTATATCATAAAAAAAAAACATAGAAACACCAAACTATTTACGTTTGTCTGCAACGCAAATAGACGGGAATCAAACCAGTGATCCCAGCGTGGCAGTCGAATGTACTACTACCTACAAAGGTCGTCGTTAGTAATAATAATAAAAACATAATGATAATCTAACTGCAAATATCCCGCTAACAATGTAACATGGGTTAATTAAGGACAACCCTTCAAGTATTACAAGTTTAATGAAGAAATACTAGTAAAAAGCAACAGGCAACATATAACACATACAAAAAGGACCTCAATTGAGAACTTTCTCTTTTTCGAAATTCTTTCTTTGTAATACATTGCATTATTTAAAATTATGTTCATTTATGTATAGTTATTTACACATTTAATTTTTTTTTAAATAACCTAGCTTTCGCTTTTAGTTATCTATTTTTATGCATTTGCTCCTTGATACTTACTATCTATCTGTGTACTAAATTTCAACAAAATCCATTTAGCCGTTGCAGCATAAATAAGTAACAAACATACCAAATCATACACGCCACACACGCTGACACGCACACTCTCACGGTAATTAAATTAATAACAATCTGTATATATCATACTACAAAAAATTCTGTTAGAAGTGTTGAAAAAATTGTCATACTCATAATAGACTACGGAACCCAACGCCTACAAATGGAATGTTCTTACTAAAGTTTTGCTAATACACGTAAGTTTAGTTCCCACAAGCAGACTATAACTTTGCAAATAAAAAATACTTTCAATTCAGCTTCCATGACGGTACGCTGTAAGGCTTTTATGATGACTACCTCCAAATGATGATAAACTATAAAAATTAAATATTCACACTTATTAACAGTAGATAATTTCTATATACAATAAACTAACTTGGGATCTTTCGTGTATCTATATTATTTTTATCCATGTGTCTCTACGATCAACATTTATATTTAAAAAGGTTAAGATAAAGCATTTGAGTGCCGTAACTTTTGTTCTGTGTGGGATTTGAACTCTCAGTACTCGGCGCAGCGTAGTGGCGATGCCAGCATTTAAACCATTGCGCCGTCCGTGAAGTTTAAAGCTTTTAATCATTAAATTATAATCAAATGAATGACGGTCGAATTTTGACCATTGTGTCGATTAGTAGAATTTATAGCTTCACGCCGGTTGTCTACCATGTCATGCCTACCAGACATGATCATATCCTAGTTTTGTTACAAATCTCCTTGTGTATGTTACTTTGGGTTTATTCGACACAATTTGTGGAGTCTTTATAATACATATCTATTGCTATCTTGTTTCTACTATGGAAGGCGAAGAGCGCCAACTTGAATGTCATAAAAAAAGGTTGGATATGGTATTTACCTAAATGATGCAAGTAAATAATCCATGTGAAACAGAGCACTATACAAACATAGAATCCTCGGTTACAAATGACTAACATCCGGACTTGGAACAACTGAACACGGATCAGATAACAAAACAAATACTACTTTATGTCGCTGAGAAAATACTTACCATAGACTTTGTATATGTGCAAGTGTACAATAGTGTACAAAGCTAAAAAGGAGATGGAACACAAGAGATATAGATGGATTATGTTTGGATTGAACCCTATGATATTTCCCTCTAACACAAAGGAAGTATGGTCCGACCAGGCTAGGCGATCATCCCTGGTGAGCCGCGGCCCTACGGTTGATGTTGGGAATCTGAATATATACTTTTTATTGTGCGATACAAGATTAGCAGTTACTATCTAGGACATTTTGTCTTCACTAGATGTCACTTACGTATATTTACTGGATGTCGCCAGAGGAGAGACATAATTAGACCTTACAATGAGACTGTGGTTAGGCTGAACTAGTAGCTAATTGTATTTCAGCTATTCAATTAGGTCACCAGTTGGACAGGGGTAGTTTTTCAACGCATAAGTGATGCATGTTGAAGTGTTGCTATTATAGGTACCAGCACCAATTTACCATTTGATATTTTGTCATCTGAATTGTTGAAAAGAAAAAACCTAACCTAACTAGGGAAAGTGTTAAATGAGGTAAAACATCTGCTACTTCCTCTATTCGTGTTCTTTTATGGGATCGCCCGAATTTCGTGTGAGTGTGTGTGTATGTATGCGTGTGCGCGTGTGTGTATGTGTGTGTTTGTATGCGTGTGTGCATGTGTTGGTGTGTTTGATTAGTAATATCTTACACAATCAATACAGAAATACTTTTTGTGGCTAAAGCTTAAACCATTTTCATCTTTTTTTTTTTTTTTTTTTTTTTTGTGCGTGTGGAAACCCCCTCGGGCCGTCACCCCACCGGGGTTTTCGGTGGGGCGGTGTGTCGGAATCGAACCGACTAAAACCACACGGTGTGCCGTACTGCGCCTTAAGTAGGAGGGATCCGGGAACAGCTTTTATTAAGACATCCGGACCCCCCCTAGCGCCTGCCCGCAAAAGCGCGGGCACCACCTTCGGGTAAAACCTCTCAATTAGGCGACGTCCAGGCACACGCGGACGCCGCCTCCTCGCGGGGGGCCACTATAGCGGGTGAAGGGGAAAAACCCGTCCCGTCCACCCGCGGCCACACTCAGGGCGGCATGAGGCGCTGGTAAGCGCGCCTCCGCCGCCCGGTTCGCCGGCGGCGAATTAGGTCCGAGTGGAGATCGTCCTCCCGGACCCTTTCCGCCGCCTCCTTCTGCGAGATGACGTCCTCACAGAAGGTCGCGACCGCGGTAAAATTCCTGTCGCTACCGGCCATGGAGCGTATGACGGCCGGTAGCGAGAGATCCCCTCCGATGACTGCAGTGAGGGCCCGACGCTGCGTCGCCCAGGCGGAGCAAACCGCCAGCGTGTGCTGAGCCGAGTCCTCACTACAGTCGCAGTGGTGACAGGCGGGACTCAGTTCCCTCCTAGCGACCGAGTGCAGGTACTTCCCGAAGCAGCCGTGCCCGGAAAGAACCTGCGTCAGTCGGAAGGAAAGGGTCCCGTGCTGCCGCCCTGCCCACTCGACGATGACCGGCTGGAGCGCCTCCACGGCGGCAAAGCCAGCACGTGGAGCCTCCAGCCGGGACGACCAACGAGCCATGGTGGCTCGGCGAGCGGCATCACGCCATTCGCGTACCTCTTCGGGCGGGGGCCGACTGCCGCTTCCCGCCCGGAACTCAGCCGTTCGCCGATATACTTCGGCGAGCACTTCCGCCTCCAAATCCCACGGGGGAGTTCCGGCCAACGCGCACGCCGCCTCCGTCGACACGGTGCGGTATCCGCGTATGGCTCTAACCGCCATAACCCTCTGAGGGCGCCAGAGGCGCGCCCTATTCTGGGCGGTCAGAGCTCCCGCCCACACCGGTGCACCGTACAGTGCCATTGACCGGACAACCCCCGTGTACAACCGTCTTGTAGCGACGCTGGGTCCGCCCAAGTTGGGCAAGAGTCGCCCAAGGGCGGACGCAGCGCCGACCAGCTTCGGAGCAAGCTGTCGGAAGTGCTCGTCGAAGAGCCACCTACCGTCGAGGATCAGGCCCAGATACCTTATGTGGGCCCGAACCGGTACGAGAACCGAGTTGACTACGATGGAGGCGCCAGGGGGTGGACCACGACGAGGCCCATGAAATAAAAGGGCCTCCGTCTTATCCAGGGCCACCCGCAGACCCAGCGCCTCGATGCGACCGACCACCAGAGAGACACCTCTGGTGGCCAAACGCGCCGCCTCTTGGAAGTTCGCCCCCCGGGCTGTGACCAGTGTGTCGTCGGCGTAACAGATTACGCCCAGCCCGGGGGGGAAGTCGCCTCGAAGGGCCCAGTCGTACCCCATGTTCCACAGGAGTGGTCCAAGGACAGACCCCTGCGGAACACCGCACGACATGGGCCGACAACTCAAAACTCCATCTCGGTCCTCGTACATGACGGTACGCTCCTCTAAATAGTCTGCCACTAGCCGCCTCAGGTACCCTGGCACTCCGTGATAGTGGAGTGCTTCCCTGATGCAGCCAAATGGCAGACTATTGAACGCGTTGGCGATGTCCAGCGACACCGCCAACAGCACGCCGCCACAGCTCACTACCTCTTCGGTCACGGCCCTCAGGCGCAACATAGCACCGACCGTCGAACGCCCCGCTCTAAAACCGAATTGGGCGTCCGACAAATCGGGGCCGACCTCGCACAGGTGCCGGACGATGCGGGCAGAGAGAACCCTCTCAAACAATTTACCCGCCTCGTCCAGCAACACGATGGGCCTGTAGGCCGCAACCGAGTCGGTAGGCCGTCCCGGCTTCCTTAAAAGGACCAGCTTCCCGCTCTTCCAGCAGTCAGGGAAGCGCCCGGACGCCAAGCAAGCGTCGAACACTTCCCTGAGGTGGTCGGACATGTGGTCGAGGGCGAGGGCCAACACTCGGGCAGGGATCCCGTCTGGCCCGGGGGCGGTGTTCTTGGAACGGATCCGTAGAACAACCGCCCCTACCTCCGCCTCCGTGACGGGCGGAACACCATCCTCCTCGTTCTCCCCGTCGTCTCCGGCCAAGGGGGCCATCGACGGGGGTGCGTGCTCCACCCGTTGCGGAAAAAGGCCCTCAACCACTTCCTGCAGGAAGCTGGGCTGGAGAGTCTCCGTAAGGGGGGGGCCCGACGCGCGGAGCTTTTGTTGCGCCGCGCGATATGGGCGTCCCCAGGGGTCAGCATTGAGACCTTCCAGCATCTCCTTTCTTTTTTCCTCTTTGGCGCGGCTAATGGCCAGCTTCAGAGTTTTCCGCGCCTCTCGGTAAAACCATTTTCATCTAACACAACCTTATACAACAAACAATTTAGAAATTCCTTAGCTGTTTTTTTTCTGATGACTCAACATTCTACCTTGTCCTTACTTTTGTCATCGTTCACAATGCCCATGTACGTAATGGGATATTCTATTCTTAGACGAGACTTCACCGCAACCGTCATGGTTAAAAGCAACATAGTATTTTGAAAGTTAATAGTCACAAGTAAGTGGCGACAGGTTCGTAAGTCACCTGCACATCGAAAATCTTAGTCATCCTGACAATGTGTACTGAATGACTTGCAACTTCCACACTATATTGTTTTTTATATCAAAGCCATTAGGGGTCAAACTTTTATTACATTAACATATACTTTTTAATATAGTCACCTGAAACTATGGATGATAAGCCGCGCTAGGCCAGGGTATATGAAGGTCGGAGATGATTAAGATCTCCTACGGTGATTTGTTTGGACGGAAGAGAGCTAGTCTACATCCGTTTCCTTGCAGGCGCCTCTTTGGCTATCAACACCTCCTCAAAAAACTAAGGTGACTAAGTCCCATTCGCTTTGCGCACCATGAACAAAATCGGGGTCTACCGTAAAGCATTAACCACACTGATGGTTAGCGCAAAATTGCAACGTTAAACTACCCACACCGGGTACTCCATCAAACTGCAGAGAGAGGTGTTTTAGCAGTTGTCCTAAAAGAACTTGACCGTGTAGCGTGGCTGTGTACTTCAAACCGTTTTTTTTATATTTATCTTACTCAAAACTAAAGTACTGTCATCCTCAATTTTGAGTCTAATACTGTCTATAAAGTCTACTCCAACTGATTAAGTATTCTCTAGTACGACACAAGTGTCTAAACTAGTCTAAAAAATAAAAAACAAAGGTTGAATTGATTTCACTGTTTATACAAAATAAATTAAGATGGTTTTCTATATCATTAGTACCTAGTACGTGTCATACTTTACTTTATTTAGAATACCAACTAGAAAAGGACTAGCATCAACGCTCATAAATCATTAACATCACCAACATTCACAACAGAGAAATTTCCCTTTACGTTTACACATTCAGTGGCCGACCAGAAGTGATTAACTAATTCGTCCTCGGGGCCAACACTGTACCTAAATAACGACTAACTAACAAGAAATTACTATACACTAACTTGATATTTAGCATGCTTTAAATAAGGTTCAAAATAAAGGACAAAAATGAAGATGTCGCGACAATAGACTCTCTCCGATTTAAATGCAATTGTACAGTTTTGTCAATGCTGGGATCTTATGAGTCCGTAATAGATGAATAATTGTTCGAGTACGTTGTGTGCAGGTTGTTGGTCATCTATATATAATTGTATATGATTGTAGTACCAATCTGAAGAAAAAAGTACTTTGTATTGACACTAACATTTAGCATACATTATACAATAAAGACCACAAAGATGAACAGGAATTTTGTGTTACATTTCGATCTTACTTGAAAATATTATGTTACTATTATGTCTTATTAACGATTTTTCAATATAAGAAAATGAAATCGATCTAAAAATAGTTACTAAGACTGCCTATTTCTAGAAAAGCAATTGATACTACACAATAATATAAACACACAAAAAATGTTGCTTTATTTACAACGTTATCAAATTGTCACTCAAATTAATATTTAATAATTTTCTTTTTAAATAAAATAAATATTGACATAAAATTCAATCTGATCGCGATGCGTAAAGTACGTAATTATTTCCAAAATATTTTCAAAAATAAAAAAGAAGTTGTCTGAACGTCTGAACATGGTATGAGAAAAATGAAAGGAAGATCGAATTTGTAATGAATTAAAAAAAATTCAATGACGTAATTATTCATGAATCAAAGAAAGTCTGTCTTACGCAACACTTCGTTTGCAAGTTCAACCTCTTTAATGAAATTAAAAGTATTACCAATACTAACAAAATGTGTTGGCATCAACTATGAATAAACAACATAATTTTGCACTTTATATTCTAAATAGATATAACGCTTTTGTCTCTAAGTACGTTAAACTTTCGCTGGGTGTAACAACTGTGCCTATAAATGGACTATTAAACAATTTACTTCAGAATACAAATGGTTAAAAATATAGAAATTCAGACGATGATATAAGTGTATTGATGGGTTTTAGAAAGCGATTTTGCGAAACCCTCGTACGAAACCGGAAATCACTGTGGTATTTCAAGTATTGCGAACTCCGTAATTATTTCACAAGGATTTCCGTTACAATGTCAAATCTGGTTAAACTTTAATTAAGAAAACTATCAAATAAAACATACAATATTTAATAATAATATCAAAGCATGCATGAAAGTAAAAAAAATATCAAATACTACTCTTCTCAGTGACAATAATGTTATCAAAAAATCATTGCATTTCAGATTTTATTACCTTCAAGTATTTTAATTTAGGTGTCATTTAAATTTAAACTGTAACCTCAAAAAAAAGCAATTTAAATCTACGCTCACCAGCAACAAGAGCCTATTAAAAAGAAAAGTAAAACCGGTAGTTCAAAAAATATCTAGTTACGTACACTAAACCTAACCGTAATAGCATGTCACTATAACACACATTTATTTAAAAACCTCACGAATATAATTATGTTGAACATACCAAGGGGCTACGCGTACGTATTTGTATTTCGTCATAGGTCTCACACTCACACCGAACTCAATCCGTGACATATGGAAATATGAGGAGGGGGGACACAAAATAAAACTCACTGCCATACACTGATCTTCAACAATTTGAGTTTAGCCATCGTGAAAGATGAAAGCTGTAGTACTATTGTGTGCTCTGGCAGTTGCCGGGGCTTTGCCTGTAGCGAAGGAGGATGGCGTTGCGGAAAGGTTCATCTCAGCCTTGAAGGATTGTCTGGATTCAGATACCTCGTTGTGTCTCAAGGTGTGTTGTGAAGTGCAGTGCAGTGACAGTGCTTTGTGTTAAGTTAACGGACTTAAGGGTGATCGTGTTAAGTTTTGAACAAATTGAGGACTTTGAAAAATAAAAACGGTTTTAGTGAATTCACTGTAAAAACGAAATAAAGAAAACAATGGCTAAAAGCCATAAAGAGTGACCTGAATGTCAAATGTTTAAAAAAAAAACGACCTAAATTTGATTTTTCAAAACCTTAATATGTCAAATAATTTGGCACATCATCAACTTCTTCACTGCTTTTTTAACTTTAAATAATTTTACAATTTAATTGCACCAACAACGCATTTTTACGCTAATTAACAAATTATACTAACAAACTAAGTCCGTCCTCTTTTCGTTCGCAGGAAAAAGCAATGAAATTTACAGACAAATTGGCATCATCCTCAAGCCTAGAAATTTTCGATGGAGTTAGCTTGAAGAATTCTGGAAATACTAGATCAGCACGCAGCTATGAACCCCTTCCTGAGGAACCAATCGCGAGGGAACTAAAGGTAGAAGAAAGAATTATGGAAAACGTTGTTGACTTCCTGGATGGTCATGTTCTACAACTCAGAATGCCTAAAGCATTAGAAGACGACAACTCTGTTGAAGAGGAAGGTATGTTACCGTTGTTTTTATTTTTTAATTTTATTTAAGCCCTTATAAGATTATTAAAATCAAGTTACTGGTGCATTTTTTTATAATAATTATAGGAAATCATAACTGCACGTTAACATAATCAGAGATTCATGTAAAATTATGAAATAATGCATATTTAATCCATAGTAAAAATGTGTTGGCGTGTGCTTATAAACTTGGTTTCATTACAAAAAATTGTCAATATATTTATAAAGTTACTTTTAAAACAAAAAAAACAACTATAAAAGACCAATCTAAATAAAACTACAGTTTAATAGCTCGTATTGATACATCAATTACTCATGCTCACAATAAAAAGATTAGTTACGCTATTAGGCACACACAACACGTCGTATAGCAGCCAAATGTGAGATTTTTTCTCACGAATCACGATAAAATCGCAAAGCTTACTAACGTTATAATTTGTCATGGTACTTTAAATTCATTTTCTTCGGTCGCTCTGAACATTGTTGTGGTTTGTTAACTGAACGCAGGTATTTAAAACAAGTATTTAAACACTGTTTAAGATAAGTCGATACATACGCTACTTGAGTGGTAGCACTTTACTTTCTTTTTTCTTGGAAATAAATGCAAAGCTCATTCTGTTGAACTGGGACGATTGAAAACAATTTATTTTAAAGTCGCATGCATTCAAGAAGGTAAATTTGTTCATTTAGCTATTAATTGCCAAAGTACTAAAGAATAGTTTTCTTCAAACTCCTCCAAAAACGCGGAATTTTCGATATATGACGTCCAACCAAAAATTTCTTCCTTGATTTCTAAATTTAAGAACAATGTTCTCTAAGATTTCAATTTCGAAAATAATGAAATATTTAGGCATATCTTCCTTCTATTTGACGATTTCAATTGAATTCAAAATACGTATGATTTCTTTTAATTTGTCAAACTCTCAATTGCTGTTAATTTTTAAGATTATTTTTTGGTTAGCTGTAAAACTTTCACTAAAGATTTCAGTTTATGTTAAGTATTCATTCAGATTCGGATGGCTTACATAAGAGGATAATTTGCACTCCCACATAAACCAGCAACACTTGTTTAAATATTACTTTTTAATTTTTGAAATAAATTTACACTTCCAGTGGATGTTCAAATCATTTATACTTTTTTTTTATTTCATCTCAGTTTTTCTTTTTTGGTAGATGCCTGACTCTATATAATATATCTAGCTCTAAGTCATTATAAAGTATTTTATTATCTTATTATCGCTGATGTAACACATTATCGACTCGATTATGTTTTCACTATGCGTTCACATAACAGATCTTGATATACCAGTTTCTACGGACTTTATAAGCATGCAAGTTTAGGTTAACGGGCAAGTAAATTAGGTGTCGTGTCAATTTGTCTTAAACTAATTTAAATATTTTAAGTCTAAAAATCAGCTTTAGTAATATTTATGATTTAGTAGATTTCTATTTTATTTCTTATGAGATAACAGTTTAAAAAGGTCGTATACTTAGATATTTATTACATAAAAAAGAGACTCGCATAGTTAAAACAAAGGAAATCAATCTTACACCTGACCTCTTAATAAGATGACATAGATGAAGGCACTTTCTCAAAGAAATTATATTTTTATATTACTACCATGCCAAAAGTTCAATTAGCTTTCTTTTAATTGTCAATCTACGTTTACAAAGACGTGTGTCAGTTGTTATAATGTCTGTGGGAAAGCCTTTTTGCGGACAACATTCTTGAGATCGCTAGGTGTAAGATTAAACGCATCGTAGTTTCTTTGTTTGATGTTTGTTTTGTTAGAGACTTGTGAGAACTTAACGGGATTAAAATTCTTAACGTTCACAGTTTGAAAGCTTGTCTTAAATATTCTGTCTTATTTGAATACCTCACTTAGTCTTATTTTATGAGAGCATAACTAATTATTTATAATTAAAATATAAATATGTGTAGAAATATTAAAAAAAATATTAACGTAGATTTAAAGACAATAAATATGTAAATACTCTTCAGTATTTTACACATACATATTACTCACGCCTATATCCCTGAACATAACATTGGAAATTGAATCAGGAGTATAATGAAAAGGTAGTTAAGCAGGGAAGACAATGGAAAAGAATAGAATATTGTTTATACAGACGGATTGAAGAGTGTAGGAGTAGCTCGACCACGTCACGGTTCACCTGTAAATCGAAATAGCTATTGCTGTAAGTCCAAGCCTTCTAACCAAAGCAGTGTTCAACGTTATACTCATATCTACTATCTTCTTTCAGGCCGTGGTAAGAAGAAGAAGAAGCTGAAGAAACTCCTGCCTATCCTCGCCCTGATCAAGCTCAAACTTGCTGCCCTCATCCCTCTGTTCCTTGGTATCATCGCTTTCGCTGTCTTCAAGGCTTACATCCTCGGTAAAATCGCCTTCATTGCCGCGGCTTTTGGAGCCATCAAGAAACTCCTTGAATCTAAGAAGAGTAGTGGATGGTCTGAACCCGTTCATGAAGAACACCACGGTTGGGAAAGTAGTGGTGGTTGGGGAAGGTCCCAAGATGCGCAAGATTTGGCGTACGTTGCTCACGTCAAACAAGCGTGAAGTTAAATTATTTATTTAGTTATTTTAGGTAAATTAACTTATTAATCTATTCCTCTTTCTTGTATATATTGATCACCGTTCGATACATTTGCTAAGTTATATATAATTATATTGTATATATTTTTATTTCTTTAAATTTCATTGACTGAGACGATAAGTCTTATTATTTCTATATAGTTTATATTTTAGTATATGTATGTCTCGCCAACTTCCTTTAGTTGTGAGTTTATTAGTACATTTTATTATTTTAAGTTTTCAGTTCCAAAGATATATTATTTTTATTTACTGTTATATTTTTATCATTTTATTTTGTTTTCTTAGTCATTTGTGTTGTATGTGTGTGGGTGTTTCGAGTCATATTTATTACAAACAAATGTATTTAATGCGAAGAATGTTAAGTCTGTCTGCTGCGTTGATTTTAATTTATTTACGATGGATCTTCGAATCGAGATAATAAAGATTATTTAAAAATAAATTAAAGTTTTTATTTTACCTTGATGATTTATTGAGCCGTTTCTGACTCATGTCTGTTCCATATTATGTTATATTGTAATCTGAAACGAAGTAGGTCCATTAACATGAAAAGTGAAAGTACATTATATATATGTCGGTTGAATAAAGGTATATTCGTGAAGACTTAAGAGAGTCTCAGAGTCTATGGTGATTTACTATTTAAACCAGCTGAATTGGATTTCATTTTACAAATTCTCAAAATGCACGAATACTATAAATTAATCAATAGCATTTTTTATGTAGCTCACCATCTTTTATAGGCTATCTATCTCTGAATAAGAGTACCTACATAAATCAGCTTATTAACACTTTATAGCTAAGGAGTAGACAGAGCAAGTTCTGCACTTGTTAGTCTTTAGTGTAAAATTTTACACAAAGATCCTCAATGTCCCTGTCCCAGTTTAATATTAAGCAACCACAAGCAAAGTCTATTTTAAGTTATTCAAGTCATATGTTTTATTTAATAGATAGCTTTCCTACAATGCAAAATGAACATTTTCCAAGTACATACTACCTATATTAAGAAAAAGGACAGGGATACATATTATATATAGCACTTAAGTTTTGGAGGAAATTATCCGTAGAATGGAGCTTCGCAGATGACGGTTAGTTATATATAATTTATGTAAGCTCCAATTTATGTTAAATTGAAAGCTCCAATATTATGTGGGTTAAGAAGATAAATATTTCTGAAAATAATGATCTGGTCAAAATGTGTAAAACGGCGGTAGGCTGAGATGATGATCATGAGGTGGGGAATTGAATAAGCGCCCTTGATTCCCTTGAATAATAAGACGACTTGAAGCACTACGACTTATACCAAATATTGATCACATAATATTCATAAGTCCAATTATTCATATTGAATTCAGAATTAAAACAATCCAATATTACGATTTCAAACACCACCTAATACAATACTGAACGGGAGTTCCTTCCTGGCACAATGTTTAGCGTGAGTAAAGAGTTTATCAAGTTTAGCAGTAGAGCATTAACATGTACACTGTAACAAAAAGGGGAGGCAGAGGCATATTAAATACCCACATCTTGCCAACTATAATTATTCTTACATAATATGGGGCAAAACTACAGCCACCAGGCACTTTGGCAATTAAAATAGGGAAATTGGTAGTATATTGAAAGGGAAAGAAAGCAAGAAGGCAATGGAAGGAACGGGGTTATTGCGTATACGAATTTATTGAAGAGTGTAAGTAATACCTAGAGCAGGTCATGGTCACATTCCTGGAACTCGAAGTGGCTATTGTCGGAAGCCCGAGCCCTCTCACCACATTTATTCATAATTCCCAGATAATTTAGCAAGCGTTTTGTTAAATCTCAATCGATTATGAATAGTATTACAAAAAATAGAAAGTCCATAAAAATGAATTACCAACTTCATAAACAACAATTACCGGTCACTTTCGAATGTATCGCCCATGTGATTAAAGTCATGTGAATTTAGCACAAACCAGTGAGAAAACATTAAAATTTGTCTTAAATATGGTTATTATTGTATTATATATTATATATATATTTCTAAGACTAGACCTAATTCAATTCCATTAAAAAGTATATTATTATGTATATTAGATTAGCTTGACGTATGCATTTTCTAAGTATTGTCATTCAAAATCAAATTTCTTTATTTCATAGAATTTCTTCAAAATATTTGAAATCTTTTTTAAAAACTAAAAATTATAGATCAAGACAATGCCACCGGAACAATAGATTGATTTGTCAATTAATAATATATACAAATAGATAAAATAAATGCCCATGTCGATCTATAAGCGCCTGATTCCAAGAAGTTAAGCCATTTACTGTCGAATTATTTCTGAAGTTGCTTCGTTTACAGGCAAATTACCAGATGCAAGACTCGTAGTCTTGGATCGGGTATCTCGTATTTTAATTTAAAACAAATATTAAAATTTGTTGATGGTTTTCGGTATGATTTCCCTACCTATAGTAATTCGTTTCGGTTTGTTCTTGGCTGTTTTTATAGTAAGTTTTACATACAAAGGGCTTTCATGGATGGATGCGGCAGGCGGACGACCGGGTGCTATGGCGCACATTGAGAGAGGGCTCTGTCCAGCAGTGTACTACAATAGGCTAATTGTTTGATTGATTGACGGCTTTCTGTCCTCAATTATTACTTATTCTCATTTCTCGTGCTCCACACTTCACAGCCGTCGTCATATCATACTCTTAGTAATAAGGAGTACATTTTCTTGGCGATACTTCTAAGACATGGTGTTGTAGATGCAAGTCACGTATGAAGAACTTTCTTTTGAATAAACACGTTTATTGTAAAGTGTCATCATTTTACATTAAATCGGTAAATAGATAACTCGTTTAAAGACAGTCCACCAATATAATATGTGTTGTATTTTTTCTTAAAAGATAAAACAAATATTAAAGTTCTGTTAAGAAAGTACCGGAAAAAGGTCAATAAAACACAAAATGTTAACTATTCTTTCAAATTTATTGTACCGCCTTCAAAGTAGGCCCCTTCAGAAAAAACACTTACGCCAACGAATAATCCAATTATCAAAACATTTTTTCAATACACTTTCCGGAATCGACTTCAGTTCTCGCCACGAATTCTCTTTGATATCTTCTATCGACTGAAAACGGGTACCTCGAAGTGGTAATTTGAGTTTTGGAAAGAAAAAAAAAGTCGGCCGGAGCCATATCAGGTGAATTGAACAATGTATAATTTCAAGAGTGCTAACTTAGAAAATAATAGAGTAAAAGAACATTGTATTCTGAATTGTGTTAGAGCTAATAATTGAGTAGGTATTAAAAGTTAAGGAAACCACTACCCTTGTAGGCCAAAATATAACTGCCCCACTAGAAAAGGACCAACAGAAAACCGCAGATAGGCATACTGCGATTTATGGCACACTGTGTTAGGTCTATATTTAATCTTAGCTCTTTGAATACATACAACGTCCATATTCAAATTATTTTGTGTCTTATATTCAAATACTCGAATGTTGTACTTAGTTTAATGCCGGGGTTAACTTAAGACATTGGCAATTCGCAGATTTTTTTGCTTATAAAGTTCTCCCGGGGCGGGAGCAGCCTTATTGTGGGTCATTAATTTGTCTAACACACTCATATTTTTGAAAAACTCTTAAATTTATGGATAAACATGCCAACTATGAGAGATCTTGTTACAATAAAAGTTTTTTACTGCACCTATAATAGTGTTGGTTCTCAGGAGCTCTCACAACTTCAAAATATCTGCAAGTAGGAAAACTATTTATTTCTAAATGAAACATCGACGTCCAAAATACAATAATACACTAGAAGTGTTCTTGAAAATCGATGACGTTTGCATTATTTCACTTTATACAGTTCAAAATATACTTACATTTTACAAAAACCTCCTAAACTTACGGAAAGGCAAAAAAAAAGTACCAAGGAAGTGTATTGCTATGTGAAAATATACAGGCGTTCTGAACTTTCATGTGTGTTTTGATGTAATCGACAAGCTTTCTAATTAGTTTTAAATTGAAAAACTGAGTACAGTTTTTTAAGTGGTCGTCTTGCTAATTTCAACCCGTTTTTCAAAGTGTAGGACACAGCATATTTCTGCCCAAATTGGATCCGCCAGATAGGTCTAGTATATGCACCTTGCAGAAGGCCGCAATTAGAACTATAGTAGCAAAGCCCTTTTATTTTCTGCTGATGTGTAGGGTCACCAAGGCTCTAGAGCGTGGCAAGGGACAAGTGGAACAAATGTGACACTATCCTACGTGTTTGCATCTGTATATAGTATACTTGATTAAAAATGTTTTTTTTTTATTTACGAGAGATCGGACAGCCAGTTCGAGTTGCTAAAGCTATAGCTCTAGCAGGTCAGGATTGGAAAGGACAGGACGGATAGCTATAGCTTAGACTCTCAAATTTCCCACCTACAAGTCCATTTTCGACCATAATCATATGAAATTACATGTTTTCAGTTTTTTTTTTATTTTTGTTCACTCCTACACATTCGTGCATTGAATATCTCAGACCATACAGTCCCCCTAAATTGATTGACGAATAGAAGAGGAAATGTTTCTTAACTATTTTATCTTTGTCTATGTATATATACTTAACTATTTTATCTTTGTCTATGTATATATACTTAACTATTTTATCTTTGTCTATGTATATATACTTAACTATTTTATCTTTGTCTATGTATATATACTTAACTATTTTATCTTTGTCTATGTATATATACTTAACTATTTTATCTTTGTCTATGTATATATACTTAACTATTTTATCTTTGTCTATGTATATATACTTAACTATTTTATCTTTGTCTATGTATATATACTTAACTATTTTATCTTTGTCTATGTATATATACTTAACTATTTTATCTTTGTCTATGTATATATACTTAACTATTTTATCTTTGTCTATGTATATATACTTAACTATTTTATCTTTGTCTATGTATATATACTTAACTATTTTATCTTTGTCTATGTATATATACTTAACTATTTTATCTTTGTCTATGTATATATACTTAACTATTTTATCTTTGTCTATGTATATATACTTAACTATTTTATCTTTGTCTATGTATATATACTTAACTATTTTATCTTTGTCTATGTATATATACTTAACTATTTTATCTTTGTCTATGTATATATACTTAACTATTTTATCTTTGTCTATGTATATATACTTAACTATTTTATCTTTGTCTATGTATATATACTTAACTATTTTATCTTTGTCTATGTATATATACTTAACTATTTTATCTTTGTCTATGTATATATACTTAACTATTTTATCTTTGTCTATGTATATATACTTAACTATTTTATCTTTGTCTATGTATATATACTTAACTATTTTATCTTTGTCTATGTATATATACTTAACTATTTTATCTTTGTCTATGTATATATACTTAACTATTTTATCTTTGTCTATGTATATATACTTAACTATTTTATCTTTGTCTATGTATATATACTTATGCAATATTCCATTCTTACCATTGCCTACCCTTCTAACCTCTTTCAATATAATTTATGTACTAGCAATTTGCCTAAAAGGAACTAAATTACAGTTTTGCAAAATGTAGGTGTTTAATAAGCCTCTGCTTACCCCTTCAGGGATACATGCGGTAGTGTATTTATGTACTTCAATTTTATATAACTACTAGTCAAGTTTCCTTCAATTTTTAGTTTAGTATTCATTAAATGGATTTGTTGACAAAGGATCCAAGTTCAGATTGCTTGTCATATTATTATTATTTTTTTTTTTTTTTTATTACGTTTACTTGGACGCCCAATTGGTGCAATCACAGGGCACAAAATGCATAAAGAACTACAGACAGGTGATGTCATACAATGCAGAAGACAGTTCTTCTCGACACGGGCCATATAGTGCCACCGGTGTCTTGATCCCTGTCCTGATCCCAATGTCGGTGGTCTACTACTTTTTATATTTTGAAATATATATTTTTATACACATATTTAAAATTGTAATTTATATAGTTTTAAGATGAATAATGGTGGTACATAATATAATAATTATAGTTATGATACACATTTTACCAAGAAATTATGCATGCCTAACGTAGGATTGTTACGTGTAATTGGTGATTAGCTGTGTCAGCCTAAATACAATTCTTCAGGAAAAGATTTTCCTGTTTTAAATACCACATTAATAAACCAAGTCTTATAAAGTTTAATGGTTTGCTATGGTGGTGATTTGTGGGCCGTGTCTTTGTCAAGTTATTCTTATTATTATTGTTGTTGAGAGTTGAGAGTCTATTGCATTTTCTACTTCGATCATTTCTGGTCTTTTGTAGCGCACTCTTGATTTGTTATCGATAGTTCACTACTCAGACTAACGGCTTCGAGCACCTCCACATCTTTCTGTTATGGTAGGAAATTCGGTTCTTTCTGTTATGGTAGAATATGCATTTCAGTTTCTTCTATCTTTCGACAGAATCTGCTTGTTATGTCTTCGCCCAACTTTTGATTGAAAATGTGTTTGATCAGTTTGCAGCGGTATTACTTGAACACAAACAAAAAGATATCGGTTAATTTGTTTTTACTCGACTGCCCAATGAGAGTTACGAATTTCGCTTTACACCTTTTTCACAGTTTGACAGATTTCAACATCTAATTAATACCTTTAAACGAGCAATTCTTGTATATATGTATATATATAATCTGAATCTCGGAAACGGCCTAAACGATTTTCATGAAATTTAGTATGCAGGGAGTTTCGGGGGCAATACATCAATCTAGCTAGGTTTAATTTTTAGAAAACGTAAAAAAATCCGGGCAAAGCTCGGTCATCCAGGTACTATGTATGTGTCATTATAATCGCCTCAATTGTGGAATTTTATGCAGTGACGTAGTGCATACTATTTCGAGTTTTATTTAGTATATTTAACACTGAAGGGTTCTTTGATTTCATCTAATGACAAAAGTATCCTTTTATACTATACCGTTATCATTCTTCGAGAATACGTAAGACCTTAACAGGTCATTTTTTATTACTTCTTGTTAAATGTTCACTCTCTGCACTCTTTTTAAGAATGACTAGTAAACATAAACACTAATGCAGTTCAAGTGTAGTCTGAACCGGATATGCGCTGCGTACTAACAACTTATTTTTCTCTCTCTAGATTCTGACAGATTCTGAATAAAACTAGCTATGTTGTTGTCAGATTGTAAAGATGTCGTATTGTACAAAGCAAATGTTTCTATGGTTGAAATCGTGTGGATGCATCAGCAGCTAGTACAATCCATAGTGATTTAAAAACGTGATGGCACAAATGGACTTTGCATGCCTCTTCAAAGGATATCTTCCAAAGCGATAATAATGACATGTCGTCTCGTGTCTTGCCGCCGTTGTCGTCTCGTGTCTTGCCGCCGTTGTCGTCTCATATGGCTGGAATACTGACCCTTGCCTTACCCCCTATTGCACGCCCAACTACCCCCTACCCCCCCCCCCCCCAGATGTGAGAGGCGCGTGCGACGGGACTGATATTACCTAGTTACCTCGGCAAAGGTATCTCGAGTGTTGTAGGCCCAATCCTGACACAATTATTTTTGTGATTCACTAATAATTTTTATTTCTGCGACATGCAGACTAAAACTAAGCATGGTATGCACTATGGGTACGGAAACATGTTTAAATATTTTTTTTTTTAAATACATGCATATACATAGACACACAGACCAACGCAAATAGACTTAGTAATATTTACACTGATACACATATTTGCACTCCATTTTGCTTCCCATCACTCCCACAATAATAAAACTTGTAGCCCTATCCTAACTCTTGTACGCTTCAATTTTGATTATTGTAAGCATGCCACATTTATCCTTTTTCTTTTCAAAAGGTTCTTAACTTTTTCGCCTTTCCAATCCTAGTCCCAACATTCCAACTCATACCTCAGCCTCATCTCTCGGGCTTGCGACTTACGTTTCACCCGCTTCGAATGATACAATTTGTTCGCATAACCGGGTGCTGCTGCACGCCGCACTCACTTGATATACTACGCATACTGCACAAGGTTTTGGCTCATTCTTTTTACATTCGGCTACGTACCTGATACCTACCTATCCTTGGGAATATTATCGTTTTAAGACGGGAAAAAGAAAGAAGCTAAGTTGGGATACAAAAAACATTCGAAACAGGTCTCGGATGAGTAATAGGACTGAGAGTAGCTCAAAGAGGCCGGGGTCACACACCCATACTGTGGTTGGAGCGGCCATTAGGATAAGTACACCAACCGACTTACGAGAAGGTATTATACCAACTTTTTGACTTTATCATAATCACTTTCCCCCAATAGTACTTGGTCAGCGGCCAAGTAATATACCAGTTTTTTATTTAAATATAATTTGTTCTAACAACCTTATAATCGAATATCATAATATATCATGTTGAAAATAATTTTTTTACTTTGACCTGTTCTCATTTCAACGCTTGAAGAAAAATTTAAATTTTTTTTTTTAATACAAAATAAACTCCGTCCTTTTGCCCAACCTGATGTTTTAACCAATTTCATTAAGATGGGCCAGAAGGTTAGTTTTGAACAAACAAACAGACGGATAAAGTTACTTTCACATTCATAATATTAGTTTTGACATTAGTAAGGACAGTCTAAACAGTTATACCTCATTTCAAACATTTTCGCTTTCTACGCAAAAAAAATCTTGGCCGTAGGCCCTAAATTCGCACTGATCAAATACGGCCTACTTACCGCCTCTTTATTCCAATAATAATCTCTAATAAAACATTTGACTTTATTATTTACAAGATACGGAGAGGTTTTTAAGCAGTGACTTACAAACCAAAAGCAAGCAGTGTTGTTAAAGTTTAATTACAAACAAAATTGCCCTGGATTTTTTCCCCGCATTGGTGTCATTGTACACTAGCTGTCGGTAACCCCAGATACGGGGTCTGCCTACCCTGCAGCAAAAGCGTAATATAAGTTACACCACAATAATAGTATTCTTGTCAGCATTACAGCCATATGAGCCGACAACGATGGCAAGAGACGAGACGACATATCATTATCGCTTTGGAAGATATCCTTTGAAGAGGGACACATAGTGCATTTGTGCCATCACGTTTTCAAATCACTATGGATTGTAATGGCTGCTGATGCATCCACACGATTATTTCAAATATAGAAACATTTGCTTTTGAATATAATTTGAGCTCTTTAGCGTTAAGACGTGAGGTGCGAAGGCTTTTAAGAAGAATTTGCATGGCTGGATGACGATTGTGATCAGAAGTCAGGTTTGTGGTAAAAAAGAAAGACGACAGTTTGTTCAACCTATGGACAATCATGGAATGTCTCATATGTTTCGTCTTTACTACCTACTTAGACAATAATATTGATCTGTAATTTGGTAACAACGATTACAAATATACTTCATCCCTTGATTAGAAATCTACAGTATCAGAATAGGCCCACGACATGCGTTTAGGATGTTTGAGTGGAAAGTCATGCGGATGCGTTGGCTCGTAGAAATCCTTAGGTTTTCACATTGAGGCTGTGTTACACATACATTAGTGATCACAAATAGGCGTCGTCCGGGGACGGAAATATGATTGAGTAATCCGATAAGTATTTTTTATTATAACGGTTACAAAAATAATTAAGTACATTCTAGTTCACATTCATATTATTATATTTTTTATTACTACCTGCCATTATTGACCCTGCGCCCTTGAACTTACATGCTTTTAACAAGTAATATTGTTTAACTGTTACAAATGGACGTGGAATTTAATGGGCATGGAACATTTCAATCAAAACTATTATACTCACATTTTCTCAACATTTTCAGACAAAATCAACGTTTTCCGAGTTTATATTTCTATTTTTTAGCGTGATCTAAAATAATATAAACTTATAACCAAGAATTTGGCTATCAATTAATATAAAGCGGCAGGAGCGTAATAGGTTCGAAACCCATCCAGTGCGCCTCCGAACTGAATCCACTCCTAACACAAGCACTTAGCTTAGCCGGAGGCATCTTACTCTTAAAAAGTTAAAAACTATGGTAATAATTTTTTAAATCCGACTGGGAGTCCTACACTGGCCTGTTGGCCTAGTGGTTAGTGACCCTGACTGCTATGCCATAGGTCGTGGGTCCGATTCCCACCCGAGTAAGGGTGTTCTTTGTGTCCGTTGTTTGTATGTTTGTAAAGTCCCCCGCGACACAGGAGTAATTCCTAATGCGGGAGTTGTCTTTTCTTAAGCAGAAGAAAATAAATTAGCGCATTCATCCGAAAACTAAAGTCTTGTGGTATTTATATTGGTATTCTTGTTTTTTTTTTGTATTATAGGTGAACGGATGTGTCTCTTTAACATAAACGGAGGATCCTCTCACTGCGCTAAGTCATGCCTGGCGAACCATTTATCGGTTGATTTCGGGAAGTTGTGTATAAAATAATCAGTACTACTTACTACGTAATTCGACATGTTTTCGATAGATGGCGCTAAAGTATGTTTTGATATATGTAGTAAATTCTTTAACCTAATAATACAGTATTGACTGTCAAGTCAAATGAGTGCCTCTTTGTTAAACGTTAAAAATTAAGAAATTTGTATAAATAATGAGTTATGAAGTCATACCTAACTATTGCCAAATCATTTTCTTTAATATTTGGTTAAATAAAAAAAACTTTAAAAACAGTAAGGCATATAGTTGTTCACAGTCTTATGTCATATATAGTTTTAAAATTACTATTAAACAATTTATATTAACTCTAGAAAACTACCCTTTTAGATAGTATTGTTAATTAACTTTACTACATATGTATTAAACATAGCCACGTTCCTGAACGCATTTTGTTAAGACATTTGCCAATACTCTTATGTCACTCACACACGATCTTCTAAGTATTTGTTATTCATTATCAGATTGTAAACGAATTTCACACACACTGCCTGTACATAGTCTGATTAAATTAACACAAAGCATGTCTTTCCTCGATTTGAATACAAACTGCAATATTATGCAGCTTTTTCTTGCAAGCTATAATTTTTTAAATTTAACCGTCATCAGACTACTAATTTTGATTACAGTGCTGAACTTCATTTTAGGTTATTAAGAGCGAATGTTGTCCGTTAAAACCATACATTTTACCTAATTATCAATATTTAATTATGTTTTTATATTTTTTATCTATGTTGAATGCGTTATTTTCATTTACATTGCTTTTAGTTGTATAACGTGATTCATGATTTCACCCAAACCACTGTTTTCTTTGGTACTTACTATAATTTTGTATGAGTTTTATATCAACTTAACAACAGCTGTTTTATGCCATGGTAAGAACAAGTTCGTGTGTATTTTTGTAACTTGTCATAGGTTTCCTTTGCTTTTTTCTCTTTTGAATTGTCTGCAATAGCCGGAAAAACTTTTTAGTAACTACGTTTTTTTATGTAATAAGAGACAAACGAGCAGACTGGTCACCTGTTGGTAAGTGACTCCCGACGCTCATGGGCATCTGCAACTCAAGAGTTTTTGTCGAGTTTTGTCCATGTGAGAAATAGCTTATAAACCGATGTATACATTATTTACGTCATACATAAGATTTTTATAAGCTCAGATTTTTGATTTTGATTTATACATTTACTTACTACTCTATATAAACAAAAATATATGTGACTTGAATATAATTTTAAGTCGTTTTTTTTTTCGGACAGGACTTTAGAACTAGGTATTCTAAGCTGTATTGAAAAAAAAAAATTAACAAAACAGTTTTTTTTAACTTATGCTAGCTTATATCAATTGTTTTATCGTTCTAAGTAATTTTAATTTGGTAATTACTAAAATTTAAAGTGGTTTCAAACTGTGAAGTGTTAATGCATGAGCACCTAACAAAATTTCCAAAACAGTAAAATCTTACTACCTACTTACCGCAAGAAGATAACACTCGATTATTTTATTTATTTATTTAAACTTTTTGCACATTAGTACAGAGGCGGACTTACTGTCCAAGGCATTTTATACCAGTCAACTTTGGGTGATGTAGAGAAAAAAAAAGTAGGTGCACTTAAAAATTACATTAAAAATTGTAAAATAAATGGGATACATATTAAAATTTCATATGAATTTAAACAATACTAGCAGCACCCCGCAGTTTCATGTGCGTAAGTCCCGATCCCGTAGGAATATCGGGATAAAATATAAGTAAGTAAGATAAAAGTAGCCTATGTGTTAGTCAAGGTCTCCAGCTATCTAAATACCAAGATTCATCGCAATCGGTTCAGTAGTTTTGGCGTGAAAGAGTAACAAACATCCATCCATCCAAACTTTCACATTTATAATGTTAGTGGGATATAATATTGGTGCGATATACTTGACACGCATATATATAAATGATGAATTGAATGATGAACAATTAACGAGTTGGTTCTGCTAATTATTTTCATTGTGATCTTACCTTTAAGGTTTTTCAGTCAGTCGGCTCTTATTTGAATGATATTACCTTGCCTTATCTCTTTCAACGATAGGAAAAACCTTTGAACAAAACTTTCGTGGGACATTTATGTGATTACCACAAACGTGTCATCGTTACAACACACGGGCGGTATACAAGTTCATTTCCGGTACAAGTGGGACCAGAAGGTGCGCCCGCGAAAGTGCCTGCCGCGCCTACCACTACACTCGGCACATACGGGGCGAAAGTTTGGCGGTTATTGTGTGTTTTTGGTACCTACGAAGACATTAAACTGTTCAAATAATAGTATTTATATTAAAGTCCGGATACTCAATAGGAATATTGAGTGTGAAATGATATAACATATAATCAACAATGGGATAGATGGCGATTTGTTGGCATGTAAATATAAAGCTCCTTGTTTAATCTTCTTTAAAATAATAACTTATCTAATATATGAAATCTTAAGCCATTAATTATATAAAGTTAGAAATTATTTATAGGATCACAGAAATTTCAGTAAACTAAGTAAATTTATTTTATTTATTTATTTTTATTTAAAACTTCATGCACATTTGTACAAAGGCGGACTTAATGCCTAGGGCATTCTCTACCAGTCAACCTTAGGGTGGTATAGAACTGCTATAAGGTAGGTGCAAAGATACATTTGAAATTATTTATAAAACAAACTAACATTTATATTACTTACATGTACAATTTTCTAAATATCATTACTACATAATATACACAGTTTCATATACTTATACATAAACCTACATAAGTATTTATATTATGCCTATACAGAGTACATATATATTCACACATATCATACATATACATATCATATATATAAGTAAATACACTACAAATACCACTATAAAGTCGTGTACTATCGTTGAGGCTATTCTGCTAACTCATTGTGGAGGAGCTCTCGTACTTTCTTTTTAAACTAAAAAAAATTTCTTAATTTTTTTCTTTTATTTTATTGTTGGTATTTATGCTATTATTAATAATGTATTGTAATAACATCAATCAAGAACTACTAGAATTTATATGCTCTTAAACTAAGTAATTTGGCTTTTAAACGCGTATAAATTATTTATTTTCATTATGTTTTTATAACAATACATGTTTTTAATGATTTAACATACTTATAATATATTATGAGTGATTATACTTATACTTATTTTATTAATAATAGTGAACATTAATTATCATACATTATTGAGAATACAAGTAAAGTACTTGTATTTCCAACTAAATGTATCCCTGTATTTTTTTTAAATTACGTCTATTTAAATCTCTTGTAATTAAATGTAAATTATACTGCTTAATGCAAGTAAGAAACTAAAAATTGAAAGTAAATAACATACTCGTAACAGTTAACAACACTAACCTACTACATGCCACTAATGATTCGAAGAATCCACATAAATTCATAACCGGTTTAAGGCAATAGGCTTGTCAGAAATTCGACCGCTGTGTGCCGACACGGTACCGTTAGCTCAAGGTCGCATGCTCCCAATCGTAAGTGCCACTGACTCATCTGATACTTTCTTCTTTTCTTTGTAATAATTTAATTTTGGTACTTCGAAGTACCACTCTTTAATATTTTTCTTTCTAACTCTATCATATTTACTATCATCATCGTCATTAACATCAGGTACTTAAAAGATCAGACGAATTTCCTTTTAAATCTGAGAAATAATGGAATATAATGTACATAGAAGACAAGAAAATTCAGCATAGCTAACGCTCTCCAATAAGAGATGTTTTTTTATCATGGGAGAGCCATAGTTTGGCACGTATGGGCCGGCTCGACGACTTCACAGAAAATCGGCAGTGAAGCAATGATTTCATTGTTTTTCGCCGAGTGATTGAGTATACCGGAGGCCCTAACCGTTGCCTCCCCCCACCCCTCTCCCCCTCTACCTCTACTCCCGCCTTAAAGGCCAGCAATGCACTTGTGACCCTCGAGTTGCAGGTGCCCATGGACGGCGGTAGTCACTTACCATCAGGTGACCCGTCTACTCGTTTGCCCTTATAAAATAAAAAATAGGAAAATTCGTGATTTTAATAGAGAAGCCTCATTTTGAATCTGGCATTAGGAACTTGATAATTCACCGATAAAACTAATATTGTATTACAGAAGTATCTTACTTCTAATTATGAGTTCGGATGGATGGATGTTTGTTACTCAATCACACCAGAACGGCTGAACGGATCTGGACGAAATTTGTCACAAACCTAGATGATAGTTTGGAATGTACTTTTTTCCCGCAAAATGTATGGTTTCCGTTAGATAGATTTGAATTTCCACACGAACGTCGCAGGCAACAGCTTCTATGTTATAAATACCAAGGATAGAATATCCGGATTTATCCATAAATGAACGTATAAAAAAAGTTAATAAAATTGATTTGAATACTGATATATTTTTTTATAAATGGCTATCGACATAGGGAAAATCATTTGCCGAGGATTTGTTTCTACGTTAACCCAATTATTTATGGATTTTAAATAACTTTCTTAAGTCTTAAAATATTACCATATCTTTCTATAATAGATTTTATGACATTACCTATAAAATGTTCCAAAAAAACACATAGAAATGGGGTCAAAAGAATCGATGTCACCGAGCGAATAGGCATATGGGCCCATGCTTTCTAAATAATTACTTGTTTGTCGCTAAGTATGGCGCAAGATTGTGGGTTCTAAAGAGACTCATCTACTTGAAGAACCAAAGGATGTAGATGACATAAGGTTACGCAAAGGAATGTATGCGGACACAATGAATGCAGTTCCGGACACGTGATATGTTTTTGAAGTCATTTAGGTTATGAAATGACGCGTATGTATTTTGTAGGCGTCATAATTTCTTAGACAGAGTCTAATCGTGAGTAATGTGAAAAGTATTACAATCAAAAAACTTTCTTGTAAATGTTTGTGGTAAATATAAAGAGTATAGAACGCCTCTGTCCTATAAAATTTATTACTCTGTGTATTCTGAAATCAAATTTCGAATTTTGCTGTTACTTAATAATAAATCACCTATTTTTGGGAGGGTCCAGTTAGAATCAAAAATTACCCTTGATAAAATCAGGGTGATAAAGAAAACCTTAAATAGTAGAAGAGAAGTGCACATGTACAGCCAGACAGACCAAAGTAAAATATTTTAAGCCTGTCTCTTTTTGAAACTAAACGAATATTTGCAGTTAATGTGTAATGTAGGTACTTAGATAAAATTTAATAATTCAGATTTACGGATTCCCGTAAATAAAAATCCAAAACCTTTTGCATATTCTGATACAAAATACAAGCCAACGTTATCCCATCATAGTATCATTTGTTTGTATATATTGTCATTTATTAAGTTCTCACATTTTGCCATACCGGTGAAGAATGAAAGAATCAATAAATACAAAGTTGTAATCTAAGATATATAGTAAATAAGTTGGAAAGAAGGTTTAATCTAAGTTCGTTTTCGTGAGCGGTTATTTACACCTGACGTTTTGAAGTTTAAACAATATCGTAAGTTTATTAACAGTCTGACTCTTGATTGTTACATATTTAATTTTATTTGGGAGGCTTACGGCTTTAACAGTATTAGAATGGAATTCGTAGTAGCAGATGCCAATTACAAGCTTCCACTTAGAAAAAACTGTTAAAGTATGATATGAATTAATTAATTTATATTGTTCAGAGAACTGTTTTGATGCTTTTTGTCAGACAAATCCAATAGTCCGAAAATCACTCAGATCTATTAATATGCGCCCGCGCTATGAGCGCGGCAACGGTTACGCTCGCGGCAACATTTTAATTTAGGTGGTATATTAGTACACAATGGCCCCAATTCTGTTACTTCACTCGCTAAATTAAAATTCACTAAATTTTCTTCATATAAGAAGTAAACCTTGCACACTTAGAAACAAGGTCTTATTTCAAATTGAAACAAGTAGGTAACATATGTCGCTATCGAAATAAGCAATTTATTTGTAGACTAAAGTCTGATACGCTTAAATAAACTTTAATACCACGTAGCGAGAGCCGCTATCAGTTGAATGCCATCTCTTTTGCTCTGTGTTTTTAGTAAGCGTCTTCGTAGGTGTACATTAAAAACACGTCATCCTTGTTCGATTTGAACAAGTTTTTATACGGCAATTATACAGCGTTTGAATAAATGAAGACTCTCGCTGCGTGGAAATAAAGTTGAGTATACGTTGACAGGTTTTATTGAAATTTAACGGCGCTGAGAAATAGATGCTAGTAATAAATAGACCTTATTACGAAGAGCACTAGGTTGATTTCATATGAAGAATTTAAGTCAGGTTTTAGTTTAGTCGAGTGTACAATAGAATCGGCACCAATGCCATCCACAATGTTATTCGTAGCTTTTGGAAGTATTTTACAAAAAAAGACAAAGCTAATTTAAATTCTCAAAGCCTCTGATGCTTCTAGCCAAAACGGCGTCCATCTCGAAAATAAAACGGTCGGTTCATTCACTCAAGTGTTACATACTTATGTACATACGTATTAGCGACTCGGTACACGACTTTTTCTTACAAGTTCCAGTCAGGCTTTTACGAAATCATTCACAAGTACTTTCACTCACAAACTAAAGTAATCTTACATCACTGGCACAATTCGATGTACACTTGTGCTCAATTATTTAATCATTTTATAATAATTGTGACCTAGACACTTGTTGCTATGTTCGCTCTATGCCGACTTACAAGTATTATTGCATTCTATTGTTCGAACTTGTATATGTGCTTTTATAGCCAATGCAGCGTTTAATTACAAAGAACAAATTTAAATGGCATTAATTATCAGATTTAAATAGGTAATTTTTAATATTATAAGCATTATTCCCGGTTGCAGGGTTCCTTGGCGATTTAAAATTAAAAAAAAACATGACAACCCAAATTAGAAAGAAATTAAGCAACTTTTGATAGGTTTCATATTCAAAACCATTTGGTTTATCTCGGAAAAATAAGAACTGTTCTTTGATAAACAAATTGGGTTAATATTAAGTTGCTGGCTATAAAAATAGGTTGTAATTTACAGGACTGTAGTGTAGGAGCAACGCCAACTTTTACTTTTTCATCAGTTATTCCAACGTTGTTTTCAAGTCCAATGAGGTGTTCGTTTTTAACTAAACGACCTCATTTTTAACAGATTAAGACAATGCGATTAGACCTGTTTACCTTTGTATTATTTGTATAGAATATTAACCTATTTAGTTTCTCGTTCACGTTTAAAAATGTCTAGCGTTGATATGCAACAATATCATTGACTAACCGTGTTTGTTATTTTACACCGTATCATTAAAACTCATGAAGAATTTTTTAGACAAATCTTAGTAAAAATTAGCTAAATTTGTTTTTGTATATTTACAATTATTCAAATACTCACGTGAAGTATATTAAATAACTTCCTGTTTCACGATTTACACTTTATTACATATTGTTTTTTTTTATGGAGTTTCCGTTTGTTGCAATTGTTTATCTCGTAATAATACTTAATTAACTTGTTTACAAGTGATAATTTGTTTAATACCATTTTTATGTTCTTATTATTTTTATTCTGAACATTTTTATTGATCTTATAAACTGTTATCAAAACACGTTTAGAAGATAGTTGATAAAATATTTTCTAAATATGTACGACATTAATGAACGTATCACAGGGTGAAATGTTATAAAAAGATTAAAACACAAAATATTAATAGACAATTATAAAAACAAAATTTTAGTAACCTCTATAATTGTAATATAAGAATATAAATGTAAAATGCGTCAATAAAATGACAGAAAGTATCGGACACAAGTATCCACACACATATTGAGCTTTCCGGTTTCCAATGCGACCTCGAAAACACTAAAGTATATAAAATATAATACATATAAAATTAGATAGAGTTTATGCGAGAACTAACAATTAATTTCACTTTAAAATATTTTATTACAAGAATAATATAAAATCTAATGTTACAACACGTTCGTAGAAATTACGACACTCATTTTCACTTTATGGACTTACGAAAAATCAAACAATCGAACTTTTTCTTTAGTTTAATTTACACTGTGTTCACAAACATGTGCGTATTTTAGATGTTGTAAGCGCAAACTTCGCTTTCTAACATCCAATATTTATTTTCCTACTTATCCTGAGGTGAGCTTAAGCGATCTTCGACCGAACAGTTAGCACACGACTTCAAACAGCGCGCACATACTTTACGTCATATTGTCAAAAATTGTGGTGGGGACGCGAAGGATAAAATCCATCAGTTTTTTGGTAAATCATCATAAGTTTACCGACGTTGGCACTTGAGGTACAAGCATTCATTGGATGTGACAATATTACATTTTAAAATGTGGAAAAAAGTTGTTTTGTTAGCCATATTGGCTACAGTGAAGTGCAATCCGGTGCAAGTAAAAGGTGTTGCTGAAAATTTAGTGGGTGCTGTATCTGAGTGCATAGAAACAGATACATCGCTATGTCTGAAGGTGAATATTGTGGATAAGCTAGTGTTTGTGAAGTGTCAGTGACTGTAGTTTCTAATGACTTATGTTATAAGCAAGTTGATTAATTACCATTTAGTATTGAACAAATGTGTATTTACCTAACATTGGATTATACACGTTGTTTCACATTTGTTTCATAACACTGCGTTTATCTGCTTAGGCGAGATAATGGGAGAATAATTTCGTTTATTTATTTGGAGATGAACTAAATTTAAATTTATTAAAACAATATTTCAGATTTTGGAAATATTAAAAAGTATTTGGTGTATTACATTTTAATGGTACATTACAGTACATTTGATAACGGTTTTAAAATAAAAAATAGTGGCAGAGTATCGCACAGTCTGAAAGGTTGAAAACAAACACATTTCCTTTTTATACTATCAAAACGTTAAATAATAAATATAATAAAACCTCCCAATAAATAAATTAAAATTAAAATTTTATTAAAGTTTAAATATATTAATATTTTTTTTCAGGAAAAGGCCTTAAAGTTCTCCGAAAGGTTATCCCTTCTGAAAGATATAAACATCTTCGAGGGCATGAGTTTAGTGAATACTGGATCAGCAAGATCAGCTCGCAGCTACGAGCCTTTGTCTGATGAACCGAAGGCCAGGGAACTTCAGATCAACGAGAGAATAGCTGACAACGTCGATGACTTCTTAGACAACCACGTACTGCAGTTACGTCTGTCTGCTCCTGAAGACGAATCGAGGTCTCTTGATGAGGAAGGTAAGATAAACATAAACCTTTACTATGATTAGTCTAACAGCATAATAATAAAGTTCGTCTGATGGTGGACCTAGGATGTGTCTCCATTCTATGAAGCTTTGATAAGGAATGTCACCAGAAAACTTTACTAGAAAAATTAACAGCACAACGCTAACACAACTACAAAAGAGGTAGTTTTCTTTAAGATGGAGGTGACCCTAGTGAGAACATTTCACTTCCAGCAGAAATATGACATGCCCTTCCTCCTTATATTATTTTTTTACAGTAACTTTTAATATTTTAATTTAGTTTTAACACCAAGTTTAACATAAATAAATTAAATAGCGAAATAACAAGCTTTGAATGGAAGCCATTGTAGAAAGGTGTAGTGATTTTTTTTTCAGGCTAACTCAACTATATTTTGACTATACATAACGTTCCCAGAACATGACCACACTATTCTATAACACCTTGTATAAGCATATCCATTAAGATTTAACACCGAAACATCACCGTTAGTATTCTTCTCAGGGTCTAACTTACATAACAAGAAATCATTAGCACTGCAATAAACGTTGCTATTGTCACAACTCGAGAAATTTCTCGCCACTAAAGTGCCAAACGGGTTCCAAACAATGAAACGAGACCTAGGTACTTTAACTTTCTCTCCTATAAGTATTTACACAGATGTCAAACAAAACCCTTTCCTAGCAGTAGTACCATTTCTATTGAAATAAATTCATGGCCTTAAATCTAAAAAAAATAATTTTTATATGCATCTCTAAACAAAATAGCACATTTATCCATTTAAGTATTTTAGGTTTTCCTGTTTTTCTTCTTTTGAGAAGAACCATATTATGTCAATTTTGGCAATGAATCTTACACTAAATAAATAAAATCTATAAGTTAGAAGTTCGCTTATTCAAATACCATAGTTCTTGGATGGAATAAATACCCCGACCTCCTGCATTGTATTGTTCTTGAGATACCAGAGTTTTATACACTGGTAACTGCTGCTGTGTGCATCATGATTTCTAGTAGTATAAAAGTATCGATTAATTGTCGATATTAACGTTATCAATTGTTCTCAGGCCGTGGCAAAAAGAAGAAGAAGAAGCTCAAGAAGCTGTTACCCCTCCTTTTGCTGTTGAAACTTAAATTTGCTGCCCTCATCCCTATCTTCCTTGGAATCATCGCGATTGCTGCTATCAAGGCCGTCTTTTTAGGCAAAATTGCCTTTGCTATGAGCGCCTTCAGTCTAATCAAAAAACTTATGTCAAAGAAAGGTGGGATGAGTATGGGCACGTCCTACGGTGCTCCTCAGCAGGATGACCATCCAGGGTACAACTATGAACCAGCTCCCCAAGGTTGGGGTAGACAGTCCAGTGATAGTGCAGCCCTCGCCTACTCTGGCCATATCGCCAATTGAACTGAATTAGTATAATTGTGTATTTATTCGTGTGAGTGTGTTGTATGATGCCATGTTCAAGTACCTCAGTCTTAATTTATTTTATTTAAATAAATATTTCTTTTAATTTTATGTTATATTTTTATTTAAACCTCTTAGTAAAACTTGCTTATGACATGGACCAGATCTTATCTACTGTGTGGAATAAATCTATCTACTACCTAAAGTGATATTTCTTTTTACAAATGAATTTGTCTTTCAACAAAATGGTAGGTAAGTAAATTAATTTTGAGGCAAGATATTTAAAAGATTTTTCCTAAGCATTGTGTAGTGCTAATCGGCCCAGCATCGGCAATTCCAATAACACTGAAACACTACATAATAGAGGGCTTGAGGTAAACTTTCTTGTACAACACTTATTTGCATATGGCGATGATGATGGCAGCGCAATTTCATTTGATTTATATACGCAATGGACAACTAACCTATACTTAACTATAACATGCAAATTCAAAGTAACTCGTTTGAATTTGCATTTTTATTGAAATGTAAAATTTATTGTCCGTAAATATTACATACATATACACACATGAATGTACGCACGAACTGTACTTATCAAAGATGGAAAAAACGCCTATATTCATCAATTTCATTAGACATAGTAGGAGGCGCATAAAACAGTCCTATCAATTAACAAAGTTCTTTCACTCACTGTCTTACTAACGATGATCGTTCTTAGTTGGTGGATCTGCAAAGAATCTTCCTTCCGAGTAATCTAAAATTTTGGAATGCAGTAAAGGTCAAAAGTTTTTTTACAGCAACGTGCGCAATCTCAGTTTTGTAAGAGTCCGTAAGTTGAGGCGAGTTAAAATTAAGGAGTTCTCTTCTATCGGTATACATATCCCGTCAGACAGCCGAAGGGTAGAAATATTAAAAACGCTTATGCCATTGGGTACATGTGTATGTTTTTAATGTTTATTTACGTATTTAAGTAAAAGCTATAAACTGTTAGGACATGGTGCCAAACAAATTGCTCATTGCCATTGTTAGACTAGACATTATTATAACAACAATGAAACATTAGCATTAGACTAAGAAACCAATGATGCTCAAAGCTTACTTTGAAAATATACAGATTTAGATGTAAAATTTAAATCCATAAAACAAGAAACGGCAATAGAATTTTCTGCTTAGGAATTAAAGAAAGCTGCAGTTCTTTACATTCAAAACACGTTCTGACAGGATGCGGAGCATATTATTAGGTGTAATATAATATTTTCTAAACTTCAAAGACAATATTTAAACCATATTTATGTCTTTCAAGTACACGTGTAAATAGCATTTACAAAAAAAAAAAAATTAAAACAGCTGGTGGTTACATGTAGCTAACATACAGAAAGGTGTGGTCATATTTTAAGGTCGTATAGTAGACCCCATGAATAACGTAAAGCGTTAACAATTTAATGAAAATTCGAGAATCTGAAAATTTGCAAATTGACCGATATAGCTAATATTTCGTATGAGAGAGGGCTGAGATGAACGGAGTTATAGGTATTTAATACCAAGAATGGTGATGGAATATCCAGATTTTTCTGAAAATGTCTGCATAAAGAAAATAAAAAAAAACAAAATCATTAAAATTGACATGAAAGTCCATAGTGTAGTAGTAGTCCAAGCGATTCCCAAAGAAAACAAAATTTTCAAAATATTTTTTTTTAATCACTTACACACTCACACAGTCCCTTTTACTCAAGAGTTGTACTTGAAGCTATTCAAATTAAAAAAACACAACTTTAAATCGGGAAGATGGTTACAAATTATCTACAGCGTTGAATCCAGTGATAAAAATCATGCCACCTTGCTTTTATGCGCAGTCAGATAATCACCAGAATAAGGACACATCGGTTTGCTTACAAAATAGGGACACTATTAGTTTAGTATGTGACGCGGTACATGGCGAAATAAACATATCAAAAATGTCGAAAATGTGCTGGTGGATAAATACATCTCGACGACGGATGGCGTGCACCACTGAGCCAGTCAACCTTTGATCACGGCCAGTGCAACCTGGTCGAAACGTCAGGCAATTCAAAGGTATATAATACCTATTTCGTGATCGCGTTATTTCTCGGATAAATACATAATTAAGTATAAAAATGTAGATATCAGTGACAAAATTTAACTTGGTCACCCAAAATATTATTATCGTGGTTCTATTTTACATGACCAATTCTTTTTTATTACGTGCTACTTATGTTATGAATTATATAAATAATTATTAACAATTTAAAGACAAAAACATGTTTAATAACTAATAGTTATGAATCGGATTACGGATCGAAACGACAGAAAGTTTTTAATTAATATAGAAGTCTGTTGATTGGTTCACCTCTATTTAATTTTACTTTTTGATAGTCATAAATTTGACGTTAAACCTTGATAATAAAGCAACATTCTTCTCTTAAAGATTCAACATGATTGTAAGAACTATGATTAAATAGCATTGGCTAGAGCAATTTATCAAGTGGATATTAAAAATGTTGATTTGCATAAATGAAAATTTGGTGAAGGATTAGGCAAAGAAACCTCTGCGCGTAGCTCTTTAGACCGTACCAAAGAACAGTTGGATGAGAACTGCCGGGGTTCCGGGGTCCTTCACCGAGTCACCGATAAACCGCTGCTTTCAACAAATGGTTTGATATTAGAGATATTATACGGTTCTGTCTCTGACACGACACCTTGAGCAGGATGGTATGCAAATGTTACCATGCCTAAACTATCAATAAACATGAGATCAAGTTATCTTGAAGAAAAAATCTAAGGCCAGGTAAAAGACAAATGCTTTGTTGCTAAGATAATAGAAACAGTTAACTAATACCATCCACTAGTCCGAATCATACAGTTACTTAAAGCAAAATGCTGATCTTAGAAAGTGAAGCTTTTATTGACGTAGATAAAGCTACTAGTCACTTTACTGAATAGGGTAAATTTGCATTATCCTTAGTAAGACAAAACGGCATTCCCAGATAACCAAAGTCATTTTTGTTTAAAAGGTTAAGAGATGTTACTAATATCATAAGAAAAATTTAATTAAAGTATGCATATTTATAAAGAAAGGAAGGTGTAAGACAATCAAATAATATAATAAATGATTTATTTGACTTGGATGGCATCTGGAGAAAGTGGCCATGCTTATAATTTATTTCCAATACAGACCTTAAAACTCGAAGTAAAACGGCAACCTAAACAAAATTATTAATATTAATGAAACAAAGTATGCCACGCACTTTTGCATAGTGTCGTCAAATTTCTATATGGAATTTATGTTTTAAATATGCTAATTCTATAAGCGTGATAGTGGGGAGATATCGATTATAAAAACTGTTCTGACCGTATTATCATCAGAGTTCGAACGATCTTGGATTGGACCGAGACATCAAATCGAGAAAAAATGAAGACTCTTGTGGTGATTTTGAGTGTTGTCGTTTTGGCGTCATGTGGTCCTGTAACCTCGGAAGAGTCAGTGCTCCGTTCAGTTATTGGAAATCTAGTTAGTTGTAACAGTGATTTGAGTCTGTGCATGAAGGTACGTGAAGTGTTTGTGATGTGTTACACAGACGTTATCTAACTCTGGCCATTGTTATACAGTGTCATTAAAACAGTGAATTTATAAATTCGACACACTAATTAGTTTAACGTAAAAAAATCCTAAAACTATTAGTTATAAAATATTTTTCATTTTAACGTCTAAAAGTTATGTGTCAAGTGCAAGTTGAGGTTTTCGATAAATTCTTTGAACTTTTATGTTGGTTATATTAAATATGTATTTTTTTTTTTGTGATTTTTTAACTTGTTTGATATAAATTATTATATTTATCTAAAGATTATTAACATAAGAAACTTTATCAACCTTTAAAATAATTTTAAAGTCAAGTAAATTCAGAGACTCAAAGGAAGGAAGACATTCAATGAGAGTATTAAAATGAAACCCTACTTTAAAATACTTAAAAGATAGGAAACCGAAACTAATAAATCCTTCCAAATAAGACGTGGCAGTGAAAGTGGCAAATGACTAGTAGGTCAAGTTAGATACGTCAAAGCAAAATTAGTTACAGGCAGATAATCGGTCCCATCGCTGACTATTATTAAAAATATAATGTTTATTACTTAATTGTCAATGAAAAGGTCAAGTGTAAGTAACCAAGGGTTAACTTTCACAAAAAATATAAATTAATCAATCAAAACTTCATTTTTATTCTAGCAGACTTGCTGTAAATTTCTCCAAAAAATACATTGTAATCATGATTCTGCCACCTGTAAACTAAAATTAATCAGACGCCACAATACATTTCATCTAACAAAGTAATTAATTTCCAGGAACATGCTCTCAAAGCTGCTGAACGATTTGGTGCTGCTCGTAAACTCACTCTCATTGATGGAATCACCATCTTAAACAATAATCCTAAAGAAGCCAGGAGCCTAGAGTCCCTCTCCACTGACCCTGATTTGAGAAACAAACAAGTGACTGAGAAGCTTTGGCAGAGCACCTCCGAGATCCTGCAGTCTTCCGAGTTAGAATTGAGCTACGGTGGCGGTGAAGATGTTGAAGATACATCCAGATCCCTTGAAGAGACGGGTAAGAAATAAAACATGTTTATATTAGGAACTTGTGAATGTATATATTCCTAGATATTGTATTTAATGAGGACAACTAAAGAAATATAACAATTAGATTAGTCGTCATCAACGATCATAAACAACAAGGATTCCTAACTAAACTAGGAAGAAAATTACCTCACTTTTAGTGATATATTTATGATCACACAGTAACTTTAGAACATTTAGAAATTTAGAATGCTATTGAATCAGACTAAGATAAAATAAATAAATAATAACGATACGTAGTGCGCATTAATATTTAATATATAAAACTGTTGACAGAAATTAACAGACCAAAAAGAATTATAATTAGATGAAATAAGTACTTTTCAAATGTAAGCAGATAATAAATTAAGATCCGTTATAGTCGAGCATTAAAACTCAACTTTTTGATCAACTGAAAGGAAGTGTCATTACACTTTATTTTGCTTTTGAATGATTATTTTTTTGTTTGTCTATAATATAATATAACAAAAGATAATCTAATCGGCTTTCGGCTGAGACACTAACGATGATGATGATTCAATATATAACAGTTTAATGGTGAAAGCATTGTTACCTGAATGATATTTCAATTAGAGTTTTGACATCACATTGAGTTCAGTCACCGATCGAGTACATCTGGCTTAACACATCTTCAGCGTATCTAAACTTTGTTAATAAGTTCCTAGAAGGTTTTTGATCTCTGTTTATCGCCACTAGGTTTATGAGGGGAACTTTAACGTAAAACTTTTTATGCGGACTGGGGACACACAGTCAAAAAAGTCCTTGGTCGGGGCTGGTCATCTTTGAACTGCTATTACTTAAATAAGTATAGTAGTAATTAGTGCGTCTATTTTAGAATAATATTTTACACTGTCCTCAAATTTTATTTACGCTTTTATGCAATGTAACCAAAAATTCTTAAAAAACATTTTGAAAAATAGTGTCCTTGGAGTTTCTTGCCTGTTCTTCTCCACAGAATCTACGTATTGGAACAGGCAACTAGCTTCACGACTGACTTAGTCTGACTGACTTCTACTCTTGACAATTCAAAATTACCTTATTGGTTTAATTGAAATAAATGATTTTGATTGATTTGATTCATTGAAAATTTACATAATATAATCTAATAAAAAGAGGAAGTATGTCAACCTAGTACGATGGAAACCAAGCATTTGTGCTAACATTATGGATGACCAAATCTCAGGAATCAAATGTCTAATTTAATGTGTATATATAAAAACAGCAAACTTAACCAATATCTGATTGTTACAGCTGAGGAAGGCCGTGGTAAGAAAAAGAAGAAGGAAATAAAAAAGAAGCTGAAATTTATTATTCCCCTCATACTTCTTGCTAAGGCTAAAGCCATTGCTCTAGCTATCTTATCCTTGATCGTTATCGCTGCTTCGCTCTTCAAGTTAGCCCTTATTGCCAAGATCGCTTTTATTATCAAGATAATTGCTCTCATCAAGGAACTCTTGGCAAAGAAACATGCTCATGAAGAAGTTACATGGCAACCGCATGGTTGGGACTCCCATGATGAACATCACCCGGTATCAGTAGACCATGGCCAGGGTTGGGACGGTGGTTGGTCTCGCTCTAAAAATAATGCCAATAGCATGGCCTATTCCGCCTATGGAATCTAAGAAGCTGGCTACCAAATATTATATTTATTATCCCAATATGAAAGCTAGACTACCAGAATGAATGTATTTAAGTGTTATTGAGGTTACTTTGAAGTTTTTTTTTTCTTGTTTATTTTTGCCTTCATTTTTCTTTTCAGTCATTTTATTTATTTAAATATGTGGCGTGATATATTTAATTTGACTGAAAAGGAACCTTTTAGTTTATGTGATAGTATTATTAGTTATTTTATAAATATCTCTGTTAACAGGTATACATATTATAGTTAAATTATTGTATAAAATTAAGTATGATCTGTTTATATTTATTTTCCTAGCTAAAAGATGCTAGATATAATAATGAACAAATATGTAGCACATATTTATAAAATTATGTGTATATTATATTTTATATTACAAACAATATTTTCATTTTCTGATATTTATATATATTAAAGTATAAATCACAAATACTTTATTCATGTCTTATTATATAAGTTTCATGATATATGTTTAGCTAATAATGTATTAATATTTTCTTTATTGTTCTCTATTGTTATTTTAAATGATGATCTCTATGTATTTATAGTATTTTCATAAATTTCTACAAGTCGTGTATTGTATCGTGTATTACGAACTATCTGTATGTTACGTCCTGTGTTCTTGTGTGATAGTGGTCACAATATTTATTTTTGTATTTATAAATACACCAAACTGCATTGAACATTTTGTTTCATTTATTAATATTTCTACCCATCATCTAGGTATGGGGGTCAATAGATAATCACAAAACCAGTCAAACATATTTTAATACTTGTTTGAAAAAATATGTTACAAGCAGCGCCGCCATTCTGCGCCTTCTCACTAAAAGCATAAATGAGTAGGTCATCGAAATTTATACTTTATTGTAAACTAGCGTTACCTACGGCTTTTTTAGATTTAGATATTGTCAGTTCAGGTATACTTCGAGAACAGAAAGTTTTTCTGGATAAATGCTACACTATGTATTTTTTTATATCCCTGATAGTGTGTACCTATGCAAAATTTCATGATGACGGGTTGAGTAATTAAGAAGTGAAAGTGGAACAAACAAACCCACATTCACATTTTAATACTTTTATATAGTTAAGATGAATAAACACCAATGAAATCTAAAGCAACACGTTCATTCTCATCAGTTGGCACAAATCATAGAACAGTTATGCTTAAACATTTAACGGCCGTCCCACATCAATAAAGCAGACAACATTTCTTACTTCTTTCACAAAGTACTATCTTATTAGTTTGAGTAGGAAAACCTGTTTAGCATAATATCGTATTTTTACCAACTAGTTCTTATCTGCGGCTTTGCTTTTTACATCCAACGTCTTAAGAACGCTAAGGCAGTTTTTATCAATAGCATTAGTATCTTAATTATCATCATCATCATCATCAATAGCATTTTTTTATCAGCAGAAATCAATGAAATTTAACACCTATATGACATCAATCATAAATTAAAATTTAAATTCTGCTCGTTGTCAAAGTGAATGTAATGATAACGAGTGGCTTACTTCACGAAGTATCCCTATCACATGGGGTCGATATTATAAAAGAAAAGGATGATTTGTCAAACTTTACTTCTCGGTTCTCATGGAATACTGTTAAATAAGATTAGGAGAAGGTGAAGCGGTACGTCAGCGATTAGAGATATGATTATTAAGACCAACCTATCTGCAAAGTCAATTGGACAATAGTAACAAACTAACGTAAATTACAAATAAGTATGAATACTTGAACCATCGCTAGGATACGGTTTCTTTTATTTAAATTTCTGAATTCTGAAATGTGCAGTGCGATTTTCCTGGGTAGGTACTGTAAAAGAGTAAAACACGCAACAGTGCTTCCTGTGGTATGACCGGCAATAAGCCCGTTTGATATTTTTTTTATATAAAATTAACTCTGACAAATGTTTCAATATACAAATTAGTTTCCAAAAGAGTGTTAACTAAATACAGTATCTATTAAGTAGCTCAAGCATAGCTTAACACAGTTTTTATCTAATAGGCCTATATAATATACTAATAGTTGTCCGCGGCCTCGACCGCGTTAATGTAAATATTGTCAATAAATTCTGATAGCCCTTAGAAACGGTATTTTATTTCTATGTAAAAGGTACTCTATATATTCGTTTACACAAACAAGCTCACATTCGCTATTATAATATTGGAAACAATAAAATTATTCCCCGGATTATCAACATTCTGACCATTTAAAACGAATTTCATTTATAATTACTGTTCGCTTCTGACCACCATCTGATGCAATCATACACTTAGTTTACTAAATTTTAAACTTTCGCATTCCATGATATGAACTGACTGTGGTCGCCAGTGTAACCTGGTCGAAATGTCAGACAATTCAATGGTATGTAATACTTATTGATAGCGTTAATTCAAGTATTATATAGTATATTCTTCTCTAATAAGTAAGTTTATAAATTAACACACGGTCCCTCAGACGGTACATGTTTACCTATAAATAAATACTATCTGCATCCCGCGGTTTCACCCGCGTAAGTCTCGATGCCGTGAGACAAGGTCTCCAGCTATCTTTATACCAAGTTTCATCGCAATCGGTTCAGTAGTTTTTGTGTGAAAGAGTAACAAACATCCATAGAAACTTTCATGTTTATAATATTAGTGGCATATATAGGTAAACATCCTGAGGGACCGTGTGTTAATATAGAGGCACCACTTTGTTTATACTCGTAATACCGGTGGTGTTACAATGGTGTAACACCACCCTTGTCAGTGAATCCTGGTGATCCTGGTGATACTCAGCAGTGAACGAATAAATCAGTACTACCTTAGACCGCTTCCTAACGGAACTTTTTAAATGTATTGGACGTAGCAATCTGCTGTATCCTAATTGTGTCTTGTACAGTGATCATGGATGACTATATACACTCACGCCTGTCACCTCTAAGACAAACTGTAGGCAGAGCTGATTAGAGGTGATTAGATCCGGCTAACGTAATTGGGGGCAATCCTATTGCCGCCAACTGGACAATTTGGGAATTAATAATGGGAAAATTGGGAGTGTTTCAAATGAGAGGAAAAGGATATTGCTTATAAGAATAAATTGGGGAGTGTGAGCAATAGCTCGGAAAAAGTCTGGATCGCACAGCTGTAACTCGAACTGGCAATTAACGGGAAGTCCAAGCCCTTTAACGCAAGGATGACTTTAGTTTTTTTAATTCCCTTTGCTTAACACACAATTTTACTAAATGTTTAAATTTAATTAAACTGTAAACTAACCAGTATGCAAGACATTCACCAGTGGCAATGATCTTGCCTAAGTCGTGGTTGAGTAACTGTGCGGTATTGACCTTCATTAGCCCTGAACTTGTGTAGAGAACCTTAAATCATCATTCTCCATTCTCCGCGCCTTTTCATAACTATGTTTTGGGGTCGGCTTTCAGTCTATCTACAAAACGGCCAAACTTCGATATTTTACGTGAAGCGACTACCATCAGACCTCAACAACCCAAGTACTAGGTGATATCGAAGTTCTGTACCAGGTTTTAGGACTTTTTAGGGCTCTAACTACCCGTAACAAATGCCACAGGTGTTCGCATGGCAACCGGGACCGACGGTTTAACGTGCTCTCCGAGGCACGAAGGTGTCTCAATGTGTTAAGAATGGTCAACCATCCTAATCCTGACCTGGCTATTGTTATTTAATGTGGTGACCAACTGTCGATTTTTTCAGAATTGTCAACACTGTTGGCACAAACCTTAACTTTTCTGTGTGTAAACCCCTGAATACAACCCCACCTAGCGTGCAAAGCAGCAGGAGTATCATATAACCTATATCTAAATAAAATCACATACTTTACCTCAAACATAAAAATTATATTGGAAGAGTATTCTGCAATCCTATTTAATTAAATCTGTTTTCTTGACTCTCTACCCTTTTATCTTACCAAGCCATATTGATATTTTTTTTTATAAATATAAAGACTACTAGTAGTCTAGTAATATTTTACTCTTCTCTAAAGTTATATATTTTTGCTCACAGACTGAAGTAGGGGACTTTTTCACCCTCGAGAATTTGTGGCACACAATAAGGGCCTTGCTCATAGAACTTTAGAATTATCACAAGAAGATTTTTTAGCCAATTACTCCACGTAAGTGACACCCCTAGCGATAGAGTTGTCAACATGTAGGTATTTATGATAAAAAGTTAAGCAAGCCAATATGTGGATTGGAATGAAACCTTCATTGAATAAGTTTATACCACCACATGATTTTCAAATATCGTCAGGCCTCAATTTTTTTACGCCTACATGTAATTTTTGAGCAAACAGCAATTGTGTGAGAAAACATTCACGACTGTCTTTAGAAAGAACATAGTATTTTGCAACACTGCTATGTTTCTAGCTATAGGCACGAATACTTCAGCATATTAACCTGCTTCTATATTTAAGTAATCTTTATATATTTAAGGGTGTGATGGACGACAAGCTTTATTTAAAAATTGACTTTAGAAGGAAGTTAAATTAGGAGGCAATTTATTCCACTTAAGCCATTCGAAATACAGTGACATCTATTGATACCAATGTAAACTTTTGACAGAAAAGTCTACACAGTTAACATCTTAGTTTACAGAACATTCACTACCGTTTTAAAGATTAGCGCTTTTGTCTTTACAGTTTTGATTGTCTCAATTCAAATGTCTTCACTTGGTACCGAGGCATGGCTTGATAACAGAAAATTGACGATACTTACATACACTCACGACTGTATCAGTGGCAGAGGCGTATTACTTTGTTTATTCTTTTTTTTTTTAAAAGACAACTCCCGCACTAGGAATGATTCCTGTGACGCTTGGGACTTTTACAAACAACGGACACAAAGAACACCCAGACTCGGGACAACTATTTGTGGATCACACAAATTTTTGTCCTGTGCGGGAACCAAATCCACAACACTTGCCGCGATGTAGTGGCGAGGCGACTACGTTAACTAATGCGCCATTCGTGCAGTCAATGTTAAATACCTACATTTAGTCAAATATATTTTGCTCCCACTCACACAGGGATACAAGTCAATCGGAAGTAAATTGAAAGGGAAAGATCAAGAGAAATTCTACCGTCTTGATGTATGATCAAAGAAGTATTTGTCAGTAAAGTAGGTAACGAAAGGAATGTACTGGTTTAGTAGTTTACTAAGACATTTCTGAACCGGTTTTCCATTAACGACATGTGTTTAGGTTTATCGGGTTTAATAAAATTTAAGAAGAGGTTAAAGACAAGCCTTTTTTAAACACTTAACAGATAACTGCTCTTAGACTCTTCCCTTTTTGCGTGTTCGACAGAGTCCCTTGGATATTTGTTACAATACCTACCTAGTTTTAAAGACCTTTTATATTATAATGGAGTGCAATAAAGATTGAATTGAAATTATAGTGAATTGTTCTATTTTTAAATCTTAATTATTTTAAAACTAATATGTTTATGTTCATAACTTTGAACTCTGTATATGCAGTTCTGTATTGATTATACTTTATTGCTACAGTTTTTTTATGGAATAGGGAGCAGACGAGCAGACGGGTCACCTAATGGTACGTGACTTCCGCCGTCCAGGGGCACCTGTAACTAAGATGTAAGAGTGACAAGTGCGTTGCTGGCCTTTAAGGTGGGAGTAGAGGAAGGGGGTGAAGAAGGAGAAAGGGGGAGAGAGAAGGGTTAGGGCCTCCAGTAACCTCACTCACTCGGTGAAATATAATGCAATCATTGCTTCACGTGAGGCCGTGGTATCACTCCGGTCAAGCCGAACCATACGTGCCGAAGCATGCCTCTCCCACAGTCAATTTAGGTGCAAGCAATACTCCAGTTTAATTACTCGTATTTCCTTATGCTTCTTTACCACCGCACCGTCCAGACATTCCATTTCTATTTTGGTACAAGTGAATTCAGTTACGGCATAATGCTACTTCAAGAGATAAAATCTAAATGTCTGGTGTTGCTCTCACTAATATCAAACTACCGGAACATCAGCTATCTGTTGCTGTTACGGTTTGTTGTTTCTTTGTTAAAATATTCATAACTGCAATTATTCAATTAGAAGCTTTTACCAAAACTGCCACTTATAAAGATGGGCTGTGAATTCGATTCACAGTACATATATTAATCAATGAAAGAGAAATTACGGTAGGCGATGATCAGAAATGTACTGAATTAACGCACGCGTCCAATTCCCGTTACAATTGTTTAGATTTTATTGGAAAGTAAAACATTGTTTTAACACTTTCGATTTTTTTAATACTTTTATGTTTTGGCACTCAAGCATATGACCCATCTGATGGTGACCGATTACCAGGGGCTATAAAGACATAACAATAACGATCCGACGCCTTAACATTTTTAATAATGTATGAAATATTTGTATATTTTAATACTGCATGTGTCGTTAATATTATACTTATGAGAGCATAACTGACATGAGATTGCAAATAATGATTTTGACGTGTTATGCGTGGGTGGGCCAAGGAAAGCCTTTTTTATGCTACTGTGATATTTAAATCTATTTCGTCACGCTTTTTACCTTTACCTAAAAATGTAGATGCTGTTAACTATGATGGTGGTAAGGACTACCAAACTATCAGTAACTACTTATACAAGTATCCAACATCAACCTCGAACTATGACCTGACAAGGATGATCATCAAGTGTTTTCTTTGTAGTTTTAGGCATTTATCCATCTCTCTATAAAAAAATTACATAACTTAAAAATGTAAACCGATCCAAGACAATTCATTGAACATTATCACTATCATTTCAGCCATTAGACGTCCACTGGTGGACAAAAGACTCCCTTAATGTCTTCCAAGAAGACCGGTTTGAAGCGGCCTGCGTCCACCGACGGCCTGCGATCTTTATTGGGTCATCTTGGTCCAGGGAATGTATGAAAAAAACCAAAATCCATACTACTGAGAAGCAAAAAATTTGGCCGGATAGAAGAAAAGATTCTAAGAAAGAATTTATAATAAAAACAAAGCAATCTACCAAAACAAGTTAAATCTGAAAGTTGTAGAGAATAAAGAAATCTATCGAATGAGAGTCTCTCACTCTTTTCTTCTATACGACCAAATTTTTTGTTTCTCAATAGCGTGGATTATGGTTATGATCGTCCTACGTCCTACGCTGCGTTTCCGGTAACAATTCATTGCTAAAATCAATAAATGGATATTGATTACGAAGGACCACAGAGTATGTAATATGATATGATGGCGAATTATTGACCGTAGTTAATTCAAAATGATGATAGCATCGCAATTGCCGATCGTTTAGATAAGAAGAAGATGAAAAAACTAATGAATATAAACCATTTAGCAGCTTCTTGATGCCATTTTTCTTGATCATTAATGATCGCATTCTAGACGTTTAGAACTGTATTTAAAGTTCAAGCGTTTCCCCTTAAATTGACAATAATCTTATTTGACGAGTCCCGATGATGAATTCACCATCGGGACTCGTCCATAAAGTTTTGTAGATGATAGTATATTATCATTAATAAGTTATGACGATTTGTTTTCTTTTTCAACTTGAGATTATACTAAATAATTTTCATTTATAAGACATAGCATTAATTTAATATTCGTCTTCACAATAATTTACGTATGATCACATGAACAATTTTTGAGAATTGTTCTGTTCCCTTCTTTTCTTGTTTCTCGTCTTATCTCCCTTCTAGTTCTTTACAAAGATTGAACCTAATTTTACTTATTAATTTCTAACGCTATATAACACATAATTGATGGTACATGTAGGTACATAGTAGTCACTTTTATTGCCCGAATGATTATAGCACATTAAACAGAATTTCTATTTTATTTCACTTTCTCGATACTGCGGCACGATGGACATAATTATTGATACTCAAACATAATTAAGCGGAACCGGTTGTTCAAGAAACTAAGATGATTTATAATGGTTAAGTACTACTGACTACTAATGACGGGATAGGAAGAAATCAATATTTTTATTATGAATATTGTTTACTAAGAATATTGCAGACGAAATGCAAAGAATAGTAGAAATGATAATTCTTTTTTTTAAACGGCACTCGAAAAACTAGATCTCTCAGTCTATTGCCACCCTCTGTACTATTCAATTTAATAATTCAGTTAATATCTAAACCAATTCACTGCTGCACAACGGCAGTTCCCATACCATACTACTGCGGTAATCTTATGTTAATAACTACTTGCGTGTATGCATGTGTATGTAAATTGTGATTTAAGATAAGTTTATATAACTTATCTTAAATCACAATTTACATACACATGCATATAGAGGCATATAGAGGCATGGTATGCCTCGGAATTGGGAAAAATGAGAATATTTGTTTCATCTTCTTCCGTTCTTACAATCGGGTTTATATTTTCAACGTCGTACTTTATATTTTGTTATTAGGTAAGGTGTAAATAAGTAATTGGTATGATAGTAATTTTTTGGAATAAAGGGATAATATGTATTTGTCACTGTTAAAAGTACGCTACGGTAAACCTGTAACAGAAAAAAATACGGTTAGAAATTAATTCAATTTTTATTGTAGATTCTCTATTTTTATTTTATTACATTTTTATAATTTCCAACATAAATTTAACGTTAAATTGCGGTGGCACAAAGGATCTTCTTTAGAATTTTCTTTCTTTCTTCCTTTGTTTGCTTTCCTTCTTTTCTTACTTCCTTTTCTTTCTTTCTTTTCTTTCTTTCTTTCATACTGGCTTAAAATATGGTAGGTAGAAAGACAGACAGAAATATCAAAATACTTTGGGGGCTAGGAATACCCGGCAACAGCCAGTTCTAGTTAAAGATCTGTCACCCTGACTTGCTCGAGCTGTTGCTTGCACTCCTCAATCCATCCGTATGATGACCTTAACTACCTTTTTCATATCCTCACAATTTTTTCATCTTTAATTCGTCTTAAACGTCGCTGCCTACCTCTTCGGGGACACATGCGTGAGTGTCTCTATGTATGTTTCTTTCACACCAAATATGACATAAAATAATCAGCAAGGTACAATGAAGCATATGCAACGACTTCTGTGGCGCAGCAGTCGAGTTGAGTTGACTACAATGTCATATCTCGTGCATTCGATTTAAGCTCAGTGGTAATATTAGTGGCATACCTAAAGGAACGTTTATTACCTATATGTATTGGACGGGGAATCAAGAATATAAATAATAAACACGCTTGCTAGCAGAGATGCAGTTCACATTCTGCTAGGTATATAATTTGAATCTCACGTAATAGGGGCTGAGAATTTCTGAACAGAAAAACAAAATAACAATTTTCAAAATCCGGAAACCGATCCAATATTTCAGAATGATGTGCAAATATGAAAGAAAACTTATACCACCAGACAGAAAGTTTGCTAAAAGTAACTTCATCTTTGAAATAATTATTCTTATCTTTATTGTTTATAATTTAACTTTTTTTTATTGGAATCATACCAAGGCCAAGTCTGTAAACAAAGTGAAAACTGCTAAAAGTAACACATTTAAGTCACCCTTTAGTATAGTTACGGTTAGAAAACACGGACGTACTGTGGTCAGAGATATTGGAGAGAATTATGACGTTTCAAACGTGAGAAACATGGGTGGATGTAAGTCTTTGGCAATCATAATTTCGAACAACAAGTGGCACAGACAGCTTCATAATTTGATCGCAGTTTCTCGATAATAGTGCTCTTGACTGAAATTAGAGTCGAAACTAAGCAAACCACATTTAACCACAAATTTTCAGTCAAAATCACTATTAACCAATGAATTTCAGACAAAACTATTTTTGGCCAACTTGTTCAGACAAAACTAATTTTGACCGATTAAGAGTTTTGACTGTTACGATTGCATCCGAGATTACTCAATACTCAATATTTATTACCATTCCACCATTATATTGTGTTTAGATCTCCAAGATTTATAAATAAACTTTATTTAAGTCGCTGTGTACCTAATAATTATTACACAGCGATTTAAATCTTATTTTAACAATTTCGTTTATACATCTCAATTAGCTTTAAGGTGAAGAATCATAATTACATACTGTAAACCTGGTAACAAAAAGTATTTTATTTTTGTGTTGTGACATTGACACTCGGCATCCTCAACATACAATGTGACTTAGAGAGACTCACGGTTTGTATATCTTTAATAAGAGAACTCGTGACTCATATAATTAGAGATATTAAAAGAATTTAAAAAAAAACGGGCACCGAGGCAAGAGACTGTTACAAACTTTTCACAAGTAGGATTGAAAGACATACTTAAATTTGTGGTTCAAAAATACTCCTCCATACATCGATACACGTCTCGGTTAATTTTCCAAACGCGAAATCTAAGATATGATATAAAATGAGTTATGATATTACTTCAAAGGACCGCAGACGTATGTGATTCACGTCAACTTCAACTTCAAACCTTCACGCCTTCTTGAAAAAGAGGGTCTTGACAGACAGATGGACAATGAAGAGATCTTATAAGGGTTCTTTTATCCTTCTAAGGTAGGGAACCCTAAAAATCAATAAAAAAATCTTTGAAAATGAGAGCTTATTCTTAAGCTGGCAAGAAATAAGTATGTTATTAATGCACGCCAAGATAGCTCTCAAAAAGCGGAATTTTGTTCGACTAATTCACTAAATTTATAAATTATAGCTTACGTATTATTTTGGTATATTAGCTATGTACTGTAAAGTTTTATTTAAATCTGTTCCGCAGTTTTTGCCTGAAAGATTAACAAACATTCATACATCTTCATAAACTTTCTCATTTATACTATACTCGTTAGTAGCATGAGATAGGGATGTTAGAAATATGATAGACTTATGTTAACAACCACACCTACGACAGCTTGCTATTTCTTTTGCTGAGATTTTAATTACTAATTATTTAACACAATTACTCATTCTAAACCTTAAATCTTATAACAGTAATCGTTGTGACGCTGAAACCATTATTGCGCCGATAAAGTACACAAATGCTGTATGTTTACGGAAAGAAAACTTTCTTATAGATAAACATAAACAGCTGTCTCCAGAAGTTGTTAACAGCATATCTTGTAAAAAGCGTACAAACTGCCAAGTTTTATATCAGGAAGAATTATCTACTTACCTAGTAACTCACAAATGGCTCGACTCCCGCAAGAGAAAACCGCTCAAACTCCCTACATTCAAAAGTGAAATTGTTTAGTCAAGCCTTATCTTGTTTCAACCGGATTTATTATTGGCTATGTTTAACATTTCTCCGCTAACATTGATTTATAAATATTAATGAATATAAAAAAAACTGTGATTCTTGATAGTTTGTTTTAACTTCCGTGATCGTCATGTAACACAAAACTTATGTTCTTGAGGTGAAACTGTGAAACTCTTAAAACTTATAGTAATTTATTAAATGATTGGCGACATACTTATAGTTCAAAATATACCATTCTATACAATGATAGAATTACAATTACAAAATTAAAATCTAGTCCTACGGATATATTAATTGTTCAGGTGTACATGCCTACTGGTAGTCATGATGACGACGAAATGGAAGATATTTAAAATACCAAAGATTCAATGTTTAATTCGGTAATAGGTAAATAGTAAAACAAGAAAAGATAAATTGTAGAAGAGATAGATTATTGCAGTTTTGTAAAAAAAATACTTCATAAAAGGAGGCTAGCTAGATATCAACTAGGTACTCTTTATTATCTTTGATTGCTAACATTTTTATTGAATGTGTCATAAGGAAAGTTCTAGAAACAGGTAATGGAGCGGTCAAATTTAATGGGGATACAATAGCTCAAATTTGCAGATGATACAGCAGCAAATATAGTCAACAGTTTTTAATATTTAGGTAGCCGAATAACGCATGATTCAAGATGTTCTCCTGGTTTAATAGAAAGACTCGTAATCGCCACATCGGAATAATTAAACGGCTAATTAAGACGTACATATGGCGCATCGCACTTTATGGATGCTAAACGTGGACACTAACTCAAAGAAACAGATATATGTTGGAAGCATTTGAGATGTGGTATTGGAAGCGGATGATGAACATCAGCTGGACAGGAAAAAGAACCAACGATTAAGTTCTGCTAATAGTAAATGAAGAGAGACAGTGTTTTAAACTATAGATAATAGGAGTGGAAAAATGGTTGGCCACTTGAAAAGACTTGTTTTGAAGAAGTTGTCATAACTTCTTCAAAACAATAATGAAAGACAAATAGAGGAAATGAGAAGACGATTAAGTTCTAGAAGCAGTATATACAACAAGTGAAGGTGAAAGTAGGAGTCCAAACTAATGAGGACATAAAGATCGTAGAGGATAAAGAGGAGTGGCGATTGCTCCACTGACAAAAGGGGCTCTTAAATTTGAAGAAACCTACCTGAAAATTATGTAATCCTGTTTTTACAATTGCAGTTTTGTCTCTTCTAGAACTCCCCATAAATATTATATGAAGCAAATAAAAACCTCCAAGAGTTTTTTGGTCATATCTGGACTCCTCTCACGTTAACTATCACTATCACTTAAACTATTCGGGACTGTTGATATTATTTGAACATTATGTTACATTGTCCACACATGTAATTTCCATATAAAATCAATGTTACAAACAGAAAAAGAGTACCCTTGGAGTTTCTTGCCTGTTCTTCTCCGTGGGGACTACATTGGACATCATTGGACCTTCGTCTGACTTACACTGATTGACTCCTATTCCTGACATTTCAAAAATATCTATGATTGGTTAAATTGAAATATGTCTTTGATCGATTTGATTTCATTGATTTTTAATTTCTTGAAAGCAGTATATCTTATTACTTTAAACGAGCAATTCTTGTATATTATTATGTATTTATATTTCGGGTATCTCGGAAACGGTTCTAACGATCTTGATGGAATTTTGTATACAGGTACAGTTTTGCATTTTAAGTTCAACTGCATAGTTGTAATTCCTGTAAAAATGCAATTTTACAAAAAGAAAGACGATTTTACAAAGAGCTACCAAGCTAAGCTCGGTCTCCCAGGTACTTATATACGATGTCCTCAATTGGCCAAATATAAAATTGTACTATGGATTTTAATCAAAGGTCTGAAAAGACATGGGTACGGCTGGCCTCATCCGCATTTTGAAGTGCGCCCCTCGTTTAATAAACGTAATATATTACTAATTCGATAGCGAAAGTCACTCGAAGTGGCCATAACTGATTATCATAATGAATCGCATAAAATGGAAAATATAATGAAGTTATATTATATTTATAGTATAATATATAATATGTACGACAACGGGATAACAAGATAATTAACTCATAGTCAATGAATAAAATGTTATACATCTTTTTGTAGCTCGACATAAACGAAGAAAAAATTTACTTACGTGAGTGACATATGCATATTTTCCATACCTATACTAGCAGACTCTTAAAAAAATGTAAGCTTTGAAAGTGTCCATTTTAAAGTGTACATAATAATAACCCAGTAAATTAATAGCCATGGATATACGAAACTAGTACTTGAAAATAATAATAAAAAGTAACAATGTCACAAAGGCCTACACTTACGACAAAAAAACATGTTTGGCAAAAACGTTCAAAAAGAAACTGTCAGATTATGATACAGTTCTACAAAATCAATAATAACATATTTAGTGTTAGGTTGTGCAGAAATTAGAAAGGTTGAAATACCGTTCCTTTCTCTCTGTAATCTCCATTGAAATATAACAACAGCTGAGTGACTTTTGATATTAGAACTTGATCATTGACCAGACCACTTTAGGACGAAGGAGGATTAAATAAATAACACTGGAAAACTTTTTAAGTTGTTGTCGTCAATCACTTTAGATGTAAGCAAGTACAAGTTAGAACAATACTGACAGATAAAGATTAAGAATACATATGAACTACTAAGTGTAATAGATAACTTTCAAGTGATTCAATATCTTGGAGATTTTTTAAACGATGACAAGCTCAGTAGGGTGAGCAGAGTGCTGCCTTCTACTTTGCTTAGTTTGGTTGGTAAATAAGATCCATCTTGGTCTAAGAAATATTTATTTTTGTTTAAATACTACCACGAAAGTGAGGTCCGGTACCTATGTGGTTGTTTTCCGATTCTGGACTTTAGTAATTTATAGCTTTTTATTCAGTAGTTACAACTGAAATCGGTCAATTATATATATTAATTTCCCTTCATGCGCCATTGGTAAGACCAGATTTATTGTAACTACTACCAAACACGTCAAACTTAAATCCCTATTAAGCTTATTACTTCCGCAATAAGTTGAATGAAGTCTTAATCAATTCAAAACTTATGATCCTACAATTCTTTTCCTTACAGTTCACACCAAACGTTGTCACGCCTGTCGAGGCCTGTCATGTCACATTACAAGCAATTTTGAACTTACAGACTTCTGACCAATTGGATGGATAGCGTCAAGCTACCGCATTCCTCCCTATTAGCTTACCTTGGCACAGCCCGATATGTCACAAAAAACCGACTGTGTTACCACAATATTTACTTTAATATACTACAACTTCAGTACTGTCAATGTATGGGTGTGCATAGATTTCATTGTTTTGGGGAATTCACCAATAAAGTTTCAAACAAGTAACGAGTATATATATAGCAAAGAGCTTTGGGAATAATAAATACCAGATTTTTTATGATAATTTGTATTCGAAAATGTGTGTATATTATGTACATCAATAGACGATAATTATTTTTATGTCTTGAAATCAGAAATAACCCATCTGAAAATTTCCAATTTTCAAGTAACATTAGAAGATTGAAAATGAAATTAATTAGGCTGGAAATTTTATTTCAATATTAATGTTTGCCTAACATGCGAATAAAATTAACTCATTTTAGCTTCTATTTCTCCAAGTGAAGTCCTTGATTTTGAGAAAGATTCGTGATAGACCTTGACCTCCGAATTGTCAATCTTAAAGATATTAGAAATCTTGTATCTAGCAATTATTTAGTACTTGTTTGCACTAACAGTAATATGAAAAACTTACAAAATTCTTAGATGGTATTTATTACAGCTGTGTAACAATCCGGATAGTTTTATTCCTAACTTAAAGCTTGTAACTACAATTAAACATAGAAGCTGACCTATTCCAAACTATGTATGTACTTTAGAACCGGCTCCGTAACTCCAGCTGTGCAGACAGGCGAGGTTTTAGTTGCTGATAGTTGTCAACTTTTATTTTTATCTGACATTAATAATGAAAATAATAGTGTTTATTTCAGTTAAGATCCATATAGGCCATTAGGCAAATTACAGAAGAAGAAAATAATAGAATACAATAGTACAGCATAGCAAAAACAGCACTACAAATAATTTTCATTCAAAAAGTCTTAATGTATACTATAATGTCAGTCCTGCTCGGTAATAATACGCAACTACTTATAGTGGATCAGACAGTCTGTCCTGAGGGTAACTATTTTTAGGATATCGTTGCTGCTGTTTCTCAGTCTTGTAAATACAGAAACTGCTTTTTGCGGACTATCGCTTGATATCTATCCGTATGTGCTACAGCAAACATTTGTGATGTACTGCAGTAGGGATACAGCCGCATCAATATCCTAAAGATGTTGTTCTACTTAAGGCGCAAGACGTTGATGGCCCGACGGGTATGATTTACCGAAAGGCTACTAGAGTAAAACAAGTTTAAGTCAACAGTTTGTACTGTTGACTTAAACTTGTTCTATGCCTCAAGGGCTATTCAGTAGTGGATTATATACAGGATAAAAACGCTTGGAATTGAGTTATATTGGATTCACAAGCTATTTCATATACTTAATAGCATTATAATGTGAGCTAATTAGTTTCTTATTTTCCATTTCTTATATTTTTCTTTTCTTCTTTTTTATTTTTCCCTTTATTTTCAGTTTCACTATTGTCATATTCTTTTTCTGTTTATTTACTTTTAATAACATAAAAGCACACAACAAAAATAATGATGTACTAATAAAATTTACTGAATATTCTTAAAACTATCTGTTTTTTTTTAAAAATGGCCGTGACATTGTTTGCCCGATTTCTTATCACAAGGCTCAACCATTTAGAAACGGGTGGTAATAGATCGACACAGGCAGATATTATGTTATCAATTTCTTTTTTATAATTTTACATTTGAGTGTGTTTGTCTAAAATTTTAAATGTAAAATAATTAGTTTTAAACTGACGATTTCGAATAAATTGATGATCAATTTTAAGAAATAAAGATATTGAATTTGATTGGAGTAAACGTTGAACAGAGTGATTTTCACTTCTATTGAACAGCGAGCGAACCTACGTGCAATCATATTGCCTCGGACCGCCAATGCCCTGTTCTCACGTTCAAGATCATCGTCATCAGATAATATGTCAACTGTCAAAAACTGGTTACTCTATGCAGCTCCACACCGTATAGCATAATTGGCAGAACACAAACGGGCACATTTAACTTTCCTTTAAAGAGGTAAACCGGTGTGCTGCTGAGCTCACCGATGAGGTCATTTCTGTAAAGGTTAAATAACAGGTGAGAGGTCAGTCCACCCTGGTTTCCCCTGTATTCTATTCTGTTTTGTTCTGTTCTATTCTACTCTACTCTACTCTACTCTACTCTACTCTACTCTACTCTACTCTATTCTATTCTATAATATAATAATACCAGCTATCTGCCACTGAGAGTCCCGTGGAAATCGGTCTAACTGATCCGGAGACTAGGCGGCACAAACAGACAGACAGATAGACGGACAGACATGCAGATAAAAATTAAAAAAACTGATTTTAGGCATGGATATCATGCAAATAGCTGTATGAGCTTAAAAAAACTATTATTTTGACATAACAAACAGACTTTTATTTGTATTGATGATGATATACAATAAAATATTAATTGGTAATAGGGTATGCGGTTTTACTCACTCATTTCGTTGATTCCCGACTAGGTTCGGAAAAAAACAAAAGTTTTTGAGTCAGATCAAAAGATTTACACAATGAAGGTTGGATTTAAATATCAAATATTAACATTTAATAGGCACAACAATAATTGAACAGCTTTTAATTGAATATCTTATTCTTACATCAGATAGTAAGGCATATAATTAAATTTGAATGGAAAGATTAGAATTCCTTAACATTCTACATGTTTGAAAGCAGCAATTACAGCATTGAGATCATCAAAGCTTCATAGAAGAGAAATGTACATAGGTAATAGTTATTAAACGATCAAAAATGTGCATTGTCATACTGACGCAATACGAATCATAATTCAACCATTTTATTATTTCGCGAAACTGTTACAAAGCAACTTTCTATTATTCAGTAAAACGTGTCATGAAAACCATTATTAGCTTTGAAGACGTAATATTATCTAGACGCTATAATTACAAGCAATAGCTTTGTAAATTTTTGTTTGTATTTTATATATCAAAGATGATCTTAACTACGTCTATACTAATTACCAAATCATTGTCCTGTAATATCAGTTCAAGAGTAAGAGCAGACTATTGGGATAAAACTGTTTTACACTGGGTGACTAAACAACTGCTACTGGCAACAAAAAGTGGCCTGTCTGTATGCTACCGTCTCGCTAACCGGCTTCACTCTCGATGAAGATGAAATTGGACTAAAACACGTGAAACTCAGTCTATAGAAAGCGGTGATATCAATGTATATATATTATAACCTGTTTTTGTTTACCACTTAAAGAGAATTGTCTAGCAATAACTCTGTAATAATGTGGAACATAATTATAAATAAACATAATCTGAGAGAGAGTCGCTTTACGCCTCCACGTTAAAAAAATACATAATGCCGGATCTGTAAGATATGTCAAGAGATTTTTATAAGTATAATTTATAATAATTATCTTGTAGTCACTTTTCCCCTTAATTTATATGTTATGAAAATTAATGTTTTGAATTTTAAGTATCTTGCAAATGCCACCATATGAATTTAAGAGTTGTTATATTTAACGCATACTTTATTTGCATTATATAGGTACTTTAAATTTGAATAGCTAACATGGTTTTTACTTCGGTGTAATACTGCCTCAGCTGACCACAGATATTATCATTAATTAAATGAAAGTGAGATGTAATAATCTATTTCATTCATTTCATACCATTCACCCGGCAAAGTTTTGATTGATACATCGAAATTTCGAGCAATTTCCATTTCATATCAACTCTAAATTCTAATAATTAAAACAAAAATACACATCGAAATAAATAATTTATTTAACAAATAGAATAAATTAATGGCAATAAATTAATATAAATAAAGTGATTTGTACAACAGAGGTTTTGTCCTAAGAGATATTAGGCTAAGTTTAACTTGAGCGTGAATAACCACTATAGGCTAAGCTTTGAGCATCTTCAAGGTTCTTGTTCCAGTCGGACCCGTAGCTTGAGTACCCATGCCCAGAGTCATGCCCAATGTGTTCAACTTGTACTGGGTGATGGGATTCATGATGGTGCGCATGAGGAATAACTTCATATGTAGTCTTCGTGTGCTCCTGCTTGAAACAGTAGGCGACGAAGAGAATGGCGGCTAGGACCAACGCAATCTTGGCAGTGGCAAGGGCCTTCAGGGCGATGAGCTTGACGATGAAGAGTTTGCCAAACAAGATCTTTGCGGCTATAAGACCAATGATCCCCATTCCGCCACCTCCCTTCTTCTTGCCACGGCCTGGGAAATAAAATTAATTTGATTAGTGTTTTTATAAATAATTGTTGAGCTGGATTTTAATTAAAGAAAAATGATATTAATGACACAAAGCAATATTATAGTTAAAGTAATAAACTATTATCTACAATAAAATTAATAAATTTTTTTTCGAGAAGTCGCATTTCAGTTATTTTGAATAAACTTGGCATTTACCTTCTTCAAGTGATCGCTGGATGGATTGTTTATCAGAGTCGTTCATCTTAACTTCAAGAGCATGAGTTTCAAAGAGGTTGACGACACCGTCAACGAGCCTGTAATTGATCTCCGCATCCCTCGCACTTGGGTCAACAGGCAAAGCATCCAATTTCTTAGAGGACCTTGGTTCTGGTTCGCCCTTGAAGACTACTCCATCAACAACCGTTATACTTCTTGATGCTCTCAAATTGTCAACGATTCGGAGCATTTTTTCCTGTAATTTAAAATTAAGAAACTTTGTAATTTTATGTTAATCAAACATTTTTAAAATTAACACTTTTTTAGTAATTATATCAGTTATTTCTTAGTCCGTTATGTTTAGATTGTAAGAGCACTTGTTGATTAATATGAGGAGTCCACAGAAACTTGATTACACACCACATATCACTTTCACTTTATTAATAAAAATTATTAACCTTAACACATAAAATGTAATCTCCTTTGCAGTCCTTCACGAAGTTAATTGCCGTTTCTAATGTGTTATCACTGTCTTCTGCTGAGACGAAAGCCGTAGCGGCCAAAATAATGATTAAAAGCTTCATTTTGGGTGTTTATATTTTTATAAAAAAAAAATTGTATTAATTTTCCGACATCTAGTGATGTCAAGCAATGTTTGGCGAGGCGCTTGGACTGCTATACAGTTTTATCATATTCCTCCCCACCTGTTTCCTATGTGAAGCACGTTAGACCATCTGGGTTATAGTATAATTGAACGAATTTCGAATGTATTTCTTTAATGTTAGGGTATAATTTTAGATACAGTCTTCATACGAGGGTTCATTGTATTGGTAGGGTCAGGTATTTGGATGGCTGGTAGCTAATATCGGTATTTTGTTTACAATTTACATAAAACCTATATTTAAATTATGTAGGTTATTGATGGTGTTGTATGAATAAACCAATACATAATGAGTTTTGTCACTTTTCTTTCTTTCGGATGACTTTGGTTCAATGAATAATTTGTTTTTACTTACGATTACGATTCTTCCAATAACATTCATTACTATATAAGCTTGTGTATTGAATGCGAGATATGCCGATATTAAATAAATATATATATTAATTTGTGTTAATCAGATGAGCTGTGTGCTTATTTGTCATCTTGGTTGTAAAAAGAACCAGCTTTGATAATTATTTAAATTGTCACAATAGCAATGTATGTAATGCAAAAAAATGTTTGATCATTAAATAAGCTCCTATTTACTTCTATCACATTATGTAAATGTAAAAAGTGCTTTAGAAAGCTGTGGTAATATTTTCGGAGCGTTATGTATAGACAAAATAGTTATAATTTATTAAAAAAACACTCTTTAACTGCGAACCAAATTAAAAAAGTATATAATAGTACCACTATCCACCTCCTGGCTGCATCATCAGACCTTTGTTAATAAGCCCAATCTGTTGGACTTGTCAAAACGAATCATATCAGCCCAAACTCGAAAAGTTTACTAGTCACCACTGAAAATTTTAATTATCCATCTCCTGAGTCTATCATCAGATCAGCTCCAAAATTATATCATGCAAAGTTTCATTTGGATACAACAATTGGACGTAGGTTAAAATAATTGAAGTCTAAAATTTGTTTACAAGCTACTGAAAGTGTGTTAAAAATAATTGAGTTAAAAAACAAAATAATTTTTTCGGACAATGATTTTCCTAGTCTAGCAATATTATTATCAATTTTCATGTCGATTTCAATGATATTGTTTTATTTCTATATGCGGACATTTTTGGACAAATCCAGACATTCCATTAGCATCTTTGGTAATAGGTACACTTAGTTTCTTTCATGTCAGCCCTCTCCTTTACTGCATATTAGCTTTATGGATTAATAAAACAAAAAAAAAATCTATATTAAAATTTACGAATATTCCTAAAACTGATTTTAATCATTCACGGGGTCCACTATGGGTACAACCTTAAAATAGGACCTCACCTTTCTGTATAATCGTGAAACTAGAAAATTTTGTTGATTTTTTGACACATTTTTAAATTTTGTGGACTACATCCACAAAATTTAAAAATGTAGAAGAACGGGTATTCAACATATTCTTGATTATTTCAAATGTTAACTTTTTAATTGTGTTTATAAACATCTTCCATTTTTAAACATAAAACTATTCATTCGGAATGTTTAAATTAATTTGTGAGAAGCCGTCTTCCACGGTTGCGCTCGAGTGGTATACTAGTTTGACTCGATTTATGGCAATTTCTTGTAGCTAGATCTTTATCCCATTTACTTACTAGGGTATAAAACATTCAGCTGTAAATATTCCGTTCTGTAGATAGCAGTAAACATGCTAAAGACATATTTGTAGATATTATCATTAAAATTTAACGTTAATGTTGGGTGTTGATGCAAACACTTGCAGTTCGTTCAAGGTTCTTTCAGTAAATTGACAGTTTTTTTTAACGGCTAAGCTTGATGTTTCTGTAAGGAGTGGATTCACCTCGGTAGTGTAATAGGTGGGTTTTGAATCCGCAATCACTTGATCGCAAGACTTTAGCATTACGCTACTGAAGCTATATGTAGTAAGTCTCAAGTCAACCTGTTTTTTTGTGATTATTCTGTGCTATGCCTGTCACCTATCCGATGTCACTCGCTAAAAACGTAGTCTTAAAATGAAATGACGACAAATAGAATATAAAAAAACATAATTTGTGAGGTTAGGGCTGTTCAAGCTTTATCTTCGTACCGTGTGAAAATACTTTAGCATTTCAGCTTGGTGGCATACCAGGGGCTTTTTATGTTGCGACAGCAGTACCCCAATAAGTAATAGGACATATCATGCCGTGCACCTTTGCTTAAAAATAGAATATTTTTAAAAAATAAAGTCTTACGATATTTTTACCAAAAATTTAATTAACAAATTATTCCAATTAATAAATTACTTTTGTTAGCAGTTTAGAGTCAATAAACTCAACATTTTCCGATGACTCAAATTACCAGAAAAAAAAAACAATCCAATCTAATCTACGGTATTATAAAACACACTGGTTATTATGTACGTCCTATCATCAACATGATTATGAAATAAAAAATAAGCTTGATGTAAATGTAGCATTAAGATTAATTTAATGTACAAAGAGCATTCATTAGACTTAAAGAAAGTATAGAAGTGATAGTAAGCAAAATTTATAATAATAAAGGTTCTGTGTTCATTTGTTCATTTTATTTAGATGTTAAACAACTGGTGCACGAGTTGGTCCTTAAATGTGATGATATATGAGTACCGACTCGTGCACGAAATACTTAGTATTTTAATGAGGAAAGAATTATATATTAGTGACTGCGAGGTCAGTACAGTACGGCACAGCAAACTTCACCAGAAACATTGTATTTTATTCGGAAAGTGCGAGTGATTCCACTAATTGGATTATGCCACTCACTTTCCTACTGCTGTGACTTCTCTACACCAGAATCAACGCACGGTACGGTTCCTGAGGAATGCCTGAGTGCACGGATGGCGATTGAATGGAATGGTTTAGGTGGTTCAAATCCCACACGGGACAAAAAATTGTGTGATCAACAAATATTTGTCGCGAGTCTGGGTGTTTTTTATGTCCGTTGCCTGAATGTTTGTGACGCGACACAGGAATATTCCTAATGCGGGATTTGCCTTTAAAGAAATAGGAATTTCCACAAACGCTCCAGATGTGGAATGAGCTCCCTACTGAGGTTTTCCCGAGGGACTACAGTATGGGGTTTTTCAAGAAATGAATGTACAGCTTTTCAACGCGTATGCTTGTTTGCCACCGATGTGGTATAACAAAAAGTATCTGCAAACATCGAGCATGACTATCGGGAAGTCCTAGGGAAAGTTAAACTATCTTGGAACCCGCACCGAATTTTATTAGAAGTATCTGTAATCGAGGAGTTACAGATTCCACTAATGTTAAGAGTATTTAAGTAATCCTTATTTCTTACGGATACCGGTAATCGTTAACCATTAAAATCTCAACTTAGTAGCATGAAATAAAATAAATATCGAACAATTTTAACAGTTAAACAAATATTCATACACTCGTGCCTTTATTCCCAAAGGGGTAGACATATGCGTATTAAACATACATTTCAGTCTATATTATACATATATATATACATACAGTCATCTATAACTTCAGTCTCACTCACGTAATATCAAGCCTATTGGCGTCAACCGGGCACTTTGGTTATTAAAGATGGTAGAATGTGAAGTATATTAAAGGGAAAGGTAGAAAAGGAGGAAGGGATATTGCTTATACGCAGGGATTAGGGAGTGTAAGCAGCAAGCAGCCTTTAAGGTCGGAGCACAGGAAGGGGGGAAGAGGTGGAGAGGGGGGGAGAGGAGAGGGTTGCTTCACTACCGGTTTTCTGTGAAGCCGTGGTATCACTCCGGTCGAACCGGCCCTTACATGCCGAAGCATGACTCTCTCAGTACTATGGCTCTCCCACGCGTATAACAACAAAATTGACAATAAAGCATACTGTACAGATGCACTGCTGATGGCAAGCGCTAACCGACGCGTATGAAAACTCGCTCTGTAATACTAAGAATGGCCTTAAACAAAATCAACAAATTTCTAATGATTGAGGCGAGGCTACGTCCATGCCTAAGTCGAATCATGGTAACTACATAGTGAAACTCTCAGAGCGAAATAAAGTGTAAAAGCTAACATTCCAATGTGATTTCTAACGTTTACTTGTAAAAAGTAATATATTAAACGCCCTACTTTGCTTTGATTATACCTTTAAGTTTGACTTTTTTGAATCAGTATCTTAACATGGGAAAATAAAGGAAGCGACCTAAAGATACGAGTAAAAGTGAAACCCTTTGTAAATTTAACGAACGGATGAATGTAAAATTAGGAATAGTAAAAGTATATATAAAAAAGTGCAGAAAGCTAAAGTGTTTAATTAATATTTATTATAAATAGCAATCCGCCCCGGCAAACTTTACCTAACCTCATAAATCACTCTGTCTATTGCTGGAAACCGCATGAAAATCCATTCAGTAGTTTTTCAGTTTATCGCGAACAGACAGACAGATCCACAAGGTGATCTCTAATCCCGAATAAAGTGTGAATGCTAAGAAGGTACTAAATATACACGACTGTAATAAATCAACCGACGGTGGGCATCGTGGTGACGCGTTCATCACCATGTACCGTAGACATTTTTAAGTGAAGCACATATTTTACGCTCCGCTTTAGTTGAAATATTGAAATAGACACAGATTTCAAGTGGTTTGGCCTCGCTAATAGCTTAGCTATGTCGTACAGCCTTGGTAGAAAAGTAAGCCTAATTTTGTACGCGATGAGCGACCTTGCAAAGTCACGGAACTTTTTTTTTATAAAAAGACTAACAGCTATGTCAAATACTCAAGTTAGTAGTAGGTTTACGTCGGTAGCGTTTTGTTCTGGATGGAATTAATTCAAAGCCGCAAAATATTAACCGTGCTAGTCGACATAAGTAAATAAATTCAATTGTTATTATATATTATGACAGTGTAGTTCCATATCATCTATACATAGTATAAAATAAAGTCGCTTCCGCCGTTTGTAAGCTTAGATCTTTTAAACTACGCAACGAATTTTAATTCGGTTTTCACCAAACGATAGAGGGCTTCAAGGGGAAGGTTTATACGTATAGTTTAATATTATTTTGTTAATTTGTATAATCATAATTATGACGATAATTGTTCAGCACATTAGCGTCATTAGCAACATTACACCCGTGCGAAGCTGGGGCGGGTCGCTAGTATAATATATGTAGTGTATGATATGGAACTACATATAAATTACAGTTACAGTAAAATTTCCAATGGGACAGCCATTGGAAATTTTACTGTAACTGTAATTTTATGCATGATAATATATAGATAACGACTGCATAAATTAATAGTTTATAGGCAACCAATTATTTTCTCTAAATTCTTATCGTTTGCTATAATATATTATAACCTGTTTTCACAGCATTCATTGTAAATTTACAATCATTACCATAAAGACTGCTATAAAATTCCAGGTGTAAAGAATATTCTTAAAAAAAAAACGGGTGAATTTCTTCATTTTTTGTAGTCTCAGAGATTTCTTATTTCATTCCACAGAAGATAACACCTAAAAAAATTAATGTTGTGACTATAGTTACAAAAACCAAAAGAGGCCTGGTTTTTTTAGAGTGACGATGAACCGTGGGGTTCCTGTTTCGTATGCTGCTATATATATAGTATGAGCTAACCGTGGGAATGATATTCAACAAAATACTATAACATAACCTATTATGGAGGTGGATTCTCAAGGCTTGTAATTCTTAATTCCCCAGTTTATAAGATTCCCTGGTGCTAAAATTTTAGAGATTCCTTTTTACTAAATGCATCCAAATATTTACCGTCTGACCCGTCTGCTCGTTTGCCCCCTACACCATAAAAAAAAACGTGTTCAGTTTAAAAAGTTCAAAATTAATATTTTACATACAGTTCTTAATAGATAACAGATTCAATACTGACATGTAATTATTGCGTCCAATCAATCAGTGACATCATCAACAGACCGCATATTACGTTGTGTAAAATAGTTCTACTTGCAATCTATTTCTTTCGGTTGTTCAGAGGGGGCGATAATAATTTACTGATCATTGAAATCGAGTCAATACCTAATTCTATAGTAATTACTTTTAACTTTATGTTATACTAGCAGCGCCGCGCGGTTTCACCCGCATAAGTCTCGATCCCGTGGGAATATCGGGATAAAAAGCTATGTATATATAGATAGCCTATATGTTATCCAGGTCTCCAGCTATCTACGTACCAAGTTTCATCGCAATCGGTTCAGTAGTTTTGGCGTAAAAGAGTAACAAACATCCATCCATCCATCTAAACTTTCACATTAATAATATTAGTGGAATTGTTAACTTTTTTATTTTTACAAGACCATTCATAAGCAGTTACATTACCCTTGACAACCAGCTCGAAAATAGGCCAACCAATGCAGTACACAAAGCGGGTTACTATAGATCTAAGTGAGTATGGGAATTGGAACAACCAGGCCTTCACAACAACTACCATCATTACATATGCACTATTATTTTACAGTACTTCTAGGTTATGCTGTTGTCCGTGGCCATTAATTGAAGATAATACTTAAAAGAAATTACGCTCAGCAAAAATCTAACTATACAAGCCTAACTGAAAGACTTTGGATGAGAATTATGGGGTACCCAAGCTACCAAGAAGATTCCACGCCGATGGAAATAATAATTGTTATTTCACCTCTACACTTGTGTGCTTGGGATGTCAATGTCTAAGTGAGCCGGGTTATCACATTACGTGTAAAGAAAAATCATTGATTTTTAGCTTTATTTGTAACTAACTATGTAAATAAATCTTGGGAGTCAATTTTAACCTAATTCTAATTGCGGTATCGAAATGAAACGTTGTATGTATGAGTAGTTTGGACGATAATACTATAATTTGAAATCTTCGAGCTGTTGTGATAAGGGAGCCAGCAGGTAGATATTAGAACTCTTCAATGGCTTGGCTCAGTTATCGGCCCCTTGCTCGGAATGTATAACCTCTAAATGTGTTTTCCTAAACAATTAAGTTTGCAAACACACAACACCAGCAATGTCGCTCGCTCGTTGCATATGCTCAACTTTTCAAATCTTTTAAAAAATATACTAAAATAGACGCAGGTTAATTTTTTTTTGGTGAAAATCTAGAAGATCCTCATGGATGTCTTACATCCTTAGGGAGACGAAGGGGTCTGTCGGGCTCTTACCGACTAAAACAGACCCCGGTGTTCCGCTACTACAAAAATAGAGGCACTAAAACCCTCAACATTTCACCTACGTTACAAGATAGGTCGTGATATAACACAATATAATACCATAAACATCACTATTGTTATACATCTAATGGCTATTAGAAAGCTATTATGCAGTAGACAATTAGATGATCTATAAAACATCATTTCTGATGAATGAAAGAGATAAAAAGACATAATATCTGCTGTGTAAGAAAGGGAGGTATGACGATGCCGATCGATTTATATCGAAAGTTAATATATACTTGCACATGACGGGAGACCGTTAGAGTTTGTTTATATGGTGCGATTTGTCGGATCGGAGAGTAATCGTGATTAAATATTTAATTTGTAGCAATGTTAGAAAAGTTTTTGAGATATAGATGAAAATATACATAAATAATTATATCAAAATATAATTCATTGTAATTTGAGTTTATATTAATTCTTGTAAATCCTTAAAACTGCGTGATCTGCTCCTGATTTTCAAGGGTCTGATGGAATTTTTAGTAAAACTGCTTCAATTATTATCAGTACAAGTTATTATTGTTGGTTAGCATTTCACTTTTATTTTTTTCCCTAACGGATTCAGTTAACCCCTCGAAAAAAAAAAGATTTCATGTTTTAACTGTAGTAATTTGAAGGAAGACGTGGTAGGCTTTGTACATTTCATTAAATTATAAAAAATATTATTTAATGAGTCCCTTGCGTTATCTGTTTACATTTTACTATTCAGGGTGATTATTAAAAAGTAATTACCATGGTCTCTAATCACCTGTTTAAAATTATAATTGTTTGTATTTTTTCTACTAGTAAAATGAAGGGGTTGATAAGTACTTAAACATCAAATAATTCCACGAAGTAAATAAAAAGTCATTCTATAGATGTTCTTATATATTTTAAATTATGAACAATTTTATTTACTCTAAGACAATTAAATTATTTCACCAGTATTTTAATTCAAATGAAGAGTTAAACAGCGCTGTAACTTGAATTAGAAAACATCTTATTATGCTCACTTTCTTTTATATTAAGATTTTTTCTTAGATTAGTTAAACAAAGTAATGTATAAATCACTGTTGTGATAGTAATCATGTAACCTATAAAGATTACTCGATGTTAGAAGTATTAAACATTTCTTGTAGCGACACCTTCACGACAAAAAAGATCGTCTAGTTTAAAATAATCTCGATCAATATGGTTAATTTCTGAAACTCATCGTTAACACGTCACGTTTGTGGAACTTTCGTTTTCCTCCACACCTCACTTTCAATCTATTTGAATGAATTCTTTAAATTGCTTTCTCAGCGGGTCAAAGGTAAGTCGATTTGGACATTTAGACTTAACTCGAAACCACACCCTCTGTGAACAACTAAGACCAATAAATAATAATAATAATAGCTAAATGATACCTTGACGCGTGGGGCTCGTGGGTAAGTGGTAACCGAGTAGCTTAGCACATTACAAAGTTAAGTAATGCTAGAAAAGTCAGTCTAGGATGGGTAACCATTCTTTACACATTGAGACCCCTTCGTACCTAGCAAAGCACGTTAAATTGATGGTCCTGGGTGCTATACAAACGTCTGTAGCATTCGTTACGGGTAGTTGGAGCCCTAAAAATTTCGACATTCTGGTTTAACTACAGAACTTCGATATCGCCTAGTACTTGGATTGTGGAGGTCTGATGGCAGTCGCTTCACGTAAAATATCGAAGTTCAGCCGTATCTTAGTTAGACTGAAAGCCGACCCCAACTTAGTTGAGAAAAGGCGCGGAAGATGATGAACTTGAAACATCTCACACACGGCCGTTTGATCCCAAACTAGACAGACCCTGTACTATGGTAGCCGGAGAGCTGATAAACATACCTATATATTACTAAATACATACATATTATAGATACATTACACCCAGACACAGACCAAATGATCATGCTCATCACACAATTCTTTGTCCTGGGTGGGAATCCAACCCACAACCACTGGCTTAGCAGTCAGGATCACTAACCACTAGACTATAACCAACAAGCCTTTCAGTGTCTAGGAGATGATATCTTCTCTCAGATTTCTTTTTCCGTAAACCACATAAGCTGCAGCCAAATCCTTCCACTCACAGTGGCATATATAAATCCTACTAATATTATAAACGTTTCACGTTTGTGAGGTTGTATGGATGTATGGATGTGTGGATGTATGGATGTATGGATGTTTGTTCTCTTTCACACCAAAACTACTGAACCGATTGCGATGAAACTTGGTATGTAGACAGTTGGAGACCTAGATTAACTAGGTTTCGAACTGTCAAAGTGGACGTTCTAGCGGCTAAGCTACTTTGTATCCCGATATTCCCACGGTACCGGGACTTACGTGGGTGAAACTGCGGGGCGCAGCTAGTTATAATAATATATGTATACACATTGAACTCGGATTGGCATGCAGTGGAAGTTCAAGCAATGGCTTACCAAGTGAATCTTTATACCTTGCCACTCCTATATGTAACTATGTCATTACTGTCTCTCAGCATTCATTCAACATATATTAGTCTTTATTTTAAAATAAATTTAACTCGTAAGAACTCGTCGCTGTCGTTGATGACTTTTATAAATAAGGAGTGGTTCTTAAGTCGTAATTGCAGCCGTTAGGCTTCATTTCCTGAGTCGTAAACATTGATTGATATGCTGATCTGCGCGTAGAGTCGTCTGGCACGAGTCTTTTAAACTAATTGATTTTTTTTTATTAATCTGCGACAAGGAGGTGAAGAGGATAAAGGGAAAGTATAATTTATTTTCAGTTACTTAAGAATTGTTGATATTTCTGAACCTCCTATAAAACTAGGAGTATTATTTTCATGGAGTGTTTGTTACGATATGCGAAAATTCGAAGACTAGTAATAAATAATTGTTCGTCACCGCAGTGGACAAAAAAGGAACTTTACTCAGTGTGCTGAATACTTTAAAAAACTCCAAAAGAGAAGAGAAGTAAAATTGTTGTATAGAAGGAAACGAAAAACTTTTTTTCTTACATTTTATTATCACCATCTCTTAGAATCCCCCTAAAAAATCAAAAATATTATACCCCAATACCGGTACCATTTAGTTCTCCCTGTATTTAGGAAAGTTTTGGCAACATTACTTCCACCTAACATTTGCAGTAGGACCGAACTGCCGAACTCCTTTCAGGCTATTCTCTGAAGTAATAATAACCTACAAATCACCGAATGAAAACTCTCTTGCTGTAATCGACAGTTTGGTTTTAAAACCATTTTGCAACTAACAAAGGATACCTTCCACAGTTTACACACAGTATTTAAATTAAAATATTGCACTCACACACCAAGATCCGTATCTGTCTGTGTGTTCGTTATGGACATAAGTGTCATCATGCATATTAATGTTTTTGACATCCGTTTTGCACAATATATAAATATTAATTATCCAATGTACTACCGAAAGTGTAGTTTCCACTTTTACTAACTAATTTGCAAACTTATTAATATTCAGCGTTACATGTTATGTCATAATGTAGCTATGAATGTACATGAATATCAATGCGAACTTTGAGGAGATTATTTTCGGCCACTTACGTATAATATCGTATATTTTAACTGTAGGAGAAGCATGCTTCGGCACGTATGGGCCGGCTCAACCGTAGTGATACCACAACCTCACAGAAAACCAGCAGTGAAGCAATGTTTGCATTGCTTTTCGCCTAGTGATTTAGGTTACCGGAGGCCCTAACCCTTCCCTCCCCCCTCTCCTACCTCCTCTTACCTTAAAGGCTGGCAACGCACTTGTGACTCGTGAGTCTTGAGAGTTGTAATACCACAAAAAAAAATCATGCCTTAGGTGCATTGAAGTCTTTGTTACTTTTATTAAAGTTAATTATAGATTTGAATACTTGGAAATCCCAAAAACTTCGTTGTTTTACTCTACCTTGCCCTTACCCTTCTCTACTCAATTTTCATAGACAAAATATTTATCAAGAATTTGTAGAAAGCATGTTTGTTACAGATTTCAATTAAGATAAAAGTAATATTAAACATACAGCAGCAAGTAATTAAGGAAATCAGTGAGCAGGGAAATGTCATAATAAATATGATGTCTGCAGCTTATAATGGCTTAGCGGTAGCACCACTTAATTTATTTTCTTCGACGTTGGCATGGCAAGAAACATCGCTGGCTCATTGTTATCCAAAAGATGAGAAGTGAAAGTTACGAATATTTGTTTGAACATTATGCCTTTCAATAGAATTTTAGCAGTAGCTTGTTTGTTCAGGGCTTACTCAGACGTCTGTAAAACAGTCAGTTTGTATTAGAATTATTTTTAACCGTCTCCATATCTACCTTTTAAGCTTTCACGTTGATAATATAATTATTTTTACGACCAGGTTCCACTGGCTGTGGTCACAGGCTGACTCAACCTGCCAGCCTGTGACCACGGCCAGTGCAACCTGGTTGAACAGTCAGGCAAATCAAAGGTATGTAATACCTTTTAATTGATCGCGTTAACTCTCCATATCTATCCATATAAGAAATATCACTTATCTGCCATTTTTATTCCTTCGTACCTACCTCCTTTTTTTTTCAAAATACTCCTAATTTTCAAAGTATCCACTTAAGCTGCTACCTTATCCATATAGACAGATAGATAGATGTACTCTTTATTGTGCCCAGAGCAGTAGATTCCAATATTTTCTTAAATCTAAATACTTACTGATGACTGAATGATACTGCGGGAACAACCTAGTCCTAAATATACGCGAATTTGTTTGTTTATTTGTTAAGCTTTCACACCTTAACTACTTAATCGAATTTCATGAAATATTTGCATACACGATTTCAGCAGTTGAGAAAAAGAGGTAGGTGGAAAAATGACTTTTTAGCCGATGCACAAAATACATAATAGAAGACGCGGGCAAACCCTAGTTGAATTTAAAAATGTTTTTTATTGTGTAAATTAGATAAGTCGTATTAAATACAAGTGTGTAGTGTATGTATTTAGTGACAGGAATATGTACCTCTTATTCCTGTCACTAAATACATTAGAAGTTTGTCTGGTAGAGAACGCTTTTAGCGATAACACCACCCATTGTACCTAACTTTAGTAATAAACTTAAGATGCAATGTTATTTTGTATGGTTTTTTTTTAAAGACAACTCCCGCATTAGGAATTAGTCCTTTGTCACGGGGGACTTTACAAACATACAAACAACGGACACAAAAAACACCCAGACTCGAGTGGGAATTGAACCCACGACATATGGCATAGCAGTTAGGGTCACTAACTACTAGGCCAACAGCACTTAATTCAGTTTTGTATACAGCACTAGATACCACAATATATTCTGTACAAGATAGTACCCGTGACTCCGTCTGCGTAGAAAAAAACATGATAACCTATAATGCATTTTTAAACTTGAGACATGATTTGTCCCCCATACAAACTTTCGTTCCCTATTTCACCCCCTTCAACTTTAGCCTATGTCCTTCTCCAAGGTCCCGTCTTATACGTTTCGTTATATCGTTCGTTTCGTTATACGAAAAATTACCAAAATGGGTTCAGCGGTTTAGGCGTTAAAATTTCACATACAAACTGACAGAATGAGTTACTTTCACATTTATAATATTTAATTTAGATAGTGAGATTACTTCTACAGATGACTTATTTCCGCTTTGAGAACAGAACCCACTGAATGTTACCGTTCAAACCTCCTAACAAGCTCTACTTGAATCAAGAATCGAACTTAGAGTACAATTATTCCTACTCTCACTTACGCCACTAGACAATGAATGATAAATCGTTACTTACATTACATCTCTTGTATGATTACATACAAAAACAAGTCAGTGAAAATCTTATTTAGAAAATTACATAATAAGCGTTATTGTAATAATTTTCCCACAGACACCATTGTTTAATATAAGAATACTTTTACTGTGATGAGTAAAAATTGTCGCCTGGTGTATTTATTGGTTTCTAATACAGCAAAACGGGTACATTCAAATGCACTTGTAAATAGCTTATGAACAAATAAAATTAAAATGAAATGAAATAAGAATTAATATTCCGTGAACTTACTTTTACTTGTAACTTAAATCAAATTGTTTTTAAATTTTAAGGTTTTTAATAGTGATGAAACGGATATCCGGTCACTATCCGGTATCCTATCTGGTCTGAACTAAACTGAACTATCGGGCCGGATAAAAGTTAGCTAATTTACGTACTTTATTTAAATCACAAAATAAATATAATCGCCATATTTTCATTTACAACAGACTTACTTCTAATAGCAATAGGACAATTCGAGATTATTAATTACTTTGCATGAAGAGGAAACAAACGGTTTCATTTGTCTTCACAGGCAAGGCCAGCTTCAAAAAAAAAGTACGCGTTAAAGTATAAAAGTAAATGTAACAATAATTAACAAAAAAAAAAACCAAGTTGAAAAAGAGTGTAATTGGAGTTTCTTTCCCGGTCCTCTCCAAAGGATCTACGTTTTGGAACAGGCAACTAGCTTCACGACCGGCTTATACTGACTGACTCCTCCTGACAATTAAAAAATACCTACAATGGGTTTACTTGAAATAAAGAATTTTGATTTTGATTTCGATTATGTATCTTTCATATAAGTTCTGACAAACGTGTTTAAATCCAGGTGACCTTAGTTGACCACCATATTACATAAGGCGCTGGTTTTAAACGAAAGGGCCACAAATCAAACGTACGTTTTTGTCAGGAGAGCACATTGAAAATTTTCAACTGATTTTTTATTTGTTTTTTGACACTGCTACTTTCAATGCTTTTGAGCCATATATCCTTCGATGCGTATTTAAATTCCCTAGCTTTTGTTTATTTTAACTCTGTCGTAACTATAACCTAAAGACTTCTAGGAGCACATAAGTCCCTTTAGCATATAAAATATTCCTAACAAGTTAGTTAATATTTTGAATAAAAGGCATCAAGTAGAAAAAATAAAAATGTTTTATTTAAAATTTTCATCACAACGTGGTTGAATAAAAACAATCTTATATTAAAAAAAAAGAATTTCAAAAACCTTCCTTTTGCACAATGCCATTAAAAAAAAATGAACTTGACTTTTTATGACAAAAATAGTGTTTTGGCACCGTACGCAATAAGTGAATAACAAAAACGCTTCTAAAACCTCAACAGGCATACATTTACAATAATTATGGGTAATACAATAATCATAGCTTCTTATGCAATTATAATATGGATAAATCGTTTGTACTACTACTAACAAGAGATCAACATTTTCACTTAAGGTATAATAATATTTCTTTAAAGGCGTTTTCTAAGTAATCACTAAATAATAGTTTCAATTATTACTATGCTAGTATTATAAAATCGGTCTACGTCAAACGCAACTATTACGTTTAATTAAATATTAGAATAAAAAGCTTCGTAATATTTTGGTATCACATTTTGCAATGCAATTGTCACACTGATATTTTTTTGTTCTTGCTTTTGTGGATGGGTAGAATTGTTGGTTTAAGGTAGAACCATGTTTAAAATTCAAAATGATCTGCAAGTGAAAATTAATATATACATTATAGAGGTAGACCGAGAAATAGAAGGCAAGAATTGAGAAAAGTATGTCGTGTTAGTTTGGGCATGGTACAAGGTATGAAAGAAGAAAGAATATTTTAGAAATTAAATAGAGCGAATGTAAGTGGTAGCATAAGGAGGGGACAATGGGGCGAACATACGTTAGAATGAGGACGTGTAAGTGAAGGAATAAAAATTAGTAGCACATTTAATATAGTATAATCTCGGTCTTCTCTCTTTACTTGCCCAATTTACAAGCTGTAAAATAATAAGAAAAGACCGAACTTAGTTGAAATAATAATAAAGCGAGTAAGCTGTGGCGCTGATTTCATTGTCATTACAAACATTGTTTATTTGAATAGTAAAAGTAATAGAAATTTGCACTTATTAGTGCAATTAGTGAAAAAAATTTTTTTATTGCGAAACAAAGTATAAATGAAGCAAAGTATTCCTTTACTAAACAACAATATCAAGTTTTATTGTACTAAAGCCTTTTGTCCTAAAAGAAAACATTGCAAGCACAACAATGTTTTGAACATAACAGACGTTTTACAAAAACATCATGTTAAGCTTATAACAATAATAAAATATTAGGCATTTCTTATTTGCTAAAAGAACACTTACCAAAACGTGGCACCTTTATCTTAAAAATAATTGTGTACTTACTTATTTTCTGTAAGCGAAACGGACGCCATCTTAAATATGGCCCTTTTGCTCATAAAATTCACTCACAACACAGGTAGCTTTCGGTGATGCGGCCCTTTATCACAAAAGTGACGTGTACACGCACCGACTGTCGGGTTGCAACCAAAAAGATGGCCGTTTTGCTTTTAGGTTTGTTATCAATGCGTCAAAATGCCAAAAGGGCGTTTGCGTAAATTTGTGATTAAGACGCCGATTTTTGTGGGTGTTTTCGTGATATATGAATATAAGGGTGATTTTAGAGACATTTTTAAATAAAATTTTGTGGCCCTTTCGTTTAAAACCAGCGAAGGGTCACAATCGTGACCAATTCGCAATATCAATTTTACATGAAATTAGGTTTTTGTTCCTGATCGTGAAACTTGTTATTGTTGACTGTTGTCTAGCGTCGTGGAGTTAGATCCTCGAAGCCATCCAGCTCCTGCTATCGAGCCAGATATCGAGTATCCGGCCAAACAACTATTCGTTTCATCTTACCATGGCTTAATGATAGCCGGATATCCGGTATCCGGCCAAACAAATATTTGTTTCATCTTACCAGGGCTTAATGATGATCAGTAGCCTTGAAGACGGGTTGCTATATTTTAAACGGACGGACAGACAGATTTAGTATCTTTTAAGGCCATGTTATTTCTCCGGATTATTTAAATACTATCATAAAAATAAAACACAAATGTAATACATATACATAACACACTACACGGTCAACGAACTTTTACCAAAAACTGTAATTACTTCGTGTAATAACAGGTATCAACTCGATTCTCTCAATTATCGTTAGACTTGGTACATAAATATTTGTTTTTCATACCTAACCACTAAAAGTTTTAAAGCTTTTAAAGTAAACTCTAGTCTAGCTTTATTAACATTGGAATATAATAATATAACTTTATTTGTTTTCTTTAAAACATGCACATAGTTATCACATTATTTATGCTCTTAAAATATGAAATATTAAGAGGAATCAGCCGCCATCGTTATCCTGGACTGCCCAGGAGTTGCCACACAACAGACCAATATACCCCAGGAGACTTCTGTGCTTCTGGAAGGAGCTGAGGTGGTTCAACTAACCAGCGATATTTTGAACTCATATTGGACCGAGTACGAGTCGCAATATGATAGAATACCAAAAATATATTATTGTATAGCGAGTCAATAATGTCACGACACGGCTTTATCTCAAAAAGCGATATCTAAAAACAAACAATTTTATTAACTATTATTATTATTTACTTATTAATTCAGTTATTTACATTCAGTACACAGAGCATGCGTCAGCGTTTATCGCGGCCGACGCCGCACTCTCAAACATCTTCAATACCACTTATATTTCCAAGCACTCTGACAATAGTAGGTAGAAGATAGCAGGGATGGACTGGATGCGGAAGGCGGAGGACCGGGTATCGGTATTGGTATTGGTGTAGGGCTCTGTGTCCAGCAGTGGACTATGATAGGCTGATTGATTGATTGATTGACAATAGTAATCACCATTTTGTGGATTGGATCGGATGTGGATTAATTTCGATGAATCCAGACCGTTTAACTTTCCTCGGGTATCAACCAGTATCATCCCACTATCCCACTAATATTATAAATGTGAAAGTTTGGATGGATGGATGTTTGTTACTCTTTCACGCAAAAACAACTAAACCGATTGCGATGATACTTGGTATGTAGATAGCTGGAGACCTGGATTAATGTATAGGTTACTTTTATCTTGATATTCGAACGGGATCGGGACTTACGCGGGTGAAACCGCAGGGCGCTACTAGTGCTTTAGTATTTTCGTTTCTCACTACGGTTGATCCTCGCAAACAGGAGTCACAACAGTCAGAGGGAGTGCTCGCTTATCACCCTGGCTGCTGTGTATTTTATTTCTGCTCCTAAGTACATATATATACTAACTTTTTATTTGTGACAAATCTACTTACATACCAGAAGGAATACACACAGCAGGATTTATCATTATTACATTAAAACGAGTAATTATTACACTAATTCTCGTTGATCCAACAAGCCAAAAATAAAAACGCCATCTATCGAAAGCGTGAGTTTCTAACTAGGTGTCAACGCAGGTATGTTTTTTAAACATGGAATTGTGGTCTAAAGTAAAAAAGAAAACTTTTAAGCATTTGAATTTTGTTAGAATTTCATTGGAATTCCATGACAAGGTACAACTTACCGTTACCTAGCTTCCTACTTGGTTAGCGTAGATCATCATAGATGGCGTTTTTTTGAATACATAGAAAGTTACAATTTGCTACTAAAACTATAATATGTGGATTTTCGGTGGGTCTTTGCCAATGCAAGTTAACACCTTAGCTTTAACTCTTAAACAAAATATATAGCTGAAATACAAATAAACGAATTATTTGCTACTACTACGGCATCCAACCAACAAGATCTATGGTAAATACAAAATGAAGATACCTGTGTTATGCGTATATCTGATTAGTTTTGGAATATTAAGTTATATTAAAGACTAACTTATTTGACAGACGTTTTCACGACACGACAGAAGTTTTTTGAATAATAAAAATGAAATCTAGCCAACATCTCCATCTACCGGCTCCAAATACATGTTTAAGAAAAATTATTACAAACACGAACACGAAATGATGTGTGTATTTGTACGTCTATAAGATAAAAAAATTTCATATTTTAGTTTAATAAACATTAACATTAATAATTTACTTTTGATGTGAGACGGCCGTGTGTAAGATGTGTGGAGTTATTATTATTACTTTCAGAGTAAAATCAATCAATCTGATCTGACTTCAGTAGAAACTAAAGAGAACAAAACTGTTGCAACAAAAATTGCGAACCTAGTTGTATAAAATACAAAAAAAGTATGTATAAATATTCAAAATTAAATTTCATAATGTCATATTTAATTATTGCTGATTTGCTTTTTGATACTAAATTATTAAACAGGTTCGATGGACCATGTTCGGTGATCACAACAGAAGAGAGGAAGGTAGACACGTTCCAGCTCTACCAGTGGCTTATAATAACGCAAAAAAAACAAGCAATAAATAAAATTCAACGACCTTCATTATAAAAAAAAATGTTTCTCTTCAAGATAATACTCATAATGTTTATTTATGACAGAGAGAAAAAAAATACTTTAACAATAAAAATGCCTGTAAAAATGTACATTTTTACCTAAATTACGATAGCGACCCGACAGGCTACAAAAGATGCGCACAGACTGATAATAACAACAGCGATCTCTTTATCCACTACTCACGATGTCGTAATTGTTGGTGAGGATGTAGACTTGCCTGTCTTGCTTGCAGGCATCACACCACCAAACCGTCGGAATATATTTTGTGGTCGAAGCCAAAGTGATGTGACCTACACCAACATCTCTTTCAAATATGACTGTACTAGCACGGGTACAAATTATACACTTAACTTTCCTCATGATTCACTCTGTCTACTAGTGAAAACCGCATGAAAATCCGTTCAGTAGTTTTTCAGTTTATCGCGAATAGACAGACGCGGCGAGGGACTTGGTTTTATAATATGTAGTGATTAACCTTCAACTCCTTCTTGTCATTCACGCCTTCAGCAGAGGTGGCTCGACGTATTCATTCTTTGGGCAAGGGAAAACAAAAATCTTCACCGCGTTTCAAAAACATTGAGCCCTTTATCTCAATGCTGTGATTTTATCGGACAGCAACGCCTTTCCAGATGATATTGCAGCTGCAAGGAAGCGTATCACAGCGTATGCTCTTTATGAAGGACTGCACAAAACGAAGAACCTGGGCAATCTGAGAAATAATTTGTTCGTAAAGGCTGCGTCAAAAAACAAACTTAAACCTAGCGAGACTGCCTCTCACCCAGAATTGAAAAAAAATGGTCTGAAATTTTCAAATAATTTTCGTCCTGTACCTTTTTCAAGAAACTTAAAAGAGTGAGTAATTATCAGATTTCTTCACAACCTACGCATGCACGTAAATAAAAATATCTTACTTGTTACTCAAATGGTTTAGGAGGGAGGTTCACATTCGAGTCTCTTGAGACCCCAAGAGAGTCCACTGAGAGGGTGGAAGAGGGTTTTAAAGCAATATAATATATTAAAATTCATTATCATAGGTATATGAAATTTAGTTAAAAATCGTGTATCTTGTAAATTTGGTAATTTTTTAATGACTGTAACTCCGAATCTGTTGGACCTACGATAACCGTTCAGGTCTCAAACTGTTGCGAATTTAATTTAGTTTTAAATGATTTTGTCTTTGATGAAAATCCAGTAATTCCTAACAAAATCGACGAAAACCGAAAAAGGTCAAAAATTTCGAGATTATAGATCGATTTCTGCGGGACTTTTACTGGCAGATAGCTGGTGTTATGAAGAGTAACTTAGGCTACTTTTATTTTGGAAAAATAATCATGGTTCCGCGCAAAATATATAAATATGTACACGCGAAGCCGCGCGGGAACTGCTAGTCTAATATAATCTAATAAAAGAAAATCAATATATGTTTATTCGTATGTTATGCGCTGCCGCTGCTGTACCGTTCAACCTATCATCATTAAATTTTGCTTATACACGTTGCCAGACGGCAGAAAAAAAAGTTCCATCATGATTCATGATTGACCACCGTGACGTCAGACATCCAAGTCACATTTTTTCCTTTGACTCATGAATTTATACATACCCACGCCCAAGCTACACCTGCTACAACACACTTAAAGTAAACTTTAGAGAGTCACTTGTTCTCGAGCACTAAAATTAAAAAAAGTCATAAAATTATTATATAAATGTGACATTACGTTATAAAAAGTGGTTTATTTTACGCTGTCTGGCCGTGTCAGACTCGTTGTCGGATGTGAAATATACCGGTTATTTAAAGGACGAGCATTTTCGCCAATTTGTTGGGTCTGAGGAGTTGCTTTCCTTATTTTAACCAATGTCCAATTGTAAATGTATAGTAGTAAGATAAACAAACATCTAATAATAAGGTATTGATTCGTTAAGTTTTAAATTAAATAATTACGAAAAGGCATTACTTTCTTTACATGATACACATAACTCCAAAGACTAGCTCGTTAGTAGATATTGATAATTAACTCATATGTTTACGTATCCACATACGTTTACAGTACAGTTATATTGTAAAAATGTAGCTTTCAAATTACAGGAATTCACTTAAACGTAACAAAAGAAGAAACATGACTAGCATGGTCAATAATTTAAGCGTTAGCGTTCATGAAGGTAGCGCATTAGATGGTGTTTGAATGGGGGCAGCTACTTCTGCCACTTTATTTCTAAGCACTCAGTGCCAATAAGCCTCCATTTACATGAATCCTTACTGACCTTCATCAACTGATTATTTTATATATGTTCAGTTAGTATCAATTGACTCTGCTGTAACCCGCCAACGAGCATATAGCATAGGTCAAAAGAGTTACCAATTTATCTGTTTCGAAAAATAATAAACGATCCAATAAGCATACTGATTCATTTCGTTAAACTATTACCTATAGAAAAAAAATACATTTTTTTTACAAAACAATTGTTTTGGTATACACGTGAAAACAGAACACCTATTAATTTGGTAGTAAGTCAATTTTTGATTTTGTAAATTTTGTAATCCATATATCATCCACAGAATAACGCGTGCATATGATTAAAAAAGTAAGTCATCCGACATGTTGGCTTCAACTTGCTCGACACAATCCTTTCTCTTATACACAACTGCGCACACGAATAGCTTTCACGAGCCGAGTATATCTTACATATTTCTGTCTTGACCACGACAATGAGCATGGAGGTTAGATCTTTAAGATATCATTAAAACAGTCTAGTTAATTAAAGAAATGTTTCAAGGGTTTTTTAATGAGAACTATTAATATAGAAAGTTGTGATGTTTACGCTTTCTATAGAACCGACAATTTTCTAAGTACTTTTATATAAATACATATTATGTTTATGTATGTATTTAACTGTATACATATAAATGATTAAAGTCACACAAGAATAATCTTGTGCAAAAAATTGCTTTTAAAATAAAATAATTATTTTTACGAATTATCTATGAGAACATAGATATATACGTACATACATACAATCACGCCAGTATCCCCGAAGGGGTAGGTAGAGGTGATTAAACAAAACACCCACATTTTGCGACCTAACATTTGGTCCCACTCATGTAATAGGGAATGAAAGGGAAAGGATATTGCTCATAAGGATGGATTGGGAGAGTGAACAACTGAACAATAGCTCGAGAGGGTCGCATACCTGTCACTCTAAGTGGTTCCTAGCCCTCTGATTCCTCTGAATACATTCTACAGAAACTACTGCCACGGAAAATATATACAAAGTTACAAATGATTCATTTATGGTTATGTTCAGTGCAACTAAGACGTTCCGGCCGGTATTTAAAGAGTATTTAGAAAAACTGAGTTAGACGGTCTGCCAGACGATAAGTGGTTACCCAAGCATATAACTGAAACACTATAAACAACTCACCAGCAAAATAAACTAGACTAGTAGGCCTGTTTAACCGTAGACGATATGTAAATATATTATCTAAACAGGGTGTATTTGAAAAGGAACACTTACTTAAAGCACTGAAAAGGGCATGACTCTAGCATGCACTTAAAATGAGAATATTCGAAAAAAAACCGTTTTCAATTTGAAATTTGAAACCTGTAAATATATATTCCTGTATATCTGTTACGAATTTCATCAGAACCGTGCCACCGAGTTTGCGTGAAAGAGTAACAAACATCCATCCATTCATCCATCCATCGATCCTTACGTACTTTCGGCTTTATTATATTAGTACGATTAAGTTATGATCAGTAATGCCGTGTTATGAATGGGCTACGTCTGCGTGTATATTTCCTTTTTGCTGTGATATAACGAATTGCGAACACTCGGCCATTGATTTGCGTACCGCTTTTATAGTGGGTAGATATAAGGTGGAATACTACACGCATTAGTATTTAAAAAAAAAATATAGTTTTTGTCTAAAAATTACAATAATAAATGTAAAGAACAAAAAACAAGTAACTCACATTCAGAAAACATACTTTAACACCATCTAGGTTCTTCCCAGACGAACTACGTATCTTATATCTTGCAATGACATTTTATGCACTGATGATAGTATACACACAATTTCCAATAATCCATCCGCGGGCTGTGGATCGGCAAGCATCATCACCTAACCTGGAAGAAAAATCCTTAATTTGTATTGGAGGGTAAAATACTGAATACTTAAAACTTGACTGATGGTTGCACGGTTGGTGCAATGGTAAAAGTCCCGCTGGGGAGGCGACCACTTTTACCATACTCGCGTAGCGACGCCACGCGAGTGTTGTGTACTCCATTACCACACGGGACAAAACATTTGTGTGATCCACAAACAGTCGTCTTGAGCCTATGTGTTCTTTTTGTTCGTTGTTTGAATGTTTGTTAAGTCGTCCGTGACATTACTCCTAGTGCAAGATCTTTTTAGAAAGATTTTTTAATTTTTTACTATATTTTCTGATCTGGGACGTTCAGTAGATGCGTATAAATTTCATAGAGAATGAAATTTTCGCTACAACGCGACAATAAAAAGCAAATTATATAGATATGCTTAAACTACTCACATAAAACTAAATAACAGTGTAGTGAATGAATGTAAGCCTCAAAAAGGAAATCACAACATCGATCGTATTAGTATTATTACATTGATGATAATGGACAGATGTAAGAATATAGCGAGTCTGTATCTATGGTACTAATATTATAAAGCTGAACAGTTTGTTTGGTTGAACGTGCTAATTTTAGGAACTACTGGATTGAATTGAAAAATTCTTTTATTGTTAGCTATTTATCGAGGAAGGCTATAGGCTATATAACATCACGCTACGACCAATAGGAGGGAAGCAGTGACAATAAACGCAGGTGAAACTACGGGGACGGCTAGTAGGTTATAGTTAGAATAGTGTGTAGATAGTATATGAATATGAAGACAATAAGTAGCGAAAGGCTTCTCAATAAAAAATATCAGAAAGAAGAAATAGAGAAAAGTGAAGTTATGATAAGTGTATGATAATATTTAATAAGACAATGTTCCCTCTGAGTTTAGTGCGTGATATTTTTTAATTTTTTTTTGCATTCTATAAGTATGATAGTCTAAGACATGAACTAAAAGTTCGGATCAAACTCAAAATATTATTTTTTTAAATACCGTATCTATAAAAGCTTCCTTACCACATTCGGTCTCCAACACACGTGTTTCAAATAACCTACAACGCGAAATATCGATCTGTCAATGATGGGCTCCACTGTAATAAAACTTTCATCAATATCGAATAAACCTTTCTAGCGTTGTTACGGAATATTATAATTATGAATGAAAGTGTGACTTAATGAAAGGTAAAATACTCGATTATTATTACTCGGTTATTTTTTTTGATATTTCAAAACTCACACACATCTCTCAAATCTGGAATCCATTCTATAAGATCTACATAGACATAGAGAAGATTTATGAGGTACATTCAATATCGCTCTTAATGTTACTCACCCACTTATCTAAATTGCTGCAAGAAATTTCACATTCTTGCATGAGAGAAGGAACATTGCGGATCTGGCATTCCTATTCAATATTTTAAGCGGTTCAATCGACACTCCTTGAGCTAGTGAACAAAATTAGTCTACGTGTTCCATCGGCGTATTTACGCAATTTTCGACTGTTATATGTTCCCGAGGCTAAAACATCTTACAGGCAGAACTCATACTTGCCGAGGAAACTGTTATCGATATTTTTAATACTAATACTGCCATGTTAAAAAGGACCTAGTGCTACAACTTCTTCATTGATATTTGATGAATAATTAGAAAATATTCAACTTCTTTTCTTAATTTTAAAGGCATTATTTCTAATTGTGAAAACTTTTAAATGGCCATCGTTTTGTTAATATTATCATATTTTACTAAGGTAAAATACAGCTAGATTACAAGTAATGTAGCTGTAAGTTTTCCGAAATTATATTAAATAAAATAAGAGGGAAATGCTTACTCTTAGTAATTCACTAAAACATATCGAAATTTTGAAAAATAAATCAGACCATAGAATAAATAAATATCTCAATGCATAACAAAAAGTACAAAAAAAACAATTGTTTTATAAATATTTATTTACATTGTAATATACTGGTTCGTATATTAGTAACTATATAATATGTATTATATACGAATGTGTGTGCAGTACCTACAGAATAGTTTGTAAAAAAGGGATTCGTACCCGAAGGGTAACCAACGGGACCCTATTACTAAGCCTCTGCTGTCCGTCCGTCCTTCTCGATCGCCCGGCTCGATCTTAATAATGGCAACAAGTAGACACTTGAAATGCTCACAGAGTTTGTATTGCATAGTACTAAACTTTGTACGATGGTGCGGAACCCTTCATGCGCGAGTCCGACTCGCACTTGGCCGCTTTTTTTTTTTATGGTATAGGGGGCAAACGAGCAGACGGGTCACCTGATGGTAAATGACTACCGCCGCCCATGGGCACCTGTAACTTAAAAGTCACAAGTGCGTTGCCGCCCTTTTAAGCTGGTAATAGGGAAAGAGGGGGAGAGGGGTAAAGAGCCTTAATACGGAAGAAGGGGATTAGAGGGGAGGAGAGGGGGGAGAGGGGAAGGACAGGAATAGGCGAGAGGGAAGGGTCAGGGCCTCCGGTAACCTCACTCACGCGGCGAAAAGCAATGCAAACATTGTTTCACTGCCGGTTTTCTGTGAGGCCGTGGTATCACTCCGGTTGAGCCGGCCCATACGTGCCGAAGCATGGCAAGTTAGACCAAATTACATACATTGTGCAAAATTTCATTAAAATCGGTTTATTAGTTTAGGAGTTTATCGCGAACAAACAACGTGCCGAGCCGGCCCACACGTGCCGAAGCATGGCTCTCCCACGTAAATTTAAACGTACCATGTAAAGTTTTTAATTACAATAGATTTTTTAAATTAAGGTCACCTGGTGGTTGAATTTCGACAGTAATTCATTGACTTGGAATGTTTTGTTTTATACCATTGACCAGTATTACTTGAACTGTCATTCTATAGACTTGCTGTACCATGGCAGGTCAACATATTCAGTTATATATTCACCTGTTATCGACTCCTGTAGCTTTGTACAGCCATTTCGATTTTTTTTATTTATTTTAGTATTTCAAATTTCACATTCCTCCGTGTGCGAAATTTGCTTAAAACGGGCACATAGAATTCTCTTCACGTATTTAGATATAAATACTAGCTACCCGGTCACGCAAAAATAAAAAATACAAAAAATAAAAAAACTATCCTATTTTTTTTTATGGTATAGCGAGCAAACGAGCAGACGGGTCACCTGGTAGATGATAGATGACTACCGCCGCCCATGAACACCTGCAATTCAAGAGTCACAAGTGCATTGCCAACCTTTAAGGTAAAGAAAGGGAGGAAGAGGGGTAGAGGAGGGAAGAGCGGAGAGGGAAGGGTTAGGGCCTCCGGTAACCTCTCACTCGGCGAAAAGCAATGCATACATTGCTTCACTGCCGGTTTTCTGTGAGGCTGTGGTATCACTCCGGTTGAGCCGGCCCATACGTGCCGAAGCATGGCAAGTTAGACCAAATTACATACATTGTGCAAAATGTCATTAAAATCGGTTTATTAGTTTAGGAGTTTATCGCGAACAAACAACGTGACACGTAATTGTTATATTTATAGATAGAACAAGGCGATCTATTTATTGCTAATACTCGTACATGCCAGACCATGCAATATATTTCTATATGTCTTCTATCAATCGCTTAACAGAACGGTACTAGACGCGTAACACTTCTATTCGATTGCAATTCAAATCGATTCATTTAAAGTAATAATATTGATGTCGCACGAAAGTTGTGTCGAATAATCGCATGATATGTATTCGTTCTACGAATGTCAATACGTGAGAGAAAATTCTTTTAGTGATGTAATTAGACTTTTGTGTGGGGCTTTCGATTTCTTAGGTTTTTCTTTTGAATAAATTAGTTAAGGTAACTCGTACACGCACACGAAAGGTTCTGTAAAATTGTACAAAATTTAAGACAAACGACGAAATGGTCACGTTTCTTGTAATTTTATCTTTACTATTTTGTTGTTATTACTCGCTCGGTGGAAATTTCAACTGTGGCTTAGTAATAGGTTAACGTTACCTTTATGTACGGAACCATGACAAACGGAAAACTGTACTAGGCGTACATAATCTCATCACAAAACAAGAAGGTTTAATCACATAGGATCGAAGATTCCTGTAAGAGAATTTTGCACAACAACATCCATCGCGAGGTCAAGGGCTTCCTTTCCCATATAATAGAAAGTATTAGGCATATAGCGTTTAGTTCTACAACCAGTTAGCCAAGAATCATCATCATCTCATCATCATCAACATTGCAAAGCTTGTTTATTTTAAGGCCAGCCGCCTGCCTGACGCCAACTCTCCTTGGGGGACACCGCAAGCTCGAAGAGGCCGGAGTCGCGTACTCGTATGTCCGGCCTGTGATTAGAGAGGCAACTAGAACATCGCCCCCACATTTAAATGGTTTTCCATATCTCTATAAATATTCTCATATTTCTATAATTTATAAAGGACGCTGAAGTTGATCACATGACTATAAAGTTAGAACAGATTATAAAAAATAAATAAACCGTAGCACGACAATGTAAGGTATTAATAGTAGCGTATATTGAAGGCGCTCTTAAGCAAAGCATCGAAATATGAAATAAGCAAGTAAAAAGCCAGTACCCATAAAATATTACCAGAAGCAAATTTACGGATGCAGTTAATGCGTAGAGGCGTCTTAGGTAAGCAGAAACACTTTCGCTAAACATATCTTTTGCGTGCGTCAAGCCACACTTGCTTTAAATAAGTGAGAAATGAGAAAGATATAATTAAACAATTAAGTTATCATTTCTGTCATAATGAACGGTTATTAAATTACAGAATCAGTAATTACAGAAATCTTTTTTTTATTGCTAGTTTGCACAATATTTCATGCCTTCTCAAAAACTGAGACAAGTATTCCAATTAATTAAAATGTGATGGTTCAAGCTTCCATAGACTATCGTAATCGTGAAACCCTTAAGCGTCATTATGTTTTCTTCTAATTAAAGATAGGGTTTAGCAGACGTCTGCTAGAATTGATGCCTCTGGTTTATATTGCTGATTACCGCTGTTGTGATAAATTTCCCGATCAGGGAATTCAGGATCACAATAAAATTAGACTAAATTTTACGTATCCATTCATGATAAACTGACCGGGTACTAACTCGCGCATTTATAAGACTGCATTGGTGTATTGTATTAGAAAGTTGTGAAGACGACATACCACGGAATCAGAAATATTTCTGCTGAAACCTACCAGGCATAAATCTCCACTTTTTAGAAGACCACGGCTAAAAACCCATACATGCATTCTGTTCTACTATGAGCTGATATGGTTTGAGTACGTGGAAAGAATAAGTAACGGAACGAATGTGGGATGGCCGCATTCGGTCGACCATCCAGATCATCAAGACGTATTAGATAATATACTATAATTAATCATGTATTCGTTATATGGGCGACTTAAATACAGACCTCCTGTCACCAAACTCCTCTCGGACACGCAATCTCCTTCAGATCATCCAATCAACTAGCCTCCATGTCCTCCCCCTACAAGCAACTCATCATAACATTAAGCACCAGGATACCTGGCTTGACTTAATGTTCACCTCTGCCCCCAATCTAATCTGTACCCATGGCCAACTTCCTGCCCCTGGATTTTCCTATCATGATTTGATCTCCCTTTCCTATATCCTAAAACCTCCTAAATCCCCTCCTAAAATTCTGTACATTCGTAGTTTTGGACGTATGGATGTAGAAAAACTTTGTGCAGATGCTTCTGGATTAGACTGGACAAATTTAACAACAGCTACCAACGTGAACGACAAGGTCAGCATTTTTAATGATACCATTATTGGGCTTTACGACATCCACGCACCCATTAGAAAAGTAAAACTGAAGCGTCCACCGGCTCCTTGGATGACAGAGGAAGTCCGAATGGCAATGAGACGGAGGGATCAAACTTTCCAACGATTCAGGGGGGATTGCAGGTGATACGCAACGCAAATCGCCGACATATTCTTCAAAACATAGAGACTTCATCACCTACTAGTATCTGGAAGTTTCTTGGTACATTGGGCATAGGTAAACAGCAACGTCACGAGTTACAGAAGACAATTGGTTTGAATGATATCAACCGTCATTTCTCATCCACAACTCAGGTGGATCATCAAACCAAGAGTCTGACCCTGAACTACATGGCTGGTCTTACCAGACCCAATATTGACTCCTTTAAATTTTCTCCGGTGCCATCTGAAGACATCAAAAAGATGATCCTGTCTATTCATTCCAATGCTGTGGGCTGTGATGGCATTAGCCGTCGCATGATTGTCACTATCCTTGATCATATTTTTCTTTTAATTGCTCATATAATCAACTTTTCTCTCGATTCTGGGACCTTCCCCTCTCTCTGGCGGAATGCTTACATCATTTCTTTGCCGAAAAAAACCAACCCTTCTCTTCCTGGCCACTTTCGACCAATCTCCATTCTTCCCTTCCTATCTAAAGTGCTTGAGGCTTGTGTACACAAACAGTTCTCTCAGTTTGTTTATCGACACAACCTACTTAGTCCTCTACAATCTGGTTTCAGACCCGGTCACAGCACGGTTACCGCACTCCTCAAAGTGACTGGCGATATTCGAGAGAGCATGGAAGGCACCAAGGTTACAGTGCTAGCCTTGAGAGATTTTTCAAATGCCTTTAATACCGTCAGTCACGACGTCCTACTGTCCATCCTATCATATCTTATGATCTCCTCAGAAACACTGGAATGGTTCTCCTCTTATCTTTAGGGGCGTTAGCAGTGTGTTCGTATTGATGACTTGTCATCGAATTGGTGTGGTCTCCACTCCGGCGTCCCTCAAGGCGGTATTCTATCACCTCTTCTGTTTTCAATATTTATTAACCTCATAACCTAACACCTTCAGTGTGCGTATCACCTGTATGCTGGTGTCTTGCAGCTGTATACACAGGCAAGAGTTGAAGACTTACCGCAAGCTATCGATAATGTCAATAGGGATCTAGATTTTATAAAATGCTGATCGATGAGGTTTGGTTTGTCGGTAAACCCTACCAAATGTCAAGCGATCGTTGTAGGCAGTAAACAAATGGTGAGTAGGTTGGATACTTCTGCCATCTCGCCCGTTGTTTTCAACGGTGCTATCATATCTCTGAGTCCAGTGGTCAAAGACCTTGGTTTATACATTGACTCGACGTTTGATTGGCGAGCCCAAGTTACTCACGTGAGCCAAAAAGTCACTGGCCCTCTGCGAACTATATACAGACTAAAGAATGCCCTTCCCACCAAAACCAAGACCATGCTTATGCAATCCTTAGTTGTTCCAATAATCGACTATGGTGACGTGTGTTATTTCGACCTGAATGCAGATCTCCTCAATAAACTAGACCGCCTTCTCAATAACTGCATTCGATTCATTTTCAATCTTCGCAAGTATGACCATGTGTCTACTTTACGTTCCCAATTAAATTGGCTTCCTATTCGCCAGCGCCGCAAACTGCGAGCTCTGACCTCTCTTTTCTTTCCTTAATTCTCCATCCCCACCCTCTTACCTAGCTCCCTACTTCCAGCTCTTGTGCTCAAATCACGACCAAAATCTTCGATCAACAAATAATCTACTTCTCCTGTGCCCCCCTCACTCCACCGATTTCATCAACTCTTCGTTCTTCGTACAATCTGTTCTTCTCTGGAATGCGCTCCCAGTCGAAATCAGGATGTCCACAAACCGTTTTATATTTAAGATGAAAGTCCGCGATCTCCTCCTCAACGAGTTAGCAGAATAAGCTGAAAGCTAGTACAAGACCCCGTGCAGTACCAACTCATAGTTTATGCATCTTTATATATTATATATATATATATTATGTATGTATATGTACATATTATGGATTTGTGTATTTATAATTTATTAGTGACGTATATTATGTTTCTATATACATATGTAAGTAATAGTGTATATCCCGTATATTATATATGTATTTCAATTTGTATTGATTATTTTAACTTCTATATATAAATAACTTTAAATGGATCATACGACACATCCTTGCACCTATCGTATAACATTTCTACATCACCCTAAAGTTGACTGGTACAGAATGCCTTGGGCATTAAGTCCGGCTTTGTACAAATGTGCCTGAAGTTTTAAATAAATAAATAAATAAATATGCCAACGATTACCACCAGTACATTAAAACTGTTCTAGTCCATCCTAAGGTTGCCTGGATTGCCTTAAGCAATAAAGCCGCCCCTTGTACATTTGCAATGCTACACTTATTATTTATCATATTTTCTGTAAAACTTGGTGTACAAAGTATTATAACCTATCTATCTACCTATCTATCAAGGGCAGGTCAGAACTAATCAGAAGTACCCGAAACCAGCGGTATTATATGAAAGGTTTAATAAAAGTAAATGAAGCTTGTTAGGTATGTAAAGAAGGAGAAGCAAGTGGCAGGCTGTTGTATTTGCTTACCCCGAAGCGAGAATTTGTTAGGGTTGGCAGCGCAGAAATGGTGTTACAAAAACTTAAAGACACTGGTTACCGCCTGCCATTAGGCAAAGTGTGCTAATTTGCCAACTTAATACTCTGCATTACTTATATACATCTCAGTATAACAAAACACAAAAGCTTAAAAGACTTAATTGGACCTGGATGAAGTGTTAAGAAATGGAATATGACAGTGTCCTATTTCTTTTTAATTATTTTTTTTGTATTTCTTTGTAATTAAGTAGCCACTTGCAGAGTCATAATGTTGCTAAAACTAACATTAACACACTAACTAATTTGATTAAGCGCTACAATACGGCGACAATCAGCGCCTGTCAATATACAAATTAGAATGTTGATGCGAATATACATAGATGTATCGTGTGTGGTTCATATGAATACATTAGCCGAGCTACATCAATTCCGTACCGGTTGAGCCTAAAGCGTATTCGAAAGAAAAGAAAATGAAATCGAATTGAAATAAGTGAAAAAATAATTTTAATAAGATTTGATATTTTCGCAATAAACCCTTTTCAGTATAAGATAACCTAACGATGGTATTGCTTGTTATTTCTAAAACAATATACTATAATGCATCGTTTATTTATTGCTGAAAAATGTTAGTAGTTTTGTTATAATAATTTTCTCTCTGAGGATGACTCTTAAAGTTTGATAGTAAATATAGGCATCTGACTTTCCTAATGACAATCCACCAACCAAACCAAATAGTAAGTATTATTTGCACTTCCACTTGCCGGAACACTGTAGAGGCATGGACGCTCTTCATGTGCCCTCTTTGAATCAAACAAACTTGATAGTAAGCGGAAAAAACGGAAGAGGTTCTCAAGTTAACCCGTATTTTTTTTTGTTTTATGCACGACCACTCAAAACTTTTTTATGACATTATTTTCATGTTGCCGACCACCCAGAAACCTTTTTATTCATTTTTAATCGACTTCAAAAATTGATGAGGTTTGTAATTAACATTGATTACAAAATAACCTCAGTAAACTAAGCGTCATTATTAAAACTAATGACAACCCCGCGCAAGGAAGCAAGCACAGATAAAATCAGAATGGCGAACCGATGCGTTTAGTCTCTGCATAATATATACATAGTACATGTCTTTTATTTAAGTGGAATATTGTAATTATCTAATATTGTTTATTGCGTGCATATTTTATTTTTATTTTATACTATTTATCAAATTATTTAAACAGCTTTAATTTTATAATATATATGTTTTATGTCATTATATATTATAATATATATGTCTGTCAGGTTTTAGATTAATTGAATTTTTTTTTTTTTACTTTTTCTCTCACTGTCATAGCCTGGCTGCTCTCCGTCCGTGTATAGCACTAGGTGTTAGCAGAATACCAGCGCTACTTCCCCGAGGTAGCATTAAGCTGAGCTAACAACCATTTTTGTCTCATGCAGGGGTATTGTTTGAAATTTAAAAATTGTAACTTTAACTGTTTAAACCCATATGTATGAGAACAAAATAAATTTGTTTCTTTCTTCTTTCTTTAATTTAAATTTCAGCAATGCCTTTAATACTGTAGATTTCCATATCTTGTTAGGTATCTTGCGCTCTATTAACATATCTCCAACAGTGGTTGATTGGTTTCAAAGTTACCTGTTTGGTCGCCGACAGCGTGTGCAATACATCTGTAGGTGTGCCGCAGGGTGGCGTTCTATCTCTTTTACTTTTCACAATTTTCATAAATTCCATCTCTAAATCATTACTTTTAACACTGATTTGGCGGAAGTGTGCGAGTGGAGCAGGCAATATGGACTAGAAGTAAATCCCTCTAAAACACAGGTCATAGTTGCAGGAAGCCCCAGGATGATATCTCGAATCGACTGGTCAAAATTACCGAACATTGTGTTTAATGGTACTGTGTTACCAATGAGCAGTACTGTTAAGGATCTAGGCATTTTAATTGATAACATTTTATCCTGGGGCCCAATTGAATTGCGGGAGGTCAACCGCAAACTATTCGCATTAGCGGGGTCTTTACGAAGACTACGCAATTTCCTGCCGACAGTCGCTAAAATTGCGTTTGCACAATCCCTTCTTCTCCCTATACTCGACTATGGCGATGTCAGCTATCTCGATATCACTGAGGAGCAACTAGATAAACTTGAACGCCTCCAAAATTTTTGTATTAGATTTATATTTGTTTTACGCAAATATGATCACGTATCAGAATTTCGCATCTTGCTCAAGTGGCCCCCAATTCGCTTTCGACGGAATACTCATATTCTCACTACACTTTATAATATTATGTTTAATCCCTGTACTCCAACATATCTAAAGGAACGTTTTACGTTTCTGAATGACACTCACACAAGATCCCTGAGATCGTCGGAATCACTGGAACTGGCAGTACCTAATCATTCTACCAGGTTTTATGACCAATCTTTTAGTGTACAGGCTGTCCGGTTATGGAATGCATTGCCTTTACCTATTAGACGTGCCCAATCACTGGCCATATTCAAGAAAATGGTGAAAGAATATTACTTGGCTTCTTAATTTTTCTTTTTTGTCATTTGTTGCATTTATCGAATATAATCTTATTAATCTAGAAATATATATGTATTATTTATTATATATGTTTATGTGTGTATATGAATATATTAAATGTTACAAAGTGATTACACTTGTTTCCCTGCATTACCTATCCAATTATATTGTTTATGTTTATAGTTATCATTTACTAGTTTTAAGCCTAACACGTTTTGATTCCCACACCATAACTATCAATTATTTTATTACTGGTCATTATTTTTCCATCCCAAGGTTGCCTGGAAGAAATTGCTTTTAGAGATAAGGCCGCCCTTTGTACCTACATATCAAAATTGTAAACTAACCTTAAGCAATATGTACTGGTGTACAATAAAGATTATTCTATTCTAATTCTTCTGCATACACATATAAGTCTATATGTATATTTTGTTTGCGTCATAGACAGTGTAAGTAACAAAAGAAAATTATTTATATGTTATTAATATAATACATTAAAGCAATAACTATTTACGTTAATACTCAGTAGTCTATAAACAACGATTGTTTTAAAACACACTTATTCAGTTACAAATCAATTCGAACATCGGACATCGCAAGCAGTGTGTATACTGTGTATTATCAGAGATTACTACTTTTCTATAACTTAAAACTCAGTATATTGGCTAGAATTGAATGCGTATTTTTTCAACCAAACATTCAAAATCGGTTATTAAAAAAGGGCCATAGCTAAGCCGGCCCCTCTTCTTGGTATAATATGCCGTATAATCAAAAGGATCCAGGACTAAAAAAACATCAAGATGATTATCTGTAGAGGAGTACAGACCGTCGAAAAACAATTCGGTAAAACCTGAAACGGAAATCCCTCGCTCGGTCAATAAAGATAATGGATTAAAAAGATAAATATTCAAGACAAGGGTCATCCTCACCAATTAAAGTACAATATTATCTAGTCATAACACAGTCTTCCTCCGGTCAGTAACCGGTACCATATGTCACTGAAACCGGCAATTTAATAGAACAATTGATCGCCGTACGTACTCAAAGTAGCATTTTCTACTTTGACCCTTAGGAGTTATGTGTCAAATGTATTTATAAGTGGAAAACACTTTAAATCTCTATAATGGAGTTATACAGTTTCATCTCCACTAGCAGATGCCATAAGCAACAAGTCATGATATAAGCGACTTCAAAAAAGAGGTGTTTCTCAAATCGACTGTTTTGTTTTGTGTTTTTTATCCAATATCTTCGCCATTTGTAAACCGATTTTAATAATTCTTTTTTTATTGAATTGATTTTTTTTTGTGTAAGTTAGTGAGATTTAAGGTTGGTCCTATTTTAATTTGAAGAAAAAATTCGACGTCTAAGGGTGGAAAATTAAGGAATTATGAGTACAGATTATTACAATTTATCATGAATTTGGCGCATTGAAGTCAGTAATATACTTTTTTAAAAGTTAATTATATATACATAGTTTAGACAAAGAGTTACACGGCATGTCTAATAGTAAGTACTTGGCGGTACCATTCTCAACTGTGTCATTTAACTCTGGCAACCCTGTTAGCAGCCGAAAAAGCAGCAGTACGTTAAAAGTATTACGTAGCTGTGTCTTGTATGTTGTTGGTCCGCTCCAATTTGAGAGTTCGTCTCGACTCTCAAATTAGTCATTAAAACATTAAAAAATGTAGAATACGGGTGTAGCCAATTAAACCCTTAGTAATTAACTAGGTAGTGATACCGAGAGGTATTCGTGTACCTCATCAAAACCACTTTTACTTTTTCGATTATAATTTGCACAACTCGTTTACTATACACTCATAATGAAAGTTGAATAATTCTATATGTTGGAATTTAGGAAAAAAATGAAAAGCATTTTAGTGGAGTTTAAATCTAGGCGCTGCCTTTAATTTGTGTGTGCGTTTTCTCTTTAAGAGATCGTAATGACAGTACGTAAATAAACACAGCCTGACTTAATGTAAAGTACGTATTTCCTACCAGTTTCACTTGCGTTAAGCCAATGTATAGACATTTCATCTTTCTAATGCCACCACTTAATACAATATACTTCGTATTTTTTACATTGGAAAGTCTGTGTCGAGACGAGTCAGTCCAACCGTTGGGATAGTCAACTTATTAATTGTTACTCGTATCAATTTTTGGAAAGACTAACGCTACTTTGGAGGCGTTCGTGTATTGAATTAATCCAAAAAAAACCTTTCTACTCTTGTGACCCCTGCACGCCCAGATCGTCAACAGCCATCGCTCTTATTAAGCACTAGCAGCGCCTCGCGGTTTCACCCGCGTAAATCCCGATCCCGTGGGAATATCGGGATAAAAAGTAGCCTATGCGTTAATCCAGGTCTCCAGCTATCTACATACCAAGTTTCATCGCAATCGGTCCAGTACTTTTTGAGCCAATTCTTTACAAACATACTTACATACAAACTGGGCGTACTGGGTCCATTACTTTTTTTGATAAATGACCTTCCTCAAACATGTAATCACCATATGACACTGTTTGCAGACGACAGTACGGTGTTATTTACAGGAGAAAATAAACTAGTGTTCGAAAATGAAATTAATATGACTATTAAAAGCATAATATAATGGATGACATGCAACAACTTACACACACGTAGCATACTAACTTTGACATGACAAAATTCTTAGGTTTAATAATAGATAATAAGTTGACATGGAAACCCCATATAGAACAAGTCTGTAAATAATTGAGCCAATGTTGCTATGCATTATTTAAAATCGGCACTGTTGCAGATCGCAAAACTGTTGTCTCTGCATATCATGGATATGTATCGTAAACCATTAGGTATGGTAATTTTTTCTGTGGTAACTTAACAAACAAAGAATTGGCATTTAAGACCCAGAAGAAATGCATTAGGGCCATCTGCCACTGTACTGGCACTGCCATCGATATATATATTCGAGACTGTATAATTTGTTAAAAGTTACCTATGCCTCTTTAACAAAAACAAAGTAGCTTATGACGCCGAGACCTTCCGACCAACTATGTATATATATATATAATATATAATATATTCCGACCGAGGCCGGTACCTTCACGAACAACTATGCTTCATAAAAGTATTCTTTGTATGGGACCAAAATTAAACAACAAATTGCCACAAAATTTGCGAGACGAAGAAAACTTAGACTTATTTAAAAAAAAAAATTGATGTTGTTAAATAAAATATACTACAGTGTTGATGAATATTTAAATGACAGTTATGATAGAAAGGTATAAAGTATATAATGTATGTACATGCTGTTTATACAAATAATTGAATTGAATTGGTTTATATGTTTGTGTTGTATTGCCTTTGACATGACATGTGTTTTTACATTTTGACATATACTTAAATAATAAATTAAAATAATAATATTAATTAACTCAACAATTTAGTACTAATAGGTGATTGTAATGAAGTAGTTGATATTGTTAATACTAGGTTATTATTTATAGTCTTAATAATTTTATCTCTAATTAATTTAATTTATCATTTGTACACCATTTAATGTGGTAGGACGTAGTGGCACATTTAACATATTACTAAGATCTGTAAACTAACTTAAGTTCCACAAATAAATGAAATGAAATGAAATGAAATATTTCCTCTTTATAATATTAGCATAGATAAGACAAGTGGCAGTTAAAGGATTCACTCTATGTTTTTTTTTTAAACGAGAAACAACAAACAGCTCCAGTATGTTTATGTCCAGTATCTAATACAAAAATAAGATTTATCCTAAAATGTTAAGTCATAATCTTTCTTCTTCTTCAACTTTATGTCATACCACAATAATCTGGTATTAATTAACCCCGACGTGAAAAGAGTGTTATAAGTTTGACGTGTCTGTGTGTCTATCAGTGGCATCGTAGCTCCCAAAGGGATGAACCGATTAGAGTGCGTTTTTTTTTTGTTTGAAAGGTGACTTGATCGAGAGTGTTCTTGAATATAATTCGAGAAAATCTGTTCAGCCCTTCGAAGATCATCAGCTCTTTTGTAATCGTTGAAGAGATTTTCTAGTCACGGGATTTTTTTTTTAAAAGACACCTCCCGCATTAGGAATTACTCCTGTGTCGCGGGGGACTTTACAAACATACAAGGAACACCGACACCAAAGAACTTTACAACAACAACAAAAAACTTTGAATTTAGGATTATTATAAGCGCGTGATAGATATGTTATTTTAACAGGTCAATTTAATCTCTAGAATACGTTAGTAAATTAAGATATTTCTACTATAGATCCCATCTACTTCCCTGTTTAAATATCTGTATCCCTGATCAAATATCGTTTGAAATAAACAGAATAATGCAAATAAACTTACGGTATTTGCACTGAGCAGGAGTCGAATCCGTGGCTCCTGAAATTGCTGTTGAATATACTACCGCTGGCACCGTTTGTTCCAAATATATATATTATTCAAGTTCATGATGTTCGAAATATAGAAGTTTGTATCTTAAATATATTCTTACGTTAATCAAAGATGCCGGCGTATTGCATAACACGTTTTTAACATAAAATCGATAAACTTTTATGGGACCTGAATACCAACTACTTCAGTGTGTTACTGGAATTTTGGTGTTTTCGGTCCACGATCATTTTTATTTATAAACGAAAGTTATGGACTTAATATTATAATTTCAACTGTGTACTGTCAAACGCCGTATTCGTGAGGTGTGTGCAACCGGCTCCCGGTCGCAACACAGTCAGGGCTTTTGGAGGGCAATCATTTCATTCCAACTTTAATATCTATAATTCTAACTAGAATTATGGATATTTATTAGAAAAGTATGACTCTAAGATAACGATTCTACAAATTTTATTAAATTTCTTTATCATTAGTATTAAATTGCACGGTCAAATATAGTTTTTATTATTTATTGTAAAAATAAAACAATTAATAGCTTTCATATGTTATTTTATTTACAGAATAATATGTTTAAAATAAAAAAATAATACAAACATCACATGTCATCATACAATTTTTCTACACACCACTTATTTTTATAAAAGGAACTAACATCAACCACTCCGTTTGGTATGTCGAGTGGCCTTTACACTTCTCAATAGTTTAAAAACACTATTTGTATTAGGGTCAAACGTTATATGTTTACAGCAAGTTGAGAATATCAGCTATAAATTAAAAATAGCAACATAGTCCTAAGATTAATATAACTTGAGTAATAGTTAAACAAATGTGGTACTTAAAAACGGTACAAAACACAGTGCTCATTTAAAACTCTTTTCTTTGGTTTTAGGTACATCCTATAAATAGAGTGTTATATTTACCAAAATTTACATAGAACAAGGTATCAAATTCAAACAGAAAATAAGTTTTGCTTCTTAGAAATATTTCACGTATATATATATATATATAACAACTACTTTAGTCACAATGAGGTTAGAAAAATGTGGATACGACTCTTTATTTTTTGTTGTATGAAATATTTTAAAATAACTTCTCAGTGTTTAAGGATAGTGTTAGTGTGGTGTGTGGTGTGGCCCAAAGCAGGTAAATACTCATTGAAGGACATTGCACGCTTTGCAATAAGCGGTTGTTCGTTTTTTGCACACGGTGCACAAACGTTGCAACCGCTCATGCTGTTTGCCGGCAACAAACTCGTATTAGTCGTATCGAAAAAAAAACAAATAAAAACACTAAATGGACAAAGCATAAAAAAAACTAACAGAAATTTTAAAAAATCATGATAATAAATAACGATCGTACATAACTTTTCATAAATATTATGAAAAATTAAAAACCTGTAGTATATAACACACTTCAACAAAAAAAATAACAACCGACTTTAATTTCATCCAATTGGGCGAAGAATGTTTTTTTTTTTTATTTATATACCACCCCTGTGGTAACCTATCAATAAAAAAGTTAAATAGGGTAACAAACATGTAAAAAAAATTTGTCAAATGGAGAATCTCATACTTCTGTGTAAAGCCAGTTGAAAAATTCTAACACCCAGAGGATATCCATGCTATGCTTAGTCCTAATTAAGATCTGTCAAACTCTGTCTGTGGTGAGACCGACTCCCGGTTTGGAAACACAGTACATCTATTTTAGACGAAATAATCACTTTTAAGGTATTAATACATGTTTTACACAAAATCTAAGCTATATTCATTAATTGGGCGACTAATGCATGATATAAAATTAATGTATTAGACGTGTTTTAATAAAAATAAAACCAAATCAAAATTATGCTCACAGTTGGACACAGAGTAGGTTTGAAAAAATATGCTGAATATTACAAAAAACCAAGGTACAGCTTTAATATTTTTCATAGAAATTAAACATAACTTACCTTTCCATCGTATTTTTCTCTTTAATCACTTATTTAACCACTGTTTTTTTTAATACAATTAAACACGGTGGTTAGACGTGCGTAACCGGCAAACTTCTTTTCATAATATTTCACGTTTATATGACGTAATCCGGCAAAAACGCGGTCCAATAGCTATCATGTTTATGCTTTCGTAATGACTTAAAAAGAGAAAGATATAAGCGATAACCCTTAATATAAGCAAGACGAAAGACCACTTATTGTATCCGGATCCCGGTCGCGTCACAGACGCGCATCTTCTGTTAGTAACCGAAACCCGGTCGCCTCACAGACGAGAGGTTATGTACGCAAATCAATGACTTAGGAGAACCTAAGACTTAAACTGCGCCCTAGGTGTAAAATTGGAATTTTAAAACCAGTTTTTGAAGTTATTTAGAGAAAAGCTCTAGATTCGAATAGGACTGCTATTTTATACCTACAGTGTGTAATTAATAATAAAACAGTAGTTTGATAAACAATGAGTTTAACTTAAAAAAATACGAAATAACAGCGATATACAGCCTAAACTGTTCCTGAAACTTATGAAAACATTTATAAAATAATAATAACTCCACACACCTCACACACGGCCGTCGGATGCCAAACTAGGCAGAGCCTGTACTATAGTAACCAGACTGCTGATAAACATACTTATATATTCCTAAATACATACATATTATAAATAAATTACACCCAGACACAGAACAAATTATTGTGCTCATCACACAATTATTTGTCCTGGGTGGGAATCGAACCCAGGACCTCTGGCTTAGCAGTCAGGGTCATTAACCACTAGACCAACAGGCCAGTCTACTCTTAACAAACGTAAGGGCATCAAAACTATCAACTGTCAATCGGCGTCGAGTTCTTGACACGTTTTTTGCACAATTGACTGGCTTGTTGGCCTAGTGGTTAGTGACCCTGACTGCTATGCTACAGGTCGTGGGTTCGATTCCCACCTGAGTCTGGGTGTTCTTTGTGTCCGTTGCTTGTATGTTTGTAAAGTCCCCTGCGACACAGGATTCATTCCTAATGCAGGAGTTGTCTTTTTAAAAAAAAAAAAAAAAAAAAAAAAACAGTCGGTTTGCATTTTCCATGAATTATGTTAATTGTACTTGAGCTGGATCCAAAATTACAATTTCGCTGCAGATAGCTTGCAGTTAGCAACGTACTTGCCCCTCTATAGCTACCGTAGATCTATTTGATCGAATTGCTCATTTTATACCCCTCCCCAAGGAGTTCTGGCAAATCTTTCTTATCTATAATTATGTGCCATATAACTACGAGCAAAGGATCATTTTTCTTTGACCACTGCCTAGACGAGCTAATGCATAGAAGTAAATATTTCAAACTTACATTTTGCGATTGATTAGCTTTCTAAAAGAATTAATTCATTGACCGATTCATGTTGAGAACAAATTATCTCACTGCAAGTTCCTATAACATATGTAATCTTAATATTATAAAATACATCATTTATGAATATATAATAAATCTTCTGCTCTTCCACGCGGTAAATCAATAACATTATGCCATCTACGAAGACTACGTCATTGCTTTTTGTAACACAAACATATCCATCGGTCGATCATCTAAAAGAGCTTACAGATTTGAATTTGAATTTTATTTGCACTTTACGGTCAGTTATAGATTTATAGATATATAACTCTTTAATAAACACAAATTTCATACTTTACTTATAAACCAATTTATTTGTGCAATTGACGTCTTCATCGCGATTGGCAAAACTCTTCCAGGCAACTAATGGATGAAAAGATAGATTAAGGAAGACATTAAAAAGGAGTTGCAGTGTATGTAATATAATATAATAAAATATTCATACACTGCACTAAAACACTAATTTCAAATAATTCGGAACTACACATACATATATTTACAGATACACATGTAACTGACGCTATTGGCTATCAGGATTGGTGAATCCTGATAGCCAATAGCGTCACCACTCAGTTACTCAAATGTCCTTCTTTACCAACATTTTAAAATTAGGCAGACTTTGTGCGCGTCTGCTTGGCAGTGGCAACGCATTCCACAAACGAATAGCCTGCACTGCGAATGATTGCCCATAAATTTCGTTAAGTTTGCGCAAACCTAATCCAAAAGTTATTTAATTTTTTAAAGTCGTTTAAGTGTATCAAGTTTGTCTTTCTTGAGATCAGGATCAGGCATCCAGGTAAGGCATTTTTTTTGGCAACAATAATGATTAAAAACAATTTCAAATTTCTAGACACCTAAACATACCCTACAGTTTCAAAGATTTTGTTATTCGAAAGACGATAAGTATACTTTAAGTGCAATAAACACTACGACAAGCGTGTAATCTGAAGGCTCCCTAAGACAGTTACCGCCAGACTCGCTCGAGACTGCTCCGAGCATAAACATCTGCGCGATCACTGACTTCAAATCACAGATTATTTTTGTATCTATACATTATGCAACTATTTCTCAGTCAGTTTAACATTAGTGGATATACATAATTATGTATAATAGACAACAGCCATATCAACAAATTATTACGTTTAGAAGTCTTTTTGAAGATAAAAATGAAACAACCACAATATTAATGCAGTTTTTCTTAAACATTCGCGACTTTTATTCATATTAGATACATACACCTGTGTGTATGTGCCCTGTGGGGATACAAGCCTGTGCTTGTATCCCCAAAGGGCACAGGCGTATTAAACTCAAACATTTTGTTAACTAAAATTTGGTCCCACTCACACCCAACCAGGCACTTTGGGAATTAAAGAGAGCCATGCTTCGGCACCTATAGACCGGAGTGATACCACGGCCTCACAGAAAACCGGCAGTGAAGTAATGCATGCATTGCTTTTCGCCGAGTGAGTGAGGTTACCGGAGGCCTTAACCCTTTCCCCCACTTTCCCCCCTTTCCCCCCTTTCCCCCCCTTTCCCCTACTCCCACCTTAAAGGCCGGCCACGCACTTGCGACTCTTTAGTTCCAGGTGCCCATGGGCGGTGGTAGTCATTTACCATCAGGTGAACCGTCTGCTCGTTTCCCCCTATATTCGATTCTCATATATGGGACTCGAACTGGCTGTGTTAATCGCGATAATATTTAGAAGTTACGATACTTTTTCGGTTTCGACCGAGTTGTACTGATCGTGGTCATGAGTTGTCCTTCGGCTTTATAGTCAGTACAGTAACAGTAGTATGGGGTTACCAAGACACAAAACGTCTCCCACAATCAGCTCAGCTTTCTTTTATGGACTATTTCAAGTCATTCATTTAGCTCTGGTAACCCCAAATGCAAATATTGTCATTGCTGCACTATGAATTAAGCATTTGTTTTTACATGACTAGGTCAAGTCCACAGGTCATCAATTCACAAGTCTCATCATACTTGCATTCTTGCACATACGAGCATGACGCATAATGTTAGCCGTCGACCTCTTTAGAAATGGAAAAGTGCGGCCAACCCCGTGATACCGTCTTAAGACCGACCAACAAGATTCAGTGACCATAAAGGTCCTTAACATCAATATACATTAAAGAAAATATGATATTTCAGTGTATCGTAAGTTGAAAAAGAGTGTCTTTGGAGTTTCTTGTCTGTTCTTCGCCATAGGATCTACGTATTGGAACAGGCAACTAGCTTCACAACTGACTACTCCTACTCCTGACAATTCAAAAATACCTATTATTGGTTTAATTGAAATAAATGGTTTTGATTTGATTTGTTATCGAACCTCAGCCACCCGGTTCGCTGGCGGCGAATTAGGTCCAAGTGGAGATCATCTTCCAGGAACCGTTACGCCACCTGCTTCCGCGAGATGACTTCCTTACAGAAGGTTGCGACCTTGCGCTTTAAAATTCCTCTCGCTACCGGCCACGGAACGACAGTGACCGGTATTAGCGTAAGGTTTGTCTAGATTACCTTGTCTCCGGCTTTGCTCACGTTAATGTACTAGAGGACAGTACTTTTTTTCTGGTTAAATGATACCTTATGTCCTTTTCTGTAGCCCTCACAACGTGTCATGAGTCATCAATGTCATGATGATCGGTTGCGTATATATGTATATTGAGAGAAATACCAGATCTCTTGCTTACCCAGAAAAACACATGTGAATTGTGCACCCCTGCGAGAACGCAATGGACCATGCACATTTGAATAAGATCGAAAGGCCTAGCGAGAAAATATTCCCATACAAATATAATAATACTTTCTTCTTTTCCGTGATTTTGCTGAATGAAAACAGAGTTACGTCACGCCAAATTAAACTTTGCGTGTGAAATTTTAGGTGAAGCGTAAAGGTATCATTTGTGGATATAAATAGAAGTATCTATTATGTTGTTGGAAGACATTATTAGAGGCTAGTTCAGAACGAATGAGGAAATTGGATTGAACCACGAACATAATGATACATAATTTAAGTTGTGGACCCTAGCCACGGCGGAATTCTGTTTGAATTAAAGCCGACTGGAGACACGCATAAAAGATTGCTTTTATAGCATTACTAGCGTCTTTGTTGTTGTGTAATGTTAATATTGATATTGCGAGTTTTTGACAACGGTATCCGCTTACCACCAGGCAAGTAGCATGCTTGTTCGGTAACTTATTTATATAAAAGAATATGTTAAATAATATTTATGTATCATATCACTTTATTATTACTACACGTGATGTGAATGAATTTCAACATGTTCGTTGAAGTCTCTTAATCTCACGTGTAATCGCTCAGGGCTTTTAATAAACATGAGGTCAAGTTTAGTATGGAAAGTGACGTCCTTCCAAGATAAAAGGTCTTCCAACCAGGCTTGGTGATTGTATGTGGATTTAATTTTCCCTTGGCATTGGGTACGTTCATAGGATATTTTAACTGCTTAAAATTACGCAGACCATTCTTAGGTAAATATGTATGACGACGTGACGGGAATTAACGCGTTCACGTACTTCTTAGTTATATCTTTGAATTGCCTGTCCGTGGATGCACTGACCAACCACGGTCAATTCGGTACGTATAAATTAATTATGGGAATTAATGATCGCATTAATTCCCGTCAACATAATTACATATCATGGAACGCAAAAACATACTTCAACATCATCTAGCGAAGACGAGCAGAGCTACGTAGTAACTACTAGTCCTGCATCGCGCAGTTACACTTCTCGCGCCGATTAGTATATATATAACTTCCGAACATCAGCCTTTGCAGCGTTGGGCCGCGATCCACCAGGCATGATCACCTCGACTTGTCAGAAGATCCTACTCTTGTATTGAAGGGATATAACACCCGCTCCTCGACAATTGTAAAAAAAATCAAAAGCTAGGTACTTACAAAATTTCAATAAGTTGTCTATTTTTTCCTACTTTCCCTTAATTAAGACTATTGTTCATAACAGTACAACTTATCAACTAAACAGGTTCAACCATCTAGCTAGGTACAGTTTATTTGGGTAGTACTGTACCAATGAGCCCTTGCAATTCTATTCACCTACTTAATTAACATAGTGCCGGTCTATTTAAATATTGATGTTCTAATGGCGCCGCAATGCATCCGCCTTCCACTGTTTAAGCTGAGTTTGTTTTCCATCTGTAACAATAATACATTTTAGGCATTACATTTTTACACGACTAGAGAGAGACGGGAGAGCCATGCTCCGGCACGTATGGGCTGGCTCGACCGGAGTGATACCACGGCCTCACAGAAAACCTACAGTGAAGCAATGATTGCAATGCTTTTCGCCGAGTGAGTGAGGTTACAGGAGGCCCTAACCCTTCCCTCTTCCCCTACCCCCTCTTCCTCTACTTCTACCATAAAGGCCGGCAACACACTTGTGACTCTTGAGTTGCAGGTGCTCATGGGTGGCGGTAGTCATTTACCATCAGGTGACCCGTCTGCTCTTTTGCCCAGTATACCAAAAAAAAAAAACATACGAAGATTCATTTCGATATGTTATTTAGAAGTAGGTACGTAAATATTTATTTCCCAAACTAAGTTACATTCTTAATTAGTTACAAGTGAAGCTAATAGAAGCCTGTCAAAAACCAAGGGCGAGGTATATAAAACAGCCTGCTTTACAACTAGTTAAGTGATTGAGTAAACTCTGCGGTAGCGAAACCTGGCCTACGAAAAATAATGATGAGCAAAACACACACACATACGCCTGAAATGCACATGCTACCGGAACTATCGGATATCCGAAATAATAATCTATCCGAAACCGTAACTGGATCCGTTAAATTAGTTTTGAATAATATATACAGATACTGACGGAATTTAAATAAGACATCTTATGACAGGTTATTATTCTTATATGGCTGAAATTGTTGTTAACTGTTTTTTTTTGTTTATTTAAATTTGGTTTTGGCTTTTGTCAGCTGCCACTCAAAAAATAGTACCTATAATAATTACTTATAACATTAATTGATTTTTTTGTGAATTTACTACTTCAAATAATAATTAAAGCCATCCAAAACTATCAGATAATCCGAAATACTATAATATCCGAAACCGGCACAATATTAATCATACATCCGTAACCAGTTCCGAAAGTTCATATGCGTAACATCCCTAGTATGTACCAGTATGCAAAAGCATACCAAATCCAGGCTGATGCGTGGTAAAAAGTGCCTTTCCATGACGCTATAAAAGCGAGGGAGAGGCAGACTGTTAACTTCTTGGATGATGACTGTTCACAAAGACATGAAGAAGTGCGATCTATCTACTGATGATGCTTACCAACAGAACAAGTGAAGCTTTACGATCAGGAAAGTCGACCCCGAGTAACGGGAAATAGCGAGATCAATCAATAGATTTCTTCAGACGTCTATACAACCATAATTTAAGTTTATGTATATATAAAATTGCATTTATTTCCTGTCTAAAATAGGAATTAAAGTACAATACCGGATATTATATAATGTATAATTAAATATATGTAGTCACGCGAATATAAAGATTTGGAATATAAAGTTGAAACACCTGTCCGTTACGCAATATTAGAAAACCGACCAGTAAACGTATCATTGCTCTTGTAATAAGTAGTTTTGGCGATGATGTTTGATTCGACACTCGGCCGCGTAGGTTCCGCTGCCAGAGTATCAATTAACAGTTTGCTCTGATTGTTTAGAAACTGTAATACATATTCTTGTTATGATTTACAATTTGTATTTTAATTATTCTGCAAAGTATTTGTAACAATCAATTGTTCTGCAAACTATTTGAAATTCAATTCCTTACTTTTCACTTTGTTTCACACTTGACGGAGTTCTACCTGAAAATTTAACATGACATAACACTCCTGGTATGATGTAATTTCCAACTCATCCGAGTATTGGAACCTTAGCTTCTCACCAGCAAAAAACATTTTTTTTAATTTTATCGAAAAATCGATTGAAAAAATTTTAAAGACTCATTTCCTTGAAATTCCTTTATTCCATATTTTTTTTGCTATTATACCTCAGTCGATCGCAGTGAGACATAAGACATATTCATTAATATTAGACCACCCTTCCCACAATCAGACGCTATCACATATCACATTCTAGTTTTACCAGCACTATACAAACAAACGCACGCACCGATGCACTTACGCATCCACGCATGCACGCATGCCATCACACACGAAAGCACGCACGCAGTACACGCACGGACAGGCACTCAAATGCAGACAGTATGTGTTTACACACAAAATAATCACTTATTTGGTGCATTTGAAAATTTACTAAAAAAACCAGTTATATCATGTATTTCCTAACCAAGGAAAACTATTCGGAATAGTTTTACTATAATTTTTCTATTAATAATGCTATCAAACAAATTTATTCTACGATTAAATCCAGATTATGGGGCTGATAAACTATAATGAGGGTCGTGTGACAGCGTCAACAATTCTCATCATTTCTCTCGTTATTCTCAATACGGCAGCTTTGTCATGCTCTCCACAGAAATTACAATTTTACTCATGTCAACTCACGTGTGTTTTTTATGGATGCCTGACTGGTTTTGGACCCGATCAAGGAGGAAAAAGGGTTTAGTGCAGCGCCTGACACCTATACCTATGATTGATGATTACGCTTCTAGGATTAGCTTTTCTTGATTAGTTCAAGTTCAAGTTTCTTTGGTAACAAATAATAATAATAATAATAATAACAAATAACAGAAATGAATTGTGACAGTACTTGTGTAACTATATAACATAACGTAACAGTTAACAAGTATAAAGTGACAGAATTGTTTAAATATAACAGTTTTTTTTTTATGGTACGAGTAGACGGATCACCTGATGGTAAATGACTACAGCCGCCCATGGGCACCTGTAACTCAATAGTCACCAGTGCGTTGCCGTCCTTTAAGGTGGGAGAAGAGGGGAGGGGGAAGAGGGGAGAGGGGAAGGACGGGAATAGAGGAGTGGCAAGGGTTAGGGCCTCCGGTAAGCTCACTCACGCGGCAATGCGTGCGTGCTCAAAGTATTGCAAGCATTGCTTCACTGCCGGTTTTCTGTGAGGCCGTGGTATCGTTCGGAGTCGAGCCGGCCCATACGTGCCGAAGCATGGCTCTCCCACGTACAATGACCTTAAGCCCAATATACCCCTTAAAGGAAAGTGTATTCGACACATATTATTATTATTTATGTATGTATGTATGTGAGCATTTATAGTTTTTATTAATCAGGTATTACATAACCAAAGAATATTTTAGAAAAAAATTAGGTTATGTTGAGCAGATACGATAGATTTAATTAAGATTTTTCAAATATATAAAATATTAATTATCACTACGTATTATAAAACAAAGTTCCCCGCCACGTCTGTCTGTCTGTTTGCGATAAACTCAAAAACTACTTTTCTACTTTACTTACTAGCTTTTAATCATACAAAGTTTAGTAAGTACATACCTTCTCGTTAGCCAAGCATACATATTTGCTACTTTGCCGAACTTCGATATTTTCAGTGAAGCGACTGCCATCAGACCTCCACAACCCAAACAAATACTAGGTGATATCGAAGTTCTGTAGTTAGACCACGGTGTCGGACTTTTTAGGGCTCCAACTACCTGTAACGAATGCCACAGATATTCGTATGGCAACCGGGACCAACGGCTTAACGTGCTCTCCGAGGCACGGAGGGGTCTCAGTGTGTTAAGATATGGAAGGGAGACCTGGCTAGAATTACTTAACTTTTCAATAAGCTTACCTACTCGGTTACCACTTAGCCACGAGCACACTTAATATGGCTTGAAAAGTACCTCAAGCCTGTAGAAGTTTGAAAACTAATATCGTATTAACTTTTAAACTTTCGCATTCCATGATATAATTATGTATTCATAAGGAAATTAACCCGATCACGAAAAGGTATTACATACCTCTGAATTTGCTGACGTTTCGACCCGGTTGCACTGGCCGTGGTCACAGGCTGAAGAGAGCACAAATAAGAACTTTGATCTCCGAAAGTTTCAAATTAAATAACAAAGCAGTATACATGTACGTCTTGTGTACAAATTAAAACATTTTTTTAAATTAATTAGGTGTATAAAAATAGTTAAAAGATTAAGAGAAATTTAAATTATAACGATTTCTAATGAAAATAAAGAGTTGATTATTAATATCATCGTCGCATTCTTATGTAATATTTACCGTTCCTGACAATAAGCAACACTACGTCTACTCGCATATCCAAATTATATAACCTTGTCGAAAGCAGGACAAGTTCAAGAAATCAAAGCCAACCAACCTCTTTGTACGAAAACCACGTTTAATCGACACTTCTAGCAAATACTGTTTTGATACTGTGAATAGGTTCATCGGATCTCGATAAGAACTAAGCTAGAGTTGACAGTGTCATTCTTGCTTAGCACTTAGCATGTGCCTATAAAAGTACACCAGGATTTATTTATAAATGGTAAAAATATAAAAAAATTGGACCCGAAATTCACATGGTAAACGCGTTGCCAAATTTTAGCACGCGGAAGGGTACATTCTTGGCGATAAATAAGTACGTGATAATGTACATTGGAAGGACAAAAAATATATATAAAAATGATTAAATTAAGATCTTGTAACCAATTTACTGATCTGTTAAAAAAGGGTGATAATATTAGAATTTATGTGGAAGGTAAGCAGTTGTCATTAAGAAAAGGTATGTCATTAAGAAAACAGAAATACAAGAGAGATTATCATTACATTTAACCAACAAAAAGACAATGAAGATTTCTGATGTAAACACACTTGACAAATCTTGATTTTCTTAAGTAGTATGAAAATTACACAAATACTTCGCCGAGGACACGTTGAAGGTCTCACACAAATGATCACAGAAAGATCACCGTTGTCTTTTGTATCCCATCAGTACATTGCTCATAAAAGTCGCCTTATAAATATAATTTGACCTATAAGATAGGTACATACTATTTCTTCTAATAAAATATAGCCACGGTACCTATTATGGTGATTTTAGAAAACCTATTACGAAAGAAAAAGTAGTAAAAATTATAAGTGCTTATTACACTACTTAAGCACTTAAAGTGTGTAAATTACATAATGTAGTACATTATGTTAGAATACTGAGGACGATTCCCAGGCCTAACAAAATCAAAGAATAGCCTATATTTTCATACTGCTTTAATAATTATATACATACATACGAGTACATAACATAATGCATTAAAAATATATGAAAAGAATATGCAAAGACAAAAGTCTATACCTTGATTTAAAAGTAATAAAGCTGATTTTAAGCAACACATTCTTGAAAGCCAATTATAACACCTCTAAGATTCTGTATTAAAATCAAATACTTACTCAAAATTTCAAATAATACATGAAATTCCATATAGCCAATTAAAAACCTAACCCTACACACTAAAAAGTATTCCACATGCCGGCTCTATAACATTCGTAACACGTGCTGCGCCGGCGCAATTCGGCCTATTGGCCGCGGTGGGGGTTTGCTGAATAAAACCGCTTTCTGACAGGTCCCTCACAGCATTTCACTTACCATCGTCAAGGAGTATAGGACCTCAAAGATGAAGACCTTCATAGTATTAATAGTGTGTGTGGTAGCAGTTACCTGCAAACCTACGAATTCCGATGATGATGTCATCGGTTCAGTTGTTGGAGTCGTCAAAAGTTGTGCTGAGCAAGATGTCTGGATGTGTCTCAAGGTGTGTTGTGTTGTGTTTAGTGTGAGCCTAATCTCCAAGTCAAACTACTAATTTCCTCATTTTTTTTTAAAAACACTACTCCTTTGTGACATTCAGATAAAATTATGATATGTTTATGTCATAATTTTATAGTAAGTTCAATAGTAATTAACATCCTAACAAAATGCAAGTCCAAATATTTTTTGTTCTTAACTTTGAGTCTTGAATGAAACTTAAATTACCCCGGACTTAACAATTTCTCTATTTAGTTAACTGACAATTATCTTTATTTCTCACAATTACCTTTACTGTAAACAATATTTGATTTTCTAAATCTTAATCTACATACGTTTGAAGCAATAATAAGTAGGTATATCATCTTTATCAAACTCATCTAGCGGCTAGAATGCTACAAATACGAACTACAAAAAGCTAAGATTACATTGTGAAAGAATTGTGAAAAAGATTGTGTTGTGTTTTCAACTTAATAGATTAATGATAATCTTTAAATTTAAAAATGTTCACCCTTAACAATTTTTTAAGGTGGGCAACAATAATAAATATAAGATCTTGACACGTTTAAAATAAAAAATACAAACATTTTATTTGAAATTGCGTAAAAGTTAAATTCTTTTTACATTTCCTCAGGAAAAATCACTCCGATTCGTCGAAAATGCTGCCTCATCTCGGGAACTGAAATTGACCGACGGTCTTACTCTCTACAATGTTGGAAGCACACGTTCTGCGAGGTCCTATGAGCCCCTTCCCGAGGACCCTCAAGCCAGGGACAACCAGGTAGAATCCAGGCTAGTGGATGCAGCTGCTGATTTTATGGAAAACCATGTGATCCAGCTGCGCATGCCCAAAAGCACTGTTGAAGACATGAAGAGATCCCTCGAGGAAGGTGAGTTTATAATTAATTGAATTCAAATTTATTCATTTAAGTCATTGTGTATACCAATATTTTAAGACAAATAGTCTTTTTCAACGTACTTCAAAGCCTAATACCGTCTAAATATTTATATTCTCGGTAATCATCATCGCATTGTATCAAAATTACCATAAGGTTTCATAACTGCATGCCACTTAGATTAATAAAACTTTTACTAGTGACGTAAAAGCCTGAGAAATATTTTAATAACATAATTACTAACTAAACCGAACAATTAGCTAGAGAATTTTACAGCAAAACTTTTTAAACAGCTTAACACACTTTTCATGGTATGCTTCATATATATACAGAATTTTTCCCACGGAAAAACATAATTACATACATACAACAACGGCCAGATTCATCACTTTAGAACCAGTATTTTTTATAACAACCATACCATTATCTTGAAATTCGTGTAAGTGATCAAATTACTTCAACAAGTGAAAGTATAATATGAGAATGGTTATTATGTTATTATGGGTATGGCCCCCAAAAGATGGACAATGGTATCTTGTTAAAAGGGCAGCAGATTTTCTCTCGAGGTCAATCAAAAACTCATTATCATTTTAAAACAAGAAGCTTTAATAAGCGTACATGTTTTTATAAGGATGACCCAATAATTTCACGGTTCATTGTGAGTTACTTAAAGTATGAGTACTCTGTTCTGACCATTCATTATACATATTATAAAACTGACTATGTTATGTAACTGACTCTTACATCGAGACAAGTGCTTGATAAATTCAATGGTTCAGAAAAATATGACTCTCACGATATGCAAGTCATCACTACAGAGAAAATAACACACAAAGCTCTCAGTTGTGTTAAATATTAAACTAGTCACGACATAGACCCGTGTAATAGCGTCATAAAAGTAAAAAGTCGTTATACAAAACCTTGCAGTCATGTTCATATATAATTCCCAGCATAACTCTCGCCAAATAAATTAAAACACACCGAAACCTGTTTAACGTGCTTGAGATTTTTAAAATAGAAAGTACAATAAAAAATTAATCAGGTGTTATACATGACAAGACGGAAATTAATACATAAACCATTCAAAACGTTTATGTTACGAAAGAAAGAAAATTTGAAACGGACATCCGGAACACACCATGAGAAGCGAGAAAACGTCCAAACGAGTCTCAAGAGGGTTTCTCTAACCTATTAACAAGGTTGATTATTGTGGAAAGCGGCCGAACTGTTTCTGGTTTTTGCTAGATGGCCTTAGTACAAGCTCAGTATGTAGGCTCAACTAGTTCTGCAGTTCCGCTAAGACGGTCCGCGATCGAAATCTCTATCAAGAAACGAGTAAAAGTAACGCTCCAGGCATAATCTTGCCAACGAAATATGGATGTAGGCTTGAAGCTTTCGAATGAGTACCAGCCGAAACACTTTCTAGGTGAATCAGGTTATGTAAACTGGACATAACATGGAGAATTTTAATTCCAGTCAAGTGTTAAGGACATTGAATGTCAATGAAGTTTCTATGGTCGATTAACATTTGAGCTTAAATAGTAAATTATCTAAACTGAGCACGACGCTATTTTAAATTCAAAACATATTGTTTACCTACAAACACCCTTTCCTATTTATTCGAATGCTAGTGCTGATAAATATCCAGTAGAAAGTGCTATAAGATTATTAAATTTTATAGACTTTTGCTAATGATGACTGACATTGATACTGGATACTTAAACATAGTCGAAGATTATTAAAGTTATTTTCAAAACTAATTGGAAGTTAATAATTTTCCAATCATTCAATAAATGTAAATGATACTTTTCTGTACCTTAAGAGTGTCGTTATCATACCAACTCGTTTTTTTTTTAACTTAATTTTCTAAATTAGATTAGAGATTGCTTATATAGGAAGTTAATTTCACTAAACCTAATGATTGTATAAGCTATAAACTTATCTACATACATTAAACTACTTTCATCTATTTGTTGTTATGTACCTACACAACCTATCTTGATTTTTCTTCTTCGTTTTCAGGCCGTGGCAAGAAGAAGAAGCTGAAGCAACTGTTGCCCATCCTCGCTCTTCTCCAGCTCAAGATACAATCGCTCATCCCTCTGTTCCTTGGTATCATCGCCTTCGCCGCCATCAAGGGTCTAATGCTCGCTAAGGCCGCCCTCCTGGCTTCAGCGTTGGTCCTCCTCAAGAAACTTCTCTCGAAGGGCGAACACCATGAGAGCTACGAAGTCGTTGCTCACCCACACCATGAAGAGCATTTCAGCCACGGTGGTGGTGGTGGTGGTGGTGGCCACGGTGGTTGGGGCAGATCCGCATCGGACGCCCAAAACTTGGCCTACAGTGCCTACTCCAACTAATACCTAAGTTAATCTAAGACCCCAAGGGCCGTGGTTAATCCTTATGTAGTCTGGTTTGGACCTCAAAGTAACGATTTTAACTTATTATTTAATAATTTATTTAAATTATTTATTAATTGTTGAGTGACGAGTGAATCTTGTCTAGATTTTTCCATAAGCATCGCCGTGCTTCTTTGAATTATGTCTTTTTTATCTCACTACAATGTACCTGTTTATTGTAAGTATAGTTTATTTAGTACAGATGTGCCTACGATATCAATAGCTTTAATCATATTATTTTTGTTTACATTTGCCTGACTGTGAAGATATTATGGTTTTTTTTTTTAATTTAAGTATCAATTTTAATGTGTTCAATTTCTACTAGTCGATCTTTATCTACCTTTACTATATTTATCTTTATATACCTAGCTTTTGTAAATATGTTTCTTATTGATGTATATAAGTAAAATATTTTTTTTGCCTCTTCGTGTATTGTTGTATTTTTATCTATCTTATGTATTACATTGACATGTTAATAATTGTAAATATGTATTTCTTAGGTGATGCCTTTGTGTGTACAAATCTTTCTTTTTCTTGTAACTGTTATAATTTATTATGAACCACCCAAATAAAGTTAAATATAACAGTTGTTTTTTTATATACTTTGGTTTTTTTTTCACCCTATAACACAAACGAGATGATGTGTCAAGAGATAAAATATTATATACACACTTCGACATAATAGTGCTAGTTATACAATGTCATAAGTTCTCGTAATTACCTAAATCTTATTTAATAAATAAATAATGGCACGCATTTAGGCCAAATCGATTACTCAATATTAATTTTTGCACTTGGAGACTGATTTGCTCCCGAATATTAAAAATGGGTTAATAGTGACTAAAAATGATGATACCGCGAAATGTGTGCAGACCAGTCCAGCCCTAGAAGACTTTTAGCAAATCAAATAATGTAAGTGAACGTCCAATTAATAAATTAGATTTAATAGATGCGAGGGAGGTAAGAGATTAATGGAGTGCTCTATTGTCTCCAACTGTAACTTTATGCGTGTACGCCTCACCCAAAAGAGTAGATATTGTATAGTTAGGCTCCCATAGGCACTGACTCGTACTGTACTGTCTCCATTATCACAGCTGTTCGTAGCAATCGAGACCAAAACAGGTTTACGTATTCTCACACTCACGAACAGGCTTGGCTCTTTTAAACGGTCATCCACCTATAGACGCTGTCACTACATCACGACCTCCATCTCCTTCGACTCTCATTACATAATTCCTCTCAATTATACCTCTCAACAACTTTCAAATACGTTCCTCTAATTCCTCTCTAATTGAAATATATTTTACGAAAAAACTCAACTGAAATGCGTTCACTAATTAATTGGGCATTCATTGAATCAATTTACTTTCTACACAAAATTAAGATCAAATTAAATATGTATGCATTCATCATTATAATTTATATAAACAAGCTTCACGGTTTCATAACTTTAAAGAGGCTTTACAAGTTAAGACACTATCACTAAACGCTTCCTTTGATTGCAAGAGAATTGAGTTGAGCCTCAGAGACTTCTTGTATTTTAAACCTCGACGCAAAAAGGAGCGGTGTTATAAGTTTAACGTGTGTCTGTGTGTCTGTATGTAGCATCATAACTCCTACACGGATAAACCGATTCAGATTTTTTTAACACGCTTTTATTAGCTTCACTTGTAACTAACAAACGATGTAAACAAATTTTGGAGGTTACTTTTACCTGGACTGGCCTGTTGGTCTAGTGGTTAGTGACCCTGACTCATGAGCCAGAGGTCGTGGGTTCGATTTCCACCCTAGTCTAGGTGTTCTTTGCGTCCGTTGTTTGTATGTTTGTAAAGTCCCCCGCGACACAGGAGTAATTCCTAATGCGGGAGTTGTCTTTTAAAAAAAACAAAAAAAAAACCTACCTACTTCTAATTGTCGTTTCAAAATGAAAATTTGTGTGTATATGTACTTTGGATGACAATATTACAATTTGGCGTCTTGGACATAATCTGATGATGGAGCCAGGAGTTAGATAATGGAACTCACCAGTGGCTACTAGTAAACCCCTGGAGTTTGAGCTCATAACATGATTCGTTTTGGCGAGCCCAACAGATTCGGCTTAATAACGAAGTCTTAGGAACGGTCTGAACAAGAACTCTGTTCAGCCGTTCGAAGATATTTAACTCTTTTGTAATAGTTGATAGGTCGACGGTATTAGTCCTGAAAATTTCAATGAATTCATTTTAATTTTATGGGAAAAAAGCACTTCTAGGTTTTCCCAAATTTTCCGATTTTCATGCAATCCCATTTTATTTTGTTATAGACAGATAGATTTCATGGATTTGTCCCAAAATGTCGCACATATTAGAGAAATTTCGGAAACACAAAGTGATTTCCTGGATTTTGTTATTGCCTACAGATAAACTATGACTTTTATTTTAACATCTGTAAGTACCCATCATGAATAAGTAATATTTATTAGGCAAATCAGCATTATCTGCCGCACTTTATTTAACATATAATCACAGAACAAGATAATGGTGTTAACTTTAAATTAAGCATTATCATTATATTCTTACCAAATGTTATTCTGGGTCTGTGTAATACGTTTTGCTTCTTTCATTCTCCTCTATTATTTCACTGCTTACTCCCTTTCTCGCCATATCCTCTTTCACGCAGTCTATCTATCTATTGTTCTACTCTAGTATCCATATCCTATATATTATCGATTTTGTCCATCCAAATGTTGCCTGTAAGAGATCGCTCGCTTAGGGATAAGGCCGCCTATTGTACATATCTACTTTGTGTAATTTTTTTAAGAAACATGTAGTTGGTGTACAATAAAGGTTATTCTATTCTATTCTATATCCTTCCAAGAATACTCTCACTGAAATTTCTGAAACTCTCTTCCCCACATTTTGCTCAACCCTTCGCCTCACATGTCCATACCGCGATAAATTATTATTTTTGCTCCTCAACTTTTATCCACTGGCGTCACTTTCAAGCTTCATCTAATGTTATTTACATTACAAGTAAAAGTTAAACACTATTAAAATAATATAAAATGCTAATTTAGATAGCTAACCCTAACCATTTAGTTAATTCTAAGTAAACAGTTAACTTTCGATAATAAATTAAATACTTTCGTTTTCTCGACATTTTGACCGACTTAGAAAAGTGGAGTTAGAATTCTTACTTGCAGTAAATATACAGCAGTAGTTGAATGTTGAATTCAGTCAGTAAGATAATATTAAAATACTTTTGTTAGACAAAATTTAGTATAAGTTTACTACATAAATTAATTAATCATTTTAATGCATTTTTTTCCTAAAGTAATTTAGAGTTTTATTTGAATGTATAATGAGTTTATGTACATCATACAACCTTAAGCTGAAAGCTTTATTTATAATACCTCATCACAAAATAGGCTTAGTTAAAAACCTATAATAACTGAATCACAAACGTTTGGTAATTATTTTGCTATCAGCCAGGATCCAAGACCGAGTGTTTACCCTCAGAAAAATTATGACAAACCTACTCCGTTTATTTTGAATTTGTATTTCGAATGACAAAGACTAAATAAATACTATACGTTCTAAACATCAGAATTGAAATAACATCAAACATAAATGGTATCAAACAACATAAAGTGACATTGGATGTATATTCATACTTTTTAATTTATTAATTTTTCTGCGTCATAAAACTCCTACATAATCATAATTCATCATGTTTATTATCGTAATATATATATATATATATATATATATTAGTTATATCGAGCCAGATATTTCCTCTTTATTTTAAGAGGTTAATACAATTTCTGAAGATTTTCTCTACAGAAAATAGAGAGAAGAATCATTATCCCGTTTCACTTTTATCTAATTCATCGGAATATCTTTTCATTACTTCTCTGGGTTTTTTAGTCACTTCGGCAACATTAAATTGTTTCTTTCTATGGATACTATTAAGCAATAAACTCTTAAAATGTTGTTTCACCTCGTGAGCAGTGTACATCTTTGTTGATGCTACTTAAGCGGTACTTTTTGTACCGCTCGATCTCACGGTGCTTACATACCGTGGTACCGTTTGGTACTTCATTTCTTTCACTACATTTTTAATAATATAATGCGCTAGCAACTCAGTTATCTAATTCATCAGTCATCTAATTGAAAAAATTTAATTAGGGATAGGTATGTCTTGGCTAAAAGCCGAAGTACGGTTACACCTAGGTCTACCCGGCTTAACTTGGTGGGGGTGCGTTCGATAACAGTTGCTTAAACTTAGGTGTATCCTGTTTATTCATGACTAATACTAAACTAGATCTAGTTTTCTACTGGCCTAGTCGTTTAAACTAGATGTAAAATATCACTTTTACCAAAAAACATATTATTAGCAACTAAAACTGCTTTCGACCGTAGCTAGGTTTAGCCGGCTAGAACTAAGTGCAACCGCACTTCGAGTTTTAGCCATAACAGATACATAACACAATTTTCAATTAATTCATGAATTCATGATGAGTTCATGAATTGAGAAAAACGAGAAATTTAAAATTAATGATATAGGAGCATTCAACTTTTGACTGACTTTTAAAATGGATTTAAATATATAATAGGTCTAAAATTTTTACATAAACGATTCAAACATTTTAACATTTAAAAATAAAAATGTTTTTATTTTAAAAATAGTGCTGTTTAATATTACTATACAACTCTTATAAAAATGGGTGTTATGTTTATGTCCCTCCAACACAAAGGGGAGATCCTCTGACCAGGCGAGGTGACCATGCATGGCGGACCGTCTGACCATCTGAGGCCCGTGGCAAATTCATCGGATGGGGCACAAGTTCACTCTTGGTGCCTCGTGTGCTTAGAGCCTTGGCGTCGAGGCCAGGGGCCCCCTAGGGTCACGGGCCGTATCATTTTTCCCGCTCTGCTACCCTATTGTTACGCCACTGCCACGGGGCCCAACGATTGATGTTGGGAAGTCCTATATACTTTTCGGTGCAAGAACTTACATTACGCAAGGCAGGATCAGTTGTTACTACGCAGTTCAGCTCGTTTTCGCTAGATAATGTTAGGCTACGTTTTTGCTGTATGTGGAAGTCGCCACAGGTATGTATATATATATATATATATATGCTATACCCATACCAATGCCAATTTATGCATACAAATCGAACCCGCAATCCTTGAAAGTCGCAGTCGAATGTTTTATTAAACGCGAAAGGACATAAGTGTTAGAGGGTACTTGTCAAAGAATTCACTTCATACTGGGACAATGAACTTTGTCATATATATATATATATATATATATATATTGTCTATGATGTCATCATGGACAATATATATACCCTCTAACACTTATGTCCTTTCGCTTTTAATAAAACATTCGACTGCGACTTTCAGGGATTGCGGGTTCAATTTGTATGCATAAATTGGCATCGGTATGGGTGTTACTATGTATAATAAATAAGTATGTTAAGTAACATATACACTGGACCTGTGTATATGTTGCTTGAAGTTGTTGTTATATGTATACTCATATTAATTACAATTTTTAGCTCCGTACCAAGACACGTCAACATACATATCTACTACCTTTTGTAGACATTTTAAGCCGCGTCCAGACGCTTGCCAAACCTTAGCAAGCAGTCACAAATTCAAACGTGCAGATAGTGTGTTTGCTCGATTTGCCAAACGTTTGGTTTGGCTTGCCGTCGATTCAAACTCTGTCGGTCCAAATCAAAGGAAGCTTGTGGCAAGCGCTTGCGATGCATCCACATGTTTGTACGTTTGTAGCGGTTTGTAATTTATGGCAAACGTGCGGATTCGGCTTTAAATGTATAAATACGAAAACTTTCTTCTATAAATAAACTTACAGTATTTGATTTTGTTTTACCTTCACCATTCCTTCATTGGACGACTAGACGTAGACAGAGGCTCCAACCTTTCATTGTCGAAACACCAAAAAGTCGATCAAAATCTTTTGACAGCTGGCTATTATATATGTTATTATTATGACTTAGATAATATTCTTTATTATACACTGCTACTCCTCTTGCCATACATAAACTCTCGTTCCATCCAATGGTTGCCTGGAAGAGATCGCAGAGCGCGATAAGGCCGCCAATTGTACAAGGTCACTACTTTTAGTTTGTAAGAATGTCTTTAAACAGTTTTGTATGTTTTGTACAAAAAAGAGTTTATCTATCTATCTATCTATCTCTTTTCCCTGGCGCTACTTTCAGGCTCCCTCTAATGTATACATTCTTCACCTTGTTCATCTTAGTCACACCACAAATCCATCTCAACATTCGCATTTCAACTACATGCAGACGTCCCTCATCAGTTCTCTTTATTGGTAAACACCCATGCAGGACGGCAGGTCTGATGATCGTCTTATCTATACTAATATAATAAAGCTGAAGAGTTTGTTTGTTTGCTTGAACGCGCTAATCTCAGAAACTAATGGTTCGAATTGAAAAATTATTTTAATGTTGGATAGCCCATTTATTAAGGAAGGCTATAGGCTATATATAGTCACGATGCGCTGAATAGGAGCGGAGTAGTGTCCATAAACGTAGGTAAAACTGCGTGGACTCTACTAAACTCGTCCTAAATTTTCGGACTTTTCGTCTCTGACTAAATTCGTTCCTTCAGTTTAATAGGGAACCTGGGATCGCATATTGTTCCTGTTACCTACGACCACTTCATCCACCCTATATTGATTCGATGCTGTACATACCGGTTTATATCGCTATCACAAAATCGCAAGCGTCACCACAGCCTAATAAGTTTCTAGGAAGCTTTTACTTTCCCACAAGGAATTTATTCAAAAAACTTTCTGTTTTGTCACCAGAACTTCCTTGACCAGGAATTGGAACAAATGCTGGTCGTAAATGTTAATAGTGTCACATTTGCTGACATGTCGTGACCACACTGTCAAGTATTCACTTGTAACTCGTGCACTTGAAATTGAAAGCTATTGTTTTACACGCCATTGTTGCAGAACACGCTTTCTGATTAACTTCCACTGTGTTATTATTAGATGACATTAGATTCGTTGTTTGCGTGCTGTTGCTGTGAGAAGTTTTGTTATCATCTTGTTGCTATGAATGTCATCGGTGATAAGTAAAGGTCTCGTCTACACTTGTGTCGGAAAAAGCGGTGGATAAAATCTTTTTTCTAAAGAATAATATTAAATAAAAATATTTTTATTTTATTACATAACTGGTCACATGTCTATAATATAATACATATAACACACTAGAAGAACATTTGAACTGTCTACCGATTACGCTACATGAGATAAAGCCCGTTGATAGACAGACGGGCTAACAGCGGAGGCTCAGGAAGAGGGGAACATTGGGTACGGAACCCTAAAAATTGTGATAAGTCCTGAGTGTTCTATGTGTTCACTAGGAAAAAAGTAACATCTTCCTGTAAAAAATATAAGGTTATGGTTCTTAAAAGGTTTAGGTAGGTATTAAATATTCTATTTTAAAAAATTCCTGATAGTTCTATGTAGATATTTGCAAGTTCATAAATTCGTTCAGAAGGTCCGTGTCAAACAATTTTGATAGTAAAATTAGGAAACAAAAGATAAGAATCGTTTAAAAAAAAAGAAAGTCACAATAGATATTTATCTTGGAGGTTACTTTCATTTTTATTCAACACTAGCCGTTGTTCGCAGTTTCATTCATTTCACTGCTCCACTTATAAGGGTCGTAGCGTAATGTTACATAGCCTATACCACTCCTCATGAATCTGGCTGTCATATACAAAAAGATTTTTCAAATGCAACTGGTAGTTCCAGAGATTAGCGCGATTAAACAAAACAACTATACAGTATTCTATCTTCATACAAACGTTCGGAAAGCGAGTCATACCTATGCGTCTCAAGTTCGGTATACACTCGGTACTCAACCAGTCGCGAAATCTCCGCAGTGACGAACTAACGGTGTGATATAATTATGTATTTAAACGAAAATTAACGCGATCACGAAAAGGTATTACATAACTCTGAATTGCCTGACGTTTCGACCAGGTTGCACTGGCCGTAGTCACATGTATTTTTATTGAACACTTCCTCATTCATTTACAACAAATTTGCAATTTATTAAATAAAAATATAGTTATTATAATATTTACAATCAACAATCACAAAACTAGAAAGAAACTCAAGTAGGTAGATGAAATTAAAATACTGTAGGCGGGCAGCCCTTTCGCGTGTTTACATACCGCTCGGCTGTAGGTAATTATTTCGAGGACAGCGCCGAGTCACAGTCACAATACTGGATAAATAATTATTACCGTGCTCTCGTCATCATGTGTAATGTACTTGACTCGTTAAAACAAACCAAAAGAGCCCAAGCTCGTGGGGTTTACTAGCAACCATTGAAGAGTTTCACTATCCATCCCTTGATTCCGTCAGATCAGCTCTTTAGATTTAGAATTCTTGTATTGTCATCGGTATTACATCATTGCATTTTTAAAAAGGTATGTTAATTAGCAGTTGGTTCAATTGGACTTTTGTTTACATAGTTAGTTACAGGTAAAGCTCATTAAAGCGTGTTAATAACGAAGAAACCAGACAAGTGCGAGTTTGACACGCGCACCGAGGGTTCCGTTAGCAAACAAACTTATATCTAGCTAGTCCGTCCATCTCGAGAATAAATTGTCGAAAATGTTTGCCCGTTTTTTTCGAAAAACAAACTTAACGTTTTAAAAACAAACAAATTTACCTGGGAAGTTTTCAAATTTGGTCAAATGGCTTAAATGGCCGAATCTTTTGAATGCGTTGACTTCGAAGTTTGAAAAGCTTGCTAAAAGTATTTTATACTAATTTCAACTTGATGCCTCCACTGGTTCCTCAGAACAAGGCTCTTGACAGACAGAAAGGCAGACAGACAGACAGACAGATGGACAACAAAGTGATCCTACAAGGGTTCAATTTTTTTCCTTTTGAGGAACGAAAGCCTAATTCAAATTCAAATTCAAAATCATTTATTCAATTAAGAAACTAAGTGACATTTATGAACGTTAAATTGAAGCTAGAGTTAAAATCATAGATCGGCGCAAACAGACGCCACAGCATGTACTGGATTGTCGAAGTAAATTAGGTGAAAACACCAAAATCTACTGCCTGCTTGTGTCGATCTATAACTTCCAGTTTCCAAAATGCGTAGAGCCTTATGAGAAGAATACTGGCAAAGAAACTCATGGCCACTCTTTTTAAAAGTCAGATCTTCAGGTACAATAGAGTTAGTGTCACACGAAAGGTAAACAGGATGCAAGCTGATGCCACCTGAATTTCATTTTATTGAAATGCTCCAAAAGCTAACGTACTAAAAAATAAAAATCACTCAGTGATACCGTTGAAGGTTTGAACCTATTAAACATAGAAATCATTCAAGGTGCACATCTACCTTCATTCAGTTACAAAATCTACTGTTAAAAATAATTCGTGACTGTATTAAGAGGCTAGAGTTGCAGTTGATCGAACCAAAATAGTAGTATAGGGTAAAGCATCGCTGACTAGGCCGACCAGTCACCCCGAGCAGCACCCGTTCACGAGTATGACGCATGGACCAGTCATCATCTCCTTCGCCATATCAGAGGGAAAGAAATGACCCGCCCCATGACGACGCCGCAAGCAATGACATTTTAGTGAGCATGACGAACCATAGTCGAGATACTGTTAAAAATCACTACTAGTCAATCTCAAAATCAAGATCAACCTTGTTGTTTTATGATGTCAAATAATCTTCAACCGTAGGGTGGTAGACGATATATTTGGCCGATGGTACATGTGTAGCTTGATGTAACCTATTTTACATCATTCATAAATTTATAACACTTTTAATAAAGAAAATATTTCCTATCACCGAAGACATGCATAGTGTTGCGTGTTCTGTACATAATATGTATGTTCATAATTTTGGTCTAATTACTTTGTTTTGTACATTTCCTTTTCATAACCAAGAGGAAATCACGCATATATATGAGAACGCATGGCTACATACACGAGAGGGTTCTAACATATTACGCGCTGATTCAAATTGGATAAAATTCTTCAGTATGAACGTTTACAATCGCATGGGGCCGTGATCTTGTTTGGAAACCTGTAAAAAAGAACTGTATTAAAAAATAATTATTTAAAACTTAGAATTTTTACAAGCTCTTATTTATAGTTTAGTGTAGTAGTAGGTCCATGGTCCATTGTTGCACTTGATTACTATCAAGCTAATTTTCCGTGAGTAGTTTCATTTTGATGAGACGCCCAACAATTTCCTGACGAAAACTCTCGGGTAGCAGGGATAGAATATGTTGATTTTATGATTCTCAAAAAGTAATAGGAAAACGAAATCAATATAGGTTCAGAAATAGGAAAACGAAAAAATGACAATTGTAGGACTAGTGATACATACCTGCTTTCTTGTAGGACATCGTTTCATTTGGGCAGAGAACACACTAACCTATTATGTAATATTTTTGACCTACAGTTAGTAATGAGAAAAATGGTCTTGTAGTATTAACAATTTCTGAGCGTAGGACCAGGATAACGTACCACGCAATTTGTAGGACAATATGACTGTTAAATTATATAAATATTAACTAAGTAAAAGAAAAATCAGCTGGTTAGTAATCGTTTTTGATGGCCTCGTTATCGATACATGTTGGAAGAACTCTTTGATCAAACCATACATTTTGTAGGACAAATATTTTTTAGAATAATTTAGATAATTATCATCAGATTTAACAAAAAAATACCCAGTTAGTAATACATTTTTGAGAATCATATAATCAACATATTTTATCCCTGCTACCCCTATTACCTACCACAATCGAGAGTTTTCGTCAGGAAATTGTTGGGCGTCTCATCAAAATGAAGCTACTCACGGAAAATTAGCTTGATAGTAATCAAGTTTGTTTGTCATCAAATCTTGCAAATTAAATTGATCTACTTCCCGGTTACCGATTGAGCTGAAATTTTGCACACATATGTATATCGCGTGACAATGCAATATTCTGATGACAAGGAGCTGATCTGATGATGCAGCTGGATGCAGCTGGTGGCCATAGGAACTCTGTAATGAAACGACGCAACCCCATTGAGTTTGGACTCGTTTGATTCATAGTAAATCCCGAATCATAAATACTAAAAAGTTAAAAACAAAAATAAAGAAAAAAGGTTTTTTTTTAAATCAAGCTTTTATTACATGTTAATAAAAAGAACCAAAAAGTTAAAAAAAATAATAAAAGCGTGTTATACTTTGACGGCAAGAGAGGTGTAACTGTGTGTGTAACAATGTGTATTATTTTTAACTTTTCAGTTATTTTTATTAACAAGTATCTAATAAAAGATTGTGTAAAAATAAATGTCTTTATTTTTATTTTATGGTACAATACAATATCTACATATATATATATATATATATATATATATATATATATATATATTTATATAAATTAATCCCAATTTGCCTTAGTCACGGCATCACGCGTGAACAGCCGGACCGATTACGCTAATTCTTTTTTTTTGTGTTTGTTATTGTCAAGAAAAGTTCTTATGATAGAAAAAAAATTTGAAAGTTGTGCGGGAAATTAGGAAATTTAAGAAAACTTAACGAAATAGAAATACTAACTTTTCTAATGACACCTTAGCGCTTTTGACGTAACTGTCATCCGTTTGACAGTTGACGGATACTTGGATTAACACATAGGCTACATTTTATCACGATATTCCCACGGCATCGGGACTTGCGCGGGTGAAATTGCGAGGCGCAGCTAGTCTTCAATAAAATACAATACAATATAAGACACACAATACAATACCACAATATTGTATAATAGGAAGCTATCAATCAAATGCAAATCAAAATGCAAGGATGCAATTAGCTAATTCTGCTAGCATGAAATAATATTTCGACACGTGTTTCGAATGAGCTTTACGGTTGCAGCTTTAGAGGTACCTACCACTGTGGAGGTTGTACGGTTTGCATTTCCTGTGTCTGGCAATATATTGAGGTTTATCCTCGGCTGTTGTCATCGTTGGGGTTTACAAACTGAAGGTGAGTAGAGCGTTTGCCCTCCTCAATTACTATTTAACAATGGGTTTCCACTACGTAAACTTATTCAATTAATTACATAAAATAAAATAATTAACCTCCTAAATCTGTTTGTGGGTCAGAGATTACTCACCGCATCATCTGAACTAATAATAAAAACTGTATAAGTAATTATGTCTATCTATCAATAACCGTTTTGCGCCTAACGTTGCGTTGCGTTTTGTTACCGGCCGCAAAGTTTCGCCATCGTTCAACGCGACAAAACTATCATCCCTATGATCTGGATAATTGGCAATCCACTACTGTGCGGTTCTCCAGAAATTTTTTGCCTCGCACACCAATCTCTGGAACAAATTTTCGCCTGCAGTATTTCCGGACCGATACGACCTTCAAACCTTCAAGAAAAGAGCGTACTCCCATCTCAAACGCACATGTGACTCTTCTGTTGCAGGTGTCTACGGGCGTCAATAGTCACTTACCATCAGGTGACCCGTCTGCTCGTTTGCCCCCTATAATATATAAAATAAATTGTCAGTCGTAGGACTGCACGTCAGAACTGAAAACACATACACACACATACATATACACATATTCATCCGTATACCTATACTATATATATCACCTGAGCGTGACGGTATAATTATATTTTTTTAAATTAATTAATAAGAACTCAATGTTTAGATTAGCTCCCTCTAGTGGATCTACATATGTATTATTATCGTGACGGTCACGAGTTCAGTGCTTTGTTCCCCATACCAAACGTGCCTAAAAAAGTTTTCACTTCAAAAACCTGCTATCAGAAACATTGTTTTGTGGAATTTTACAGAATCACTAAGGCTGTGGTAGATCAGCTCCTCTGATTGCTGTAAATAATCATAAGACTTGAGTAACAACAAATTTATTTTAATATTTCCAATCAATCCTTGAGCCTTGACGAACCTTGTACGTCTGGCTTTTGTCCTGAGAAAAAAGGTGCATTTTATCCTTTAAAACTACAACTATTTACAAAGCTTGATAGAAAGCTTCTGCCGAAGAAGATAAATTCGTATGCCACAGTTTCCCTCATAAGCATAAGTATGAATGTATGCATAAGTGTGTATGTAGTTTTCAAAAAGAACATGAAGATATTTATTGATACAGGTTCGGCAACGTGTATTTGGCATTTTTAGTTGGCCAGGCAATTTGCAGTGAAAGAGCCATCTATGTTAAAAGTGCTATACTAGAAAACAAACTTTCTTAGTCATTAAATATCTTCACTTGAATGATAATTGATAATAATCAGCATCTTCCCTACACTAAAATAATAATATAGGTAGGCACAAAAAAATTCATTCGGACAATGAAAAGGATAAACACAAAGCGATCGTATTACGATTACTTTATAACATAATCATACAAAGCAGACCTTTGGTTACAATAATGTTTAAAATGCAAAACAGTCATTAAATACAATAATAATTTTATTATAAAAATGTAATATCATATATTGATAACAGCGCCATCTCAGAATGTTATGTGGAACAATATCCACGGTCAAGTTTGTTTACTAAGTAAACAGAAGTTCAAGGTTTCACCGCAATTGTAATCACGAGTCGATGAACTTGGTGTTTATGTTTATGACACATTACATGTTAACCATCTCATTATTTACATGTAGATATGATTATAGCAGTAACAATTATAAGGTTTTTATTTAAAGAAATATTATCAAATGATTACTTTTTTTTATTTGAAATATTACTTACTACCTACTTATTACACTCCGTAATTTATCAAATGCGAATTATCTCTTGACAGTTTTTACAGAAAAAACAAACAAGTTTCTGTTCAACAATCTGTTGTTTTCATTCTTTTTATCTTTTCATTCAATACACAAGAATGCCAAGGTTACTCTTACTACAACTGTTACACACGCTGCCGCCGTAGTATCCATCCATTAATAAGTCGTGTTGTTACATGACTCGGCGACTAGATGGCGTTGTTTATTTGCTCTTTTTGTCACAATAATGTCGGTTACTGGGTAACTATTTACTTGAGTTTTATCTTTATTTTATGTGAAGTAACTTGACTCAATGCTCTCGTTTTGTATGTTTTTTTAGTTTGTCTTTTGTGTAACCACTTACCATGGCGTGAGTTTGCAATTTCGTGATACTGTTCGTTGATTTTTTATTTTCTTTGGTAGGTACATTTATTATAGCTTGGTGCAGTTTTTCAGTTGTTTGTGTTTTTTTGGCCTCATAACACAATAATTGTACTAAGAGTGTTTTAACTTCTTAAACAGAAGCAAACTATTAATTACCGTTATTAAGTATTGTAAGTCGTCGCTAAATAGACTGAAGTAGGTACATTTTGTGAATTCCGTGGTGTAAAGTCGTTAATCATTTCAGAAATTTATCTTATGAACTAAGATGCATATATTAACGTATTACAAAACATTCAAATATTCAATATGTAGAACGGAGTTAAATTTTTTTGACCGCTAACACAAGAAGGAGGTATATTATAAGTTCAACATGTACATCTGTGGCATCATAGCTCTTAAAGAGGTGGACATATTTTGATTTTTGATTTAGTTTTATTTGGCACAGCTATAATTCAAGGAAATTTATTTTACTGCTCGAAGATCTTCAGCTCTTTTCTAAACGTTGAAGAGATGTCCTAGTGGGCAGTATTTTAAATTTATACTTGTATGAAAAACAACCAGATCCAGGGATGGTTTTTTTTTAATCAAAAATTCTAGAAGTTGGTAACAACATAAATGTTTAGGTCAATATTTATTTATCGTAAATTTTTGCAGTAATTTTCCTGACGCTGGTATGTCGATTTTCGTTATTGCTCCACACTGCTAGGATAGCAAGCATAAAATATGCATACGTCCTGCCCGATTTTAAGGACTGTCGGTGTAAATAATTACTTCTAACATCAGAACAGTCGTTGATGTATTACCAAGATGTGACCTGTAGAGTAGAACATACCTCTCTACTTTCCCAACTTCCTTTTTAAGTATTTTTTATGAGAAACAGCTTTCAGACCTATATATTTTATATACAGAACACTTTTATTGTACTTCTTTTAATTCCGAGTTGGTCATTAACGTGGATTTGTTTCTTAATCTGGTCAAGGTGGCAGGGTCCCTTGGAATGATGACAGCGCACGTCTAATCTACCGTAATACAGCGAGGGATTCTTTTCCACAAATTATGTCACTCTAATCCACTGGTGGATTAGTTTCTACTTAATATATATTGATTTGTTTGCTATATTATGTATTCATTTGTTAATTTGTCTCTTGCAAGTATTCAGGACAGGCCTATGTGAACATAGGCATCTCTTAAATACTTCCAAGCTACAAGCAAGCAAGCTATACTTATAGCTGAAGCATTGGACGATCTGTGACTGAGATGACGATGACATCATCGTCATCTCAGTCACAGATCGTCATACTTACATCATACAAACTTAGGTACATACCTAAGTTTGTAGTTTAACTGAAAAATACTTCCATTTACAGCGATAACTACATTTGTATGTATAACAACTGGACTTTATGCATTTAGTTTTAGCGTCTCGCTTAATTACCTACACACTAACATTATGTAACATGATGCTGAACGAATCAGCAAGCAAGCTAAAGTGGCAGTGGGTAGGGCACATTGCTCGCAGAACGGATGGTAAATGGGGCCGAATTATTGCACGGACTGGAAAGATGTCCACCAACTAGATGGACAGATGACCGTATTTCCTATGTTGCTTGGCAGTGCTGAGTATGTCATGCTCGTCTAAAAATCCTGCCGTTCGGTTCCCTTCAATATGGTTGATCTGTACGATGGCTGGCGTGTGCGTCATGGTCATGAACGGGTGCCGTTGGTCGGGGCTGGTCATCTCCGGACTGCTATTACTTAAATATGTATAGTAGTAATTAGCGTATGTTAAATTGTCCTCACATTTCATTTACGCTTACAAGCAATGTAACCTGTTTGTAAAAAACATTTTGAAAAAGAGTGTCCTTGAAGTTTCTTGCCTGTTCTTCTCCATAGGATCTACGTATTGGAACAGGCAACTAGCTTCACGACTGACTTAGTCTGACTGACTCCTACTCCTGAAAATTCAAAAATACCTATTATTGGTTTAATTGAAATAAATGGTTTTGATTTTGATATAAAAACCGCAGGTCGCTTCCAACAAGTCTTCTTGGAAAAAATCTTTTAAAATTGTTTGAAAACATCTTTTTTCACTCACCACTACAATAGGTTTTTATGTCAAATATAAAATTATAACATAAACAAAATTGATAACAAATAATAATATATATCTGCCTGCGTCTGTCTATAACCGCCCGTTTCCATCGATACTTATTTACGATCATCATTTATGCTTGATTCCTATAATCTAGAAACGATTAGTTTTACTTACGGACGGTTAAAATTTTCGGTGAAAATTCAACGACACTTAACCGTTCGTAAGCAAAACGAATCATTTATTGGTTATAGGGACGCGGCATTAATAAGCTGTACAACTAGTTAAAGCCTTATAAAATATTACGCTCTCATGTAATAAAATCATATTCTTGATATCAAATCAGTACACGTAATTACTTGATAACCGAGTTACGTGCAGGGTCTAAAAAAAATTATATTAAAGACTGTCGAGTTGGTCCCCCATAGACCGGATTCTATTTAGAAGTCGGAAAAAACTTGTTAGGGTTTTCCTTCATTCTACGCCACGCCAATACGCTTTCCTGCGACTACTTTGTCCCACGAATTTTAATAGCGAAATGTGAATGTACACAAATCAGCCAATATCTTTGGCCTTATACAGACGAGACGTGGGTATAATTCAATTCCAAAAAAAACTAAATATATAACTAATAATAACAAAATATGGTGTCGTGTTTTCTTTTGTGATACCTATTTATATTTTAAATCACTATTCATTACAATCTTTACAACAATGACCACTTACTATATTTTTATATCTGTTATACTATCACATAAAAAGAAGATGATTTCTCTGAATCGTTGCACGAGCTAAACTTGTTCAAAACCAGACACACCATAATGAGTTCCTGCTTTCCGTCCTAGTTCATAATGTTGAACTATTTTCTATTCTACCAGTATGGTAAATCAATGGTGAACAGTTGACTAATAAAAGTTGATTACAAATGATATGGTAATTATTATTATATTGCTAATAAGTCTGATATACTTAGTGATTATACACTGTTCAGAGCGCCGAGCAATTATTGTTGACATTACCATTCCCCATGACGACTATTTTTGGCCGACGAGCTTGTCGACAGCATCCAGTAATCATTATTCCGATGGTCATATCTGTTCATGGAGTGAGAGCCTCGACCAAAGAAGCATCATCATCACCTGTTGGGTTGACCTGATGCAGATGTTACACTTTCAGCTCGTACGAATACTTAACAAGCCTATGTGCTCTGCACTAACTGGACAAATGTTTCCTTATTAATTATTCTAAATCATTTTAAAATCAATTATTTTCAATGTAATAGCAAATTTGACAAGATTAGAAGACTTTACTAGTATTCTATATATACGTAACATATTGCAGTTTTTATTTGAGTCGGTAGTGTAACTTTCTGTGTGAAAGGGCGATGAATAGCGAACAGAAACTATTTTCGTGTCGTTGTATAATCTTGTTATTTATATACAGCTGTTTTTATTGTTCCATCGTACGATTTAGCGGTAAGTTCAGTCTTGACCATTTAAATCGATTATCGGAAATCAACTTCGGAAATACAAGAATGATGACTTGTACTATTTATACTTTATTTTGTAGACAATTCAATAGAATTATTCTGTTAACGTATTGTGATTTTGTGACTGTGAACTGGTGGGGTTCGAACCCGCAACCACTTGATCGTAAGTCCGACGCCTTAGCCATTACGCTACCACCGCTATTTTAATTGACAATTGACTGATTCCTTGAAACCAGCTTTGGAAAACAGTTATATATTCCTCTTCTTTACGGATCCGATGGAAGTATCTATTTATAGAGTTTTAATCGAATATATTTACTCGAATAATCATCAGAATAAAATGACAACTCAGAAATGATCACAATGCAGCATCAAGTATTGGAATTATTCCATCGAAAGTTTATGCGTGATCTCTATTTATAAAAATATCATATCATTGTTTATCGGCAATGAACTCCTAAACAAAGAAACTGATTTTAATTAAATTTTGCTCATTGTGTGCAGTTTGGTTCAACTTGAGAGATAGGATAGTTTTTATCTTAATTTATAATCACAATATTTTTTTTATTGCAAATTGCCGAGTAGCTAGTAATTTTTAATTCTATAGACTTGTTTAAAGTATTGAGGAACAAATACTTTATACACCACCCCCCCGGATTGGAGTATACTTCGCTATATCTTCGGATACTTCACGTCATTCAACCTGCAAAAATTTAAAAACAAGATCTCTTCAAGCAAATGACTGATCAGTTTTAATTTTTTGGCAAAAAACTGACAGTTTCAACAAATGTAAGGATAATAGTCTTTAGAAGGTTTGAAATCTTCAATAATTTTACTTTTATCTTGGTACTGAACGTGAACGATGAATGATTTCACCTCAACAGTTTAAGTCAAGTACTCACCATTCTGTAATGTTAGGGGCGATTGCCCGACCTGGATATAAGGAAAGCTGCGCGCGCATAAGTGGCAAGCTTTAGCGATAGCGGGCAAAACTCACTCTTACTTAGGAAAATATAACAAAAAACTTTATTTAATATCTGTTTTAAAAACAAATCTTTCAGAATTGCTAAAAACAAAGGCACAAAAAGAACAAATTAAAAAAAAAATTGGTTGATTCGAATTGAAGAAGCTGATTTCAAAATTAGTGCAGACATTTGTTAGTAGAACTTTCGATAGAAGTACCAACTATTGACCATGATTGGTAGTTCTATAAAATAATAATGAGATGATATATGAATTCGGGAATCGTGAATTCAATTAAGGGAATTCAAAAATTAATAAGATTAGCACTAAGCAATCTTTACTTAACCTAAGAAAATATTCTGTGTATAAATGCACGTCACAGTCAATTCTCTAACTGCATACGTAAATCAAATATTTTTTACGATATATATATATGAAACATATTTTTGCCTACCTTTGACGGAGCTTTATTTTAACCAACCATTTATAAGTACGGTCGTTCGACCTCTGTGCGATTACTTTCAATGTAGATATGATTCTATGTCTTGAACAGCCACTATTGTAAACTCTTTTATGAAGCACTGATTGTTAATCAATATTATTATATTAATACGTGAAAGGTGCATGTGAATCTTTGGCCGCCATCGGACACCATCGGAAACTAGAGATTTCAACAAACAGAAAGCACACCAACTTTTTGAAAAAAATTGACGTTTTGACGGGTGAATTTTCGATGGAAAATTGGGGTGCTTTTTCGATTTTAAGTCAAAATAAGGTGGAAAAATAAATATTTCAAATCAAATAAATTACAGTGTATTTGGGACATAACAAGGTAAGTTTTCACCAAATTTCGTGAAAAAAAAAAAATTTAATTACAAAAATTTGGTTTTTTGAATTTTTTACATAAATTTTGAGGTTATGTGAAAAAAGTGTTAATACAAAAGTTGTAGATTTTTTTATTACCTACAACTTTGAAATTTGACTTTTTCCATAGGACTTGTAGTTTTGCCGGAAATTGAGATAAACCGTTTTTTACCCCTAAAACTCACCCCCTTCCCCTTTCTGACCTCAGATCACCCGGAAATTATTTTTCCTTACATTTTTATAATATTCTCCTCCTTTTCCAATGGGTTTCATCCTACTATTATTTTTTTTCACTTTTTATTATTTTTAAAGGCTTTCTACTCTGGTCTAAAAATCATATTTTGCTATTGAAATGAATCTAGTTTTATTGGCAAGAAATATTAAACGTTACCTTTGTACACATACAGTGAATGACAATTGATCAATTGGCACTGTTTGTGGTTACTCCGTGGTCATATTAACTGATTTAAAACCTATCTATGTAGTCTTATTGATCTTTAAGGCAGTGCATTACCTAAGACTATAATTAATACTATTGATAATATTTTTATTTTTAAAGAAAAATCTATTTTTGGTTTATTTCATTGGCCAGTTTAACTAACCATACTATATCATATATGAAATAATTTACCATAATACCTAAGAAGAAAAATCTTTACCTAATGTTGTCATAATTGTGTTAATTAATTGAAGAGAAACTTAACGTAACTTTCAAGTTAAACACATAACGGTTTGTGGACATAATGATTGTGAGAGGAAGTGCATTCCAGACAATAATGAACTGTGATGAGAAAGAAGACGTATCGAATATAGAAAAGTTATACATTAAAGAACGAAATAGTATTCTCGAAGTTATCACACAGCGCTACCTAGACCCAGACTAAACAGAGCCTGTTCTATGGGTTCAGGAACACGGATAAACTTATTAATATAGGTTTTTCTTTATAAAAACACTAGCAACGCGTCCCAGTTTCGCTCGGGTAGCAGAGACATCTTCTACAATCATCATCATTTTAACAAATTATACACCTAAACGTTCCTCATGAATCACTCTGTCTAATGTTCTCCTGTTTACCTTTCGTGTAACACTAACACTATTGTACCTGAAGATCTGACTTTTAAAAAGAGTGGCCATGAGTTTCTTTGCCAGTATTCTTCTCATAAGGCTCTACGCATTTTGGAAACTGGAAGTTATAGATCGACACAAGCAGGCAGTAGATTTTGGTGTTTTCACCTTATTTACCTCGACAATCCAGTACATGCTGTGGCGTCTGTTTGCGCCGATCTATGATTTAACTCTAGCTTCAATTTAACGTTCATAAATGTCACTTAGTGTCTTAATTGAATAAATGATTTTGAATTTGAATTTGAATAATAGTAAAAGTAAAAGTACCACGTACTTTAACATAAAACAATGATTTTGTTCTTGAAGATAATTATCCGAAAGTTAATCTTCCCACGCTAAATTTTGAATGCGTAAACTACAGCAATTTGGTTCTATTAAAAGTTTTAAATGGGATCAATTTTGTTGTTTTTAACTGTAAACGGTACATCATTAAATGTTACTGATGTATAAATAATTATTTACAAAAATACAATTAACTTCCAAAGGCTAACTAAACCATTCTTAGAAACTTTGATTAGCTGGTGTTTTTATTTATTTTTTTGTGATCAACTTATTTGTACCTACCAAAGAAACAAAATCAAATCAAAATAATTTTTCCAGTTAAACTAAGCATAGGTATTTTTTAAATTGTCAGGAGTAGAAATCGGTCAGAAGTTCCAAAAACACTCTTTTTCAGCATCATCATCATCATCATCATTATCTTTCTGCCCTTTTCCCAATTTTATTTGGGGTCGGCGCAATGCGTAACATTTTCGCTGGTTTCTTTTACGGCCCGCCGCCTGCTTGACGCCAACTCTCCTTTTTTTTTTTTTTTATCGTGTGGAAACCCCCACGGTCATAACCTCACCAGGGCTGGCGGTGAAGTGGTATGTCGGAATCGAACCGACTAAAACCACACGGTGTTCCGACATAAGTAGGTCTATTGCAAGGGACTCGAGTATACAATAAGAAGGAAGTCCCCGAGAACCCCAGCAGACCTTGGCCGCCTGTTAAATAATAGGCAGCCACACCAAAATGTACGGGGGGCCTCGTCCCCCTTCCATCAGAGGCGCGCGGAACACATCGCGCCACCATCTCAGGCCTGCTCCTGCTAGGGTAACGGGCAGCCTCACCCGTTACCCCCAGGCGGACGCCCATGGAGGTCGGAGATCATTTTAGGGTCTCCGTCGCCTGGTGCCTCTTCTGCGGGACGGGAGAGTACTAGCTCTCTCCCGTTCCCTTTCCGCCGCCTCTTTAGCGGACATCACTTCCTCACAAAACGAGGCGGCAGAATCCCAAGCACTCTCACTTTGGACCATGGACAGAACCAGGGCCTCTAGCGAGAGGCTTCCCACACCAATAGCAGTCACGAGGTCGCACCGCTGCTGCACCCACGCTGAGCACTCTACTAGAGTGTGGAGTGCAGTGTCCTCGTGACCGCTTCCGCAGTGATGGCACACAGACGTTGGCTCTCGGTCTATACGACACAGGTACTTTCCGAAGCCACCGTGTCCGGTCAGCACCTGCATCAGCCGGTAGGAGAGGCTGCCGTGTCGCCTCTCAAGCCAATCCTCCACGATGGGTCTTACTGCCGCAATGGTGGCGTGCCCTGCGCTCGGTCGCTCTAGTCGTTCCATCCACTCGGCCATTAGAACCTGGTGAAGCTGGGACCGTTGCGCTTCGATTTCGCGAGGCGCGGGTCTCAGGTTCCGCTCTAGAGCCTCCTTGCGCCATTGGTGTACCGACGCGAGGCTTTTGGCTTCCAGGTCCCATGGCGCAGTACCGGCTAGTAGACTTGCCGCTTCAAAGGAAACCGTACGGTATCCCCTTATGACTCTGACGGCCATCATTCGCTGTGGACGCCGCAGTAGGGCGGCATTGCGAACCGTCAGGGTCCCTGCCCAAATAGTGACGCCAACTCTTCTCGGGAATTTAATAATTTACAGACGGAACTAAAAAAGAAGGTAAATGGGATAAGGATAATTTTGGAAAAAGAAAAGAGAATAAGGGTTCCGTGCAAAATATATAAAATTTATGTTTATTAATTATATTTATATATAACGGAACGAACGGAGCCCTAATTTTTTTTGCAAAATAATAGTAGCCTAAGTTACTCCTTATAACATTAGCTATCTGCCATTTAAAAATTTCGTGGGAATGGGTCCACCGGTTCCGGAGATTAGCCGAAACAAAAAAACAGACAGACAGACAAAAAATTTAACAACTGATTTTTAGGTATAGGTATTGTGCAAATAACTGTATGAGCTTAAGAAAAAATATTATTTAGACATTACAAACAGACAGTTTAATTTTATTTGTATTGATGATGTACACGCGCGCGAAGCCGCGCAAGGAACATTTAGTAAAAGAAGTTCTTGTTACAATTTGGTCCATTTGTTATACATAGATATAACGGAGCTTTTTGTTGATGGGTATTATTACCTCAGTTATGACGTGAGAAATGTCTTTCATTTATCAAGACAGTTATTTGTAGTGTGTTCATGAATAGCCTTCACTGACAGATGACCACGCGCAGTGAAGCATTCCAATGTAAGACGCGTACGATGCCCGATGACGAAATATTTTTGTGCATAAATATGTGTCAATCAATCATTCAATATCTTTATTTGCGAGAATGGGTATGTACAAGGTAGTTATAATTACAAACTTGCTCTATCTTCCACCTATTATGGTAAGCAAATATTAACAATAGTATATCATGTTTGTGTCATGCAATCAACAATCTCTTACCTGTATAAAACACAGTCGGCAAACAACTTACAAATAGTTAAATTATATGCTTAAATTATGTACCTAAACTAATTATGTCACCACAAAATAAATTTACTTAAATTATAATCATAAATTCAATTCTTATCGTCTAAATATTCTTTAACACTATAGTATGCCTTGTTGTGAATCAAAATGTTTTTCAGTTTTTGCTTAAATAAATCTATTTGTTCTATTTTACACAGCTCAATCAGTAACTTATTACATACTGTATATTCTTCTATATTATATTTTGACTGGCCTGTTGGTCTAGTGGTTAGCGACCCTGACTGCTAAGCCGATTCCCACCCAGGACAAATAATCGAAATTGGGAAACCAAAATTAGTTAAAAAAAATTAATAACGAAACTGTAAACCTTTTTACGATCGGTAATATTTTAAAATGAAAGCTAATATTTTATTTTACTCTACAATGATGCCAATTCTGTTGTTCACCACACTAAACTAAAATTTCACTAAAAATCTTTTATTTTAGTCAAGAGATATCGAACATGGTATTCTGTTGTTTCGTTGAATTAAATTTAGTTCTTCTTAGGACAGCACTATATTTGAATCTGACATAACTAAAAGTTAAGTACGAGAGTGTTGCTGCTACTTAAAAGTAAAGAATGAATGGCAAAGAGTGAAAGAATAAAATCTTTTAAAACAACATTCTTAGGTTTTTGAATGCATGTTAATGTTTGTTTACTAACATTATAATTATGTACCGAACAAAGTATCATATTTCCAGCTCATAGCTTAGTAAATACTGCTCTACTGAGTTCCCATAGCTGGCAACCCACTGTATATCCTTTTTTGTTATCTGCCTTATTAACAGCTAATAATGAATCTGTGCAAGTCAAGCTGACATATATCCCAAATAAATATAATTAACTTATTTTTTAAAATAAGTCTAAAGTTATAAATAAATAAATCAATCACGATGAAGCAGAATAATAGAAAAAAATTTAACTTGTGAAACGCATCAACAATAACCTAGAAATGGTAAGAAATTTTTCATTGTTTTATTTACCAAGTAATTTTGTTTGTTAAATTGTTTTATTATTCTACTCTTTTACGTCTTTACTGTATTTACATAACATAATATAACATTAAGACAATTTCGTTACAATATTGTTTTGTACTCCCTTTAGATAGATAGATAGATAGATAGATAGAACATTCTTTATTGTACACCACAGTTAGACAGAAATTAACACAGTTTAGTAGCAACATACTAAGCGGCAAGTACAATTCTTATCGCTAAAAGCGATGTCTTCCAGACAACCTTTGTATGGAAACAACAGAGGAAGATAATCTTTAAATTTCTTAATGACATTTTTCACCATGTCAATTTTATTTTTTTCAGGTAAATAGGCAAATCAAAACGTAAAGGAATTTCAAGCATGGTTATCGAACTAGTTCTACAAACTAAGCTGTAATGTAATAGCTTCTGTAACCACTGTACAGCAATGGTAGCATGTAAGTGTTGTTTGTTGAAAGCATAAGTAATTTTCAATAATTTGAGTATAATAATTTGATCATACTGTCTTGAAAATGTCGTAAAGAGGCGTTTGAGAATATACCGTACGTTCACGAATAAGTAAATATAAAAAAATCAATTAAAATCAGAATTTATACAAAATACATGATATGGTTTGAGTATGTGAAAGGTCTCATAAGTATTTATGAGATTGATTAACAAACAGATACACAGGCTACCTGATGATAAACAGTTACCATCACTATGTAAGCTTGCATAATTCCATAGAAAAAGGAAAAATGGACCGATTAATCTTGATTTTTTTTTTAAATGTATCATACTTAAAGCCAATTATGAGAGTGGTCAGAATATGCTTATACTAATACCTTGTGATTTATTTTTGTCTAGATTTGGAGTTTATGGAGGGCAAAAGTGAAGACAAAGGGGCGTAACATCTGTGATTCAATAAGGCCAAAGAAGAAGGACCAACTGGATCTGAGCTTATAGATATATAGTGAAAGATACTAGATATCAAAGGGACTGCCTCCATTCCAGGATTTCTTGTTGAATGTTAAAAATTATAGTTATTATTTGTTAAAGTTAATTGTGGATTATACTAGTAATAAAAAACAAAGCTTTAATTAAAATAACATTTACTAGTAGTTTAATTTAAATGTGTTTGAATCAGTTTTTCCTGAATATGCTATGTCCGTATCAAGAAACCTAGGTCCTCTTTGCAAAATATTAGAATCATGATTCTCCTCGTCCACATCATTTTCATTGTCATCTGGAAATGTAGAAATACAATCATTATAATTTTGTTTTGAAAAAATTATCTAAATTAGAGTTTTATTCAATTGAAGTAATCAAAAACTATGTTAAAGAAGGTGCAAAATGCTAAAATGATTATTACAGTTCGCTCTGGCTGGTAATGAAGGCAGCGATGGTGATGTAGACGATGAAATTTGTTTTAAGCCGTCCTTTGCACATTTCCAAATTATTTCTGACTAGCATAACAATTATTGAAGGCAAGGCTGTATGTAGCGCCATGAGACTACTTAGAAGTTCAGAAAACAAACATCAAAAGGTTACCCAGATACTGCCCGTACTGAAGCTATGCCCAAAGATGGACTGTGCCGTGCCCTTCTGAAGTTATTATCCAGATACTGCTAGTACAGTAGCTATGCCTAAGATGGACTGAGATAGCGTGCCCTTCTGAAGTCATTACCCAAATACTGCTAGTACTGAAGCTATGCCCAAAATGGACTGTACTAGCCTGCCCTTCTCATGTAATTTACAAAATTTAAATAAGCAAAGCCACAGGCAACAGCTAGTATAATAATAAACATTAATTTCACTCAATATAGGCACAGATAAGATCATAAGTTGCAGTAAATTTAAATTTAGGATTTACATAGGTAGTTTATTATTTTGAAGCCGGTGGAAGTATGTTAATTACAGTTAATCAATCAATTAGCCTATTGCAGTCTACTTTTGGATATAGGCCTCTCACCTGCATCCAGTCTATCCTAGCTACCTTGTTATTCTTATAGTTTATTAAAGGGATTATTATAATTAATGTGGATTATACTCACAATCTGACAGTTAATACTGTAAAATCCTTTTCTATTATAAAACAGATTTTCAGGTGCAGTAGAGTGAGTTATTGGTGGGTTTGCTATTGCAACATGTCCCATCTACTGCACCTATGGTGTTGGGCATATTGAACAATTCTTGAAAACTGAAAATTTCATCAATATCAATCAATATTACAATGCATTTACAATTTATATATAAATCTATATCTATGGTTAAAATTGATAAGCAGGATTATAAGAAAAAAAAATACAAAATGTTTTGTGTTAACTCTTTCACTATTACATCTGATGTTTTTGCAATGCACCTGCTCACAGAAGTTTGATTGAGTGCAATGAAATTGTCTTGCCCTACAGGAGCTTGATAACTTAATTGGGAAAAAAGAGAGTGCAAATAAAACTAGAAAAACATTATATAGGAACCTACATAAGTAGATATATGATTGCACCTCTATTTACATATGAGTAGGTACACTACGTTTGTATTATGGGGAAAGTGCCATTGCATAAAAATTATTAAAAATCAAGCAAACCTTTAGATGTAAGAGGGATGAAGCCTTTATCGAGATAATTTAGTAAATGAAAAGCTTTAGATGTAGAGCCTAAAAAGTTTCTGCTAGTTTTCCTGTGCCATTTCAAACGGATTGGAATTATTGTCTCGTACTTTTTTCTCTATTCTTTTATTCTCTCTTGATAATTTCATCAGGTCATGAATTGATGATTATTTAGTTTTAATGTAAACAGTAAGCACTCTTATTAAATAATGAATTTAAAATATACATACCTTTCTGCCAAACCGAACAAATTGAAATTCGATATTCATCATATAAAAAAATGTGTGTGTGTACCAGAGTACACAGGTAAGAAGTGAAACTTCTTTACGACATATCATTTTTCTACTATTTGCAATTTTGGGTAGATAAGGCTTAAGCCTTAAGAAATTATAAAACGAAATATATAATCACTCTCACTTTTCTTGTAAATTCACTTAAATTTGGATAAGTCTTTTTATTTTATCACTTTCAAATTAATATATTGTTATTCTTATTTCAAACCAAACTTCAAAACTAATATATTGTTGTTATTATTATAATATATTACATTATATTCTTTACGTCACTATACTAAACTTTGATAAAAAAAGCAACATGGTGCGTAACCGAAAAACGTGACGATTGCTACAAAATTTTTCCCATACGTCGATAAAGAAGTTTCACTTCAAAAATATACTATTAATTTACTTTTTATCCAAAAATTCAAAGATCTTTATATCACTAAAGTTAGTCGGCATGTATTTATATGTCGTCTAATTTTAATGTGATGTTTCCAATTTTAGACAATTTTAGACATACTAAACGTACAACAGAATAGCAAATGAGTAAATTTGGACCAAGTTGAGTAACTTAACCATTTTTAGTGCTGTCAAACTAAATTAGTTTAATCCTACGTTTTCAGAATACGAAACGTCATTTGGCAGGACTAAACTAAGTTTAGTGATTTTTAGTCTAGTTTGGTGAGTTTTGTAACAACAGAATTGGCACCAATGTAGACATTTAAAGTTTTTAATGCGACTTCTATTTTTGGAGATAAAAAATTTAAAAACACGAAATCTACCTCTGCTGGTCTGCTGCGGGCCCGGTTTTTTTCTATTTGTATCCGTGTTCCAGAACTCATATACAGCTGAATTTGGTCTAGACAGCGCTGTCTAAAAGTCATCTATTAACATATACAGGGTGTATTTGAAAAAGGAACACTTACTTAAATCACTGAAAACTCTAGCATGCAGTTACAACAAGAATTTTTAAAAAAAAATTATCCGTTTACAAGTTATTACCGTTTGAATTTCCAGGTATTTTCAACTCCGTTTCTTATAAAAGCTGGTGGAAACGGATAGTTCTTGTATACAAATTTCTTGTCATGTTGTTTGTTCGCGATGAACTCCTATAATAATGAACCGATTATAATGACATTTTTCACAATATATGCAGCTTTGTCCAGCTTGGGAGATAGGATAGTTAATTTTTTAGCTCTACCAACGTTACGCTGCTGGACATAGGGCTCTCTCAAGGACTTCCAAGAAGACCGGCTGGAAACAGCCTGCATCCAATGACGACCTGCGATATTTATGAGGAACTAGCAGTTCCTATTTATATATTTTGAGCGGAAGCCTAATTATTTTTTAAAATAAAAGTAGCCCTAGTTACTCCTTATAACACCAGCTATCTGCCAATGAAAGTCCCGTGGAAATTGGTCCACCCGTTCCGGAGATTAGCCTTAACAAACAACCAGACAGAATGACAGCTAGACGAAAATTTTATAAACTGATTTTAAGGCATACAAGACGGGCTCAACTCAAAATAATAAAACAAATATACATACATTGTTAAGCAACAGGGAAATAACTACAGAAATCTAATTTTCAGCCTCAAAACCTGATTAAAACACAAGATTCCTACAATATCTTTCTTCTGGCTGCATATAAAAAGCATTAATCTATACAGAAAAGTAGGTAATATGTTTTTCTCCTTTTCTGAATTGGCTTTTTTGAATACCTGTTTATATCAAGGTGTATGAATTGTAACTATGAGTGATCCACTTTTCAAATCCTCTATCTTAAAACCGAGAATATTAAGAAATCCCTTTACTTGTGTTCGTTTAATTAAAATATGCATTACTTGTCAAAATACAAATGAAAGACATAACAACTTCCATGTTCATTTTATTTGTAATACAACAATAAAATATATTTGAATGTCATTATCTAAAACGTAACCATAATGAGTATTTAAATAAAGAAGATTTTGAACTAGATATACATTACACATTTACATATATTATAATATTATTAATTACAATATTATTTGTTCTAACATTATCGTGGGGTAGAAAATATATAAAAATAATATAAATACTTTACATACATTTAAACCTTATTACATAATACTTAAAAATATTAAAGCCAGGTACTGATTTAAAATAAATAAACATTAATTCTAATACTAAGATAAAACAAAATTAAAATACATTCACATGTAAATAAATACACAAGGATAAAATTACGACTTTGAAGTGACTAAAGAAAGAGAACAAAAAACAATATTATCTTTATCAACTAACAAACAACATATCGAGTCATGGCATTACGCTAATAAATAAATTGTTCAATAAATTACACTCACACATTCGCACAAGATAAATATTACTTAAATACATTTTACACCGGAGAAATCAAAGGAAAGGGGCCACGAAACCGGGTCGTGTGCTAAGGTTTCTGCGCTTGGTACGCTAAGTTTTGTGCTTCGAGCGATCGGCCCCATCCTCCTCCGTGTCCGCCCCCGCCCCCGCTTCCGCTGCTACCGTAACTCCCTCCGGAATCACCTCCGTAACCGCTCGTTCCTCCACTGCTGTAGTCGTGACTCGAAGTGTGATGCGGATGGGCAACAACTTCATAAGTTACATGCTTCTGCTGAGACAGCAACTTTTTCAACCCAATAATCGCTGACAAAACCAGTGCCAACTTTCCAATCAGCAGAGCTTTCCCAGCAATTAAGGCAATAGCTCCAATTGCAAGTGGCATCAACGCCATCATTTTTAATGCCAAGGCCGCAATCAAAGGTCCCAAAATCTTCGCAGCCTTCTTCTTTTTGCCTCTGCCCTCACTTACCTCATTATCCTCTGTAAACGATGACACGGTATCCTCTAAAGCTCTTCCTGCACTTGAAACTGCATGAATCACATCCGATCCTTTGACTTCCACTCTCAAAGAATGAGTTTCGAAGTAGTTCTTCAGTCTTGAAACAGGGTCCAGAGATCTTGGTGCTCCTGTATCGTGCGGGACATCCGATGACTTAACGACAGTCACTCCATCTGTTAGTGAAAATGATTCTTTCTGTCCGATCATTTTGTCGACGAAGGAGAAAAACTTGTACTTTAAACATGTTGTTGATTCTTTGCGGAGGCAGTCTGTTAAGCCGTCGATATCATTGTCTGTGTGCGAAGTTTCTTGCGCGGGGAGGGCATGACACGCCGCAAAGATTAACAATACGATCGTCCGTTTCATCGTGAATGTGGTTTACGTCTGGCGCGCCCGGCGACTCGACCGTACCTATATAGCCTCGAGCAAGTGTACCGACCGAATTGGACTTTCTCAGTCTGGAAGTAAAAGTAAATCCAGGTTTCATAACGAAAGCCTTGCTCCTCAGTACAAAGGTCGCGAACTTGGGATAGAAAAATGTTTTGGTAGATGTAGGTCAGGCATCTATGTTTGTAGGCTAGTACATTCCGTGCGAAAGCTAACTGCAATCAGATCTATTTTCTTCGTAAAATCTATGGAGTAATGAACTGTGTTTGTATTATAGTTTGTTGTAAAATTTGATTGATGTTTCGAATAATACATTTGTTAAGTTTTAATGTAAATATGTATTAATGTTTAAGTTTGAATTGTTTTCTTACGTTCAAACACAATTGCATTGAACGGACTGTTCGTAGGTGTAAATTATATTTAGTTATGTAAATGTCAACCGGTAATGACATAGATAATAGTTCAGTACCCTTCTCCTCCGTTTATCATCCAATTTTCCATTTGTTGTGGTTCTAACAGATATTTTTGCTAACTTTAACGGAGCTATATGGTTATAATACGTATAATTAAAGCTTCATGACTCTAACCATTTAATGAAATAAGTTAAACCGATACTTTGATCTAGGTACGAGGGTTTTTCGCAATGCTGTTGTCGAAATACGCGTTATTAACGATTTTTTTAATCCTCCATCGTAATCCTATACGTACCTATGATGTAAAATAAAACTAAAGAAACAGCTATTAGAATTGCAAATCATTTTTAAAGATTTTAATGTTCTAATGGCGGTTTTTTTTTAACACGCTTTTAGTTATATTTACTTGTAATTAGCTATGTAAATAAGTCTTGGAAGTAAATTTTAACCTATTTCTAATTGTCATATCAGAATGAAACTTTGTATGTAGGTATATGTAGTTATATAATCCTATAATTTGCCATCTTGGAGCTGATCTGAAGATGGAGACAGGAAGTGGATAGTGGCACTCTTCAGTGGCTACTAATGATCCCCTCGATACGATCGGCTCCTATGATTTGTGTTGACGAGTTTTTTTTTTTTTTTTTTTTAAAGTTCAAACGATTGGGCGTATAGTAACGATAGTCTGATGATGATGAACCTTTTTTTTTTATTTGGTTTACTATTAAAGCGTTTCTTTTTAGTTTTGTAAACTATACTTTATTTTAGGTAATCTTATCAAACAGATAAGATAATAGTGTCTTCATAACTTCTAAAATTACCGGGATTTAGTAGCTTGAACGCCATATTAGATTTGGCTCTGGACTTTTGGTAAAGGAATCAATATGGGGGTTATCACCAATTCAAATTTAAACCCCAGTAAACGCAGAAGTCGTCTAAGCGGTCAGTCCATTGCGTAATAAGTCTGGTAAGCTTATATGTAATTTGTTTAGTTTCAGACCACCCGTGACCACGATCGGTGCAATTTGTTCGAGACGTTCGGATAGTAAAACAACAAGGTGAACAACAGCATCGTCGAAATCCGGATTTATACATTCGAAACTATGACGATGTTTACATTTTTCGATATTCACACTGACTGGCGTTTTGGTCTAGTGACTAGTGACCCTGACTGCTAAGCCAGAGGTCGTGTGTTCGATTCCCAACCGGGACCAATAATCGTCTGATGAGCATGATCATTTGTTCTGTGTCTGGGTGTAATTTATATATAACTAGCAAACCGCCCCGGCTTCGCACGTACGCACGCTTCGTAGCAGAGACATCTTCAACAATCTTCATCCTATTTCAACCAAAATTTACACAAGACCTTAATAAATTATATACCTAAACCTTCCTCATGAATGGCTCTATCTATTACTGAAAACCGCCTGAAAATCCGAAAAAAATAGAGCTATCAAACACTTCTTTATATCCCGTGCAAGTAAAACCATACTTTATACACATACATATGAGCACATAACCATACTTTATACACATACATATGAGCACATAACCATACTTTATACACATACATATGAGCACATAACCATACTTTATACACATACATATGAGCACATAACCTAGACTGCAAACATGCTGCAGCAAGTGAAATCTGCTTTGCTGCTTGCTTATTATCATAATTTATATAAATAATTAGTTATGTTCAGGATCGTTCTTGTAAATAACAAATAAACAATTGCACGGATGGCGCTAAAGTTAGGGGTTTGATTCTAAAACGGTGCAAGTTTTTATTTTATTTTTTTTCTTTTATAAAAAGACAACTCCCGCATTAGGAATTACTCCTGTGTCGCAGGGGACTTTATAAACATACAAATAACGGACACAAAGAACACCCAGACTAAGGTGAGAATCGGACCCACGACCTCTGGCTCAGCAGTCAGGGTCACTAACCACTAGACCAACAGGCCAGTTATAATTCAAGTAATTAGTTTTAAAAGTAATTAGAATATATTTTATGAGCGATACAACCTGTTATAAGCTAATTTTATTATGTAATATAATAATGTTTTTTAAGATAAATATATACATACCCTACTTAAAAGAGCGTCATTTTTCGCCAACAAGTGGTACAACAAGTGGTACAACAAGTGGTACAACAAGTGGTACAACAAGTGGTACAACAGTTTGGCCACGGTAATACTATCTATGTCGTATAATATCTGTTGTCGCCACATCTAAAACTCTTATTTATTTTATTAAAAATAGGGCCAAACTATAATAGATGATAACACAGTTCACTATTTAATAAAAATTTGTTAATAGATATTATTTTGACTGGTTATACCGGTAACGCAATACTATTGGTCGATTGATAAATATTAACAAATTGTGGGTTTATAAAAGGAGAAATAAGATGAGAACTTCACTTGGCAGTTGCTGTTAGTGATTTTTATAGTTTATATCAGTGGTTTTGAGACTGTTTCTAACATACATTACCGTGATTTGGCGATTTTTGCTATTACTGCATGTTTTTTTTATGAATAAAAACAAAAAAAGTGGTACCAAGTGTGGGTGTTCTAAATTTGCGTCCGTTTTTTGGATATTTGTCAAGATCTCCCAACACAGGAATTATTTCTTATGTGGTATAATTGCGTTTAAAGAATATATAATTTTAACATAAAACCGTAACTGGTAAATAACTAGTGTCACAATCACACAATCACACTTTAATCATAATCATTTATTCATTTGTTTAACATAGGTATATATACAACATGTCCCAAAATTCAACGATAAGCCGAAACCGGTGGATGGTCAGCTCGATAACTACCTAGGGAAAAATAATAAAAAAATCCAACTTTTTTTTTCAACGTTACTTTAACTTTTTTTAAATGTTTGTAATTTGATACCCTATACGATATGATTAGACACTGTAGCTACAAATATGAACATATCCCTGCATTTTTTTTGTATTAGCTTCCTAAGTAACATAAGTATTAATTTCGGTTCCAAATAGGACCAAAACATCCGTACTTTAAATACAAATAAAAAATTATCATAATTATAAATACAATTGTGTAAGGTTTTGACTGATGTATGTGAATTCGGCGATAGCGTAATGGCTAAGGCATCGGACTTGCGATCAAGTGGTTGCGGGTTCGAACCCCACCCAGTGCACTACCGGCGTGAACCCACCCCTAACACAAGCGTTTAGCTTAGTTGGAGGGGTTAAGAAGAATACTAGTAATGTGTGACCCACGTTACTAGTATTCTTTATCAAAAAAAAAGAAAAAAAAAATGTGATTGAAATAAATAGTTAAGTTGCTTAATCCATTGTTTTTTTTAAAAAACAACATTTACCAACCGTGATTGGTAAAACCTAGGATTTACTAATCTTTCATGGTAATAGCCCGAAAAATTATCTATTCTTTATGAAATTCCCACTTTTACCATTAAGAGTTGGTAAATTTTAGGATTTACCGGTAAAACCTAGGGTTTACCAATATTCGGGCTTTTACAGTAACATATAGACTTTAAGGCAGCAAAGAACAATACGTTTGATTTTTAGGCATGGTGTTAAATTTGAACCTACGCCATTTTGGGACCGCATAGAACATACCTTCTGATTACAAGGTTTAGGTAAGGGTGAACTCCTTGCCAGTGGTGAAAGGGCTTATGACGTATTTATCATGGAGTAGTGTTTAAGTGTTTCTTGAGGAAACCTGTAACACTAGTTTGGATACGTACTTACAGCAACTCTCCGTATACATTTGCAGTGAGAGTTCTTTGGAAAGTTTGATAATAATTATTTTCTAACAATGTTTCAAAATCAGTATTTTGAGCTTTTGAGTGCGGAAAAATTATTTGGCTGTGTCATAGTTGACAAGAAAGTTTGTTTTAACCCAACGCTAATAACTTGATGATAGTATTCTGTCACGAGTGCTGAATTGGTTGCATTGTTCTTACTTACTGGTACAATTTGTAATTACAGTCTCCGTAATAACTGGCAATTGAAATGATCAGGGTTGATCGTATAATTGGATACAAAATTCATATAATCCAGTTAAACTATGTATAAGATGTTGCCATCGAATTGCACCGATCGTGGTCACGTTTTTACTTCATTGTACGTCAAGTAACCAAACAAGAATCATACTTTACAAATATGATCGCGATTAAGTTACGATTAAGATACTTAATATTACTACATAAGTTGTGTCGTTGTTTGTGATTTGTTTTTATTTTAAGTCTTGATTGGCAGTAATACCTACAGGTCTTCATACATGTACCACGTGCTCAACCCTTTGCTTCAGTATCCCTCTGGAACACAGCCGCATGTCTCCGCAAAAGCTTCTAGAAGCTTCTCATCGCTCGAAAACTTGTGTCAGCTGTTTCTTTAACGTGTGTAAAAAAAAGTTGTGCAAAAAAAAAGAAAAACTCCCATGGCGCTAAATCCGAGGCTGTCCAAGCAATTTCATTCCAGCTTGGTGCAAATAGTCCTTAGTTTTGTCAGCTCGATGTGCAGGGACGTTATCTTGATGCAAAAGCTATGTTTTGAGTCTTGAGGTTGGTCTTTAATTTTTTAAGGGTTCTAATACTTGAGAAAAAAATTCCTCCCTTTATCAAGCACAACAGTAGCCAATATTTCTCTCTTAGTAAAAAATTCAGCAACCATTCTTTTCTTCACGGATTGGGACATTTGCACAGACATCCGCGGTAGTTCATCTTCAAACACCCACACTTTAATTTAAGAGAGAGAGAGTAGAAACGCCGAAATAGTACAACCAGGATTCATCACATGTAACAATCGAGTTCAAGTAGTTAGATCGGCCGTCTTTTTTAACATATCAGGATACCAAGTCAGCGCATCAGTCTCCATACTTTCAAATGGTCATGAAGAATCCGATGAACAGTTGGTGCACTTAACTTGAGGATTTCCTCGAGCTTCTCCCAGTACCAGCTTCTCCCTCTAGACCGCATTCAACGGCGAGCGACTCGAATCATCGATTGCCAGGATATTTCAGATCAGCTTGACCCCTTGGCGTTGCGTAGAGATGTAGCTTCACTCTGCATTCTCTATTGGCTGTATTATGAGGAAAGCTACGAGGAATTTTTCGGACTTATACCGGTCGCAGGGTTTTGCCATCGTGCCGTCACCTGGATAATTGGCAATCCACCACTGTGCGGTTTTCCAGAAAATGTTTGCCTCGCACAACCAATCTGTAGAACAAATTGTCGCCTGCAGTATTTCCGGACCAATACGACCTTCAAACCTTCAAGAAAAGACCGTACTCCCATCTCAAGAGGCGGCTACGCACTTGCGACTCTTGAGTCGCAAGTATGCATGGGCGACAGTAGTTACCATCAGTACATTACCCGTCTGCTCATTTGCCCCTTATAACATAACTGTCGATAAGTCACAAGTCTTCTTACAGTAATCTTCGTACAGTCTCAATGTTTTTATCGGTAGGATCTTCAATCGGCCTGCCGGACCTTCCATCATCCTCCAAGTTAAAATTGCCGCCATTGAATTGAATATACCACCGATCTATGGTCTGTAGAGATGGTCCAGTTTTCGTCCGTGCACCACTCATTTCATCGAAACATTTTTATTTAGTCAAGTCACGCTTAAATTAATACAAAAGTACCTGGGAGACAGAGCTTCGCTCTGTAGCTTTTTGTAAAATAATTGAACTGATTGAAACTGACAAAAAAATTACTTGCCAGCAAATTTTGTGCTATACTTACGTACTGTATTAGGCATTAGAATGACCCAAGTTTTGCACTTAGGTCATGTGTGCATGTGCATCTGAAGGTTTTGAATATTTGCACTTGATTTAACGGAAAAGCAGAAAGTGCAGTCATTGGCTATCAATAATATCATGACAGAGGACGAAACCTGGGTGTACTGCTTTGAACTGAAAAGAAAAAGCCAATCGGCAGCATGGATCTTTGCTTTTGAAGATGACAGAGAAGTCGAAGCATTGATAAGAAAATAGTTTCTTATTTTTTGGGCAAATCAGGACATTACACAACAGTGACGCTTGGAGCCCAAGACAGTGACCACAGATTAGTACGTCAATACTTGCTTGCCTTACTATAGCGTCTTAGAAAAAGATCGCGAACAGCGTCCTCGTAGTTCACCATGAAAATACATCCTCACATAAAATCATGTGCAGTCCACCTAGAAGCCTCTCTTTCTATTGCCTAACTCGTATTTCTTTAACCGTCGTTAGGGTTACATTTCTTTACCTTTCGCTGCCCTTTGGAAGTGTGAGAAACGTAAATTTCAGATCCTTGTTATTACTTTCTTGAGAAGCCGAATACAGCCGAATATATACATGTAGCCGGCGCGCGGTAACCCACTGAGTTATTCCGACTCCTCGACAACGGCACGTACTTGTAGTTTCATACCTACAGTGCGGAGTGGGCCTGACATGCTACTAATAAAGCTTGTTAACTGATTTCTTCTGCAGGGTATAATGTACTTTGATATTTTCCCATTAATTAACATCAACGAAGAGAGTTGAGAGTTATTTATTACTCACTGGACTTTGCAAACTGAACAAACATGTGTTCTACCTAAAGTTGGGCGATAACACAATATGCAGATTCTGTCTAGAGGCCGAAGAAACTGCAATGGATATTTTATGCATTTGCGGCACCGAAGTATTAACCTAGGGTTGCACATCATTCAACCGCAGGAAATACAAACAATCACTGCTGATAGGATCTGGAGGTTTCACGAAGCCATAAGTCTGAGCAGTGAACTATACAGCAAGAGTGCGCTACAAAAGACCACAAATGGTGGAGGTAGCATTGGGCACTTAAAGAACAATAATAATACCTCAGGAATTTAAGCTTTAAATTTGAAAATAAGTTTAAAAAATTAGATTTTTTAAAAAAAAATTTAAAACCATATGACGTCATGGCCCCCTTATTTCATACAAATTTCTACACAATGTATGGTTTTGAAGTTTAATAAAGAGGCACTGATTTGTTTTGATAGTCTTCTGTTAAATAAAATCGGTTCTTCTCAATCGTATTCTTATGGTAGGTATGGTTATAAGCTATTTAATAATACGTTAAGACCTTTAGAAGCTGAACAGTTGCCATGGACGGCGAAACTGCATAAAAAGGCTAGTTAAATGCATGAAATATCAAAATATATTAAGTGTTATATTATTACGAAGCCATAAACGCTGAATATGACTAGATTTCAAAAGTTATTCCGTCATTAGCAGAAAGCTTTCACTTTTTTTTTCATTCTTTAATGTGTTATCGTCATCACTGTTATTATGCTTATCTAAATATTTGTATGACTTCCTGAATCAGCTAAATGGCTGGCACTTCTAGAAAAAGATTACACTTTTATCGTATGTGTAAGTTAGTAAATACTGGCAACCCACCCCGGATTCGAATGGGTAACAGACATCTTGAGCAATCATCGTCATATTTCAATAAATTTTTTCACAACCTTAACAAGTTATATACCTAAACCTTCCTCATAAATCGCTCTATCTATTAGTGAAAACCACATGCAAATCCGTTCGTTTTTGAGTTTATCGCGAACAGACAGACAGAGAGACAGACGCGGCGGGGGATTTTGTTTTATAATATGTAGTGGAGTGTAAAACTGTACTACAGCAGTGCCACCTAGCAGCGGTCTTCAGTAGGGTAAAGATATATCTTTTCTTTCTTATGGATTCTTTGAATCGAGCAGAAATCTTCTGTACCCTTCTTTTCTTTGTGGGCGGGGTCGGTTTTTTTAAACATGCGGCGCCACTTTGTGCGGTTGTTAGTATCGTCCACTGTAAGGGACATATTTTTCTTGTCCTTTTGGACAGTCGTTAACCACTTCGTTCTGTACCCTTCTTCTATAAAATTATTTGCAATCACATCCTCATTTACAGTATCCCTAATTTTTAAACGGGTCCATAAAATTTAACTCGTGTTAATATAAGAAGTTTTGAAATAAGCAATATTATGTTCTACGTGTTTAAATGATTTTTCGAAGTTTTGAAATTATTGTGGATGAAGGCCCCTCCAAATCGGTCTTCTTAGTGGTCATAGCGGCAGTGGACATCCTGTGACTGAAATGGTTATATTACTGATGAAAGTATTATTGGCAACGCTGCTTCTTTTGTGTTTCAAATGTGACTTAAGGCTGGCCTTTCAAAGGTCATATTGCGCCAACTCACTGTCCATTCAAACCACTATCAAATTTTTGATGGTGAAAGTTCTATTATATTTGAATGATTTTTCCGTGATCAGTCAGTAGGTATAATTATAGTATTTATTCATATATTTCGTATGAGTTTCTAATTAACGACGGTCATAGAAATCTGCATACTAAAAATAGCTGTCAGTCAGACATAACAAAAAAAAAATGTACTGTACATTATGGATATAATTACGGTACCGTTGGCGATTTGGCCTGTCTTAGTGGCATCTCGAGCTAGCTCAGTCTCAGCCCCGTTTTCCGTTCCGAGACTTACGGGATCCCTTACCCTAGCTCCCTCTCCCAATACCTTATCCTTTTGTCCCGTCTGAAACCGATTACATTCCCAAAGAGAATTGGCGCCAGGCAGGCGCCCGAAAGATGATGATGATGATAATATGGTAGCGCAATGGCTGAGGCCTCGGATTTATGATCAAGTGGTTGCGCATTTGACCCCCATCCAGTGCACTTCTCGTGTAACCCGTAATCTTGTTTTTAAATATAATTTCTTTTACAAAATAACTTTGTTGTATAGTATATTTGTTAATATGTTACTTGTAAGTAAGGATTCAGTTTAGACCATTAGACTTAGACTAATCTATTGAATTAAGCAAATCCTGTAATGATCTTTAGGGCAAAGGCAGTCTGAAATTTAAGGAGACGACATTCATATCGAGATTTATTTCGATGAGTGGGTCTTAAGGTCATCACACACTATACCGTCACGGTAGCGGCACGGTAAAACGTGGTCGTACAATATATTTCATAATGTCAACATGAAAAAGTCGACGGCGGACAGTAAGCGCGTATTGACATTATATAATGTATTATACGACCACGTTTTAAAGCTCAGATTTGAATGACTACTTGATTGCTAGGGTGGAGCCGTGCTGTTACCGTGACGGTATAGTCTGTGGTACTGATGAGCTTTAAACTGAAACAGAGTAATTGATTTTTAATTATACTCTATGATTACCTACCTATTATCTTATTACTTTAAACGAACAATTCTTATATGTACTCGTATGTATTTATTTATGTATGTATTTATATTTCGGTTATCTCGGAAACAGCTCTAACGATTTTGATGAAATTTTGTTCAAAGATACAATTTTAGATTTTAAGTTCAATTGCATAGTTGTATTTAATTTTAAAAGTGACGATTTTACAAAAAGCTACCGTGCGAAGTTCGGTCTCCCAGGTACTTAATAAAGTAAGGATTTTAACTATTCTGCAACGTATGTAATTATCTCACATGTAGTATTGTAGTGTTTACAATATATAGGTAATAAAATACCAGAAACAATGAAAAATTTGTGGTTTCAACAATAAAAAAAAAAAGTTCTACTATTGCGTCACTGATTATTTAAACGATGTTAATAAAATATTTGTAATTTTCTAATCTTTGACATATACTTGATATAACGTACAAATCTTGCAATTATTATTACTATTTATTTAATTTGTGACTAATCGATCTTAATAATACAAACAAATACATTATGAATAAAAAATTTGTATGCCGTATGGCAGAATGTACGAGGCTCCTAAAATGGTTACATACCATCTTATTTCCTTTTACCGATGCGACATTCTGAACAAATTAAGACTGATTTGTTTTGAATAATTACTGGTGCACTTAATAGCCCTTTTACGTTTTATAAATATGCATATTTATATCGTATGCATATTGAATGTAGGTACAAATCAGAATTTAATTTTTAAAAGCTCCGTTTCACTTCTATCGATCTATTACGATATTTTCTGTGCTTGAAAAATGAGGATTAACTTTTTATTTTCACATGTTTTTTTAAGTGTAATGTTAAGCAATTATTTTAATGATATGACGCTATTACAATAACGATATCAAGTAATTCACTCAAGAAAATATATCCTAGACTGCTCTGTAAACAGCCGTTAACGTCATTACGCCATGGTATTTATCTTCAGCTTTTGCATTTAGCTGTGTGTGCAATAAAATCCTCTACATAGTTATGTAGAGGATTTCGGATTTTTTGAGTGTTCGTCGGCGCCAAACAACAAACTGATTAATTATCAAAATTTTATTTGGCGCCGACTCAAAATAAGTTTATATAAAATTAGATAGTTTATGTAAATAAGCTCAATACTTAAGACTTAAGGTTTATTTATTTTTTGCTTTTTAGTTACTCTCGTCGGTTTAATTTTTTGTTAAAAAGAATTTTTTTTTTTTTTTCATCATCATGATGATGATGATGAAAAATGATGATGATTTCTAAACGCAATACCTGATAAAGTAATGAAAAGTAAACAGAAACACTATTCGTTCCTACAATTTTCGAGGGTTTCTCTCATTTTTTTCAGGATCCCATCATTAGATCCTGACTTCCTTGACATGGGACCAATTGAGGTATACCCTATCTAACAAAAAAAGAATAATCAAAATCGGTTCATAAATAACGGAGTGAGGGCTGAACAGACATAAAAAAAAAAAATATATATATTATACGGTCGAATTGAGAACCTCCTCCTTTTTTTTTTCGTCGGTTAATAAAAAATAGTAAGTCATTATATTACTCGTCATTATTTATTTAACAAGAACTAAATGAAATTGTCTATCAGGATGTGAATTTCTTTCATCTTAGTCACAAATGCCTTCACGAGTGTAACCGTAATTTCTAAACCACCAACATGTATATTCACTTTCTATCGAGTCTTTGTTGATATTGTTATATCCTGTTTAAAACTTAAGAACACTTAAAAGTTCATGCCAACTCAGGGCAAAATGTTCTTATTTTCAAGAGACTAACGCACCATTTTAAAGGCTTACACCATCTTTATAAACGATACCAGCGTTATCAAAGCAAAAAGAAAATACCATCAAGTTTGTTGACAGTACACAAGTACCAACTTGTCAAGAACTTAACTTGGAGCGAGCTGAATGCTGAATTGGCGAGTATCGCCACTGTGGTCCTTTAGTTCTCCATAAAAGTTGTGGGCTAACGTTTACTAAAGATCAACTTTGTCTTTAGTTAACGGACCAATAGTAGCAGACAGAATTATTTTGAGACACTGGAAATATGATTGTCTAACGTAACTGTTAGAAAGCCCACTTCGTATGTATATTATTTTTAAATGTTATAATATAACTCACTACAACCCAACATCCCTCGGCATCCCTAGCAGTTGATACTGATGTTGCGTTGTCTTTCTATTAAAATGCCATAGGATTCATATAAAAAACTTGAACTTCATTTGATAGGATTGTTGTACCCACAGTATTCTAATAATATAATAATAGTAATAACTCCACACATCTCACACACGGCCGTCTGATCCCAAACTAGGCAGAGCCTGTACTATGGTAACAAGACTGCTGATAAACATATTTAGATATTTCTAAATACATATATATTATAGATAAATTACACCCAGACCCAGAACAAACTATCGTGCTCATCACACAATTATTTGTCCTGGGTGGGAAACGAACTCACGACCTCTGGCTTAGCAGTCAGGGTCACTAACCACTAGACCAACAGGCCAGTCTAATATAAAGTAGTTGTTAAAAGGTGACCAGAGATGTTTTCATAGAAAAAAAGATAAATGATAAGATAATGCATACAGACATGCTGTCTCATGCATTTTAAAGAGACTGTGCATATCTCCAAACAGTTAGTACCCTTTCCGTCACCAACTCTAATAATGATAATAATATATATTGAGACATTATACACAGCCCTTTTTTTTCTTTTCGTACGTGTGAAAAACCCCGCCACCTCACCGGGTTTTCAGTCGGGCGGTGTGTCGGAATCGAACCGACTAAAACCACACGGTGTGCCGTACTGCGCCTTAAATAGGAAGGATCCGGGAACACCTTTTATTAAGACATCCGGACTCCCCCTAGCGCCCGAGTGGAGATCGTCCTCCCGGACCCGATCCGCCTTCTCCTTCTGCGAGATTAAATCCTCACAGAAGGTCGCGACCGCGGTAAAATTCCTGTCACTACCTTCCATGGACCTTATAACGGCCAGTAGCGAGAGATCTCCTCCGATGACTGCAGTGAGATGCCGGAAGTGCTTGTCGAAGCGCCACCTTCCGTCAAGGATCAGACCCAGATATTTTATGTGGGCCTGAACCGGTACGAGGACCGAATTAACCTCGATGAACGCACCATGAAATAAGAGGGCCTCCGTCTTATCGAGCAAGCCCAGCGCCTCAATGCGCGCGCTTGAAAGTTCACCCCCCAGGCCGTGACCAATGTGTCATGCGTAATATAATACACAGCCCTATCCAGACCCGAACAAGCACAGATTGTACTCTGGGTCTAGAAGCCGTAAATATGTACTTCTATAATATACATAGAAACACCTACATCAAGTGCAAATAGACATATACAAATGTTTGACCGAGAATCGAAGCCCAAAACTGTCACTCAAGCATTCAAGTTCACTTATACCCTCCAAATACTGTACAGCAATTACAACAAATAAGGAAACCGCACTCATTCATACAAGTACACTTACAAATGTAAAATTGGGCAAGTGTTGACTCATCTCGACCGTAGTTGAGTTGGCCAAGTACTTGGTGAAAAGTGAAAGGGTTCAAATTATTTGAGATGTTGACTTGATATGCTTCAAAGTTAAGCATGTGAGTACTTTTATGTTAATATAATAATGCATTTTCTTTATAATTTTGTTGGGATTTGCTTTTCAAAGTTTTCAGTTGTTATTATTAGTACTAGTACTATTATGTATTCTGTGTTATTAGGTAGATTTCGAAGAAATTCTACCTCTAATTGGTTTTGTACCAGTTGGCGAGTTTTCCAAAAAAATCTTTACAGGAGGTCTACTTATGATCCCTAGACCCCAAAACAACCGCCAGTTAAAAAGTTTATATAAATATATATATGTGTATATGTATGTACCTCAATTTTACTGGCACGATAGGGTTCGCAACGATCGATATTCTCATGTATTATTCTGTCTATTAATGAAAGCCGCATGAAAATCCGCGAAATCGCGAACAGACAGACGCGGCGGAAGACTTTGTTTGATAATATGTAGTAGTGATAAACATTTTATTTGGACACAATGCACATTTGTAGTAAGTGTCGCGCAGATAATGTATTAGCTGATGTTTTTAAGATACAGGGATTCGATATAAAAATAAGGTTTAGTTATTATTTCTATTCTATAACTACATGCAATATACCAAATAATTAAAGTTCTAGTCTTATTTCAGAATTGTTTTTTCTTTAAACACTTTTATTAGCTTCACTTATAACAAAATATGTAAACAAATCATGGAAGTAAATTTTAACCTACTTCTAATTGTCATATCTAAATCAAATCATATCATTCGTTTTGACGAGTCGTACAGATTGATCTTGGTGAGGATGGTCCGATGATGAAGCAGGGAGGTGCATAGTGGAACTCTTATATACTTTTTAATTGGGTTCGTGATTGAAGCGTATTTTCTTAGTTTTGTCTATTTATTGATACTTCCTGCAAATACGTTGCATGAGGCGGACTTAATGCCGATGCGGATTTTCTACCAGTCAACCTTTAGGTAATAAATACAGAGACTAGCGTGGCAGGTGTATAATTATAATTGCTATGAGTTTTACTAAAGTATAATAATTTTAAATACCTACAAACCAACTTTCTGTAGAAGCATAGACAAAAAAGATTTCTGGTGTGAAATTATCACCAGCCTGCAGAAGATGATGGTTATCTTATCTAGAAGTGAGTGAAGCGTCACAGGGATGGCAAATCGAAGGTTAGACAGTTGGTATGGCAAGAGTTTATAGGTATCAAGCGGACTGAGTGCTTTTTTGACAAATTTCTCTTATAATAACACACATTCTAATTAAAAGTTTAATCTCGAAAGTGCATCGCTTGATAACAATCTCGAGAACGTTTAAAACAACTCATGTATTTAAATATTCATGAAAAAAATTGCTTTCATACATTATCTATCATAAAATATTCTAATTTTAAGCTGTTTAATTTCTATCAAAGAAAGTGTTTCAAATGATAAGCAAAATGTAAGCAGGTATGTATGATCTTAATTGCGAAGGTAAAAGTGTGCGAGGTCACGTCAGTTCATTATGTTTTCATGGCGGATGTTGTTCTCTAGTGAGCATGAATATAGAAAGGTTGAAGTACGTAAAGCTATTTCGATACTTAACCAGTTGAAGACGTGTTCAGTTTATTTGCATAAAATACTGTTAGTTTTTAGGGTTCCGTTCCTGAAAAGGAAAATAGGAACATTTATAAGATCACTTTGTTGTCTATCTGTCTGTCTGTCAAGATACTTTTTCTCAGGAAGACGTGGACGCATCAAGTTGAAATTAACATGAAAAACTTATGTCTGCGGTCACTTGAAGCTGTAAAAAAATCAAGCGTCGAAGTCAACGCAATCGAAAGATACGACTATTTTAGTTTTAAATTTAACCAAATTTTATCATTTCGCGGTTAAATTAAAACCTATAGGGTTATTCCCATTGACCCTAGAATCAGACAATTTTGGTAAAAAGTAAAGTCTCACAACAGAAGTAAACTACATACTATGTCTGGCGCCGACTCATAATTACTTGAGTATTTACATTAGTGTAGGAATTTAGATAGGCTAACAAGTTTATTTTCCGATTTTCAGTACCTTTCTTCTTTCGTCGATTAAAAATTTTGACCACTCTAATACCCGGTTCCTATAAAAATAATAATAATAATAACTTGACACATCTTACACACGGCCGTCTGATCCCAAACTAGGCAGAGCCTGTACTATGGTGATCAGACCGCTGATAAACATACTTATATATTTCTAAATACATACATATTATAGTTAAATTACACCCAGACACAGAAAAAATTATCGTGCTCATCAAATTCAACGAAGTTTTACCGTCCGTAAGCAAAACGAATCGTTTCCTGATTATAGGAACCGGGCATAAATGATGATGACAACGTGTAAGCGTCGTAGGCCGATCGCTGAATTGAGCCGATCCAAATCTGCCTGGGCACATCATGATTCGCCGGCATTTCTTGCCGCCATACATTATTGTTATTGTTAACGTTTGACGACTTGACCGGCCATGTTTTGGTAAATCGATTCTGTAGGGTGACCAAAGTAATGTATCTTAAAAATGAAATACGGTCGGTTCACAAAAATTATATATTTTTTTACTATTTGGAGCACCAATAATATAGTTCGAGGAATCCCACTGCTAGTTACCCTTCTTTTTTATTTTTCTCCTACTCAAACACACAGCGCTCAAAACAGCACCGTCAGCGTTGCAAAACGAAACTATATTACGATACGCCCAGCCATATTTTGATGTGACCAAGTGACTATTAGTTGGGCAAATCGCCAAATCGGGTGCTCTAATTGCTCTGCCCATTTTTAGTATGGGCCTAATGTCTTCAAATAATCGGTCAAATCACGAAATGCCTGCTTGCTATTGCTACGACGATCGGCCTACGCCACATGCAAAATTTCATGGTGATCGGTTGAACAGTTAAATAATGTAACTCATATTCGCATTTATAATATCCCTTAGGGTTTAAATTCATAGAATGTATAATGTCGCAGATACAGATTTTTTGGCCGCCATTATCTTCGCGGGCGAGTGGTGGGTAATCGTGCGAAATGAGGAAACACTCTTGAGTTTTGTACACCGAATTAAATGTTCAAAGATAGTAGGTAGTAGGTAGATTACGTTGGTTAACAACAAAATAAGGTTAGTTACAAAACGGTAGGACAGTTCCTAGATGTGTTCACGACGGTCGACGTATCGTGAATAACGGCTGGCCGACACGAGCGAACAGATTATGGCTTTGTCAGAAGCTCACCGAGCGAAATGAATTTGCGGCGAGTTGCCGGGTGATGGTGGCTCCTCTCGTTTCGATTAACAACCGTGATCATTTCCGGATGCGACAACACTTTCATCTATAAAACATATGAAAATAATCGAGATTTCATTGAATTCGGTAAGTAAGGCCTGATCCTATATGTAAGGTTAATTCATTAGAATACCGTAATAATTCATATGTGTATCTTAAAACATATTATATCGACTAGTAATTAGTGATACGAATTACTATTTTTCCTATCGATATTATTATATTACGAATATTGTCCAATCGATTCTGATTTATATTGTGGCAACACACTGTTTCAATGTCATGTTGAAAAGTGATGATTTTGATTATTATACCCGCATAGCTCGAATCGAGAGGTTGTTTTATTTAAATCTATTTGCATCCTGATAACCTACGCTTTTTCTGGGATAAAAGAACTGCTCCTTTTATCTCAGAAGTGGGATACATCAAGTTCGCCCACGATTTTAAAGAAATTACAACGTAATCTTCGCTGGCTAGCGAAATTATAACCACGTGTTTTCGTCGAGAATTTTGTTTTGTGGAACACGAACACCTACGAAATGGTTGCAACCAGCAGTGACGAAGATGAAGGTAGTAACCGTGGCAGCGTGAAATCTTCTCGTCGAACACGCGAAAAACAAAAACGAAGGCGTCATCGGAGCAGGAGCAATTCAAGCAGGCGCAGGCAGCGATCATCCTCGAATTCAGTGGAGTGCCTGAGAGGTGACCGTCGTTCTCGTGTGAAGCGCAAGCATCGTCGCAAAAGGAGCCACAGTCATGAGCACCAGCGTGAACGTGGATCGAGCGGTAGCATCAAGAGGCATAGCAGTGGGAAGCGTAGCAGGCAACGTGATACAGAGGTCGTCGAGGTCTGTAGCAAGCGGCGATCGTTATACACCGCCGGGTCACGTGAGTACGTCTAATATTTTTAACAGTGACACACAGGCATTTTTGTCATCTTTAGTGAAAGCTATCTCTAGCAACCGTTCTCAGACCAATAAATTTCCTATGCTAGGAAATGTGATACCTGAGTTCGATCCCATGGTTAAAGGACAAACCATCCACATGTGGATGAATAAAGTTGACGAATGCGCAAGGCTATATAGTTGGGTAGACGATCGGTCCTTAAGATTAGGTGCTAAAGCAGCGAATTGCCAGGAACCTGAGCAAGTTTTAAGATATTTTCAGTCCATTAAGCAGCAGGCTCGTGAATCGGACAAATCGAAACCAAATTTTGATAAACGTAATAGCTCAGTGCTAACATCTACCAATAACTCAAAGCAGAATCTAAATACTAATGAAATAAAGAACTCGAAAATTAGAAATAATGGAGCTATTGTGTGTTTTAACTGCAACGAATTTGGGCACCTTAGTTTTAAGTGTCCAAAACAGATATTGAAGTGCAATGTTTGTAGTAGGTTTAGGCCATTTAACTGTTAATTGTCCGAGATTGCCAGGCGCCTCTAGTAGTAATAAGAACGAGAATTCTAATGATAAGAATATTATGCGCGTTGAAACTAATGATTCGAGTGATTCAAAATATTTGTTGAGTATAAGACTAAATGGTGAGGTTATTCAGGGCTTTGCCGATTTAGGTAGTCAGTGCACTCTAATACGGTGTAGCGAAGCGATAAAAAGAGGCATCAGTTGGACTGATAGCCATTTACCTACCATGAGAGGCATTGGAAATAATATAGTGGTACCATTAGGTGTTACTCAGGTTAAAATTAAAATACAAGACATTGAAGAAGTTCGTGCATATGTTGTAGATGATCAGGTTATTAAGTATCCAGTATTGATTGGTCATAGTTTTACTGAAAGGCCGGGAATACTTATTATGAAAACTACTGATTCTTTAGTGTTTGGTCGGGAAAGCCCTATTAAAGTACAATTAAGAATTTGTGATGACATGAATGTACCCCCGAAAGAAATGTTTCCATTGCCGGTTACAACGGGCAACAGCTACTCAGGTTCGGTTAGTGTGAACGGATCTTTACGCGGCGACCCGCAGAATCTGTTTTATTTAATGCCGGGCGAATATGAAGTAGAAAACGGTAGAGGTGTTGTGTTGGTACAAAATTTCGGAGATAAATCGATATCATTGAGGAAAAATTCGCTTATTACACGCGCTATTACCACCAAAGATCCTATTAGTGTAAACTTGTTGGATTTTGACAATGCTGATACAGTTGCTGCTTTAAATTATGGCCAACAACTTAGCGACAGTGATGTTAACAGATTAAAGATCTTACTTAAGAAATACGAATGTTGTTTTTCTGATAACTTAAAGGAGCTAGGGTTAACTAAAGTGGTTCAAATGAAAATAGAGCTGAACAATACACAACCCGTAGTCTATCGGCCGTATAGGCTTTCGTTTCCGGAGCGGGCTCAGGTTCGATCTATGGTTAATGAGATGATTGAGTCGGGCATAGTATGTGAGTCGAGTTCGTCGTACGCTAGCCCAGTAATTCTGGTTAAAAAAAAACTGTTGAAAGTAGGTTATGCGTCGATTATAGAGCCCTAAATAACAAGACTAAGAAAGAGCATTATCCGTTGCCTATAATTGACGATCAGCTTGATAGATTAGCAGGGAATATGGTATTTGTGAGTCTCGACCTCAAATACCAGTTGAAATTGATTCACAAGATAAGACTGCGTTTGTTACACCTGACGGGCAATATCAATTTAAACGAATGCCCTTTGGACTTGCAAACGCACCGTCTGTTTTTCAAAGAGCGATGAATAAAATACTAGCTAAGGTGAACTATACTATTATTTATATGGATGATGTGCTGATTCCGGCAAAATCAGTAGATGAGGGATTGACGCGTTTAGAGGAGGTATTTCAACTTTTACGGGAGGCTGGACTCACACTGAAACTCAAAAAGTGTAACTTTTTTTATATAGAGCTTGATTTCCTAGGATTTCATGTAAGTGGTAAAGGTATCCGCCCGGGCACACGTAAGACGGCAGCCATACGAGATTTTCCGACACCGCATAACGAACATGATGTAAGGCGATTTATCGGTTTGGCTAGTTTTTTTCGAAGGTTCGTAAAGGGTTTCGCCTTAACAGCTCGACCGCTAACAGACCTATTGCGCACGAAATTCGAGTGGAAATGGACCCAAGAGGAAGAAGAGGCTTTTAAAAATCTGAAAGAGAAATTAATTGAACGTCCTATTCTAGCTCTGTACGACCCTAAATTAGATACAGAATTGCACACAGACGCGTCCAAAGTTGGTATCGCAGGAATTCTTATGCAAAAAGGTACGGACGGGTTGATTAGGCCGATAGCATACTATAGTCGCAAGACCACGGTTGATGAGCAAAAGTTTCACTCGTTCGAGTTAGAGACTCTTGCGGTCGTTGCATCACTAAATCGTTTTCGAGTATACTTGCTAGGATTGAAGTTTAAAATAATTACGGATTGTAGCGCATTACGTACAACGTTAACAAAGAGAGACCTCATTCCCCGAATTTCTCGTTGGTGGGTTCATTTTCAGGAATATGATTGCGAAATTGAATATAGGCCAGGCGCGCGTATGGCTCATGTAGATGCGCTCAGTCATGGGCCTGTTGGAGAATCTACTGAAGAGAATAGGGAGCATGTGCTCGATGTTTTACGTGTAGACATTCGTGATTGGGTAGCCACGGTACAGAGTGATGATAGTGAAATTAAGCGTATAAGAGATATTTTAGAAGATGATGAGACCAAATTCGTAGCGGACGTTCGCAAAAATTACCAGTTAAAAGGGAATCACGTATATAGAGTATTAGACGAATAATTACGGTGGGTTGTTCCTAGGGCTTGTAGGTGGCAGGTGTTGCGCATGAATCACGACGACATAGGACATTTTGGTTATGAGAAAACGCTGAATAGATTAAAGGGGGCATTTTGGTTTCCGAAAATGCGTAAGTTTACAAAAAAGTACGTCGGTGCCTGTCTAGAATGCGCACATCATAAAGCCCCTGGCGGTCCTAGAGAACGAATGCTACATCCCATACCAAAGATAGAGAAGCCTTTTCATACACTCCATGCTGACCACTTAGGTCCGTTCGTTCGCTCGAAACGGGGAAATATGTATCTATTAGTGATTGTTGATGCATTCAGTAAGTTTATAAATATACGTGCCGTTAAAGATACCAAAACGACAACAGCAATTAAAGTATTTAAAGAACATTTCAGTTACTTTGACGTACCATCTCGGCTCATTTTGGATCGTGGTTCATGTTTTACGAGTGCAGAATTTAAAGATTTTATAGGCAAACTAAAAATTACGCATATACTAAATGCTGTAGCTACCCCAAGAGCGAATGGACAGGTCGAGCGGTTTAATCGCACCATAATTGATGCTTTAGGTGCTAGTTGTCATGGCGAAAATGATAATTTATGGGATGAACATATTGAGGAAACACAGTTAGGAATGAATACCACCATAAATAAAACCACGGGGAAAAGTCCTTCAGAGTTGTTGTTTGGGTGCAAATTAATAAATGCTTCTGAGAATATTTTGACTGATGTAATTGCCGAAACTTCCGAACGCCTTGGTGATGATGATTTAATGCGGTTAAGGTCGAACGCTAGCAAAAATATTGAAAAACAACAACAATATAATAAAAGACAATTTGACAAGCATAGAAAACCTCGGACTAACTATAACGAAGGTGATCTCATTAGGATCGAAAGAACCGTGATTGATAAAGACCATGTAGGGAAATCGAAAAAACTTATCCCCAAGTTTCAAGGCCCTTATAGAATCATTAAAATATTACCTAATGACAGACTTCTCGTTGAAGACACCCCTTTAACAAAAAAGGGTAATAAACGGTACGAAAACGTAGTAGCGTTGGATAAAATTCACCCTTGGACTAGTTTTAGTGGATACACTAGTGATAGCACTGAGCAGGATATGGATGTCTGTACTGATGCCATGGAGGAGTGATTCACCTTTAGTAGAGGAACAACTCTTCTATTGCTTGATTGTATTTCTATTGCTTAATTGTACCTCTACTGAAGGCGACTACCCATGATCAATTGTTATTATACAAGTCGAGATGATTTGATTTAATTTGGAGTGATTTCTGCAAATGGCTAGCTCACAGTCATTTCTGTGTGTGTCATTGTTGAAAATGTATTACTTTGATTTGAGCAATCAGTGCAGACTGAGAATGACGCCAAGACATTGGTGTAGCACAGATGATTGCAGGATAGAGACTAACCTTTTTCTTTATGATGTGAGCACAGTTGCCTCCAGTGGTCAGTGCAGAAAGCGAATGACATTATTTTAAGGATGTCGCACAGATGACTTTGGAGACTAACTGGGCAGGATTTACAGGATGAGATGATGTGAAAATGATATGAGCACAGTCGCCCTCTGAGGTCAGTGCAGAAAGCGAATGGCATCACGTTAGTGAGGTCGCACTGATGACCAAAGAGAGGAACTGGGCAGGATTAGAAATAAGACCAGTGATTGTGATAAAGATTAAGACATAAAGATTAAGAGAATTACGATGCAATGTAATGAGAATTGCGATTAAGATGTAACAATATTGCGATTAAGACGTAATCGTAAATTGATTAGAAAACTAACGATCCAATTTTAATTTTAAATAGTTATTGTTATTCATATTTATATTATGATAATAATGATATATTTTTATTGTATTGTTTAATTTTTTTATTTTTTTTTTTTGAATTGTCATATACTGTACAAGTGAGAGGACTCACTTCTGTAAGGACGGCCGAACTGTAAGGTTAATTCATTAGAATACCGTAATAATTCATATGTGTATCTTAAAACATATTATATCGACTAGTAATAAGTGATACGAATTACTATTTTTCCTATCGATATTATTATATTACGAATATTGTCCAATCGATTCTGATTTATATTGTGGCAACACACTGTTTCAATGTCATGTTGAAAAGTGATGATTTTGATTATTATACCCGCATAGCTCGAATCGAGAGGTTGTTTTATTTAAATCTATTTGCATCCTGATAACCTACGCTTTTTCTGGGATAAAAGAACTGCTCCTTTTATATAAAATCTCAATTCACCACCCACCAACCACATCATCATTCTCATTTTTTTTAAATATATAAATAAAAGCACCGTTCTCTGTTAATGAAACTGTCGATCTTGGTCATAAAAATGTTGTTATGTAGTACTCAATTTATGTTCGTTGAGGAAGTACTTTCATTTTAAATACCTACTTTAACTTTAAAAATCGCACTTCAGTCTTGTAAAAATAACATCTTATTTAAATATAAAACCGTACACAGTTGAAATTATATGATTTGGGCAAGTAATTGTATGGTGTATCTTTTAAAAGACAACTAACTGGATTTTTTCTCTTTAAAATACATTTTATTCTTTCCGAAAACATTTTCTTAATCTACTAGCGATGACTTGAGAATGAGAATTTAGAATTATTCTTAATCTCTAAGTTGAATATTTCCTTTCAAAATTCGAAACCCCTTTATAAGTCGAAAACTCCATAACTTGATTTTTTGGCATTCGACTTACAGAGATTCTACTGTACCAGGTATGCTTATATAGTTATGTTGATAGGATATTCCCGTCAACATAGTTATATTATCATGGAACGCAAGAGTTTAAAAGTTAGTAAGGTATGTTAGTATGTCCGAAAATATTATTTTTATAAAAGTATCAATTACTTTTTCAGAGGGAAGGGGCTCGTGGCTAAGGGGTAACCAAGTAGGTTTAGCACATTACAAGATTAAGTAACACTAGCCAGGTCAGTCATAGGATAGGTGACCATTCTTAATGCCGGGTCCACACGTTTGCCACTTGCCACAAACTACAAACCTTTCGCTTAATTATGGGAATCAAACATCGCCATCCCAAGCTTGAGAGGGCTTTAGTGTTTTCTGGCCTATTAAAAATTTCACTGAGCGGATTCCATGCATCATTTGCTTTTTTTTATCTTTATGATCCGTTATATTTCAAGTTCCAAATACATGATTTTACCTGGTAATACTCAAGAAAGTGTAAAGTTTCTTGGATACTAATTTTATTTAATTATTGCGTAGCAGAAAGGAGCGACCCAGAAGCCAAGCCAAACATTTGGCAAATCAAGCAAACATACTATTCACACGTTTGAATTTGTGACTGCTTATCGAGGTTTGGCAAGCGTGTGGACGCGGCATAACACATTAAGACCCCTTCGTGCCTCGGTCCCGGTTGCCAATGGAATATCTGTGGCATTCGTTACGGGTAATTGCAGCCCTAAAAAGTCCGACAACCTGGTCTAACTACAGAACTTCGATATCGCCTAGTACTTGGGTCGTGGAGATCTGATGGCAGTTATTTGACGTAAAATATCGAAGTTCGGCCGTAGTTAGACTAGAAGTCGACCCCAACTTAGTTGGGAAAAGGCGGAGATGATGATATCAATTGCTTTTTAAACCAGCCACAGTGATGTCACACGGTTACGTTTGAATAGTACAACTTTGTCATAATTATTACGTGTTTGACGTCATTCGCGGTGTGGTCGACTCGAGGTCGGTGTATTAATTAGTTAGCAAATACTAGAACACGCGTTTTGTTTACAGCTTAGATGCGGTTTGTGAATTAAATGTTTTGTTTAGTAAACAGCGATTTAGTACTGAAACTATAATGAGCTTTTGCTGTTTTTTTACGCAAACGTGTGTGCAATCAAAATTTTGCACAGACATGGATTACAGTCTGGAATAGCACAAAGGTTCCTTCATAACATCAAAATGTATACGTGAACGAGGTCACGGGCAACCGCTAGTAAATAATAAATATATTATTGTTATTTTCAAAGCGCCAGTGACTTGTGGTTGTCCTTACTTTAAACTCGAAGTTACGATTGGCGAATCAAAAATGGTCACCAATCCAAAATTTCACCTAATTATTTTTGAAGTGAAAACTTCTTTAGGAAAGTTGGGCACTTTTGGTATGAAAAAAAAGCCCTGAACTGCGTGACCGTCACGCTCAGACGACATATATTGTCAAGATGACATAAAGATGTGTGTGTGTATGATGTTTATGTATAATATGTGTGTTTATGTGTTCACTTTTAACATGCAGTCCTACGACTGACAATTTTTTTTTTATAACTTGACACATTTCACACACGGCCATCTGATCCCAAACTAGGCAGAGCCTTTAATATGGTAACCAGACTGCTGATAACATTCTTATACACATATTTCTAAATACATCAATATTATAGATAAATTACACCCAGACACAAAACAAATGATCATGCTCATCACACACGTCGCAGTTGAACCCACGACCTCTGGGTAAACAGTTAGGGTCACTAACCACTAGACCAACAGGCCAGTGAACAAATATAACAACCAAACCACACTGATTCAAAAGAAAAAAGTTTACCCAGTAAATAATTACTTCCGTTATTACTTCCAAGAGAAAATCTTTGTTCTGAAGCCGTTTGACCTAGCTCCCTAGAACTACTTCATCTACTAATTACAAAAAAAAAAACTATAATTACCCTGTTGACCTGACATTGCCCCACTCTAAATAGAGTTCACACGATAACAATATCATTATTATACGAACTCTATTGACTCTCTGTGTGTTAGTAGAACGCTTACGGAGACACCCAGTTCATGTAAATGCCTCATTTACAAGAGTATATTTAACTCCATTTTGTGATCTAGCAATTTCTTTAGGTTTCGTGAACGGGCCCGGAACCCATAGTGCCCCTACCCTTCGGTCAAATTCGGACATTGGTAATGATGCATACTAGAGACCATACGGGCAAGCCGTGAAGACTGCCCGCAGTCGAGGACGACACTTCCCGCCATAAGCAGAAGGCTGACGAGGAAGCTACTCCAGCTGAACAAGGCATGGCATGGCTCTTTTAACAAACACCTTTCTGCTATAGGTGCTACGGACAGCCCGATGTGCAGAGCTTTCATGAAGGCAGAGGAAACAGCAACCCATGTAATTCTGAACTGTCAAGGGGTTGCACAATACCGAGCTAAGAACCTTGACTCGCCAGAGTCACTCTCCGAGATCGTCGGTAACGTGAAGGGGTTACTGGGATTCTTTAGGAAGTTAGGGTGGCTCGAATAGCTTTTAGTCCTACCAATGCAAAATACGCGCCTTGTCGTGGAGTTGCGGAAACCAGCCCGTGAAAACCTAACCTAACTTAGGTTTCGTGAATTTCATAAAATCATGACTCGTTCTTAGCTTAGCTCAGCTCACTTTGAGCTGGAGACCTAGTGGCCTCTCCAGTCAGAGAAAATACAGGACATTAGGATACGCGACCCCGGCCTCTGCAAGCTACTGCAGTCTCAGTCCCGTTCCCCATCCGAGACTTGCGGTATCCCTTACGCTAGGTTCCTCTCCCTACCCATTTTCTCTTTTACAAATTTACCTTCTTCCTTCTATCCCGTCTTAAAACGATTACATTCCCAAGGGGGAATACACAGCCTGCGGCCCCTGCGGAAAAAGCATTTTTAATAAAAACTCGTTGTACTCTTTTGAAAAAGATTTTTTTGGTGATCGGTGAGCAGGAAATGATTTTTATTTTTAACCGACGAAAAAAAAAGGAGGTTCTCAATTCGACCGTATATATATATTTTTTTTCTTTTATGTAAGTTCAGCCCTCACTCCGTTATTTATGAACCGATTTTGATTATTCTTTTTTTGTTGGATATAATAAAATATTGGTTGGAAATAATAAAATGATTAATTACCGACGTAGAGCCTACGCAGGTACATATAAAATTTTGATAATTAATCAGTTTGTTGTTTGGCGCCGACTCAAAATAAGTTTATATAAAATTTGATAGTTTATGTAAAAAGCTTTTTAGTTCTTTTTGTCGGTTTAATTTTTTGTTAAAAAGATTTTTGTTTAGGTAGTAGTTAGTATGAATGTAGCACGAATCTAACTACTAGGATAAACTTTGTACTATATCTATCATGCGTATGTTCAAGGCCTGTATTACCAGTTTGTAATGTATCTGTTTTCCATCCAAATATATCCATCAGTTTCAGCGTGTTACCATACTAACACTTGCAAACTTTCACATATTTATATACATATATTTATACAATCAGTGGAAACTTAAATTGACTAAAACTGGGTGAAACTGTTTAACATACGTAATTGGACGGAAAATTGAAACAAAATCAGAACCTTCATCTCAATCCGGTGTTAAGTTTTAACATACGCTTAGGCAGCCACCCGCAACGGACAAGCGAAAGTGTGTGAAAGCACATGTTGCTTGTCTTACGGTTAAATAACACCGGACCTTGTCATGTGGCTGCATTGTAATCACGGCTTCATGGGAACATTGATCATTATACTAGAATGAGGATCTAGATCTGCTTCGGCTGGGAAAAATCTCCACTTAGTATAATTTTTTTTTTTAGGAAACTCGATGAGGGAAGGTCAATCGAGCCATTTGAATTGGCGGTGTAATAATGGACTGCTATGCCTGGATTCGCAGTTTACAATGAATGAATGAAATATAGTTACGTGTATGTACTAATAGTTTCTAAATATAATATGTTTAAATACTAACTATGCCTAATTAATAAGGTCTAGGATGCCTGTGTCCCAGAATATTATTAGGTATATGGTATGCGTATATCAAAAATCGATAAACAATTTAATGTTACATTTTTTATTTCTACAACTAGTCTCTCTTTCCATCCAATGGTTGCCTGGAAGCGATCGCAGAACGCGATAAGGCCGTCAATTGTACAAGGTTTATAGTTTGTAAGATTATGTATATGCAGTCTTGTATAATTTCGTATGTTTTGTACAAAAAGAGTTTATCTATCTATCTAGTCTAGCTGATGACGCCGGCTGAGGCACTTATCAAATCAGCAACATATATTTGAACCCACGACCTGTGGAAAGCAGACTTTCAACCGCTACACCATTAAGGTCATTACATCCATTTGCTACATGGCTCGCGTGCCAGTCATTGAGAGAAATGGGCTCGTGTTGTGGTCATAAAACACTTGTGGTAGCGCCTTGTGGTGATTTAAACTAACATGACTATTAATACTTCAATCATTACGTTTGATAACTTGCTTTTGAAAATACATATAGCTAAGGAGAAATTTAAAATGTAGCTTTGATTTATTTTATTTATTTATTTATTATACGTGCTTTACAAGATACATAATTCTTAAAAAAAAACCGACTTCAAAAAAAAAACTATGCCATAAAAGACTTATATGGTTTTCTCATGGATGCCATTGTCAGAAATGAACCAAATTAAATGAGAGCACACGGGAAGCACCAGCTTTCAAATAAAAAAGAATCATCATATTCTGTTCACCCAGTCGAAAGTTCTGAGGTAACAAATAAAAAAAAAATTCAGTCGAATTGAGAACCTCCTCCTTTTTTGAAGTCGGTTCAAATGTATCTAAGTCGGACTAAGTCGGAATCAAACGGATTCGATCACATATAATCGAACATATTCTGGTAAGTACATGATATTATACATCGCTTTCTAGATTCGAATTAAATGGCATGAGCGAACACCCAGACCGATGCAAATACACATATTCTTGAACACAAATAGATGCACTAAGCGGGAATCAATCCCGAGACCACGGAGGTGCATTCAAGTGCTCTACAGCTCAAACAACTCCTAGCTCAAAAACATCTCTGAATATCCTTTTTTTGTGTAAAAAGCCAATTTTTTGTTACAGCGGAATCGACAGATTTGTGATGAGAGAGAAGTGATAGATACCTACCACAAATTAGAACACTACGTACGATTTCACTAAAACTAACTTACAAATTAAAACAAACAACAAAGCCTTATATAACCTATCATATAACAGTGTCATATCGTATATATATTTGCATAGTATTAATAAACCATAACTGGTATTACTTATTAGTGTTTATGTCTGTGTGGTTGGTACGAGAATTGTTGTTTATATATTTTGTAAATCTAAGCTATCCCATCATCCTCTTTCAATCTAACTACGATACGGCCGAACTTTGATATTTTACGTGAAGCGACTGCCATCAGACCTCCACAACCCAAGTACTAGGCGATATCGAAGTTCTGTAGTGAGACCAGGTTGTCGGACTTTTTAGGGCCCCAACTACCCGTAACAAATGCCACAGATGTTTGAATGGCACCCGGGACCGACGGTTTAACGTGCTCTCCGAGGCACGGAGGGGTCTCAATGTGTTAAGAATAGTCACCCATCCTAGACTGACCTGGTTAGTATTACTTAACTTTGTAATGTGTCCCGGTTACCACTTAGCCACGAGCCCCTCAAATCTAAGCTATTTCATGTCCTATTAATTAATTAATGTTTAACCAGTAGCTATTATGAGTTAATTAGTGTACTTTAATGCAAATTATACTGAATGAAATACTTTAGAGCGTGTAAGTTAAAGCTTATCAAGTTCATCCTTCTGTGAACCTTATCAACTAAAGATTACAAGAAAGACCGTGTGAAAACAGTTCTGTAGTTAAAATAAAAAAAAAGCTATTAAAAGATGAACATGACACAGCATTGTTCTGAGCGAAGACGAGAGGTCATCAACATGGGAAGTGCGGAATTGGTATCACTGTAAACGTTCAAATCGCTGAGAATATTTATTATTTTTTATATATTTGTAAGTTTTCTTTTTTTTTCATAAAAACGTATTGTACAATCAATACAAATAAATAAAATTAAAGTGTCTGTTTGTAATGTCAAAATAATAGATTTTTTTAAACGGGGAGACCGATTTCTAAAAGACTTACACTTGCAGATAGCTGGAGTTATAAGGAGAAATATGGGCTACTTTTATTTTGGAGAGAATTAGGGTTCCGCTCAAAATATATAAATATGCACACGCGAGCGAAGCCGCGCGGGAGCTGCTAGTTAAAAATTAATCAATTATACGCGTATTTTAAAATGGCAAAATTAACCCATTTTACTAGTCATTTTTACATAAGTTTCTCGCAAATACCATTTAACTAAGGCATAAAAAAGTCAAGTGACTTTCAAATATAGAGAAACAAAAACAACTCAGGATTTATGCGAAAAAGAACTTAACGGGGTATGAAGGTCTATATAATTGTACTTAGGCTAAGAATCTACATAAATATGTCAACAGAGTTTGTATTAATTTATGTCTTTGCTGTACAATAAAGGTTAATATATCTATCTATATATTTATTAATTTGACCGAGTACCCTCGACAAGATTATTTCGTAAAAGTCGATTTGATAGAAAAATATTCTGTAGATTTTTTTATGGTATAGGGGGCAAACGAGCAGAGCGTTGCCGGTCTTTAAGGTAGGAGTAAAGGAATGGTGGTAGAACGGGGAGGGAAGGGTTAGGGCCTCCGGTACCCTCACTCACTCAGCGAAAATAAATACAAGTTTTGCTTCAGTGCCGGTTTTTTGTGAGGCCGTGGTATTACTCCGGTCGAGCCGGCCCATACGTGCCGAAGCATGGCTCTCCCACGATTCATTTTAAACAGATTTCTTGTTAGTAAACTAGGTAAATTCATTACGTACTAGAAAAGAAGTTATAGGGCTTGGAGTTCAAGGCAACAGCCAGTTCGAGTAACAGGTATATGATCCCTGATGAGATGACCTGCTTGAGCTATTCCTTACACTTCAAAATCCCTGCGTATAAGCAATATCACTTTCATTGCATTACCAAACTTATTAATAATCTGTGGCATTAACTTCAATACTTACATACCTTTCCCTTTCCATATACTCGTAATTTTTCAATCTTTAGTTTCCAAAGTGTTCTCGGATAACGGTAGGCTTGTAGGGGCAAGCAATAATGTGAGCAGGACAAAGTTATAGTTGGCAAAATGTGGGTGTTCCATACGCCTTTGCATACCCCTTTGAAGATATAGACGTATGTATGTATGTACTAGAAAACTTTTTATTAAAGTTATTTAGAAATACACAGCACATAATTGTATTTTGAAAGTGTGACGGTAAAGGTCCCCATGTAATATTTTTTTTTTCTTAAAAAAACACAAGTCAAACATTAGGAATATTCCTGTGTCGTGGAGGGCTTCACAAACATATAAACAACGGACACAAAAAACATCCAGACTCGGGATAACTGTTTGTGGATCAAACAGATTTTTGACCCCTGTGGGATTTGAAACCACAACACTCGGCGCATAGTAGTGGTGAGGTAACCACTTAAACCATTACACCAGGCGTGCAGTCAATAAAATTAAATGAGCAAGCATTCTCGTATGGGTATAAAAATATGCATATTCCCGCTCCTATTATGCAGTGGGACGCCGCCCATCGATCGAAACGATTACATGACATTACGAACTTGTAGAAAGTTTTTGTTCCTCGTCATTTCACACGGAACTCTTCAAATGTTATTGTGTGTGTAACAGATGAAATTTCTCGATATTAGGAGAATTACGTTAATTCGACGTGCTTGGGTTGTTTTAGATCTCATGCATGTTATCTATATATTAACACGTAAAGAGAATTCTTTGTACTCCCTTTTTAAGTAAATTTCGCTTTCGGACGAATGTGAAATTTGGAGTATTTAAAGTTTATATGTAGATTCAAGTACAAGTTGTGCTTAGTCAGGGTTTAGATAGCGACGTGTAATCGCTTCAGATCATTAATACTAGCAGCGCCCCGCGGTTTCACCCGCGTAAGTCCCGATCCCGTGTGAATATCGGCATAAGAAGTAGCCTATATATTAATCCAGGTCTTCAGCTATCTACATACCAAGTTTCATCGCAATCGGTTCAGTAGTTTTGGCGTGAAAGAGTAACAAACATCCATACATCAACACATCCATACATTCTCACAAACTTTCACGTTTATAATATTAGTAGGATAAGCACCAAAATTTTGAAAATATAAGCTCAATTGAAATTAAGGTTCAGGTATTAAAGATAAACCTATTGGTAACCCAACCTTACGTATTTTGAAGATATGGTCTAAGGCTTTATGAATATAATCTTATTACTATTATTTATGCCAAAATTTGGATGGATGTTTGTTAGGTGCTCGATTAAGACAAAACGGCTAAACGAATTTGGATGAAATTCGACACAGAGATAGATTATAGTCTGGAATAGCTCATAGGTTTTATCCCGGAAAAAATGTACGGTTCTCGTTGGATATGTTTGAGTTTCCACGCGAACGAAGCCGCAAGCAAGTGCTAATATTGAAACAAGCACTTACAAGCACCATATACATAATATATACAGTACAGTATATACATTTTTCCATATGAAATGTACACACCGCAATCATCCCCCCCGCCCCTCTACCCTGTCAATACGTGTATAAGCATTATTAGTTCACTTATTTAATACTACGTCTTTTGGGAATAAAAAAATATTTAAAATTACAATTTATAATGTAATTACATTACTAACAAATTAACAATCGCTATTTCTACATTAACGAAAAACAAAAACTATCAGCTTCTAACGCATCCGGATCTTTATCGCAACGCTACAACACTAATGTCAGGAATCCCAGTATAATCTAAACTATTTTCAAATATCTTGAAGCCCACGTCCGCATCTTTCTGTGTTACCAGGTAAATTGCTTGACTTTCCACTTCGATTGGTGCGCTAACAGATGATCTTGAAATGTGTTGATAGGATCTCACTTATCGTTGTTATTTACAGATTTCCATGGCGATTGAATATAATTAAAATTATGTGTAATTTAAACACTGCTAAAAGTATTCAACTTATAACAAATAGGTAGATAGGTAATAGTAGGTTTTTCTGTTAATTTTACCCAAATTACGACTGTGTAAGGTTACCACCCGTACTATAATGTATAGTGTCGTACTGTATTTTGATCACTTGTCTATATATTATAGAACAATAATATAGTACGTAAAATATTTTATTTTTATTGCTAACTCAACTGTTGCCATTTTAACTGTAACTGGAACACACTGGAACTGTTTGTAACGCTTTCACGTCTTAACTACTAAACTGATCATCATGAAATTTTGGTTACACGTTGTCAGGGGTACAGAAATGGACATAGGGTACCTGTGCCGTCCAGAAAATAAAACCTCTTAACGAGGGATGGAAAAATAACTTTTAGTCAACCACGTTTTGACAAAATCTACAATAAGAAGTCTTAGGTAAAAGCTAGAAATGTCTAGACACAATTTTTTTTCTGAATTTTCTAAAAGTACTATACTTTTCCCAAAAAAAGTGACAACCATAACCTGACAAAGTGACAACCCTAACCCTGTGACTGACAGATAACCTATCGTCTAATGCAGTGGTTGACGGTTGCATGATATTGATTGGTCATAATCTGGATATTTGAATTTTTACAGTCGTCAGTTTTGGAATTGATTGACGCTTGCATAAGCATGTAATGGACGCCATACAATTACTCCACTTCTAAAGGTTGAAGCGTGATGTTAAATAACCTTTAACCTTACTCAAATATTGGACTATCAAATGAAACAAGAATGAATGAAATCCGCCTTTTAGCTCCAAAGATGTGCACGTTCAACCAAATAATAATAGTTTACTAAAACTAAAAAAAACACGCTTTGATGGCGAACCGAATTAAAAAGTAAACAGTGTTCTAATATCCACCTATTGGCTTTATCATCAGACCATCGTTACCACTTTTTTTTGTGCGCGTGGAAACCCCCTCGGGCCGTCATCACACCGGGGTTTTCAGTGGGGCGGTGTATCGGAATCGAACCGACTAAAACCACACGGTGTGCCGTACTTCGAATAAAATAGGAGGGATCCGGTAACAGTTTTTATTAAGACATCCGGACCAGACCATCGTTACCAATACCAACCTGTTTGACTCATCAAAATAGTCGTTAGGTTTACTATTAGCCACTGAAGAGTTCCACTCTTTAACTTGTCATATTAGTAAAGATGCCTTCAGTAATTGAAAGTAGGAAAACAGTTTTATGATAAACTAGCTGTGCCTGCAACGTCGTCCGCGCGGAATAGTGTCTTTGGATAGATTTTTTATTATTTAGGCTAATTGACGATACTTCCATACAACTTTTCATCCCCACCTTTCAACCCTTTACCCCCCTTTTTTCGCATGAAAAAGTAGCCTATGTCCTTTCTCACGCTCTAGACTATCTGTGTACCAAATTTCATTTAAATCGGTTCAGTAGTATTGGCGTGAAAGGGTTACACACAGACAGACAGAGTTACTTTTGCATTTATAATATTAGTAAGGATATTGTTACTGCTATTCTCTGCTCTGGGTGTGGAAATAGTGGCCAAAAAATGTACATGCAATTAGAATAACTATGGCCACAGATAAGATGAGAGTTACTTCTATGGCTCTTAATCAAATAATTTCGAACACATGATAAAACTTAACATACATATTATCAAATCAAACTCCCAATCATGTTATCTTTAGTTTAAAATATCAATTCAATAAAAAACAATGAGTATCCGTAAATCATGTGTATTTAAACCATATACCTTCCAACCGTAACCCAGTAAATGCTAAAGGAATAAATACTTGACATTGCGTACAACTTATAAGCAAATGTCGCGATTGTTATTCTTAAAGCGTTTAGTGTCCAAACATGGTCCAAACTAGGTGCCATTACGACCTTCTTCGGAATATAAAGTGACTTTTTCGGTATAGGATCACATTTTTAACGCCTATTCTTGCTTGCTTTCTGTTAAAACTTGAAAGAATACGTGTTTTAGGTACAGCTCAAAGTTATCCACGATATGCTTGTTAATGGAAGTATAGTTTTAGTTCTATTTTAGTAGAACATGATAACTCTTTTTTGCCTTCTATCATAACGTTATTTTTAAGTAACCACGTTTAAAATCTGTTCGTCTTTTATAAAGGTCAGTTAATACTTGTTTATAACTTGACTAGCTGTTCCTCGTGCGGCTTCGCTCGCGTATACATATTTATAGATTTTGCCAAATCAATAATATAATTAGAGCCAATAATTAAATTTTGGAAATTTGTTATTAATTTTGCAGAATAAAAGTAGCCTAAGTTACTTTACATAACACCAGCTATATGTAAGTGAAAGCCCCGTGGGAAAGCCGGTCTACCCGCTCCGGAGATTAGCCGGAATAAACAGACACACAGACAACAATTTGAAACTCTTTATTGTACATCAAGTATTAAATAGAATAAAAAACTTATCGCACAAGGCAATAATCTCTTACAGGCGAACTTGGGATGGAGAGAATCGTCATAGAGCGTTGTAGGGCAGTGTCTCGTGCACAAAGATGCAATAGGATGAAAATAATATGTCATAGACACATACAAGACAAGACACAAGACACATGAATACAACATAAGAATATAATAGTATATCTTATATACAAAGTACTAGAACCCCTCTAGTACTTGACAGGGTTTCCTCGTGTAATAAAAATAGGTAGGATTAGAATGGGGCTGTCAGTTGTGGGATGAGGGGATGTTTGAAGGGGATGAGGCTAGTCTTCTTGCAGATAAAAAGACGGTAAAACCTAAAGCTTACCAGCAAGTCAGCTCACGAATAGTCCTCATTAATCCCGCTCCAAAAGGATAAACACTCTCGAATAAGGATATTTGTATAGTGATGAAGGATTGTCTGGTCTGTTGGTCTAGTGGTTAGTGATCCTAACTGCTGAGCCAGAGGTCGTGGGTTTAGTTTTCACCCAGGACAAATAGTTGTGTGATGAGCACCATCATTTCTATTTAATAATATATGCCTGATTACTATAGTACAGGCTCTGCCTAGTTTGGCATCAGACGGCCGTGTGTGACGTGTTTCAAGATATTATTATTAGTGTTTGGGGTGCAAGGTTTCCGCGGTGTGAAAGTATTAAAAGTTTATTGTGTAATAGAATTAATTATTATTTTTAAAGGTGTTACAAATGATTTATTAGCGAATGCACCCGGTCCGTACGGCGACGAGAGATGTACTGAAGAATTTCACACACACAATTAATTTCCTTCGAATGAAATATGTCGAGTCGACAAAAGTGGTCGGTTCTATCGTAATCGTTTTGTAAATCAGAACTAAAAGCTAGTCTAACAGCTTTTTCTCTACTTTCTTTCCCATCTTCTTTTAAAGAGTTCTTGAGTTTTTCTATTCATATCACCTTTTCGGGTCACAATCCAACAACATTGGTCGCAATAAAATATCCAAGACAGACTAGAAACGTGACATTCTTGTTATGTTCACGGGCAAGAGAACTGCCACCTTAGTCTATATACAGCACGCAATTTCTATTACAACAAGGCCATTGGCGAGTACTGCCAGGATGAAAAGGTTTATTGAGTATAAAAGTTTTCGCTTTTTTAAATTTAAATATTTATTTTAGACAAGACGAAACCTATATGAAGATATATTGTTTAAATTTTATATTGTTTAATATATTGTTTAAATTTTGGAGTTAAAAGTTATGTTGTCTTCAAATATTGCACATATAATATAAAGGGTTATAGTGCGCTGTGGTGAGAATGCTTCACATTAGATAATGTGTAAACAAATTTGTAATTAATTTATTGATTAATTTTGACATGGTAACACTTACTAACTTTTAAACTTTTGCGTTCCATGATATAGTTATGTGTTTACACGTTAATTAACGCGATCACGGAAAGGTATTACATACCTCGGAATTGCCCGACGTTTCGACCAGGTTGCACTGGCCGTGGTCACAGGCTGACTGCGGTAACACTGACTAATTTATAACAGAAAGTTTTTCATATGAGGTCTGTTTAAACTTATTTAAATGTGTAATATCTGGGTTTATCGCGGTAATATTTATTAGGTCCGATACCTTTTCTGTGAGTCGACATTTCGTTCGATTTGCACTGATTCTAGTCATGTGTCTAATATTACACTATCCAATAACCGGTCGGGTGCTTTAAACAAAAGAGGTTTTTCATTTTGCTGGTTTGGTCTTAAAGTGCGCAATGACCTGGCGCAATAACAAGATGTAAGTGTACATTTTTTTTTTTAATTTTTGAAAAAATTGTTATTAAATCAGTTATTTTAACCCAAAATAAATGCATAAAACACAGGATAATATGTTAAAAAACTTAAAACCGGAGTGAAGTGTTTACGAGTTGCGTTATGAACGCCTACATTTCTTCAAAAAAATCTAATTAGTATATCTCGTAAATTAAAAGACCCAAAATAAAAATATTTGTTCCTACACACATACACGGTTTTGTAATAAAGTTAAATTGTATATAGAAATATATACAAAAATAATCTAATTACTAATAGATGGATAGATAGATAGATTACTCTTTATTTGTACACCATATTTACAGTAGAAGTATCATACATACATGTGTGAAACAGATAATGCACAAAGGGCGGCCTTATTGCTAGATGCAATCTCTTCCAGGCAACCTTGGGATGGATCAAAATGATTCAGAGAAACAGTGATAGTTGGTGGTGTAGTAAAATTGTAAGAATTTTCTTTTTTTTTTTTTTTATTAATAGATTACTTTTAAGGTATTAAAAAACAAAACATGACATGTTTAGTTGTAAATCATGAAGTTTCTAAAAATATGCAACACTTATATAATATATTTAATCCAAATAACATGATTTTTATAAATCATCTTTCTGATCAATTATCGGAACAATGTACTTACCTGGCTCCTTATTTTCTCGCAATCCTTTGTCACTTACACCTTACTATGTTGCTTGAAGCACCCCACCGGAAAACCGGTCATCATGAAATTTCAGAAAATGATAGAGGAAGGTACCCATAAGTCCTTTTCGGTAGATATCTAGAAAAAAATACAGTTTCCGAGGAATAAAAAAAACAACAAAGTCTAAGTAGGTACCACTAAGACATATTTTAGAATTGTATCTTAAATTCCTGAACTCATTTGAGTTGTATTTTTCTGTCTACTACAGCAGTTATTTTATAGGTCTTTGTAAGACCGACATCCAAATGACAAACGGCTGTGCACAATCAAAAAAATGGGAAGAAATTTGTCGTTGACTGTACCACACATAGGTCCGGTTGACGGCTCTCCTATAATGATGATTTCCTCTGAGTTGGGATATCCGCTAGTTGCTTGCAGCTAGATGTGAAATCTAGCCTTATATGTTGCTGTTATTAGGTAAGCGTAGGCACTTTTTAATAGAAAATGGTGGAAGTCGGTAATTTGTTAGAATGCTGCAATGTGAATTGGATTAAAAATACTTGTATAGATGAGAGATTTTCACTGTTTGAGAACGTACTGAATAGTATAATTACTTTATTGAATGATATTTTATTCAAAGACTTTGATAAACAACCATACAGTCGGCCTGATTTCAAGCGCTTACTAATCTTAGCTGACCCCGATTTCAATGTTTTTGCAACATTTTTCATTGATGCTCCGTTTCTATTGGTTGTAACGTTATGTTACATAGCATATAGCCGTTCTCCATAAATATCCAACACTAAAAGAATTTTTCAATTCGAACTAACAGTTCCTGAAATTAATGCGTTCAACCAAACAAACAAACTCTTCAACTTTATAATATTAGTAGGTATAGATTCATTCGTAAGAGAATTCTTTCTAAGCATTTACAAAAAATCGCAAGCAGAAAGTGAAATTTGGTAAACTTAAAGTTTATATATATTATGTAGTAGATGTGCAGAAAGTTAATTTTTAAACAACGTGTGTTACAATTTTTAACATTACGTGAAAATGGCTACATATTCGTACATATGGTGTAGCATGTGATAATCGGTAGTCTATACAATGACATTTCAAATTATACTGGCCACGATAATATGATATGATAAACCAAAAAAATATATAATCATGAATTATTTTAGCGTACGAGCGTTGCAAAGTCGATTCAGCATGTGTTTTGGCCAAAAAACTTATTTCCACACCACCATGAGGAAAGTGGCGCTTTTTTATCGTGGTAGGTATCTCCACGTGGCCTAATCCGCATGCAATGGACTATTACAATATTTAGCGCTTTATCCTTTGCTATTCTTGATGGATATGGTGTTGCGGGTTCATTATCCTCCGCGCTTTTTCATTATTAAGGTCGGCTTTCAGTCTAACTACGATACGGCTGAACATTGATATTTTACGTTAAGCGACTGCCATCAGACCTTCACAACCCAAGTACTACCTAGTACTAGACATCGAAGTTCTGTAGTTAGACAAGTTATCGGACTTTTTAGGCCTCCCACTACCCCTAACGAATGTCACAGATGTTTGTATGGGACCCGGGACCGACAGTTTAACGTGCTCTCCTAGGCACGGAGGAGTTTCAATCTGTTAAGAATGGTCACTCATCCTAGACTGACCTAGTTAGTGTTAGTTAACTTTATAATATGCTAACCTACTCGGTTACCACTAAGCCACGAACTTCTCGTTCATCGTCCTCAGTATCGATCGAAAATAGTTTGCTTCCTTAGAAGCCATGGGACTATAAAAATGCGAACGACATTACAGAACGATAAACGTGAATCGATGATTCAGGCAGAATACTTGAGCTCCGCCGACAGATGTTTAGTATAAGGGAGAGAGGGAACCTCGACGCTCATAATGTCCATATATGCGTAATAGGAAGAACAAACCGTAGTAAGCCGGTTTTTTATGGGATAGGAGGCAAACGAGCAGACGGTTCACCTGATGGTAAGTGACTACCGTTGCCCATGTGCAAGAGTTAAAAGTGCATTGCCAGCCTTTGAGGTGGGAGTAGGGGAAGGGGTTAATGCCTTCGGTAACCTCACTCACTCGGCGAAACACAAACCAAGCATTCACGCCGGTTTTCAGTGAGGTCGTAGTACCACTCCGGTTAAGCCGGCCCATACGTGCAGAAGCATGGCTCTCACACGATTATTTCAATACCTTGTGAAATATTTTTTCATTAATATACGAAAAACATGTGTTGGTGTATGTACTTTTGTTGGTTTATCTCATTCGCACATTCAAAAACTATTAATTTTACCAAAAAAAAAAGATTATTACATACATTATAGGAAATTTTCTCTAGTTTAATATTTGTTATACAACTATTTTCATGGTAAAATGAGTACGAAAGGAGATAGTCAAAAAACTGTGTTATGGCGCCCTTTTTTCCAATATGGTGGCGCGAGCGCAAATGAGGTAGCAAAGAAAAAATTCGTAAAGATCACATCGAAATTTTTACAACTCCCGGAAAACTTTTAAGGTAGGTAGCCTCTTTTTTGAGCACCAAATGACTGTACTATTATACCTCTAGTACTAATAAATAACTATAATAGATAGTCAAAATTTATGAAACAAACCTCATTAATAAAAAGCCCCGCAGAATATATAAAAGTGTTTTAAACTAAATTGAAGATTTAGTTAAACTATTTAAGACAATCAATGATTGGCCGGGTACTACATCAATACAAATTAATGAAATTGTGTCTGTTTGTAACATAAAAATAATAGTTTTTTTTTTAAGTTCATAGAGTTATTGAACGATAGGTACCTACCTAAAATTCAGTTTCAAAAATGTTTGTCTGTCTATCTGTTTGTTTCGGCTAATCTCCAGTACGGGTTTACCGATTTCCACGGTACTTTCACTGGCAGATAGTTGGTGTTATAATTAGTAACTTTTATCTTGGAAAAAGAAAAAGAAGCCAGAATTAAGCCGCCCTGGAACTACTAGTCTAGAATATACTCAATATAAAGAAGTTCTAGAACTTGGCAACGACTCTTTTCTTCTGGTTATACTTTGATGCTAGAATACTTTGTTCAGCTTTCCAGAAACCGGGTGGTGTTGACCTCGCCAAGTTCAGCCTTCCGTCAAAATACCTTCAAACCTTGTTGAGCTCGATGAAAACACAATTTAACCCAGTTCTGTAGCAACACGTACTTATTTGCATTCATATAAATCCATTATAGACGTGCCTAGATCACGCGGTATAGTACTTTATGGATAGTTTATTTAGCGGTTTAGCTAGAGAAGGGACATGAGAAAATCGCTATTACTACTTATATCGATATGTCGCATTGTCGGTATTTAGTGCGGATTCTTACAGCGCCCTCTGTAATACATTTACCAGAAAGGAACACAAGCGGTATCTGTCGGCTAGGTGGAGGGGATCAGTGTGTGGACGGACGAGTTCACTCTACAAACGTAGAGTGAACTCGCGTGAAGCCGCGCGCGCTCCGCCGAGTCAACATTTGTACTATTAGGAATTCATTCCTGACATGGAACTAGAACGAACTATTCTGTGAGCTAATAGGACTTAGTTCATTTAGTACATTACTACTTTAGTACTGTCAAGAAACATGGAACGACTGAATCGTCAACTGAAATGTCGTACGTTACGTCCCCGCACGACACGGCGGCGAACGAACAAATAAGAATGAGATGCATGCTGTCTACACATATTTTATTTTAGTATTTATAAAAAGTTTCGAAAAAAAAATGCATTGGCTTACTAGTTATAATTTTTTGTAATATAAATGTAAATAAGTAAATTAGTATGGTGATTTTACGGGTATATGAATGACAGTCCTATGCATGCAAGGTATGAAGAAGATCCAAATATTCATTCAATGCATCAATGTACTACTGAACTAATAGAACTAGAAGTCCGAACTAGTACATGTGAGTGACTGTACTAAATTCTCTTTCAAGTGACCGAGCAAGAACAAGCCTAGTGCGTTCTGAGTGACAGCGCACCGCGGATTCTGCAGCGCACGAAACAAAATGACAACAATTGAAAACAACAGATGTTTGAACCTGTCCGAACTGCAAGCAGGCGCGCACACGATTCGTGTCTTTTGATTTTAACTGGCAGATAGTGCAGAATATTGTCATAATGTCGCAACTTAATTTAAATGAAGAGCTTCCTGTGGAAGATTTTATCACGGCGGTATTGGAAAAGCCTGTTTTTATAGTCTAGTGTATTCACCGTCTCTTCTTGCTATAGATAACATTTCGTGTTTTCTTTTTTTACACTAAATATTATATCACCAGTAAAGAAACTACTTCTTTCTAGAAAACATAAAATTTTTGAAAACGATCTACATATTATAAATCATATAAGAACAACACATTTTAAGTATGGTGCGGTGGGTTTTACCACCTAGATAGCCTCAAAAAATGTTTTAAGTACATAAACAATACAGGCCGTAAAAATGTTATCACTGATAATATTTTCCCATACATTCTCTGTCTAGCTTGACAAAAATCTATTAAAATTAATGCAAAAATCTAAAGCAAAAGTGTCTAATGTTAATCACAACTTTGTTAAAATAAGCAGCGACATTTTTTGAGAGAATTGGAGGACTTCTAAAGTGTTTGTTTAACTTTCAACAGTAATTAGTTTGGAAAGTCAATATGTACCTATATTATTTATAAACTGGTTCAAATTTATTATACTGCTACCTTTTGTTTACAAAGTAATTACGTAATTACTTTGTAACCACGTGGTTGTCCGTGAACCTAACATTCTAACGATCCTTTGACTAAAAAATCCTAAAACTCACAACTAAAAATATATATATTTTGTATACCACGTCAGTGGCAAACAAGCATACGGCCCGCCTGATGGAAAGCGGTTACCGTAGCCAATGAACGCTTGCAACTTCAGAAGACTCGCATGCGCGTTGCCGACCCGTTTAAAAACTGTACACTTCGTTTTTGAAGAACCCTATATTGTAGTAACTTGGGAAAACCTTGGCAGGAAGACTATTCCCCAATACTTCTGGAACTGTAAATATGAACCAGAACCGTGAAAATGAGCACCCTGCCGGCGACGAGCGGTGTGGCGGTAGAATACGTTCCTAAATCCTTTTTCTTTTTTTTTGTGCGTGTGGAAACCCTCTCGGGCCTTCACCCCACCGGGGTTTTCGGTGGGGCGGTGTGTCGGAATCGAACCGACTAAAACCACACGATATGCCGTACTGCGCCTTAAGTAGGAGGAATCCGGGAACAGCTTTTATTAAGACATCCGGACCCCCCCTAGCGCCTGGTCACAAAAGCGCGGGCACATGAGGCGCTGGTAAGCGGAGTGGAGGTCATCCTCTCGGACCCTTCCCGCCGCCTCCTTCTGCGAGATGACTTCCTCACAGAAGGTTGCGACCGCGGTAAAATTCCCGTCGCTACCGGCCATAGAGCGTATGACAGCCGGTAGCGACAGATCCACTCCGATGACTGCAGTGAGGGCCCGACGCTGCGCCGCCCAACTGGGGCAAACCGCCAGCGTGTGATGAGCCGAGTCCTCACTGCAGTTGCAGTGGTGATAGGCCGGACTCAATTCCCTCCGAGCGACCGAGTGCAGGTACTTCCCGAAGCAGCCGTACCCGGAAAGAACCTACGTCAGTCGGAAGGTAACGGTCCCGTGCTGCCGCCCTGCCCACTCGACGATGACCGGCTGGAGCGCCTCCACGGCGGCAAAGCCAGCACGTGGAGCCTCCAGCCGGGACGACCAACGAGCCATAGTGGCTTAGCGAGCGGCCTTACCTCTTCGGGCGGGGGCCGACTGCCGCTTCCCGCCCTGAACTCAGCCGTTCGCCGATATACTTCGGCGAGCACTTCCGCCTCCAAATCTCACGGGGCAGTCCCGGCCAACGCGCACGCCGCCTCCGCCGACACGGTGCGGTATCCGCGTATGGCTCTAACCACCATAACCCTCTGAGGGCGCCAGAGTCGCGCCCTATTCTGGGCGTTCAGAGCCTCCGCCTACACCGGTGCACCGTACATTGCTATTGACCGGACAACCCCCGTGTACAGCCGTCTCGTAGCGACGCTGGGTCCGCCCAAATTGGGCAAGAGAGGTGACGCGCGGAGCTTTTGTTGCGCGCGCGATATGGGCGACCCCGGGGGTCACGATCGAGACCCTCCAGCATCTCCTTTCTCTTTTCTTCTTTGGCGCGGGTAATGGCCAGCTTCAGAGTTTGCCGCGCCTCTCGGTACTCCTCATGAAGCTGGTCCTCCTCCCCCTCTCCGCGGCGACGCCGCCGGCTGCGAGTGTAGGACCTCCGGGCACGGGTACAGGCCGCACGGAGGTCCGCCAACTCCTGGGACCACCAGTAGACCTCCTTCCTTGGAGGCAGACGACCTCGGACGCGGGGCATGGCCGCATCGCAAATCTGCGTAATCGCATCGCGAAAGCGGCCTGCCCCCATGTCCACCTATTCAGTCAGAGGCTGCGGAGACAGCCAAGAATAAATGATGGCTGCCTCCTCTAGCAGGTCCCTTTCCAACTTTGTTACAGCCCACCGCGGGAAGCGGGATGAACGCCGCGCTGTGTGACCCCTTCTGGGGTCCTGGGTCCGGGACAGCTCAAATCGGATATACAGGTGATCCGAGAGCGTCTCAACCTCTTCCAGGACACGCCAGTTCCTTCCTCGTGTGGCGAGAGCAGGGGTAGCGAACGAGAGGTCCACTATCGACCCCCCCTACTGTCGCACGCACGTGTTGGTGGAGCCTCTGTTTAGAAGACAGAGGCCCACCGATGCCGCCCACTCCTCTACGGCATCGCCTCGTGCATCCGTCTTGGGGGAACCCCACGCAACGGACTTTGCGCTGAAGTCCCCCAGCGGACGTGCCCAGACGCGAGTCACCGCATCGAGGTCTCCAAGTTGTTGAGGAAAACCTCGAAATCGCTTAGGCTCCGGTTGGGGGAGAAGTAGATACCATATATGGTGATCCCCCCCCATTCAGCAGCTACATATCCTGTGCCCTTGTCTCGTAGCGACAAGGGCGGGTAATGAGGCGCCGTGGAACCGAAGACTGCTACGGAGCCGTCCCAGTCACCCAGCCAATTTGGACGGGGAGGAACGTAAGCGTTCCTAAATCCTTTTTTTTTTTTTTGTGCGTGTGGAAACCCCCTCGGGCCGTCACCCCACCGGGGTTTTCGGTGGGGCGGTGTGTCGGAATCGAACCGACTAAAACCACACGGTGTGCCGTACTGCGCCCTAAGTAGGAGGGATCCGGGAACAGCTTTTATTAAGACATCCGGACCCCCCTAGCGCCTGCCCGCAAAAGCGCGGGCACCCCCTTCGGGTAAAAACCTCTCAATTAGGCGACGTCCAGGCACACGCGGACGCCGCCTCCTCGCGGGGGGCCACTATAGCGGGTGAAGGGGAAAACCCCGTCCCGTCCACCCGCGGCCACACTCAGGGCGGCATGAGGCGCTGGTAAGCGCGCCTCCGCCGCCCGGTTCACCGGCGGCGAATTAGGTCCGAGTGGAGATCGTCTTCCCGGACCCTTTCCGCCGCCTCCTTCTGCGAGATGACGTCCTCACAGAAGGTCGCGACCGCGGTAAAATTCCTGTCGCTACCGGCCATGGAGCGTATGACGGCCGGTAGCGAGAGATCCCCTCCGATGACTGCAGTGAGGGCCCGACGCTGCGTCGCCCAGGCGGAGCAAACCGCCAGCGTGTGCTGAGCCGTGTCCTCACTACAGTCGCAGTGATGACAGGCGGGACTCAGTTCCCTCCTAGCGACCGAGTGCAGGTACTTCCCGAAGCAGCCGTGCCCGGAAAGAACCTGCGTCAGTCGGAAGGAAATGTTCCCGTGCTGCCGCCCTGCCCACTTGACGATGACCGGCTGGAGCGCCTCCACGGCGGCAAAGCCAGCACGTGGAGCCTCCAGCCGGGACGACCAACGAGCCATGGTGGCTCGGCGAGCGGCCTCACGCCATTCGCGTACCTCTTCGGGCGGGGGCAGACTGCCGCTTCCCGCCCGGAACTCAGCCGTTCGCCGATATACTTCGGCGAGCACTTCCGCCTCCAAATCCCACGGGGGAGTCCCGGCCAACGCGCACGCCGCCTCCGTCGACACGGTGCGGTATCCGCGTATGGCTCTAACCGCCATAACCCTCTGAGGGCGCCAGAGGCGCGCCCTATTCTGGGCGGTCAGAGCTCCCGCCCACACCGGTGCACCGTACAGTGCCATTGACCGGACAACCCCCGTGTACAACCGTCTTGTAGCGACGCTGGGTCCGCCCAAATTGGGCAAGAGTCGCCCAAGGGCGGACGCAGCGCCGACCAGCTTCTGAGCAAGCTGTCGGAAGTGCTCGTCGAAGAGCCACCTACCGTCGAGGATCAGGCCCAGATATCTTATGTGGGCCCGAACCGGTACGAGAACCGAGTTGACTACGATGGAGGCGCCAGGGGGTGGACCACGACGAGGCCCATGAAATAAAAGGGCCTCCTTCTTATCCAGGGCCACCCGCAGACCCAGCGCCTCGATGCGACCGACCACCAGAGAGACACCTCTGGTGGCCAAACGCGCCGCCTCTTGGAAGTTCGCCCCCCGGGCTGTGACCAGTGTGTCGTCGGCGTAACAGATTACGCCCATCCCGGGGGGGAAGTCGCCTCGAAGGGCCCAGTCGTACCCCATGTTCCACAGGAGTGGTCCAAGGACAGACCCCTGCGGAACACCGCACGACATGGGCCGACTACTCAAAACACCATCTCGGTCCTCGTACATGACGGTACGCTCCTCTAGATAGTCTGCCACTAGCCGCCTCAGGTACCCTGGCACTCCGTGATAGTGGAGTGCTTCCCTGATGCAGCTGAATGGCAGACTATTGAACGCGTTGGCGATGTCCAACGACACCGCCAACAGCACGCCGCCACAGCTCACTACCTCTTCGGTCACGGCCCTCAGGCGCAACACAGCGCCGACGGTCGAACGCCCCGCTCGAAAACCGAATTGGGCGTCCGACAAATCGGGGCCGACCTCGCCAAGGTGCCGGACGATGCGGGCAGAGAGGACCCTCTCAAACAATTTACCCGCCTCGTCCAGCAACACGGTGGGCCTGTAGGCTGCGACCGAGTCGGTAGGCCGTCCCGGCTTCGTTAAAAGCACCAGCTTCCCGCTCTTCCAGCAGTCAGGGAAGCATCCGGACGCCAGGCTAGCGTCGAACACTTCCCTGAGGCGGTCCGACATGTGGTCGAGGGCGAGGGCCAAAGCTCGGGCAGGGATCCCGTCTGGCCCGGGGGCGGTGTTCTTGGAACGGATCCGTAGAACAGCCGCCCCTACCTCCGCCTCTGTGACGGGCGGAACGTCCTCACTTTCGACCTCCCCGTCGTGTCCGGCCAACAGGGCCATCGACGGGGGTGTGTGTCCCACCCGTTGCGGGAAAAGGCCCTCAACCACATCCTGCAGGAAGCTGGGCTGGAGAGTCTCCGCAAGGGGGGGGCCCGACGCGCGGAGCCTTTGTTGTGCCGCGCGATATGGGCGACCCCAGGGGTCACGATCGAGACCCTCCAGCATCTCCTTTCTCCTCTCCTCTTTGGCGCGGCTAATGGCCAGCTTCAGAGTTTTCCGCGCCTCTCGGTACTCCTCATGAAGCTGGTCCTCCTCGCCCTCCTCGCGGTGACGACGCCGGCTGCGGGTGTAGGACCTCCGGGCACGAGTACAGGCCGCACGGAGGTCCGCCAACTCCTGGGACCACCAGTAGACCTCCTTCCTTGGAGGCAGACGACCTCGGACGCGGGGCATGGCCGCATCGCAAATCTGCGTAATCGCATCGCGAAAGCGGCCTGCCCCCATGTCTACCTCCTCAGTCAGAGGCTGCGGAGACAGCCATGAGTAAATAATAGCTGCCTCCTCTAGTAGGTCCCTATCCATCTTCGTAACAGCTCACCGCGGGAAGCGAGAAGAACGCCGCGCCGTGTGACCCCTTCTGGGGTCCTGGGTCCGGGAGAGCTCAAATCGGATATACAGGTGATCCGAGAGCGTCTCAACCTCTACCAAGACACGCCAGTTCCTTACTCGTGCGGCGAGAGCAGGGGTAGCGAACGAAAGGTCCACTCTCGACCCCCCCTGCTGTCGCACACACGTATTGGTGGAGCCTCTGTTTAGAAGACAGAGGCCCACCGATGCCGCCCACTCCTCTACGGCATCACCCCGTGCGTCCGTCCTGGGGGAACCCCACGCAACAGACTTGGCGTTGAAGTCCCCCAGCACTAGGACGTGCCCAGACGCTAGTCGCCGGATCAAGGTCTCCAGGTTATTGAGGAAGACCTCGAAGTCGCTCAGACTCCGGTTGGGGGAGAAGTAGACACCATATATGGTGATCCCCCCCCATTCGGCAGCAACATATCCAGTACCCTTGTCTCTTAGCGACAAGGGCGGGGAATGAGCCGCCGTGGAGCCGACGACTGCCACGGAGCCGTCCCAGTCACCCAGCCAATTTGGACGGGGAGGAACGTAATAGGGCTCCGCGGCTACGGCGACACCTATCGACCACTCCGCCATGGTTTGCAGGAAAAGATCCTGCGCACCGGCAGAGTGGTTCAGGTTCGTCTGGACAAGGAGGTTGGAGACTTGGTCCATTACTGGACTGTCTCTACAACCTCCTCCATGGGCGACGACGACGACGCAGGATTGACAACGGAGGCAGCCTGGGTCGATTGGCTAGCCCCCGAAGTTTGTCGAGAAGTGCGGGGCGGCTTGCAGCCACCCTGCCCCATCTGATGGTTGGCGGGAAGATTTCCCGCCGCGCACACAGGGCAGTGAGGGGCGGCGGAGCATTCCGCCGCCTTGTGCCCCGGTCGACCGCAGCGGAAACATAGTCCGCTGCAGTCAAAGCAGCTGGCGCACTTGACGCGGGTGTGTCCCGTGAAGAGGCATTTAAAGCACCTCATCGATCTCGCCGCCAGGAGCGTGACTCTGGCGTTCACGAAACCGATGAGGACTCTTCCGGCGTCGCTCAAAATCTTGGCCGACGCCATGGGACAACTGGCCCACACCGCGCCAAGGCCCCCCGGACCGGGGCGGATGGTGCCGACCCTGATGTTGTCCGCGCTGCAACCCGTCTTCTCCCGAATTACAACGCGGACATCCTCGACCGTCACTGAATCGTCCAGGCCCAAAATGCGCAGTTCCGCGCACTTGGTGGGCCTGGCGATCTTTACACCATCCGTGGCTGCGAATATCTCCCGCATCTTCTCGGCAAAGGTGTCCGCCGTCTTTGCGCCTTCAGCCCCAGGGAACTCGAGGACTCGAGCTCCCGTTTGGGCGAGGCGCATCCTCACACCCACGGCCCCAAATTCACCGGCCAGACTATCCCGAGCCTTCTTAAAGACAGCCGCGTAGGATAGCCCGCCGTCCCCCACCGCCGGCGACAGGGTTACGACCACAGCCGCCGTTTTGGGTGGCACCAGTTTCCGGGGCTTTTTTGAGGCAGTCACTGCCACGGATGGTGCCTGCGGCGGAGACGGTGCACTCTTGGCAGCCTTCTTATTGCGGTTGCGGGACCGCTTATTCCCTCCCCCGACCTTCTGCCACCCGTCACTGGAAGCGGCAGACGTGGAGGGGGCAGATGCGGACTGACCAGGCACAAGCTCAGCACCGGCGACAACAGCTGTCGCATTCATCCCCTTCGGTGCTGGAGTGGGAAGCGGAGGGAATTGTGCTGTCACCTTTTCGACGGCCTTCGGCGGTTGGCCGGCCTTTGGTGCAACTGCTTTTGACGCAGCCTTGGCCGGTCGACCAGCCTTCGGTGCGGCTGCAGGCGCCGGTGCCGACGTCGCCGCGGCATACGTCACTGTCACGCGGCCACCCGAGACGGGAAGAGGTGTCGGGACCGTTGTCGCATTAGCCCTGGCCGCGGCGAGTGGCGGCCGCACAATAGGTGCCGGAGGAAGCCTTGCCTCCAGGCCCGCGAGGCGCCCGTCCATCATGCGCCACACTGCGTCAATAACCTGACGCAAGTGGGAATCCGGAACGGGGGATGGGGAGGGGGCAGGTTGCCGGGCAACCGGGTTTGGCTGCTCAGGGCAATTCGCCTGTGCCCGAAATTGGGCGAACTGAGCGCTGAGCTCGGTGACCTGCCCCGTCAATAAATCGTTTGCGGCCTGGAGGCGCGCCACGTCCCCAATGAGGGTCTCGACGACCCCGGAGATGGCGGAAGAGGAGTCCTTAAGGGCCCTAACAAAGGAACCCTTAAGGTTCGTGGACTTGGTGGCCACTTTGTGGATAATGGCCACCGCCGCGTTCGCTCTCTCCTGCATGGTCGATGGTGTTTGGGGGACAGAACCCCCTACCACCGGCTCTTGTATTTTTAGCAGAAGATCCGCAATCTCCTCCTCCGCTACACCTTCGCCCTCCGCTCTAGCTCGGACATAGGCTTCCCTCCCAGAGAAGGCGGAGCCCGACGGAGCCGAGATCGGCGTGCGCGACCTCCCTCTATGGCTACTAGCCACTTTGGGAGGAAGCATCTCTTGGGACGTGTCGCTGTCCTGATGTGAGGAGCGTCCGCGTTTACGACTGTCATTGCCGCGGACCTCAACCTCCATCGCCTCTTGGTTGTCCGTCGTCGTACCGAAATTTGCGTCCGACGACACGACAGATCTGGAACGCAGGCGTTCCGAGTACCTTCTGCTCCCAGAAGTCAAATTGACTTCTGGGAGCTCTTCCGAGATAGGCGTCGCCAGTAAAACCTCTTCTTCATAAGATGAGGTGTCCACCTTCTTTTCGTTCTTCTCCTTCTGCATCTTATTATCTACCTTCTCCTTTCTTTCTTCGGTTGATTTGTTTATAATTTTATTAATTGAATCCATAATTTAACCCACGAGATGGGGAGAACTAAAGGTCCACCCGGGCAGAGATCCCCAATACCCGGGCAAGCGAAGGTTTATACCCAACCGAGGGGTCCGCAGGTGCCCCGGCTGGGAGTGCGCTCACGACTGAACTACCCATCAGCCATGCATCCCCTGGTCACGCACCAGAACACGGGATTCGGGGTGATTTTTTAGAGAGGTTTTCTTCCTCGCAGTCCGGGCGGCTAAGCCAAGACCCTCGTCCCCGATCGGAGTCGCAAAACATGACCACGACTCCTTTCGGGATTACGATATGCCGACGGTGGCAAGGAAACTAAATCTTCCCATGCCTGCTCGGTGGCAGTGTGAGTGCACGCCGAGCCCGCCCTCTTTCTCCACTGACGACAGCGAAGAAACTACGACCCATGGAAGGGTCCCTCCTTCGTGATTTTTTACCGAGGTTTTCATCCTCTTAGCTCCGAAGAGCGAAGAGCCAACAGACAGATGTGCTCTGTTGGGCCAAGCCTCAACCAAGTGGCCGAAGAAAGATGGCCTCCTCTTCATACTAGAATATTAGTTGTTGGCGATGACGCTGTCCTCAAAAACTGAGGAACAAAAGGCAGCGTCATCGCCAACGTTTCCAGGGTGCACCACGTGGAGGTTTTCTAGACGGCACCCCGCGTTCCTAAATCCTAGATCAACGTACCTAGTATTTAGAAATATAGGTATCGATATAAATATCGACATATACTACATCAGTACGCATCGTTAACCCACTTTACACATCACATACGTTAGGTAGGATGAATGTCAAGCGTCACTCTTGATATCAAGAGCTTCCGATGTATGTTGTACTTACATTTTATAAAAAAACTCTTCTAAGTATGTAGGTAAATTGTATTCGTGATGTTAATGGTTCGTAGAAAGCATTTCACTTGTTCTGAATCGAAAAGTTTTCTATTTATATTTAACAATATATTATTATTGTGATCATCGAACGTTTTGGGTCATTTAAAACTGTGTGTTGGTACGCCAGCTGCGTTTAATGTTCTTATATTTAACTATACAATACCTACTACAAACATTTATGTTTTTTTCGCGGAACCCTAATTATTTTTCCAAAATAAAAGTAACCTAAGTCACTCCTTATAACATCAGTTAGCTGCCAATGAAAGACCCAAAAATTTTTGTTTGGTATAAGTACTGTGTAAACATTCAGATATATTTAGTAAAAAGCCGTTATAACGGTATTACAAACAGACACTCTAATTTTATTTACTTGCATGTATGTGTAGGTATATAATTTTTTTTTTAATTTTATGAATTCTGAATTGTTTATAATTAATTAAAAAACAATAATAACATTGATTTTGATGTACAAAAAGAATAAGATATGGATGTGACAGTATCTCATTAAAGGTGTACTGTTTAATACAAGGTTGTAAGTATCTACGTACAACCTTATCACCCAAGTTCCGAACAATCTTGTTGGGAACTTTAGACTTAAACACTTGTGACTGTCTCTGTGGACAAATTTTTATAATGATCTATCAACATCGAGACCGCTCGTTATGGATGTTGTGAATGAGGTAAACGTATACACCACATATTGCACAAGATTAGAACAGAAATATAAATAAATTATATTGTGTACCAACTACAAATATGTTCTTACAAGAAATACATCACGTGAATATGTACAAAGGGCGGCCTTATCACTGAAAGCAATTTGTTCCATGCCACCTTTGATGGGAAAATGGACACTAAATTTATGAAATCATGGTTAGTTTGTTCTCTCAACAAAGGCTTTGAAATTAATTAATGTGTTATCATACATAACTATTTAAATAGGGGGCCTGGTAATCTGTGTGACAGGGTTTTCTAGTACAGATACCAGTATCCCACAAAGGATCAACTTTTATTTTGCAATATGTATTTTGTTAGATTTAAGGTTTTGGCTTACCTTTGTGGCAGAGAAAAATAAACATTATTATTATTATTATTAAAAAAAAAAATTGGTGTGAAGTGCTACAATGCAAGACTGTATACAAAAATAGGCAATCATGGGACTGCCGACAGAAGTGACAACTTAAACAAAACGATGAACTTAAAACGTCACATTAGCAGGTTGGTTACATTAATTGATAAGGAGCTTAAAAAACTCAATGTTTAGATTAGCGATCCCTCTAGTGGATCTATATAAATTTATTAGCGTGACGGTAACGAGTTCAGTGTTTTTTCCCCAAGGCAACAGTGCACAAACGTTAAAAAAAACGAAGAGTTTATTACATTTTAGGAGTTAGATATTATTATTTCTTAATTTATTATAAACATGCTGAAAACCTTACACACAAACACACGCCGTGTAGGTACATCGATGTTAAAGCATGAATAGGTTGTAGAACAGAGGTGAGATTTGAATTTCGAATTTCACTTTTCTTCACAGGTGATTACACTCTGATCATAAAACTTTATTAGGTGCCATAGTGCCTATTTACTACCGACTTCTAAAATGAGGAGGTGTCTCTTTTTGTCTCGGTTCTGTAGCGGTTTTATTCAATTCATTTGTAGACATCTGATAAAGATTATAAGATTATGTGATTTGGCGTCAATGTCGAAAATTATGGCGATTAATGTTTGCCTTTGCTCTGAAACTTTTTAAGAATTCTAGAATAAAAAGGAAATAAAATGATTAAAGAAAAAATATGAATAACCGCAAGTTTCCAAATGGTTGGGCCTTGTGAGAAATCGGGCAAACAAACTGACAACCACTCTTTTTTTTAAAACCAAACAGTTTTAACAACCCCACTATATATAATCCCACTAATATTATAAATGTGAAAGTTTGGATGGATGGATGGATGTTTGTTACTCATTCACGCCAAAACTACTAAACCGATTGCTATGAAACTTGGTATGTAGATAGCTGGAGACCTGGATTAACGCATAGGCTACTTTTCATCTCGATATTCCCACGGGATCGGGACTAACGCGGGTGAAACCGCGGGGCGCTGCTATTATTCAATAAATTTTATTATATCACTTTCTGTTTATTCACTGAAAAAATATCGCTTCTACTTTGAATAAATATGATTTCTTGTAGCATTCTTGTTCTTGTACGTACTATTTCATTCAAAAGATTTTTGGATTAAAATAGAGTACAGAAATTTCTGCTTGACATAGTGCCGACCGACTGAGGAAACATCTTTGACCTGTAGAACAGTCGTTAGCCACGATTAGCGTAATGCGCGTAACCAGAGCTGATATCAAGTGACATCTAGTGATGTCACTTGATATCATCGAGTGCGAGTGTTTATAATCACCGGTAATTTCCTCAAATTGTTAAAGTTATAAGTTATTTGTTGTTTACGGAGTCTAATATCAATAAATCAATCAGCCTATCATAGTCCAGTGCTGGACATAGGCCTCTTTCAATGTGCGCCACAGCACCCGGTCCTCCACCTTCCGCATCCAGTCCATCCCTGCTACCTTCTTCAGGCCATCGGTCCATCTGGCTAGGGGTTCTAATATACGACCCTAAAATATGACTACACTTTTCTGTAATGCTAAAATAACTATATAATTGTCAACAACACACGCTACAACAACACTCTCTACCAACATCTTAAAGAACTATTGACATAATCTTCTGTTAAAGTAACCGAACATGTTGTTGACAAAACATTACAGATGGCGCTGTTTTAAAATTACTAAAAGAAATAGCTTGACTGAGAAATTTGTACATTTTGTAGTTTTTATTTAATTAATAAGATGGTGTATTTTAATTTTAAAAAGTAGTATATTGATACTCTTTTATTGAACAGCTGGGAAGTATTATTTAATTTATTTTAAATTACATTATCATAATTGTTGCATGCGGTATTACCAACCGATACGACATTTAAACTTTTAAGAAAAGAGCATAGTCCCATCTCAAAGGCTGACAACGCACAGTTGATGACTCTTGAGTTGGGGGTGTCAATCGTCCATGAGCGACGGTAGACATTTAATATCTTGTCTCCTGTACCATAAAAAAGATATGCCATCTGCTGTACAGAGATGTTCTTAAATTATTGTATTTGATTTTTGTAAAACCACTTAAACGTTGTCAGGTACCTATTTATTTTTAAAGTACTTTTCAATTTCAGTAAATTGTGAGAAAAATGATTTTATTGCCATCTAGTGCACACTCGATAAACTTAAAAGAAACTTCCGCTTTAAAATCAATAGCACCATCTATGTTAGACAATTTGATTTCAGAGAAAGGTGGTGAAAGGTTATAACAACTACTCTTTTAAGTTCTGGTTTTGATTACTAGATGGCGTAATCCTGTTTTTAATTTTTATAATTAAATTTCGATGAATTCACTTAAAAATAATGTAGTCCGTATAATCCTATATATATTTTTCAAAACACAATTATGAATTAACGAATTAAAAACAATGAACGTAAAAAGGGCCTTGAAACACTAGGTCAAGTTCTCTTTGAGAGACAGTAAAGGTATTGTGAGGCACCTGTTACTGCTTCTTAAATGGCGCAGCATCTGCTTGTCTGAAATAACCCTTGTTGAGAATGTACTCTGAGGCTGACATTCGAGTACGTCTTCTTGTTGTTTGTCTAAGTGGAAAAAAAAGTTATAACTTCAAATATTTCTTTTTACAGAAATATTATTATGTACTTTACTCCACTAAGGGCACGTTACCACAGTGTCGTAATGCTTAGTCGTCTTATCTAGTGTCGTGGCTTGTATTTGTTAGTGGAGTTAGCTGTCGTCCACGACTATGTCCCACCCAAGTAAATTGAAAGGGAGCGATAGGTGTTTTTAATATCTCAGTTAATGTTTTAGTTTTTAACAAGCTACTTCATTATCAAACAGACGCCTTATTTTATCATCACCAATACACACGTTCTTCCTGCAAATATTTGCATTTTTGGAACGAAATTCTTCACTCACGTGTGTAACGTGAGTGAGGAATTTCGTTCCGTCGACTTCAGGCGCTCATTTTTACGCCATCTGTGGATTCTCGATACTACTGTAATATCTTGTTTACTAATTATATTATCAGTAAACAACTTTCACAAAATTAAATGGCGCTATAGGTATATTTTGATAAAAAAAAAATTTTCCTTTTTTCAATTCAATCAACAATCATATAGGTATTAAAAATTATATTATCAGTAAACAACTTTCACAAAATTAAATGGCGCTATAGGTATATTTTGATAAAAAAAAAATTTTCCTTTTTTCAATTCAATCAACAATCATATAGGTATATATATATATATAGCTAAAGGAATCACGTTCCCACCGGGTGTCCCAAAAGTAAAACACCTGACGCGTTTTTTTTTATGTATTTTTTGTACAAAAAATATAAAAATTCATGTAGGTATGTTTGATATGACAAGTTGCGCTTCGTGACCTGCCACGCGCTAATGTATTATGTACTTAATTCCTGCAGGTAAACGGTCTGAGTGTGGCCATAATCAATCATTTTGTGATAATTTATTACTTTTATTAGTGAAAGTGTACAATAAAAACAAACGAACTAAACAGTATAACTCTGTAGTGAAAGTGATTAATTCTTTGCAATAAATTCTCTGTGGTATTTTGCACAACGACAATTTTCACATTTTACAATGTAATATTTACAAAAGATTTGCGTTTCTGTTTCCCTGTGTGTAATCTAAATCACTAAATTTTAACACGTGAAATACCATGTGCGACAATGTGTTCGACACTTTTTGTTCCATTCAATAATATGACTGACAACACATACTAAATCTTAACGTCTCCTTGGTGCCTAGGGCAGGGCTACATCACTCACTCGAGGTCGCGTTTTATATACCTACCAATTTAGCTCTCCGTCCACGGTAAAAAGTCAGTAGGGGCGACAACGCGTAGCTGAGAGCACGCACGCACGGCAGAACGGTATTCTCCGTAAATAAAAACAAAATGTCAAATCGAACTTATTATGAAGTGGAGATGTTTAGTTATTGCTAAATGTATTTATCATGTTAAATTGCGTTATTGCTAGATGTTAGTGATCTGTAAAATCCTTTAAAAATAAGTTGCAAAACTAATTTTAGCTATTACTTTTTTGTCAATATAATATAAAAATACTTTAGGTGTTACTAATAATAAATAATAGTTATCTTCTCAACAAAAAATAAATGTTACTTATATATATATATTCTATACAATGTTGCACTAAATCAGGTTTTAAGTGATTAGCCAGAGTGAAGTTGTAATAAATGTAGTCTATTAAACCGTCAATAATAAACCCATATTTTTTCCAAAAGGTGACGAACTTAGTAGGTGTGGTGGACTGCCAGCGTATTCATTTGTTGTAACTTGTAGGCAAGGCGAACTGACGGCTGCTTCTCTCACACAATATGTAATATAGTTAGAAATATAGTGAAAATAATAATAAGAGCTACTGAAATGTAAAACATATTGAGAGCGCCACGGATTGAGGTTTTTATTTGAGTAGGTAGTTATTTGTTATTTAATACTTTTGTGTAATATAATATGTAATACAAAAGTATTAAATTATAAGAGTATCTTTCTCTAGTCTATGCAACAACATTACTAGCAACCCGCCCTAGCTTCGCACGGGTAGCAGAGACGTCTTCAACAATCATAATCATATTTCAACCAATTTACACAAAACCTTAACAAATTACATACCTAAACCTTCCTCATAAATAGCTCTATCTATTGATGAAAACCGCATGAAAATCCGTTGAGTAGTTTTTGAGTTTATCGTGAACAGATAGACAGACAAACGCGGCGGTGTAAAATGTAGTGATGTAGTGATAGTGATGTATATGTCTACAGCATCAACACTTTATGTTACTATCGAAGGTTTAAGGATATTTTAATTACCTATAAAAATTAAAAGATATAAATTTCATAGGGGAAATAATTTTATTTATCATTATATAAAACTCAACACTCATAAATTTTATTAGCAAGTGTGTGTTCCGATATGCACTGCGAGCACTATAAGAACTGACGTCAATTTAGTATACTGCAAAGCCGTTCCTTTATAATTAGCTTTATTGGTTACTCTTTAATACGGAACACAGTCCAGTATACTGGCATCTATGTTTTTTGGCGCTGTATTGACGTTTTTTGTTTTTTATGGTATAAACGAGGGGGCAAACGAGCAGACGGGTCACCTGATGGTAAATGACTACCGCTGCCCATGGGCATGGGTAACTCAAAAAGTCACAAGTGCGTTGCCGCCCTTTAAGATGGGAGGGGGGAAGAGGGGAGAAGGGAAAGACGGGAATAGAGGAGAGGGAAGGGTTAGGGCCTCCAGTAACCTCACTCACGCGACGAAATGCAATGCAAGCATTGCTTCACTACCGGTTTTCTGTGAGGCCGTGGTATCGAGCGGAGTCGAGCCAGCCCATACGTGCCGAAGCATGGCTCTCCCACGTAGAAAATAATTATCCTACTAATATTATAAACGTGAAAGTTTGTGAGGATGTATGGATGTATGGATGGGTGGATGTATGGATGGATGTGTGGATGTATGGATGTGTGGATGTATGGATGTTTGTTACTCTTTCA